>OX411882.1:6272609-8672609 GCA_948293265.1 Cheilosia impressa
CACGAAAACGTTTGATCGTTTCGTCCTACAGAATCTGACCCCAGGCATAGGTCCGTGTGCAGAGATGTCATTGATGTAGGTCGCAGAAACCAAATTTAAGAAGAATAAATAAATTACCACTTAAAGGCGTGCGTTCTGACATTTACTAACTAACCAACTGCATCCTGCCGACGGAAATCTCTCAAAGTTCTCTAAACCTCTAGCTAGGTAATAAATAAGGATATCCCAAAACGATAATCTGATGATTAACCCCATCCAGCCAGTAATCACTTTACAACAAGCGCACATCACCTTGTTCAACAATCAAAAAAAAAAAAAAGCAACAGTCCATCCGAAAACAGATACGTGCCATTTATTTCATTATTCCATCCTCATTCACTGCTTAGTCGGTTCGACTCGACTCTACGACACTTCACTGCGCCCCTCGTTGTTCCAACAAATAGATAGTCCATCGTTGGAACACCACTCCACTCATGTTATCTGTTTGTCATTTCGTTAATTGTCGCAAAACGACTTTGAAATTCCAGCAGACTCGCCAACAAAATTTCAATCCAAAAGAAAACACACACAAAAAAAAATCAAAAATCCCCCAAAAAAAGAAAAAAAAAAAAAAAAACAACAAAACAAATTAACGAAAAGTATGAAAAAGCAAAAACAACAACCACACATCGTGTGTGTAGGGGTACACAGAGCATAACGAAATTTCCGAGCAACACAGTCACGATTTCTGTGAAAATGCCCCATCAACTCTCCACACATATTTATAACAAGTGAGGCAGGCATAACGCTATATATCGTATATTAATCTCTTCCACTTCTCCACGTCGTCGTCTTCTTCTTTCATCGTCGTCGTCGTTTATTCCCACTTCTCTTCATCCCCGCGCAAAACCCATTGCATATTATGCACAATCTGTACGACGAGCCAGCAGCAGCAGAGTGCTGTTATGCACAAAGAATGAGCAGAAAACAATAAAAAAAAATTTTATAAAATGTATCTGCTTCTAGCTCCTGCTGCTGGTTGATGCCACCACTAGAAGCTATGAAAAGAAAAAAAAAAAGTTACAGATCGAAGATACGCTACGGCTACGCACAAAGTGAGGGAATAAAAGAGCAGGGATAGGGACGGTGCGATTTCAAAATTCAAGCCTGTGTCGCGCGCTGCTGGGTGAAACTCACTTCACGTTCACCTAGTGCTCGCGCGCTTGAGGTCACAGATACGATGCGAGAGCGTCAATAACAGCAAAACAACAGAAGAAACAAATAAAAACAAAGAAAGAAAAAAACATAATTAGAGAGAATCAATTTTGTTTTCTTTGCAAAATCACCACGAATGACCCTCACACGCGCTGCGAAGTAATCGCTTCTCGGTGTAGTCAAACGCGTTGAATGATTGCTTGGAGGAGCTTCGCTTAGACATGGCCTTCCGCATATTAGTTGAGATGCGATCTATCCCTTTGTATGCAAGTCAATCAAGTTCAAAATGCTCCCAAATCCCAGGACAACAGCAGAAAAGCATCTTAATAGTAATTACTACCAACAAATTGCTCAATATTAGCACAAGTGTATTGGCCGTTTAATGTGTCTTGTTAAATGTGCCTCAACCGGCGGAAAGCTTTTGCTAATCAAACAGCCCACGGGCTACAAGCTACAACCCAAAACAATGGGGAAATTCAATTCGTTAATGGACAAGGTGTGGTGATTTTTAGAGCTTTTTTTTTACTCGTTTTATACGGCCATTTGTCAGCACTTGTAACTTTCCAAACAAACAGACCTAATTCGCACGGAAAGCAAAAACAACATCAAGTGCCACTGCCGGCTTATGTGACGGGGTCTGAAAACAGAAGAAAAATTATGCAAATTGCGGTTTTCGGCCATTGTGCACCACGGCGAAGGTCAGTTTCGTTCCTTTTCAGCCCGAAAATTCATTAGTAAACTACAATCAAAGTATAACCACTCATAGAAAGGGAATGGGGAGGAAAAATGCAAGCGATTCCCCGCACGAAATAAGTTATACTGATGATAATAATAGACCCGTAGTAATAATCCCAAGTTTCACCCTCAAGATACAGAAACAAACACACACGCTGTGTAGTGCGCACAGAGCAGAGAGCACATAAAAATATACCCACCATATCCGGAAGTGCGGTGAGGTGCCATAGTGAGCAAACAGCGTTCGGAATATACATGTAAAACGATTTTACCGACGCTACCCTACCCCCCTCTGTTCAGACATTTATTGGTTGAAGAATGAACAGACGACGACAACGATGACGACGAGAGCAGGAGGAGGAGGAGGAGGATGACATTTGTAATTGAGAAAGTGTAAAGGGGGTGTAGCAAGTGTAGCACAGCACCAGCAGCAGTTGTGTGTAAGAAAGCTTTTGTTTATCTCGTTCTACTGTCGTGTGTCGCTGTCGAGTGCTGCTGCTGCTGCTGCCGCTCAGAGCTGTGATGATGGAGCTTTCCTTGTGTTGAGTGTTACCACATTATTAGGTGGACATGTTTACATGGTAATGACCGATATTTATCGGAAGTGTCATTTAAATTATCTTCCAATTCGATTAGAGAAACAATTTTGAGTAGAATTCGGATGAGTGGGCATGAAGTTGTTTCGTGGCTTTGACACTTGTGTTATTTTGCACCGAGTCGAGTGTTTTACGGCCAATTATGTGGTGGGATTAATGGCTGGTGCATTGCTGCAATTTGTTCAGTGGATTTGCGTCTACTCAACCCATTTGCGCAAGTGGTTGTTGAATGTTGGGATAGATTTTTGACAGCAATACTGCTTATTGACATTTCGCTTAAACGTCATTCAATTGTTTATTTAGTCGAGTTGCTGTCAAACAGCTTTTAATTTATCACAAACTATTTGACGAAAAAATGAAAATGGCGAATATGCTACAATTGTCTTCGTTGACTTACGTCAGTCAGTGCGTTTCTATTCGCTAATTTTAATAGGTCGTCCAGTTCGCATAATCACAATTTGTTTCTTTGTTGAACATGCACACACAAATACTATTACGTGCGACTTGCTTCTTATATTTTGGCATATTTCTTCGTCAAATTGACTTGTCAATCGCGTCTAACCGCCTTACAAAAAAAAAAGGTTGTGCCCGTAATCCAGTAGAGCGACCAGCTGTTATGAAAGTTTTGTGACATCTTTGTGTTTTTTATTCGCTGATTTTAATGGATCGTAAAGTTGGCAATAGTGACATGTTTTTCGTTGAACGCATCCATAAATAGATGGTTGACAGGTTTTTTATTTTATTTATTTCTTTGTCGAATTGATGTGCCAATTGGATTTTATAATCGTTTTCAGTCTTCAATAACCAAGGAAGAGTAACGATTAATCCAGTTTTACAGTTTTATTTGCAAATTAGATTGATAACGTCGCCAAAATGGCAGATATTCTCCCTTAAAAGAGAACGCGCCAAAATAGAATATTTGGACGAAAATGATCTAATATCTGAATTTCAGAGTCGCTGTCATGAAAATGACAGAATCACGCAAACATTTTGACATAATGTACTCGAATAAACTGTCATTGTATTTCCGGCGTAAATGAGAATTAATCGTCACCCGAATGTTTCCTCGCAGCTCAACAAACAAATATCCACAAGATAAGTCATAATGACTTCTTGCATGACCTGTCAAAAATCACAAATCTAATGGTCTGAACGCATTCGAAAAACTTTTTTCATATTAGAACTGTGGCCATTCCATTTAAGAAGTCATATGGAAAGTGTACGCTTGGCTTTATCGCTCTCACCGACACGATATTCATCTTTCAAACACTTTTTTTCAAACAGAGCTATGATCTGTCAATCGATTTGATAAATCGTCTTTAAAGCCATATGGAAAGTCACATGACTTTTGTAAAATGGCTATCTAACGTCAGATGGCAACTGCAATTTGACGTAACTATCGTGTAAGTTTACTTGGTTGGAATTTCTTTCGGACAATAATAAGAACAACAAATGCCAAACCGTCTGTATTGACACTTGCGTTATGTCAATTTCTACTTAGTACTGCTGATAGCTGGCTAGTCCCACGCACTGCTTAAACTACATTCCAATTAATACAACCGATTAGATTATGCCGTTTTCTATGTCAACGTACGACATTGACAGACTTCCATATCGGTTTGAATTTTTTTTCGGAGACAAACCAACACCACCCCAACTACTGCATCATACATCAACCGATCCCAACAAGCTTATCAATGTTCAAGGTGTTTTCTTTTTAATTGAAATCAGCCGAAACGAAAGAAATGAATAAAAAAAAATAGGTCTGATTTGCGGGGGCCTAGTTTTTAGTGAGCGATATATAGACAGAGCAGAGAGTACACAGCCATAAAGAGAAACACTAAAAGCTATCCTCAATCTATAGCGCGCAGCATAAAACCGATTTTATTTCATTTTTTTTTTCTTCTTCTACTTCTGTGTTGTTTCTTTTGTTCGGTGTACTACGTTGTGTATTGATTTAACCTCAATTTTTGTGTTGTGGGAAATTGGCGATAAACAATGAACAGAGAGAAGACCACAAGCGAGAGAGAGAGAGAGAAACAAGCACTCACTTTCGCTTTTACAGTTGACAAACTAAATACCGACAGCTATTTCTTCTTTTAAACTAAATTTCTTTGTTAGGAATTTGACATATAGGTAGATTGTTATTTTTTTAAGCCGATAGGACATGCAGATAGAGACAGAAAGAGCAAGCACTAATTATGTAAGCATCACGATAGAATGTAGATTAAAATCTGCCAAAGAGGTGCTGTACGCTAACAACGGTATAACTCGTCGATTGATTTAAAGGCCTGTTTTCATCACTGCTTTGCCTTTGCTACTTGTTGTGCATGCTTCGTCTTCTTTTGGTTTTGTTTCTGTACGATGTACGTAGTTTGGACGTACGTACTGGTATTATGTTCATGTTACGAGATAAAGTAACCCATTTGGGTAGTAAAGTAGTAATGTAGAAAAATATAAATGATGTGTAGAGAGGAAGGGGGGAGGAGGAAGGCAGCTGTGAAAGAGAATAGGGAAAGACATTTAATTTTTTTTTTTTTAGTTTTCAGTGAAAGTTTTCCTTTTTTTTCTTTCTGTGTTTCTCTGTTTGAGTAATTGTGGCATTTGTAACGGAATCAGAAAAGTTGACAATATTAATGAAGCATTAGCTGATGGTTAACGCTATTTGCCGGGATGCGAAACATTCGAAAAAGTGGTTGGCTACATTTTGGTCAACTTGGGCCAAAAATAGACATAGCTTCACTGACATGTTGTGTCAATGTCAAACGGCATGTCATCGACAAGGTGAATGTCATTGTAATGTCGTTTTTTCGTTCGTTTCGTTTGCCGATTTGACACGGTCTTCATTTTAATATTCAACAAACTAGGAAATAAACGAGAAGTTTTCTAGGCTGCGATGGGGTCATTGTCGAAATTTAAAATGGTCGTCTATTGTTTGTAATGGATAGTGGTGACTCACTGGTCGATCAGTTAATTAATTTCGAACAATAAGTGAGTTTGCTATGATATGGAAAAATTTCGAAGTCACTTATTTAGATGCGTTTCACTGGTGAATTGGTGACTGACACTCACCGACAGTTTTAGAGTTACTTCGACAAAGAAAATTAAGTAGTTTCGACAGTTTCTTGAAATAATGATCAAGTTGTCAAATCGAATATGCATACGAACTGCAACACACTTCACGTGGGTTCAAAGACTAGCTTTTTTGATGCAAACTAGGAAGAGTCAACGTATACAAAAGCAGTTAAAACATATTTAATTTTAACTAAAGAGAATTAAAATAAAGACAAATATAACAATGAAGCGTATGGAGTTGCAGTTTCGGGACTTTTGCAATAGATGGCGCTGTGTTCTATGTAATAATGCTGTTTTCTGCCGCACTTTCGACAGAGGGATTTAGTTTTATACCACGGATGGGCCTTAAAATCATTTTGAGCAGGATTGAGAAGCTTCTTGTATTAGACTAGCTAGGGCAGTTGTTTTCACCAATTCGAATCAAGAAAAAGAACTTCCCGCTAAGTTTTGCTCACACAAAGTTGTGGTAAAAGTTGTTGCAAAAGTTGTTGCCAACTTTAAGGTGCAACTCCAAAGTCAAACCACACTGGACTACATTTCTTTTTAAAATTCATCGACCTAGTTACATCAAAATTCAAAAACCCTGTCCAACTTTATACATTCAACTAACGATTTTCTTTTCTTCTCTTATTGTTGCAGGTCTGAAACCAAACCCGAGTCAGCTCGTGACAATGGCTTTAGCTCCTACAACAGTTGCGGCGGCAACAACAATTCCGAGAACTCGACAAAAGACTCTACCCGCACCACAAGTTCCATTGATGCCACGCAACCGCACAATTTGACTGCAATGACCAATTCCTCGTGCTCCAACCAAACAAACTTGAACTGCTCATCGGCGGCGCGTCAATCCAACTCGAACACAGCCTGCTCTCAGAAACGTGACCGTAAACGTTCCCTATCCAGCAACAGTGTCGACGCCGACTTGGAGAAACTTGACCGCGAACTGAACGCCATCAATGCATCAATGCCGCTCATTGATCCGGAAATCACACAAGGTGCTGAACAACTGGAAAAGGCTGTGTCCTCCCGCAAGCGACTACGCAGCGAGGACGAAAGCGATCGCCTGGTGCGTGAGGCCCTCTCACAATTCTACATCCCACCACAGAGACTTATATCGGCCATTGACGACTGTCCCTTGGATAGCAAGCGAGTCAAGCTATCCGGCGATCTGGACATCGACCTGGCCCTCGACATGAATCAAAACCAAAAGGAGTTCGAAGTCATCATGGACGCCCTCAGGTTGGGCACATCCAGTCCCACGGCCAACAGTGACTCGTGCGGCCAGGCCGCCATGATGAGCGAATCGGGCGTTTTCCACAATTTGGTCGTCACATCGCTGGAGACATGAAAGTATCAGTAAGAGAACACAAAAGTCCTTAGAAAAATCTTTAACAAAAAAAAAAAAAAAACCCTTCGACCTTGCAAGTGTATATTCCTTTTCTAATTTTTAATCACATGTACTTGTGCTAAGAAACAGCATCAGATAAACCAAAACTCCATCCCCACACATGACGCTAGTCATCAGATTATTTGTTTCCTCCTCACACGGTTTCACATATAGAGACAGAAAGAAAGAAGTATTTCAAAATTCCATTTAAAATTAATGTACAGCAGTATTTTTCTCTTTTTTAATTTTCTTTTAATTTTGTGTGCGTTTCCTGTTGCAAAGTGCAATTAGTATTCCTTTTCTTTGGTCCAGAATCCAGAGCAAACATCAACAAAGAATTATTTAAAAACAAAATAAAATAAACAAAAATTTAAAACACTAATCAATTAATATTAATTATCAATTAGATTATTGATTATTATTATTATTATTATCAAGTGCTGTGATATAAATCAGTAAGAAAAATAAATAAAACAACAAAAAAAAAAGAACAAAAAAATGTTTAATCCAAAAAAGAAATGAAAAAAAAAAAAACTTTGTAAGCTTAAGCATATAACATGTACCCGAAACAAAATTTAGTACAGAATTTTTTAGAATAAGTGCAGAAACAAAAAATATTAACTTAGTGAATATAATTTAAAATTTATGTATACATACAAAATATAAAAAAAAGAAAACAGAGGAAAACATTTTTTTGTTAAAAGATGACAATTTTTTTTATAAAAAAAAAACAAAGAAAATTCTAAAAAAAGGAAAAGAAAAAAAAACAAATGTTTAGTATAATGTTGCCAGCATTTTAAAAGTTTAAGTTTTTTTACGTAATTTCTTTTGTTCTGTTTAATTTTATGTTTTGTTCTCTTTGTTTTTCTTTTTATTGTTTAAAAGTTAATATTGTATCAATGAATGACTTTAGCGGAGAGAAAAAGTTTATGAAATACAAACATTTTGTTGTTGACAAAAAAGAGAATTAATAAATTTTATGTTGCCTCTATGCCTATTGAATTTGTGTAGTCCTTTTTTATTATTATTTTAGTTAATTACAAGCAAAACCATATGAGTTAAATAAAAAGTATTTAAAGTTGCAAAAAAAAACAAGAAAAGTGCTTTTGTTTTTTTGTTTTAATTTATTTCTGTTTCAGATTTGGTTTTTGATTTTTGTGTTGCATTTGGTTTGCTTTGCGTAATTTTTGGTGCATGATTTGGCTTGGGTGGTAATAAAGATTGCTAGACTTGCAGTCGATGCAAAGTGGCAGCACTTACTTCGGACAGGGTTGTGCGGAGGTAGTTTATGAGAAAAATCAAGACTAGATGTGTTTAGAAAATGTGATATGTGCCGCAGTTTCGCTTAACCACAGCTCGTTTGTCCTATGCCCGAGGCCGTCTTCAGTGAGCGAGCTATACATTCAGTAGATTTTATAAGGCAACAAAAACAACACAATTCGAGCCGTGAATGTCAAAGTTTGCTAAGAAGGTCCAACCTGTGGGGCTTAAAAAGTTATTTGTTTCTTAATATGTACAAGGTGGGCCAAAAGAGATCACCCTATAGGAAGATGCTCTTATTTTTGCAAATGGGCGCCAATGTCAAATCTGTTTTGACATTTGTGGACTAGACAGATGTAGAATACAAGTAAACAAGCCATGGAGCGATACACTCCCCAATATCGCGGAATAATCGTAACAATTCGTCTGTAGTATTGGCGCAGCGCGAATTGATTGCCATAAAACGAGCCCGTATGGCAATCAATTGTGACGGCGCGCATTTGGCCGATTTCATCTTCCCGACTTGACCAATAAAATTCTAAAGGTTCAAATAAACATAATCAAAAAACAGAATCGAAATTTTTCATTTAGAAAAAAAAATTAGAGCGCAACAGATGACTTCTTGTGGCCTACTCGTTCAGACCTCCTGAAAAGAGTCGAAGGAGGGGTTTTCTGAACCTTGATGTCTGTACCTGTCACTGAGTGCCTGCCTCGAGGTTATGTGTGTGTGAAGCTTAATTTGACGGCAGGCCTAGCTGCTAGCAAGGCTGGAAGGCTCTAAATTCCCCACATTTCATTTTCGAACCTACAAACTAATAAAGGGACTTGTCAATCCAATCTTGTGGGGACTTAAACTTGTTTTGTCAAAAGCATCTTGGAAGTAACATAATCAGTTGAGGGTAATACGAGTTCCCTTGATAGAAAAAGCAAAACATTGGTATGGCCACACTCTTTGGAGTCTTATAGAGCTTGTGTAAAGGTCTAAAGCTAATAGATAAAGAAGGACTGTTGTCAAGACGTCTGATGCAGTTGACCGTAGACCGTAGAGTTTTTGCGACGTTAAGTCTTCAGTTGAGCTTAGGATTTAACACTGGACAGAGACATTTTGGCCTTTAAAAAAGAGGAACTAGGTCGGATGTGAATCAGTTCAGTTTTACTCGGGTTGACAAAAGCGCCACACATATATGTACCACATGCGACACGCCCCAAGTGGCCTACAGCAGCTTTTATGTTCCCAAACATAGAATGTCATAGAAAGAACTACATGTGACGGACGGAACGGGTACAGACAGAAATGATCAGACTCCGAATCAGCCTGCAAATATGCACCCATTTGGGCAAAATGCTAGAATCTGGTTATTTGGGTGCAATCGACCTCGACTTTTGGTTCTCTAGTACCTATCCAAGTGATTGGCACGAATGGTAACAAATTGAACACATCCTAACAGAAAAGCTATTTTAGCTTGTCGAAACGCCAGGATGTAGTTCCAATAGAAAGGGCACAGTTTCTCTTCCCAAATGATTGTTGTTTAAACTGAATTAAAAACACAGTAAAAAGGTTCTGGGCAAGTGAAAAACTGGACAAATCCTAAGGCTGCAGACACACAGTGAGCGATTGAACGATGTGGCTTTGCCAATAACAAGCTCAGTGGTTACGGGGCCATATGTTTTAATTTTGTTCGTCGCTCCATCGCTCAGTAGGGAGTCTTAAAAGCCAGGGCGATTCTTTCACGTGGAAATTTTGAATCCCGGCTTCTAGTTTTTTGTTTATTATAGACCACTTCTTGGCTTTGCTACTTAGATACTATGGGGCTTCGAAAGGCTCATGATTCTATCCAAATATTCAATATTTTTGTTTACAAAAGTCAGTAGGGGATTCTATTAGGTAAAAACGTTCAATCTATTTCGCTTGTATGTATACATTTTGCTTGAAGCGGCTTTGAAAGCGAAAGCAATATTCGTTCGTTTATTCTGTTGCCTTAAAGACCAAAAAGACATGATCGTTTATTGGGAACAGAAAACACCGGATGTGGAAAAAGTTACTCACATTTAAGTCAGTGAATCTTCTGTCAAAATTCAAAGTTCTTAGAACTGTCAAAATTAGCCCTAGGCAATTTAGGCCACCCTACTTCTTTAATGTTTCCAAAGTAGAAGAAGAAAACGAAAGCATGTTTTCGTTTTCGCATGATTTCGTTTCGTTTTGTTTTTTTTCTAAGTGCGAAAGTGGTTTTCGTTTAATTTTTTTACAGAATTAAAGCCGAAATGGCCTTATTCCACTTTCGAAAACGAAATAATGGCAAAATTTCAATTTGGCCTTATTTCGTTTGGCTTTATTTCACATCACCCATTTTAAGTTGCGTTAGTCCAATAAAAGCTTCCGAAAGTGTTTTTTTTTAGTTCCGTTTAGAGCAGAACACTGAACAGGGGCCCTACTCTCTATTTTGTCCCATTTAAAATAGCTTCCACTACAGCTTTTAGGTAGGTGCTCTGTAATTATTTCGGAATTGTAAATGCGACATAAGTACATTCCATTCCACTTTCGAAATACAGAAAACGTTCATGGACGTTCGAGGACAATCGATTGAGACAAATTAGGTGCTGCCAGAGCTCGATTGTATCGACTGAATTCGATTGTATCAAGTTACGTGCTAACACCCCAGAGTAGGGTCCCATAGGCTCGAGCATTTTTTGATCAGAGCGATCTGATTTATTTTCGAAATATATTGAGCAATAGCTCTATTCGTTTTTTGACGATCTACTACTTTTTTTTCAGCAGGAATCGCATGGTTAGTTATCAAAATTAGCTGTGCTCTGATTTTTCCTTAAACTGCGCTCAGATGACGCTCTGATCAAAAAAGAAAACAGAAATTTTCTGATGTCTGATGTCTCTGAACTAAAAATTTATTTTGACAGATGAGTCTCTGCCCTTAACCAAAAAAGAAAATATCCTTATGACAGCTGTGGGCCAGTTAGGAATGCCACTAGAGATGCTGATGCATGGAAGTTTACGTGTATGTCACCTTTGCAGCTTAGAAATTGTGGATCTTACTTGAGCTTGTTTAAATTTTGTACAGGTACTAAAAATAAGTAGAGAAACAATCACAATGTCACAACTTTGATGATTATTGGGTCAAGTTGGTCAATGCACAAATGTGTCCTTGACTCACTTTTATTCTCGTCAAAGGGATGACTTTAGTGCATATAAAGATGTGTTTCGAGAGGGTTTTCAAAAATTCCAAATGGAAAAGTTCAAAAAGTGACATCTGGGGGCAGATTCCGACGATCGTTTTTGCAACTTTGATCACCAAAATAATCCATATTCTGGTCGAATTTTTTTTGACAAACGTCAGCTTTCATTATATTTGTGGAAAATGAACTGAATTAAGCCCTCAAGCTTGCAATTTTAGCACCTAGTTGCTAGTTTTGGAGGTCTATCGTTTCGACGATAATCGTCTGAAAAGTTACGGAATGAGTGCCCTGGTAAATATAGAAGCTACTGTTGTGCCCTAATTTCGGGAGTGCGTTCGCTGTCCCAATCAAGGTCAAGATGACGATTCCTACGGCGACCTCAAACTGTCTAAGACTGCATTTAAGACCAGATCGACGCGACGGCTCGACGTTTTCCTTGTTTCAAACCAGAATAGACCTATAACAACAACAGTTCAGTAATAGGGTTCGAATGAATGGTATGAAGAAAGAAACCCATTCAAACCCTATTACTCAAATATTGATACGCGTTTATAACTGATAACCTGACACGCTTTACGAGGCACGTATTACAACAAAGCTCAATAAAAAAAAAACACTTATAAAGTTCGCCGACACAAAAAGACGCTTCGAATAGCCCCATTTAAGCTGCTCGCCTAAACAAGTCCAAATACATTCGCCAATCATTGGCTCCTTCAGTTGTTTTGGAAACACAAGGCTTCCAGCACTCGTACTCCCGTCGAAATCGAATTCGCAATCTAATAAGTTCGTACAAGTGTAATCTGTGAGATTGTGAAGCTTCTTTTGTTGATACCACCTGAGTAGTTATACAATCTATTTATTAAACGATTTTATTTTTAAGCGATAACCTAGTCAGCGTCATTGCTTGGGCTCTTTTCAAAAGAATTTCTCCTTTTTCTAGTTCATGAATGAACGACGAAAGGAGGAATTATTTCTCTCTCTCTGTCAGAGGTTTTGGCATTGAACTACTTTTTGTGTTATGTACACAGCGTGTGGCACATTTTTGGTGTATATGCGACGCATATTTGTTTCATACCAACAAGACACAGAAACAACAACAAAAAAAAAAAAGCTCTTTGATCTAACACGAGGGAAAGCTTCTTCACAAAAACTAAAAATGATGGCACAACACAAACTGTCTGCATAGAGAGCAAGAGCAATCGGAAAATGATTTCTTATTGAATCGTGACTAACGGTAGACTAAATGAATGGGGGACCGTCTGTATTAGGACATTTGTTACAACAACAACAACAACAACGACGATGACTTCCGCAGTGTCAATTAAAATCGAAAGCTTAGGTGCTGTGAACGATGGAATGTTGGCAATCGACTGAGGGCAGGATAAAGAGGTAGTATGACAGTTTCTCCGTTATTCATGACACCCATGGCGAAGGGGGTGGTGGACTGGTGTCGAATTGGATTTGATGAATGTAATTGCGGGGGTTTGTTTGTGCATGCATATTTTTAATATAGGAAGTGTAAGAGGGGGTGTAATTGGAAAAGGAAAATATTTGGATTATCCATTGAATGGGGGATGTTTTAGTGGAGGCTTGCACGAGTGAGGGGGGCTTGTTTCGAGGTAGTGACTGAGAAATCTTTGATGTCTGTGAAGGTGTAACTTTCCTTAAGATGGCGATTGCAGTCCAGACCACGGCCTCAGGAGCATCTCCAGCGAGATTGGTGTCTAACTTCCTTTTAGTTACGAGCAACAAGTTGATTGAATACGCTCTTTAATTGAACGGGCCACCTAAAGTGGGGTCTTTTTCTACAGTCACCCCCAAAGGGTTGAAGACTCGTTTTTTTTCGATCCGCTTCATGCAAACTTGGCCCTTGTATTTTAATCGTGTAGTTCATCTCCACCTCCGCATACTCCATCGATACAAACTACAAATCTTTTCCTCAAAGCGTCGAAAGAACTTTCCATCCGCATATGTAACTTATTTGCTTCTGCACCACACAGCATTGCCGCGATGAATTATTGGGCTTTGTAAAACATCTATGGTGTCTTCTTAGTTCAAATAAACCTCCTTTGACAAGACTTGTTCTCCGCTTGATCTCTGTAGGTTTAATCGATCTCTGCGACTTCTTTTTGCTAGCCTAATGAAGATACCACGTAAACAAAGATCTTAACAGCTGCGAAAATATATGTTTGCATCGTAACATTATCCACGAGTCGCCGATAGTGAAAGCCTTTTCTAGATGAGAGCATGTACTCCGTTAACAGCTGGATGTCGCAAAATTTGCCGCCTCCTTTTCAATAATTGCAAATAAACCACTAACAGCTAAGTTGCACCTTGTTTAAAACCTTGTTCAACATCAAAGGGTTTGATGGTGTTCTTGCAGACTTTGTCAATGCAGCGAGGTTTCTTCATCGTCGCCCTGACGCGAATGTGATTGAGTGTCGACAAGACCTTATACGCGACATTCGGAAGACTTATTTCTCTGTAGTTGGCACTGTAAAGCGTATCCCATGAAAATGTTAAGTTCGCGGTTCGTTTGAGGTCTATAAATCTCGTATACAGCTCCAAAGCTCGTTGTCTTCTTATTCCGTTTGCTAGGGTCGTCATTCACTAAGGCGATGCGAGCGCTGAAACTGTTGCGTTGATTCAGCGAAGTCAATTAATCCGCCCTTTTTCTGAAAAGCTCGTGATTGGCATCTTAGGCTTATTCAGACTGTCAATTCCGACATTTTTCTGCTAAATACTCTAGCGTTTAGGTTAAGCTAGTCAAGTTTGGAAGGTCAGGCCCATTGCCCTGTCGATACCACATAAATAAACACAGTTGACGTATATGCAACAGTTGGAACACCCTATTCAAACAAACACCCAATCACCATATTTCAAAACAAAAGAACCCAATTCCCGGTAGATTGACATCGGACTTGCAACGTTTGACCAAAAGACAAACCCAGCTTCTAGACCGTTTTCCTATATTCAAAAATGAAATTGACACCCAAACACCCTTCAGAGAACCACCAGCCCAACCAATTCGCACACCCACTGTCCCGTAGCCAAACCTAGTCTATTCTAAACCTTATTGCCACTAAAAATGCCAGCAACACATTTAAATAATATTACTCATGTATATTGTATAATAACTAAACAAATAAAAATAAAATAAAATACCTCTACCAATAAGTTATAAAAAAAAAATATTTATATATATGAAACTAAGTGCTTTTTACAATGAAACAAAATAAAATTAACAAAAAGGAAGAAAAAAAAAAGTCAAAACAACTAACTATAAGTAACGAGAAATTTACAAAATATTTTCCATTTGTTTTTACAAGAAGAGAATCAAAGCAAACTTGCTAGAGACCCAACATTTCCATATGATTTGCATCTGTGTGATAAGTATTTAGTATGTACTTCATATTGAGTTTGAATTATTTTCTCAAAAAAAACAATATTTATATTTAACAGGATAATCGTGTAAACTTGAAGAGAGCAAAGAAAAAAAAAATACAAGGAATCCAAATGAAAAAAAAAAACAAAAAAAAAACTTTGTAGTGAGCGATTTTAATATAAAAATATACATTTTGCCAAAACAAAGTTATCGTATAAATATATACATACATATATATATATTATATAATTTAAAAATTATACATACATACATATTTCTTCCTCTATCGAGCGTATAATAGGACCAAACACACACAAACTAACAAAACAAGCGAAATTTGTTACTAGATTAGTTTTTCTCGCCCCAACCAAAGATAATTTCCACAAAAAATCTCGATGTAAAGTAGATTAAAAACAAGAACAAATTGTTAATGAAACAATTGAAAATTGTATAGTTATAAATAGGTAACAACAAAATAAAGTGGCTTCGATGTAAATGGTAGTCTCCCTTATTTAATTTTTTAGTTATATTTTATTTTGTTTTTAAGACAAAAGAGAATACAAATTTACTAACACGATAATACTCATGAGCAGCACATAACCAATAAAAATTATAGCTGTCTGCAGAATAACTAATAAGAGAAAATATAACAAATTGACAAATTTAGGGCCTTCTTGGAATTTTTAGAAAAAAAAAAAAAACAAAACATAAAAATAAAAATAAATACAGATATTTGACAATTGGTTGCGGATTTTATTATTAAATTATATATATATAGTTAATATTTTTAAATTTTTGTTTTAGTTATAACAAGTAACTGAAGTAAGCAAACAAAAACATTGTAGAGCCATAGAGAATAGTAGTAATATTAATATTAAACAATAAAAATCATTGAAATACATAAAACTAAACTGGAATACACACTGGAAGTTGTTTTTCTTTTTATAGTTGCTCTGCCTACGATACGTTAAGAAAGGTAATGGGGACAATTTTGAGAGAGAGCTAGCTTGTAACAAGATGAGTCAAACTTTGTGTCAAAAGTAAGCAGTTGTCAGTTTTTAAGTCGGTTTTTGTTCTAAATCATACTGCCAGCGGCTATAGCTTAATTTAGAGCTAGTAAAACCTGAGCCAAGGATCGCTCTACCTGGATAGGAGCGACAGTAAGTAAGTAAGTACAACTGAAGACAATTGAACGTAATCTTTGTTCCCAAAAATGACAAGAGGCCAAGTGAACTGATAGAGAATTCTCAACAGTTACTTATTCGACGACCTAGACGATCTGAAGAATGTTGATCTCAAAGTACTCCTGAGATTCATACTTAAATCTGGGTGGTTCTAGCAGATAAACAGACTTCATATCATTGGCTACTCGTAGGAAGTACTAGTGGGTCATGTTACAACGGAGCTTTAAGAGCCCATGAGATTCATACCAATCTTTGTGGTTCCAATATGAAAAGCGGTCTATTTCTTGTCTTTCAACAGGTCACACTGTATGGTACCTACCTAAGTGAACTGCATAAATAAAAAAAAAAAACAAGTAAATGTGTTATCATCGGCCTGGCCGATGCTTTGATACCCTCCACTGCATACAAGTCATGCAAAATACCAGAACTACTTGACCGACATAGCCCATTTTTAATACCAACCTGACGACGATAAAAAGAAGTCTTTTCAGCAAATTTCATTCGCCTATGTCAATTCGTTTGGGCGCTATCGTGCTTTCAACAGACAGACAGACATACAGACAGACTGACGGACATGGCTAAATCGATTCAGAATATGATCCTGATTCAGAATATATGTACTTTATGAGGTCTCCGGTGACTCCTTCTTGGCGTTACTAATGTAATGTCAAAGTGAATATACCTTCCTGTGGAAGGTATAAAAAACATCAGTCTAACATCCTTTGTTATTAAAATACTGGAAAGAGTAATAATTGAAGACATTCGGCGCAGTGGCTTAGTGTGGGGCTCCCAGTTTCGAGCGTAATGTTGCTTACACTATGACACAGTTGCATTTTTGTACGAGCCAAGCAAGAGAGATCCGTTTGTCCACAGTCAATGCTGATAAAGACGTAAGAATGAGATCACAAATCAGACGCCTAAAGGGTCATGGATGTTCTACCCATAATTATAGATACGTAAAACGGAAACAAACACAAGTTCCGGTGCAGAACATCTCTACAATAACTTGAAAACATTTCTACTTCTGATTTAAAACATATAAAATAAGAGTGGTAATTAGTTTGAGTAAATTAAACCAACAATCAGTTCATCCATTTATCTGTTGACAGCCTTCAAAAATTGCGACAAGTCCCTTTCACTGGTAGAATCATTGAAACGCCGATCATCACTTCGGCGAGAACTTCGGGCGACAGATTCTCGCACTCGTTTTGAATGTTGTCCTTGAGAGCTTCTAGGGTCTCGGGCTTGTTCACGTAAACACGGAACTTCAAAAAACCCAAAAAGTCTGAAACGGTTAAGTCGGGCGATCTTGCGGGCCAGTGCAAATCGCCAAAACGAGAGAAATATCAGTTGTAGCTCGCGCATAGTGTGTGCCGTAGCTCCGTCCTGTTGGAACCACATGTCCATCAGTCCTAATTCGTCCAATTGCGGCAGAAAAAACTCGGTGTCGTTTGACCAGCGGCGTTCTCGAATAAAAATGGCCCAACGACTCCTCCAGCGTGAACAGCGCACCATGCAGTAACTTCGAGGATGGCTTGGGCGTAGGTTACACGCGTTTGGCGGTCGACAGGCAGCAGCTGATGCACGGACTGGACTTTGTACGGGAACATGCGCAAGTCTTTGACCAAAATTGGCCTTAGGGACGACCGTCTGATGGCTAATTGCAAGGCACGGCATCTGGTCGATGTTTCCGGCGACAGCTCGACATCCTCGTCAACAGCGCCGATATTCTCGGCACAACGGGCGCTCCGGGGCCGGCCAAACTTGGCAACGTCTCGTGTGGTCCCATACTCTTCAAAGTTGGTGGCCAAACGGGGCAGTGTCGGACGGCCGTGGAATCGGCGACGGAATTCGCGTTCCGCCAACACTACAAACGAATTGTTACGCAAAAAAATAGACACGATTATTCCGCGTTCTTGGGAAGTGTATCGCTCCATGGCTTGTTCACTTGTATTCTACATCTGTCTAGTCCACAAATGTCAAAACAGATTTGACATTGGCGGCCATTTGCAAAAATAAGAGCATCTTCCAATAGGGTGATCGCTTTTGGCCCAACTTGTACATATACGTAACGCTGATCTACATAGAGATCTAAATATTGAAACGGTTGAATACGATGTTAAAAGGGTTGCTCAAATGCACATACTTGGGCTTCTCATGTTAGCTTAGAAATAACCAAATTATTAAATACAGACAATGTAATCAGGAGATTAAGGCGAATAAAACCGCTTGATCTTTAAAAATCAGCTAAGAATAGAAATAAGTTTATATTCTCTACCAGGAATCCGACAACCGGCGGATTTTTCGTTTTAAATTTTCAAACAATTCAAAAATAAATTGCCGATTAGTCAGACGACTAGGTGCAATCACATTCGGGATGACGAAAGTCAGTCTCTCTTCTTTAGATGGGTTAGAGTCCTCACTATTGCAGAAGCCTCCCTCGCGTTCTAGCTCTGCAATGTTTCAGTTCCAGCGAACCCCACAAAAAAAGAAAAACTGAACCGCCTATTGCCCGCCGAGATCGTGTGGTTTAACGCCTCTAGACCTTTTTTATGGGGCTACATTAAAGCCAGCGACGTTAGAGGAGCTCAAAGCCAATATTGAACGAGAAATAGCGGCCGTATCGGTCGAAATGTGCGGCCGAGTCATCGAAAATTGGGTTCAACGTATCAACCGCTGCATACGTCCCCGTGGTGGACATATGAATGATGGTAATTCAAGCCAATAAACTTTTTTTTTTTGGGTTAAGTAGTTTGCATTTTAACGAAAAAAGTTGTCAAGTCCTAAAGTCCCAATCTCCAAAGGAGGGGGTTGACCAATTGCGTCATATCAAGAAAGATTTGGCCTACATACGATGAAAATAGAACAAGAAACCTGCTAAACAGAACCCGTCCAGATATTGCCAGAGTCACGGCAATAATCACGGGGCATTGGCCAATTGAAGACCATGCTGCCAAACTTGGGATCCCACACAAGCCTTATTGCCGCAGTTGCGGAAATACCAATGAGAAAGAAACTCTCTCCCATTTCCTCTGCAAATGTCCGGCACTAGCAAGAGCCAGATTGCGAACACTGAACCAACCTTTTTTCAACGACGTTAGCAACTTTTCGGGTAAAGGAATATTAGATATAATCCTTTTTCGTCAACTCCACAGGTTGGATATAAGTTTACAATGCATCATCTTAACAACCATCACAAACTAGGTCATACTTCTACCTACCTACCTACCTTAATGAAAGGCCCTTTAGTTACATTAAAATCATCTATAGCCTTATAAAGTTTAAGACACATTCACCCGGCCTGGAACAACAAATGCTGCCGTTGAAACACCTCTTCAGTGTCGAGTCGAGAAAATCAGGGGACCAACCCATAGAATCAGTCGTGTACACGCTCATGGAAGGGGACTCACAAGCAAGTAAAGGGTGTTTTTTTTAGAGGTTGGTTTTTCGAATAGAGATAAAACTGACATTTTGTGGTCAAATCTGGCAACTCTAATGTCATTTATGTTCAGTTTGGTTTGCCATTTCATCATGTACAGGCTGACAAAAGAACAGCGCTTACAAATTTATTTCGAAAATAATGGTTCAGTTCGCGAAGTTTACCGCAACCTCCGTTCATTTTATGGTCGACATAATCGTCCATCAGAGCAATTAATTCGGTTAACCATGGATCGTTTTCGCACTACGTTTACTCTATGTGATAATACGCATCCGCAGAGACGTCGAACAGTGCGCACCGAAGAAACAATTGCCGCTGTAGAGCAAAGTGTAGAAGAGGACCCGAATGAATCGATTCACCACCGTGCACAGCAATTGGAGCTTTGTCCATCAACTTTATGGAAGATTTTGCCCAAAGATCTTGTCTTACGACCTTACAAGATCCAGCTTGTGCAAGAATTAAAGCCGCGAGACCATGCAATGCGTCAACAAGCGAAATTGCCACATTTTGAGTGAAGAGAATCCACATAAGACCGGTCTCCATTAACGGTACTGACTCTCCAGCATCATTTCGGAAGAAGTATGGCCCAATGACTCTACCAGCCCCTTGAGACGCAATTACTTCCACAAAAACTGACTCTTTGGTGTGCTCTAGGGGCTCGTAGAGTCATTGGGCCATACTTCTTCCGAAATGATGCTGGAGAGTCAGTACCGTTAATGGAGACCGGTATAGAGCCATGATAACCGACTATTTTGTTCCCGAATTGGATGGCATGAATGTGGATGAGATGTGGTTCCAACAAGACGGCGCTACATGCCACAGAGCGCACGTCACAATCGATTTATTGAAGGAAACATTCGATGAGCGCATAATTTCGCGGAATGGACCTGTCAATTGGCCACCAAGATCGCGTGATTTGCCACCATTGGATTATTTTCTTTGGTGATATGTGAAGTCGCTCGCCTACGCCAACAAACCAGAAACGTTAGGGGACTTGGAAGCCAACATTCGTGGCGTTATTGCCGACATACAGCCCAAATGCTCGAAAAAGTGGTTAAAAATTGGACCTCTAGACTTGGCTTTATTCGAACCAGCCGCGGCGGCCACATGCCCGAAATCATATTTAAACATTAATGGCATAAAATTATCCTTCCAATAAAGCCAAATTGATGGACATTAAATCGATTTTCTTGTGTTCTATTTCAATCCGAAGTTTTATACCTCTAAAAAAAACACCCTTTAAGTCCACTCTCTACTTTGGTCTCCGTTAAGTCCATTCATCCGCTGACAGGCTTCAAAAATTGCGACAGTCCCTTTCACTGGTGGAATCATTAAAACGCCGATGACAGCTCAACAGGCTGTAGAATTTTTCTTCAAAAACTATTCCATATCTGACGGATTTTAAAGGGTTTTCCAATAAGAGGTGTTATTGTGAATGACCCGCTATTTCGGTAGCTGTCACTTTGAAGCTTTTATTCTTTGACATTTGACAAGTAGAAACTAAGCCATTACTAAAAATGGAACGATACACGCTTCAACAACGCACTGAAATTATTAAAATTCACTACAAAAATGGTGAAAATCTTGCAGTCACAGTTCGCAACTAAAGCATTTTTTGGTCGTCGTGAAGCACCTTGTCGGACCGCAATACAGAAATTGGTGGAAAAATTCCAGCTGTTGGGACAAGTAAGTGATGTGAAGGATAAAACCCCTGCATGTCGCTCAAGGACAACTGAGAATATTGCTGCTGTAGCCCAAAGTGTTGAAGAAAACCCAGGTGTGTCCATTCCTCGTCGTTCTTTGGAATTGGGCATTCCACAATCGTCATTACACCGTATTTTGCATAAAGACTTGGGTCTTAAGGCTTATAAAGTTCAGTTAACACAAGAACTCAAGCCGGCCGATCATCAAAAACGTCGTGTCTTTGCTGATTGGGTCCTTGAAATGCATGAAAATGATCCGGTGATTACAATTGACCACCCAGATCTTGTGATTTAACACCTTACGACTTCTTCTTTGGGGCCACGTGAAAAAAAAGGTCAACGCCAAAAGCCCAGCGTCGATTCAAGACCTCAAAGATAAAATTCGTGAGGCTATCGAGGACATAGGGCAGCCACTTTGTGATTTGGTTGTGGAAAATTTCATGAAAAGGACATGGTCCTGTATGCGTGCTCGTGGTGGCCATTTGGCTGATGTTGTTTTTCATTATTAACGGCATACCTTCCTCTTTATTATGAAATAAACATCCGATCATTTATCTCAAAAATTGTCATTTTTCTTTCAATACCAAAATAACACCTCTTATTGGAAAGCCCTTTATAAAATACTCCCTTCCGCAAATGTTGACCTATCCCCCGATGCAAGGGATTCTGTGGGTGGGGCCTTTCAGCATCTAGCTAAAATGAAAAAAAGCTGCCTTCCTGCAATCGACAGACAGACAGCATCAAACAGTTTGTATAAAAGATAGGTTGGCTCACCGCCACACTTGTCTTTGTATAATATTGGAATTCATTTTTATTATTGCTTTCATTTTTTTGTTTCTGTATGTTTACACAACTATTTACAATACTTTGAGTTCGTAACTTGATTTATTTTATATATATATAATATTCGCTTTATTAGTAATACTGCAATAGTATTGCCCAAAATTTTCGTATAATAACAACATCTTAACGAGAAAGAACGACGACGACAAAATAAAAAATACAAAAAAAAACGAGAGAACGCAAACATTTCAATGATCTGCCGGCGAGTGTTATAAACAAATCGCGCGACTACTTGTTTTATGGAATAAATGAATTAATATTTAAATGGGTGTTTGAGTTGGTTGTTTTTTTGTTTGTTTAACTTTAGGCCGAATGTTTGTTATCACAGAGTTATTAGTATATTTAAGACTTTTTGTTTGTTTATTCAGTTTTCTTATTCGCTATTATTATTATTATTACTTTTCGCCATTCTCTACATAGGATTGTTAATATATATAATGTACTTATATTGCTAGAGATTCATGTTTGTTTAGCCCTTAAAGCCTAAGTATTGTTCGTCGTTTTTTGTTTATAAACTTAATTGAACTGTCTTTTTTTTTTGTCTTTTTTTTTTAATAAACAAATAATAATGGCACCTTTTCTAGGATTAACTTAGTCTCTAACTGTTAGCTTATGTACCCTTACCATTAATATTAACATTTTAACAAGTTTCCTGATCGAATTTCGAGTTAAGAGTGACCGCGTGACGGATTTGGAAGAGTAAGCTTAAACTGGTTTTAAGTACAAAAATACGGTTAGAAGTGAAGAAGGACGGACGATAGAATGGAAGCAGGGGTTACTTGGGGTGGGATCAATGGAAAAGCAAGCTGGCTGTTGGAGACGTATGAAGAAATTCAAGGTATGCGTCGTCGTTCATTTGACTTGACAGTCAAATTGTCAAATACCGCTCTAGGACGCACAAGAAAAATTCAAATCGAGAGGTAGACATTTCCCCTCGTCAAAATAAGCTCCAAATTGTAGTCAGCAAATGCCCATAACACTCGTACAAGTTTTAGTATGTAGAGGGTCATTCACTTTGTGGTTTCAAGTTGGTAGCGCTGGCATTTGACACCTGTCAAATTCAGCTATTATTTGAAGTATTAGTTGAATGTTTGCCATTTACGTAATAGGTCGCTTAACAATCGATCAACGCGGTAAAATTACTAAAACTTACTACGTACTTACGTAGCCAACGCGATGGTCTTCATAATCGACCGACTACGCAAGCAAGCGCTCAAATTGTGAAGCAATCAGTCAAATTGCGACGCAATTCGAAGAGAGTGGAAGCGTCGTAAGGTCTGTGCATCATCGTAATGCACGCTCAGTCGAAAATATTGCTGCTGCAAGTGCTCTACGGTCGAAAGGTGTCATTGGTCCGTATTTTTGCAAAGATGCCAATGGGCAAACGCTTGCAGTCACTTCGGAGCGATATGTTCGAATGATAACCGATTTTGTTTGGCGGGCGATTGAAGATCATGACTTGGACGATTTATATGGCTCCAACAAGACAACATCGCGAAGCAATCCTTCGGAGGGAACCCTCAAGGTACACGGCGAGTTGGTAGACCAAAAACAACGTGGAAATCAACAGTACTGGCCGAAGCAGCAAACGCAGCGAAAAACGTGGCCACAGCTGAAGTACCTGGCCGCAGATCGAGATAGATGGAAGAAATTTGTCGCCGCCCTATGCCCCAACCGGGGTTGAAGGATTCAAATATACCAAGACGGGGCAACAAGGCACACAGCACGACCAAATACGGCTTTATTGCGTGAGAAGTTTCCTGGTCGAGTAATTTCACGTTTTGGCGACGTCAATTGACCGCCAGGATCGTGCGATTTGACACCGTAAGATTTTTTTCTGTGGGGCTACGCAAAAGACCGTGTTTACGCGAATAATCCCCGAACGATAGACGCATTAAAAGCCAGCATTACTCAAGTTATGGCTGAGATACCGCCCTTTGCTTGCAAATTTCCTTCTACATGTGGAACAAGCTCCGGTAACAAGTTTGGTACGGAGGCCGACTTCGTCTTCGTATATAAAATTAATTAAAAGCATTTACGCACCTTCTTAACGAATGCCCCTCGTTATTGACCCCAGATCGCAGTCAAAACGCTCCGCACATATTTCAATCAATCTATTGTCGAAGAAAACATCGAATTTTTCATTCAAAGCGATCTAGTACTTTTTTTTCCCAGACTGACAGAATGAAACCATTTGTCAAATACAAACTAAAGTTTGGAATGCGTTGGCAAAGTCGCTCAAATAAACAAACTTTCGTCCCACCTATCGATAAATTGGTACAGAAAGGGAAAAATGTATCAACATACTGTCAACAAGAATGGACACGGAACGTCAAAGAATCATACGGAACGTCATAAAAGGCGGCTAATGCTTTGAGGTAGTTATACTTTGTCTTTCTCGCTTTCGCTGTAACCATTGACATCACATCTGAACTCGAACAAAGAATGGAGACGTTCAAGAATCTAGTTTGGTAAGTCTGACAGCTGACTGACTTGCTGTGTCTCAGTTTTGATTTCCATAGATCGGTCACATGATGAGCTGTTTCAGTTGATGTTTTGTGTAAGGGTAGCCGACGAATCAAGTCAAGAAATTTGTGACTGCGCACTAAGTTGACAGTTCGCATAAGTGGCTGACGTAGGAATAGTGACGTTCCCGACCTATCCAGTTAGGTTACATCTTATCCAGACCAAACTAGCCGACTCAAGATAACAAGATTCTTGAATGTGTCCAATTACGCTTGCCAAACATAGTTTCTCTTACCAAAGTAGGCAATTGAGGTTAAGGCCAATTAAATGTCGCAGAAGCATGGGCAAAGGCAGTCCTTACTCATTTCAAACGTAAAGCAACGAGTGATTTTCGGTACTGTTTGCATTAATGAGATTCAGAGAAGGAGACCTAAAAAACTCCACGTCCTGCACAGCGATACAGCCGCTTGGGCAGAAAATTAAGAACCAATCGTAGCCAACCATGCGAGGCAATGCAGGTGAAGCTGTATAGAGGATGTATGTGTACATATGACATCCATATGCAGTGGATGGTTGGCATACTTGAAGTAAGACACTTAGTAACCGTCCCTGGGGGTTCTGGGAGAGCAGCTAACGCCTTCAGATGAATCTGTATTTCTCCACTGATCTAAGTAAAGCGGCGCTCGTGCAGTTTTGGAAAATTGTCGGCAGGAACTTTGCTGATACCGATGAAATTATTCTGTTGGCAACGCTGATTTGTCCCCCAACTGGCAGGACCTTCAACGAAGTGCTCATTTAGGCAAACTAAGGAAAGACGGAACCCCTTTTGTCGCATATTCTGGTGGAGAATATCTCTCGAATATCTACGACTTGAAAGTGACAAGAAACTGAATTCGGAAATAAACATTAAAAGTTGAATCAAAAAAACCAAAACGGTCTGCAGCAACATTCTTGTGAAAACTCTAAAACCATCTCCCAAGAACTCGACATCTAAACGGCTGTAGTAAAATGCGTACTGACTTGTGACAGTCTTTTATGGTGGCGGCCAGCAGTCAACAAGCGCACTTTACTAATGGAAATTACAAAATCTCAAAGAATAGCAAGCATCTTCAGCCGATCTTCGGTGCACCTATCAGATGCTACATTCGATCATAGCCACATTTCTAAAGATTTTTAAGCACCTATCCAAGCTGCGAAGGAGAAAGAAGTCGACACATATCGTATACGGAATCGAGCGAACATGAATCAAAAATGGACACCGGCATAGAGTCTGGCTACCGGGCAATAGCCGGAAAATGTCCTCCAAGCTGAGGTCTTGGCAGTCTGTAGGCCTGCAGTATGGTGGCATCACCGACAGGTATTGCCGTCTCAGCTACAGCCAACCAGCTCACCAGCTGTACAAGCAAGAACTGAAATAGAAATTAAATTGAAGCTTGTAGAAAGATTAAGCAATCCGAGGGAGGATTGATGAATCAGATAGAAAAGGTGGCCTTCCAGCTCCTTCTGGGTCTTGACTTGCACGCTGAAAGAAATATAAGGCCACAGCATAGTTCAACAACCGATGGACCTGCATGGGAGCTTGTATCATCACAAAAAAGCAATGGCTCGTCAGGTTAGGCTAAGTTTTTGTCAAGAAAGACATACTTAGACCAGATCTGA
Organism: Cheilosia impressa; assembly: GCA_948293265.1. Lineage (NCBI taxonomy): Eukaryota > Metazoa > Arthropoda > Insecta > Diptera > Syrphidae > Cheilosia > Cheilosia impressa. The sequence goes on from OX411882.1 coordinate 6,298,725, forward strand.
AGGCAGAACCGAGAGCATTGTATGGAAAAATCGGATATCTATTTCCATCCTCGAAAAAATTGTAGCAGTGCACAGTACATTGAGGGATTACTTATGAGAAAATGCAAAAGGAGCTGCAGAGACTGCCGTGACGAGGGAGTTCGTAAGCGCTCAACTCACACAACAAACGTCGCAAGCTCGATCGCTTGGTAGGAAACCGGGAAAACAATCAGTCACACAACACGATTCCCCGTGTAAGCTGTGGCTTGGTTTATGTGGCACTAAAATTTCGCTAGGAGGCGTATCAGCAAACGGCCCCAAGTGTTTTACCCTTTTCTTGGAGTGTGCCGAGCATCAAAGGTCTTTAAAGCCTTCATCATCCAGAAATGGCAACTTCCCAAGACGGTACCCTGTTAACCATGTCAGCTACCCAATTGATGGTTCCTCGGTTCATGTTTAGCACTTCTCGCTTGGAAGAGCCTACTGGAAATCTAATCCCCATTTATGACTGCGAAACTTTTTTGCAAAATCAATATTAAGTACGAGAGAGTTCAAACAGCTCCTAAAATTCAGACACATAGTACATCGGTTCGACCTACTCCTACAACCTACGACCCTACTTTTGAGTCAAAACGCGCACGTTAAAAATAAACTCACTTGCTAAAGAATCATTCTTCAGTTTGTGGATAATTAACAGAGTGACACCAATCAGCGTCCCAATGGCAACCAAAAGCCGTCGGATCAAAATAGACACAATATGTTCGTGGTCGCAAATTGGAAGTAGCTTGCTTCGCAGTTACCCCTTTTATAGCCAGAAACATTCTGTCGAATGTTAAGACCAATACCAACAACTGCGACGTGTCCTCCACGTATTAGCCACCGAAACAAAGGTAGAAGCGAGCTAAATTGTTTACAAAAAACACCAACAAATTGACAGATTGGTATCGCTCTAGGGAACGCTCGATAAAAGACTTGTTTTAGATGAAAATGTACTCAATGTTTGACGGAATGTTTTGCTACAGTTCTGTCCTCAGCTGTGTATTCGTCACAATCGAGGTCTAGCAGCACCTAATTTGTCTCAATCGATTGTCCTCGATCGATTATCCGCGATTGAAACAAATTAGGTGCTGCCGGAGCTCGATTGTATCAAGTTACGTGCTGACACCCCTGAACTTCAAACTCATAGAGAAGATGATGAGAAACCGTTTGCTATCAATCTCTCAGAAAAATATGGCGGCATTCCCAAGAACTTAAAACATACTTCTGACTTGTAAAGGCAGCTCACAGTGATCTGAGTCTAGAATCGGCCCTACGAGTGGGCAAAAGTGATCGGCAACTATAGCCACCGTTGCAGCAGAGCGAACCAAGTCGAGATTTATCTGTTTCGCTTGGAGAATTCTTATGCTAAGAGCTTATTCAGCAAAAGTGAGAAAATCATTGAGGGTCGTTTGCTCATACGACTCTTAACGATTTAAGTTCTACTTAAATACTTATGGGCTACTTTTTTCAGGTCATAAACTGTCACATAAGAGTTTATGTGGAACTTAGTTCACTATGAGTCGTATCAGCAAACGGCCCTGAAACTTTCACAAATGACTTCCTTGGTCCTGATTTAAGTTTTGGAACTCAGCGCAAGGTTATCGCTCATCGAACCTCGTTTTCTGTGAACGAGCTAATTTTGACCGAGTTCTTTACACCTAACAGAAGCGGCGATTCGACCCCTGAAATAGGACGTCTGGCATAACCCTTGCTCTGTCACTACATCCGTGCAATGGAAAATTAAACCCCAGCCATCATGAGCCAACTTCACGCCAAGGCGCATGTTTTGGCCCTTGTTCAGATACAATTTGAGAAAATTCTTTCTTTCGTGGACTGATTGTTATTAAAGATAAAATTCAAATATGTGCACTACTCACGTGACAATCTTGATAAGATGTGTCTTGAATTCTTGAAGCGTTTTGCTGAATTGCTTTCTTGAATTTTTCTTGAATTTTCTTGATTTCATTTGCGTGACACTTTTTTTCAAAGCACTCTGCTATTTGTTTGGAAAACTATTACACACAGTGTAAGTGGGGAAGGACTGTTTTTGGTTTTATGATTTTTAAGCTAATAATGGATGTGCAAGGCATGTTAGTGGACGTGCAATGAAATGATTCCCCTTGACTCTAGAGTCACAGCCCGTGGGATAGAATTACCAGTTATTAAGCACCTACAAACGACACGTCGGGTCACTCTTACGTAAGCCAATTGGAAGCATCACTCGTCGTTCTTTGTCTGGACGGTTTTCTTGCGACTCTGGTGAATCGACGGAATATCCTTCTTCGAGTACTTGCTCCTGCTCAAGTGGGAGAGGAGGCCGCCGGCACTGCCGCTACTCCCACTGTTTGGCAATCTCTTGGCATCTGGCTGCTGTTGCTTCTTGCCGCTGTCCGATGGAATGTTATTGTAATTCTGGCGCTGTGTCTTTTGTTCGATTAGCTTCACGTTCAGTTGGCGCACGTTCTCCGGCGACAGAATGGACACGCGGTTTGTGGTACGCGTCGCATTGGTCTTTGGGAGATTCTCGTTCTTTTCTGGTGGTTTTTTCTTCGGATCCGACGATTTTCGTAAGCCAAATCGACTGCTGAATGTCAGCTCTTTAGTGGGCGACGCCGAACGGTTCTCTGTCTTTTTCCACAGCGAACGGCCGCTCTTCACCTCCTGCTGATTACTGGCAGCGGCTGGCGTCATCTTCTTGCGCAAGTAACTGAAGCGCTTCTCGGCCGTCTTCTCGGGAATGGCAGCTGTTGCTTTTTGTGTGTACTCTGTTGGCGATGACAGATTCTCATCCGAATCGGCTGGCTTCAGGGCAGTTTGTGTCGAGAATTTGTGCCTCCCAAAGATGGGAGTCTCATTCACTCGATAGACTTTCGAGTCTACTTTGTGCCTGTTGTACATTTTGAGCGGTGACTTGTCTCTGGCCTCGCGATCTGTGAAGAACGTTTTCATGGAGTTTTGCGATTTTGTGATATTATGTCGACTGGCTTCGTCTAGGGTCTCAAATTTGGACTTGCACAGGTTCAGCTTGGCGCGGATGTCGTCCAGCGCCGATTGGTATGACTTGTGCGCGGTGGACTTTTGTACTTGAACTTTTGTGGGTATTGGTGGGTCAGCATTGTCGTTGCCATTCTCTTCTAATGGTTCCAGCTGATGGCATAACGGTTCGCTGGGAATGGCCTCTGTATTGTTATTGAACGATTGAGCGGCAGAAGGGGCTGCTACCCAGCAGTTCGCCTCGATGTAATCCAAACTCGTGTCACAGCTGGTCTCGTAGCTATCCGAGCACTCAGTTAAGTCCTTGACATTGTTTAGAGTCAGACTGCCATCGCCTTCGTTGCGAATCAGAAAGCCCTTCTCGCCGATCATCTGGCTCTTGTATTTCGATCGCTTGAGCAGGGTCTTGTCGTCTTCCAGGGCACACCTCACCGCCTCCAGCACCTTGTCTGTCATGGGGCTGACTGTGATTTGTGGAGCAGACTTCTTCTCGCGGTCTTCCTCAACGTCAGAGTCCCGCTGCGAGATCCTATGCGGTTGTACGTAGTGCTGCCCTTGGAGCAACTTTTGCTGGCGTCGCGCACGGATACTGCCGCGAATTCGTTCGCCGTTGGGTGAGAAATCCTTTCCCAAGTGCGGCGATTTGGGTATATCCTTTGGCAAGAACATCGGCTGGGGTGTGGCGGTGTCTCGTTCGCACGAGTCCGCTTTGGTTCTGTCACTAATCTCGTGAATCTTCTTTTCGGCAAGTAAATTGTCACTGCTGCGGTTGCATCTGGGGGATAGCAGTCCATCGGGCGTTGATGTTTGACTGGAGTCACGTGAGGCGTGCATTTTAAAATGGTCCACTTCGTATTCCAGGTCGGTAGGTATCGGGTGGCCCGTGGAAGTATGTCGGTACAAACGCTGAAGCCAAACTTCGAGAACCTCAAATGGTGGGCTGGGGGAGACAAAAGAAACTACATTAGATATGAACGGAGGTGTTGTGCATTGAATTGTTTACAAACCGTTTGTCTGGGTTCAGGTCACAACACGAGAAGGCAATCTTGTAGAACGTCTCCGGGCACTGGTGGCAGAATTTTTCTCTAAAGAGCTGTGTGTTCAGTCCAAAGTCCGACGTTCTTGGCAGGTAGTCCGGATCGGCTTGAACACGTCCAATTATCTGTGAATAAAAATTGAATACTTCTCCACACAGGGGGATTTTTTCATCAGACCACTCACCTCACACAATATAATTCCAAATGAGAAGATGTCCACTCGCTCATCATACTTATTGCCCTTCATCATCTCGGGAGCCATCCAGTAGGGATTCCCCACCACAGTGTACCTCTGCCTTCTCTGCCGGCTGCGATTCCTTCCGATGGTGCCACTCTTTCCGGCGCATCTATCCAACGTGCTGTACATTGGCGAAGTGATTATGCGCGCCAGGCCAAAGTCCGCCACAATCACCGACTTGTCCTCCCTGACCAAGCAATTGAGCGAATTCAAGTCGCGATGGATTATATTCATCGAGTGCAGGTAACTCATGCCGCACGCAATGTCCTTGGCAAACGATATTCTCTGCTCCCAGCGCAGTGGACACCCCGAGTCATGTATCAGCTCCTTCAGCGAACCGCCGGCAATGAACTCGGTCACCAAATGCAACTTCTTCTCTTTGTACAGGACGCCAATGAACTTTAAGACGTTCTGATGGTTCAACGAACGCAGGACGGCTACTTCCTTCAAGAAATTACGCTGCGCCTCCTCGTCCACACGATAGAGTTCCTTCAACACCATCACCTCCTTGGTCACGCGGTGGGTAACCTTGAACACCTGCCCGAAGAAGCCTTTTCCCAGCAGTTCGCCCTGCACCAAGTCGGATGCCCGGAAGATGCGCTGCGGATTCGGTTCAATTCGAAAGGACTTGGTTCGCGCCAGGTCGTACAGTTCATTGTTGGGTGGATGGTTTTCGTCCAGCAGCTTGGACATGCTCGAACTTCGCTCTTTCTGATTCAAACTGCACGAAGTTGCGATGGCTGCGACGCCTCCTGGACTGGCAGCATGACACGCTGCCTGCAGATTTGGCTTCTTATTGCGCAATAAACGGGTCTTCAGCCCACTCATGTAGCCTTCATCCTTCTTTTGGAAGAGACGTTCCTTGTCCTCCTTGGTGAGGCGCGGCGAATCCGACAATTTGCTCTGCGACTGCAGGTAGTTTTGCCGCTGCGCCTCGTAGTCGCTGTTGCTGCGACTCAAGTCCTGCGGATCATGCTCCACAGTCAGCTGAAGTATTTTGTCTGTGCTGCGAATCAGATTGTCGATGTGCTCGATCGAGGTGTTGCGTACTGGCGTGCCATTCACCTCCAGGATACGATCGCCAATTTGTACGTTTGCTACTTCTGGGTGCAGATCGATTCTAAAAGAGGAAGACATATTCATTTAGACAAAGCGGATGGATAATGTTGAGATGCAAATCATAGGATGAACATGAAGGGAACCAAAAATCGAACCGAAAATCATAAGGCACAACGAAAGCAATTAAAAGGATTAGCATGATTAGCAAATGTACCTATAGAGTCCGTAGCAAGAGTCTCTCGCCGATGTTATCAAGGAGAAAACATATTTGCCCACTTGGCCCAATATCCTACAAATAAAACTTAACATCAAAGAGAAAAGAAAATGTATTTATTCAAGCACTTGTTGTAGTTTTGGTTGTATGTGTCAAAGATGTGTTGCTTTTGTGTTGGTGGGAGTGTGTGTGTTTTTGTAAAAAATTGTCGAGCTGCAGAGTCCATATCCACGCCATGCGAATTAACTGACAGTCATGATGAAGTTTGGGTTGGAATGGCAAGAGTAATGTCACGCGAGCTGCTTTTTCCGCACTAGAAAAACGAAGAACTGACTGTGTGCGCTCGTTGGAACAGTATTATTTACTTTTTACTGTACTCGTGGCATGAGTTCGAATGGGAGGAGGAAAGAAGGAGCTCGTGTGGTTTTATCCTGAACGATGAACTTGGTTACATCCATTAGACGATCTGAAGAGATTTTTTCAAGGCCTCCATAGTGTTGTTGCATGAAAGTTGGATCCAAATAAGTCAAGTTGAATTATAGTATACGTTTACGTTTTGAATATAATGTAAGTCAACCTGCCTGTCGTAAAAAAAACTCATAAAACGGAGAGAGAGTGATCGAGAACGATCTTCCCGAGCGACTAGGGAAGGCACCAAATCGGTAATACCAAAGTTAACCATTCCACTTAACCTGAATTGAATTGAATTTGTAAGCGGCTTGCTTGCCAGGTTTTAGTTTCGGTTAAGAGAAGATTGAATGTACGAAGGTTCAATTGCGAGTAGTGATCATGTTGCAGATGATCACGATGCGATCAATTTAGGACAACACTCGAGTACGTATGCAATTTTAGTGTCCGAGCTGTCAACACAGACTTGGAACGATATGCGCAAAGTATGAGTGTGGGTATCTCAGACGCCACAGTAACTGTGACGTGATTTAATACGAGATTTAAGTGACTCAATCGCAACAAACTGCCGGAATATAAGGCGATCGCTTATCCCTTTGTCAGCATCAAGTGCCGAGCACAATTGGTATCGATGCCAGGAAGCCATCTGAAGCGCCGCACTGATGTGCCCGAATTCGCCCGACCGACTCCACGAAACCCTTGATTTGATTGATGAGAAGAGCTGGCATCCACAAGCAACCAAGTAACTCGTTTATAAAACGGCCCTCAGGAGATGATGAGAGGGAACAATATCAGCTTCTCCGGAGCAAAAAGAAAGCGTGCGATCGGGTAACGATACTCCGTAAGCAATTTTAGCGAGAAGACTTTTTAGAAGATTTAAAAGATAAAAAGAACGCTACAATACAGCGAGATTCAATCGGAACGATGAAAGGTTTTCGTTTAGCCGACCAAATGAGGTTAGCAATACCTAAATGAAGTAAACTACCTCTTGACCGAACTAATGAATGGAACCCGAGCATCGTTTGCCCGATTCACAAGAAAGGAGACGCTCTTTAACTTGATTGTGGCAGTGTAGTCTGGTGGCAAGCCGCCAGCAAAGCGACCAATCTTAAGTCAATGACCAAAATACAAAGAATAGCTTGTATAGGATCTACCAGCGCAATGAGAACCACACCTACAGCTGGACTAGAGACAATTCTTAACCTGACACCCCTCTAGACCTAAACATGGAAGAATCTGCTGCAAAAAGTGCCTTAAGGATCAGTCAAACTAACATTTGGAACCCTTGCAATTTTCGGCATGCACAGAGGTAGGCAACGTTGTCACTTCTGACTATATGTCTCCCCATCTGGACTTTGACAGACCATTCACCTGCTCCTTCCCGAGTAGGGAAGAATGCAATGCAAATGAACCCACAAAAAGTAAATCAATATCCATCTATACAGATGGCTCAAAGATGGACTGTGGAATCGGTGCCGGCATATTCTCTGAGGAATTAAATATACATTGTTCCATCAGACTACCTGATAGTAGTAGTGTCTTCCAGGCGGAGGTTTTGGCTATCGCTGAAGCGGCCCGTAAGGCGTCAATATTGGCAGTACCCCGTAGCGAAATTACCATATTCATTGAAAGTCAGGTGGCTATAAAAGCAGTTTCTGCTCATGAAATAAAATCCAAACTAGTTCACCGCTGCCGCGAAGAGTTCAAGGTTCTTTGCTCGCAGCATACCACAAATCTCTGCTGGGTCCCTTGACACAGAGACAAAACCGGCAATGAGATGGCGGATGAACTGGTGAGAAAGGGGTCCGCAATGGATCTTGACAGAGCACTTCAATCGATCGAGCCACCACTTTGCAATCTCAGGGCGCGAGTGGAGAACAAAATTCGAATGAAAACCAACAACAGGTGGAAAGAACTCACTACCTGTGAAATATTACGGAAGCTTTGGCCAGAATATAATAGAAGCCGGACCAACAGACTATTACAGTTTGACAGGTCATCGCTATCTAGGTTAGTAGGGGCTCTAACTTCCTTAGAAACCACGCAATGAAATTAAATCTCAAAGATGACGATATATGTAGAGGCTGCGGAGACGAGGAGGTCCACGAGGACACACCTCACTTCCTCTGTCACTGCCCGAGCCTATGGCACTTGAGGAACAGAACACTTGGAAGCTATTTCTTCCATGACCTACAAGAACTCTCTGATATCTCACTGTCTGATCTTTGCAGGTTTTTGAGGACATCGGGATGGCTAGACAGTATCTATTAACCACTAGGAGAGGGGATGAAGAACACCGATGAAACACCAACGGTTGACCCCAAAAAGGACATCACAAAGGGTCCACGAGCACCTAAGTGGCGTAGAGTAGGGTTCTCCCTGCTCTGATTGTGTCAACTAGACAGCCATCAGTCTTGTGCTGTACTGCGTAAGCCCATGCAACCATTTGTCAACAAACTGATTTGTCTCTGTTACCGCAGTTTTAGTTTACCACTGAACATATATATATTCACAGTGCCGCAGGTCCTTGTTTTAGTCACAGCTCAAAAGGTCCAGATCGCTGCCCACCATCTCGATTTTATGACCGCATACGACAACGTTTATCAATACCAGTTATATAAAAAAAAAAAGTCCAGTGTTGGCTCGTCTTTCAAAACTCGTCAGGTTGTTCAGAAGAACGATGGAAACTGCTCGCTGCTACATTCGGAAGCAATCTCAACTACCCCGTTTAAGGAAAGAAAAAACAAAGCGATGCGTTGGCATCGACTTCTTCGACGTCGTACTTGGTAAAACTGCACAAAACTCGCAAGCCAATGCCAGCGGCACACACTTTAAACAGTCTGTACAATTAAATGCAACAAGCTTTCGCAATCATTGGGACGGATGCGACAAAAATTGGTTTAGTTGTGAATGAGAGTCAAATCGAGTATGTGCTGTCAACAAAAAGAAACACACTTCATCCAAGAATGAGATGGAACCTCATAAGAGTGCTTAATTCGGCTCCGCTATAAGCTCGGAAATCATGCGAAGAAATATGCCTTCTTATAGCTGTTTCTTCGGACTTTAATGACAATTGAGTAGCAAAGCTTTGACAAGAAGCACTCTACAGAAATTCCCCATCATTCCCGTCCTGCTCTATGGCTCAGCAATGAATATGATCGAAGGCGAATAAAGATGAACGCAAAACACATCAAGAAGGAGATCTATAAGCGAACTGTACAGTGACAGCGACCTGGTCAGGAAAAGGCGAATCTGTCGTCCCGTGTCCTATAACGACGGCTAGAGTCTACTAAAATGGATATGGACTTATGCGTTCAGTTGTTTTAAGTGAAGAGTTATCTGTTGTTAGTACCATGATGGCATTTGATCAACTTCCAAAGCATGTTAGTTTGTAGCGCAATAAGTTGCCTTACATTAGGATACACATTCCACCGAGTTAGTACGAGGAAGCACAACGGAGACTTGGTCCTTTTCTAAAGACGCTTACACATCATGCGATGATGATTCTCTCCGCCTCTTCTTCTTTTCATGGGACGTGCAGATCTGTTATATGTATAGATTTCGAGAGATATTCGAATGAGACCGCCATTGTCGGGTCTCTTTTCGTCTCTCTACCGCTATAAATCTTACCCAGTGACACTCTCTGGATTTCTCCAAAATTCGTGTCCTGGGCTCGGTTCCTAATGTTAACGCTAGCATCTGTTTATGGGAGATCTTTTTCATCGACCCAATGATATCCCAAGATCCTCATTCCTCTGCCAGCCAACGTCGGACATTAACACAGTACATGCGCCGCTTTCTCAGGTTCCTCCAGGCATAGTTTACAGGTATCATCCTCTCTAAGAGGATCTGTTAACGGCACGAGTCTTTGTTGACTCCCCCTACCAATTGTGGCTCTAAAATATTGCAATTTACATCTTCCCTTCTCGGTCAGATAAGTTTTTACAGCCCATTACAAACTTAACATAGTTCAAGGTGAACATGCGTAGATAAAGATATCCCAAACAAATCTAAAAATAAAATGTAGAGCAGCGCACGCAATCAATTCGTGGGTTCATTACTAAGAACTTCACAGAGCGCATTCATCATTAGTGGCTGACTATTAATAGAATTCAGAAGTTTGCACAATGTCCAACCATTAGATGTGTGCTCACTCGGCGTTCCCGTGTTTATCCATGATATCCTTAGCAAACAGCATGTAGTCTTGCACCAACTTGCGACGTGTCCAAACGCTGAAAACGTAATCCTCTCGCGCATTCGAATTCCAATCAAAACTTAACCGAAGGCAATTTAAATTACACGACACCACCCACTCATCGACTCGGCATGTGTCATATAGTACATTCCGCAGCGTACTACTAAACTGTCGATCGAAACCGTCTATTAACCATATCACTAAACAGTTCGCGGTTGTTGTTTTTTTTTTTGTATTTGCCCTCCACCATCAGTAGCAGTGATGTCACTCGACGACTATTTTTATGTTAGTTATGTTAGTCATGTGTGTTTATGCGGAAAACAAAACAAAAACTTTTTTTTTCAACCAACTTACTCTGATATCCGGACGGCGCGACAACACACTCCATCGCCGCTGAGAAACTCCTCGCTTATGTTCTCATCGTCGGCAGTCAGTCGCAGCATCGACTTGGATGCATTCGTCCAGGGGATTTTTATCAATCGAATCGAGTGCAGCGGCTGACTTGTACATGAATCAGCTAGATATTGTTGCTGCTGAGGCTGGGTGCACTGACCGTGAACCCGATTCTTGTAGCATTGTCCGCAGAACAGCTTCGATCGCTCAATCAATGCATATGTATCGCCATCCCCTATATAAGTTCCACAGGATTCACACGAAAAACACTCGGGATGGAACTTGTGATCGCCAGCCACCATCACCGGGCCTGTTATTATGGTGCTACACTGCTGGCAAGACTGTCCAAACTGCGTCAAATAGTCGTCCTTGCAGAAGAGCAGGCCATTCCTCTCGAAATACCAACTAGATAGCTGATCATCACATACCGAACAGCGAAAGCACTCACAATGCCATTGCTGGCCCAAGGCCGTCTTGTGTTCGTTCTCATTGATCTGATTGAGGCAGCCCGAACATAGAATCTCCCCTGCAGAAGACTTATCTGCAATCGACAACGAGAAACACCAATTAGCTCCATTAACTGACTGGCTGTGTCTTGCAATTCTCAGAAGCGCATTTATATATATTATAAAAGTGAAGCCAGCAGCAGCTGCTGCTGCGGTCACCCCGTCCCACACGCATGTTAGGAAAAAGTCCCATTTGAAACACAAGCACTTCACAAACTATTTCGATTTGTTGCCAATTAGAAGCCCCGCACGAGAAATATTGTAGTTATTCGGTTTCCCGAGGGTTTTGGGACGTTCTACTTACCACACTTTGGGATTCCTTCCATCGCTACATTATTTGGTATGCAGAATGTCTAATAAATATTTTCAGACTGGTTGCTGGTTGCTGCTACTGCCAATGATGTTGATGATGACAGTAACGATTGTAGTGGTAGCAGTAAACACTTGGAAAACCAATGAATTTATGTACATTGAGCAAATTTGATTGAGCACTAAGTGGTGGAATGTATAGGCGAGTACTGATTGTATGTTTTTAAATAATTAGATCACGAGAATTGTGGAATGCATCGTCACAAATTGTTGAAAACAATTTCTGTTCTGTGTTCGGTTAGTGCATATTTATGCTATCGGAATTGATTGGAAATGAAACTGTGGCAGGTTGAGAGCATGTGACGTTGACGTAAAGTAGGTGCTGCGTTTCGTGTAGGTACACCGCAAATCGAAAGAGTGCGTTCCCAGTTAAACGGATTTTACAAACTGATTTTAACAGAGAATGTCAAAAACCCGGAGTTCAGATTCTGTAAGGCGAAACGAAAAGTTTTCGTGCGCACGAATGATTTGCCCTACGTTACACAAGCTAATTTCTTCGTGCAAACGAAAACGTTTGAACGTTTCGCCTGGTGATGCCAATCTGGTTACCTTAAGTAGATTTGGTCTGGACTAGATAACCTCAAAATCTAGATTGATCGGTAATGCATCTGTTCATGTGACCGATCTCCGCCAATCATGACATATGTCAAGGTAGATATCTGTCAGACGTATAATACTCAATACTTAAACGTCATTCATTCAATTTATTTTTTTTAGCTAAAAGAAACTACCGCGGAAATATTTAGACACTTTAAAAATTTAACATTCGCCGTGTGATTGAAATGACAGCGCAGATGTTCCATTTGCCCTAGAAATTTAAATTCACACTGTCACTTGAGTGACAAAGAATATTGGCCGTCTATTGGAAGTGTCATCAAATTTGTCAAAATTGCAATTATCAGCTGATTAACGGCCATCTTATTCACTCACTTTAATCCGCGTAAAGTTTACACCCGGATTTAAGTGATTTTAACTCAAAAATTAAATCCAAGTCCATAATATTCAGCCGTTACACCCGAACATTTTTTAAACTTGACGGCCGATTGAATTTAAACTGTACCCCGAAGATCAGTATAGTAGTAGTTTCACTCGGGTTTAAACCCGAACTGTCATAACACCCCGACTCCACATGAGATAATTTCTCTCATAATTTTCATCATGAAATGAAATATCACGTGGAGACACTCCATTTCATTTCATGATTGGATGTCAGCGATCGCTCTCTGCGATTATTTCTTGACATGGATGTCTGACATGAATTTGACAGATGCTTGTTTTGTTGTTGCTTTTTGTCTGGAAATTCCATTTTTTACACCTACAACCTGTTGCTGTTGCGATACGAAATGCAATGCCATGGCATGATTTGCCCAGCACAGATATAAGAAAATTGTATGGTATAGATGTCAGACATTTAGTCGGAGAGATATATCTCTAGTGGAGTCGGCGTGTAAAGGAAAATAGAAAAATTGAATAGAATAGAAAAAAAAAATAGCAAGAAGCTAAGAATGGATGAAATGTTGATGTCTTCGGCGTCAGAAGACAAATTTGTCGGAGAGCTGTTGAAACAGCAGCTTATGGTAAATCAACGTCGTCCTCGTCATCAAATAGATCGAAAACAGCGGGTTTTCGTAGACGATTACGATCTGTTAAATTTTCGGAAATATTTCCGCCTGAAAAAAAGAGGCATTTTGGAAGCTACATTCGATGATTCGACAGGAATTTCGGCGTAATTAATGCAGCTCAAAATAAAACTGCGGCCACAAGAAATAAAATCAATTTCCAAAAGACAAACAAATGTAACTTTATGTGAATTTTGACATTACGTAAGTTTAAAACGGGTTAAAATCGGTTTAAACCGGTTTTAAATCCATTTTTAATTAAGCGCGTTTAATGAATATATTTGATTGAATGTTATGGATGGATATGGATTTAAATTGTCGGTTTAAATGCGAATTAAATGGTCGGGTGTAAAATGAACTTAAACTTGATTAAAACCCGGAGTGAATAATGTGGCCGTTTGTTTAAAATCCAACCCATCCAATATGACCGCCAAACATTAGTTCGCATTTCTGTTATTTAAGCCCGTATGACACTACATTTTTTCTTCATTTCCATCATGTTCAAAAGTCAGCGATGTGGAAAAGAGACTGATGGCGTTTTTCATTGAAGATCCGAGAGAATTGCCCCGAAGTTCAGAATTGCTCTTTTCAATGAAATTCGTTGGAGCACTTTTGCAACAGTGGTAGACACCATCAGCCTTATTTATTGGAATTTGCTAAACACGCTTATACACCTGTATGGTTAAGCAGTGTATAAGAATTTATACAGCCCTTAAGCTAAGTTTAGACTGTATGCCAATTATGCATATGAATGCCAATAGGGAAATGACCAGATTAGCTGTCAAATGACCAAAATGTCAGGATTATCAAAACTGTATATTATACTATATGACCAAAATTACCAATATGGTCATATTTGCCTTGATGGTCATTTAAGGCATTTGTTATTTATTATCAAATATTGTAGTGAGGTAATGCTGTAAAGGAAAACAAGCAAAAAGTTGAAGTTGGAAATTTTTATTTATGCTACGAAATCGAAATTCGAGGTCGACTCTGTATTAACGAATATTTACAAGAATTTACAAACAATTTCCACAAACTAAATTTCACAACAGGAAAAATGTATAAACACAATTACTGGAAAAAGACAAGACCACTTATTAAACCTGAACAAATTAGAAAGAAAGACGCAATTAAACAATTTACACAAATGATAGATTGAATAATCCATAAAAAAAGAGAACGAAAATGAAAATAAATCACAATTCCACAAACTCAAACACCGATGACAACAAAATAATTCGTCTTCTATCAAAAATGCCAACAATGCCATAACGAAATTTCAAAAAAGTGCATATGGGCATATAGGGCTTTATGCTGGCATTCGTCCTTATTGTCCGATTACACTAGGTGCTATTAGGGCATTTTTATCTGTCAAAATCAGCCTGGTCATATGTGGCATTTAGGTCATTAGAGCATATGAGATATGCCCATTACATTGTATGACCATATTTTGACAAGAGAACTGTCAGAAATTGGCATTTTATGACCACTTGGCATACAGTCTAATCAAACCTTAAGCCAACTTATCGAGGATACTTGCAGAATCTTTTAAATTGAAAATAAAAACGTCGATACATCGAATTTATTTTTGATTTCATTTAAAATAAAATGTGACAAATTATTTAAGTCAAAATGACATTTCGACTATTCCACCTCTATACAAGCTCTAAACAACGTCCAAGTGCGTTTAGCTTATACAAGCTCTATACAACGTTGGAAATTTTTTATAAATAAGGTTTATGCGTTTAGAGGCATTTTAGAGAGTGCATAACTTTATACACTCTTTATAATACGTTTACAAATAAGGCTGCATAATGTGTGACTAGACTTTTTGTTGGTACTTGTTTTTTTTGTTTGTTTAATAGGCCATATCAATATATTTCAACTTTAGTTTACATTTTGCACGCCTAATTTTATAGTTTCTAACAACACACAAAAACATTTCAATCTGACATTTTGCAAGTGTATGTTGGTGAGTTCAGGGCAATTCTCTCAAAATACTCCCGACACTTTTTATTTTTTTTTCAATGAAACATAGAATATATAGAAAGAGCACTTCTAGGCTTGATCTTTTCATAGAAAGGGCAATTCTTTTGTTCAATCAAAAACGCCATGAAAGTGTATTACGAAAGGGGTAGCAATTGTTTGAAAAGCAACCATAAATTTTCAAACGTATTTGATGTCAAATTAATCTTGAAATGTCAAAAACAAACTGACAGCAATGTAATTTGAATACATTTGTAGTGCATTTTTTTTATGTGTCTACATTACTAAAGTTGGTGCGTACGCACCCACTCCTATCAGGAATTTTCGTTCTAATTTTTCGTACTGCTCTAGTTTCATTTTAAAAGCTGAAAAATTAAAAAAAAAAAAGTACCTAGTGTCATGATGGCTCTAGATAATCACCCTTATTCCGAGTGGCGTTTTACTTTCACGACGTTTGTCGTTTTTTGTTTCGTTCACCGACTTACAGAATGTCAGTTAAGTTTCTCACATGACGTTCGCCGTAAGCGAATAGGTTCAACATGAACTTCAGCGATAAATGGCGTTCAACGACTGAAATTCCAAATTCAAATTGGCGTTTTTTAAATCGTCGTAAACGCCACTCGGAATAGAGGTGAATTTCTTTTAATTTTTTTTGCTAGGAATTCAATAAAACAGAACCTCCAACTTCTACTTGGCTTCACCATTCCATCGGCAATACAGTTCGCTATGGACTCGACTTCGTTCCACTTTGACAACTGTCCGATTTGTTTGTGTGCACAATCTACCGTACACGTCACATACACTACTTCGGCGCGGTGCTGTCTCAACTAGGAAAGAACACGTCAGTCATTTCTCTCAAATACCTGGCAACTTTCATCGGTTTTTTGTTCAAGTTCGGTGTACAATTTAGGTAAAACCAGGGAATACCTTTAATTCCTTCTCAACATTTATAAATTAGAATAAAAACCAATTGTTCCGTTCATCTAAAGCACTAGAATTAACCGGCAGTTAGGTAAGTTTGTCGGACAAAAACTCGCAGAAATTTGCAAACTAACCTGTAAATTGAAGGAGAAAAAAAGAAGAGTCAAAGACCTCCAATTGGATATTGTTTTAAAATGCGTTTTGTCTTTCCGCACAGATATGACGAGACTGAGATTGTCCCCTTCTGGGGCCTTTCAAGTCATTGCTCTACTGGCAATTATCGCCTGCAGTATTCCAGCAATACAATCTGCAGCAGTAATGTCGGTTGATCTTGGCAACGAGTGGATGAAAGTGGGAGTTGTGTCGCCGGGTGTACCAATGGAAATTGCTCTAAATAAGGAGTCGAAAAGGAAATCGCCAGCTGTTTTGGCATTCCGCGATGGTGTACGATCGTTTGGCGAGGACGCTCAGACGGTCGGCGTCAAAGAGCCATCTAGCGCATATGGATACTTATTGGACTTGCTGGGCAAACAAGTGGATAACCCTATTGTGGATTTATACCGGTAAGACAGGAGGATTTGAGGATAAACTTTCGGTTTGTCTATGACTGTTAGTTGTATGCGAGCATTGCATGAGATAGGTCGGGGAAATTTTAGTTGGACACGCTGGCACCTTGATATCTTTTTAGCTTTGCTACGACTTTTACAACAGAAAATACATACAGTTGCTGGTGATATGGAGTTATGGGTTGACGGAGAGGCTTCTGCTTTAGGGGGGCTTGTTGTACTTGCAGTTTTATCTGTTTGTTTCATCTTATCGGCAAATTTGCCACCAGTATTCCTTCAAGGCAGCAGTGAAACTGCATGTGCGCAGATTTGTGTAAATTGTGCAAATCTGTTGGATGGAACAGCGGCTGCTGCTTAGCCTTCTCTAGCCAACGCTTACATCTCTCGAGTATACCAACGATTCAAAAGAAGTAAAAGCCAAACTTTCAAACAGAAACACTAACGTAATGAAAAGCCAACTGGTCAAGATAGGATTGCAGCAATATGCTGCTGAAAACAGGCGCACATATCAAGTCAAACCAACTGCCCCCGACATTCAAATCAGCACAAGCCAACAGGTCAAACTAAAACCAGCAACAGCAACGCAATTTGGAAATATAACATGAGTCATGTCACAAAACTGACGACTGATCATTTAAAGTTTCCCAAACAAAGCACTGAAAACTGAGTTAATGACTTTTGGAAGTGTTAAGCAGCAATTGTCACAATCAACACTTGTTTAGACCCACAGACGCTTTCCACTTTAGCAATTCGAGTTGGTGTCCACATAGTTAGAACTCACTTAGTAATATTTATGCTGGGTCAGCATTTCCCTGCGGCTTAGCCCAAATTCTATTGCGAAATCACCCTATGGCGTGCAATGTTGTAGCCATTAGGCAACGCTAGGTCAGTTTGAAATGGGTTTTGTTTTAAAATTGTTTTCCTGTTTTGCTGATGTCAGCTAAAGAGAACCACTGCTCCTCAATGTATTCACAATTTCGCTTTCAAATTCCCAAGTTCTCATCCCCATCATATCAACAACACACGTAACGACTTCCCAAACAGAATACCCTCTCCCATTTAACGCCTTCACACACAAAATAAACTGCCACCTGAAGATTCTTTTAGATCGACATATGCATGCGTCATGGTAGCGATGAGAAACATCTCCTTTAACCCGAATGGGCTTTGCTTACCGAGTATAATCGCATTTTGGGATTCTTCTCGTACGAATCTAAGTCAAACTGCAAGGGAAACTATAAAGCGTACGCGACGTTACATCAGTTCGCCTTCGATGTTCACTTATCTACCAATAGAATGGAGCACAAAATCTTTATGTCACTTGATTTTGAGCAGCTCGATTAGGGAAACGTAAATGGCTATAGATAGGGACCAATGGACCCCACTGATTGTCTAAGTGAAGTTGTAGCACAGCATTAATTTGCCTATCAAGGCCTCGTCAGAGCTCGAATAAATTTCTGAAAATCCGCGCTCTACAAGTAGAAACGACTAGTGACCAACAAAACTCGACAAGCTCCTAGTCTCGTCAGAAACTCATTAGACATAGTATTTGTCAATCATCAAAGTATGAACGTACAAGCGCTTCTTCTTCTTTTTTTTTGCAACAGAAGATCAGGCAATTCCGTCCGGGCTTCTTATACTGCTTTTGATTCCAAACCTAACCCCTAACCTGCTTCATTGCAAAGGAATGTGTTCCCTGATTAGAAAACTGTACAGGGACACAAGACACGAGAACAACAAACAGTTCCACTCTAAACGCGTGGACAAAGCAATGTAGGATGGACATCAATCAACAAAAAAGCAGAACTGGTTCTCTTTACCAACAAGCTAACAATATCAAGTGTGAACCTACCGGTTTCTACTGGGATAACCCTCAAAATATCCTATTCTTGGTCCTCAGTCGATAGGAAACTCAGTTGGACATTAAATTTATGTGACGCATGCCGGGGCCCTACTCCCTATTTCGTCGCATTCGAAATAGCTTTCCCCTTCCGCTTTTAAGTAGGTACTCTGTATTAGTTTCGGAATTCTAGGTGCGCCATAAGTACCGACATTTCATTCCACTTTCGAAATACAGAAAGTAGAAAAGGTTCGTTTTCGGAATGAGCTACAGAGTAGGGCTACAGAGTAGGGCTCCAGAGTCATATCCCAAGACCTTTCTGTGGATGTTAACGGCTACCGTAAGAA
Organism: Cheilosia impressa; assembly: GCA_948293265.1. Lineage (NCBI taxonomy): Eukaryota > Metazoa > Arthropoda > Insecta > Diptera > Syrphidae > Cheilosia > Cheilosia impressa. Next base: position 6,317,438 of record OX411882.1, read on the forward strand.
TTATATTGATTGATCTCTGCTTTTCTATTGACACTCTGAAGCACAAAGGTACAAAGCTTGTACGCACAACTTAAGAAATACCGGGGGCTTGGAAGCATTCTCTACTCGATGCCTTTAGACTTGATGCAAAAATGTACAGCAAAAAGTGCTCGAAGAACCCTCCAACTAACCAGCTGGAGGACTTATTCCACATGCGCAGATTATAAACAGATACAGGGACTCAGCGGTATTGACCGACTACATGTTGTCGCCGTTCCGATGCATATTTTTTAACAGAGGGACGGGTGACAAAAATGAGTTCGTAACTAGATGGTTCTGGGTTGTTTCCCGAAGCATTAAAGAGGAAAAAACATATTTCGACTCGTGGAGCACAGCAGTGTCTTTCAGTTATTGATATCACCATTCTTATTGATACCCAGACTGCAAGTAAAGCGGAATAACCTCTAAGCTTATATATGAAAACGAATTCCCCAATGTGTCCCTCTAAACAAGTTCATGCAGGATCAGGAAATGAACGATAACCTTGTAAGAAAGGGGCTAACTCTCTGTCAAACTGTCAATATGTCACCACACGGGTGGGGCAGAATGTCTCTATCCCGAGTAGACGGAATGGAACGCCTCCCTCTTTCTTTAAAGAGCTGTCTCTGGTCCTTTATCCTTTTCTTCGTCGTTTGCTTAAAACTTTCCCTTTAAATAGTCCCCGCGACAGGCAACGTTAAGTCGCCTTGCTATTGCCAGACAGTTTGCACAATATTTTAAGGCAGTTCCACCCATCACCATCAACTACAAACTCTTATCAGCTGCAGACTGACTGACGAATTTCATAACTGCCTTTCATGCTAACTTGTTTTTTTTTAGGAAGCGTTTCCCATATTACGAGATTGTTGGTGACGAGGAACGCAACACGGTTGTCTTCAAGAAGGGCGATGAACGCTTCTCTGTTGAAGAGCTGGTCGCTCAGATTCTCGTGAAAGCCAAGGAATTCGCTCAGGACTCCACGAACCAAGTGGTCACCGAGTGTGTCCTCATCGTTCCCGGATTCTTTGGTCAGGCAGAGCGATCTGCTCTTCTTGCCGCCGCTCAACTGGCCAATTTGAAAGTTCTCCAGCTCATCAATGACTACACGGCTGTGGCGCTGAACTACGGTGTCTTCCATCGGGCAGAGATCAATGAGACCACTCAGTACTACTTGTTCTACGACATGGGCGCCCAGAAAACATCAGCCGCACTTGTGAGCTACCAGTTGGTCAAGGACAAACAGACAAAGGAGACAAATCCGGTCGTTCAGATCCTCGGTGTTGGCTACGATCGTACTCTGGGCGGTTTGGATGTTCAGTTGCGACTACGCGACTACCTTGCCAAGGAGTTCAACAACCTGAAGAAGACCAAGACCGATGTCTCGAAGAATCCACGTGCCATGGCCAAGTTATTCAAAGAGGCGGGCCGTTTGAAGAATGTTCTCAGTGCTAACATGGATCACTACGCGCAGATCGAGAATCTGATCGAGGATCATGATTTTAAGCTGCAGGTGACCAGGGAAATTCTGGAGGAACTGTGTGCCGATATCTGGCCAAGGATTGTCAAGCCTCTGCAACAGGCAGTGAGGTCATCAGGACTCTCGCTGGACGTACTCAGTCAGGTGATTATCTTTGGCGGTGGTACCCGCGTGCCAAAGGTCCAGGAGATTCTCAAGGAGGAGATCAAGCAGGAGCTGGGCAAAAGCTTGAACGCTGATGAGGCCGCAACAATGGGTGCTGTGTACAAAGCAGCCGATCTGGCCACCGGTTTTAAGGTGAAGAAGTTCGTGATCAAGGACGCCGTACTCTTCCCCATTCAGGTTTCGTTTGAGCGCGATCCAGGCGATGGTGCTAGTGTTCGCCAGGTGAAACGGGTGCTCTTCGGACCAATGAACTCGTATCCGCAGAAGAAGGTGATCACCTTCAACAAGCACACCAGCGACTTTGACTTCTTCGTCCACTATGGCGATCTGAACTACCTGAGTGCTGAGGAAGTCTCCTATATTGGTGCGTTGAATCTGTCCCATGTGCAGCTGTCCAAAGTGAAGGAGGCCTTGGAGAAGAATGCAAACGAGATCGTTGATTCGAAGGGCATCAAGGCGTACTTCATGCTGGACGATTCTGGCATCTTCAGTTCGACTGGCGTAGAGTTTGTCTACGAGAAGCAGAAGTCAGAGGAGGAGGAAATCGATATTGAGGGAACCCTAGCCAAGCTGGGCAGCACCATCAGCAAGTTGTTCTCCAACAAGGATGACGATAAGAAGGAAGGCGCCGAAACCAAGGAGGAGGAACCCAAATCCGAGCAGTCGGAGGGTGAGAAACCATCAGAAAGTCAGGAAGAGAAGCCATCAAAGGACGAACCGGCGAAGGCTGAAGCCAACAAAACTGACGAGAAAGGTAAGTTTGTTTCTTTTGAATGACTTTTGCTAACGCCCGCCGTTACAGCTTCCAAGAACAACACGGTGAAGATCGTCACAGTCAAGGAGCCAATCGAGTACAAACTGAGTCTTAAATACACCATTCCGCTGGAGGGGAAGAGCTTTGAAAGATCGTTGGAAAAGCTGACCGCCATCAACACAGCTGAGGACGCACGTAATCGTTTGGAGTCAGCATTCAACGCCCTGGAGTCGCATGTCATCGAAACTCAAGAGAAGCTAAGCCAGAGTGAATATGCCAACTGTGCCACAGATGAGGAAAAGGAGAAGATCCTCGCCGAATGCTCCGCCATCTCCGAATGGCTATACGAAGACGGAGCTGATGCCAATGCTGATGTTTTGGAGAACAAGCTGCAGGAAGTGAAAAAACTCACAAATGTCGTTCTCGGTCGCCACTGGGAGCACGAGGAACGCCCCGAAGCCATCAAAGCTCTCGACGGCATGATCGATGGTGCCAGAGGTTTCCTCGAGAAGGCCATGAACCTCACAAAGGAAACCAATCCCGACAAAGATGTATTCACCGAAGTGGAAGTACTCACGTTGGCCAAAGTCATTCAGGAGACAGTCGCCTGGCGAAAGACGGAAGTCGCTGCTCAAAAGAAACTCAAACGCAATCAGGAACTCCGGCTAACCGTGAAAGACATCACCGACAAAATGGGCCTACTCGATCGTGAGGTAAAGTACTTGGTAAACAAGATCAAGATCTGGAAGCCCAAGACAAAGCCTGCCAAGAAAGACACCAAGGAGAAGATAGCTGAGCCCGAAAAGGAGGAGCCACTAGAAGAACCAGAAGAAGCACAGGAAGAGGAGCTAAAGACTGATGATGATCAAGAACCATCCACTGAGAATGTAATCAAGCCCAGTGCGACAGAAGAGGCTGATCCACCACTGCACAGCGAGCTGTAGAGACTTGAGTCGAGAGGCGCACGTATTTATTAGGCATTTATATACGAAATGAAAACAGATTTACTCTCTCTTCTCGCACACAAACTCTATCATCTCGTCTACTCCTGTTTTCCATTCCGATTTTCTTTTTTATTATTCAGTGATTATCAAAAAAAAAAAAAATAGTAATATACAATAAAGCAGAACAAACCATCAGACATAGAGAAATTTACCACAAGGCGCTGTTTAATTGTTCCGTTGTATTATTATTATTACTTGTTTGTACATTTTGTGGTATATAATCTGAGCATTAAGACAATTTTTTAAGTTATTTGTAAATCTTATTATTGAAATAAAAACGAAAGAAATTAAATGTAAACAAGAGCTACGATTGGTGGGTGTTTTCCAAAGTTAATGGCAGACCGCAACGAGTCAAAGAGGGCCGAACGTTTTGCAGTTGGTATAAAAGCCAAAGAAGTTGTCCACGAAAGTCGGATGCGCACGCATTTGTCAAAGAAATTAGCAGAAAACTGAACTGGACTCCGTTCTCGATCGATGCTAATGGAAACACATTTTAAATCAACTGAAATTTGCTATCCCCCCATTTTCCACTTTACACACCTCTTGAAGGAGGCTCCAAGTACAGTGTTCAACCCACGTCATGTATCACGCGGTATGGATCTTTCTAGAAATAGGTACTTTGCATACGCACAATAACGCCCCATCAATGCCCCACAACCTTTTCGGAACAGAAATATTCGTACAACAGAGGAAATGTTAACAACCTTCAAGGTAATCTGTCCTATCCTAAAGCTTTCGTATAAAAACCATTGAAATAAAGCAAAAAGACTCACCCGGCACATTTCTTCTAGACCAATCGCTGTTTGCCGTTACAATTGCACTGCAATGAGATTTTTTTCCACCTGAAAAAAAGCAACGGTAAAGTACTACTTGCGACTACTTGTGATAGAAATTGCTAGAAAAAAATACATTTACCGTCGAGAAATCGTTTATTTAATGTTGGAAAACAACGAACGTACCTTTTTACTATTGTTTGATATAGAAATTAATATTTCCTGGCACCTTCTTATTTATTTAATTTTTAAATTTGGATTTCAAGTTACTGCACGTTTCGAATACCACACTTGTTTTATTAGTCGGTTGGAGGTTACTGGCTTTACTGTACTACAGTACAGCAAAACCCATCAAAATGCGACAGAGCTATGGTGGGGTAAAAACAATTGTTCGGTATTGTGGGTAATGCAGTTTTTACCTTACTGCGAAAACTTCTTTTCATAGAAAGGCTGGAAAATTTTAAAGTATTTAAATGCGAATCCTTGTGTAGAGTTTTTTTTAACACTTTTTAGTTATTTTTATTCATTTTCTGGACAGTAAAATCGATGGTGAGAATCCATTGAACTGTTTGCTTGAACAATCTATGGAATGCATGTTCATCACTCAGAATGGCTATAAAATGATTCCAGTTCGGAATTTTACTATTATTATACGTGTGTACTCATTGATGAAAGAAAATCAAGAACAGAAAACGATAAAATCAGCACAAGTGGACCAAAAATGAGTTTAGCAGCTTAGTACTCCGTTGGCAGTTCGCTTGAAAAGTATGCCCCCACAAAAAAATTTCTGCAAAGATGAAAAGATGAGAAGTCCAATATAAATTTAATCCCACTGTACAAAAAGTATCCACAAAATTTAAACTAGCAAATACATGCAATATACACTTTTCCGTAACTTCATTTTGACAGTTCAACAGGATTAACCCGGGATATAGAAAAAACGAATTAAATAGGAACAAAATGACCAAACGTATAAAGTACCAGATAATTGTGTTTGTTTTGCGTCAGAACTATCAAAATTAAGGTCGCTTAATTTTAGTTTTCTCTCCTTATATTGGTGTATAACATTGTAATGCGTTGTACGTTCTTCGTAAAATTGTATTTTAATCGACCTATGGTATTTCTTTACTATTTTAGTGTGAGAAGAAATTATCCGCGTATTGAACAAGCTCTAAGTTTTGACATTTCCTGTACAAAACAGAGTTGTGACTGAATTTTTATGGAGAACTGTAAAAGGGATGTAAGGGAAGAGCAAGAAAATGCAGGAATTATACTAAACAGTATACAACTATCAATATATCCTGTCCCATTTATATCTCTCCCTCGCAGTTTTAGGACAGCTTAAAGTAAGCGCACATTCATCGAAGTTTGAACTACTAAGCTACAATCAAAATATTGTGTTTGCTACGAAACTTCTGCCCTGTCTGCTCTAAAGCCTTGCCTTAGATCTGTTTCTTAGGTCTATTCGCGTATTCTCCCCAGCCAAACACCACAAATCTGTCAAACTCAAAAAATTGAACATAACTCTCTCAGAGACCTGAAAATATACCTACGCAAAAGTACGTGGATAGACTTCGAGCTACTTTGAGCCACTTTCATCTTTGACATCTAATCCATATCAGAAATATGTATATATAACTCACCTTTTTGGAACATTTGAAACGATCTAGGAGAACATTCGTCCACCAGCGAAATTTTTTTATTTTTACAGATTTTATTACTCTGTACAATTGATTTTTAAGAGGGATTTTGAATTTGTTTCTTGGTAACTTTGTGCATTTGACATATTTATCAGAACTTTCCGGTTGAAATTCTCTGAGCTGTTTCGAGCCAAGAGACTGGATACTCGTCACTCGTTATTTTGCTAATTTTCTATTTTTCTGTCATTTTTGATGAGTACGTGTATAGACTTCGTGCGATTGCGATCGATTTATATCGATTGCGTTCGATTCAAACCGCGTACCTACGCGAACGAACCTAATATTTATGTGCAAATGTACTAGATTAAGAAATAAAAAATTCAAAATAAAAAAGCCCAACTGAAAATTAATCAACAAACAGAACTATCTTATCATGGGCACAACATATTTTGAGAATCCAATACCTGTCCTTAGAATAGGTACGTGCAATTGCAATTTGGTACAGAAAAACAGTTCAGCTTCAGCTGCGCCATCGCTGGTTCGTTCGCCTTTGCAAGTTAAGTTTTTATAAAAAAAATAGATCTAGTGACTATGATATAAAACATCCAAATATCGTGCAATTTGAAAGCTTTCGAACTGTCGCAGTTTCGAATATTTTGTTTGAAATAAGAAAATCCAAAATTAATACGGAAAAATAGAAATTGTGAATTTTTCCATCCAACCATCTGTGCTATACGTCGTGCGTGCTCGCTTGCACGTATCATTTGCCAAAACAAAGGCCAAACCATATCTCCATCTCATATGGTGAAAATGTTGTCTTCCTCTTTGGTTTCGGTTTAATCGCTCTGTTCGCAGAACTCCGATTCCCTCATGTGGACTGAAAAAGGATGAACAGCGCTACTGCCTTATTGTCACTCTCGTAGTCTCCCTTGTGCACGTGAAAGAGTAAGCTGGTGTGCGTTTGTGTTGTTGTTTCACTAGAACAGAACAGCCGTGTCGTGAAAGAAGTGTTGGCGAAAGTGTTTATTACGCGGAGTGAAAATTAATTATCACCTACGAGGAAGTAAAGAAAAAAACATTTCTACACCACAAACTCGATAAATGTGCGAAAAGAAACAATTGCCCAGTGCATCCGGAGACATTCAAACTATTTTCTACCCCCCCGATCCGTGTGTTCAATCTAAAAAGGCCAAGTGAAGAAAAAAACAAAATAAAAAACGTCCAAACCAGGAAAATATAAATTTTCCACTTTGGGTGGTGGACAAGACAGAACAGCAGCAGCAGAGGAAAGACTCGTCGCTGAGAAAGAGAGCAGTCCACACACCAACCAGCAGTGCACTGTTGTAACATGGCGTGTTTAAACACTCTGAAGTTGGAAATCAAAACTCTCGAGAAGATCTTCAGCAAAAATCATGAGCGTTTTCAAATTCTTAATTCCAGTGTAGACGAATTGACGTGCCGTTTTATCGGTAAAAATGGGAAACGCTACGATATTCATGCAAACATTACGGTAAGTCTGTGTACTGATTTGTCATCGGTATTTGCGGGGGGGCACCTACATTTTGCACGAACAACAAAAAAAAAAAAACAGAAAAAAAACTTTTAACAGGATTAAAAAAAAAAAAAATTGTAGTAGAAAGGCCATTTTGTTTTTCTGCAGCAGAGGGAGACTGAAGAAAGACGACCAATTATTGACAACGACGACTGCCTGCCTACCTACCTATGATGAATATTTTTCATGTGTTTTCCACCACCAACAACAACCAACAACAACATCAACCACGACGACTGTGGGTGGTGGGTGAGGAAAATCTTTGTGCACCGTCCTTTTATTGCCTTTCGTAACAATTTCGCCTTTTTCACATTTGTGTCGCTCTTCGTGTGTGTGTGTGTGTGTGTTTTTCTTTTCATTCTTTTTTGTCGATGCTGCCTGCTGTTTTCGCTGCACTTGACACAAAGGAATCGCTGCAGTTTGTTGTTGTTGGTTGGTCACCTTAAAAATATTTTTTTTTTCATCTCTTTCTGCTCCCCTTGGCAGTGGGTTTTTTTTTTTTTTTTTCTTAAAACTGACACCTTGTCCAAAATTGTACATCTTTTTGGGGCGTCTGGCAATTTACATACACAGATGGGAGTTCAACATAAGGCTGGTGTCTAGAGATCAGATGGCCCAAACCAACTCGATTAGTCAGAGGATTTCTTTTTTTTTTGATTTTCCCATGCTCCGGCGAATCAATTGAAACGTAGAAGTGGTATACCTACACATCGCAATAATGGCCACGAAGGGAAAGATTTACTTTACATGAGTAGGTATCTCCGTCGAAGAATTACGAGTACACGACCTTCATCTATGCTATGCACTATCTATTATTTTTGTTTTGTTGTTTCCCCTATGAAAACAAAGCGAGCAGTATTGAATGATTGCGCTCACAAATGCATACTGTATGTTTATTTGAAGGTATAGGCTTGCCTTTTATTAGGAACTGTATCTTAAGGCAACAAATCGGACGTCGTTGTTCCGTTTTAAGCCTGGTTTCTTCTTCAAAAAGTGCATTTTTAAAGCAAAAATCTGTTTTCTTTCTTCAACGATTTTAGTTCGCATTGGTGAAGCATAAAATGTGGGGGAGATTCACAGCTACGTGTCTGCGCGGACATACTTTCAAAGAGTCCGCTTGATCTGTTGATAGTTGCCTTCAGATTTTCTAATTGTTTTTCCGGCTCAGATCCAAAGCACAGACAGTCTTATCTAATCTGTCATTGATACTTACTTACTTACTTAACGGGCTCCCGACCCGTGAAGAGTCTCTGCCTGAAACACTGTAGCCTTCCATCCTCTGCGATCCCGGGCACACTGCTTCCAGTTATCCAGACCAAGCGCTCTGGCATCCGCGATGGCTTGGTCTTTGAAACGGAGATTCGGTCTTCCTTGTCGTCTCGAACCTGGCGGCTGGGATTCGAAGATCCTCTTAGCTGGATCATTATTGTCCATTCGCTCGATGTGGCCGAGCCATTGTAGTCGACGTATTTTGTACTACATCCACATCTTGGTACAGCCCATAGAGTTCGCGGTTGTATCTTCTCCTCCATTCGCCCTCGCAGACAGGACCAAAAATCCGCCGAAGAATTTTTCTTTCGAAGGAGCCCAGTATCAGCTCTCCCCTCCTGCTTATCGTCCAGCACTCGGCGCCATAAAGCAGAACTGGCAGGATAATGGTTCTGTAAAGCTTACATTTTGTCCTTCGAGTTAGGAGTTTTGAACCCAATTGCTTTGCCAAACCGAAGTAGCAGCGGTTTCCTAGGGTAATTCTTCGCCGGATCTCCACTAGGATGTCATTTGTGGAGTTCATGTTTACTCTGAGGTAGATAAACTCCTTAACTACCTCGAAATTGTTGCTATCAATCTGTCATTGATACGAGGCATTTAGTTGGTTGGTTGGTTGAAGTGGCTGTATTCCCAAGAGGAAATACACAAATAACCCATTGAGCGCCGTTTTGAGACGACAACTAACGAAACCTGAGGATAAAAAGGGGAGAAGGAAGGTAAGCGAGCTCAAAACCAACCTTTGGAGTTGAGAAATTCGATGATCTTTTTAAAATGGATAGGTACTTTGGATGGCCGAAACGTCATCGTAAAAGGTATGATCTAGTCTCTGGTAAAGGGTGTTTTTTTTAGAGGTATAAAACTTCGGATTGAAATAAAACACAAGAAAATCGATTTAATGTCCATCAATTTGGCTTTATTGGAAGGATAATTTTATGCCATTAATGTTTAAATATGATTTCGGGCATGTGGCCGCCGCGGCTGGTTCGAATAAAGCCAAGTCTAGAGGTCCAATTTTCAACCGCTTTTTCGAGCATTTGGGGCTGTATGTCGGCAATAACGCCACGAATGTTGGCTTCCAAGTCCCCTAACGTTTCTGCTTTGTTGGCGTAGGCGAGCGACTTCACATATCCCCACAGAAAATAATCCAATGGTGTCAAATCACACGATCTTGGTGGCCAATTGACAGGTCCATTCCGCGGCGCTCATCGAATGTTTCCTTCAATAAATCGATTGTGACGTGCGCTCTGTGGCATGTAGCGCCGTCTTGTTGGAACCACATCTCATCCACATTCATGCTATCCAATTCGGGAACAAAATCTTCCATAAAGTTGATGGACAAAGCTCCAATTGCTGTGCACGGTGGTGAATCGATTCATTCGGGTCCTCTTCAACACTTTGCTCTACAGCGGCAATTGTTTCTTCTGTGCGCACTGTTCGACGTCTCTGCGGATGCGTTTTATCACATAGAGTAAACGTAGTTCGAAAACGATCAATGGTTAACCGAATTAATTGCTCTGATGGACGATTATTTCGACCATAACAAGAACGGAGCTCGCGGTAAACTTCGCGAACTGAACCATTATTTTCGAAATAAATTTGCACGATTTGCAAGCGTTGTTCAACCTGTTCATGATAAAATGGCAAACCAAACTGAACATAAATGACATTAGAGTTGCCAGATTTGACCACAAAATGTCAGTTTTATCTCTATTCGAAAAACCAACCTCTAAAAAAAACACCCTTTAGAACCAACTACGTGTTTTTGACTCTCCCTTGAAAATAGAGTTCATATGGATTCAGAGTTCATGTGGATTCCCAATTTACCCGGCCATAGGTCTTCTGAAGGTCGACAAACACAAGACAAACTGACACAGCAACGACCACTGCGTAAGCCAGCATGGTGCCTTTTGTTTTTGGTCTTGTATTCTAACCTTCATCCACTTAAGATCTGTATAGTTGCCATTACAAATAAAACAATGATGCCTACTCCGCCTGTTTATACAATTTGTTTGTATCCTGTCCTTTTAATCCCTGGGGGTAAGTTTCCTTCAGCCAAATGCTCATCAGTGATGGAAGTAGGGTACTACCCATTGTGGCGGGATCCGCTGTCAGAAACTGAGCTGGCATGGCATCAAATTTAACTGCTGCGTTGACCTTGAGTGGAGTGACAGCAGATTGCAGATCCTCTGGAGGTTCCACATGTCACTTCGCATTTCCACTTTGCATCGAGCGTCTTCCTGGGCGTGTACTTTAATATTCGATGATGCGCGATATTGGCAGATTTGTTTTGGGATATCCTGGTGTCTGCAGCTCTCGACTGGGATCCGTTTCTGATACACGTAGGTACGTTTGTTCACACATCGCGTCTAATTTCGTTGAGAGATGACACTCTAGCTGTATGTGGCGTGGCCAAATTGGGATGCATGGCTACTAAGACCATTCGCGTTGAAATTGGTTATCCTTGTTACCCTTTCTGACCACAGCTGTCGTGCGTGATTTAAGATTTGTAAGTAAAGGGGTTTGCTTAAGGACTTGTCGATGTTGAAATAAAACAAGCTGTATGTAAGCTATTAAACTCATTTTTTATTTGAAAGGTTTATGTATGGAACACAGCATAGTTCAATTGTCCGCCACGACTTCTCACTGTGGCACGGATCCGATTGGTCTAATTTGAGCCTTTGGTTATGTTGGCGTTAAGGGCATCGGCCGATTGGCAAAGACCTGTGACATCAGGAAACCCCACAAGAAGAAGTCTTGCACGATCTCGGTGGCTAATTCACGTCACCTCGGCGGGAGATAACGTGGCTTCTGCTGTGTGGCACCTTCTGGAAACAAGTGTCGTCTTCTTCCATATCGTTCAATTTGAGGCAATAGAAATCAGTTAGCATCGTTCTGTAGCGTTTGTCGTTGATGTCGATGGCCTCACCAATGTCATTTAAAAAAAAAAGTACCAACGCCGACCCAACAGTACAGTTTTGTGGATGCATTGCCACCAGGTGTAGCTCCTGTGGGTTGCCATCGTCCCACATACGGTAATTTTCCTCCTTAACTAGCCGCATTCGCATCTTCGCTAAAGGTGTTTTTTCGGCCAACATTTGGGTCACGTCCCGAAGCCCATTCAGCGAACAACCGACGTTGTCTATGGACGTTTATTTTAAGCTCCTGGTTCAGTTTCAGTTATGGATATTTTACGTGTGAAGCCAAATTCGCCTAGTTAAAGACTGCAAAAGCTGACTTCTTAACCACAGCCAGGAATTGACTGCCTCAATCAATCTTTTCGATTGACTTGGGCCTTCCTTTGACGTACGGATTTTGTCTAAATGTTTACCAAACCGGTTGTCTCGAATTTGGTCACCAAGCTACTTTGAACGACCAAGGGCTACCGCTTCTGCCGTAAAATGGGCGTACCGTTTGGACCGACGAACTCTCATTTTGAAGCTACCGGAAAAATATGGCCGCCACAACCCGTCACAATTGAAATGACAGGTTGTCCATCCAGAAATATGATCCCACGTAAGTCGATGTGCATTAAAGAACAAAGCATCAATTGATTCAAGTTGTTTTATACAAAGCTGGGTCGGCATTCTGTACGGCGAAACGTTTTCGTGTGCCCGAAGAAATCTAACATAGGACAAGTCATTCGTGTGCACAAAAACGATTGATTGTTTCGCCTTACAGAATCTGATTCCTGGTTTTTCTTCTTAGGCCGCTTGATTTGTATGGTAGCATTTAATAGTTCTGTATCACAGAAACCTTGCTTACAGAAATCGAGCCCACACCATGTACACTTTGGATTGAAAGATTCTCGTTGATCTATACTAAGCTCTTGTTCTTTGTTTTGCAAACGCCCAGGACGTTGGTTTTAAGGCGAATCACTTGACGCTCGACTTGCTCATATCGTCCCTCATCTTGCAAGAATTAAACATTTCACTCACCGATTTCCGTGGGTTTGCTCTAGCTAAAAATGGCAATAGGCCACACTATTATAGCTACGGCAGTGGCTCTCGTGAAGCTTCCTCTTTTAATAGTTGCTAACAGAATCAGCTATTGTAAGTTTAATAGCATGACGAATCGTTTCGCTAAAATATTTAAAATACTTGAATCCAAACGAGTTTGGTTATATTGACAAAAAGAGACGCATTTCCAATTAAATCTGACTCAGCTACAAAATTGACTATTAGCACCAATCAGACGGGCATTTAAGTAATAATCTCCATGAATTAGAAATTTCATTAACAGACTGAGGTAAGGGGAGGTTTTTGTTTAAATAATAAAGAGGTGCAGTATGTGTCGGAAATGAAACGAAAAAAGACAAATGATGAACACTTTGGGGTCGCATTTGTGCAGAGTTCACTTCCTAGGTCTTGTTGTTTTTGGTTTATTTTTATAAAACAAAAGCGAAACTGGAATCTGAATGCTGTTTTGGCACTAATTGCTGAGTGAAAAGGTCAATGGCATTGGCTACTATGAACAAAATCGCAAATAGATGTTTTAAGACAAACCCGTCAAAGTATCTTTGACCTCGGTATTAGATTTGTTGAATTTATGGGGGACTACCTGACTGTATATTTGAATTGTTGAATCGATGTCGCAACATTTCAACACGGTTAAAAATCCTGGCGTTAAATTTAATATTTTTGGGGTTGTAAAGGGTTTTCCAATGAGAGGTGTTATTGTGAGCTGTCACTTTTGAAGTTTATCCTTTGACATTTGACAAGTAGAAACTACGCCATTACTAAAAATGGAACGATACACGCTTCAACAACGTATTGAAATTATTAAAATTCACTACAAAAATGGTGAAAATCTTGCAGTCACAGTTCACAAAACTAAAGCATTTTTTGGTCGTCGTGAAGCACCTTGTAGGACCGCAATACAGAAATTGGTGGAAAGAGTCGAGCTGTTGGGACAAGTTAGCGATGTGAAGAATAAAACCCGTGCACGTCGCTCAAGAACAACTGAGAATATTGCTGCTGTAGCAAGAAGTGTTGAAGAAAACCCAGGTTTGTCCATTCCTCGTCGTTCTTTGGAATTGGGCTATCGAGAGATGATTAATGATTTCATGGTCGGAGTTGGATGGTATTGATCTGGACAACGTTTACTTTCAACAAGACGGCGCTACGTGCCACAGAAGCAACGAAACCATTGATCTTTTACGGGAAAAGTTTCCGGACCGCGTGTTATCTCTCGAAGAGGCGATCACAATTGGCCACCGAGATCTTGTGATTTAACACCTTGCGACTTCTTCCTTTGGGGCCACGTGAAAGATAAGGTGTAAGCCAACAGCCCAGCGTCGATTCAAGACCTCAAAGTTAAAATTCGTGAGGCTATCGAGGACATAGGGCAGCCACTTTGCGATTTGGTTGTGGAAAATTTCATGAAAAGGATATGGTCCTGTATGCGTGCTCGTGGTGCCCATTTGGCTGATGTTGTTTTTCATTATTAACGGCATACCTTCCTCTTTATTATGAAATAAACATCCGATCATTTATCTCCAAAAATTAAATTTTTCTTTGAATACCAAAATAACACCTCTTATTGGAAAACCCTTTATTACAGGAAAAAAAACTAAGCAGCTTGTGAAAAATTCAAATTCAAATACAAATAGGAATTAAAAAATGTAAAAGTAAAAAGAAAAAGTTGGGAGATTTGGGACTCCTATCAAACGGCAGTCTTTTGCAAATAAGTACAAAATTTTAAAATATCTTATATCTGCACCTATGTATTTCTTTTCGAGGATTCTTGCAGAATCTTTGAAATTGAAAGTAAAAATTTCGATACATATATCCAATTTATTTTTGATTTTATTTAAAATAAAATGTGACAGATTTCTTTTAACTCAAAATGACATTTCGATACTATTCCACCTCTATATACCTAGTCCTGCCATAAGTTCTGTTACACATTTTCCAGCGCTTATCGTTAAAAACTTCTTGTGGGAATTGCACCGTTAACTTTTTTCTCGGAACACGTGCATTGATTAGTAAAAAAAACTTGTCAGTTTGGTCTCAGCTTGCGATCTATTAACATGGGGTGGGGCGTTAAAGAAAATCGAGTCGCGGTAATTGCGTTGCATAAGTGCGGGAAGAATGCTGGCCAAATTTTTGAGTTGCTAAAACCACTCGGCATATCGAGAATTTTTGTTTATCGGGCTATTGGTCGTTTCTGCGAATTGTCTGGAGTGGAGGACAGGTCAAGAAGTGGTCGCCCTCGCGTCGTTCGTACAAGTGCGGTAGTAAAGGCAGTTCGTGAACAAATTCGGAGAAATCCACTTAGGAAACAAAAGATCATATCCAAGGAATTGGATATATCAACCAGATCCATGTCAAGGTTGATTCGGGATGATCTTCACATGAAAGCCTATCGTCGGTCCACGGGACATCTCTTAACTCCTCAATTGAAAAAAATTAGGCTGGAAAGATGCAAACGACTTCTGCAGTGGCACGCGGCCAATGGGCATGAAAACATTCTGTTTACGGATGAAAAAATTTTTACCGTGGAAGATGTTTTTAATAAACAAAATGACAAGGTCTATGCCACGTCATCTAAGGAAGCGAAAAAAATCGTTCCCAGAATTCAACGAGGCCATCATACAGCTTCCGTAATGGTTTGGTGGGGGGTATCCCATCAAGGTGTCACATCCCTCCATTTCTGCGAAAAAGGCGTAAAAACTGGGCAAAGGTTTACCAAAAAGACGTGCTAGAAGGCGTTGTGAAAGGTTTGACCAATTCTCTTTTTGGCGGAAACAGGTGGATCTTTCAACAAGACTCTGCTCCAGCGCATAAGGCCAAAACCACACAGGAGTGGCTCAGGCTCAATATTCCTGGCTTTATAGCAGCAGAAGATTGGCCCTCGGGGAGTCCAGATCTGAATCCACTGGATTATGGTTTGTGGTCAGAATTTGAAAACATGGCCTGTAAGACTCTCCAAAGAAATTTGGAAAGCCTTAGAGCAGCATTGACCGGAGCAGCGGTTTCTATTGAAACCGTACGTGCCGCTATAGCCCAATGGCCACTACGTTTAAGAGCTTGTGTAAAAGCCAAAGGCGTCCATTTTGAGTGAAATTATTTTTATTCTATTGCCAATAATGTAAGCTAATAAACAAAACTATTTTCAATACGATATGTTAACTCGTTTTTTTTCTACAGCGCTTTGTATTTGTAACAGAACTTATGGCAGGACTAGGTAGGCACTAAACAACGTCCAAGTGCGTTTAGCTTAGACAAGCTCTATACAACGTTGAATAATTTTTATAAATAAGGTTTATGCGTTTAGAGGCATTTTAAAGAGTACATACATTCTTTATAATATGTTTATAAATAAGGCTGTACATCTTACAGCTAAATTAGCAAATTTCTTTAGTTGCTTATAACTTGAAACATTAAATTAAATAACTGAAAACCCCTGCTATTCTGTGACAAAACTTGTTTTCGAAGCTCAGCAGTACAAAAACCAAAGATAACATTTAAACCTTGCTCCTGAAAAATCGTAAACAAAAAAATGCCCGGTGCCACAGAACTGTCATTGACCTTACTATTGGTTGAAACAAAATCCAAATGAACATTATAAACATTACCGGTCAATGGCATCTTTCTTACACTATAAGCTGTGACTGATTGATTAACAGTTTTTTTTTCTTGCTTTTACTAATTTATACCCGATTGTGTGAAAATTGATTGACTTTGTTCGTCTGCAAACATCATAGATCCTAAGCACGCAAACTTTGCACGAAATAATTAGATTTACTCAAAAAAAGGCATATCTCGGCTACCTTTACAGGTTGAATAAACAATTGCTTTTATTTGTGACACACAAATTCCTCAATTCTTATCAAAAGCTTCAACCAATTTAATGATTGATAGATACAATTGTTGAATTCGAAACTCTTCGCTTTTAATAAACATTTCTGGAGTTGTTGCCACCATTCAATTGGGCATATACATTTCTGCCACATATGCAAATGACATTTACGTATTTTGATGCGGAACAAACAGATCAGGAAATCCACATGCATCATTTTTGAGATAAGGGCATGTGCTGACGTATAAAATGTGGGAGTTCTTATTCGAGCAAGGGAATGTTGCACTGCATCGTCGTACAATTTATGAGCTCTCATAAGAGTTTCCTTCGCAGTAAGTCTCCGTCTTGAAGGTTCTGTACTTTCACTAGGTACTCCTTGGCGAAAGAAATTCTTCGTATCTAGTTTGGTAAGTTTGACAGCTGACTTGATGCGTCACAGTTTTGGTTCTCCCATCTCGGTCACATGAACAGTTTCTTCAGTTGACGTTTATGGAAGGTGAGTCGACGATTAAAGTCAAGAATTTCGTGACGGCTGACCGTGGAAAAGTGACGTTTCCGACCAATCTAGTTTTTGCGTTCAGGTTACATCTAGTCCAGACCAGTCTAGTCAACTTAATATAACTTGATTCTTGAATGTGCTCACTGAAAATATGACAGATCTACTAGAAGGTTTAGTACAATTCTGTGAATAGCTAACATAGAGATTGAATATGTTTAATAAGAAAAGTTACCAAACCGACAAGTTTGCTATTCATCTACCAGCTAAAATATGTGTTAGAAAGCGGATAGCGTTTTTTTGTCAATACGGCTGTCAGTTTGTGGGATTATTGATTTAGTACTTTAAATACGATTGCTTCTAAATTTGGTCGCAAAGTTCTATTGTAATAATAAATTTCATAGAGCGTTTTCTTCCTATTCCATCTTTGAATCGTTTCACTTTCACATTGCTTAACCACAAGGGGCAAGTCCCAGTAGCAGTCAATTAATTTTTCATGAGCCCTATCTGTAGTACAAAAAAATGGGGAAATAACAAAGAAATTGATGCCGTCACAAATTTAAACAGTTGGTTCTTTGCAGGCGGCAATATTTACTATAAATTTCTCAGCTGTCGAGTGTCGAACTGAATTCTCATCCAGATGTTTGAACGGAAAAACAAACAAAAAATTTTAAATGCAAAACAATTTTTTTTGGAAATGATACGCAAAATTTGCTTTCGCATGAATCTAGTACTGACTTTTCCGAATTGAATTTCTGATTTAACTGTTCCACAGTACATTGTTGTAAAAAGGGTTCTACAGGACTATTCACATGTTCGCGAATCGCGGATAGGCGAATTGCAAACAAATCAATTCAATTATATTTATGAATTGGACATTTCTATTTGCTATACCCTAAAAGCATTATTTTTAAATAATCTAACATCTAACCTAAAAAAAAAACTGGGTCACAATTGAATTAAATAGCGAAATTTACAATTTACAGAAATAGTTTTCATGTGAATGAAGTGTCAGAAATACGTCAGAATACGAATATTCGCTTGTTCGCTGTCATGTGAATAGACCTTAAGGCCAACTGTAGTCAAAACGCACAATTGGAAAATGTCTTCTACAAAATTAAACTAAATCAGACATTTGATGTAAAGGCAAAAGTAAATTGCGAACGTAAAGGGTTTTTCAACAGGGACGCTACAAAAGTAGAGCGACAAGGACGGCAAACGACGCCGAATTTCTTGCCGCTCTTTTGACATTTCTCTTCAGTAAGGTTTTGCCATTTCATGATGGAAAGATATACGAGCCAACAACGAGTCGAAATTATTAAAATTTACTACCGAAATTCGGAGTCAGTGGGCTCAACGTTAAGAGCGCTACGTTCAATTTATGGTCGTCATAATCGTCCTAGCAGATCAACAGTTGAGCGTCTAGTGGAAAAATTTGAATCCACAGGCACAGTACAAAATGTTCCCGTGCCAGTGAGACAAAGAAGTGCCCGTAGCGTCGAGAATATTGCTGCCGCTGAGGCTTCAGTTGAAGAAAGCCCAAATGTGTCTCTCACACGTCGTTCTCAAGCGTTGGGCATCTCTGTGGCGTCGTTGGCGAATTTTGCGAAAAGATCTTGGCCTACATCCTTAAAAGATTAAATTGACGCAAGAACTGAAGCCGCTTGACCGTCGTATGTTCGTGAATTGGGCTGAGCAACAACTTAAAAATGATTCGGATTTTCATCGAAAAATCATCTTCAGCGCTGAGGCTCATTTCTGGCTGAATGGCTTCGTCAATAAACAAAATATGCGGTATTGGTCAGGCAGCAATCCACACGTACTCCATGAGTCATCATTGCGTCCCGAAAAAATTACGGTTTGGTGTGGTTTATGGGCCGGCGGCGTCATTGGGCCGTACTTCTTCCGTGATGATCAAGACCGGTACGTTACTGTGAACGGGAATCGCTACCGTTCAATGACAACCGAATTTTTTTGGCCCCAATTGAATGATATGGACTTGGAGGACATGTGGTTCCAACAGGACGGCGCCACAAGCCACACAGCGAATGTCACAATCAATTTATTGGAAACCAAGTTTGAAGAACGTGTTATCTCACGAAATGGTCCAGTCGCTTGGCCGCCTCGGTCGTGCGATTTGACGCCGTTAGACTATTTCCTGTGGGGCTACGTCAAGTCTATGGTCTATGCCAACAAGCCAGCGACGATTGATGAACTTCATACGAATATCGAACGTGAAATTCAGCAGTATCGGCCAATTTATGCTGGAAAACCGTCGAAAATTGGGTTCAGCGTCTGGACTTCTGCAAGCGTGCCCGTGGTGGCCATGCAAAAGAAATCGAGTTCCATACAACATAATGGCATCGAACGTACTTTCACAGGAATAAAGAATTTCACTGATATCCAAAACCGTTTTTGTTTTATTTAAAAAAAACTTTTGTAGTGCTCTTATTGAAAAACCCTTTACATCGACATTTCATTCCCATGCACACATTTCTCGGTCGCGGCAGTTGGCGAATTTCAGCCATAAGTTTCTTAGTACCAGTTTAAAATTTCAGGTTAAGTACGAACGAATTTTTCAATTCAGGATTTGTGGATCGTGACTTGCCAAATAGTGTAAGTTGTGAAAAAATCCTGAGAGTTCCTATGTTTGTTATTTATGGTCATAGGTACATTCCAGAAAATTGCGATGATGACGGAAACTCGAGAATTGACGGTACTTTCACCATCGCCTCAGAGAAATGGTCCCACGGCTTTTTTAGCTGCTTGAAAACTAAAGGAAAGATGGATTTGAGCAGCAAATAATAAAACGTAGATGGGAGGACAGCATCCAAGATTTTTTGATCAATAGATCGCGCAATGTTGTTGATGCCTTGATTGGGCATTGACTCGTAAACCAATATGCATTGAAAATCTTGGGCAATTGTCAACCACAAGCCGAAATTGTCTCTGAAACCGACTGTCTAAGACATTGAGCTGCTTCCACGCTGTGGTGATAGATCCATTTCGTATCAGAAAGGACAATATTTATTTCTGAGATGGACCCAGAAGTGAGTTACCGTTGTAACTAGCCCTGTCTATTTTGTTTCAATTTTTCTTTAAAGTAATTACCCTTTCACAAAGAATTTTATGTTCCCCTTTTTTTAGGCCAAAATTGGCGCTTTTCCACTCAATCTGGGATCACTGGCTGGACGCGCTTGTTCATAAGAAACGTCAATTGAACTCGTTGTTAGTTGTTGCTGATGTTAAGTGTTTTTAAAATGTAATACAAATACCCTTAGAAAGGGTTTTCCAATAAGAAGTGTTATTTTGGTATTCAAAGAAAAAAGCCATTTTTTTGAGATAAATGATCGGATGTTTATTTCGTAATAAAGAGGAAGGTATGCCGTTAATAATGAAAAACAACATCAGCCAAATGGCCACCACGAGCACGCATACAGGACCATATCCTTTTCATGAAATTTTCCATAACCAAATCGCAAAGTGGCTGCCCTATGCAGAGGCGGATCTTGAATTTGTGGGGCCCTGGGCTAATACTGCTTAGAGGCCCTACCTAATTACTCAACTAATTGCCATTTTGACAAGAAACTGTTTTCTGTAGTGATGTAGGTATATGTAATGTAATATATGTTAAGTAAAGGAAGAAAGTAGGAAAACAAAATATTTTATTTATTTATTGCAAAATAAATTGACAGGTTAAAAATGGTTATGTTATATAAATTATAAAGCAACCTTTCTGCATTTTTGTGCTGCAAATTCTTTTATTTGGTCATCGCACTGTAGGTCCTTTGTTAATTCGCAATTTATCATAAGAAATGATAAATGATTTAGTCGATAGTTCGACATTTGTTGTCCTGTATTTGTTTTCTATATACGACATCCTGGAGAAAGAACGCTCCGCTTCACAGCTATTGATCGGCATCGTTAAAAAAATCTTTAAGATGGTATAGCAGTTTGGGAAAACATCAACAAGTTCCTTTTCATAAATTAGCCAAAAAATTTCACTGCAAGAGGTGTAAGACTTTGTCTTAGACTGCAGTAAGTAAGATTTCAACTGAATGCACTCATTCACTAAATGTTCGTCTACGTCATTTGGATAATAATCAATAATATTACGTACACTTTCCAGATCTATGTGTTCTTGATTTTTGTCTTGCAAATCGATTAAAAATTTAAATTTTTTGCTATAGGTCTCATAGGCTTGGCTTCTATTATTTAAATCCATAATCATCTTATCCAACGCAACGTTAAGAGTGTCTCTTTTAAATTTTTCTGCGCCGCTTACTGAGACTTTATCTGTAGATTTATCTGAAAATTTTGAAGTAATGCGTCTCTTATTTATGTCACTGTAGTCTGTTCCCACACTAGTACTTAATTTTTTAGCTTTCTCTTCGTATTCCTTTGGTTTCAGTTCGGTTGGGGGCCCTCTGTATTCGCGGGGCCCTGGGCTGCAGCCCAAAAAGCCTTTAAGTAGATCCGCCCCTGGCCCTATGTCCTCGACAGCCTCACGAATTTTATCTTTAAGGTCTTGAATCGACGCTGGGCTGTTGGCGTGGACCTTTTCTTTCACGTGGCCCCAAAGGAAGAAGTCGCAAGGTGTTAAATTACAAGATCTCGGTGGCCAATTGTGATCGCCTCTTCGAGAGATAACACGCGGTCCGGAAACTTTTCCCGTAAAAGATCAATGGTTTCGTTGCTTGTGTGGCACTTAGCGCCGTCTTGTTGAAAGTAAACGTTGTCCAGATCAATACAATCCAACTCCGACCATTGAATCATTAATCATCTCTCGACAGCCCAATTCCAAAGAACGACGAGGATTGGACAAACCTGGGTTTTCTTCAACACTTCTTGCTACAGCAGCAATATTCTCAGTTGTTCTTGAGCGACGTGCACGGGTTTTATTCTTCACATCACTAACTTGTCCCAACAGCTCGAATTTTCCACCAATTTCTGTATTGCGGTCCGACAATGTGCTTCACGAGGACCAAAAAATGCTTTAGTTTTGTGAACTGTGACTGCAAGATTTTCACCATTTTTGAAGTGAATTTTAATAATTTCAATGCGTTGTTGAAGCGTGTATCGTTCCATTTTTAGTAATGGCGTAGTTTCTACTTGTCAAATGTCAAAGAATAAAAACTTCAAAAGGTAACAGCTACCGAAATAGCAAATCATTCACAATAACACCTCTCATTGGAAAACCCTTTAGATTTCTCCATTTCAGTACCCTTTTTGATGCAAGCCCTTTGTAACTAGTACTTATGCATGGAAAAATGTTTTATCCACTCTATATTGATTCACACACTTAACCGATCTTAACAGATGAAGTGTCTAAAAAAAGAGATTTTCCATGTGTTTTTTTTTTTTTTTGCATTTTTACTTTTTTAAAATATTACCGGTATTCACGATCCGATGCAACTGGCCTTGTATCATTGCGAAAGTCTAACTTTTTTTCGTACTACAACAACAAAATATACTGACTGAAATTTCGCTACACTTTTGCACTTTAGCTATACCCTGACCCTATTGTAATCGAAAAATACAACAGAGTAAAGTGTAGCATTGTCAAATTGACAATTCACTAAATTTTTAATTTCTGTGTATCGGAAGAAAAGAGAATGAAAAACTAAAGTAAGTGCCACCGTCCCACCGAAGGGAAAATCCAGTTAAAAAATGGTCAGAAAAGGGGGGTTTTCACGATATCATCTTCGTCTTTACTCTCTCAATTATCTAAGATATTTTTTCTTTTCGCCTTTTATCGGAATAATAAACAATAAAAAGCAAATCGTTCAGTTTCAGCAAAGTTTAGAAGTTTTTTTTCAGAACAGCATGGAAAAATCTGTCATATTTTTTCAGTTTTGCAAGAGGTGAGAAAAAGTGTGTTCACGATCTGTTAAAGAAAAATAAAATTTCGCAATTTTACTAGGTCTCTTGCACCGAATCGTGAATACCCCTATTAACAATTAAAAAAGTTGAATTTTACTACATACATTGAATTTCAACTGCGCAGTTGTGTACAAACTTATGATTCAGGGAAGTACTTTTCTTTCTTTCATCATGCCCGTAGCCGTAGCCCGTACAAACGACGCCATGAAAGAGAGTTACACTCATAGGAAATCTAAATGGCGAATTATTTGATTTGTTGGGTTGATAAAACAACCCAAGGAAGATGTTCTAAATACCAGAAACATATTAGGACAAACATGGTTTTTATTTTCTGCTATTGAATGTCATTAACATCGGTTTCAGCGGAAGTGGCTCATATTTTTTGCGAGTGCGGTGGTAAGCCAGAATTTTTAAAGTCCCGTGACATTTGTCAAAACGAATTTCTATAAAAAAAAACCTTTGGGGGTAGACGTACGAAATATATCCTTTCTTTAAATTCATTCTTCTCGTCCGAGAGTATTAAGAGTCCTGGAAGAGCTTCGCAAGCAATTAACACTTGATCAACTATCCCCGCCAGGGGTCTACCGGTGTCACTCCCACCCAGTGAACAGCACGGAGTAGGGATGGGAGCGTTCTTCTGTTTTTTTTTTTAATTTCGTGACATTTGTCAATTCGAATTTCTATAAAAATACTAGCGCACCAAATCGTGACCACTTCATAAAAATATAGCTTGTAACGGTTAATCGGCCGAAGTTGTTGGTCTCAGCATGGGTTGTCTCTGATCGCAACATCGCAAATATATTCCACTAAATACAGAAAAACCTCCCCTAAAAGATCAACAACCCCACAACCAACTTCTTTACTAAAAAATCAAAAAAATGTAAGATGTAAAAGTTCAATCTATTTTTATCCTCAATGGTTAACAACAACTACGTTCCGCAATCTATTTGTTTGGATTGTCAACCTGCGCATACAGATAATACACATTTGTTTACGGCACATATAAACATTAAATAAGGTCTCACCTTAAAACGTTTTTTTAACCAAAACAGTTGGCACTTGTTGACATTGAGTGCTATCGAAAACAGCTGTTTTACCTTATGGTCATAAAAATGTAAAGTGAGGATATGTACTGCCATTTTAAATGAATGTGTTTCAACGAAACGTGCACTATTCTTATGTCGTTAGCACGGTTTTTTTGTTAATCGGGTATCGTTTTTCAGTTAATTACTTACTTGGGTGGCGCAACAGTCCGTGGTTCGTTGTAGTACTTAGGTGGACCTCTGGACACTAACGGCCATATTATTCACACCCCTTAATCCAAGTAAAAGGTTACACCCGGGTTTAAGTGAGTTTAACCCGAAACTTAAACCCAAGTCCAAAATATTCAGTCGTGAGCATAAACCCAGTTTTTTAAACTTGACAACGTTTAATACAATTGGACTTAAACTGCACTCCGGAGACCAGTCTAAGTACTTTAACTCGGGTTAGAACTTTTCGTAATATTGTCATTTCTTCGAAAAGTGAAACAGAAAATAGAAGGAAACAAAGGCATTGTTCGGGCAACAGCAATAGTTCACAATACTGCGGCAAATGCAACAATTCAATTCAACGTTCAAAATTAAATATGAAACCACACCCTCTACGACTGAAAGCTGGATCTCCCATTATTTCGGAATTTGAACCCACCACGGCTGTGCAATGGCACGCGATTGGTAATCAAACATTTGATGATTTCGAACGCGTTCAATTTCCTTATAGATTGACATTCGCAATGACAGTCAATAAGTCGCAAGGACAAACGATGTGCGTTTGCGGCTTAGATTTGGGCAAACCATGTTTTTCACACGGACAATTACATATACGTGGTACGTGGTATGTTCTTGTACAAGGTGGGCCAAAAGGAGTCATCCGATGTTTTTTGACTCAATTTTTTTTTCTAAATGAAAAACTTCAATTCTGTTTTTTTGATTATGTTTATTTGAACCTTTAGAATTTTATTGGTCAAGTCGAGAAGATGATATCGGCCAAATGGGCGCCGTCACAATTAATTGTCATACGGGCTCGTTTTATGGCATTTTTCATCACTTTGGCGAGAACTTCGGGCGACAGATTCTCGCACTCGTGTCGAATGTTGTCCTTGAGGGCTTCTAGGGTCTCGGGCGAGAATATGGCAAAACGACGTTTGCCGGGCCAGCTGGTTTAATAATGAAAAAAAAAAACAGACAGACATGCAGTTATTAAAAAAGTTTCGAGAGACCAAGCTGTGTGGTGTTGGTGTTGTGGCTATACAGTCGTCATTCCTCAATTCGTCTCGTCTCGGGTCTGCCTCTGGGCACTTCATATCCTCTGTAGTCAGCGATTGCGTTAACCAATAAACTAAACTTGTACTGTTCTAACTATGTCCTGGATGAACTTGGCTATATCTTGTTGGTAGTTTGTGACGCATCTTCGAATGATTCGAGGTGGTTTGGGTTACGTTTATAAATTGTAGCTGAGGTCTTTAGCTGATAGGACAGTATCTAGGGGTTGCTGTGAAGGCCCGTTGGTCTTTCTTTATTCGTAGTTTCATAGTTTTGGTATTTAAGGGATCTTCGTTGGGCATGAGAGGGCAGCCTGTAATGCGTCGCATGGCTGTGTTGTGGCAAGTTTCCCATTTTAGTCGCTTTGTTCAGAGGTCTAAGTATTGGTGTATGTAGAATAGTTGAGTGCAGATCGACACCTATTGCTTTGTGTGCGGAAAACTCCAACAAGGGACTTGATAATTGCTGTTTCTGAATCTGCGGCGAATTCTGACCTGGATTGTGGATTGTGTCGGGGAGGCGACCAAGTTATACTCAGGAGTTTTGGGTGTGCATAGGTTTGTTTGTTTTTTTTTAGCTATTGTCTAAAGCAAGTTTTACTTTGCAAACGTAGTTGCCGTAGACAGTCGGTCGGTCGCGGTACCCTGCCGTTTCTATAAGTGCGCATTGATCGAATCGCAGAGGTATTTCATATTAAAACCTGATGCGGGGATTGCGCAGCGTCTCTATTATATGAAATCATGTTTGATTGTAACTTTGGTATATATATATAACATTTAAGAAGCAGTGAAGGCTGTACTCAACCTTGGGGTACTTCTGGTGTAATTTTCCTGAGTTTTGACCTGGATTTTCACAATTACACGCATGTTTGTCTGCTGCAGAGGTATTCTGCTAATCAGAACTAAATTTGAGGTTGGTAGCGATGGCTGAAAGATGTCTTGGAGCTGTTAAGCATGGATCACTGTATCAAAGGTTATTTGTCATCGTCAGCGTTGCTGTAATCCATTGCTGATTTGACTGGTGGTAGGATTTAGGCTGCCGTGGTGCTTTGTAGTTTCCGCGATTCTTACTGGTTACTGACCAGCGACAGGCGTTTGGTGAGCTTTGGAATCAGGGACCCTACTCTCTATTTCGTCCCATTCGAAATAGCTTTACAGATTAGAAAAGGTTCGTTTTCGAAAAAATTGGGATTCATCTGTAGACTTTTCATAGCTTCGGAATGAGAGGTTCAGATTTGAAGCCTGGTTTTCTGAGTTTTTTTTTTTTGCAATTTTGCATATAAACGGATGCTGGTTACTTGGTTGACTGTCAGTAGCACAGCTCAGCTAATTTTTTGTTATGAACGTTTTGCTATTGATCATCTTTGACTTAACGCTTTCCGATCTCACTACTTCCGTGATATTTATTTTTTATCGGTAGGTACTCATGAATTAGAAGTTTGATGCTGTTGTTGACTTGTGAAATGCTGGGGTTAGATGGGTCCGTTCTTCTGCTGTCAACTTCCGGCTGCAGCTTGGAAATTCGTCCGTGTTTTGGGTACTCTGCCTACAGGTGCCAAACGTTGAATAGTTTATTGCAATCTTTTCGAAAGGTTTCGAAAGGT
Organism: Cheilosia impressa; assembly: GCA_948293265.1. Lineage (NCBI taxonomy): Eukaryota > Metazoa > Arthropoda > Insecta > Diptera > Syrphidae > Cheilosia > Cheilosia impressa. The sequence goes on from OX411882.1 coordinate 6,344,175, forward strand.
TTTTTTCATCTGTACTAACTGAGGCTTGACTGTTGAATGTATTTTCTGTGAGAGCTATGATGTCATACTTTGGATTAGCATCGCTTCTTCTTCGTGCTTAGATAGTTTTAGCCCATCAGTTTCTTCAGTCAGTTTCGCAACAACTGCTCCGCCGGCTATGTCGTCGAAAAAACCTATCACCTTAGGTAAGGTTAGGTAAACGGGTGGGCAGAGCAGGGAGAACCCACTTAGGTCCTCGTGGACCCTTTGTGATGCCCTTGTTGGGGTCAACCGTTGGTGTTGCATCGGTGTTCTTCATCCCCTCTCCTAGTGGTTAATAGATACTGTCTAGCCATCCCGATGTCCTCAAAAACCTGCAAAGATCAGACAGTAAGATATCAGAGAGTTCTTGTAGGTCATGGAAGAAATAGCTTCCAAGTGTTCTGTTCCTCAAGTGACATAGACTCGGGCAATGGCAGAGGAAGTGAGGCGTGTCCTCGTGGACCTCCTCGTCTCCGCAGCCTCTACATATATCATCATCTTTGAGATTTAATTTCATTGCGTGGTTTCTAAGGAAGGTAGAGCCCCTACTAACCTAGATAGCGATGACCTTTCAAACTGTAATAGTCTGTTGGTCCGGCTTCTATTATATTCTGGCCAAAAGCTTCCGTGATATTTCATAGGTAGTGAGTTCTTTCCACCTGTTGTTGGTTTTCATTCGAATTTTGTTGTCCACTCGCTCCCTGAGATTGCAAAGTGGTGGCTTGATCGATTGAAGTGCTCTGTCAAGATCCATTGCGGACCCCTGTCTCGCCAGTTTATCCGCCATCTCATTGCCGGTTTTGTCTCTGTGTCCAGGGACCCAGCAGAGATTTGTGGTATGCTGCGAGCAAAGAACCTTGAACTCTTCGCGGCAGCGGTGAACTAGTTTGGATTTTATTTCATGAGCAGAAACTGCTTTTATAGCCACATGACTTTCAATGAATATGGTAATATCGGTACGGAGTATTGCCAACATTGACGCCTTACGGGCCGCTTCAGCGATAGCCAAAACCTTCGCCTGGAAGACACTACTGCTATCAGGTAGTCTGATGGAACAATGTATATTTAATTCCTCAGAGAATATGCCGGCACCGGTACCACAGTCCATCTTTGAGCCATCTGTATAGATGGATATTGATTTTCCTTTTGTGGGTTCATTTGTATTCCATTCTTCCCTACTCGGGAAAGAGCAGGTGAATGGTCTGTCAAAGTCCAGATGGGGAGACATATAGTCAGAAGTGACAACGTTGCCTACGTATTTACCTAATATCTGTGCATGCCCAAAATTGCAAGGGTTCCAAATGTTAGTTTGACTGATCCTTAAGGCACTTTTTGCAGCAGATTCTTCCATGTATAGGTCTAGAGGTGTCAGGTTAAGAATTGCTTCTAGTCCAGCTGTAGGTGTGGTTTTCATTGCGCTGGTTGATCCTATACAAGCCATTCTTTGAATTCTGGTCATTGACTTAAGATTGGTCGCTTTGCTGGCGGCTTGCCACCAGACTACACTGCCATATGTCAGAATTGGTCGCACGATCGCAGTGTACATCCAAAGGATGATTTTGGGGTTTGGTCCCCAACTCCTACTAAAGATGCGGTTGCATGCGTATAAAGTTCTCTGCTTTCTCGATTCTTTCATTGACATTCAGCTTCCAATTAAGTTTCCTATCAAGGATAATTCCCACTATCTGCCATCCGAAGGGGTACCCCCTCCAGAGTTGGTGGCTCGAATTGCGGAATTATTATTTTATTCGTGAACAAGACAAGCTCGGTTTTCTGCCTATCACCTTAGTTTCTTCCAGGATCTCTAATCTACGAATGTCATCATATGCACATTATCTTCTTTGTGATCCTGCACTTAACGTCCTTTACGCACGTAGTGTTAACTTATTTTGTCTTGCGGATGCCACAAATGTATCCATGGCGTTCAAAAATCAATAATAATTTCAAAAACTGTGCTCACGTTGTGTTTCTTCTTTTCATTTCAGGAAACATACCCATCATCGCCGCCAGTTTGGTTTGCCGAAAGTGAGGAAACAAGTGTTACAAATGCCGTGCAAATACTAAGTAACACAAATGGCCGTGACAACCACGTTATTAATCAGGTAAGTATATCTCCCACGCCACCACGCTGAAAGGAGAACATACACAACAATTGCAATTGTTTCTGAGGGATGTTTGGCAAACTCTTTGTCTTTGGGACTTGTTCCCAAAATAAACTCGCTCACATACAAAAAAAAACTCTCTCCTAAGCAAGACTGCATTTAAACAGAGCTAACGTATGTAATTCTTTTATAGGTTGGAATCCTACTGCGAGAACTATGCCGCCTGCACAATGTCCCTCTGCCGCCAGACTTAGACAATTTGACAATACCGTTTCAATTGCCACCGCCCAGTGTATCGCCCCTACATCAAATGCAACAGCAACAAATCGAAGACATTGACTCCGATCCAGACGAAATCGAAGATCCAGTCGGCGACAGCGAACAAGAGAGCGAAGGCGACGAAGATATTCCATTAGAAATGGATGATGGCCGCAATACAAACAAGGTTTGACTATGTCAAACAAATCTTAACTAACAGTCCAACTAAAAGCGTTGTCTGTCTTCTTGTCATTCAACAGAAAGATGAAATGGAAGTAGAACACCTTGCCACACTAGAAAGACTGCGACAGAGTCAACGACAGGACTACTTAAAGGTAAACTTGCTGCCGAGTACTTTCTTCTGTTTTAGTTTGTTTCTACTTTGAAGTGGTAATGCTTTCTGTCGCTTTCAATAGGGATCAGTGTCCGGTTCTGTGCAAGCGACCGATCGTCTAATGAAGGAGCTGCGAGATATATATCGTTCGGATTCCTTCAAGAGTAACATGTACTCAATAGAATTAGTTAATGACTCGATATACGAGTGGAATATACGTCTAAAGTCGGTCGATCCCGACAGTCCGCTACACAACGACTTAGTTATGTTAAAGGAGAAAGAGGGCAAAGACAGCATTCTACTGAATATCATATTTAAGGAGACGTATCCCTTTGAGCCACCCTTTGTTCGTGTTGTGCATCCAATTATCTCAGGTAAGGCAGTCCTCTGCATATCTGCATTGGGAAGGCATTCACTCTTTTATTGTTTGTAGGCGGCTATGTGCTGGTGGGCGGAGCAATTTGTATGGAGTTGCTTACAAAGCAAGGCTGGAGCTCTGCATACACAGTAGAGGCGGTTATAATGCAGATAGCAGCGACTCTAGTCAAGGGAAAGGCCCGCATACAGTTCGGAGCGACAAAGGTAAGCGTTACATTCAACTGGAAACAGAAAAAGACAGAATGTAAACTTGGTGGTTTTGTTGTTTTAGGCCTTATCACAGGGTCAGTACAGCCTTGCTCGTGCGCAGCAGAGTTTCAAATCATTAGTGCAGATACATGAGAAAAATGGTGAGTTTATTCAAAGAATTGCAGGTGTTACAAACTTTGGTCGTATTTTGATTGCGATATTGTACAACGGTTGATGAAGAAGAGTAAGAACTTGACTTGAGGTGTTGATGTAAACGTGAGTTTCTTGATCGAGCCAGAGGACACATCCTTTTGTTTGTACATGAAGTTTGAAGTAGCAAACAACAAGATATGCATAAGCTACCGAGGTTGGCATCGTGACAACATACTTAAACTAGAGGCTGGTAGATTATGCAAGTTTTGTAGCTCCAGCTGATGTCAGATGATAAATATCGTCGTGCGTAACAGCCACGGATAGGGCAAACCAACTCGCACATTGAAGGACTCGCAGGTGATCATACAGCAAATAAAAGAGAATATGAACTAAGAAATCTCCAGGTTATGATCGGGGATTGACAGAGCCCACTGCACCAACAAAGAACCTGACAAAAGGTCGTTACTGACTGATTGAAGCTGAAAGATGCTCCAGAGAAGATGAGATCAGAGAAGGTCCCTCAAATTGTGCATCAAAACCCACAGCAATCAGTGGCGCAAAGCCTATGCTGTAAATGCTGGGGTGTGGTTAAAAATCACACATATCCGCAACAGTTTTGAATAATATTAACCCCCGTATTAATAAACAAATGTGCACAAGTTAGTTAGCTAGTAGACATCAGATAGCATACAAAAATTTTACGTAACTTTTGAATAACGAGTTGATAACTTCTACGCAGCGTTTATTAATAAGGGGGTAAGTGTTTTCTAAACAATTCTCAGTTGAAAAATAAATAGAGCAAGCAGTGTCGCTATTATAATTACCGGGAAAACCTCCCAACCTTATGAGACTTTGTATAATCGGCCGCAATGGTGCTCGAATGAACTCATAAATGCGACCTTTATCTACACCCGGTTAAACCAGAGCTAATGTTATTCACAATTCCTTTTCTTTTCGTCAAATTGCACCGCCTGAATTAAAAGGAACCCGTCTCAGTTTCTTTGACAGCGCCAAGTACCAAGTACGTCTGGTTCTGGGTAGGAAGTTGACCTGCAAATTAGACTTATAGGCATGAACCCATTAAAAAGGAACCATTACTCTTGGAACTATGGCCTAGGATGGGGCACTGATTGTCTGGTGGCCAGCACTAGAAAAATGAAGCCACCTCTCTCTACTTAATGAAATCCAAAGAGCGGCTTGCGTCTTCGTGACCAGTGCCAAGTGGGCCACTGCAAGTGCAGCACTGGAAATCATGATATACATTCTCCCCCTGGGTGCTTACGGTGAGGAGACAGCCAAATCGGCACTGTGACTGGGAGAATCATTACAGCAGACGAGAATTGATACAGGTCATGCTAGTGTTCTAATCGGAAGTTACGGACAACAAAATACGGCTCGGTTTTCTCAGTTTCATTCTCCCTAAACCAGTCTTTAGGGCCACCAAAAAACTGTAGTCTGTTACAGTCTATTTGCGAAGCAGCTAAAGATGAAATGAAATCGCTATCAGACATCGTTATCTACACCGATAGTCAGGCAGACATAAAATCGAATGCTTTTCGCCAATAGTGAGATCTAAATTGTTGGGATAGGTTGACGCTGTGCTGGGTACCCGGCCCTGGCCATAGAGACATACGAGGGAACTGTAGATAAGACGAACTAGAGAGTGCAACTGCCCCGTATTCCAATGTAAACGGCAAGATACAAAATCTCCTCATTAGCGGGGTCAATTTAGTGGCAAAGGACGTTCAATATTCACAGTTGTAACTATGCGAAACAGACATGGCAATGAATAAGTCGACGCAAGACAAAGAGCGGACATAATGTCAGCAGATACATGCCGGATGATGGGGAAAAGCAAACACCGTTTGACTTGGAGCGTAACTGCCCGACGCTGTCCTCAATTCAAAAACAAACTCTGAAGAAGTGCTGCTTCATGCAACTTTTAATTTTTAATTAATTTTTTTTAATTAAGTTTCTTTATTAATTATCACTATAACTATGTTACAATCTGAGTGTTAATTAAGAATATAAAGTGATTATAATAAATTCATTATCATTCTTAAACTTTAATGTTTGTGTTGAATGATCGCAAAATAATGTTTTGTATGTAAAGAATAACTGACGTGGGGTACCATCAGCTTTTCTTATGCTAAGAACTTAAATCAAGAAAAAGCAATTTGATTGAAAAAACAGTGTAAATCAGAGAAGAATCCTTTTGCATTTTTATTAAATTGTTACTTTCATAAGTATTTCCAAGTTATAAGGGCTCACAGTAAAAAGCCAGTCTTTAAGAGAATTCAAAAATGAATGGGAATTGAGATTGGAACGTATGGATAAGGGAAGTTTATTAAAAATTCTACGCGAGAAAACTAAATAAAAGTTCATAAAATGTGTTTTGTGCACGAATGGAATGTCAAACAGTGACAGGTTATTAATCCGTAGGCTATATATCGAGGAATTTCTAGAAGGAACATTACCACTTCGTTTGAAGAACTCCTTTAGTACCTTGAACACATAGAGATTTCTCAGTGGAAATATTCGAAGCTTAATAAAGAGAGGCCAACTTTCCGTATAACGATTCTTACCACACATAATACGAATTATATGCTTTTGGGAAATCAATAGAGACCTTAAAGTATTCATATATGTACCTCCCCAGCTAACGATTCCATATTGAAGTTTCGACTGAACTAATCCATAATAGAGCATCGAAAGAACTCTTTGCGAGCAGTATGGTTTTAAAAGATACATATTGCGAGTTATTAGTGACATATACGATTTTAAATATTGGACGTGCACCTTCCAATTTAGTTTGTTGTCAATATATACACCAAGATATTTGAACGAATTAACTGACTCAACTTTGAAGCAACTATTTGAACAGTGACTATTAGCGTCGAAGTTGTGTCTCCCACAGGTATGTAGTGGTAAACAAAACTTTTGACACAGGCATGAGTGAAAAATGAACTCAAATTTTTCTGAAACATCATGTGATAGATTAAAGTGCATTAGTTTCGTTTTTTCACTAATAATAAGTTTATGGACGTTAAACCAGACACGAAGTATATGAAAATCGAAGCTAATCTTTGCAACGCATTCATGGAGCGACAGATCAGTATAAGTGAAAGCGATGTCATCTGCAAATGCACTGCGATTGCCGTAGAAGTTTTGAATGAAAAGAGAGTTAATGTAGATAAGGAACAATATAGGACCTAGCACGGATCCCTGTGGAACGCCGTTTTTCAGCTTAAGTGAATCACTGTAAAAACCATTGATTAACACCCTTTGCTCCCTTTCCAATAAGTATGACCTTAGCCATTCATATACCATCCCTCTAAAGCCAGCTTTGTACAGCTTATGCAATAACATTTGCAGATCGACCATATCGAATGCTTTGGTCATATCAATGAACAGAGCCATAGTTGACTGATTTTCATTAACACCACTAAATAAATCGCAACAGACCTTCAAAATAGCATCTTCAGTGGATCTACCTGCTCTAAAACCATATTGAGATTCTGAAAAATAATTGCTTCTATTTAGGAATGATATCATTCTTGATTTCATTAATTTTTCAAATATTTTTGAAATCGTAGGAAGTAGAGAAATAGGTCTATAGTCGCTTATATTTTTGTGATTCCCCTTCTTGAATAAAGGAATAACTTCTGCTTTCTTTAGAGAATTGGGAAACTTACCGCTGTTAACACTGAGGTTGAAGATATAACACAGAACATCAACAATTTCCCAAGCAATTTGTTTTAATAGCATGGCAGAAATACCATCACTGGTACACGTATTTTTGTTTTGTAAGGCCATAATTGTTTTGAAAATTTCATATGAAGAGAACTGGTAAAAACAGAAACTATTGCTTTGCATTTTTTCTTCAATTAAATCAGATGTAATATTACAGTTGCAACTACTGAAAGGTGGCTCAGGGGGTTTCAAAGTCTCAGAGATATTGACAAAATAGTTATTAAAAGTATTTGTTATTGAAGGTGGATCAGAAATAATTGAATTATTAACTTCTATATGAAGAATATCATTACATCTTTTTTTTCTACCCAAAATGTCATTTACTAAGCCCCACTCTTTCCTTGAGTCTCCTCTGTAATGACTTAATCGATTGGTGTAATAAGTGTCGCGTGCTTGAGCAACCTTTCTTTTATTTTGTTTGCACAATTTAGTATAAAATCGTTTTAAACTCATATTATGTGGATATTTATTGCATTTTTTCGCGAATTCTTTTTTACGATTGATATCATTCAAAAGTCGCTGTGTCATCCAAGGTTTTAAAAATATATTACGCCGGGCTAAATTAAGAACAGAAGATGCACTATTAACATGGTTGGTTAAAATAGAGATAAATTCATCATAGGCTACAGAGGGATTATCTTCAGAAAAAACTGTTGCCCAGAACTCGTACCTAAGTTTATCGCGCAGGACTTCGTAGTCAACTTGAGTTTTTATTCTACTGCCATTATTTTTTTGTGATGAGATATCTACCTGATATTTAAGTTCACATAAGTGATGATCAGTAATTTTAAAATCGTGTACTTCACTAACGAAAAGGATGTTGTTGTTCTTGTGTAAGCGCAGATAAATGTGGTCAATGCAGCTATTTGTAGAGTCAGTTATGCGAGTTGGTACATTTAAAACACTTTGAAGGCCGTAAGAAGCCAAGAGTAGCATATAATTTTCACAGTCCGGATCAGAAACGTTTAGAAGGTCAATATTAACATCACCTATGACTATTAAATTCCTAGCTTTTGTATTATTTAGCACTGTATGCAACTCTTCAATGAAAACACTTTTTCGACAGCTATGCAATCTATAGATGCAGATCATAGTATAGCTCAATTTTTTAAAAAGAAAATTTACTTTTATAATATCCGCACTGTTTAAATTGATTTTTAAGCAATCGTGCACGATGCCACTTTTTATGTAAACGGCTATACCGCCGGCAGAATAAGTTTCGTTGCAGTTACCAAAGGGAGTATAACCTTCTATGCTGTAGGAATCAAACTCACTTTTATACACCCAAATCTCACTTAGAACAATTAATATAGGTAATTTTTCAAGGGACTGCATGTGAACCAGAAAATTATCAAAATTCTTTCTTAAACTTCGAATGTTCTGATGGATGCAAAAAGATTCTTCAGTAAAGGGTACAGACATTTCATTATTACTATTGTTTACATTAGAATGGATGGTGGGATTGTTTACATGCACGTTAACACAGTTCATTATTTTAGTTTCTTCAAATCAGAAGCACAAGTAATTTTAAAAGAAATATCACCCTCTTTTTTCCTCATATAAACAATCCCATTTTTTGTCCACAAAAACTTATAGTTCATAGTATGTTTAACTGCTGCTGCTGCTTTGTAAAGATGACGTGAATTGTATGTCAAGCTTTCGTTGATATACATGTTCTCTATTGCTGCTTGAGAGCTGATAACACTAGTTTTTAATTTTGCTTTCGCTTCATTCTTTGCTCTCATTATCTTGTCTTTCATGTTTCGCGAGACAAATTTGACGTGCAAAATGTTTTTTGTGTTGAGTACCGCTGCCGCTGCCGTTGATTGAGAAGAAGATGAACCATCAGCTGGAGGTGAGCGAAGTTTGATTTGTCGCATGTAACAAAAATCAATGTCCCTCTCACTAACATCAACGTTCAGACCGTTGCGAAAAACTTTAAGAGCGAGTTCCGTGTTTGTTGTTGGTGTTGTGTTTACATTTTCGGTAGGAACATTAAAAATGTCTATACTGCTTTCAAGCAATTGCTGTTCCAGGTTATTGACTTTCTGCTCCAGAGTATTAATTTTTTCTTCGTACTGTTTGTTAGCAGTTACAAGTGACTCAATTTGTTTACTTTGAATGGTTTTAAGAGATATAATTTCTTTATAAACCATTTCGAGAGTAATTGTTGTATTAATTTCTTGACCTGTATTCAATGATGCTTCTGGTGTGGATGAAGCTGTTGCAGTAGGCTGATTTAGGTGTTGAAGTAGATTGGTGTTGCGTGATGATTGTTTTATATGTGGTGATTGGTTTTGCTGGTTGATTGCAGTATTAGCGTCGGCGATAGAAGTTCGACGCTTCTTAGTGCAAGTTATGCACCGCCACGTAGCTTTATTCTTTTTCATGAAATCCAATTCAGTGGCCTTTAAATTAGCGCAATTTCCATGAAAGAGATTTTTACAATCACTGCACTCCACTTTCAAATCTGCTCTATCAACTTTTAGATTACAAGTAATGCACGACATTTTCGGAGGGATAAGTAATTTTGAAAGATGACTATATAAAGAAAAAGATCTCGGCACGTTCGTACCCCACGACGTCACACTGAGAGTGTGCAGATATTGCCGAGACTATGAACAAACTATGGAAATTCCTCCACAATTCAAAATGGTACCAAGAGAAGCACACTTAATTGACCTTGTTTTTTAGCGCAATGGCACTCTGATAATTTCCACTCAACCTAACCTAACATCCTTTGCTAGCAACCAAATCCAAAAGCTCATCGGGGCAGCAACCGGGGACACTGCATCATTGAAAACAAGATCAAAGGCTAGACATCCTTGCATTGTACATCTGTAGAGCTGGCATACAGACGTCGAATCTGTGTCCCTGCCCAGGTCTTCCACAACCACATCTAAATAGATTCATCAACAGTTCCGAACGGGCTGAATGGATTCGGCGTGTTAACCTCCCCTACACCTTGTTACACACTTTAAACTTGCACCACTTCTACATAAATGTGTTTCTTTTCTCTCTCCACAGGTTGGTTCACTCCCCCCAAGGAAGATGGTTAAGGAGCATCGAGTCTGCGCATCCCCCCAATATTATAGTTTCTGTAATAACCATTTTATCTGTTATATTTTCGTTTAACGTTCGTTTCCATCAAACAACAATTTATTATACAAAAGAAAGAAAGAAAAGAAAAAGAAATTAAAAACAATGAAACCAATTTTCTCGTTAATTTCTTCAAAACCCACAACAACAAACAAACAAATAAACATTCTCAACTATTAATTAAATAACCAATTAGCAACAGATAAAAAGAAACAAAAAAGGTTACACGAAGTACATAATATGCTATCTAAAAAAAATATATATATAAAAATATATTATAACTATAAAACAAAAAAGAAAAAAATTAAACTACATACTTAAGTTTATTATTCAATTGAAACAAAAGCAAGCTAACGAAATAAAACAAACAAAAATATTTAAAACTAATATGTTAACCTCCAAACTTGTTGAATACAAAACAACAGCCAACAATAAACAGCAACAACAACCAATAGTAATAACAATGAAATAATACAACTTCTCGATTTTAAATCTATATTATATATTACAATATAGATAGTTTTTTTATTATTATTATTATTTTAACATGTATATCAGACTGTGAATAGTTTTCTTATTCGTTTATATTTTTAAGTTCTGTCTCAGATTTGAGTTTGATTCTTTATTTTGTTACTTCATTCCTCATTACCCCCGGTCGCGCCCTACAGGAAACAGTTATATAGTTATGATAGCAAAATGAAGAAGTGTAAGGAGAAATTATAAGAAAATCTGAAGTAATGTTTAATAATAAGGATCCCGTAGAATGTAATGATTTATGTTTTAAATAAATTGTAAGCAAAATACGAGAAGAGGTGAACAAATTGTTGATTCCCCAGATGAATCAGTGTAAAATATATAAAAATAAACAAAAAACAAAAACAACAACATTATGTAAGTGTATAATATTAAAAAGGATATGCAAACAGAAATGTTTTTATTAAAAGAACTAGTTTTATGTGTCACACACTTTGTATTTGTAAGATATGTTCATGTTCGTAGAGACCGAAGAATGGAACTCATTTTTTAGCGGGCGATTGGTCCTTCGTGCTGAATCGCTTTGCCTTTACCAAGACAGTCGAAAAGAGGGTTAAGCAGCAGCCGGAAGAGTCAACTAAAAATATAATAAAAATATAACGTACGTGCAAAACCGCAATAAGACCGAAGGTGTACATGAAACAATTTTTTTTTGCAAAGGGTTTTGGCTGTGCCGAAACAATGTGTCGATTTGCAAATGCAAAACAAGAACGAACTCAGTTACGTTGTGCTCGTTCACGAATGCGGTAATTCAGGGTACGTCCAGAGTGCATCAGCTTTTCTTTTAAACGCTGCCAGCTTACGCTGGAAAAATGGTGAATGCGGGCGTACGTTGTGAACCAGCTAAACCGTTTTTAGGAATAAATATTCAGAAAATTGCAAGTTTACTATTCCAAGAGTAGCAATCCATTGAAATGTGTTAAGAAAACATATTTTTGTGCAAAACACCCTCGCCGCAAATTGTCAAAGTTTATTCACTATGCACAACATTAAAAAGCGTTTTACAAGCAATCGAACAACGACACAATCGTCACACACAAACCTATCATGTAAGGTCGACGATGGTAATTGACATCTGAGGGGGGGCAAGTTGTCCTCGTTGTGAACTAAACGAACGAACATTGTTACGATTTGAGAGATACAGAAGGGGACATTATAAAGAAGCAAAAACGCTTGTGGGGTGTCTTACTTTTCGTTGGGAACAACCTTTAATCTACTGATGTCTGTACACTGCACACGCAGAGAAAAATTTGGAAAAATACGTGCACATGAAGGCTGGGATTAGTAGCAAGAACGAGTCCAAAGTTCCGAAAGTAACTAATTGAATAATTATTGCGCATTAAACAATTAAGAACAAATATTGAGAGAAAATTAAACTTTGGAACTCGCTCCTAGTATGCAAAAATCGGCATGTTCTCTCTTCTATCCAAATTCGCGACGAGAATTGACTTTGAATTTCTAAATTACGCGAACAGAAGTACATATTATTTTGCATATGACAACTAGTGCTTCTTGGGTATGTGTAAGAAAGCTGAAATATTTTAAAATTAGTAATTACAAATCTGGAGTTATAGATTTTGATCTACTTCGTTTTTGTTCTAAGCATGCGATTTTGTTTGCATTCGATAATATAATAATGAAGAAACTAATGAGAGGAAATAAAATCTTTGTACATAATATAACAATAAAAATGTGTGTGTTTCTTTTTCTTGGAATTTAGTTCACTTCTGCATAGTAATGTATAGATCTTGGATTGGACGTCTTAAATCCTCTGCTGCCTAGCACTTAGCTGTCACATTTTTCTTTGTTGTGACGCTGTTTTTAATGGGAGCGACTCTTTTACTATTTTCATTGACATATCGACTACACGCGGGAAGCTATTACGAGCTGTCAATTGTGTACCAAATCTGTGCGGAAGATGATTACAATAAAAAAAGAGCTTCTGGGGATCAATGGTATTTTTCAACGGCAATCTCCGCCTGCATCGCATTGATAGTGCCTATAATGTTGTCATGTTTCAATCGTTGGGCGCCAGTTAAATGGACCTCTGCGCACAATCACCTAGTGCGTCGACAGGTTGCTTTTAAAAAAAAGGTCCCATTGCCGAGCACCTTCTTCTTAAAACCGAACATCTAACAAATTTATGCCGCTCTACTTTAGAAAGAAAAATTAGTTTTACGGGCCACGGTCAGTCGGCGTTCTTCCCATTATTTTATTTTTAATAAATGAGGTCCACTAATGACGCTGACATTAAGTACGCACCAAACTGTGCTTTTTTTAGTGCAATTGTATCACATCACGTAAACCGACTGGCGAACGCGTTCTCCTGAATTTTCCGCAACTAACTTAGTACTCGTGGGAAATAGACGTCAGACTTATGTCGCTTTCGATTTGGCAAAAAGATACATTTTTTTTGATCGAGATTGCTTTTCATGTTCGATTTGGCAAAAAAAAAATTAATCTTTTACTCTCTTTTGAGAAATGTCGATTTCTTCTCACATTTCACACATACTTTCACTAATACCAATGTGGATGACAGACAGCTGGCGGTTACGAGTTGTTTATCTTTGGAAGGATTGCATTTTTGAACTATTTCGAAATGAGGTACTTAAATGTGTAAAAATCAATTGAAATGCATTTCCAGTGCAGATGAAAACAAATATTTTTTGCGGCCAACTTTATACACACAAGAACCAATAAAATTCGGATTTTATGTTCGATTTGGCAGCAGAAATCTGAAATCTCAGATCAAAATCTGAAAAGCCAGATCGAAACCACATTAATCTTATCATTATCATCCTGGATCTTAAGTTGATTCGAACATCAACTTCAACCTTCCTAATGAGACGTCAGACTAACAATATACAGATACTACCAATTTTTTTTCAAATAAATTAAGCAATACCGATTTATATAAAAAAAATTCTCGTAAATACTAGTTCTACCACCGAATTTGGCAGCACTCGTTCGCGACAGCAGTTCAAGTCGAACAAAACTATTTGCCCTTTGACAGTTGGCAGCTGCTTTTTCCCCAGTTATATCAAAAAATTGTTTTCAAACAAATCGAAATTACAAAGCAAAATCGTTTGGAAAAAAACCTTTCATCAGTGAAACGTTCAGGATTTCAAGCATTTGATAATGTCCGTGGCGAGTTCGACAAACACAAGTGATCACGCCACCAACTACGAGACTTTAGATTCAATAGACCTGCTCGAGAAATGCGGGGAAATATTCCTCCAGCGACAACTGGGAAGTTTAATCTACCTCTGCTCCCTGTGCGATGATAAATTCGAAAATGTTGATATTTTTTCCAAGCACTTGTCCGATGTGCATATATCGGTCGAAAGCTTTATCACTTACGAGCCAAATGAATCCGATGAGGACGATCAGTTAGAGGAGTCGATGGCAGCTGACCCAATTGATGAATTTGAAACAAATCCTATTGAAGAGCTTATCCTGAAAGAGGAAGTGAATGAGGAAAATCTTTCTGAAGAAAGTAACGTAAGTACATAGTTCAAAAGCCATTCGAGGGGTATTAAAACTCTTCCCCTTTTAGATGAACGCTGACGATGTGACCAGCATTATCGGTTCGTCTAGCACAGCTCTCGACATTCAAGTCTACGTGGATGAGCTACATCTAGATAGTGAAATCAAAGAAGAAGCGGAAGACGAGACAGTATCAGTCATAGACGCACAACCTATGTCAGAGACAACTCCCTCAGAGAAGGTCGTGTACCACAATGAAGCCGATACAACGGATCTGAGTGACAAGGAAATTCTCCATTCGAAATTCATATGCAAATTCTGTGGAGAGCAGTTCGAATACGTAAAGGAGTTGCGAAAGCACGACTGTGGATTTAAAAAGATCGGAAAACTACACCACTGTTCTGTGTGTGGGAAGGTGTTCAAAAAGAAGTCTGGCTGCGATACCCATATGATGATACACATGGGCGAAAAGCCCTTCAAATGCGACCTTTGCAAGGCGTCATATGCGTGCAAACAGAACCTAATCGTGCACATCCGTAGACACACCGGCGAGAAGCCATTTAAATGTACCTTTTGTGACCGTACATTTGCCTCTTCCACCGAAAAGATCTCCCACATGCGTACGCACACCGGCGAACGTCCCTACGTCTGTGAAATGTGCGGCAAGGCGCACATATCATCGTCGCAACTAACCGAGCACATGTATCGGCATTTAGATATAAGAAACCATCCGTGCGACTTGTGTGATAAGCGATTCCGAAACTCATACAACCTACGAATGCATCGGCTAACACATATAGATGCGCCGCGGAAGTTCAGCTGTGACCATTGTTTGGCGGCATTCAAGACGCAAAACAATCTGCTGCAGCATCAAAAGATTCACCAGGAGAAGAACTACGTGTGCAAGATCTGTGGACGAGCTTTTGCCCAGCACCCCGGATTATACAGTCATATGAAGTCGCACGCGATATCGAAGTGAGCGGGTTTTGTTAAGAGAACTAATATACAAGTTAGAAGGTTAATTTATGTGTTGTTATTGCGATTATCCCTTGAAATTTGCATTCGCACAGACCCAACTTTGTTCGTCGACGTCATGGTCATGGTTGGCCAGAGTGCTTTATATCCTTGCGGTCCCGAGTGTCGATGAACAACTTTGGGGTGTGTAAATGTTTTACCAGACCCTCTGGCAAAAACCTGCAAGTTATTCGCAGGTTTGTGTCACAGGAAAAATATGTGTAGTTGTAGTTGCAGTCCTTGCGCAGGCACGGTGTTATTTTGTTTCTGTGTTCTGCTTGAGGTCGGCCGAGATGGAATAGGTAAACGAGCAGATCGGCAGATTAATAGAAACAGTCTGCTGCGTTGCAACGCAAACATAACATACCACTCTCACTTAAAATGAAGCAGTTGACGAATATTGTGGTGCTACGAAGTAGATTGATCGATTGTACACGGCTCTAGGGTATAGAATTTGTCATGTTTCATGTTGTCGAACGAACCGATTGACTTCCCACACGGGTTACATTTTCCACATCAATGACCACAATCTCTTCAACTGTTTTGTGACACCTGGCAAGTGGATTCCATTACGTTACCTTGGAATCGCCTTACCGCCCTAGTAAGTTGTAAGTCCTTCTAAAGTTGTGCCGGTCTAAAGGACCGTTGCGTTATCTGTCTGACACCGACATAGTTTGTACTTTCCATGTGCTGCCGGCTGCGGGGTTAATTCAGAAAGAAAAACGTCAGTAGCTGGCGATGATTGCTCCACTCCTGTGTTTGACGTCCAAGAAACAACTTGTGGCGTCCCATCCTTGTAATGTGCCGACTTGTTTGTTCTCAAGCAATACATGCAAAAGAAGACGAGCCCGGGAATTGCTATCTCAAAGTAAGTACAACATGCGTTTGAGGTGCGTCCTCTCAAGTTAAACTTTTATTGCAAAACACTTAATATACGAAAAATATAACAAAACCCACATGCACATTAAATTTGCATCTGCAATCGAATTAGCTACCCAGCTCCGTCCCCATTGATTAGCGAGAGTAATGCTCCTTTTTATGCCTCATGAATGCCCGCCTGCCGTTGATCTCCTCGCCGCAAATGTCACAAGGCTGTGAAAAGTGCGTCAACATGTGCTGATCCAGCTGCGACTGAAAATGGAATGCCTTCACGCAGTAGCCACACTTGAACTCCCTTCTGGCGGCATGCAGACGCAGGTGTCTTGTCAGCTCGCTCTTCGATTTGTACTGATTTCCGCACTGATCGCAGACATTTGGCTTTTCGCCAGTATGATCCAGCATATGGTTCTTCAACTCTGTCGTCGTGCCGACTCGTTTCTGGCAGATTTTACACTCGTGCCGCAGCTCGCCCTTGTGCCGCCGCACGTGCACCCTGTAATTGGTTCGATCGGCGATCTTCATGCCACAATACTCGCAAGTGAACGCACGGTCATTGACATCCAAATGGGTGTCCTCGTGCGCCTTTAAGCTAAGCTTGTGCAGGAATTGTTTGTTGCATGTACCGCAGGCGTACGGTAGATCGCCCGTGTGCTTCAGATAGTGCAGTTTGTACTTCGAATTGGAGTAGAAGACCTCCTCACAGAAGGAGCATTGAATCTCCTGGCAGCCGCGTATTTTCCCCTTTAAGAAACTCAGTTTCTTCAGCAGCAATGGTCGCAGGGGGTTCGATTCCTCATCGTTCTCCGGCTGCATCTCGCCTTCGGAGCGGAGCGACTGCGAATAGAGCGCCTGAAGCTTCTTTATTTGCAAAACAACCGACCGGCGTGTTGTTCGAATCGAGTATTTGATTTCGATTGTTGTGGCGATTGCGTCGTAGGCCGCATAGCGCACCCGGCGATTCCGGAAGTCGTGGTGGGACTTGTCCCACAGACACTGGCATCTGTAGTAACCGTCGATGATGTCGAGAAGGATTTGCGATTTTGGAACCTACAAGTGATAAACTGTGTCAATCCGGTTCAGAGGGCTTATGCGATGTGAGACTTACCTCGAGTAGAGCGCTGGTGTTGCCTTTGAGGAATGTAAGACGATCAAAATACCACAGATTGGGAACGAACTTGTCGTTAGCATTGTTGTTGTTCGACTGGAATGTTTTCATTTTGCGCAGCTCCCTGTAGTATGCATAGCGTAGTCTGTTGAACTTGTAGTTCAATTCTTGAATGGTCAGCGTGCAGTGGAATTCGCCTTGCAGTGCATCGACCATCTTCTGAAAGACATCGTTGCGCTCGGCCCGGTTATGGTGGTCGGGGTGACCTTTGTTCCACAGGCATTCGTTGGATTTGTACAATTCGATTATGCGAATGGTGAAGGGATCGTCTGCCGTCAGCTGTGGAATGAGTTAGAACTACATTTAGAGGCGAATGAATACCTCGTTTAGATCTTTGAATAAGTTTCTTTGTTTTCCGCTTGTAGGGACTTTGACCAGGGAGTGGCGAAGAGAATGCGGCGAGGGAAGATCTCACTTGTAATGGGAGCGGCCTACATGCATAGATTAGGCTTACTGCATGGGGGAACTGAATAAGACGGGTTGATTCGGGTGCAGTGGACGCGCACAGTCCGAATAAACCGGGTAAGTCTTAGATTTAAGGCGCTTCACATTCTCTCCTCAAAAATGATCAATCTTTCGCTTTACTTTGGATGTGCTTTTGGTAACGAGTTCCTTATGAAAAAATCGCACTCTAAGTGACCATGAATCTGCGTTCCTTGTCCAAGAATATTAGTCGTTGCTAAAAACACAGCTTAAGCGCTAAAACATTCTTCTTTGAGGCACATGCGACATAATCACCGCTTGTTCATTGCACTTTTGGTGTTGAACACCCAAAATAAAATTCTAAAACGACCTAGGACAGGTAGAGAGACAACCTGCAGCCACGAAAGGCATAGAATGCTATTCGGTACCTTTCGTTTGTGCAAATGAATCAATAGTGCAACGAAGACCGCTGAACTGAATGACGAACTGCCTCCGTATTCGCAGTTAACCACCACAGTCCCAACCTCATTGAACAGGAAAATGTTGCTTATGCACTATTCCGATTGGGAAAAGTTACATCAAAGAAGACGAACGATATTCAATTAGAATTCTCATCTCACGTTTCTACCTGCTGTGCCGTAGTGAACGCATTGATACAGCGAGGGTCGGGTCGGG
This sequence comes from Cheilosia impressa, assembly GCA_948293265.1. NCBI lineage: Eukaryota > Metazoa > Arthropoda > Insecta > Diptera > Syrphidae > Cheilosia > Cheilosia impressa. Next base: position 6,362,638 of record OX411882.1, read on the forward strand.
ATATAAACCGTCTACTCACGATCACGATAAAAAGTACTTTTGAATAAGTTGTGATAAATATCCGTTGTCATGTAAAAATAAGTCCGCGAAACAGTGCAGGTGAGAAATGGGGCAATTCGTTCTATCCACCATTGGTCCTTAAATTAATATGCCACTCACAGGGGCATTAGACATCTTCTTTGAATGGGACTGCAGTTCAGCCGAACAAGTCTGACAGCCGGAAAGCTCCCTCCGCCGTGTGAAACAAAAAACCCGTTTAATTGCCCACCACAACGTGCTTGTCGAGCAATAAATTAGGCATTCCACATTCCGGTCCAGATCATTGACCCTGCTGCCCACGATGCAGTGCCAGAATGTGGTGCAAATTTAACATATTCATCCGGTTTTGTTTTCTTGTGTGATCTAAACGAGGTGATTGACATACCGTGTGCGGTTTCGACAAACCTACCTCATCTCCTTGATTCCTGCCCTTATTGGCAGCGCTGACATTTCCATGTGCTTGTTCTTCCTCATCCTCAGGCATTGACAGCTAAAGATACAAATAAAAACATTGAAACAGCGTTGCTTACAAAGTAAACCCAACTCACAAGTGTATCTTCGATGGCGATGTTCTCGTCGTCGGGCAGTCCCACCTCCTCGAACAGCAGTCCTTCGATTTCTGGCAGCAAGTAGCTTTCACTAGCACTCTGCTCGCAGCTGCCCATGATATTTTCAATCTCACTGTGAATGACATCGTCGCCAGTTGTGTACTCGATAAGTTCCTTGAATGCCTCTGCTCCGTCTTCAATGGCGGTCAAGTTTTGCTGTTCGACAATTGGTACAACGTCACATAAACTTTCACATTCCACAACGGGGAGGACGGCCTCGGTTATTGATGTCAGGGGTCCGCACGGCGCATGATTCACATGATCTATGAACTCGTTCAAAGCACAAAATCCCTTGCCACACACCCCACAATTGAGCAGAAAAAACTGCCTATCGGGCGTATGAAAGATTTCGCCACATTTGATTGTGAAAAAAGCAATTTGCTGATCCTCCTCGATTGCTGGCGACAATGAATTTACTGATATTTCGCTCATTTCACTGTCTCCGAATTATTGTTTTATGTGCCGTGCCCTTTTATGTATTGTTTCTTTTGTTTTTATCCCCCCCGACAGGCGAACACGAAGCAAAGACTGAACTTTTGCTGATACGTCACCAAGAGAATTCCAAATTTCAACGAGATACGAGACTTTTTTGTTTACTTTACTTTGTTTTCTTTCAATTCTCATTCGGTCATCGCTTTTATCGCGTAGTATGCCAGTGAAAGAGAAAGATTTTCTTATTAGATCGTCGTTGATCGTACTTACGATTACCAATCAACAGGTTGTCACAATTGTACTAGATTGACTAGATTTTCTAATAAAACTAAAGAGATTTTAGTTGAATTATAATTTTAATTTAAAAACCACGATGCACACTAGTTGATGGACAGAAAGTGACTACACGAACTCGTGATCGGAGGAGTTGTATTTAAAGGGTTGGCCGAGTGTCCTTGGGACGCGAGGTGTGAGATCCTTGATGGCAGTGTGAAAAGAGAAATTCTCACCAATTTATGCAAATTACCCGTTGAGTAGGAAATGGGAATGGGCAATAGCCTTCATTCGATGAATGGTTGCGCAATGACATTGAGCACAAGCAGAACCCAGTCCAATTGTAAAGGAAAGGAATATGGCAAGGATTAAACCGTGCACACATCTCAAGGACATTGGTCTATTGAATTCAAATTTATTGATGTACTTGCAGATGTATAGATGTCCTTTGTGGAAAATATAATGCAGGAAAACAGTTCGTAAACGTTGATTGACCCATGGATGTGACAAATTATGGTTGAGTTAGAAATTAAAGAAGCATTCGATAATGCATTCCGTCATATAAGCGAATCCCTGACGCAAAGGTCGGGTAGAAGGGAGCGAACTTTGACTAAATTTGACTAAAGTGTTCGAATGCATTATCGTTAGAGAACAAATCTATAGTCTTTGGCGTAGTTGCCCTCTTTTTCTTATGAGGGACCTGGACTCGTTGCTTTAACTTTGTCGTACCTTCCACTTGTTTATTTTCTGGTTGCAGTTGTGATTATTTGCGGCAGTTGCTGGTGGAAGAGTTCGAGTTTACATATGTAAATATATATTATTATTGTTACGATTTTTTAAATAAAATGAACGGGTTGTCGCTTACTGGTCTGTTTGGAACTTTTCCCGAAGGGTGGAGGGATGTTGCGCTCAGCAATATGTCGCCAGTCGAGAAATTTAGGGGCCAATGCTCGCTATCATAAACAAACGAGTTTGTTGTGATAGCTCAGCATTGTTTCCCAACCAATGCCAATGCACTCACAAAGCATAGTTGCAATTTGGCGTTTGTTGGGCAACAATGCAGTTTGATATGATGGCTCAGCATTGTTGCCCCATCAATGTTATTGCCCTCTGGTATGACACAGAAACGACGGCATGCTGATTGAGCGAAATGACCCGAAAGTCCCAAACAGACCGATAGGTAAGCGGTTTTCGAGACTGGACGCGAAGCGTTATAACATAAGTCATAAATACTGCTACTGCGACGTTACTATAGGCTTACATGGCCAAACCTAGATACTTCACACTGAGGCAAATCCTGGAAAAGACCAATGAATTTCAAGTCGAGACTCACCACCTATTCATCGACTTCAAAGCCGCATATGATAGCATTCATCGTCAGGAGCTATTCCAAACATGCACCGGATTCCGGCAAGGAGACGCACTATCATGTGACTTCTTCAATCTCGTGCTAGAGCAGATAGTGCGCAGGGCAGGTGTCAACACGGAAGGCACTATCTTCAACAGATCCGTCCAGCTACTGGGGTATGCAGACGATATTGGCATCATCGGTTGCTCCCAGCGTGCCGTGATAGAGACTTTTACGGCGATTGAAGAACAGGCGAAATTCGTTGGTCTTGTAGTAAATGGGGACAAGACTAAGTACATGCTATCAACAAACAAACAAGCATCTGTCCACCGCCTAGGACAGAACGTCACTATTGATAGCAACAATTTCGAGGTAGTTAAGGAGTTTATCTACCTCGGAGTAAACATGAACTCCACAAATGACATCCTAGTGGAGATCCGGCGAAGAATTACCCTAGGAAACCGCTGCTACTTCGGTTTGGCAAAGCAATTGGGTTCAGAACTCCTAACTCGAAGGACAAAATGTATGCTTTACAGAACCGTTATCCTGCCAGTTCTGCTTTATGGCGCCGTGTGCTGGACGATAAGCAGGAAGGGAGAGCTGATACTGGGCTCCTTCGAAAGAAAAATTCTTCGGCGGATTTTTGGTCTTGTGTGTAAGAAGGACGGCGAATGGAGGAGAAGATACAACCGCGAACTCTATGAGCTGTAACAACATGTGGATGTAGTCCAAAAGGCCAAAATACGTCGACTACATTGGCTCGGCCACATCGAGCGAATGGACAATAATGCTCAAGCTAAGAGGATCTTCGAATCCCAGCCGCCAGGTTCGAGACGACAAGGAAGACCGAACCTCCGTTTCAAAGACCAAGCCATCGCGGATGCCAGAGCGCTTGGTCTGGATAACTGGAAGCAGCGTGCCAGGGATCGCAGAGGATGGAAGGCTACAGTGTCTCAGGCAGAGACTCTTCACGGGTCGGGAGCCCGTTAAGTAAGTAAGTAAACTTCTTCATATTTTCTAGACATGATTTTCTAGAATATTCCGCGCAGTGAGAAATACTAGCCCACGTGGCTAGTAGCAGTCTCTGGATGGCTTATTTCTTACACCAGATTTACATAGTGGGTCCTTTGTACTGTTCTTGGCAATTTTTACTGTTGTACACATCTCCTACACTCCTTGGATAGTTGATACTTGCTTGCAGCAGCAATTACCTAAAGCTAGTGTCGCATGCGCGCTAATTTCGACCACGCTCGACTTTAGCGTTATATTTGAGCTTCGTATGTAGCTCGTTTAATTTGAACTGTGATTTGAAAACTCTTAATGGATGCGGTTACAAGTGCCGATAGCGACTCGGCAGCGTTCATACCTCCGAATTACGAGTACAGTGTCGAGGGTATCACCGATCAAGCCCTAGTACTAATCCGATTTTAAATATGTGTGGGGGCTCCTTTGGCTGCCCCACATTTACATTTCGGGTCGCGTTTAGTTCGTAATTAGAATATGTATTTGCTTTTCCTTCCTTTTTTTATTGAATTTTTTTTTAAATAATATCGTCTCTCAAAAGCTCTCAACTTTTTATCTGTGCTGCGAATACGTTGAAAAATGTTGGCCTCTTGACATTGACAAGAAAGACACTGCAGCCTTCCATTCTTTACGATCCTGGGCACGCTGCTTCCAGTTATTCAGACCAAGCAATCTGGCATTCGCGAAAGGTTGGTTTTTAAAACGGAAGATCGCAAGCTCCTTGTCGTCGCGAACCTGGAACTGGCCCGAGACATATTTTGCCTTTTTTGACCACATCCTCATCTTAGGACCTTTTATAGCTCGCGGTTGTTTCTTCCCTTCTATTTGCCCACCTCGCTCGCAGGACGAATAAAATACGTACGATCTTTTCTTTCGAAGGAGGCTAGGTAGCTCTCCCTTCCTGCTTATCGTTCAGCACTCGGCGAAATAAAGTTAAACTGTCAGGATGAGGGTTCTGTGGAGCATACATTTCGTCCAAACCCAATTGTTTTGCAACAGTTTCCAAAATTAATTCCTTGCCGGACCTCCACTAGGGTCTAGGGTGTACCGCGTGAAGTTCATCTTAAAAGTCTAATTGCGCTCTCGCCTTTAATTTTTGTAAATTCTTGTAAATCACTATGGCAACAGCTGAATAAGCAGCGGCTGTGTCCTGTGGAGCTCATTAATGATCCCAATTTATCCCTTGTCGACTTGTCGTATGGTCTGGGGAACTTTATATAATTTTCTCTTTCTTTTTTTTTTTTGTCTTTTTGGAGAGTTTTCGACGTTTGCTGTTTTTGTGATAATTAATTAGTCGTCGTCGTTAGCACATACCGGGTGGGCCAAATATAAGATTCTTTTTAAAAATGCAATAAAATGAACAACATTTAATTTTGTTTCCATGTATTACGGCTTTATTAGAAAGAGCAAACATTCCCATTAATTAAGGAACACAACCGCGTTCAAGTGGCTGCCTCGGCTGGCTTCGCAGTGGCGCATTCTGTCACTCCAATTATCCAAGACCCTGTTGATGGCTTCGGCTGTAGCTCATGGATCGCTTGGATGATACTGGCGTTAAGTGCTTGAATCGTTTCCGGATTGTTGGCATAACATCGGTCCTTCAAGGTTCCCCACAAAAATAGTCCAAATCGCAGCTCCGACGCGGCCAATTGACATCGGCAAGACGGCTGATAATACAATTTGGTGTGCAAAAAATCTATTGAGCGCATAAGAGCGCCGTGTGGCATCGCGCGCCATCCTGCATGAACCAGAGGTCGCCCAAATCCATGTCTTCAATCTCAGCAAAAAAATGTCGCTTAACATGGCTCTGTAACGTCCACCGTTGACCGAAACGTAGTTTCCAGCCTCATTTTGGAAGAAAAATGATCCAATGATGCCACTCCAGTCCACTCCATAATCCGCCCCAAATTGTCACTCTCTGTGTATGCATTGTCTTCTTGACAATAACGTGCGGGTTTTCCGAGCCCCAGATGCAGCAATTTTGTTTTTTAACGTGGCCGCCGAGATAAAAATGTGCCTCGTCAGAAAAGATGATTTTTCGCCCAAAATCTTTTCATTTAAAAAAACGCACTGCTTGGGATACACAGCACTCAATTTGGAAATAAGTTTGCAATATTTCCCAACATTGTTCAAGCGTAAAGCTTGGTATGATACTGACTTCTGTAAAGATTTCGAGCTGGAAACAGCTGCTTTGATTTAAAAAGAAACATCTAGATGGCCCACCTCTTATTTGATGATTTGTTGTGGGCATTGCTCAGCTTCGGTGTCGCGGCAGTGGCTTAGAGGTTAGTGTGTTGGACTACTAAGCGAGGGATCCCAGGTCCAATCCCGAAAAAAACCCAAAATTTCAACTTAAGGTTTTTTTCCACTGCGCCACCTCTCGCGAACGTCTGACAAACATCCGAGTGTATAATTGTCATGAAAAAGCTTCTCAACTGACCGTTTGGACTCGGCATAAAATTGTAGATCCCTTCCATTCGTCCCAAAAATTAAAAACTCAGCGTCCCTAAGGACCCTTATTAATTATTATTATTATAAATTATTGCTCAGCTTCAGGACTACACAGAGAAATAATGATTTCTAGCTCAAATGTATCCGGGATGAGTTTACTTAAAAAGAACCTTTTTTAGTTCCTTGGAAAATTCATGGGTCAGCTATTGTAGCCCTCCTCTCTGCGTGCCAATGGGGCGAGGTTTAATGTTATAGTGTAGGATGTGCTATTGTTGAACTGCTCGTCTCTCGAATAGGTTAAGTGATTGTTTTGGGGCTGAGCTTTATAAATGAAAGCAATATGAAAGACCTCACCTAACCTGCGACTTATAGGCTTTGAGCTGAACCTCTGTGCTCTAAATAGGTAACTTCGAGGACCGAGGTCTCTGAGTTGCGATATCCTATGAGTGATCCTATGCCTGTCTATCATATCGTTTTCCCTATTCTGATTGTCGATTATGGTTGTGCGAGTCTTGAACAAGATCAACATTCGTCGATTTGCAACCGTTGGCTGTCGGTTTGGCTATGGTTTGCATTTTTTTTGATAAAAATTGTTGGTTAGAAACGTACAAGTTGTAAAAAATGAACATCAAAAGTTTCGGTACACTTTTTAAGTATTTATTATGAAATGAGGAGAATGAAACTTATGTCACTTGAAAGGTACTGTGCCATAGATGTGCACAAACAAAAAATCGTGGGTATATGCCGCCATTAGGGCTGGTAAAATAAAGTTATGAATTCCCCATACAAAACAGTTTTGGTGACAATCAATTTTTCGCCGCCATATTACCATAGCAACGTATTCAAATATAAATCATCTTAGATTTGAACCTGTTTCCGATGGAGCAGCTCATTTACGGAATTTGTTTTTGAAATCTAGATGTCGCTCATTTCGTTTGCAAAATAAAAATGCGTACAATATAATAACGAAAATAATTGTGGTACGTTTTTTTTTAGTATTACGTTCTAATAAAAGGTATGGTCGATTTTCGACCACAAGCGATACTAGTATGTATTAAACGGCCAAAGGTATATAGAAATAGTTGGAGCAGAGGTTCGTATAGGTACCTACCCTAGGCCAAACTTTTTTTTATTATTTTTCGGGAAGAATCCAGGCGCCCTACAATTATTATGGCGTTTTTCATTGAAGGTCCGAGAGAATTGGCCCGAAGTTCAGAATTGCTCTTTTCAATGAAATTCGTTGGAGCATTTTACAACGTGGTAAGGTTAGATTAGACTGTATGCCAAGTGGTCATAAAATGCCAATTTCTGACAGTTCTCTTGTCAAAATATGGTCATACAATGTAATGGGCATATCTCATATGCTCTAATGACCTAAATGCCACATACGACCAGGCTGATTTTGACAGATAAAAATGCCCAAATAGCATATAGTGTAATCGGACAATAAGCACGAATGCCAGCATAAAGCCCTTATGCCCATATGCACTTTTTTGAAATTTCGTTATGGCATTGCTGGCATTTTTGATAGAAGACGAATTATTTTGTTGTCATCGGTGTTTGAGTTTGCGGAATTGTGATTTATTTTCATTTTCGTTCTCTTTTTTTATGGATTATTCAATCTATCATTTTTGTAAATTGTTTAATTGCGTCTTTCTTTCTAATTTGTTCAGGTTTTTCTAGTAATTGTGTTAATATATACTTGTTTCCTGTTGTGAAATTTTGTTTGTGTAGAAATTGTTTGCTATCTATTTGTACATTTTTGTAAATAAATAAATATTTTCAACTTCAACTTTTTGCTTTGTTTTCATTTACAGCATTACCCCACTACAATATTTGATAATAAATAAAAAATGCCTTAAATGACCATTGAGGCAAATATGACCATATTGGTAATTTTGGTCATATAGTCTAATATACAGTTTTGATAATCCTGACATTTTGGTCATTTGACAGCTAATGCGGTCATTTGCGTATTGACGAATGGAGGCTAACCCCTGGCGGTAAATTTTCGCATCGGTAGGTTGCTATAGATTTTGACAGCTGGTATGTTTTTCTATGAAAAATCAAGACATTATTGTGAAAAATTGTATAATTAAATCAAAATATACATTTAATATACGAAAAAAACTCATTTTATAACAGCAAAAATTATATCCTTAAAGTGAGTGCGACAAGAAGTGTTGATATAAAAGTGATTAGCTACTAAGTTTTTATTTTTTGTAGAAAATGCAGAAAATAATCGGATCTCAGCATTGTGGCGTCCCGCAATGCAATTCATATCGAAAAGAGGGAATAACATTGTACCACCTTCCAAAAGAAGTTCGAAACTCTAAACTTCTTTTGATTAAATGGGGGATTGTGCTTAGGATGGGGAAAAAATTTCCTAAATGTTTTTCCATCTGCAGTCTTCATTTTAAAGATAAAGACATTTTGCGACCAAATATACGGGATGGTGTTCAATATAGAACTAAACTTGTGAAAGGAGCCTTTCCCAGCCTAAACCTTCCGTATTCAGCAATTCCTTCGAAGAAACCAGGCATTATTCGTTCAAGGCGGTTACTTTCACGTTCAGCTGCTTTAATGAGAAGAAGGTACAACAAGTTGCTACATTTCGTTTTTCCTTTATTTAATAATATACTTTTAATTTATCCTCTAGATCTACTCAAGAATATATCATGACACATTAACCCATAAGTTTGCCGGAGAATCCTACTAATACAGAAGAACCATCTAACAACTATACTAAGAGTTTTCGTAGCATAGGGGTACAGGCATTCTTAAGTACATTCACTAGCTTCACTGCATTATGGGATACCGGATAGGCCTTTTAACACCACTGAAATATTCAATTATTTCGCAGAGTGATATTGAGACAACCTGAGAAACTTCTGAGCTGGCTGGATCCTCCATCATAAAAGCAAGCAAATCTGTAAAAATCATAATTAGCACACTGTTTATAAGATAAAAAGCAACCAAAACATATAAACAAGAGCAAATTTATTATTTGTTTACAATACATTCACCACTACTTTAAACAGAATTTTGGGCTAGTTTTACCAGATGAATTGAGTCACACTATATAAATTTCGCACAAGTAGTACTTAGACATGCAAATTAAGTTTGTTTTCTTGAAAACACACGTATTCCTTATCCAAATCCTTTGCAAAACAAACAGACGTCAAAATTCTATAGGTCTCTACATATTCCATTTTTATCCACCAGGTGTCGCAGGAAAACTTTTCCACTCGTCAATTGGCATTCATATGCATAATTGGCATACAGTCTAATCTTAGCTTAATGAAAGTGAACTTGGTCGTTTCAAGTTTATTTTGTTTTCCGCTGTAAATCAGTAGCGCTCTGTATTTTTGGAACAAGGCTGAAGTTGGCGACTAGCAGTCCATATTTAGTATGTCTATGATAAACATAATTTCATATTTTCATTTGATATTACCATTGTATATGAAACTAATAGTACTATCACTTTGGCAAATCGATGGTGATGCCTCTATCGGCGCGAGATACTACTAGGCCAAAGAGGGCTGAAAATATTACGCTCTCTTTATTAAAATTAATGGAGATCCACTCACATAATTTATACAGTTCTACTTAAAAATAAAACCAATCGCATGCCAATATACTATTTCTTTCCCGCTCATTTTGTCAAATACGAAAGCGAAGTGAGTTACTTTGTTGCAATGCGAATATACCGCCGTTATCAGCAATCGCATTTCATATCTCAATCTCAGTGCTGCAAAGCCATTTGCTGAGGTAGGTTGTACATGTCTTGTTTCATATTTTACTCAGATTCAAATTTAATTTTCGTATTTTTGTTGTTAATTTACTCAAAGTATACTAATATTTGAGCCTGAGTGAATAAGGAAGCATGAATAATGTATGTTCCCATCATCCCATCCCATATCATCTTTGTCCACGTACAGTATGCACTCTGCTTCAATTCAATAACCGGTTTTTTGAGTATTTTTTTTTGTGTGTGTGCTTAATTGATACTCATCGCTCATATTCAACCTCTACCATTGCATATTGCTTATTATCTTATTTATGGTGTTTTCCATTGGTTTCACTCGGGGATCCACTCATTCTGAAATCCAATGGAACAGCAAAACTGCTTCTGACAGAATCCACCAAAGTATTGGTGAAATGCCAAAAAATAATCTATGGCTGCTGTCAGCCGACTTGTAATAAATACATAAAATTGCACTTGTGTGAGTGCTTCTTGAGTGGATTCTGATTCTGACTTGAAATCGAGAAGCGAAATTCTCTTCTCAGAATCACCAGAAGAGTATTTTTGTGCCAATGGAACAGCATTTTTTCGATTCCGGACTCTCCCGGACGCTTCTTTTTGTCCAATGGAAAACGACATTAGTTTAATGCGAGTACGCTAAAACCGGTTTGTTGTTGTTTGCACTCTTCAAATCACTTATAAACTCACTCATTACGCCATTATTTACTCTATTCAGAAGGAGTGAACAAACGTTTCTTCTCTCGAGAGAAACGATCGATCACCCCCTAGCAGTGATGGGACTTCTACCACTTAAGTGGTATTTCTACCACTTTTTACACTTTCGGAAATTCTACCAACCTGAACTCCAAATCTACCACCTTTTACTCATCGCTACTAGCTAATAATATTTCTTTTCCATCATTGCATTAATTTGAAAATTATTCCTATACCTACTCGCCTTAGTTTTACCCATACAGACTCAGCTTTATGCTATCAGTATTTCTCTCTGAAATTTGCATCAGCAAAAACTTCCAGTCCAGTACACTATTTACTGCGCTAAAATTTCTATATTTGACTGTATTTGTGAGAGGGTGTTTTGCTATGTTTGGATATTTTGTGTTTAATGATGAGTTGAATCTATGACGTTTTTTTAGTAGTTTCAAAAACTTTTACCCCCGTATTAATAAACAAATGTGCACAAGTTAGTTAGCTAGTAGACATCAGATAGCGCACAAAAATTTGACGTAACTTGTGAATAACGAGTTGATAACTTTTACGCAGCGTTTATTAACAAGGGGGTTAATTTTCAAATAATATTTAGAACTATTGGAAGTGAAAATGCGTAAATTCTTGGTTCCTACAGCAAGTTAGTGTGCTTTCTCTAATGCTTGCATTATTTTAGTGCAAGTGGAACATTTTATTTTCTACCACCTTTTTTTAAGGCTATCTACCACCATTTCGCTTTTCTCAAGTCCCATCACTGCCCCCTAGGCGGCTGGAGACAGAAATAAAAAAATTGGAGTGATGATACTACTATAAGTTTCATATATTTACAATGATATTATGTACTTTATTTGCAGTGGGCATTTGGGATTCCTCTTGCGTCAGTCAATGTCAATTTCGAGTAACCGCAACAGAGCTACCAGACTGTAATTAATGTTCAACTGGGTTTGCTTGTTATTGCCTAATTAGTTCTCTCAAAACACTACTTGAATTTATGACATGTTGCTAAAAATCTCAAATCTAGATAGGTACCTACCTCCTGACTTTGAGAGTATATGTGCGCTTAATAGCAATAGGACAATATTTGTCAGCACTCAGAAGCTGAGTGAAGTTTTAGTTTTTTCTCGTGATCGGCAGGACATCCTTTAATCAGTATCGCCTAATATCAATTATTCATTTGATTAACGTTCTTATTTCTTTTTAGTAAGCATTTAACGAAGGGAACAACTTTATTTCGAACACAAGATGACGGCAGACAGGATTAGATGTTTACTCTTGGAATTGAATCACTTTACAAATTTTCTTGGAACTCTAGAAAGTGCTGCAGATGCAGACCCATCATAAATACCTATGCACCTATCTCTTTCATGCCGCATTTGAAATAAAAATTCAAATATTTAAACCGACTTTGCAAACCAGAGATCATAATATGCTTATTTTTCTAAGCACCAGGCGCACAGCGTCAGCAACAGGTATTCCCTTGCCATGCAATTTTTTTCGCTACCAATGTCAAATTCATTAGAGATGTGAAGAAATTCTTCGGATAGAGATGTGCATAAACTGAAAATCTAGTACGAAAATTACCATTTGGTACATACAAAAAGGTAGCCGCTAGCTACGTCAGACTTACTAGAGATGTGCAGAAATTCATCCTATGAGGATGTGCATGATCTAGAAATCTAGTCCATTATACCTCTGGAAATCAAGTAAAACAACTGTCTAAAATAGGAAATCCTTGTTTTATTTTTTTAACAATATAATTCCAAATATTCATTGTGTTTGCAAAAAAAGTTAGTTTATCTTTTAGTTTCCACCCATGGATGTCCTATTCCCTTTTTGCAGAGCTTGGTATGCTCGTTACTTTCGTTGAAATGATTCATTATTATTATTTGGTGGGATTTTCTGTACTTTTTTGTTCGTTTTTCTAACGCGTTTGTTGAAGCTGTTTTCGCTGCGTTTTTTATGTTTTTTTTTACGCCTTTTATGGCCGCGATTCTTGGTCCGTTTTTTTGCCGCGTTTTTTGTCGAGTTTTTCTTTAAATAAAATATCCCAATTTAAACTGCTAATCAGTTTCCGATGACCACAAAGAGATGACCAATCTTGAGAATGCGCAAGCAAATCAGCACAGATGCCGAGATTCCAAACAAAAATCAGGAAAGTTTATTAAAAATTAAATCCGAATTTTATTGGTTCTTTTGTGTATTGAGTTGGCCGCAAAAATAAAACAACACTTTTTTCACTTGCACTTTTTTTAAACGAATTGTTAATTTTCCGCGTATGGAAACTATTTGTGTGTGAAAATCAATTGAAATGGACTTCCAGTGCAAGTGAAAAAAAATTGTTTGCGGCCAACTCAACTCAATACAAACAAGAGCTAATAAAATTCGGATTTTATATTCGATTTGGAAGCAGGAATCTGAAAAGCAGAATCGAAAGCGACATAAAACATAACTAGATTCCCATTATCTATGCTCTACCCGTTGTCTCCACGAGTAATATTTTGTAGCTTGCAATATGTCATACTATAAAAACTGCCAATGGAGGAGACCGCAAGTAGTATGCTAAAAAATTCAATTCTATATTTTGCTCAGCTCATAGCGTGCTGTCAATCAGAGACAATACTGAGACCCCCAAGCCCCAACTTCGCCGATGATTTGTCTCTGCTGTCAATGCTGTGAATTTTTTCACGAAGTATTAAGACATCTAATGCGAGAATGCAACGAAATGCTCTTCTCAGCGGCATTTGAACAAATGAAATAGTAAGCTATGAAATGCCAACCCTGTACATACTTTTTATTGCATAGTTCAGAGATCAATGAATAATATCTTTGCTTTTGTGGATTCTTTCAGAAGCAGTTTTGCTCATAGACAAATCATACTGAGACCCCCAACTAGCAATCCTCTTGCCGCTGGCCCCCTCAGTTTTTTTTCAAATTCACCATTTTTTATCCCTATCGGTGTTCTGTCAATTGGGAATCCGTGTGACATGCAAAAACATACAAAAAATACGAAAATAACTGCTGCCAACCTCGACAACCGTGGGGAGATGTGAAAGAGTTCGGGAATACCACATTTTAGCATAACTGAATGCCATTGGTTAGTAATTATAAATTTTTTGAAGGTGAATAATTTGATTTGTGTGGTTAATAAAACTATCTAAAGGAGATGTTTTATGTACTAGAAATATATTGGGACAAATATGGTTGTGTATTTCCCGCTTTTGGATATAATTAACTTCGATTTCGTGTGTAATTCTTTCTTAAATAATAAAGAAAATTTGCTCAAAATGTTTTTTATTTTCCCTCAACCAACCTACATTCTTAATTTTTCGCAAATATTTTAAGTAAATGTACACTTATTCCTAAAACAAATTATTATTCACACGTAACGAACAATTTCAAATTTAACGGATAAAATTCTATGAACGCTGCAAGGCATTTCGCCCAAAGCGGAAGTGGCATATGCAAGGTGCGAGTGTATTTGTTTCTGAAGTTACGTGACATTTGTCAATACGAATTTCTATGTAACAATACAAGCGCACTTAGCATTTGCCACCCCATAGAAATATAGCTTGTAGTCTAAGTAACGGGAAATCGGCCGAAGTTGGTGGTCTCAGTATTGTTTCTGGTTTTGCTGTTCCATTGGATTTCAGAATGAGTGGATCCCCGAGTGAAACCAGTGGAAAACCGAAAACGACATTATCTTTCTCTGACTCATTTTTGGTCATGCAATTGGGGGATATACCATTATACATATTTTGTTTTATGCGACTATAATAAATAATTTATAGTAGGGTAAAGGTCCCTAATTTGAGCCCCCACCCAGTAATGAGTCCCCTGGATGTTTTTCGTTCAAAAGCTAAGCTCCTGTTATTTGAAACATAAAAAAAAAAATATTTTTCAATTTCCGTTACTTCTTTACTTGTATTGTTTCAATTGTTTTCCTATATGGGGCAGGGTTGACAAACGTGTTACGATCGTAACTTTTAAGTTACAATGGACTTTGAAAAAATACAAAATACAATCGCTCCGAAAAAGTTACACTCAAAGAGTATTTTTTTATTTTGAAAAATTGCAATAACGCATTGTTATTTAATACAATAAATTATTACAATTTTTTGTATTCGTTTATCCATAATTGCTATACGAACGTAACAAATTCCACTGTAAAACATAATGTTAACTTCCCCTTTAAACAATCGAAGTGCTTGACAAAACATATGAAAGATGGAACAGCTTAGCTATACCTAAATTCTACAAGGGATTCCCGATAAAATAAACCTTATTAAAATATACGAAATGTGTTAAGCTACGAATGTTTTGAATGTCCTGCATATAATTATAACGATAAAAATATTTTAAACTTTTGCATCTTAGCTACAAGATTTTTGAGTAAATTTTTTTAATCCTGTTGGAAATGTTTTTACGCTTATTGCAATAGATTGATGATTTTTATACCCTCCACAGGAAGGTACAAGGTGGACCAAAAGAAGTCATCCGATGTTATTTGGCTCTCATTTTGATTATGTTTATTTGAACCTTTAGAATTTCATTGGTCAAGTCGAGAAGATGATATCGGCCAAATGGGCGCCGTCACAATTGATTGCCATACGGGCTTGTTTTATGGAATTTTTCATCACTTCGGCGAGAACTTCGGGCAACAGATTCTCGCACTCGTTTTGAATGTTGTCCTTGAGGGCTTCTAGGGTCTCGGGCTTGTTCACGTAAACACGGGACTTCAAAAAACCCCACAAAAAAAGTCTGCAACAGTTAAATCGGGCGATCTTGCGGGCCAGTGCAAATCACCAAAATGAGAGATGAGGCGACCCGGGAACGCCGCCTTCAGAATATCGGTTGTGCCTCGCGCAGCGTGTGCCGTAGCTCCATCCTGTTGGAACCACATGTCCTCCAGTCCTAATTCGTCCAATTGCGGCAGAAAAAAATCTGTTAACATGGCCCTATAGCGAGCACCGTCCACTGTTGTCATACATCCCATTGCTAAAACGAGCCCGTATGGCAATCAATTGTGACGGAGCCCGTTTGGCCGACATCATCTTCTCGGCTTGACCAATAAAATTCTAAAGGTTCAAGTAAACATAATCAAAAAACAGAATCGAAATTTTTCATTTCGAAAAAAACTAAGAGCCAAACAACATCGGATGACTTCTTTTGGCCAACCCTGTATATTCACTTTATCATTACATTTGTAACGCCAAGAAGGAGTCACCAGAGACCTCATAAAGTATATATATTCTGAATCAGGATCACATTCTGAATCGATTTATGTCCATCTGCCTGTCTGTCAATTGGAATTGACATAGGCGAATGAAATTTGGTGAAAGGACTTATTTTTATCGTCGTCAGGTTGATATTATATTGACTATATTGGTCAAGTAGTTCCGGTACCTCCCATACAAAACCAGTTTTGCATGACTTGTATGCAGTGTAGGGTATCAAAGCATCGGCCAGTCCGATGATAACACTTTTACTTGTTAAAGTTAATTATTAATATAAACAGGTATCTTTGACAAAAGCTAAAAGTCAACTTCAGGGGTTTTAGCGAACTTTCAACTTGTTTTCTTTGAGAATTGTATATAGCAGTTTCAAATACACACATAAACGAAAATAACCGTTTGATGAAATTAAGGAAGAGCAAATTTATTTGAATGTACACTATTCCGAATCCAGGGGTTTCTTTCAATTTCGATATCAAATTAAGTGTTTCCGTTGATAAAATATTCATACTTTAAACTGTAATAAGAAATATAGGAATGAAAGTGTGTGATCGCAAATAATGTGAAAGGTATTACTTGCATTTACACTTGTTAAAATTTTAAGTAAAGAGTATTGTTGAAAATGCAACATCACCTTCCAAATTATTTTTATCAAAATCGAAAATATGTTTTTCGAAATACGAGTCGTTGCTTAAAGTACCGTTATTGTTATATTCGTGAGGGAAACGAAAAATGCCATCATTTAAAAAAAAAATTGGAAGTTTTACATGCATTTTGGATAAAATTTGTGTTTTCATGTAGCCTATAAAAAACAAACAAAATAATTTAGATTATACGGTATACGATGCTTTAGAAAAAAAACCTTGATTGCAATTAAGTTAAAAATGATCATATTTTAGTAGACACTTGGATGAAATAAAAAGGCCGACACGTAATTAGCACGTCTTTATTGCGCGACGGTTATATTTGTTCTGCCTCGTCTCTTCGTTCATTCTTTACTCATACATTCTTTCGTTAACTTTTTATTTTTCAGTGCTGCCACAATATTACATTTAAAACATAATTTTGTTAATCAGCCTTATTGTGAGTTTCGCCCGAAAAGTATTCCACCAAAAAAAAATGATGTATATGTATTTGATATATACCGTTTTCGAGAAAAATCCAAAATTTAAATTTATCGTGCAAAAAAAAGGCTCCGAACTTGAAGCCCATAAACTTTAAAAACGAGGTTTGAAACAAATCCGCCTAGCTTTAAGCCACAGAAGCCGACAGACAGACTAAGGGACGAAAATGCGTGGCATTACATAGATATAATTAAAAACCACTCGAAATTATTTGAAATTTTGTACGAAAACGATATCTTACTTGTACTCGTATACGAGAAAGTAAAAAATACAATTGAGCCCAAAAAAATACAATCGGAACTAAGATTTAGTTACAGTCCACACAGTTCATTTTTCATCCCTGATATGGGGTTTTCCCAGTTGGTAACAGAAATTCGGTAAGTGCGGACGTTTCACTTGTGTGTTGTGCAAAAGTGTTTTTAGTCAGTTTTGCTAAGAAAGCATTTATTTAAAGCAAGTGGGAAATTATTTTGTTTATATTTTATATTAACTCATACATGTTTATATTAACAATAAACATTCATAGCAATTATTTTTATATTAAATTATATTAAATATTATTTATTTATTAAAATATAGTGGGGGCGCACAGCTGGGATTCAAAAACGATTAAATCCAATAATGAGCCGGGGGGGCTCACTATTGGGCAAGCACAAAAAAACCTTGTTCCATTTACGAGCCAGGCTGATTAGCATATAAATATTTATAAAATTACTCTTTCATAGCAATTCCGTGTGTTAGTTTTAAGGCCTTGAATGATTAAATTTGGGGAAAAAGTAATTTAGTATAGATACTAAAAATGTACTTTTTTGATTTTTGATTTTTATAAATAGCAAAATTTGTCGAAACTATAATTAATTATTCGTATTAAACCCTTAATAATACTACGTACACTCTTTTATAGATTTATTTTGTCTGCGTAGAATTGGTACTCGAGTAACTCAATTAAAATATTCATATCAACAACACCGCCACTTATCGGGTCCAAAACTATCCTATCTTTCAATCCAACCAATCAGCCCTACAAATTAAAATTAAATTGGTAAAATACGCAGCAAATGTATTTATTTCTTACCAAAACTATAGATACCCATGATGAATTTTACTATCCCTAACTTGAGAAACTTCATCCCCTTTACGTTTTGAAGGTAGCCTATGTCATTCTTAGAGGTCCCATCTATCCCTATAGCTACCAAAATTTATAAAAATTGGTTTGCGGCCGTGAAAAGGAAACATTATGACTTTCGCATTTATAATATTAAGATTATATCAAGACTTCCTTGAATTTTCAGTGCAAATGACAACTGACAACAAAACTATGCTTTGAAATAACAAAGTGATGCCAAATTCGTACAGTTATTTTGTGATCACCTAAAGCATTTCACTATTACAAAAGTATCATCTATCACCTTACCTTACGCAAAATGTTGTTCATAAACGAAACTCTAAATGGAGGTGTATAAGCAAAATTGGATAAAAAACTGGTTTACTGATTTGTAACCTGATATGTCTCACGCGTTTAAGTTTTGCTGCTTACACTTTTCTTTTAATTCATTCGATTCATAATCATTACTTAGTAATCAGATTTATTTTATATTAACAAGTTTTTATTTTTGTCAATGATTCATAAGTTCATCGATTTCCATTGTTTACAACAAAAATGTAAACATCCCGTACTATATAGATTATCTAGGTAAAATGAAAGAAATCCTAATAATATATACCTACCATGCGTTTTAATATTATTTGGTACCAAATTCACCACACCATACCCACCGTTTTCTTAACACGTCCCGTAAACGGGCAATTATTTAAATTATTTGAATATTTTCCAATGTTACCACGGAATAAACTGTCAGAGGCATCTGTCAGGTTCCTATGTGCAAGTGTTTTTCAGATTTACACATACTGCCACAAATAATCACAGCTGTTTCACGTCATTGCAAGAAGTTTGCTTTGAAAACAAATGCGCAGTGTCGTGAAAAGCTAAATAAAGAAATACATAAAAAGCAAATATAATGTTGGAGGAATTATTAGGGGTATTCACGATTCGGTGCAAGAGACCTAGTAAAATTGCGAAATTTTATTTTTTTTTAACAGATCGTGATCACACTTTTTCTCACCTCTTGCAAAACTGAAAAAAATTACAGATTTTTCCATGTTGTTCTGAAAAAAAACTTCTAAACTTTACTGAAACTGAACAATTTGCTTATAATCCATTCACAAAAGCAGATCAATTTCGTTGCAGGTTCCATGAGCCGCGATAAATCTGAGATCTGAAAAAGATTTTTGGTGGTCCCAATGGAAAATGACATTAGTTTATGATGGAAGTGACATTTCACTAGCAGTCCATATATAAGGTTTGTTTGACGTGGGCCCTAGTGCGCACTAGTGCGCACTGTGTTAACTCTAATGCGTTCGATATAGCACTGAATTCGCCCTGGTACTAAAAACCTGTATTTGACATGGCTTCTAGGGCACCCTAGTTGTGCCCTGAACTGACCCCAGTTAATTTGTGGGGGCAAGAATTCAGTGCTGAGTTTTGCTGTCATTTCGCTTGCTGTCATTTCATTTTCAAACTCGTCATATATATTGCGAACACTTTTATCAACTATTTGCAATATACAAACTCAAATTCAGAATTTAGTTTACTCATTTTTAACTATAAACGAGAAAAAGTGTTACCAAAAGATAAATATTTGTCAATATCAACAGCTGACAGACTTCAGGGCAACGTTTTGCGTTCGATATAGAAGTCGAATTTTCAGGGTAGTGCAGGGTTTCTGACGGGCGGGAAAATTAGCTGACACATCTCAGTGCGCACTAGTGGGCACTAGTGCTAGCCACGTCAAACAAACCTATAATAAGACAATGGCAGAGATCAAAGAATAAAAGAGATGGATATCTTTCGTACGTCTATCCCCCCAAAACCCATTTGTTTACATTGTTGTTTTTGTAATTTCAACCCCCGTCTGTGAATACGTGTGACAGAAAAAAAGCATGTTGTTAATGGCCGGCCATCATTCCTTTTGCATTTCTAGGCATCGCGCTGTTCAATTGATTTGTGTTTCGTATTGAACTTGTTTGGTTTTTGTTAAGGCTTCGATTAAAATAAAGAAAATAGTGAAAAACACATTTCGGAATAGCGAATTCTTGCATTAAAGTCCAATTCATGAACTCACAAACACTTAAAAAGAAATGAGCAAATGTGCGTGACTTCATGAATTTTACGGGAAAACAGCTTGTAGGCAGCCGCCTTTCCACTGGAAAGTTATCCATCTCTGTATTCCATTATATTTGGTCTATGGTTTGTCTATTGATGATACGTCTATCTGAATCAGTTATCTTATCTTTCTTATATTTTGATTTGCGCGACTATAATTTCACGAATAATTCCAATTATCGCTTGAATTGAACTTATTAATTAATGATGTGTACATTACTGTTCTAAAACATCGCGTAACAGACGGCAACAATATTGAACAACACAAACTGCATTACATTTCAGATGAAAATATAAATAAATAAGTGCGATGAAAACAAAAATATTCAAAGTGTTTTTGTGGAAAAACTTCCTGTTTCTAAAGTTCAGTTGGCTATCGACATCTATAATAAGCGCAGCTTGTTTCGTTACTCTGTATATTTACTTGAAGTCTACCTACAATGTGACCACAACACCCATCGTCGTATATGAACAAAAATCCACGGTACGTTGAGCTACTGCTAATTGGTTTGCTATATCGTTTTATTAACAAAGTGGCTATTCGCACGACTTTAGGGACACGGCTTAGGTCGACGGCTACGTATTTGGCGTAACCTAATAATTAAAAATAGTAATTTTAAGAAATAAGTTGGGCCCGTACAGGCCCGTGTCCAAAAATGAAATACTGGAGTTTAGATCCCTATAAGCTGGCGAAGCGAGCCACGTTACCCCTATTAGCAGCGTTTAACCATAGCCGTCGACCTAAGATGTGCCCCCAACGTCGTGCGAATAGCCACTTTGTTAATAAAACGAATAGCATCAGCCTTTTATTAAATAGCTGTTGGTGTTTGCAAGGACGCAACAAAGTGTTGGGTCAAAATTAATTTTGTTTCTTCTTAGGAAACCCTTAAAACGTATTTTCCCGGCAACAGTGATGACTTTATATTATACAGTCCACCAGCTCCTTTTCTGGACAAATTGATGGATAATGTGCGGGTGGACTTATCCCTTCCAACCGAAAGTAAACATGCCACTGCTATTATTGATTCGTGATCAAGCAACTGTTATTATTTCTTTTTTGCAGGAATCAAATCGTTTAGCAATGCATCCACTATGATTGCCTATCTGGAGAGTAAACAGAAAGGTAATTGTTTCGCAGTTACTTTCGAAGAATGGCCAACGCTTGAAGCCAAAAGCTTGCTGTTGCGTTATTCGATCAGTTCCTCGATGACAAAGGTATCATCAAAGAAGCGCTTTGTGAACGACGATGATGTAATTGGAATTATTGGTAAAATCTCTTTATCATTAGTGTGGAGTGGTTTGATAATTTAACAAATTTCATTAGACGACGATGAGTATACTCGCACTGGATTTCTAACGCTACAGCACATAGTTGACTTGAACTTCGTAAGGACTTCAAATAACGAAGATTCGGGAATTGAAGTATGAATATACAAATGCCGTATGCATGTGTACACGTACTGCGAACGTACGCTGAAGTGAACTTAGCACAAGGGCGCTGTTATCTTAAGTCGTTTTCCATCTTGTCTAAAACACCAAGTTGTAAATGGAGTGTTATTGCTCGTTCTAAGTGGGTCATTAACAAAGTAAATTAACTAAATATAATCGAACAAAGTGTCTTTGTTGAATCAACTATTCTGACTTTTAGTTATACGACTCTTAGTAGAAATCGCTCTTGTATCCTTAATACAGGTGGCAGCACTACCTATGGCGCCTGCGCGCCAGCAATGGCCCTTGTTTTGACATTTTTCAAAAACAAAAGCTTTATCGAGGTCGCCCTTGTTAGTTCACTTCAGCGGTCTTGTTAATTTCAATAAGAGGATTCCCCATTAAACAAGAGCCCATTTCCTGCAGGTTGAGATGTCACCTTTGCCGCGAATCGCTTTCGAAACTGTTGACGGACAGCGCGTCACAACATTTGGCTCACTGTTTGCCGTTCTCTTCAACGTGCTGCTGCTGAGCACAACTCTTATTCCACTTGTCGAGGAGAAACACGACGGCATTAAGGTGATTACAACATTTTAAACAAAAACCAACAAATTTCTAAGTCTCGTTACAGGAATTTCTCGTTCTAGCGACACCGCTAAATTTTCTTAACGGACTGACCTTTTTCTGTGTTCGTTTCTTGGCATATTTGCCCTTCATCTTCGGATGCATTGCAGTAGCGTACGTCTATCAGGCAGTGGGACTCATTCCTTTAGCGTACTTCATTGCGCTATTCTTGTTATATTGTTCCGCTGCCATGTGTTACACATTCCTGATTTCTGTGTGCTTCAATACAGGTAAACCTCTTTCTTGATAGCAAATTAAACCAATTCACTCACGTAATGTGTTTGACTCTTTTTCAGTATTTTATGCGAAAATTGGAGGATTCCTGTTGCTGATAATCCCCTACTTGTTCTACTTGGTCGACGGAAAGCTGTCAAAAATCGCGACTATCTTCTTCAGCACTACGACGTTTTTGGAAGGCCTTGGTGTTTTCCAAATATTCACAAACAAATGTAAACGTAATTTTTACGCATGTATAGAGTTTTATTTAAAGGCGATATGCGATTTTTAGATCGGGACTTCTCAGCCGGGGAGCTGTTCTTCAACATTTCAAGCGACAAACCGAATGTATTTTCAACGCTGATGCTTTTACTATTCCAATGCGTACTGTACACGATTCTGTACAATTATTTGTCGAGAGTATTTCCGGGCAAGGGGGGTCTGAAGCAGCCTCCATTGTTTTTCTTAAAAGTAAGTTACTTCGAGAATAATTTGACCTGCATATTAATCGATCTCATCCCTTACAGCCCTCATTTTATAGGAAGAAAGACCGGAATCAATTCATAGCTGCTTCGCCAAAGTCTAAGGACACGGCTATTATCATCAAAGACCTAGTGAAAAAATTCAGTGGAAAGCATCGGGTGATATCGATTGCTGACCATCTAAATATGGAGATCAAAGATCGAAGGATAACTGTCCTTCTTGGGCACAACGGGGCTGGAAAGACTACAACGCTGAACATGATAATTGGTAGGACTCCAATTGAAATGGTTCCACTGTATTCTGTTTCGTATTCTGTTTTTGTAGGTTGCATTCCGAAGGACTCGGGCAAAATCATTGTTTGCAGCGAACGTGATGTCACTTCGTACAGGCACCTGATTGGGTTCTGCCCTCAACACAGCGTTTTCATGCAATACATGACGTGCTACCAGCATTTACTGTTTTTCGCGCAGGTAAATGTGTTTGCACGCATCTGTGCTTGCTTTGCTTTAAAATGTTTCCTCTTTTGCAGCTGAGAGGCAAGACCGAGCAAAAAGCTGGTTTTCTAGCATCCGACTTGCTGACACAACTCAAACTAGTGGAGAAGGCTAAAGAGACCGCTAAAAACTTGTCCGGTGGAATGAAGCGCCGTTTGTCCCTCGGAATAGCATTGTCTGGAGAAACAAAGTACATAATCTCGATATACATACAAGTTGCTTGTATAATAGGTCTTTATAAAGATTTTTGATTTCCTTGGTTTGCGACAACAGTTGGATCTATTGGAGTACTGTTCTTGTAAACCCTGGAAACCATTGATCACTATATAGATCATGTGGGTAAAATGAAAAGCGCCTAATATACAATTCTCAAGGGTCGTGATTTTGGACGAACCATCATCTGGATTAGACATCGAATCAAGACGAGAACTATGGGATATTCTATTGAAATTGCGGAAAACGAAAGCCGTCCTCATAACAACACATCACATGGAGGAGGCTGAGGTTCTTGGTGACACAATTTCAATACTTTCCAATGGAAAACTAGCCGAAACAGGCTCCCCATTGGAATTGAAGCGTAAATTTGGATGTGGCTACATTTTAAAACTGAGAACTGATGGTCATTTTCTCCAGAAGAGAACATTGGACATTATTCAAGCAGGCATCCCTACGGCTGAGATAATAGTAAGCTCTTGGCTCACCCTAACAGAGTTTATTTGTTAAGTTTCCTTTTGCAGAACACTGTTCCTCCGACTGTGCTGATAAGTATGCCGTATATTTACAAGCACAAGTATTCGGAAGTCCTGAAAGAGCTTGAAGCGGAGAGAGGAAATCTTGGTATAAGTTCAATTGCGGTTACGGACACTTCGCTGGAAGACGTTTTTCTAAAGTAATTTTGTAGCACTTTTCTCGGCTTTTTCCAAATGTAATTTGTGGCTTCTTACAGTTGTCATAGCCAAGATGTCGTCGACTTGCCAAGCCTTCAGAAGGACGAAGTCATTAAAATACCGTATGAAGAACTTGTGCCCGATACTGTCCATTGGACTCGGCAGGTACACGCGGTGTTTTACAAGAAATTGGTGTTCTTGCAGAGTGAATGGATTTATTCGCTGGTCATGGTAAGTGTTAGGGTCCCTTAATCTGCACGTGCAAACGAGTAGGTTAGTTAGTCAATTGGTAGCTTTAAGTTGATATTTTGTGAATCGGCGGACCGATTACTGAAAGAGGAAAGAGTCGAAAACGTTCTACTGTGCCGACTACAATCTCCTGACCGACACAACATTTGGATGATAGGCAACTAACTGCTGGTTTTCAGAACAAAGGCTCTTCGAAACAGCCAGCGAACGAAGTGTCAGTAATAAAAAGGAAGCAGTCGATGATCGAGCTGATGGGCAGTACTTCACACAAATACAGCAGGCAACCGATCGGAGTCAGCAGTTTTGGACTGGCATATGCAATGTATACTGATCGACGCCCCTTAGTGCAACATAGATTGGAAAGCGTCTTGATAAAGGGGACATCACTAAGAAAAGAAAGACAAAGATGACTACTTCCACGACAAGATTTTTCAACGCATCTGTCTGACCTCCTTCCTGCTAAACAGTTGTGATGCTGTACGTTCGCAAATTGGCTCTTCGTTGAAGGCTATGCCATAGACGCCCTGATAAATGGCTTTTAGCAATATTTGGTATTGAATTGCACAGAACATCGCGTTAGGAATATCCGACAACCTATATCTCGCGACGAACATGCATACTGACACGAAGACGCTGGAAATGTAGTGTGACTAGCTCCGTCCGGAACCAGATACCAGAACCCTGGAGAACTAATTTTTCCATGCGACTCCAGAAGTTGAAGGTTTGTCGACAAGAAAACATCGTACTGCACTTTTCGCTAAGAAGGTATGCATTCGGCTTCCAGGCAGAGCCATATGCATTCCTTATTGGTATGTGCTAGGTTGGCCAAAATATGTAGAGGCAAAGTAGCACATGAGTCTGTAGCTACCCTAGGAACTAGGAAGGATGATGCATGGATGAGGAAGAGAAGGAAACACTTTTTCTCTTGATATGCAACTGCCCGGAGCTGTACTCGATTAGAAAGCAAACTCTGGGACAGTACTTCGTCGAGGAACTTGCGAAAATTGTTAAACGGCTATCAGCAGAATGAGGAAGTGAATTACTTCGAATGTATCGGATAACTGGGCACATTTTAGAATTTAGTTATCTTAAGTCGACTAGATTGGTCCGGATAAGATGTAACCTGAACGCAAAAACTAGATTGGTCGGGAACGTCACGTTTTCTACGTCAGCCACATAAATACGAACTGTCAACTTAGTACTAACCACTCAGTCACGTAGGGCCCATTCATAAATGCAAGGTTTGCAAAGCAAACGCACTGCAAAGCAGGAAACACTGTGCAAATTGAAGTTGAAAGTTTCCTGCAAAGCATGCGATTCCAAAACACATATCAGATGTTTATGAACGAACAACTGCGTGCAAACGGAATTTACTTCGATCGCTGTCGATCAATTTTAATAAAACTAGTAATTTTGGGAATGACTGAAATAAAACGCAGCATTTTTTGGGTAAAAGAACGTCTTCCGAATGACCTCGGAATCATTTTCGGATGAGTCGCAACACATTTTTGGTATGAATTCAAAGCAGGTTACTTACTAAGGTATCTGTAGTAGCTATGTTCACCCATTTTCAAAAAAAAAGAAATTAAAAATTAAATTATCAACAACGCAATGACAGGTATTCAAATGTAATACGGACTCTTACACCTGCACGATTGCTCTCAAAATTGCATTTGTGAATTCTCTGCTTAGCACATCTTTTGCGCAATATTGCATGAATGGGCTCGAATTTCTTGACTAGAGTCGCCGGCTACCCCTCCACAAACGCCAACTGAAACAGCTGCTCATAAGACCGATTTCGCCCAATCAAAACCAAGACACAGTATCCACAACAGTAGATAGGGGGTCTCAGTATGGTTTGTCTTTGCTCTACAGGTCCGTCTTGCGATTCCGAGTTGCGACAGTCCCGGCACTCTACAGTACAGGTCCGTCTTGCGACAGTTCCCTCACTCTACAGGCCCGTCTTGTGACAGTCTCGGCACTCTACTATGGGTCTGTCTTGCGACAGTCCCAGTCCCCGCGATATTATTATTATTATTATTAAGCTTTATTAACAGGATAAATAAATTAAACTGCTAATAATTATTAGCACTAGCTACCAGGGCTTTCGGCTAAATTTTGACAAGATATTATGCTATTTTCAAAATATTAAATACTATTTATCAAATGGAAGGATGAGAGCAGATTATAAACTATTTTGACATTAAATTCGGTGGGGAGTGAGAGTATTTGATGTAAGGAAGTGGAGGGGGATATGTTACGGCTTTAATGGTGTTGCATTCATAGATTATGTGGTGGGTAGATAGTAGCTGGTTGGAATTGCACAAATGGCAAAAGGGGCGAGTGTTTTTGGTGATGAGGTATTCGTGTGTAAGTCGTGTGTGCCCCAGACGTAGCCGAATAAAGGTTTTCATCATTTTGTGGGTACAGTTTATAGGGAACCTTGGCGGTTTTCCATCAGGGTTAATTAATTTGTATTGATGGGTAAATGTTTCCCAATTATGTTGTTTTTGTTCGAGCCAGAAAGCTGTAATAAAGCTTTTAATATCTTTTTTATTAAATATGAAGTCTGTAAGAAGGGGTTCCGATAACGCGGCCCTGGCTGCAATGTCAGCTTTCTCGTTGCCCTTTATACCCGCGTGTCCAGGAACCCATAGGAGTTTAATTTTCCCTTTGCGTTTTATTATTTTGTCCCGGATGGCAGCAATAACAGGCGTGTTGTTGTTAAAGTTGGTTACAGTACAGCGGTTAATGTTGAGAGGCTGTCAGAGCAAATAACGAATTTGGTTCTCCTTGGGAGTGAGGTGGCTCGTAGGATGGCTGTTGCTTCAGCTGAAAAAATAGAGCTCATGTGTGGTAACACGGCTTTTCTTAGGGTAGATCCATTTTCATCGATAATTGCGAATGCGGTGCCTGCTTTAGTCTTGGACCCATCGGTGTACACTAGTTCCCATCCATCGGTCATGTGTTTCTCCGAAATTTCCAGGAACCTCTGCCTATAAACTTCGTTTGATGTGGAAGCCTTTGATAAAGATTTTAGCGACATGTCTACCGCTCCTTGCGGAGGATTCGGCAATTTGCTAGCTACCCGCACCGCAGGTCTGCTAGCACCAAAAACTCCAAATAGTCCAAAACTATTTGGAAATCAAAATTCAGTGGTACACTAGATTGGTGCGGTCAACTCTCAGATATTGCTCGATTGTTTGAGATCTCACGAATTTACAACAGCAAGCCGGTGTGAATTCTATCACGAATAGAAAAGTTACATATGGCTCAGCCATATGTTTTGCCAAGTTGTGATTGTGTACCTGCATTGCCCGGCTGATTTAGGGCGAAGAAAAATGGAACGGACGGTGTGGGGTAGACACGGCAAAATAATTGTTGGGCACAGCCAACAGCGGTTGAATGCACTAGTGTGCCTTGTGCTTAGTGCATATACATTGCCTCAGCTGAAACTGCGCAAAGCAAATGATGCGAGTGGTATGGGAAAAATATTTAACGAATAAAAACAAATTTTGTTGTAACGAATACATCGTTACAGCTTCAATCGCTCGAGGAGGCTTACAGGATACCGCAGTAACTACTGCATAAATCCGCTTCCGAGCGTGCTACTAGAGTGACTACTGACTACATGCGATCGAATTATGGGCAGACGCACTTAAACAGAAGAAGTTCCGCAAACAGATGACAGCAATAAAAAGACGCGGATCCCTGCCCATCGCAAGTCCTTCCCTACCGCACTTTTGTCGTTGCAGGAGTGACACCCATTGAAAGAATGTCGCCTTTCGAAAGCTTCATAATTCCAAATTGTTTTGAGACATAAGACCAAAATATTGTTTTCATATTTGTCAAATAATTGCGGGGATTTTTAAGACGAAAGCGTTTTGTTTTTTAGAATTTGAGGAGGTGATGAAAAAGAAAACGCGTTCGTTTTAAAAAATTACCTTGAAAACTTGTGCGATTAGTCAAATATGTGTGGGAGGACATGCGGCCCCCTTTTTGGGGTCACTGTTTGGTTGTTGGAGCTTGGAATAGGTGCAAGATTGGGTGTATTCAATGATGTTTATATTCACGTTTCGCACGCTTTAAGGAAGCTTCGAAAAAAACCCATTCTTCAAACAATGATCCCAAGCAGGGGAGTTGCATATTTTACGCATCGCACGAACTTACTTTTCAGTAAGGTATTCAAAAATAAAGAAATGAAAATTGTTTGCCGCTCGAGGTGAATTTACTTCCCTGTGCCGTGAAAAGTGACATAGAGCCAAATTGGACATATGACGCTTTGTGAAAGTGTCATTTTTAGATTGACTTTATGTCATGGCACCTATTAAACAACGGAGAATTTTTTCGAAAGTTGTATCGGAACGGATATCTCGAATGGAATTTGTCCGATTATGTACACAAATCGGAAATTATACAGATTTGGCTTGCGTTTCGGAATTTCTTCCGAACGGATACTTCGATAGGAGTGTATGTTTGGGGTTCGTAATACTAAACATTGATAATAAAAGCGAACAATCAATATTAGCGGTAATATCATCATGTGCAAAAAGTTCGTAAGCGCACATCTTGCTTCATAAAGCCTAGTATCCTGCTCGCGCTTAATTTGATCTCCCACACAAAAATGTCTACAAAGTTGAGATTTAGCGCGACAGTTTAGCAAAGCAGTGTTCTGTTCGCAAGCTAAATTCTTAGCTTCATATAAGGTCTGTTCCTTTACTTTTGTAGTAAGAATGGAAAAGACTGTCAAAATGGCAGTGGTGGGGATAAATAAACGCCTAAGAAAAAGTTAGGGAACGCTTTTGTAGTAATCCATGAAAAATGACAGATTAATAATTAAAAAATCAAAAAAGTGGTACAAAAAGTCGTTGAAATATTGTATAAACTGGAAGAATTAGCTAATTTACGAACAAAATTAGTTGATTCACCTACCTAGCGATGAAAGTGATTCGGAATTAATCGAACTTTTTTTTGATGAATCCGAGTAGGTAGGTACATTATTTATGAAAGAGTTTGTGGTGATTGAACTACAACTACAAGCATTCGAGAAGAGAAAAAAAACGACTCTGCGTAAAAAAATTACGTGGAGGAGATTGTCCTTTCTTACTCCTTACAGTAAGAAAGAATTTCGTTGCCACTTTGGAAAAGAATTTAAGGAGAACATTCAATTTTATTTGTCCACCTATTGATAATCTTTTAATACACAAGAAATCAAAACAAATGCATTCATTTATGTCAAATAGACAACAAAATTCAAATCAGCTGTTAATTGTAAGGTCACTGACAGCTTTTACAATTCTTATTCTTGCACCAAGAAATTTGTTGAGTAAAAATTCGTAAGATTCTCAGTTGAGGGGTAATATGTATCTTGCTCTCTCGATGAAGCTCTCTTTTAGGAATTTTTCGAGTTAGGGAACGGCATTGAGTAAAAATTCGTAAGATTTAAAAGTAAGGGAACAGACCTATAAGATAGGCCGATGACAAGTCTCCACTTATTTAGCTCGCAAAATAAATGTCCGGTACATTAAATCGAAGATAAACCTTGACATACAAAACGGAGGGAGAAGTTTGTGTTGCTTTTACTATGAAACAGCAGAGAACATTTGACCGAGAAAGAAAAGTAAACGCAAGGACAAAAAACCCTTTTATAATATGAATGGAAAATTCGTTTTTTGAAGCTTCAAATCTTACGTCTTTTGGAAATTTTTTTTTTGCCTTTTTTGCAAATAGGAATTTATGGGACACGAAAAGTGTCTTCTTCTGCTTCCTACTACAGAAATTATTTGAGCTGCTGCAGTAATGATAACATGTATCTTCTTTAATTTTTCGGATATCCATCGTTTTGAAACAATTCAAATACTGCGATGGTGTTTGAAGATCAAAATTCGAAAATTGTAAAAATTACTTTTACTGATTACTGTCCTGAACAAATTGTTTTTGTCCCATCTATATGATGTTTGATATTAGGAAGCATAGGATACTAGGCTTAAGGAGGGAAATTATTATTTCAGTTAATTTTTCTGAAAGCGTATTTTGTAAACCGTTTTTTTGAATTTTTTCAATCCTAACCAGTGTTGCCATTCTGACCGGATTCCGGTTATATCTGACCGAAATCTCTTCACTTTGACCGGAGAAAATTTTGAAATCCGGTCTAACCGATTTCTAACCGGAACGAAAAAATTCTTTAACGGAAAAACCTTTTTTGACCGGAAAAATAATATTGTTCTATGACTAGATAAAGGATAGATTTCTAAACTTTGAATAATACTTGGCCATACTTAATGAACGCACTCACAAGTTTATACAGAAACCAGTCTCATTTGAATACTCCCACCAACTGTGACTGGGTGTGTGCATTCAAACAAGACCGAAGTAAAGACGTTTTAGCATATTTTGCAATTTCGGTGTTGGTTTTACGAGTTTCAAACGCCGAAGTGGAGTGGAGTTTCTGCAAAACATTGTGAATGATGCAAAGCTTTTCAAAGAATTGTTTGTTTTTTGTTTTACTAAATCCAAGATTAGTGAAATACATATTATAATATAATATATTTTTTGTTAAAATATATTATTTTATTCCATTTTTGACCGGAATTCTGGTCAAAAAATCTTATTTTATCTTTTGGCCGGATTTTCTGACCGAATTTAAAAAAATAAAAATCGGTCATTCGGTCAGATTTGACCGGATTCATTTTATTTTAGTGGCAGCAACACTGATCCTAACTTCGTCATCACGGTAGTAAGGACGCAACCATATTCTAACATAGAACGAATTGATGAACTAGAAGTGGATTTAAGAGTGGAGGGTAAAAGTCCCTAGAATTACGTACGACAAAGAAAACCCAACATGCCATTAGCCTTGTGAATGATATAATCAATATGTAAATCTTCCTTTCAGCCACCTTACCACTGGTGGGGGGATAGCTGATAAAGAATAGACCACCTTGTTTACTTTAATAATTGGTCTGTTTATTTGTATTCTTCTTACTGACTATTTATACACTAAATTTAGCTTACTATGCAACAACACTACCTATATTGCTGCCTCGTATTTAATGGTGAATTGGCCAATATGGGTCACGAAGCCAAGTGCTTGTGCTTGCATTATTGGTAGTGCAAGAGAATTGGTAGCTCGTTGACCAATATGGGTCACGAAGCCAAGTGCTTGTGCTTGCATTATAGGTAGTGCCAGAGAATGCTGATTGTGTTCAGGGCATTCCCATTGTTGTTGTTGATGTAATCAACATTTTGCCTCCTCCGGCGTTATTTCCCAATTGATTTTAAATTCGTGATTTGGTTTCCTATGGTTCGTTAGCTCGATCGCGACAGGGTTGTTGTTCCTATGTTTATTTTTGCCGTATTTCAAAACTAATGCCAGTAGACTCACAATGATCATCGCTGCCGCAAGAGAGGAGCAAAATCCTATTGTCCAATATTGGTGCCGTTTTATGATGTTCCAGTTGTGGTCATGTAGCCGGTTGAGCGTTTCGGTTGCTTCTCTGTCATTAACCCTTAGTGCCTCCATCAGATCCTTATTTAATGGAATGACCGTTTCATTGGTGAAGTAAACAGGGATCTGTGTTGATAGTGGCGTGTCTATAACAGCAATTGTTTTGCTGAAGTGCATAACTATTCTCGTTTCCTTGACCAATTTTGCCTCCAGTCGGATGAAGTTTGACTGAATGACGCAGTCTGGCGTTACATGAATAATGCCTGTGTCATTTAAGAGAACTTCTTCTCGAGTTGATCCACAAGTAACAAATACAGTGGCTACATCTGGTGTGATGAACATCCATGAGTTGTGAGTCCATAGTTCCTTCCATATGGTGTGCCTCAACCTTAGCGTTCTCGTAGAGCATCGTTTAACTGATAATTTTTTGTACAGTTGATCCACAATGCAATTGTCACTCTGTTCAATACTGTGGAATATAAACGGGCGGAGTATGAATACTGTTTCGTTGAGTGCTGGCGCCCTTTTGACATCGTCCAGTGGTAATTCGAAATATCTTTGCAGGTTGTAGTTGATTCCTAATATCGTTTGTTGTACATTGACCTCACGAAAGGTTTGGTGGTCTATTTTCTCAGGAACCGCATTTGGTTTGATCAGGTCATACTCATCAGCATCGGTGATCATTAGATATCCAGTCACTAGTATTTCCGTTGCCGTTTTGGTCATTTCCAGTTTGTCCATGGGGTCGGGTAGTATCTTCATCTCTGGGCCGAGTTTTTTCTCACACTTGCTAATTGTTTCTTCTAATGTTTTGTGGGGCAGGAATTCAAACAAATGACTGCGTTTTAGATAGGCATTCAATAGTTTGTTGTATTTCGTTTCAATTTCTCGTATGTAACTGAGAGCTATTAAGTAGGCGTTCGTTACATGAATATTGACTTTGTTTTCATCTGTCAGTCTGTACCACGACTCCATCTTGTTGATTTCAATTTGCTCGACAAATACCCCAACGTCTGGATTAGTGATTGTGTATCTTGTATATACCGGCATGACAAATGTAATTAGTGATAGTATCACCAGTGCAGTCGGCAGCTTTGATGAAAGGATTGCTATCTTATGTTTTTTATCTCTTGAGTTCCTTCCGGGCCTGCTTGATGCTAATGATCTTGATGATTGCTTCTGTGGCTGAATTTCGTCCTCCTGAGCCTTTAGAAGATTATCATCTGTTGGAATCAAACACACCTTGGCTATTGGTCGCTTGAAAGTTCCTCTTTCAGTCTTGACTGTTACCACTCTAGTAAGTTCATCAGCTCCATTGTGCACTTCAATTATTTTCCCCAAAGGCCATTTCGACGGGGTCAAAAGCTCGTTCTTCAGCAGTACTAGTTGGCCAATCTCCAGATTTTTGGTCATTTGTTTCCACTTGTGCCTTTGTTGAGTTTTGTTCACGTAATCCTCGTACCAGCGATTGCAAAAATCTTGTTTAAGTTTTTGAATGAGTTTCCATCTTTTTAAGCTACCTTGAGTCAGATCCAGAATGATATCACACTCTGGTGTAATTAATGGTGATCCAACAATGAAGTGACCTGGCGTTAAGGCATCCAAATCTTCAATGTTATTTGTTAATGGGCAAAGTGGTCTTGAATTCAGACAGCCTTCTATTTGCACCAAAATAGTGTTCATCTCTTCGTATGTTAGTTTTTGTTCTCCTATGATGCGATTTAAGTGATACTTTACCGATTTTATTCCTGCTTCCCAGAGCCCACCAAAGTGAGGGGCGCCTGGCGGTATAAAATGCCAATGGATTCCCTTATTGGTAAGACGTGCTTGTAGTGCATCAATAACGTTCTTTGCCCCAACAAAATTTGTCCCGTTATCGCTGTACAGATGATGTACGGAGCCCCTTCTGCTGATCATTCGTCTTAATGCTGCCATAAATCCGTCCGTCGTTAGATCCGAAGTAAGCTCAATGTGCACTGCCTTGGTTGCCATGCAGACAAACAGTGCAATGTAGGCCTTGTGCGATTTTATACCTCGAAGTTGTGAGCATCTAATATTGATTGGACCTGCATAATCTACTCCGCAATGAGTAAATGGTCGCGAGAACTTCACTCGTGCTTCTGGAAGTTGTCCCATAAGCTGACTTGATTCCTTGGCCTTAAACCGAAAGCATCTGATACACTGATTTATGATTGCTTTAATAGTGTTGGTTCCTCGGGTGATCCAAAATTTCCTCCGGATGTGATTCAGTGTTAGTTTTACCCCACCGTGAAGGGTATCAATATGTGTTTTATGGATAATTAATTTTGTCAAGGGATGCGACGATGACAAAATCATTGGATGTTTCTGCTCTCTCGATAAATTTGCATGTTTTAATCGTCCTCCCACTCGCAGTATTCCATTGGCGTCGATAAATGGGTTCAGTGATGATATTGTGCTGGATTGCTTAAGTTCCTTCCCTTCACGTAATTTCTGCATATCTTCGTAGAAAACTTGTTGTGCACCTCTTACTAATGCCGTTTCAGCTTCCCGGATCTCCTTTACCGTTAGGTTTCCAAGTTGTAGTGGTTTCCCATTTTTGTTCCTTTGACAATTGTTCTTGAAACGTAGACAGTATGCGCTAATGCGATAAAGTTTCGCAAGGGATGAAAAGGTGTAATAAATGTCGTCCCTGTTTGACGGACTGTCGGTTTGCATCACCATGCAGTTATGCAAATTTCGCATTTCAGGCAGACCTTGGGGTTCCATAATGATTTTGTCAGCTGGCCACTGTCGTTCGTCTTCTTTTAACCATTCTGGACCGTACCACCACGTTGAGTTTTCAGTCAAGGTGTCTCCATATGTCCCTCTAGAAGGAATGTCGGCAGGATTTTCTCTTCCGGGCACAAACCTCCATTGTCCGTTAAAGTTTTGCTGCACATAAGATACCCGATTGGCGACGAATGTGTTCCATTTCACTGGGTGATGTTTTACCCAGTGCAATACAATGGTGGAGTCAGACCAGGCAAAGATTCTGCTGTATTTTGTGTCCGTTTCCCTTCTGATGTATTTCATTAGTTTCGTGAGTAAAGCCGCCGCGCACAGTTCCAGCCTGGCTAACGAGACTTGTTTTACAGGTGCCACTTTGGTTTTGGAGGCAATTATGCATGTTGTCGTTGAGTTGCAGTTGATTACCCTTTCATATACCACTGCTGCATAGGCTGACTCCGAGGCATCTGCGAATCCGTGTAGTTCTATTTGAGATTCGTGTAGTTGTTGCGTCCATCTTGGAATTCTCACGCTTTCCAGCATTGATAGCCTTGTCTTGAATTCCTGCCACTCGTTAAGAATTGTCAATGGAACTTCTTCGTCCCAACCGATCCCCAATAGCCAAAGACGTTGGATCATAATTTTTGCCTTTATTGTTATGGGTGATAACCAGCCGAAAGGATCGAAGATTTTTCCAGCATCACTCAATATTGCTCGTTTAGTACCTTTTGTGCTAAATGATGAAGAACTAACCTTAAACTGGAAGCAGTCTGTCCTGGGGCACCACATTATTCCCAAAATGCTGAAGGTGATGTCATTGTAAAAGTCATATTCTGGCTTCATCTCTATGACTTCCTTTGGCAATGAATTTATAAATTCTTGGCTATTTGATGTCCATTTTCGTAGGTTGAAACCTCCTCTCTGCAGTAGCTCTGTCAATTCGTGCTGAGTGTCCAGACATTCTTCTAGAGTGTTCGCACCTCCGAGGCAATCATCTACGTAGAATCCCTCAAGCACTGTTTTGCTTGCCAGTGGATATTGTTGCTGCTCGTCCTTAGCTAGCTGGCATAAAGTCTTGACTGCCAGATATGGTGCTGATGCTGTTCCGTAAGTGACCGTTTTTAGTGCATATTCCTTAATTTTTCCTCTAGGATTGTCTCTCCACAAGATACGTTGCAAGTTTTGATCTTCTTGGTCGACTAGAATTTGCCTGTACATTTTCTCGACGTCGGCTGTGAATACGATTGCAAATTTCCTCCATCTTAGTAGCAGAGAAAACAGATCTCTTTGAATCGTTGGTCCTATCATCATGATGCTATTCAGAGATTCCCCAGAGGTTGTTTTTGCTGAGGCGTCAAATACCACCCTCAGTTTGGTAGTGGTGCTTTGCTCTTTTATTACTGCATGATGCGGAAGATAGTAAGTTTTTTGAATTTTCTCTTCCGGTACTTCCTCCATGTGACCAAGATCACGATATTCCTGGATGAATTTAGAATACTCTTGCCTTAATTCTTCATTTTTGGCGAATCTTTTTTCCAATGTAAAGAATCGCTTGAGCGCCATTGTTCGGGAATCTCCTAAAGCCATGCGATCCTTTGATAGTGGAAGTTTGACGATGTATCTGCCTGTTTCATCTCTTTTGTGCGTCCTGTCGTAATGAGTGTCACATATTTCATCTTCAGCAGACCTGGCCGGTTCATTAGGAACCTCTTCTAGTTCCCAAAATTTTTTCAGCTCTTCGTCTTCACTGCAAACACTGACACATGAGGTGATTACGTTTACCTGTGTCTGCTTTATTGAGGTTGGCGCCATGACTGGTCCTGATAGTATCCATCCGAACATTGTGTTCTGTGCCATTGGAGTGTTTGTAGGACCTTTAATTAATCCTTGCAACAAAAATTGCGGCAAAATGTCTGCCCCGATTAATAGTTCAATTTCCCTTGGTTGAGAGTACCATGGATCCGCTAGCCTTAAACCTTGGATGTGTTGCCACTTGGTAGTTGTAACTTGCTGTCCTGGCATCTTTGATGTGATAGTAGGCATTACTAAAGCCTCCAGTGTTAAGTTGACCTTTTCATCGTGAATCGATTGGATCTTGACCTTGCATACTGCAATAACGGGTGTAGCATGTCCATTTATTCCGTTGACTCTTGATTCGTATTTGGTCATTGGCAACCTTAACTGACGAGCTAGCCTCTCCGTTACAACGCACGATTGCGACCCTTGGTCGATTAGGGCTCGAACTAATTTGACTTGCCCCTTAACGCAGATCCTTACCATGGCTGTGGCAAGTAATACTGTCCTTTCTTCGTTTTTGGTAGCTGCGGAAGCAAGACCTGTTGTTGTTTCCTTCGTTGGTGACTTCTCTGCTTCTGGCCCAGCTGGAACTCCTCCTTGCGGATAGTGAAGTAGTGAGTTGTGCTGCCTTTCACACATTTTGCATCCCTTTTTTGATGGACACTCCTTTGCATCATGTTCATCCCGTAAACAGTTAAAACACAGCCTTGATCTTCGAACCACTTCCTTTCGGGTTTTCACCTTCATGCCCAAAAATCTTCTGCAATTGAACAGATGATGGGACTCGCTGCACACTACGCATATTGGCTGCGCCACTGTGGTCAGATGGGTTCTTGAGGATGTTGGTTTCGTTCCTTGAAATTGGTGGTCCCGGCTAACTTCACGACTGCCTTCCAGTCCTCGGAACCTTCTCTCGATAAAGTCGAAGAATTCACTAAGAGTTGGGATGTCTGTAGAACTTCCTCGTGATTGGTGGTATAGTCTCCTAGATTCAGGGTCAAGTTTTGGCAGTACCAACTGAATCACTAACGGATCCCATGACTTGACATCGACTCCTAAGTTGTTAATGCCATGCAATACTTCCCTTGACGTGTCCAAGATAGTTTTTAAGTCAAATGCACTTTCGTTTCTCACTGATTTCAATGTTAGCAAAGTCTGTATGTAACTGTTGACTAATGCTGCTGAGTTTTGGAACCGCTTCCTGAGGAGCTCAACTGCCGTGGGATAGTTAGTAGCTGTTGGCGATAAATGGCTTACAACCCTTGCTGCTTCTCCCTTGAGGTTGCCCTTCAAGTATTGTATCCGTTCAACGTTGTTTAGGGACTCATTTTGGTGCACTAGTTGCTCAAATAACTCCCAAAATGGTGTCCACTCTTCATACCGTCCGCTGAACGTTGGTATGGCAATGGTTGGAAGTTTGATTTGCTGTTGAGAAGTGGCTCGTGGTGTTACAGCCCCTGAATGTTGCTGTTCTTGATCTGCTTCTTTGATTTGAATGTATGCATCCTGATACTTATGTTCCAAAGTGATGAACTCGTTGTTGATCACGTAATCCAGGCCTTGGTCGGCATCGTCTAGTGAGGACATAATCTCCTCGTTTATGTCCACCAGCTTTGTCCAGCATTCCCTTAACTGCTCTAACTTGAATCTGAGGTAGACTGTATTCTGAGTCAGATCCAAGTTATCTGTTATTCGTAAGAAATTGCCCTTAATGAGATTGAGTTTCTTAACTCTTGATGACCAAGCCGTGTTGTCAAACGTCTCTGCCTTCTCCGTTGAGGCCGCTGCTCCCTGTGTCCTTACAGCGGCTGAGGTAGACGCCTGATCGGCTGAAGATATGATCTTTTGCGCCAGCACTCTCTGCTCTGCGCTCTCCAGTTTCGCCTTAAGGACGTCTTTGATTTCAACATACCTTCTCTCAAACTGGCGGAAATACTCTTTCTTAAAATAATCGTGTTGCGGAGCTATCTTCTTTAGGCCTTCCAAATATCCATTATTAAGCTGGAAATCGACCCAGAAAGTCTCCAGTTGCTCCAGTCTCTTTCGAAGATATTCGCTATTGTATCGGGACTCCCCATCCTTTTTGAAGTTTGTCCATAATCGCTGCACCTCCTCCGTGATTCTCGTCTGCTCCAATGCGATGTCTTCGAATTCACTCATCTTAGTCACCGATGCTCACTATACTTCACTACTTCACGAATTAAAACACGTTGTAAGGACCCTAGCCTTTACTTAACGGGTTGCACTGATTGAATAATTTTCCTTGCTTTCTGTATTTCCGGCTAATCCGGCTCGAAGGACCATGTAAATCTTCCTTTCAGCCACCTTACCACTGGTGGGGGGATAGCTGATAAAGAATAGACCACCTTGTTTACTTTAATAATTGGTCTGTTTATTTGTATTCTTCTTACTGACTATTTATACACTAAATTTAGCTTACTATGCAACAACACTACCTATATTGCTGCCTCGTATTTAATGGTGAATTGGCCAATATGGGTCACGAAGCCAAGTGCTTGTGCTTGCATTATTGGTAGTGCAAGAGAATTGGTAGCTCGTTGACCAATATGGGTCACGAAGCCAAGTGCTTGTGCTTGCATTATAGGTAGTGCCAGAGAATGCTGATTGTGTTCAGGGCATTTCCCATTGTTGTTGTTGATGTAATCAACACAATATGAAGGGCAAAATTTAATTCCGAGTCAAAGATAACTTTTAAATCTATTTGGTCGGTTACTCTTTTGGGAACGTTTCTTTAAATACTATAATCAAAATATTGAAAGTCATAACCGAGCATTAACCATTGTGTTTGTGAAGTGCTTTTTCTCAGGCCGGGGTTTTGCTCGCCGGATCCAAGGTTCAACCAAAGAAACACCAAACTCTGGTTAAGGGGTACTTTTTATAGGCAGTACTTTACTTATTACTATTACAATGTGTTCATTATTATTACAATGTTTTCATACAACATTCTCAGCCTATATACCGAAACAATGTTTCAATATGTCTAATATATATATATCTAAACTATGTGGCCCAACGACGGCGTGGTTCCTAGCGGCCCAACGACAGCGTGGTGGGAAGGGGAAAGGGAAAGCATAAGTCAGCGGAGATTGCCGACGCTGCTAAATTAAGGCCGATTCCCAGAAGGGATTCAGCCACCAAAAATTTAGAACAGGGACCGAAGTCACTTTCTATACGGGAGCCTTATCTGGTACGTAAGATTGGTGCAAATCACTAGCAGACAAGTCTCCCCGAATGACACTTTCATTCGGGTATTCATGGTTTTTCATTCGATAAGAGAGTGCGACTTATATGTGACGAATGAAAATTGTGACGAACGGTGACGTTTCGTTACACAAAGTACGCCAGTAATTAACTTGGTTAAGATCAGGGCAGTTTATTTATTATCAGGTCGGAAATCCTACTCAAACCTACTCATCGTTTTTGTTAGTGCATTTTAACAACTCCTTTGAAAACTAAGGGTAAATTGCCAGCGATCTTGTTTTATTCTTCAATTTTGGCCAACAAATCGCCCTTTCATAGCTGAGTCGGATTCTGTAAGGCGAAAACGTTGACATGTATTTGTGCGCACGAACGATTTGCTCTAAGTTGCAGAAGTAAATCGTGTGTGCACACGAAAACGTTTCGCCTTGCAGAATGCCGACCCTGATTATAACAGAAGGGTATTACGCGAAAAGTTTGACGTTATAAATATTGAAATAAAGAGGTTCAAAATTGGTTGTCCCTACTCAAGCGACTAGAAATATTCACTTCCCAAGGTAAAATATATTTAAACTCGCTTTAAGAATGAATTCTAAAATGTACTCACTGTTCTATTGGTGCACTGGCGCTGTTTCCATCAATTTTTTTTTACTTCCATCGACTTTGTCCGTGGCTCTGTCAAAACAGGCAAAACGCTAGGTGATCTCCTTGTCCCTCCATCGGCTTCTAGCTAATCCGTGCCCCGCAATTACCTGTAAATAACATGAAAATATATTCTTTCTCTATAAATAAATTTTTGCATAAATTCTAAATCAGAGGACAGATAGTTCTTGTACTATCTGTTCGAGTTCTTGTTCTACGTACATATTGAACATGTCAAACTAACTTTGTTCTACAGTTTTCCCTGCCGTTCTTCGCTATCGGCATTGCGATCTTCGCTATGAACTCGTTGGCGGCAAACCCAACCGAAGGAGGAATGAAATTTAACCTTAAACACTTTAACCAAGGATACATCTACCTTAAAGTTGCGCCTGATTTGATGGCTATAAGGGATATTTTGGAGAATGAAATCGAAAGCAATGGGATCCAAATAAGGAATTTCTCTGACAATGTGGCCAACGTAGAGGCTGGTAATTATATTTGTGTACATCTGACAAAAAAAAATGTCCCATTACTTACTTCAAAAAACCCACAGAATTGCTATGTATACAGTCTGAAAACGTGTACGATTTTTATGAACATGTAATCGGCGCAATTGTCGTAGAAAATAATGACAACATCCCAAGGATCAGTACTTTCTACTCGGGCAACATCATTCACAGCTCAGTGATAATGATTAATGTGATCGATAATTCTATTCTGAGGTTTAAAGGCGACGCTAAGGACAAAATCGAAGCAAGCTACGCACCCATTCGAACGTAAGTAATTGCCAGATGGCGTCCACGCATTCACTAATCAAGCAGGAGGTTTTTTCTCTTTCTGATCTGTAAAAACTAAATTTTCTTTGCAGTGTTGCTGATATCAATCCTAGCAGCCTGGAATATTTCGCAGCAATAGTCCCTATAGGTAAACACTACAGACCACAACTGATTTCGGTGCTACATATGATCTTCTGTTGCAGGTTTCTTCTTTTACATGCTCTTCTATGTATCACTGCCTTTCCGCGAGCACAAAAGCGACTTCAAGAACCTTCAGGCAATACCCCGCCGAACATACTGGCTGTCATTCATTGCCTTCGACATGCTGCTGCATTGCGTGATCTGTATTGTTTGCTGCGTATTTCAAAACGCGATCATGCCAACCGCCTTGTACAGCAACCAAGATCAAGCTTTAATTACTTCGACGTATCTTTTCTACGGATTCTCCTACCTACCAATTTTGTACTGCATGACGATCGGCTTTCGCTCGATATCGCCCCTCTCCACGTATTTGTTTTTCATGTTTATCGTGTCGTGTAAGTAATTTCGTTACCATTGTCAAACATAGTAAAACCTCTTGAAATCCATTGCAGCCATTGTACCTTTCATAACGTCCGATAATATCCAGTCGATGCAGAATTTCGAAACGACAATCGCGATCATGTCTCTGCTGCCGGATTTCTCGTTAAATCATCAGTTGCGTGTAATAAACGAGGTCTTCTTCCTAAACCGTCGCAAGGCCTTGGATCAGAAGTTGTCGCATAGAAGTCAACAGGACCAGCCTAGCTCGTCTACGTTCTTCGTTTACGCCGTGTTTTTGTTCACTATTGTTACAGTATGAGTTTACACAAATTTGCTGTCGGGGACATTTTGAACAAGATCTTTTGTTTTTAGATATTTTTGATATACATTTGGGATAATTTACGAAGGAGACAGTATTTAAAGGAACTGATGATGTGCTACAGTTGCAAAAGGAATAGCCAGCTGAA
Organism: Cheilosia impressa; assembly: GCA_948293265.1. Lineage (NCBI taxonomy): Eukaryota > Metazoa > Arthropoda > Insecta > Diptera > Syrphidae > Cheilosia > Cheilosia impressa. The sequence continues at coordinate 6,404,860 of OX411882.1, forward strand.
CCATACGTCAACAGGTGGGGAGGAGGCACTCGTGAAAAAGGAAAGGGAAAATGTCGAGGAGTTTTTTCGCTGTAAGTAAATTTAACGTATTTGCTTTAATTTCACACAATTTTATAGACACAAACAAAATGATTTGATTGATGAATTAATGAAGCTGCTGAAATCAATGCAGCAAGCTTATTTTATGTCCTTTTGCTTATTTCTGCAGAAGTTGTAGAGTGGATGAGTTTTCAATTTGAGACAATTTATATAAATCAGGGTCGGCATTCTGTAAGGCGAAGCGTTCAAACGTTTTTGTGTGCACGAAGAAAATTGCTTGTGTAACATGGGGCAAATCATTCGTGCGCACGAAAACGTTTGATAGTTTCGCCTTACAGAATCTGACCCCAGGTGTTTGGCTACCATGTTTTACCATATATGCTACTCTTGCGAATGGCAATGTCATTTCTGAAACATTTACAATTTGTTAACGATATTTAACAAGTATTGGTTCGCTTAACACTATAAGGGTCCAGCCAAGCAGTGAGCGACGAGCGATGTAGCGACGTCACTCACTGCTATTAGCGCTTTTGTTATATGCAGAGCGATGTCGCTGGATCGCTCTGCCGCTTGTCGCTCACTGCGTGGTTGGACCCTAATAGTGTTGTAATAGGCAACTTTCGTTACATTTAAAAGGTTTTTATTTGGAAAACAATTTTTTAAACCCCTTTTCCAACTGAAAAAAAAACCGCCAAAATGCGAGTGTCACCGAGAACATGTTTTGCACAACAATATGTGTGCATGAGAATGAGTATAATGTCGTTTTCCATTGGTTTCACTCGGGGATCCACTCATTCTGAAATCCAATGGAACAGCAAAACTGCTTCTGACAGAATCCACAAAAGTATTGGTGAAATGCCAAAAAATAATCTACGGCTGCTTTCAGCTGACTTGTAATAATTACATAAATTGCACTTGTGTGAGTGCTTCTTGAGTGGATTCTGACTTCAAATCGAGAAGCGAAATTCTCTTCTCAGAATCACCAGAAGAGTGTTTTTGTGCCAATGGAACAGCATTTTTTTGATTCCGGACTCTCCCGGGCGCTTCTTTTTGTCCAATGGAAAACGACATAAGTATCCATTGGAAAAGTTCCAATTGAAAGCAATTAAGAGAACACGCTTTAATGAATGGTGAATGGGGGAATGGAGATGACCGAAAGCACAAACACTAGTGTGGATGTGGACTGCGGAGTCTGGAATCTGAATGGAGTGTGGTGTCGGTCATAAACAAAGTATTAAATAGACCGTCAGCTCAGACAAGAGAATTTGTCTACAAGCTGTTTTCCGTGTTTCTATGTGGAAAAGTATGCCGCCATTGCACATAGTAACCTGACAGTTTGTTCAGTTTTTTTTTCTTTTATCGCACCTCACGCCATTAAGAATTTATTTTTTTTTGCTGCTTTATTTTATTTTAAAAAATTTAAGGGGAATCGGGAGCTGATGGTCTATTTAACAGTTTGTTTGTGGTGTCGGTGTGTGGATGAGTATGAGTAAAGTTGAGTATGCATTAAAAGTTGCAATTTAAATTGAGTAAGAGAACACACTATTAACGAATGAAAATGGTTAAAAGGATTGAAAGTTTTTTGTAAATGTCTTGTTAAATATTAACTTTTCGGCAAACAGTCCTCATCACATAATCGCCCTATCGAGGTACCCGTTCGGAAAAAATTCCGATACGAAAGTCAAATCTGATCGGAACCCAAATCGCGTTCGAATCATCCGTTTCGGAACAAAATAAATGAAGCGCATAAACGCGTTCATTTCACATAAAATATTCCGCAGCAATTAGTTGTCGGAGAGCTCCGGAAAAAATGTGCCGTGTAGCTGTCAAAAGTAAGTGGTATAACGCGGTTCCACGCAAAGCGACAAGGTGCGCTGTATGTCATCGGAGAATTTTTCAGTTGTATCGGAACGGAAATCTTGAATGGAATTTCTCCATATCGGAGAAAATTGCGTTCCGAACGTATACCTCGATAGGGCCGAATAGCTACGAGCGTGATCTACAAAAAAGGTTGATTTCCTTTTTTTTGTAAATCAAGAAATAACAAATTTTTTGTGCAAATGATAATATTTTTCACCATTTTGCCGTTTAACTAGAGGTTATACCGGATGTCGTGTGCAAATTTCAGCCTTTTACGTTAATAAGTTTCTGAGATAGACCCAGAAACAAAATTGGTCTAGTGGGTTCGGATAGACAGACAGACAGACGGACATACATCGTAAGGAGGTTCCGTTTTTTCCCTTTGGGTACGGAACCTACAAAAAGATCCAAAATAACAACCAATATTGTGTCAGGCTCTCGGAAAAAGTGCCAAATTGCGACTTTAGTCGCGCAACGGTCACGCTTGTGCGACTAAATGAGATGCTTGTTGCATTTGCAGATTAATTGTTGTTCTTTGTTGTAGTTAGTCCCCTGGAAATGTGTCTTCAAGAGGAGATGTCCAAGGTTTGCTTGTCCTGTAACCAAAGAATTTTTGGTGATGTTGTTCGAGCTGCTCCTTTCTGTATGCTGTTAAGTAGGTTATGTGATGGTTTAGGGGTCGAATTCCATATATAGAAAGATTATTTGAGCCTTCCTGTAACACGTGCTTTATAGAGAAGAACTACTTGCTTCGGGCCTCTTTATCCTGAATAGCTGTCTTCTTAACTTAATAGCTGTCTTCTTAACTGTGGGGAAGCTGATTTTGCGATTTTTTCCATATTATTACCGAATTGAATTGATGCTGCCTCCAAGAAAATTCACGGATTCATTGAGCTCTACCCAGAAGAAAGGTTTGCAGCCACCCGCACAGTTATTTTGATGCAAACCTAATTAGAAAGATGTTGGAAATCATATAAACTTATGGGCATGCACAGATCCTGGATAAGTGTGTGGGGAATGCTTTCACCTCTGACACCATTCCCTTGCTATCTTCCAAGCAGCGATGAATGGAATAAAGTTGAAAAAGGAAATCAATATCCATCTACACAGGAACCCGTGCCGGAATATTCTCCCTTTAATTAAATATGCACCACTCAATCAAACTTTCTGATCAGAGCAGTGTCTTCCAGGCGGAGGTCCTGGCTGGGTCCCTGTGTTCTGCTGGGTTCCTGAACACAGGGCGCGATACTAATAATCATATTTAGTCTCCAAGCTAGATTTTAGAAACTCACAAGCGCGAAAATTTCCATATAAAATTACCCTTCAAAATATTAAGTTGAAGATAAAAAATGATCATTAGTAAGGCCCGGGGGCTTCTTCTACGGCATAGACCAGCTTTCCAGCACATCTATAGACAAGGATTTTGAGAGATATTCGAAACATACCACCATTGTCGGGTGTCTTTTCGTCTCACTACCACTATTAATCTTACCCAGAGAGACTCTCTGGATTTTCCAGAGTTCTTCCCTGGGTTCGATTCCTAGTGTGAACGCTAGCATCTGTTTATATGTGAGATCTGTTTCATCCAATGGGTCTCGACCCAATGACGTCCCAAGATCCTCATTCTTCTGCTAGCCAACGCCAAACATTGACACAGTATTTGTCCCACAGTCTCAGGTTCCTCCAGGCATAGTTTACAAGAACCATCCTCCCTGAGGCCCATCCACCTTAAATGATACCCAAAATTACCATGTCCTGTTGTCAACTCCACCTTCAATGTTCCTCGACTTTTTGAGTGAAGCAAGTCGGCCAATTTATTGTTGTTTTAGCCGGTCTACATTGTTCCACGGTTGACCACCTTCTCAGGTGTTCTGCCGTGATCCATTTGTAAATCAGCTGTTCTACCATTTCTATATACCATTGTGGGTAAGCGACAACCTTTTTCCCCCCAAAGGGCATCGCAATGAGTCAGTATTGGCCTGAGTGTGGCACGGAATACCCCTCGCCAGCCAAAAAACCTAACCTAACCTAAGGCCTGGGGACAAAACCGACAATAAGACGGCTGATGAAGTGGTCAGAAATGGATCAAACCGAGCGCTAAAGAAAATAAAGATTCGCTTGACAGCCAACAACAGGTGGAAAGAATTAACTGCCTTCGAAATACCGCGAAAGTTATGGCCACAAATAACAAATTTATGCGATTGGATTGGATTGGACGTTCACATAATATAAACTGGTATAACTTGCTAAGAAATCACACAATCAACTATGACGATATCAGCCCTATCGAGGTATCCAATTGGAACGGAATTTTCTCTGATTTGTGCGATTTTGCGTTCCGTTCCGGTTTAAATTTCGGAAAAATTCTCCGATGACATCATGTAGCGCACTTTGCCGCATTGAGTTGTACCGCGTTATGTCAACTTTTGGCAGCTACACGAACACGGCACATTTTTTCCGAAGCTCTCCGACAACCAATTGCTGCGGAATATTCTAAGGTCAAATGAACGTGTTATAGGCATGCTTCATTTATTTTCTTCCGAAACGGATATTTCGAACACAATCTGAGTTCCAAACAGCCTTTTCTTTAGGTGTCGCTGCTAGCGGTCTGCCATCTTTCACTAGAGATGAAAAGGAAGAGCAACTGTTGTTGCAGCTCATTGGATTTGTCATAGATCAGACCACGACAGGCAATTAGTGTGTGCTGTTCCCTGAATTCCTTGTTCTTTGCAGTAGTAGCGTGCTCACATTCTCTGTTAAAACAGGGCCTTCTCGAGCCTGATTTTTTTGGTTATAGACAATGCCATTTTGGTTTATAAGTAGGTACCCGAAGCACATATAATACTTTAACAAACTCCAAAAAATAATCGTGTCGATCAGAGACAATTACAAGCGAAATATCATCAAGATCAAATAAACATTAAATAAACCCAGTTTAGGTTTTATTTGGTAAGTGTGTGAGAGAATAATTTTGAATAATTTAGAAAACTCACCGTTAGTTAGACGTGTCTCCAGGCAATTTTTATGGTGTGATTTATATTTCATGCTATAAAATATTGCTCGTAGAGAAGGTGGAAATGATGAATGGATTTTAAATAACTAGAAACACGGCTATTGTAATAATATTTGCTCAGCTATCTCGAATATTCCAAATTTTGATTCTTCGAAAAAATCTACCTCCCTTTCATACACCGATCGATTGCCGCAAAAAAAATACACTTCTAATGATTATGCGACTGTTTCTTCGACTACCACAGCCGGTTAAAAGCAACTGTTATATTACCTATAGTGTTGTCACTTATCACTATATCTTATCAGTTTTTGAAGGTGCAACCACAAACAAAATACAGATTTGCCACTATTTTTCGAAATAAATTTCCCCTTTTTTCATGGAAAAAGAATGAAGATGACTGAGAGCACAAACACTAGTGTGGACTCTGGAGTCTTTATTGCTGTATTTAGGCAGACTTATAAGGCTACTTTGCAAAGATAAGCGCTAGCTATCCAAAACGGGTTCTGGCACCTCCCATTAAAAAAAAAATCAAACGCTTCTTCTTAAGTTGTATAAATAATTAAAATTATTGGTAGACACTGTGCAAATAAAGCACTTGGCGAAATGTGGGTGCGACTTAAAACAAAAGGCACGTAAAAAACCCGGGGGGTTATTATTATTGTGAAAATCTCAAATTAAATGTCATGCAAGCGACGATTTTAAAGGGAAATTCAAGGGAAATCATTTCCATTCTGCGGATTCCGCAGAACGAATTGCGTCTTCAATTTCCCGTGCGTCTCGCTTTCGCTGACAATTAATAAGTCGCAAGGACAATCACTGGATATTTGTGCCATCAATCTTGAATTCCCATGTTTCTCACAGGTGAATTGTTTGTGTCGTGCTCACGTATCAGCAAGCCTTCCACTTTGTACGTCATGCAACATAAAGTGCTTAAGTGAAGGTTGGCCGACAAGTCAATCATTGCTGTACGTACTTCAGTTATTTATATTGCATTAAATATGACTTTTGAGTAAAGAATTTGAATTAAACAAATTATCAAAGCAGAATGTGCATGATCGGAATTATTATTTTCATTTCATTATAACGAATTTGGGCGGAACGAAGTTCGCCGGGTCAGCTAGAATAGCTGTCCCTTGGCAGCGTGCCTACTCTCAAGGGACATAGGTCAATAGGTGGGGTGGGATCTTGCTGCCTCCCTATGTACACATGATTATCGTGCCTGAATCATAATTGATTTGCGTCGATAATAGAATTGAATAAAGAAAGGGGGAGAGGAGGTTACAAGAGGAAAACAAGAGGCATATGTACGATTGAAGCTGATGTTGTTATCGCTTTTTAGCATGTTTTTCTGGTATCAAAATTTGTAGTACGAAAAGGTAGATAATCATTATAAATATTAACAAACCGGAACTTTTAACAAACATAATTTAATATGATTTGTATGGCCATAAAATATAAATTTTACTTTTAAAAGAAAGATTTATTCGCAAAAAGTACATTTCAAGGTAATTATTTAAAAGGGAATTTGAGTACGGTGAATAGGGAAGTATTATTACGTTTCGTGGGAAATATTAGGACAGAATACTTTACCACTGGCTGTCGCCGTATGCGACGGATTCTATGGGACTGCTCGTTCCGTCTTATCCATCAAAATTGACGGATCCGTCGACGCAACGGATGCGACGGATTCTATGGGCTGGGCCCTTGAGAGTTCAATTGGAGGGAAGCAGCGCCAACATAAATAATTTCGTTCTGTTCTAAAAACGAACGACGACTAAATTATTTGGATATTGTTCATACGAAAATACTAAAATTGCGATTAAAAATGGTAGGTAAAGTAATATATATATATATATATGGGGTTATAGATATTTATTGATGCTAAATCTAAAAAAAATATCGCTCCATATAAAATGTAGGTATGGGGAAAACGAATTTTTTTCATAATTTTTTTTCGGGAATTTTCTTGGGTATTCATCTTGTTTAGCCGGAGACCAGTCCGAATTGGGGCGAATCATCCAAATCGGTCCACGCGTTCTTGAGTTATAAGCGTAGTAACTACCGTCACTGTCTTGTATATATTTAGAGATTTACAATATTTTGGCAAACCTCACTGATACCTCACTCACATTGATTTTGGGGGGTTTTCGTATTCTGGCAGCACACTCACAACTTGTGAGGCTCACAAAAACAAAAGAAATTGTGATCTCCTATGGAGCAAGTCACAAAATGGAAAACAAGTCATAAGCGCTCACAAATGACAATATTTGTATTCGGCGGCATTGCTTCTCTCTTTCCAAGCATTTAAAGACCCAAACCTGACTATATTTATATTTATTGTAGTATTTATAATAAATATGTTTTTCTTTATTCAATTAATGGTGTAAATATAATATTTCGTGCTCAGATCCCACAAAATTGAAGTGATAGTAATCTAACCATTGTGAGGTGAATTTGTTGTGAGGTTTGTTGTGAGCATTATCGGAGAATACGAAAAATGTTATCGAATCACAACAAACCTCACAAGGAATCAATCTCACAAGCGCTTGTGAGGCCTCATAACGGCAAATTCGGGCTGTTTAGTACTTCAATAGATAGATAATTTAACGAAATAGCATTAAAGCGCTATTATGGTTATCAAATATCAATTATTTGATACTTGATAACATCTATCCATTCATCGATAATTTGGTATTATGAGTGTCAATTGAATTTTTTTTCATTTTTATCATTGAAAATGGGTTCTAATAGTCATAGCTATAAATTTTGATAGCGTGGTGAGGAAACTATATACATATATTGTTGCGCAGGAATATTATCTATGTATAGGTGGATGATGAAAAATTATGCAAATTACGAGTATGCAAATAAAATTACTTCTAAACTAATAAAGGGAAAGCGAAAGAAAAGATCACGCTTACCTCAGGTATTTTTTTCCGAAAATTTACATGGAGTATTTTCAAAAATGTCTTTCAAAATGTCACGATCAATATCAGCACGCAAAAGAACGAATATGCAAATATGAATTGCAAGATAAGTGTTTTCTGATAGGTACTTCTATATTTTAGTGATAACCAAGTTTAAACTGCGGTAATCGGAATAATTTTAATGCTACCTATGTTCGATTTGTGTCAATTGTGGAGTCGGTTGTTTTGTTTAAAACTGAACGAAAAATTACTTCATCTTGTCTTTCTTCCATCCCCCCCCTATGTGCCTGGTGAGTCAAGGTACACCATGACATGACTATACCTATCTGTCGTCCACTTTTTTTTGTCCAAAATTGTATAAATGACATCATATCATCATACGACGAAAAAGAACAGACAATTTTACTTATCAGAGAGTGGTTTTTGTTTAATGGACTTCGTAGATACGTATGTTAAGGTGACTCTCGGTGAGAGAAACACTTAGGCCGTTAATCGGCCCATTGTGTGTACCACTGGCGTTTAGGGGTTCCTTTACTATTTACTCGTTGTGAACCATTTACTTCCGTTGATAATGCCAAGAATGCTGGTAGCTGAGATCATTGAGGAAATAGCTTCCTTAGTGCGCCATCCTTAGGTTGGATAGGGCAGGGCAGCTGCAGATGAGGTGAGTGATGGACTCGTCTCCTTCTTCATCCCTACAGCTTCTGCAAAAGTCATTATGTGGCAGCCCAAGCCTTTGAGCGTGTCTGCCGAGAGCACAATGACCGCTGATGATATTAGCGACTAGTGAGATACTACGTCTGTTGAGACGCAGAAGCTGTTTGGATCTTTTAGTATCCAGTGTCGGCCAAGTAAGCCTGGCAACGTCACAATATCCTAGATGTTTCCACCTATGACTTTTATTGTTGCGTCCGCCTTGATAATTTGTTTAGCGTATGACAGCGGTGCCTGACTATCAACGCCGGAGGAGCCTAATCTAGCAAGTTCGTCAGCTGCACAGTTACCTGGGATATCACAGTCTCCCGGAACCCAGCAAAGGGTGAGGTCGTACTGTCCAGCTATCTCGTTAAGAGATACGCGGCAATCTTCCACCGCTTTAGATCTTATTTCGCTGGATGCTAAGGATCTGATGGCGGCCTGACTGTCAATATATATTACAATATCCCTGTGTGATATTGCATTAATCGACAGCCACGCCATGGCTTGACGAATAGCTGTGATTTCGGCTTGGAAGACACTACAATGTATCGGGAGAGAGAATGAGAGGCTCAGGCTCAGTTCTTCCGAGAATACTCCTGCTCCGACTTCCTCTAAAGTCTTAGAACCGTCCGTAAAAATTGACAGTGCTCCTTCGTGTAGGACACTTCCTGAGTCCCATCGGGATCTGTCCGGTTTTTCGTATTTAAAGCCCTTTTTGAAGTCGATTTTCGTGGGCAGATAGTCAGTAATAGAGTAATAGCATACAAACATAACTCCTAATTGCGAAATTTTGCATACTAAATTGCATATTGTGACCTACAAAACATTGAAGGTGAAGGTTAAATCTGATTATTGGTAAGGGCAATGATGTGAAATATTTGCCCTTGTCACAAGTGCACTTTATGCTCAATAGTTGTATTGGCAAATCTGTCAGATTAAAATTGGAGACCATTTTGTTTTTTAACCTTTACAGCTGAAACAGGGGATACGTATCCTCTTCTCATCCATAACTTGCACAAATTCTATGGAATAACTCACGCTGTCCGAGGAGTAAATTTTCATGTGAAAAAACAAGAATGCTTTGGCCTGTTGGGCGTGAATGGAGCCGGAAAAACGTCAACTTTTCAAATGATCACCGCCAACTCACCTATATCGAGAGGTGACATAATGATAGACGGAGTTAGTATACTCCAACATGAAAATTTGGTAAGAAATCGAAAGCCACCTCTCATCATGCAACCTGATCTATCTTTAATATTTCCATAGTACAAGTACCGTTTCGGCTATTGTCCCCAAGGGGACTGCCTAAACAGTTTCATGACATCGTACCAGATTCTTAAATATATGGCCTTGCTGCGGAACGTCCGGCTAGCAGATGTTCGCTGCGAAGTAGAGTATTGGCTGTCAGAGCTGGGCTTGACAAAGTACCACAACATTCCTATTCGTTACTATTCCGGAGGGACAAAGAGAAAGTTAAACGCAGCTATTGCAATGGTAAGTGACAAAGTCTTGTTGCTGTCAGAAATGATTTTCATTTAGAATTGGTTTAGATCGGAAATCCATCACTGGTTCTACTGGACGAACCTACCACTGGCGTGGATCCAGTCTCTAGACGATTTCTTTGGAAATGTATTCAGGATTTTCAAAAGCGTAATAAAACGGTAGTCCTTACGTCACACAGGTAAGTTTAAATTTAAGATCGTTGAAATTTTGAAAGGAAGAAAAAAAAACTCGCCGCAGCACTTGGGCTCGTCCGGGAATTGAACCCGGGACCTCTCGCACCCGAAGCGAGAATCATACCCCTAGACCAACGAGCCACGCATCACTTAGTGTTCTTTGTTGCTACATAAGCATGCACAACATCTCTTGATAAGCCATTCGAACATTTTATTACAGTGAAGTCGCGATAACTTGAACACTTGCAACACGAGGTGGGAGGTAGCGCTTTTCGATTTCCTTTGCAATCAGTTATTGAGACACGTTTACTTTTACGATGGCTTTGATTAAATATTTTATACACTCGAGACACTGCGATATACAAAAAAGACTTTGGTAAATATTCGGATTGTTCACGATATATTTATTTCCAAAAGTAATTTGTGCGTATGAACACGTCTTTATTTGATCAATGGTAGTTGGTAGTGGACTGTCCCTTTATTGTTACTTTGGTTGGTTTTTTATACCTACAAAATGCTTAACTATTATTATTTTTTATTGATTAATTGGGTTACCCAAGTGCAATGCTCATTTGCTGATAGGCAAATCTAGTGTGGCAATGCACTGAGGTTACCTCACATGTGTTGATTTTTGTGTTTACTGGGTCACTTCAGTGCAATGCTCTGGTTGCTGCATACGCATATTTGTCGCATTGCCCTGAAGTGACCTGGGATAGTGTTTATGTGTAAACAATAGCCTATAAGGAAGTGCGGTGTGAGGGCGAATTGGTTTAAGTATTTTATCGTGTAGGTATCCTGGTAATCGCGTGCCAAGTGATAAGGGCATAACCCCATTCTTCCATAAATTCATGCTTGCTTTTAAGAAGACTAGCTGACCCGTTTTTGCTTTGCGTCGGTCGGCCTTAGAAGAGTAAGGAATATGGTTTTCATGTTCATGTTGTGCTTCGAGAGATAGTTAAAGGTGTTAGTCTAAATTTTCCATTTGGACAGCGCATGCTAGTAAACTCTTCTGGGCATTTCTTTAGGGAGCGGGTCGAAATTCTGCTTTGCAAAATTTTGTCGCGAAAATGCTGCTTTTCAAAATTCTGTTTTTTTTTAAGTTGCGCTTTACAAAATTGTGCTTTTCAAATATTCAAAGCAATAAAACGGATGTAAACCAAAAAAAAATAAAAAGAATAGAAAAAAAAATACATTTAAACAAAAAAATTTAATTGAAAGTTAAAAAAAAGATAAAAAAAAAAAAATTAGATAACAATTAAAAAAAAAATAAAAAAGAGAAGTTAAAATTAAAATAAAATTAAAAAAAAAAATTTCAAAATCCAATAAATAAATAAAAAAACAATTTATTAAAAAAATCCAATTAAATTAAAACAAGTATAAATTAAAAATTAAAAAAAAGTAAGAAAATAAAAGTGAAAAAAGAAAAATTACATTAAATATTAAAAATAAAAATTCAAAAAAAAAACATCTACGGAATTTATTTAAAAAAAATAAATAAAATTAAAATAGGGAAGATTAAAAAAAAAGAAAATATTCCCTAGACCTTTGCTTTACAAAATTCTTCAAGCAATAAAAATAGATTTGAAAAATGTTCAAAGAAGCGAAACTTTGAAATACAAATTTTATTTAAAAAAAAAAGATCTAAAAATTAAAAAAAATACGTTAAAAGAAAAATTTTATTACTGAAAAAAAAATGGAATTAAAAAAATACAAGTAAAAAAAATTAAAAAAAAAAACATAACATTTAAGCAACACTTTTCAATTAAAAGTTAAAAAAAAAAATAAAATAGAAACTAAAAAAATTAAAAGCAAAATTAAGTTAACATTTGAAAAAAAAACAAAATTTATTCAAAAAATTTACTTTATTTATTTAAAAAAAAATAACCTAAAGGAAGAGAAGTTATAAATTAACAAAAAAAAAAACAATTTATGAAAACAAAACCTTTTTTTTAAATTCTGGAAATAATAAAAAAAATTTCAAAAAGTGTTAAAAAGCGCGAAACTTAAAAAAAATAAAAAAGAGAAATTAATAACATAAATTAAAATATGTAAAATTAAAAAAAAAAAAAATAGGAAAAGTAAAAAATAAAAATAAAAAAAATCTGAATAAAAAAACGGAATTTAAAAAAAAATCAAATGAAATTAAAACAAAAGCAGAAATAGAAAAAAAATTAAATAAATTGAAAGAAAAATTACATTAAATATTAAAAAAAAATTAAAATCAAAAAAAAAATTCAAGTAAAATAAATATCTAGAGTTAGTTCGGGTAATGTGGAGTAGGCGGAGAATACATCTGTTTTTTTTTTATATCCCATGCCCAGTCGGCTGATATTGCAACCTGAAAGATCTATTGTATCAAGGGGGAAAGGTTAATATAAGAGACGTACAACCTCCCTGATGAAGGTTAATAGGGCCTTAGTGGCAGAGTGCACAATATCTGCTGGTGAACGAGTCTCTCGATAAAAGACACGTTTTCTCAACCAACGAAAAGCCGGGCAGTCACAGAAAATGTGCTCAGAGAATTCGACGTCCTCCAGACAGAATCTGCATTCTGTTTCCGGACAGAGGTTCATTTTGTTGAGCTAATATCTAGGGCCACAATGACCTGTGGGGAAGCCCACTAGCTTACTTATATTATCCTTACTGAGCCCAAAGATTTCCTTTTAGGAGTAAGGATTAACTAATCATTTGGATTGTCGTAGACCAGGGACATTTTCCCAGTGTTAAAGACGAAGTTGTTTTTCCCATTTATTAATTATCCTTAGCGCGGTGGCCCAATTCACTGTGCAGTAGTGTTCTGGTCCACAGAGAACAGATTCGGAACCAGCCCTGGCTAGTTTGTCTGCATATATAACTGTTACTACACGTAAGTTAACTTATGCGTAGAACCAATTCCGGTCCTATATTCGTATTTGGTATTTAAGGTAAGTTCCAGAGTCTGCTTAGTATTTATTTTCAACTTTTTTTCTTCAAAACACTACCATTTCGGTGGAGTACGCAGGAGCGCCACATTAGCCGCCTTTTTTGTAAAGGTTTCATTGGGATGGTAATTTCAATAATGAACGTTAATGTTCATTATTTATTATTAAGATATTGACTAAAGTTATTAAAATTAATACTTGTCTTGATCCATTTATTTTTGGTAGTGCAGAGTAGTACTCCACAATACCCGCATAGATGGGTCCACATTACCCGACGCTTTTGAAAATGACCCATTTTTGCAATTTTTTTTTAAATAAAGCTATTAGCAAAGTAAATATTGACAACAATATTCCATTGGATAAAACCAATAACCCCTCTTAACAAAATAAGTTTCTATTTCAGAAATACTTCAGAAAAGAAGAAAAGTACTCCACATTAGCCAAAGCAAATCTATCCACGGAATTTATTTAAAAAAATATTAAAATTAACTTAAAAAAGACAAAAAAAAAGAAAATTTTCTCTACACCTTTTCTTTACAAAACTCTGCAAGTAGGTAATAAAAAAAGGTTTAAAAATGTTCAAAGGAGCGAAACTTAAAAATAAAAATTTGATTAAAAAAAGGGGAGCTAAAAGTTAAAAAAAAAATTTGTTAAATGAATAATTTTATTAATAATAAGTAAAATAAAAAAAAGAAAAACTAAAAACTAAGAAAATAAAAAAAAAAGTGCAAATTATAGAATAAAAGAACATTTTCTCTACACCTCTGCTTCTCAAAATTCTTAAAAAAAAGCGCAGAATTTTGTAAAAATAATTTTATTCCTTTCAGAATTTTGAAAATTTGCATCACAATAAGAGCATTCACTTAAATGCGTAAAAGCCTCATAAACTGTGTAAACTGCAGAAGTTTACCACTTCGTAAATAAACTGTCAGATTTTGTATGGAGAATAGTTTAAGCAGATCTCATAATTTTCCGCAACGATTTAGGCTCGGAAATCAACAGTGAAAAGTTGCGCAAATCACAAATGTCAAACTTTGACAGACAGTCGCCTGTTGTATGTCAGCCTTATTGTGAGTTTCGCCCGAACAATATTCCACCCGAAAAAAATTACATTTCAGAACAGAAATCTGTTTTTTTCGGGTGGAATATTGTTCGGGCGAAACTCACAATAAGGCTGTGTTTGTTTCCAAATTTTTTTTTAGGAAGATCTCAAAATGGTAAGAATTCAAGCAAAAAAATAATAATTACCGCCGATTTAATAATTTTTTTTTAGCTTACTTTTGGCATTTTTATAATTTGGAAATAATTTGAACAGTTGCGATTTACGCAATGATATTTCCGAGGGGTGTTCACGTAAAGCACCGCAGAAATTTATGAATTTTCGAGCTGCATGAAATTATGAGATTAAGTGAATACACTCAATGAAAAGCTGATCTATCGCCTAGGGACTAATAAGGAGATCTGATCGCAGGTGGTCATAAAGCCCTAATCTTGCTTTCCATTTATAAATTTATGTTTTATTTTCTAGACGATCAGTTTAGAATTTTTGAAAATTCGTTGCAGCTGGGATTTTCTTGTATTTTTTTCAATTCAACATGAATGTAAATGGAAAACAATAAATACAATAAAATAAGGAACATCTCACACCTTTTTTTTGTGATACAATCGAGCTCTGGCAGCACCTAATCTGTCTCAATCGAAGATAATCGATCGAGGTTAATCGATTGGGACAAATTAGTGCTGCCAGACCTCGATTGTATCGACTGAACTCGATTGTATCCAGTTACGTGCTGCAACCCCTGTCTTCGTTTGAAAACAAAATTGACAGTCTTGCAAAAATCGTATTAGATTTGACATAAATTGTACTAAACTTTGTAAAATAGTCGTATTTAAGTAAATCCCAAAAATGTAAAGTCAAAACCAAATTTAATTCTGAAATTGGTTATACTCGAGTTAAGTAGGTATTGGGTTATTGGTAAAGTCCCTAGCAAAAAAAGGAAGCATCCGCAACTTTCATAGGTCCTGAACCATGCTGCGGTTTAGGGGATCATACCTTCAAAGAAGAATTTGGGAAACTATAGATAGAAACCAGGGCAAGAACGTGAATTAACATTCAGACCATGAAGAAGGCCAAGAAACTTCTAGAACAATACAAACGAAAAAGATTTCAAGCATGGGCAATAATAACCTACGTTGCAGGAGTAGTAAACTCAAGGAACACCTCAGAAAACTGGGTATATCTGATGAAGGTCTCTGACAAGGACATACTGTCATTGGACCCAGCTCTTATCCTTAGATTCTTTAAGGATACTGGACTAGAGGGAGCGCTGTGATACGGACTTCTTCCGCCAAAAAGAAGTAATGCTACGTTTCCACCGGACCTAAATCCAGAGATTAAGTTAAAGCGGTTTAAAGTTAATTTTGAAGTGCTTTTATTGAGAATGACGTTTCACAAGAGCCATTTTTTCATTTTTGGCATCTTCTTTTTAGTTCCTGTCAAATGCAGTTCCGTTTGTTTTACACTTTTGACATTCCGAGCTTTGGAGAGTGTGTTCACAAACCGGACTCTACATGTGAGATAAATGTTCAATAAAACACGCCTATTATTCCCGTAGGGGTTCATTAATTGACTATCTCTTTTTCTGGAACAAATTTCATTACATGACAGCATAATTTTCATGTCAGAACAGAGTGCTGTGTCTGAGTTTGTACACAACAGGCCAATATAATGATAAGTGTTAAGTCTGTCATATACTTATGCATCGCAGACAAAACAAGAGGAACTCACCTTTCACCTTCTTCTCCAAGAAGAACTGGCTAAAGTAAGCCATAGAGATGAAGGCAGTTGAAATTATAGAATATTATTGACTTAGGATTGTTAAATCTATCGTCTAACAATAATTTTTTGTTTGATAATTCCAGCATGGACGAATGCGAATACCTTTGCAATCGATTGGCGATAATGGCTAATGGAAAATTGCAGTGCATTGGTTGCATTCCCGATCTAAAAGAAACATACGGTTCTGGATTCACAATAAATATAAAATTGCTAAGTAATTGGACTGACAACCAAATAAGTAGTATCACAACAGCACTGCAAGAAGAATTCATCTGTGAATTGCGTGAACAACACGCGGTGAGTACCTATAAACATAAAATTTAAGACCCGATCAAACCATTTCACTCGTTTGAAAATATTTACAGGATTTCCTAACGTATTTCATAAAAGACAAGACAATACAATGGTCTGTCGTGTTCGAGAAAACAGAGCGTTTTTTCAGTTCGTGCAGCAGTCTAGTTCAGGACTACTCGATAAATGAAACTACTTTGGAGGATATATTTCTTAAATTCGACAAAAAGTGCCGAAACCTGGATAGTGCGTCCTAAGCGGACTTCCTAATGGCGCAAACGAGCCAAGCGGACTTACTTAAAAGAGTACAGTGTCTGTTATGCTAGACACTATTTTATATGTATTTTGTATTTATATTTATATTTATGTTGTGAATCTCATTTATTAAATTTAATTTTTCTTATTTCCTGTCGAACATGTATGTATATAATATCGCCGTAATAATAAATAACTAAAAAATAGTTGGATTTTATTCCTTCGACTGTTAGTGATGTGCATGGGAAGACACAAGACACACACAAAACGGTCATTCAACGAGTGCGGGGTGGGATGGTTCGTGCGAACAGAAGATGAAATACTGATATAAGTAAATGGCACAGACTTGGCGAGCAGTCGTGAGCTATGGCAACAGATAGTAGATCTGCTAAAATGCGACCAACCAAATTTAGTCAAAGTTCCCTTGCGCAAAAGTCCAAGCACTGTATTATCCTCGGTATTATCACAATCAAATTGGCTGTCAGCGTTTCGCTAAACTCAATTGGATTGTTCAGCACATATGCGATCTCCTACATGCCGGAAAAAGCGAAGTCTTGGAACACTTGATTTTGACACCCTTTACGGTGTGCTGTGCCCTGACATAGAGGATCCATAGAATCTAGTTTCGAGGGAGACTAAGACGTCAGTATCATAAATATAATGGATGGTTCCAAAACCAATGAGGCCAAGTTCAGTACGCCCTCGGTAAAAGCAACCCTCGATAAACGCAATGCCTCGGTTAAAGCAACACCTAAAATTTTACCATTAGTCCCTCAGTAATTGTTACTTTTCAAAAAACTGTGACTCGGTAAACGCAACTTTCCATCCATGCTCTTATTTCATTTAATTTTTGTTTCGTTTTTTGTGTGGAGATGTGTAAACATCTAATCGCGCGTTGTTGGAATCTCTGGTGGAGTATTCCACACATTTAACTTGCGGGAACGGAAATGCGTTTTATCATTGCATACATTTATGAGCTGGGTTGGATTACAATTGAGGTTAAGGAGTAACAAGTGATCTGAGTGAATTATTTGTTGTTTTCGGGCCTTCTTGTATTGATTAACAAAAAAAGCATGTTTTTCATATAATTATGATGGTCTCACATTTCTTCCCTGTGACGTACATCTCGAGGAAATTCGGTGCAAAATCTTTCGTGAATTACCAGGCACGCAGAAATCACAGCTGGACAACAACTAACAAAAATGTCGTAGACCAGCACCCGTCCAATATGCAATGCAAGCCGAATGAAATTCCAATGACACTTTCATTTACTGTATAACAGTTAATGTCCGTGACCCGCTGGGTATGCAACAGAAATACTATTGCTTAACATAAGGATCGACCGCAACCACAATCTAGTACAAAATGAATTTGCTTGGACTGCGTAGGGTGTTGCCATCCAAGTGGCACAGATACCTACTTTTATTTCTGGGCGAGTAGTAATTCTCCACAGATTTCGGTACAATTTTTCTGCTTTTTCGTTGGCTTTGCGTGGTTATAGATTTCGACCAATGCTAAAAAGGTTTTTGATGAGTAAACATCTAAGCGCGCGTTGTTGGAATCTCTGGTGTAAGTAATTCCACACATTTAACTTGCGGGAATGGAAATGCAAACAAAGCAGTAGTCCGAGTCAAAACAATGCACCCGTGCTTAAATTGAGCCCCACCCTGCTTATGGCAGGGAAATAAGGAAAACATTTGTGCTTTTAAGAATTTATTTTGATTCATTGAGATAAATTAACAAATTAAGGTAAATGCATCACAAAATATAGGTATTCAAATATGTAACAGTTTTATAGGATACTAATTCAAGACTTTAGTAAAAAGTAATACAACGAAGTAACGTGTCCGTATTTTTAATACGCTTCTGGTGTGGATCCAACTGGCTCCTTTTTCCACTGTCTCTCCTCCTTTAAATGTTGGCAACTGAAAAAAAGGTTTTCTTTATATCTACATCATGTCTGCTATTATCGAGCGACAGAAGTATAACTTCAATTTGTCCTTTCTTTAAATGCATCTGATCTAGGAAGACCAAGCCTGTGCACATGCTGGTCTTGGTGGAACTAACTACCGACCCGTGGAGCCTCTGCCTAGGACACTGCAGCCTTTCATCCCCCGCGATCTTGTGAACGTTGCTTTCAGTAGTCCATTTGTCCAAGCGCTATGACATTCGCGATGGCTTGTTCTTTTAATTTGGGATTCTGTTTCAACAAGTATAAATGTTGCACGTTTGCTTAATTAGTTCCAGAAACGTTTCAGAAATTCCTTTCCCTGCAGCTTAATACAGGAATTCAGTCGTTGATTCGTGCCCCATGTTCTGTGTTCTTAGTCACAATTTCTTAAACAATGCATATAAAATCACTTTTTATTTATTTAAGTTTTGTCACGCTGTTTTCTTTTGTTAATCATAACTCTTTTAAAACATGTTACTCAATTGCAAATAAAATAGTTACTCCACAACTGGAATTCCAAAACTTGCTATGGAATAAGGCAGGTAGGTGCCTTTTACCCGCACAGGGATTGGTCCTAATTAAGAGTACGCGGCGGAGGATCGCAACTAGCAACTCGTAACTTAAGCAACGCATGGACGGGACATTCAAAATAATGATTTTTACTACAAGAAACACTTGTTCGTGTCGGTGATACCTACTTGGCGATGAACTCGACATTTACTTAATAAAAGATTAAAAAGTACATACCGAACTCAACTATCCCCGACTATCGGTCGGTCGTGTCGTATGTGGGTGCACACAGCTTAGGCGAAGAATCTTCCACAGAACTTCCATTGATCCTCATGCAGGTATGTGCGACTTTGTGGTTTTTTTTTCACTTGAATTTAATGTTAGCGTTAGCCGTATTTTATTATCAGCGTGATCTGATCCGGATCAGATCACGATAATAAAACAATACGGATCATTGAAAAGTTTAATTTCTGAATTGTGGCAACAGTTGCTTTCAAAAACAAAGGAGATAATAGAGGGGTATTACAAAGCATTGCAAACGTGCTTTCGAAAATTCGAGTGTGACATTTCTTCTTTCACAAGCCTTCCGACACTACCACCTCACACTTGTGATCTCGATGTGGCTTCTGGTGCTGATGAAATTCCCGAATTCATGCAATGCTTTGGCTGCTGATTTCACACACAAAATCTCGTTCGTCGCTCTCCCGTGTGCTCTCTAATAATGTCCATTTAGTTTGGACCTTGGACGTGATAGCGCATCCTTCATCTCAATGTTCACAGTGCCTGCTGCCTGCTCTCTAGTGTCGAAAGTTTGCAATGCTTTTGTCTGTTCACGACCGTTGAGTTGATGGTCTGTGAGAATATTTTTCTGCACACGAACACTTGAATTAGCTTGTCGTAACCATCCGATTGAGCTGGAGAACTATCCTCTATTCGTAGCTTTTATCACACAAACAATGCTGCTCCTTGTACAATATTGTCACTTGACTGATTTTATTGTGAAGTTGAGCAGCTGTGGTTCTATAATGGAGCGTTGAAAGGATTTAGTTCAGCGTAGGATCCGATAGTATTCGTTATACCGCTAAATAATTGCAAAGCGAGTTTTTCTCTAAATAAAAGAGAATCGGTCAAACGGTAGGTATGCAAAAGAAATGTTGACTTACGTTCTCCATTTCGGATAGCCGCCCCATTCTGTTTAATGAACCAATGGAATGAAAGTAAATTATATTCCTGCGCGAGCATTTCAAACAGTTTATACTTACAACTTTTCAAATATCGAAGAACAACGAATTGTATAGATTGCGTTGAAACACCTGTTATATCAAAAATCAAAGACAACGAATGCTGACAGTTTTTGAAGTATGTTAACTGTTAGGACAAGAGGACAAGACTAAGTCACTAAGTACATGCTATCAACAAACAAACAAGCATCTGTCCACCGCCTAGGACAGAACGTAACTATTGATAGCAACAATTTCGAGGTAGTTAAGGAGTTTATCTACCTCGGAGTAAACATGAACTCCACAAATGACATCCTAGTGGAGATCCGGCGAAGAATTACCCTAGGAAACCAAAGCTACTTCGGTTTGGCAAAGCAATTGGGTTGAAAACTCCTAACTCGAAGGACAAAATGTATGCTTTACAGAACCCTTATCCTGCCAGTTCTGCTTTATGGCGCCGAGTGCTGGACGATAAGCAGGAGGGGAGAGCTGATACTGGGCTCCTTCGAAAGAAAAATTCTTCGGCGGATTTTTGGTCCTGTGTGCGAGGAGGGCGAATGGAGGAGAAGATACAACCGCGAACTCTATGAGCTGTACCAAGATGTGGATGTAGTCAAAAAGGCCAAAATACGTCGACTACATTGGCTCGGCCACATCGAGCGAATGGACAATAATGCTCCAGCTAAGAGGATCTTCGAATCCCAGCCGCCAGGTTCGAGACGACAAGGAAGACCGAACCTCCGTTTCAAAGACCAAGCCATCGCGTATGCCAGAGCGCTTGGTCTGGATAACTGGAAGCAGCGTGCCCGGGATCGCAGAGGATGGAAGGCTGCAGTGTCTCAGGCAGAGACTCTCCACGGGTCGGGAGCCCTTTAAGTAAGTAAGTAGTAACTGTTACCAAAAAAGTTTTGAAGCGAAAAAGCTCATTTTTAAGTCGGTAATGCAGCGCAGTTGGGTACCTACCTAGCTGTTGTATTGCGTGTGCTGCCAAGTCACGTTTTGGTACCTATAATGCAATTTGGTAATTTAGTAATAAAACGTAACCTATATCTTTCTTAATTCAACTACTACTATTATTATTATATTCACAAATAAAAATTAATACAAATCCTTGCGAAGAAAATATTTGTCATCAGGTTCCGTGGGGTCGTGTAATGTAACTTATTGGGGTACACATTTAGAAAGTTGCAGACTAGAGAAGCGAGGTGAGCGCAGGACGAACAATTTAATAAATTAAAAAATACAAGAGTACCCACATTCGCAGGTCAGTAAACTTATGTCGTTTTCCATTGGTTTCACTCGGGGATCCACTCATTCTGAAATCCAATGGAACAGCAAAACTGCTTCTGAAAGAATCCACAAAAGTATTGGTGAAATGCCAAAAAATAATCTACGGCTGCTGTCAGCTGACTTGTAATAAATACATAAAATTGCACTTGTGTGAGTGCTTCTGACTTGAAATCGAGAAGCGAAATTCTCTTCTCAGAATCACCAGAAGAGTATTTTTGTGCCAATGGAACGGCATTTTTTCAATTCCGGAGTCCGGACTCTCCCGGACGCTTCTTTTTGTCCAATGGAAAACGACATTAAAATATGGAAAATTTCACCATTATCAGTTCGTTTAATTTAACCTGGGCACTTGAAATGATTATTTACACCGCGAATTGGATAAAATCGTTTTCCAACATCATAACCCCTTCAACTGTTCTCAAGAACTACAGAGTGTGACTTCATGTGAGAGTGTAAGCCCGCCTGTTGGGCAAAACACTTGCCACAGATCTTGCACGCATGCTCCTTTTTCCCGTCATGCAACTTTTTGTGCTGGGACCATGTTTGCTTCGTCTTAAATGCCGTCCCACAGATGTCGCACACATGTTTCCTCTCATCTGAATGTATCGCCATATGCTTGCGCAAGCCTTCCGGCTCGAAAAACGCCCTGCTACACATTTCACATTTGTGGTCGCGTTGATTGAGATGTCTCTTCATGTGCAGATTATGCTCCGTAGCCACCGTGTGTGTTCGAATATGTCGTTTTAGCTCCGTCGTAGTTACGAACATCTTGTCACAGTGTTGGCATCCGTGCCGCGCGACACGATTGTGGCGGTGCATGTGAATTCTCAAATTGTTTTTATCGGAAGCCGTGAAATCGCATTTATCACATTTTTGGGGTGTCTTGTGTGTGTTCTGATGGTAGAAGTATCTGGAACGAGTGACAAATCCCTTGCCGCACAAGGCACACTTGTAGGGGAAGTCACCGATTTCGATTTTGTGCTTCTCATACTCATGTAAGGTAGGAAACTGTGTGCTGCAGTGAGTGCAGTACTTGTTTACGACTCTCTTGTCCCCGCCGAGAAATTTGAGAAGCTCATAGAACCAAATTGGCTCCTTGTTCTCCTTCATGGTGCTCACAACGATTGAGTGAAGGTAAATAATTGCCGAGATGACTTTTTCTTTTGTTACAACTACGTCGTTTTGGAGGAGCATGTTCACAATCTTTTCGTATGCTTCCGACTCAGCTGATGCATCGCCCGAATCCTTGTGCTTTTCATCCCACAGGCAGCCCTGTTCTTTGTACAGTTCTATAAAGCTGATCATAAGAGGTCTGTTTTCGGTGAGATATGCGACATCATAGATGGAAACGGTTTCACTGTTGGTTTCTAACCTTGGAACAGTTTTTTGCTTGGCAAACGGTTCTAGGAACGACATTTGTTCGTATAAATACGGTGTTGTTGTGAATTTGGCGACATTTCCTTTCGCAGCGGCAGCCGCACGGCCGCGAGTTCTAAAGTAGTAAACTCTCAAATAGCGAATTTGATGGCGCACCTGGTCCATTGTTAGATGGCAGTTGTGTTCGGAGCTGAGTGTTGAAAGGATGTGCTCAAATGATTTTTTCTGCGCAGAGCGGATTGAAAACTGAACATGATTTGTGTCCCATAGAACGGGGGAAGCCCTGTAGAGCTCGATTAATGCTATAGCATGTGCTTTCTGAAAAGAACAAATGCAAAGGTGAAACATTGACGGCGGTGGTAGAGGAAAATCTCCTGAAACACTTACTGGTAGGACTT
This sequence comes from Cheilosia impressa, assembly GCA_948293265.1. NCBI lineage: Eukaryota > Metazoa > Arthropoda > Insecta > Diptera > Syrphidae > Cheilosia > Cheilosia impressa. The sequence goes on from OX411882.1 coordinate 6,428,126, forward strand.
GGTTCCGCTTTTTGTCGAGCTGAAAGTGTATAAGAAAAGAAAACTTTATAAAGGATATTTAATTCTCCTCTCGAAACGAAGCTGTATGTTGTTTCGATTCTCAAACCAACTAAGGTCGAAGTGATTTCCAGCAAGAGTGCAATGGCAACGAATGATGTGAACGAAATGTATTCAGACAAAATGTCTAACTAAATGCACCTTCAGAACAGAACTGCAAAGAAGTTTAGTCAATACATTTGCAGTACTCACCTTTTCGGAATCCACAATTTTGTTATCATCATCCGAGCTGAGACCTGTATTGTCTGCTTCATTGACATCATTAGCATCATGGTCATTGTTCTCGATGAACGAGAACATATCGGCGTACCACAAACGCGTGTTGTAATTCGGATTCTTCCTTTTTTTACTGATCATCCGAAAATACGAACAGCGTAATTTTGCTATCTCTGAACTTAGACGCTTGATTGGAAATTTGGTGTCGGTCCTTGTGTGAATGGCCTTAGTCATTTTTGCAAAGGCAGTCCTTCGAACAGAGCGGCATTTCTCAAAGTGTTTTGAAGACCACAGGCAGGGGTGCTTCTTATATTCCTCTATGATGCACTTTGTGAGTTCCCTATTATCAGATAGCACACCCTGCAAGTGCCTACGTGAGGTACTTTTGGCATAAACTATCTTGTAAGAGAACAACTTACTTCGAACAGGTTTTCACCTGACTTGGCTGAGCCCCCGTCACTATCGATCAATGTAGACTCGTCTACATTGTCGATCTGCTTAGTTTGTGCGGTTGAGCTGGGGTTCTTGCTTAATAACCCTGCATCGTTAAGAGCGCTTCCGATAAATGATTTTGTTTCTTTTACATCATCTTCTTCTTTAATTGAAGGCATTGTGTCATCCCTGCCATTGTTCCCCTCGGTTTTCAGATCCTGACCTTTGATCTGAAATAGTATCCCCTTAGAAGAGATAGAATGGGGTGATTATTCTGCATTACCTTCTCAGTTTTCATGAAAGGGTCGATAAACACTGCTTCGACTTTGTATTCCCCTAAAGTCACTTCATCTATGGGAGCTTCATCATCTGATGCCTGCTTAAGTTTAACGAGTTGTTAGAAAGTAGCTCAAGTTATTTCCACATATTTCTACGTACTTCAGTTTTCACTTTCACAGGCGACAGTGGATCGAATTTGCTGCATGCACCTTCATCGAATTTGTGGCAATGTTCACTGGGTGTGGATATATCAATTGCACAATTTGTTTGGCTTTCAAGTCCGGGATTTCTTCTTCCAGCAGATAGACACGTGTGTAAGTGTTTGATGAACATGTTGGAGCTGAGCAAGGTGAATACCTGGCTGCATTTCGAGCAAATCACAATAAAATCTTGGAGCTTTACAGAACAATAAACTTCTCCACAGTGGGTGGTAACATCTGTCGGCTGATTGTAATCAATGCAGGTTGATACCGCAGCGCTAGCCATTATTATTCACTTTATATTATTACAATTAAAACTACGTTGGTAGTTTTGGATTCGATATTTTTATGATTTCCTTCACTATACTAGGGAAAAGTTTGTTTTTCAAATAGCAGATTCAGTTCCAATTATCTTTATTGTTTTGTATAAAAGGTGTACAATTTTCTCTTTCTTACAAACTAAATACTATATATGTAGACGTAGGTATTTTCTCTTTTTCTTTTGAACTTTGTGTGATGAGTGAGAAGGTAATATATCGGTTTTGTTATGAATGAAGTCTCTTGTTCAACGTAACACCGCGTCTCCATGAGCAATATTTCATAGCATGCTATCTGTCAATATTCATAGAAATACAAAACGAAAGTATGCAATAAAATTATAGCATGCTATAAGCTGAGCATTTTATGTAGAATTTGAGGTCTCTATTGGCAATTTCATAGTATGATTGATAAATTGCCTGCTATAAAATATTGCTCGTGGAGACATCGGGTTTTTTAGATCGCAACATGCTGATAGCTAGTGTAATTTTTTGTACAGATTGTATATAATTGAAATGGGATTTGTTGGTTAATGTTTGAGTAATTGTTTTTCTAATAGCTAGAATCAAGCAAGTCAGTTGTCAGTGCAAATTCAGGGAATTGCATAGCTGTTATATTACAAGTGCTGCCAAGTCACCGTGTAGTAGATAAGCTGCTACTAATTCTTATTAGACCATAGATGATTTAAAACGCATTTGTTTCATGCACATTTTATTGTATATTTAAGTACACGAAAGCGCAATTAAACTGTTCCAGTCACATTTGTCTGACTTTTATGAAAAAATGGTGTAAACTGGTGTATTCTGGTGTATGATTTATTTATCTAATTAATCTCGGTCGCTGAAAGTAGATTACTAATGTGGTGTTCGATAAAGCACTTTTTATGTTAGTTTGGTACAAGAAAAAGCAGTCCTTCTCAAATTTCAGAGCACTTTTGCGAATCTGGATTTTTTTTTCTCACAGTTGCTACAGATTTACCAATACAAGTGCGTTTGAGTAGGAAACATGGATCATGGAAGGATCTTCAATAACATACTTACCACTTGCGAGTACCCTCCTTTATGGAAAAAAGCCAAAATACTAACCAATACCTAAGCCTAAAAACGGGGTAAACACAGAATACCGACCCATATCCATATTACCGTTCTTGTCGAAAGTGTTCGAAAAAGCCATACTTAATTTGCTTCAAGGCTCCTCTTGCAGTAAAACTGTTGTACTCCTACCTGACGGGGCGTCAACAATGTGTGGCAGTGGGCAACAGATTGTCTTCATACCTAAGGCTGACAGCAGGTGTACCATCATACACCACCAATTCATTCACCCGCTCATTGCAGTGAATACGTTAACCCCTGAGGGCTCATTATAGACTCAGTTAGTCATTTATGACATAGCCTTACAGCGCATTCCCGGATGGAAAAGACCAGCACATCTGCGTTAACAGATTGCAGAAATTGTCAGCAGAAGAAAGGGTTAGGTTATGTTAGGTTGGGAGGGCAGTTTTGCATCAGATGCAAATTTTCACCCGAAAGCCGTGCAGGCCCATTGTGAGTACCCTGTTTATACATGTAAGGACATGTGGCTAACAAAACCACTTCGATCTGTTGAGGAATAGTTTTATGTCTGAAAGGGGTACCCCAGCCAAGTCGTCCAAACTTTCGAAGAACCTTGCTCCCATACAGGATGAGCGGCGTTCTTGTAAAGCTGGGCAGTGGCATAGAAGATGTTCCACGGACTCTATTTCCTCTTCGTCTCTGCAGCTTCTGCAGAAGTCATTTGCAAAAAGTCCCAGCCTTTTAGCCATGTTTCCTATGGTCCAGTGTCGGGTTAGAACCCCGACGGGCATCCGGATTTGACTTCTATTAAAAGAGACTAGGAGCTTTGATCTTTTGGTATCAACCACAGGCCACAGACTACGGGTTATGACGCAACCGATGGTGTTGTTGCATTGTTTCTTAGCCAGTTGTGTGGTGACGCCGTCAATAAAAGTCTTAGCAGTGTTGAAAGGCGGTAGCACCTCTCCGTCCGCTAGTTGAGGGTTCATATCAGAGCCGTATCTGGCCAATTCGTCCGATTTTTCGTTCCCTTCCACCCCAACGTGTCCAGGAACCCAGCAGTGTAGAACTGAGTGATGACGTATAGCCCTAAGTGCCAAGAGGCAATCTGTAACTCATTTCGCATTACCAAAGTTGGAGCCGATTGCTTTGAGTGCTGCTTGACTGTCCACACAGATGGTTATTTCTATTGCTGGTAGTCCCATCCATAGGATAGTCTGTGTTGCTTTCTTAGCGGCATAGATCTCAACTTGGAAGACGCTACAGTGGTCAGTCAGTCGAAACTACTGGTTAATAGCAAGCCTTTCTGAGAATACGCCGGCTTCTGTACCACTTTCTGTTTTTGAACCATCCGTATAGACGGTTATACCTCTAATGATGGTACTGGGTGAGTTCCAGTCCTGTCTTTTGGGTATAGTGATTCTGAAATTTTTCTCGAAGTTATATCTGGGTTTCTCATAATCTGTCAGTGACATGAGCCCCTTCCGATCAAAGATTTCAAGTATGCTTGAGTGTCTGCAGTAACCAGGCTTCCAAGTTTTGTTCTCTCTTAATCTGACAGCGGCTTTGGCTGCCACGTTCTTAGTGAATAGCTCAATGGGTTGCAGGTTTAATAGCGTTTCCAGACCAAGTTGTGGTGTGGATTTAATTGCGCCTGTTATACCCAAGCAAGCAATTCTCTGCACCTTGTTCAGGTTCTTAAGATAGGATTTGGTTTTGACCGCCTCCCACCAAACTAATGAACCATAGGTAAGAATGGGTCTCACAATCGCGATGTACAGCCAGTGCACAATTTGCGGTTGTAAGCCCCAGTTTTTCCCACAGGTTTTCCTACATGCATAAAAGGCATTAAGTCCTTTCTTCAGTATTCCGTTTCCAGTTCAATTTGGAGGTGAATACCACACCCGGGTATTTGGCCTCGGTCGAAAGATTAAGTCGGACGCCCTTAAGATTCGGTGGTACCTTAAATTTCCTGGTGAATAGAATGAGTTCGGTCTTTGTCGGATTAACCGCAAGACCGTTGTGGTCCGTCCATTTGGATAGTTCTGATAACGCAGATTCCATAATATCTCTAATGGTGGAAAGGTATTTTCCTGTTATTAATACAACTATGACATCCGCATAAGCGACCTCTGCTGACAAAGGATATAATTTAATTTTTAATTTTGGTGGGGGGCAATACCCCCCATTTATTTGTCTTATTACAAGCTGTACAAAACTTAACCTACTACTTAAAACTAGGACTAATAACTAGGGCTTAAAGCTAAGGATGGTGAAGGAGGTCAATTTTAAGGGAGGAACTACTGCGGTTGAAGTCAAAAACAGTAGGGTTTGAATTAACCTTCCGCAGCATACGGGAAATCGGTTCGTTTGAGCCATATGAGGTGCGGTGAGTTGGTAAATAGAAGAGACGAGGACAACGGATATTCCGAGGGTTAGTGTTAAAGGAGATAGCGTTGTAAAGAGACGTACAGTCGATGGAGCCTGAGAGCAGACGGTGAATGAAGAGAATGTATGCTACGTCCCTGCGTTCCTCAAGAGTATTGAGGTTAATGAGTTTGAGCCGATCTAGATAGGGAGGTAAGATTAGGGGATCATTCCAGGATAGTCCCCGAAGAGCAAATCGAAGAAAACGACGTTGAATGCTCTCGATTCTGTCTATATGGACACGTTGAAAGGGAGACCATGCTTGGCTTGCGTACTCGAGAAGGGGGCGAACAAATGTGACGTAAATAGATCTAGTCACGTACGGGTCAGAGAATTCTTTGGACCATCTTTTTACGAAGCCAAGCGATGAGTTTGCTTTAAGAATTATCTCATCAATATGCGAGCGGAAATTAAGTTCCCTGTCGCATAAAACTCCAAGGTCGCGAATATATTGAGCGAAGGATATGGGTTGACCGTGGAGAAGGTAAGTTCGAGGAGGAGACTTGTTGCACTTACGTGAGAAGGTAATAGATTCGCATTTGGTGACATTGAGTTCTAAGCTGTTTTTGAGGCACCAGGTGGAAAAATTATCTAGGTCTATTTGAAGGAGGCTGGAGTCATGTTGTGAGGAAATGGGCTTAAAAAATTTGGTATCATCGGCATAGAGAGAAAGTGCTGAGTGCTGAATAACTCTTTCAAGGTCGTTTATGGTTAGGATAAAAAGAAGGGGGCCTAAATGGCTGCCTTGAGGTACGCCAGATGTAGCCAAGAAAGGGGCCGATGGGACGGACCTGAAGCGAACACAATAGAAGCGGTTTTCCAAGTAAGAATTTATCCATTTTAGCAAAATAGGTTCAAAGCCAAGAGCAGACAGTTTGAAAACGATTAATTTATGGGATATTTTGTCAAAAGCCTTACTGAAATCTGTTGTAATGACGTCGACTTCTTTACCACTTTCTAAGGCTGAGAGTACAGAGGACACGAATTCGACAAGGTAAGAATTTTGTTGATCGAGATGTTCCACAGTAGAGGAGATAGGACTCCCCCTTGCGGTGTTCCACGATTAACGTCTTTCTTAATCGCACAGTCCCCTAGCCTGCTGTTAATAACTCTGCTGTTGAACATAGTCTTAACCCAGTTTGTCAGAAACCACAACGCTAAAACCTAAATCAAACCAAATTAAAGTAAAAGATAAATTTATTTATTTTGTTTACTTATCAGCAGCAGCATTATCACCCTTACAACTGCTTTCAACAACCAAACAGTGTGACTTCATATGTGAGTACAGACCCGCCTGTTGGGCAAAACACTTCAAACAGATCTTGCAGGCATATCTCTTTTTCTCGTCGTGCAACTTTTTGTGCTGAGCCAGGGTAAATCTCAGTTTAAATGTCGCCCCGCAGACATCGCACGTGTATTTCCTTTCGTCCGAATGTACCACCATATGGTTTTGTAAGCCATCCGGGTCGAAAAACGCACTGCCACACACTTGACATTTGTGGTCGCGTTGATTGCGATGTCTCCTCATGTGCAGATGGTACTCCGAATTGGCGGGCAATTTTTTGCCGCAAATTTCACAAATAAAGGGCTTCTCGCCCGTGTGCTTTTGATTATGTCGTCTCAACTCGGTCGTGGTCACAAACGATTTGTCACAGATTTGACATCGGTGCGGCGTGACGCGATTGTGGCGGTGCATGTGAATTTTAAAATTGGTCTTACAAGAAGTCGTAAAATCGCACAGGTCGCATTTAAGAGGCGCCTTGTGTGTGTTTTGATGGTAGAAGTATCTGGAACGAGTGAGAAATCCCTTACCGCATAACGCACACTTGTAGGGGAAGTCACCGGCGATTTCGATTTTGTGCTTCTCGTACTGACGTAATGTGCGGAATTGTGTATTGCAGTGAGTGCAGTACTTATTAACAACTTGGTTGGCTTTGCCGAGGAATTTCAGTGACTCGTAGAACCAGACTGGTTCTTTGTTCTCTTTCGGAGTGTTTACAACGACTGAGTGAAGGTAACCAATTGCCGAGATGACTTTTTCCTTTGTTGCAACTACGTCGTTTTGGAGGAGCATGTTCACAATCTTTTCGTATGCTTCCGACTCAGCTGATGCATCGCCCGAATCCTTATGCTTTTCATCCCACAGGCAGCCCTGTTCTTCGTACAGTTCTATAAAGCTCATCATGAGAGGTCTGTTTTCGGTGAGGTATGTGAAATCTTCGATGGGATCTCTTTCAATATTGGTCTGTAACTTTGGCGCAGTTTTTTGCTGTCGGTTCGCAAACGGCTCTAGGAACGACAACCGATCGTAGAAAAAGGGTGTTTGATTGCAGTTGGCTGTATCTCCATTTTCAGCGGCGATATTGTACCGCAGAGCTCGGAAGTAGCATTCTTTAATATAGCGGAGTTGATAGCGCAGCTGGTCCACTGTCAGGTGGCAGTCGTGTTTGGAGCTGAGGGTTGAGAGGATGTTCTCGAAAGCTTCTCTCCGCACACAGCGCATTGCAAACCCTGCATGGCTGGTGTCCCATAACATTGGCGCAGCCTTATAAAGCTCGATTATAGCGAAGATATGCTCTTTCTAAAATAACAGAAGCGGATCAATATCGCTAGGGACAGAGAATAATTGCCAACACTTACTGATTGGTGTTGTTTCCGTTTTTGGTGGAACTGGAAGTGCATGAGAAAAATAAACAATAAGACAGTTTGTATAAAGGAATTTGTTGATTCTTAAGTTGTCTTGGCGAGCGAAGCTGTATGTCGTTCCGGCGAGTGAGGAAGATGAGTTATAAGCGCTGATCGTGGGGTCCAAATTAGCCACGCAGTTTTAAATTGATTGCAAGTCTCTTATTTATTTATCGCCCATGAAAAGAAAGCTTATGAAAAGAATGCTACGTGAACGCAAACGCGTGCGAGGAAAAGTGTTTGGACAACTCAGAAGCGGAATCGTTCAAGTTTCTGTTGATTTTGATTGAGGACGCGCACAGGAGAGGAACTGAACATGAATAGGCGCTCAATATTCAGCATTATGTTGAATAAAAAGATGCAAACGGCGCTCATATTAACAAACTTCTGGTACTTTTAAGCGACGCATTGTCGCGTCTACTAATAGAATACGCGGAGAGAGAGACGGAACAGCCGCACTGGCCGATGCAACTTAATAGAAACAAATCTTCCACAAAACCAATCAAAAACAACTCCTCATAGCTGAACTCAATCCTAACTCAGCCCATCCACATTACAGCTGCCCTCCTGTTTCGTCAAATAAATACGACAGCTCGCTCACGCAGTCCGAGAAGTTGTTTTGACCCAATAAACAATAAAGAAACCAACGAATTAATCTAATTAAAGTACGCACCTCTTCGGATTCCGCAATACTATAATCATCATCGGAGTTCGCATATTTATTGCCATCTTCCACCGCTTTATCAACATCGTTGTTGTTCTCGATGAACGACAAAATATTGGCGTACCACAACAGCGTTTTTTGTCTCGGATTCTGTTCTTTAGAACGAACCATTCGGAAATACGCAGAGCGCATTCTTCGAATTTCGAGACTAAGACGGTCAATTGGAAACTTAATGTCGGTCCTTTTGTGAATGGCCTTGGCCATCTTTGCGTAGGCAGTCCGTCGAACAGAATGGCATTTTCCAAAGTGTTTTGAAGACCATAGGTTGGGTTGTTTCTTATATTCCTCTACGATGCACGTTAGGAGCTCCCTATTTCTAGATAGCGGACCCTGCAAGTGCTTACATGAAGCGCTGTTGGCATATATTGCCGTAGTAAGAGCAACTTACTTGGTAGAGATCTGGTTCCTTTTCGTCTGGCCTGCCAGAGCCTTCGTCACTCTCAATCAAAGTAGGGTCGCCATTGCCCGGCTCTTTGACTTGTTCGGTGGAGCCGGGGTTCGCCGAACACAGCTGTGCATCATTGAATGTGGTACCGATGAATGACATTTGATCAAAGTAATGCAAATGTATGGGGAATACGGCTTCCTCATTTGGATGTTCCCTCTCAAAGGCTTCTTTGGTGCGCAGCACACGCCTGTAATTGTCCCTGAGCAGGAAAATTTTACGCCTGATCGTCATTACATCGAACGATTTATTGTGTTTGATATTAATTGCATTTGTAATTTCCTGAAGCGCAAGGAAGCGCGAAGAGCGACAGCTGGCTCTAAAGAGGTTAATGTCCCACAAAAGAGGATGTTTCTCGTACTCATCGATTATGCTGAGTGTTATTGTTTTACTTATATCATCATCATCCTCATCTTCTTCTTCCTCTTTATCTTCTCCAATTAAAGGTAGATGATCATCTTCGCTTTCGGTTTGTTGATATTGATCGAATATCTGAAAGTGTTCGGACTTAGCGGAGATAAAATGTTGTGCTTACCACGCCTTACCTCCTCAGTTTCTACGAAAGTGTCGATAAACACTGCTTCGGCTTTGTATTCACCTAAAGTCACTTCATCTATGGGAGCTTCATCATCCGATATCTGTTTAAGTGCAACGAGTTGTAAGAGAATAGCTCAAGTTATTTCTACTCACTTCAATTTTCACTTTCACAGGCGACAGTGGATCGAATTGGATACCTGCACCTTCTTCCAATTTGTCGCAATGTTCACTGGGTGTGGAGACATCAATTGTGTAATTGGGATTTGTTTGGTTTTCAAATCCTAGATCTCTTTTTCCAACAGACAGACAGCTCTGCATGTGTTTGATGAACAAATTGGAGCTGTGCAAGGTGAATACCTGGCTGCATTTCGTACAAATTACCACGAAATCTTCGAGCTTGTCAGAACAATAAACTTCTCCACAGTGCTTGGTAACAACTGTTGTAACAGCCGGCTGATTATAATCAACACAAGTTGATACCGCAGCGCTAGCCATTAGTATTTAAATTGTTTAAATTAAAATGTCAGCTGGAGTGTTGAATTGGATATTTTTATTAAAGTTTTCTATCAAGTTATATGTAAATAAATAATAACAAAGGCTTGCACACGTTATGGGAATGGGTACGTTCAAAACTCAAGTTCACAGTATGACAGCTGGCTGATGTCACCGACAGTGATACCAGACTACAAGTTGTATCATTTTCCACCATTTTTGAGCTCACAAAATATATACAAGATTTTTTACCTTAAATTATTAAAAATTCAAAATCTTTGATTTTAAAAATGAATTATGTTATATTCCATATTAAAATTGATGAAAAACGTTTTCTAGTAATTGCATTATAACACTTTACGCTTCCGATTTGTGATCTCATTCTCACGCCTGTATTATTGACTGCGGACAAACGGACGGCGAGCTCTTCCGTAACAGGATGAATTTGGACTGGAGAAAATTAATATGGTTCTAACAGGATGGAGTGAAATTTCACGATCCATAACCGGAATTCTGAGGGCCGCATTTCCGAGTGGACTAATCTCTCGTTTTGGCGAGTTGCAATCGTCGGCAAAATCGCCTGGGACAGATCACGTATAACTACCAAAATGAGTTGTTTTTTGGCCGATTTTTTTGTAGGTATCGTCAGTTTTCATTACATTTGGGTAGACTTATGTCGTTTTCCATTGGTTTCACTCGGGGATCCACTCATTCTGAAATCCAATGGAACAGCAAAACTGCTTCTGACAGAATCCACCAAAGTATTGGTGAAATGCCAAAAAATAATCTATGGCTGCTGTCAACTGACTTGTAATAAATACATAAAATTGCACTTGTGTGAGTGCTTCTTGAGTGGATTCTGACTTGAAATCGAGAAGCGAAATTCTCTTCTCAGAATCACCAGAAGAGTATTTTTGTGCCAATGGAACAGCATTTTTTCGATTCCGGACTCTCCCGGACGCTTCTTTTTGTCCAATGGAAAACGACATTAATTGGATGAAGCTTTTAAACTAGTAATTTGTTGCTAGATTTCGAAGTCTACCGTTTTGACGACAGTCGCCTAAAAATTTAAATGATCAGGACCCTGATTTAATCGTTTAAGACTTCCTTTTGTGGGGTATATAGAAGTCACGAGTCTATTGCCAACAAACCTCACTCTTGAAGCCCTCAAAGAGTACTTCCGTGAGCATTGCGAGGACCCTTTCGTCCTAAGTTCTGGCAATGCCATAAATCGGGGCCGAATCATCATCAATTCCGGCGGCGGTCAGTTTTTCCTTCATAAAAAAATCACAGTTGCCACCTTGTCTATTATATTCTTCGATATAATTAGGCCGCAACTACTTTTACATAAATAAGACTACAAATACTCCCTTACGATAGATCGGCAATTATCGTTCTATTGGTCTGTTCCATTTGAGAAGGAATGCCTTGAAATCGATAAATGAATGACAACTTGTTTTGTTCCATTCAATTTTTCTTAACAAACACATTATGTGACTTCATGTGAGAGTATAGCCCCGCCCTTTGGGCAAAACGTTTTCCACAGATCTTGCAGACGTGCTTCTTTTGCTCATCGTGCAGGGTCTTGTGCTGACGCAGTGTCATCTTCCGATTGAAGGAAGCGCCACAGATGTCACAGACGTGTTTTCGCTCGTCCGTATGGCCTGCCATATGGTTTTGCAAGGCTTCCATGCTGTAGAACGCAGAGTCACACAATTCGCACTTGTGATCTCGCTTGTTGAGGTGTCGTTTCATGTGCTGGTTTAGCATCGCATTGGTTGGAAACGTTTTTCCGCAAATTTCACAAACGACCGGCTTCTCACCGGTGTGTGCTAACAAATGTCGTCTCAATTCGCTCGACGTTACGAATCCTCGTTCGCACAGCTCACACTGGTATGGCGTGATTCCCAGGTGCCGGTTCATGTGGACTCTGAAACCGTGCTTATCATATGCCTGGAAGTCGCACTGGTCACATTTAATTGGCTTCTTGTGTGTCTTCATGTGGTAGTTGAGTATGTTTCGAGTCGTACATTCCTTATTGCAAAGGGTACACCTGTAGGGGGAGTCCCCCAATTCGATTTTGTGTTTCTCGTACTCGAGTGATGTGCGGAAATGTGTGCTGCAATGTGAGCAGTATTTATCGTCGACTCGGGGAACCCCGCCAAGGAAACTAAGGTATTTATAGAACCAGACTCTTTCGGCTTTCTTGCCGCTGTGGGACTCGCGTTCAATGGCTTCCTGTGTACTCGCCACTGTTGCGTGGAGAAAGTCAATTGCCGACAACACTTGTTCTGTTGTAAGAACGATGTCGTTTTTTGCCAACATCCTTACAATCTTATCGTAGGCTTTCGACTGAGCCGATGGATCGGTTGTGTCTTTCTGCTCCCACAAGCAACTGAGATTTTTGTACTTTCGTATAAATTTGACCATGAGCGGTCTGTTTTCGGTGAGATATGTAAACTCTTCACTTGAAGTTGTCTCCATATCTACATCTGCCGCATCGGTAGACCTTTTGGCAAAGGGTTCTAGGAATGACATTTGATCGTAGAAATACGGCTTGGTGGCGACTTCATTGTGCAGAGCACGAGAGTAGCATTTTTTCAGGTAGTCCAGTCGATTGCGGAGCTGGGAAAATGTCAGTTGGCAGTTGTGCTCTTCCCGGACGGTGGACAATATCGCTTCAAAGGCTTTCTTTCGCTCATTCCGCACCAGATACCATCTATGGTTGGTGTCCCATAAGACGGGCGCGTTCTCATAAAGTTCGATGATCGCATAGACGCACTTTTTCTAAAAGAAAAACAAGGATAGGCATTGGAAAAAAGAAATACCACATAAAAATAGAGGTGACTTACACTTTGGATACTACATCGGTTTTGGAAGCGCTGAAATTATTGACACCGTATTAGTAGAGCCTGATGACAGAACCTAACATAATCTTTCAGTAAAAACAGATCTATCTCTGTCTCAAAGGTTAAACTATCAAATATATGAAACAAGAGTATTGACCTCAGACAAAACAAATAGCAAGCCAGAGAGACACATCTGATAGCCATAGACTACGGACCACAACTTACCCCTTTGGCATTTTTTTTCGAATCATTTTTTGGCAGGCTGTTGTCATCTGAACGGGCATCTCCGCCTTGCAACACCTCGTTGTCAGCTTCATCATCGTTCTCGATGAAAGACAAAATATCAGCGCACCACATGGTCGTTTTATATGTCGGATCTTCCCGTTTCTTACGCAACATGCGCAAGTACGAAGAGCGCAAGCTACATATCTCCGTACTCAGATTGTCGGCTGTGAACTCTGTCTCAAACTTTTCATTTATAGCTGTCGCCATCTTTGCGTAGGCAGTGCGTCGAACAGAATTGTTCTTTTGGTAGTGTTTTAAGGACCAAAGGCATTTTTGTTTCTTGTACTCCTCTATGATGAAAGTCAGAAGCTCGCAGTTTTCCTTGAGTATTCCCTGAAAGAAGTGGGTTTACAGAAGTGTTTCGCCATCTGGATCAGCACTTACTTTGTAGGGCTTTTTGTGTCCACCGTGAGACTTGTGGTTGCTCTCCTGGTAACTATCAACGGACATGTGGCTATCGTCTTCATTTGTTGTCTGTCCGTACTGTTCTTTTGACTGTCGATTCGATGAAGTTTCTGTATGGGTGGAATTGCTTCCAATAAACGACAATTGATCAAAGTAATGCAAGGTGCTGGGGAAGTTTTCTGTTGCATTCGGATTGTCGCGTTCGTAGGCCTCTTTGTTGCGTAGCACACGCCTGTAGTTTCCTCTCAGTTGGACAATCTTCTGCCTAATTGCTGTGTCGGTGAAATCTTGGTTGCATCTTTCATTGATCGCAGCTGTGATTGACTGGAACGCACTGTCACGGGTGGAACGAGTGCTGGAATTGGAGAGATCATAATCCCACAAGCAAGGATATTTCTTGTATTCACTGATCAGGGTTAGAATTATAGTTGCGGTGCTTGCATCTTCTGCTGCATTCGAAGATTCACCATCGTCTTCGTCGTTGTCACTTTCGGATTTTTCATCATAATCGAATGCCTGTGAGAAGTTTTTGATGTAAGAGATGGCATCCACATCCGATGTCTATAAAGAATTACCTCATTGTCCTGAGATTCTGCGAAGTACTCAGGTTCAGTTTTAAACTGGTTTATAGCGGCTTCATCGGCTGGGGGTTCTTCTGCTGTCTGTTTGAAAGAAAGAACAGACGAAACTAAATCAAGGTGGGAAGTGAAACAGACAAAACAGACAATGAAGTCCAAGTGACCTCAAAGAGTAGTCATACTCATATCTACCTTACCTGGCAATCGTCGTCCACATTATCAGCAGCCTTCTTCTCAAAGAGAAACGAAAGTCTATCATAGTACCACAGAACTACGGGCTTGTTGAACTTTCTATTGAGCTTGGTTGCTCGCCTGTAGCCGCTACGCAGGCAATCGATTTTTGCACTTATTTCCTTTTCCGTAACCGACAGGTTGTATTTGTCATTAATAAAATGTGCTATTTTGCGAAAGCAATCGACTCGCTCTGCCAAATCTTTGTACATGGGCGCTAGTGGATCCCATAACGTGGAATAATTCCGATACTGTGCTATGGTGTCCAATATTACATTACAATCACTCAATTGGTATAAGTTGGCTCCCTCGTTCTGTAAGCAAAGTTACAATGAAATGAAAAGGTAACTAAGTACCCCCTTCTCACCTCTTCATCATCGGAATCTAGAGGCTCCTCATGAGATACCTCCTCTTTCAGATCATCGATTGTTCCCATAATAAAATGCATTCTGTCAAAGTACCACAACTGTGCCGTGCACCCGTGCTCCTCTTTTTCTTTGAGTGCACGCCGATAGCTACACCTTAACCTCGAGATCTGTCTCCGAAACTCAATGTCTGTGAAATGCGTTTGAAATTTGGCATTGACAACTTTCCCGATTTGGTTATAATGAACCGCTCTTTCCGCTACACTTGCAGATTTACTCAAATTCACATCCCACAGAAGCGGATGCTTCTTGTATTCTTTGATTATTTCAATTAACATTTTACGACGAGCTCCATTTGAAATGGACAAATCGTCTTCGTCATTGTAGTCAGAGAGGTAGTCCTCTTCATTGCACAGCTCTTGTTGAAAATCCGGCGGCTAGATAGAATACTTTACTTACATACATTACAAATAGACACGGAATACCATACCTCGATTTCGGCTTTCATTATCAGCAGAGGGTCGAAATGAGCTTCAGGGCTTTCGGCGTTGTCGCATTTTATCGACGAAGTGAAAATGTCTTCGATGGAATTATTCGAAACTGTGTGGACCAAGGATCCTGGAATGGGAAACATGGTAGATAGACATTCCTTGATGTGTTTGATGAAGTTATTGCAGCTAAGCAAGTTAAATTCTTGTGAACATGTAGTGCAATTTATCGAGAAGTCCTCCAATGTCGGTGAACAGTAAACTTCTCCACAATGTGTGGCAACAGTTGGCGCTGGCCAATTGTTTGAGACGAATGTCGAAACAGCCGCACTAGCCATTATTTTAATATATAGAATTAAGCTTTGCAGAACATAAATAATTAATAGGTAAGTATATTGTTCGGTTTGGATTTGTTAAATTTGTGTTGATACTTGATATTGAGTGCGTTCAGTTACATGAAGCGCATAATCAGCAAATAATGCATTTCATGGTTTTTGTCACTGAACAACTTAAGCGGGAAACACTAAACTCTACCAATCTTATGGCGTTTTCCATTGGTTTCACTCGGGGATCCACTCATTCTGAAATCCAATGGAACAGCAAAACTGCTTCTGACAGAATCCACCAAAGTATTGGTGAAATGCCAAAAAATAATCTATGGCTGCTGTGCTGTCAACTGACTTGTAATAAATACATAAAATTGCACTTGTGTGAGTGCTTCTTGAGTGGATTCTGACTTGAAATCGAGAAGCGAAATTCTCTTCTCAGAATCACCAGAAGAGTATTTTTGTGCCAATGGAACAGCATTTTTTCGATTCCGGACGCTTCTTTTTGTCCAATGGAAAACGACATTACAAGGGACCTCTCGGCTCTTGATCAGACGAAAGTCTGCGCCCGCGTCACGCAATAGAGAATGATGAAAGGTTCGTTCGCGTAAGCGGTTTGAATCGAACGCAATCGATATAAATCGATCGCAATCGCACATGGTCATACACGTAGTATAAAAAAAAAACAATTCATCGCAAACCTGGGTGAGAGTGTCATTCGAAAAATGAAACTATTGTGAATGAATAAAATAAATGAACATATTTTTCATTATTAATGGCGTTTTTTATTGAAAATCCTAGAGAATTGCCCCAAAATTCAGGATTGCTCCTTAAATGAAATGGAAAACGACATTACTTTGTAAGATCTCCATAGCAACTTTTGAAAATACAGCAAATGGGGCTATGACTTTGTCCAAGTCCATTGTAGCGATGATAGAGGAACTCGAAAATCGTCCACAGAAGAGTCTCCCTATTTATTGAAAGCCCGTAGCAAAGCTTCGGTCGA
Source organism: Cheilosia impressa (assembly GCA_948293265.1). NCBI lineage: Eukaryota > Metazoa > Arthropoda > Insecta > Diptera > Syrphidae > Cheilosia > Cheilosia impressa. The sequence continues at coordinate 6,444,523 of OX411882.1, forward strand.
ATCGAGGTTAGGTTATGCCCAATTCGTCATTCGTCCGTGAAAAATTCCAACCGATCAGTTATTCATTTTTGAAATGAGACTTAAGAAGGCTTCAACCAAGACCTTAGAACGCATTTTGTCTACACTTCTTTTCATCACATATAAACGGAAGTTAAAACACAGCTTTGGCAGAGAACGTTCTTTGCTCTTCGCTGATGGCTTGGTAGTTTCTGGATCGTTACAGAACAAACTTCGTCGCGCACTTGATAGGATTGTAGCCGTCTGTATTGAGACTGGGCTAAAGGTAAACTTCAAAAAACCAAGTTGTGGTGGTCGTCTCAGGGTACAAGCTGTTTTCATTTATGCGAAAAATATAAATAAATCGAAAATAAAGAACAAGAACTTGTGCAATTACGTTTAACTTTGTTTATTTAGAATAGCTGACCAGAATGAGTCATTTCTTAGGGTCAATTTTTTGGTTAAAGGCGTTTGCGTGAATCCTCTCCCAATAACGGCTCAAAACCTACCGAGGTAGGTGCTTAATGTTCTTAAGAGGCCTGTTCCCATACTGGCTAAATGTCGCAGTTATTACAATGCAAAAGAACTCTCGAGCACAAAATCTTGTACACCTTCGAAGGAATGAGTTTGAGCAAATCTGACAGAACTTTCGAATGCATCATCGTACAAAATGCAGCGTACGCATCCTACACAACGCCAAACTATGCAAAACAAACCTAGTGCGACTTCATGTGAGAGTATAGACCGGCTTTTTGTGCGAAAAGCTTTCCACAGATCTTGCACTCGTGTTTCTTTTGCTCTGCATGCAAGGCCTTGTGTTGTTTCAATGTCATTTTCCGCTTGAATTTTGCGCCGCACACGTCGCAGATGTGATTGCGCTCGTCCGAATGCCCCGCCATATGATTTCGCAGACCTTTCGGCGTGTAAAAGGCACTGCCGCACACGGTGCACTTGTGATCGCGTTGGTTGCGATGGCGCTTCATGTGCTGATACAGTTCCGAATTGGATGCCATTTTATTGCCGCAAATATAACACACGAAGGTCTTTTCACCAGTGTGCTTCAGCGCATGTCGTTTCAGCTCAGTCGATGTTACAAATGCCTTGTCGCAGGTTTCACACTGGTATGGCGTGTCGCCCTGGTGCCGGCGCATGTGCACTTTCATATTGTACTTGTCATATGCCTGAAAGTCACACTGATCGCATTTGAGGGGCTGCTTGTGGGTCAGCCGATGGTACATGTACTTGTTGCGCGAGCAAAACTCCTCGTTGCAAATAGCACAGGTGAAGGGGTTCTCGCCGATTTCGATTTTGTGCTTCTCATACTGACGTATTGAACGAAAATGTTGGTTGCAGTGCGAGCAGTATTTATCGCTGAATCGGGGAATTTCATCGAGAAATTTGAGATGTTCATAGAACCAGACACGTTCAAAGGTTTTCGCTGATTTTTCGTCCACCTCAGAGGCTTCGTGGTCACTTACAGTCGCGTGGAGGAAACCTATTGCCGACAAGACCTGCTGTTTGGTCAGATTTATGTCGTTTTGTAAGAACATGTTGGCAATGCTCTCGTAGGCTTCCGCCTGAACTGTCGCATCACGAATGTCCTTATGCTTTGGGTCCCACAGGCAATGCTGCTCTTTGTACAGCTCTATGAAGCTGAGCATAAGAGGTCTGTTGTCAGTGAGATATGTGAAGTCCTCGCTGGACTCCGATGGAATGTCGGTCTTCATCGTTGGAGCATTTGTGTCCTGCTTAGCAAACGGTTCTAGAAATGACATTTGATCGAAGAAAAATGGCTTCGCGGGTTGTTTATCTTCATCGCGCAGAGCACGGCAGTAAGACGATCTTAAAAACAGGATCTTCTGACGGAGTTGCTTAGTTGTGAGCTGACAGTTCTGATCCGCATTGAGAGTCGAAGTCATTTCCTCGAAAACTTTCGACTTAGCAGTACGATGCCTAAACGCTCTGTGATTGGTGTCCCACAAGATTGGCGCAGCCTTATACAACTCGATGATTGCGAGGATATGTTTTCTCTAGAAAAAGGAACAGTGAGCTGAGTCATACCTTAACAATTCTGGACCACAACCTACCTCATCGGCTTGCCCGGAACTTATGTCGTTGTCGTCGGGGCTTTCTTCCTTACAAACGATTGGCATTCCGCTGTCATCTGGGTCCTCCTCAATAAATGATAGCAGATCAGCATACCACAATGAATTTCTTTGCCCGCTCTGTTTTCTGTGTACCATCGTCCTATATGTGGACCGCAGTCTTCGTAGCTGACAACTGACCTGTTCAGGGGTGAATTCAGTCAGAAACTTATCGTTGACAAATTTAGCAATCTCAGCATAAGCATTTTTGCGGGCTGAAAACTCCCTTCGCGAATACTTTGTACTCCACAGGATTGTCCGTTTCCGGTACTCTTCGATCATGCACGTCAAGAGCTCTCTATTCTTTGTCCTGTCCAAACTCCACTTATGCAGTCGTTTTCTGGTATGACAAACAGTCGAAAGTGTTGACTCACGATATGTCGCTCCGATAAACGAAATTTGGTCAAAGTAATACAGGAAAATGGGGAATTTTGTCTGACTATTCGGATGCTTCTGCTCGTAGTTTTCTTTGCTGCGCAGGACCCGCTTATAACTGGTTCTTAGATTGGAAAATTTGCTCCTAATCGTCTCTTCGCTAAATGTTTTATTGCATTTAGCATTGACGGCGTCTGTGATTGATCGGAGGGCTGCGCTGCGTTCAGTGTATTCGGTATGTTGGTGCAGGTCATTACTCCACAGGCAGGGGTGTTTTTTGTACTCCTCAATGATGGTAAATACCACTTTCCTGGTTGGGAAATAGTCCGATTCACCATTGGAATACAGATCTTTGTCATCATCACCATCATCAGTGAATTCAAGGCCATTGTCATCATCACAGTTGTCGGACGGTTGACTTGGATCCAAAAACTGAAAGAGTTTGCCATTAGAAGAGACAAAAAAAGAATCCGTACGTACACTTGCTACCTTATTATCTCGGCTTTGTTTGTGAGATTCGTTTGCGAGAAGTTCAATTTTTAGTTCGCCCAGCGTCAGGTCATCATCATCTACTGTTTGTTCTTCTGACATCTGTTTAGAAGATAGAAGTATAAAGGCTACAATTAGAGGGTTGACGAGGCAGCTTATTCATTGCGGATAGGTGTACGCACGGTGGACGAGTAAGCCCTTACAAGCGTAGAGGAGGTGGGGAAATCGTTTCTAGCCTTTCTGGGTGCAGTATTACCTAGATGATGATGTAGATTTGGGAAGTGGTACGTTCCTTACTCTACTACGTGACACGCTCAACCGGCACTACCAACTTGTCTTCGCCGTCATCATCCTTTCCTATCTCTAAATCAGGTTAACACAAACTTCCAAAGTGTAGACTTACCAGACAATCGCTTTCCTCGTCGCCGGCCTGGCTGTTCTCGAAAACCCCCGATAACTGGTGATAGTACCAAAGAGTAATAGGTTCATTCGACATTTTATTGGCGATGCTAGCCTTCTGGTAGCCATCTTGAAGGCTTGCGAATTTTTTATAAAGGTCGTTGCCGTCAACATTAGTTTGGTACTTGTTGTTAATAAAAATTGCAATCTCGTCTAAGACATCTTGTCGATCTTTCTTCAACTGTTCCGAGCGCGGCTGGGCCTCAATTAGGACGACATTCTTCTTAAACTGATCAATAATATCCGATATGATGTCCTTCGTATTCAATTGATGCAAGTTCCCGGTCTTTGCATCATCGTCATGGTCGGAAACTTCCAATTTGAAAACAGCAGTCTTCTTATCCAAAATTTCTTGCTTATCTTCTGTTGCCGCGATAAAGTTCATCTTATCAAAGTACCACAAATGTGGGGGTCTTTTGTGTTTGCCATCGTTTTTAAGAGCCCACTTATATCCATCTCTCATCACAACAATATCACGTCGTAGTTTCGAGGCGGTAAAGTCAGTTTTGTGTTTCAAATTGAAATCCTGTTGGATTTGCTTGAAATGAAGCGTTTTATCCCATGGAGTTGCGGTCTTCTCCAGGTTAACATCCCACAACAGTGGATGCTTCTTGTACTCTTCAATTAGACCGCTCAACATAGCGCGACGTTTTAATTTCTTAGCGGACAGTTCGCTTTCGCCAGCACAGTCAAGGTCAACATCCTCAAAACTGGGTGCTTCAGAGAAGTCGGTTGCTGGCTGATGAGTAAAACAAATTATATTTGAAATACTATCCCCATAGACAAATAACGTACCTCGATTTCTATTTTCATAGACAACAGTGGGTCGAAATGATTGTCTGCGGACGAGTCAAGTTCAATGTTTTCCCTCTTTACAGCAGGAGTGAATATTTTTTCGACAATATAATCAGAGTGTTTGCTTGTGTCCTCTCGAATGGACGCAGCAATGCATTCTTTGACGTGTTTGATAAACAAGGTGCAGCTGAGCAAGTTGAATTCTTGTGTACATGTCGCACAATTTATTGAAAAGTCCTCACACGCCTCGGAACAATAAATTTTACCACAATGTGTGGAAAGAGCTGGTGAATTGTATGCCACGGGCACTGATACTGAAGCACTGGCCATTATATTTCCAAAGGATTATTATTTAATTTTAAAATATATATCTTCTTAAGAAATTGTTTCTATTTTGTTCGGAATCGGAATGCAAATAGAAAATTATCAAAGTTCAGATTTGCATCTTGTTGGACGCAGCGTTGCCGTTGAAATTTTTTAAAAATGGGAATAGAAAGTATCAAAAACCAGCAGCATAAACTTTTATTTTTAATTTAGTTGTTCATTCTTTTTCTACTGCCAAATCGAACATTAAATCCGAATTTTATTGGATTTATTTTTTTTCACTTGCACTGGAGGTCCATTTTAGTTGATTTCCACATACGCATTTTGAAATAATTTAATATAAAAAATCGTTTCCATACGCGAAAAATTAATAATTCAGGTTAAAAAAGCAATCCTTCCAATAATAAACAATCCGTACCGTCAGCTGTGTGTCATATACGGCATTTGTGAAAGTTTGTGTAAATCTGTGAAATAAAACCGAGATTTCTCAAAAGTGCCTCAAAAAAAAAATTGTTTTTTTCCTAAAAAATATAACGTTTGCCAACTCGAAAACGACGTAACAGATCACAAGTGCCTGACTCGCGTCTCAAGCTAAGATTAGACTGCATGCCAATAATGCATATGAATGCCAACAGGCAAATGACCAGCTGTCAAATGACCAAATGTCAGGATTATTAAAACTGAATATTAGACTATATATGACCAAAATTACAAATATGGTCATATTTGCCTTGATGGTCATTTAAAACATTTTTGTTATTTACTACCAAATAATGTTAAAGTAGGGTAATGCTGTAAAGAAAAACAAAGCAAAAAGTTGAAGTTGGAACACCGATGACAACAAAATAATTCTTAGGTCTGTTCCTTTACTTTTGTAGTAAAATGGAAAAGACTGTCAAAATGACATTGGTGGGGATAAATTCTCTCAAGGAGAGAGACACTTACGAAAAAGTTAGGGAACGCTTTTGTAGCAAACTACCAATAATGACAGATACATAATTCAAAAAGTGGCACAAAAAGCCGTTAAAATATCTGATAAACGAAGAATTTTGCTAATTAACTAACAAGATTAGTTGATTCATCTAGAGATGAAAGTGATTCGGAATAAATCGACCTTTTTTTTGAAGAATCCGAGTATGTGGAAGAGTTTGTACTGATTGAGCTATTTACAAGCATTCGAGAAGGGGAAAAAGCAACACAGCACTAAAAACTATGTGGAGGAGATTGTCCTTTCTTAATCCTCACAGCAAAGAAGAATTTCGTCGTCACTTTCGAAAAGAATCTAAGGAGAACATTCAATATTATTTTCCCGCCTGTTGATACCATTTTAATTCGTAAGAAATCAAAACAAATGCACTTATTTGCCAAATAAGACAACAAATTTCAAATCAGCTGTTAATTGAAAGATGTCTGACAGCTTTTTCATTTCTACACCAAGAAATTTGTTGAGTAAAAATTCGTAAGATTCTCAGTGGATTGGTAATAGCTTGCTCTCTCGATGACGCTCTCTTTTACGAATTTTTCGAGTTAAGGAACGACATTGAGTAAAATTCGTACGAATTGTACAAATTCGTAAGATTTAAAAGTAAGGGAACAGACCTCTTGTTTCATCAAAAATGCCAGCAATGCCATAACAAAATTTTAATAAAGTGCATATGGGCATAATGGTTTATGCTGGCATTCGTGCTTATTGTCCGATTCCACTATTATCAGCCTGGTCATATGTGGCATAGCTCATTAGCGCATAAGTGAGATATGCCCATTACATTGTAAAGGGTGATTTTTTAAGAGGTTTAGAACTTTTAAAAAAAAAAACACAAAAAATTCGAAAAAATTAATGAAATATTTATTTGAATCGATAGTTTGAACCTTGCAATTTAATGTTTAAAGATAATTTCATGCAAATGTTGACCGCGGCTGCGTCTCAGGTAGCCCATCCGCTGAGTCTAATTTTGGCATACTCTTTCACACATATCGGCCGGTATCTCACGAATGAATGCATGGATGTTGGCTTCCAGTGCGTCAATCGAAGCGGGCTTGTCCCTATACACATTAGCCTTGGCATACCCCCACAAAAAATAATCTAATGGTGTCAAATCGCACGATCTAGGCGGCCAATTGACCGGCCCGAAACGTGAAATTAACTGTTCACCAAACTCGCCTCGCAATTGCGCCATTGTTTCGCGTGCTGTGTGGCATGTGGCACCGTCTTGTTGAAACCACATATCATGCAAGTCAAGAACTTCCATTTCGGGCAAAAAAAAGTTTGTTATCATCGCTCGGTAGCGTTCACCATTGACAGTACCGCTGCGATTCGCATCATCTTTGAAGAAATATGGCCCAATAATGCCGCCGGCCCATAAACCGCACCAAACAGTGGCTTTTTCGGGATGCATTGGTAGCTGTTGCAATGCTTCTGGCTGATCTTCACTCCAAATGCGGCAATTTTGCTTATTTACGTACCCATTCAACCAAAAATGAGCCTCATCGCTGAACACAATTTTTCGATAAAAAAGCGCGCGATGAACATTTCGAACCGAGCACGAATTTTGATAGTAAAATTCAATAATTTGCAAGCGTTGTTCATTTGTAAGACGATCCATGGTGCAAACCAAACTGAAGCTGTTTGACAGTGACACAAGGTACTAAACACACGTCAGCTGTCAAAACCAGTGTTGCCAAAACCAAACCAGCTAAAAAATCACCCTTTATGACCATATTTTGACAGGAGAACTATCGGAAATTGGTATTCTATGACCACTTGGCATACAGTCTAATCTAACCATGAGTCTGTGAGGAGTCCGTCAGTATTTTGTTGCTTTTTTGGTTCGTTGGCGGCGCCAAGTACCTACTTTAATTTAATTAAAATCAATTTGTTATGATTTGACATTAAAAGCAGGGGAACATTGCTACATAAAAACGTTACGAAGTCTTGTATGTAGCTTTTCATTAGTAATATAATTCCACCGTTTTTATATTTGATCACCCTAAATGGACGACATAGTCCACGAACAATAAAAAAATGTTTCTGCGTGCACATAAAGATCGACATTAGCCTTGTTTTTTTGAGCTTCGATCTCAGCAAAGCAAAGTAAAGTAGGATTTTCAGCACGCAATTACAACAACTACGTTCTACTTGACACTTCGAGACTCGCAATAGTTGTTGTAATAAGTGTGCTGAAAATCCTACTTTACTTTGCTTTGCTGAGATCGAAGCTCAAAAAACACGCCTATTATTAAAATCAATAAACTTTGTAATTAAATAACAATTTATTGTTCTTCCGGTTAACATTAGACAACCTGGAACGGTACGCTACTTGCGAACTCGATTTTTATGCATGCGTCCAGACAAATCTAGTTGACGTTCTACATAAACATAGCCTATGTATCCGAACGTCTGCAATGTCCAGTTGTGTATAATTATTTAAATTATGGAGAACATGTTTTCATATCAGTAAATAATTTGTCCAAATTGTAACGGCTATTTTCAATTCATGTGCTTTGCGCTGAGTCAGTTTTCTTATGTCCCCATGTAAACCCGGTCACTTTATGACCTAGCGATTTGTATTGCTAGCGAATACTGAAAACGCGCAGATGACACCATATTAGATCGTCGCACCAAAGTTGATCGTGGTGTAGTAGTTTTGTACCCAATTTTGTGCCGTTATTTTTATTAAAAATATTTTTTTACTTTAATTTGTACTGTAGTGCGCGATGTGTTTGTTTAAATAAGTTCAGTGTGTGTTTTGAATAATTGTGAGAACACAGTGATAAATATGAAGGTAAGAAATATGAACAAGTACATTTCTTATTTTTGAATGTAGTTTGAAGATTTTAAAATTAAGTTGTAATTCCTTGAACACATCATGAGATCTTTTTGAGCCTTTAATAAACATTTGACTGATATTTCACCTGCCTCTTTAAGGAATCGTTCCACTACCCGAGGCAATGTTCAAATTGTTGCGCAGCATCAATTTAACCGTTTCTTTTGCATATAAGGGACGAATGACTCCTTGAAGCCTTCCCAAGTAAAGTCCAATATAAACGATTGCATTTAAAAACATTTTTTTATTCATCTTTCTTCTCTAATGTACAACATGTAACAGAGCAGCCCCTCAGCTATTTCCGAATACCAGACCGTGCGACTTCATGTGCGAGTAGACCCCCGCCTTCTGGGCAAATAGCTTTCCGCAGATTTTGCAGGCGTGCCTCTTCTGCTCGGCATGGAGTGGCTTGTGCTGTAAAAGTGTTTTCTTCCGCTTAAAAGCCGCACCACAGGTCTCACAAACGTGCTTTCGTTCATCCGAATGCGTGGTCATATGATCCCGGAGGCATTTCTGCGAGAAGAAAGCATTCCCGCACAACTCGCACTTGTGATCTCGTTCGTTTCTGTGTCGCTTCATGTGCCGGTGCAGGCTAGAAGTGCCTGTATATGAAATGCCGCAAATATCACAAACAATGGGCCTCTCACCCGTGTGTATTTTCAAGTGCCGCCGGACTTCCGACGAGGTAAAGAATCCCTTGTCGCAGTGGTCACACCGGTATGGCTTGATGCCCTTGTGGCGCAGCATGTGCACTTGGAAATTGTTCTTATCGGCCGCCTGAAAGTCGCACAGCTCGCATTTGTGTGGTTGCCTGTGGGTCAGCTGGTGGTAGTTGTATTTGGGACGCGACAAGAAGCCCCTATCACATATGGTGCACTTGTAGGGGAAGTCGCCGGCTATTTCGATTTTGTGCCGCTCGTATTCGCGCAACGTACGAAAGCCTTGGTTGCAGTGGGTGCAGTATTTGTCGATGATCCGCGGAATCTTGCCGAGAAAGTTGAGGTGTTCATAGAACCAAACCGGCTGCTTACTTGCTTCGTTTATGTCGTCCGCCTCGAAGGCCTTCTGTGTGCTTACAACGGTTGAGTGGAGAAAGCTAATTGCCGATCTGACTTGTTCTCTTGTTAGACGAACATCGCTCTGTTTGAACAAGTCAATGATTTTATCGTACGATTCTGACTCGGCTGTTGGATTCTGCACGTCCTTGTGCTTTTGATCCCACAGGCAACCCTGCTCCTTGTAGAGTTCTATGAAACTGATCATCAGCTGTCTGTTGTCGGTGAGATATGTAAAGTCCTCGCCGGGATCTGGCTGGGTGTCTATTTGCAGTTGAGGCGCCGTTGACTGCTTCTTCTTCACAAACGGTTCGAGGAAAGACATTCGATCGTGGAAAAAGCACTTCCGGTGGCATTTAGCTACATCGCCCTCCTTGTTGGCGATTTCACTCCGCAGAACGCGAAAGTAGGATTCGCGAATATAACGAATCTGGTAGCGGAGTTCAGCAGCTGTTATGTCGATGTCCTGGTCCAGGCTTGAGAGTATATTCTCAAAAGCTTTCTTTCGGTCATTGCGCATTGTGAACCGAGGATGATTTGTGTCCCACAAGACCGGCGCAGCCTTGTAAAGGTCGATGATGTTGAGGATGTTTTGCTTCTAAACCAAAAGGGGAAACAGTCAAATTGTGTATGCATTGCACGTGTGTATTACCTTTAGGTTCGCGGTCTGGCATCTTCCTTTGGGGATCTGCAAATGTGTAGATGAAAAGGATACTAAGGATCATGCAGGTCAAATTGTATATCTTACCACTTCGTCTTTCCCGGACGAATCTGATAGGGAGTCGTCATCATTGGAAACGGACTGACGGTCAGGTCGCGGGCTCTTTTTACTGTCCGCGTCATCGTTGTCTAGGAAGGACAACATATCCGCGTACCACATTTTCGTTTTGTATTTCGGATTTTGCTTTTTTCGTTTAGTCAGCAGCAAGTACTTAACACGTAGTCGGCGTATCTCATAGCTGATGGCCTTAAAAGTGAACGGAACATCGAACTTGCTGCTTACGATGTCAGCGATCTCCCCATAGGCAATCCGTCGAACATAGGTGTTTCTGTTGTACTCCTTTTTCGACCACAAAGAGGGGCGCTTCTTGTACTCTTCTATGATGCAGGTCAAGAGTTCTATGTTGTCGGTGAGTTCTCCCTGCAAAAGCTTGTCAGTCTTCTGGTCGGGATGTAGCTCGAGAAAAACTTACCTTGTACGGCCTCGAACTATCGTCATAGTAGGACGGAGCACTGGATTTGTTTTCCCTAATCGAGTCTTCGTCGCTATCAGCTGCTGTTACCGCTTTAGGCGGCTTTGAGTGACCGACTGAGACTTCTGTATCACCAACCGTGCTTCCAATAAATGCCAAGTTATCAAAGTAGAAGAGATCGAGTTTTTCGTTCGCTTCTGAAGGGTTCTGCTTGGATACATCCCTCTGGAGGAGAACGCGTCTGTAGCTTCCCTTAAGTTGCGCGATCTTGTCCACAATCTCCGTTTCGGTGAAGGTTTTATCAAATTTGACATTAACTGCGGCCGTTATTGCTTGGAAGGCGCGTGCGGCGCGACTGCTGGTGTTGTAGATAGCACTGTCCCACAGGCATGGATGTTGCTTGTATGCCTCTATAAGGGTTAGTACTACATTTCTGTTGTTTAAATCGTTTCCGTCAGTGTCAGAGTTTTGGTCTTCATCCAGTGTCTGCAAGGGTTTGTTCTAAAGAGAGCTTAATGGAGAGTTTCATTGGGTTACCTCGCAGTCCCGGGTTTCATTGAGGTTCTGGTTGATGGGTGGTCCGCTTTTGAGTTCACTTAGTGCTAGTTCATCTGTTGAGGGTTCTGCAGGAGGCTGCTAAGAGAGGACAAAAGTTTATGTCGGGTAGGCACCGGGTTTTAATACAACAACTCGCTACAAGTGTATGGTCTCACATTCAAAGTGTTGATATTCGGGGAGATTGCTACCGAGGAACTTTCAATGGAACACTGTAACAAAGTTTACGAGTGGTTTGCAACTCCATGAGAAGAGCTTTTGAAACTGGCATCCAAATGATCAAAATGAGGATCTTCCCTTTGAGGGAACAAGAAGGGCGACCAAAAGCTTACCACGCACTAATGGTAAATCTGAAGAGTGCCGGAAGGTTGCAGTTCAGTCCAGTGTGAATTTGAATTCGTTAGAAATTTGAACTGCAAAAACCCGTGTCAGATGAAAGGAAATCAGGCAGAAAGGCGGTTGTAATGAACCATCACAGATTAAAGGAAGGACTACTTTCCTACGGTGTTGCTGTGCGAGGCAGACGCATGGGACTTGATCGGACCAATCAGCGAGTGACACAACCTGCTGGTAATTTACAAAAAAATAAACTTACTTGGGACGCCGTGGATTCCTCATCATCATCATCAGACTGCTCCTCAACTTTCATCGCCACACTCGCGTCCTCATCACTATCAGTCGTCATTCCATTGTCATCCGTTTTTTTGTTTGGCTTACGTGGCGACCTTCGCGGTCTTCCTCTTAGTGTACCGTTCAGTGAGAGTACTGTGTCACTGAATGTCGTCCCAATAAATGATAACTTCTTGAAGTAATACAGGTTGATCGGGAAGTCGCGTTTGCAATGCGAACTATCCCTCTCGAAGGCTTCCTTGCTGCGTAAAACGCGCCTGTAACAGCTTTTCAATTTGACAATCTTGAGACGGATTTCTGTTTCGTGGAAGTTTCTATTGAATTTCGTATTAATAGCGTTTGTGATGAGTCGGTTCGCACGGTGACGGTCGAAACGAGTGCTGGCGTTGTAGAGCTCATTATTCCATAAACAGGGATGTTTCTTGTACTCCTCGATGAGGCTTAATACCATCTGCTTTTCGGAGAGACCATCTCCGTTTTCACTTTGGGATTCTTCATTGTCGGAGCTGTCGTCAGTCTGAAAGAGTCAGTTCGTGGAGAGGTAGGCACGTGTTTTGAGGCAAACTTACCTCATAGTCCTGTGTTTCATCCAACGACTGGTTAAACGGAGGTTCGGTCTTGAATTCACCTGGCGCCACTTCATCGATTGGGGGTTCTTCTAATACCTGTGCAAGGGAGGAAACGTTAGACAGAAGTTTTAAAGGTGCAGCGAGCTTTATATAGCAGTAGGTTGAGAAGAATGCATCAGTGCCCTAAGACGACGCGGGAGCTACTTGCCAGTTAATATCAGCTAACTACTGATAATGCTCACAATTACTAGAACGTGAACACGTGGAAGTAGTTACTGAGTGGACAGAGATTGTTTAACTGAATAGTTGGTAGCACCTCTTCAACTGGCTCTTCCTAGCAGCAGCTATTCGTTTATCTATGCACTTTTGCTTGTCTTGGTCAATTGTTGGTGCGCCAGAGAACGCGTGACAATACCTATTACACGCCCACACTCACCTGACAATCATTTTCCGAATTTTGAGACCCCTTGTCGAATACGAATGACAACGCGTCATAGTACCACAACGTTATGGGTCCAGATGTTCGTCGAAGTGCTGATCTGTACCCAGTGCGCAGGCACTCGATCTTCCTCGATATGTCCTTTGCCGTAACATTCTTCTTATGCTTTCTTTGGATAAAACAAGCAATCTCGCAAAGGGCCTCATTTCGTTTGGCCTTATTGCTATAACCAGCCGCACTGGCGTCCCATAGCAGACTATACTTCTTGTACTGATCTATGATATCCAATATGAGTTTTCTGTCTCGAATTTTGCGCTTTCGGACTGCCGGTTCGTTAGTGGAGTCATCAGAAGATTGCTATTTGCAACGAAAAAGTCAAATTAAAGAGCACGCAACTTGCACCAATTTTTGTCTTACCTCATCATGGTCCATTTCTTTTTTACAAACAGGGTCCTGATCCGCGGTGTCATTTCCATCAATAAAGGCCATTTTATCAAAATACCACAATTTTGGATCAATTTTCAACTTGTTCTTCTTTTGCAGAGCTCGTTTGTAGCCACTCTTCAGGCTCAGAATCTGGTTGCGCAGTTCGAGATGTTTGAAATTAGTTTTGAACCTCGAATTAATAGCCCGTCGGATTTGCTTGTAGTGCTTATGCTTGGCGGATCGTACTGCGCTGTTTTGCAAGTTTGAATCCCACAGCTCGGGGTGCTTCTTGTATTCGCTGATAATGCCTTCGATCAAACTGCGACGGGCTATTAGATCTTCCTCGTCTTTGCAGTCAGACAGAGGTTCCACATCTTCCACGGTCTGTTCATCTGATAATTTGGATGGCTGGTGGTGGTGTTCTTTTTCAGTATACAATGCATTTGGATTGACAAGAAAGCTTACCTCGATTTCCACTTTCATTGACATGAGTGGATCGAAATAATTGGCCCCACTTTGGACATCAGATATGCTGTCGTCTTTTTCGGCAGCAGTGAATATGTTCTCAATGGCATACTTAGCATTTCGGTGGTTTCCACTTGCAATGTTATCAACTATGCACTCCTTGACGTGTTTAATAAACAGACTGCAGCTGAGCAAGTTGAATTCCTGGCTGCATGTTGTGCAATTTATCAGGAAGTCCTCCAAAGTCTCGGTGCAGTGAACTTGTCCACAATGTCTGCTGAATGTTGGTGGATTATATACAATGGGCGTTGATACTGCAGCGCTAGCCATTAATTCAAATAATATTTGTTTCTTCCTAAGAAATTGCAACTTGTTTTGTATTTTGTTAAAACCAAATGAGAAATGACAGATAGCCATAGCCGTCATGCACTTGTCAACAATGTTACCATTGTGCTCTTAAGTTTAGTTCAGTACTCAGTACTTTTGTACTTTTATTTTGACAGGAACACGAATGTTATTAACTTGAAATTCTCGTATATTTTTCAGATACGGCGAGAAGATGCATTCGAGGTTGTGTTGTGCGAGCTTGAGTGTACAGAAACACGCACAGGATCAGAATTAAATGAAAACAGGTAATCACTTTTATATTCACTTTATTGGGCTTGTTTTATTGAACATTTTAGTTAGTAAGCCAAAAACAGTTCTGATTCTGATATTCACACTTTTAGGTATTTGTTTAAGTAGAAGTACCATTATAATTTAAAATGCTATACCCCTAGCATTAGTATAGTATTTTTGATAGAAAACACTTACAGAGTTTGTAGACTTGTTTTTAATTCATACTTTGAACTTCGTACCGCCCAAAATGGATTAAATTGCTAACATCCCCAGAGACAATACTGAGACCACCAACTTCGGCCGATTTCCCGTTACTTAGCCTACAAGCTATATTTTTCGGAGTGGTCACGATTTACTGCGCTAGTATTGATACATAGAAATTCGTATTGACAAATGTCACGTAACTTCAAAAGTTCTGAGTCACCAATACACTCCCAAAAAATATGAGCCACTTCCGCTTTGGGCAAAGTGGTTTGCAGCGTTCATAGAATTTTATCCGTTAAATTTGAAATTGTTCGTTACGTGTGAGTAAAATTTTTTTTAGGAATAAGTGTACATTTACTTAAAATATTTACGAAAAATTAAGAATGCATGTTGGTTGAGGGAAAATAAAAACATTTTGAGCTAATTTTCTTTATTATTTAAGAAAAAATTACACACGAAACCGAAGTTAATTTTATCCAAAAGCGGGAAATACACAACCATATTTGTCCCAATATATTTCTAGTATATAAAACATCTCCTTTAGATAGTTTTATTAACCACACAAATCAAATTATTTACCTTCAAAAAATTTATAATTACTAACCAATGGCATTCAGTTATTCTAAAATGTGGTATTCCCGAACTCTTTCACATTTCCCCACGGCTGCCGAGGTTGGCAGCATTTATTTTTGTATTTTTTGTATGTTTTTGCATGTCATTCGGATTCCGAATTGACATAACACCGATAGGAATATAAAATGGCGAATTTGAAAAAAAAAACTGAGGCGGTCAGCGGCAAGAGGATTGTGAGTTGGGGGTCTCAGTATGGTTTGTCTATGAACATCCCTTTTGACAGTCGAACCTCTCTATTGAACGAATGAAACTCCTTTGAAATTCAATTTAAGTCAATGGCCGGTGGTGAGGTTTTCCGGTAAAGAAACCAGGGGTAGTTCGAAAGGGACTGCCCAAGATCGTTATACGTGGTGAAGAACCACACCCTGCACGAGGTGCCACTGCTTTAAACGAAATATAACGGATCTAGAGGGGAATAACTCGATAAAACCCATAATCCCGGGTGAACAACCGCGCCTATGGGATGTATGGCACAATGTTATGTGTCTTTTAGCGGTGAACTCTAGATACCTGGGGACCTCTAGTTTCAATCCAATTCCCCTTTTCTGTATACAGGGGGTGAGTACAGAATGACCTCCTCTTCCCCCTTACTCGTGGGAACAAAATAGACAAAATAACTAAAACAAACAAAGGGACTGGTGTAAATGAATCGGGCACCAAGAACTTCGGAAACACCGATTCTCAGACAAACATGACGGAGGAGGAAGAAAACCTCTTACTTCAAGAACCGTCAACGAACAAGGCCATTTCGGTTGAGGGAAGCGAGGGAACGGTTGACCTCAGACTTGAGAAACTGTTTCTCGAGGACGAGGACAATCAGTCAATCGCCAGCTCATCCAAACTCTCTATATCGTCTTCAATGTCAATTAGGAAAAGGGTTATCAACTGCAAAATGACGATAAAAAAACTGCAGAAGAAGCACCACCTAGAGGACAACGACAAACGAAGGCTTCAAAATGCTCTTGACTTCTTGGAGAGTCAATCTTTGGAGTGCGATGAGCCCTGTGCTAGCACCACTCTAAAGGCTGAGTCTCCTGGAGCCTTGAGCGAGGGAGCTCTTATGCGACCACCCGTGCCTGTGATATGCCTTAGCCTATCGGGGCGCGGGCCCGTTGCATCTGACCCCGCAAAATTAGAAGCCGACAAAGAGGACATAAATGTTTCACCGGGAGAGGCTGACTCGACCCTGGACAGTGCAGTTACTGTTGTCGGTAAGCCGGAGGAGCCAATAGGCACTGGATGTTTGGACCAAACCGAAGTCCCTGCTGTCATTGTGGCGAACCCGGTTGAAAGCAACAAGCTGTCCAACATAACAGAATACAACCCCAAAATGCGTAAGAATGCACGCCGACTGCTCAATAGGTTTAGGAGCCGTGACCCCAATTCCCTTACGGATAGGGAAACTGCTCAGCTAGCTAGGGCTCGGGAGACCATGAAGTCGACCGAAGGTGCATGGCGCAGCAGCCAGCAAGTTAGGGGAAAGAACCCACTGGGAAAAGGGAAGTTGACTGGACCAAGGGAGGAATGCCGACTGCCTTCCGCCTTGAGTAGGTCAAATCCCGGTAAACCAGTTGTCAGTTCGGCTAAGGATTCGTCCAAGGCTGAGCAAACACCTGGCTGTTCCAAGTGGGTTCTGCCTGCTGATAGGTCAGGGCTTAGGAAACCTAGGGCGCTTGCCTCTGGAGGAGCTGGTATGAGATTGGTCGCAGCGAGGACGAAATGCCGATTGCCTTTCACCTCGACTGCGGCTGAGCTCGGGCCGCCTAGAGCTGTCACAGATAAGGATTCGTCTAAATCTGAGAACGCACCTGGAGTCTCCAAGAGAGGTAGGCATGACGACACAATCTCCCCGGTTGTAGGTAGGCAGGCGAAAAAACCGAAGTTCTCAGACAAGGTGAAAGAAAGTCTCCGTGTCGCTATTATCGACCTTGGAAATCCAAATCGGAAACTGACCGGTAGCCAATGGGAACTGTTGGAACAACGCATTCTCGATGGTGTCAATGACGCCATTGTGAAGGCGGATGGCAAGCTTCCATTGTTTGGACAGATAACCACCTTTAAAGGGTTTAAGGTTATGGAATGCGACGATGATGAAACGTTGGCTTGGTTAAGGAACTTCGTCCTTAACACCGTTGCTCCTTGGCCTAATGCCGACTTGCGTGTGGTGAATAGGAAGGAGATCCTTGACATCACAATACCAAAAGGCCGAATACTATTTCGAGGACCGTATATACCCGCGGAAAGGATTGAACGCTACTTGCAGTTCCTTAATCCGGAACTTCAAAGCAGGGAGTGGAAAGTCCTAGAAACGGGTGAATATAAAGACAATGGCATGGACGTCACCATACTCCTTAGCCACAAATCGCTGCCACTACTGCGTAAGCGCGATTTTAAAGTCCGCATTGGCATAACGCGCTGTAAGCTTAGGCTTATAGCAGCAAACCCTAAGGAGGAGAGAGAGGTGGAAGCTGCTCGTGATGAAGATAGTACAGCTAAATCTTCATCACAGTAAGGCGGCTAGCGCCAATCTTGTTCTCCTTATGGAGTCCAAGAAAATAGACATCGCCCTAATACAGGAACCCTGGACCTTCCGGGGAAGTATAAGAGGGCTGAACCATAAAGATCTGCTTATCTACAGCAGTACACCAGACAATGGTAAGTCTAGAACATGCATTGTTGCTAGAAAACAGATTAAACTTTTTCTCCTACCTAGCCTCAGCGATACCGACCAAACAGTGGTGAAATGGGAAAGGGAAGGGAAGACATCGCTGATACTGGCGGCTATATACATGCCATACGAGGCCAGTAGCCCACCTTCCGTAATAACAGAATCCCTGATTAGTGCGGCAGAACGGGGGAAATGGGACTTAGTTATGGGCTGTGATGCCAACTCCCATCATACACTTTGGGGTAGTTCTGACATCAATGACCGAGGTGAGTCCGTCTTAGAATTTATTATCAAAAACAACTTACTTATAGCCAATGTAGGAAATGAACCAACATTTATAGTAAGGAACAGACGTGAGGTTTTAGATATTACTCTCCTTAGTAATTCACAAACCCTTACTGTGAGGGATTGGAAAGTTTCCACAGAACCATCCTTCTCAGACCATAGAATAATAGAATTCCACATTGATGAGAAAACTCCCACATTAGGTAAATTTAGGAATCCTAGATTGACCAGCTGGGAAACCTTCTTATCAGAAGTAGGGAAATATGACCACAAATTAAAACTGCAAAAAATAGACACGCCAGAAGAAATCGAGGCAACATCGAAAATGTTGAATGATATTCTGAGCAAGGCGTATGAAAAAGCCTGTCCCTTACGGACAATAAAGAATAGGAAATCCCCACCATGGTGGTCGAAGGACCTCGCTGATATAAGAAAAAGAACTAGAGCTCTTTTTAATTTGGCCAGGGCCACAAATTCCCAGACTGACTGGGACGCATACAAAGTCGGCCAGAGGAAATTTAAGAAGGCCATAACCAGCGCTAAACGCGCAACATGGCGTTCGTTCTGTAGTGATATTGAATCAACCACAGAATCAGCCAGACTTAGGAAAATCCTATGCAGAGAATCTGCGGTCCCAGGTTATCTCAAAGACAACAATGGGACTTGGACACAATCCAGCGAAGAGACTCTCAGGCTATTACTACAAACCCATTTTCCGGGTTCTACCACGAACTTAACGAACCAGTCGAGTGATAATAGCGTAACGACGGCAATTCCTGGAGTACTCATAACTGAAGAAAAACTAATCTGGGCTATCGATTCATTCTCACCGTTCAAATCCCCTGGATGCGACGGGATTTTTCCAATCATGCTCCAGAAGGCTAAGACGATCATTATACCGATCCTTAAAAGAATTTTTATTCGCAGTTTAGAATGTTGCTATATTCCCAGAGCCTGGCGAGAAGTCAAGGTTGTCTTCATTCCGAAGGCAGGGAAATCCAGCCATACCACTGCCAAAGACTTCAGGCCTATAAGTCTGACATCGTTTATTCTTAAAACCTTTGAAAAACTAATAAACGTCTTCATACGTGATCGGCTAGATGACAATGTGTTATCCACGGCTCAACATGCTTACTCGAAGGGCAAAGGGGTGGAAACTGCATTGCATGACGTCGTAAGTACCATTGAGAAGTCACTATATGACAAAGAATATGCATTAGCTGCGTTCCTAGACATTGAAGGAGCCTTCAATAATGTCAAAATCTGCGCAGTAAAGAGAGCACTTCAGAACTCGAATGTTGATCAATCTCTCACTAATGTGATCTTGAGCTTGCTCAGTGAAAGGAATATCAACGCGAAATTAGGTGACACTGACCTCCGAGTAACTGCTTCGAGAGGCACCCCACAAGGAGGAGTCATCTCCCCCTTACTCTGGGTTCTTGTCATTAACGAGATACTTATGAAATTCAACAACATGGGAGTCAAGGTAACTGCATATGCAGATGATGTAGTTATACTCACAAGGGGTAAGTTTCTACCTACCATTAGCGACCTGTTAGGAAACTCACTTAGGGTGTTAAGTACGTGGACAAAGCAATGCGGTCTTGGGGTCAATCCGCAGAAAACCGAGCTTGTCTTGTTCACGAATAAAAGAATAATTCCGCAATTCGAGCCACCAACTCTGGAGGGGGTACCCCTTAGGATGGCAGATAGTGCGAGGTATCTGGGAATTATCCTTGACAGGAAACTTAATTGGAAGCTGAATGTCAACGAAAGAATCAAGAAAGCAGCGAACGCTTTCTACGCATGCAATCGCATCTTTGGTAGAAGTTGGGGACCAAACCCCAAAATCATCCTTTGGATGTACACTGCGATCGTGCGACCAATTCTGACGTATGGCAGTGTAGTCTGGTGGCAAGCCGCAAGCAAAGCGACCAATCTTAAGTCAATGACCAAAATTCAAAGAATAGCTTGCATAGGATCAACCAGCGCAATGAGAACCACACCTACAGCTGGACTAGAGGCAATTCTTAACCTGACACCTCTAGACCTATACATGGAAGAATCTGCTGCTAAAAGTGCCTTAAGGATCAGTCAAACTAACGTTTGGAAGCCTTGTAATTTTGGGCATGCACAGATATTGGGCAAATACGTAGGGAACGTTGTCACTTCTGACTATATGTCTCCCCATCTGGACTTTGACAGACCATTCACCTGCTCCTTCCCGAGTAGGGAAGAATGGAATACAAATGAACCCACAAAAAGTAAATCAATATCCATCTACACAGATGGCTCAAAGATGGACTGTGGAACCGGTGCCGGCATATTCTCTGAGGAATTAAATATACATTGCTCCATCAGACTACCTGATAGCAGTAGTGTCTTCCAGGCTGAGGTTTTGGCTATCGCTGAAGCGGCCCGTAAGGCGTCAATGTTGGCAATACCCCGTACCGATATTACCATCTTCATTGACAGCCAAGCGGCTATAAAAGCAGTTTCTGCTAATGAAATAAAATCCAAACTAGTTCACTGCTGCCGCGAAGAGCTCAAGGTTCTTTGCTCGCAGCATACCACAAATCTCTGCTGGGTCCCTGGACACAGAGACAAAACCGGCAATGAGATGGCGGATGAACTGGCGAGAAAGGGGTCCGTAATGGATCTCGACAGAGCACTTCAGTCAATCAAGCCCCCACTTTGCAATCTCAGAGAGCGAGTGGAGAACAAAATTCGAATGAAAACCAACAACAGGTGGAAAGAACTCACTACCTGTGAAATATCACGGAAGCTTTGGCCAGAATATAATAGAAGCCGGACCAACAGACTACTACAGTTTGACAGGTCATCGCTATCTAAGTTAGTAGGGGCTCTAACTGGTCATAACTTCCTAAGAAACCACGCAATGAAACTAAATCTCAAAGATGACGATATATGTAGAGGCTGTGGAGACGAGGAGGTCCACGAGGACACACCTCACTTCCTCTGTCACTGCCCGAGTCTGTGTCACTTGAGGAACAGAACACTTGGAAGCTACTTCTTCCATGACCTACAAGAACTCTCTGATATCTCACTGTCTGATCTTTGCAGGTTTTTGAGGACATCGGGATGGTTGGACGGTATCTATTAGTCACGAGGAGGGGGGTTGAGAAACGCCGATACAACACCAACGGTTGACCCCAACAAGGGCATCACAAAGGGTCCACGAGGACCTAAGTGGGGTAGTGCAGGGTTCTCCCTGCTCTGCCCACCCGTTTCACCTAACCTAACCTAACCTAAGTCAATGGCCGCACTCAACAATCTAGTTATCTTAAGTCGACTAGATTGGTCTGGATGAGATGTAACCTGAACGCAAAAACTAGATTGGTCGGGAACGTCACTTTTTCTGCGTCAGCCACATATGCGAACTGTCAACTTAGTACTCAGTCACGAATTTCTTGACTAGATTCGTCGGCTACCCCTCCATAAACGTCAACTGAAACAGCTGCTCTTATGACCGATTTCCCCCCAACCAAAACCGAGATCCACTTAGTGAGAGAGCTGTCAGACTTACTAAACTAGATACTTAAACGTCCCCAATGCATAGTAACGAATTCATAGATTTGCGGGTAGTCTTCTTGATGGTTTTTTTTTCTGCGCCAATAATTGAATCGAGTTGTCAACCGAAGCACATAATATTGTTTGACTCGTTTTTTCTCGCGTTTTTTTGACGCCCTCGTTTTTTCTCGCGTTTTTTTTACGCCCTCGTTTTTTCTCGGGTTTTTGGCGCGTTGTTTGTCGCATTTTTTGACGCGTTTTTTCTCGCGTTTTTCACGCTTTTTTCTCGCATTTTTTGCTCGTGTTTTTCTCGCGTTTTTCACTCGTTTTATGACTCGATTTTGCTCGCGTTTTTGTTGGCGTTTTTCACGCATTTTTGCTTGCATTGTTTGACGCTTTTTTCACGTGTTTTTTCTCACGTTTTTTACATGCTTATAAAGGGGTTTTAAATAAAACAAAAACGGTTTTGGATATCGATGAAATTCTTTATTCCTGTGAAAGTACGTTCGATGCCATTATGTATGGAACTCGATTTCTTTTGCATGGCCACCACGGGCACGCTTGGAGAAGTCCAGACGCTGAACCCAATTTTCGACGGTTTTCAAGCATAAATCGGCCGATACTGCTGCAATTTCACGTTCGATATTCGTACGAAGTTCATCAATCGTCGCTGGCTTGTTGGCATAGACCATAGACTTGACGTAGCCCCACAGGAAATAGTCTAACGGCGTCAAATCGCACGACCGAGGCGGCCAAGCGACTGGACCATTTCGTGAGATAACACGTTCTCCAAACTTGGTTTCCAATAAATTGATTGTGACATTCGCTGTGTGGCTTGTGGCGCCGTCCTGTTGGAACCACGTGTCCTTCAAGTCCATATCATCCAATTGGGGCCAAAAATATATGGTTATCATTGAACGGTAGCGATTCCCATTCACAGTAACGTGCCGGTCTTGATCATCACGGAAGAAGTACGGCCCAATGACGCCGCCGGCCCGTAAACCACACCAAACCGTAATTTTTTCGGGATGCAATGATGACTCATGGAGTACGTGTGGATTGCTGCCTGACCAATACCGCATATTTTGTTTATTGACGAAGCCATTCAGCCAGAAATGAGCCTCAGCGCTGAAGATGATTTTTCGATGAAAATCCGAATCATTTTCAAGTTGTTGCTTAGCCCAATTCACGAACATACGACGCTTCTGGTGGTCAAGCGGCTTCAGTTCTTGCGTCAATTTAATCTTGTAAGGATGTAGGCCAAGATCTTTTCGCAAAATTCGCCACAACGATGTCACAGAGATGCCCAACGCTTGAGAACGACGTGTGAGAGACACATTTGGGCTTTCTTCAACTGAAGCCTCAGCGGCAGCAATATTCTCGACACTACGGGCACTTCTTTGTCTCACTGGCACGGGAACATTTTGTACTGTGCCTGTGGATTCAAATTTTTCCACTAGACGCTCAATTGTTGATCTGCTAGGACTATTATGACGACCATATGAATTGGACGTAGCGTTCTTAACGTTGAGGCCACTGACTCCGAATTTCGGTAGTAAATTTTAATAATTTCGACTCGTTGGCTCGTATATCTTTCCTTCATGAAATGGCAAACCTTACTGAAGAGAAATGTCAAAAGAGCGGCAAGAAATTCAGCGTCGTTTGCTGTCCCTGTCGCTCTACTTTTTTAGCGTCCCATAATAAGAAATTTGATAATTTCTGTCGGAGCTCTAGCGCAAATGGTTAAATGTTAATGCAGTCTTTGTAAATTGTAATATGTATAAAGTTTGACAATGCCGGCGGATAGTCGAATGTCGTTTTCGGCTGAAGAAACGAATTGCCCTTTCTATCGAATTCTAGAAGTGCTCGTTCTTTGTTTTCTATGTTTCATTGAAAAAGTAAGTACACTTCCAGGTCAATTATTAACACGACAGAAGTAAGTGTCTGGAATATGTTTAAAGAATTGCCCCAAACTCACCAACACACACTAGCAAAATGTCGGCAAAATGATTGAAATGTGTGTTTTGTTGTAAGAAACAAATTTTGCGGTAGTGTGTCCAAAAATATGCAAATATGTGTGCAAATGTAATCTTCAATCGAAATATATTTATTTGGTCCAAATTTACTGTGAAAATAAACAAAAAATTAGCAACAGAAAAGCAAATCACACATGATGTGCTTATGGTGCCTATACCGCACTGTTACCATAGTGCTCCACGTTAAAAAGGGCAATTCTAAATTTCAAGGCAATTCTCTTGAATCTTCAATGAAAAACCCTATACCGGGAACGCGGCCAAATGTCAAACTTTATAATCAAACTCGAAGGATGACCCATAACCATTTGTGCCAGCTGCTGTAAGTTGTAACAAAATTTGTAAGTTTTATCATTGGGGATGTATTTTTCCAAGTGTCCTGTCAAGGAATGTTTATGTCTGTATTCTCAATGTTGGCCCTCGGCTTATCTTGTATATAAATACCCCTCCCCGAAATAAAAATCCAGACTGCTAATGTTTCGATGACACTCAACTTCAACAATCAACTTGCAATACGATTCTCTGCTGAAGGCACTACGAAATATTTTGTAGTGGTCATGCGACAATTGATGCTGTCTGTCAAAAACACGAAACAGAAAGATTTGTTACAACACGCTAATGCATCGTATAGCTCTTGCAGAGTGGAGCAATTCCAATTGCGTGTGCCACAATTCAGCCAGGGACTACGTTTTGGATTTCTTTAGACTATGGCTTACATGAAAGTCGACGATTTGTTAGTTGATAAAAGATTTCTGTTCCGAAAAGTCAAGTCATCCCCATCCCACATGCGATGTAGATGCCACCAAAGATACCATAGTTGGGTTTGGAGGATACCCATGCCTTTGGAAATATATTTATTGTCACAGGTTAAGGGACTTTATTTGTGCCTATACTCGTACTAAACTCTTTCAAGCAGCCTACACATAAAGTCCTACCGCAGATACAACACGATGACACGTGCCTCAAGCGTTTCAAAATACAGCAATGAGAACCCTTTTCTACTACTTTATTTGTTATTGTCCACATTTCGCATAGAACTGACCGCACCCACAATCCCATCCATTCTGACCTTAAGCTGGCGTTCGGTAACCCTCAAGATTCATATGGGTTAGCCGCTCATCCAAAGTTTCTAAAGCAAATTACGGATCTCGCAACTAAAACAGATGAAGCCATCTGAAACCACACCGCCGCAAATTCAATTTGCTGTCACTTAATCTCTCTTAAAGCTGCCTCCCGCCAATTTGTATTCCTTAGAGAGGAGACTTCTTCTTCTTCCCTTAACCCATTCGGGCAATAAGTCGAAGAAGAAAGTTTTTTCCTCGTGTATAGCTCCGCAAGACCAACTTGAAGTTTGGCGCTTCCCGTGTGTTGTTTTTCTTTTATGTTCGCTTAAAGAAGTCTCGGTGAGGAAAATTCATTTAATTTCATGGCTTTGCGTTGAAATAATTAGCCGGTTGCGGAGCCCCCCCGCCACTTGGCAAAGTTTAATTCATCAATTATAATGGCGCCAGCAAGGAGTTAGGGACACGAGGGTGGTTGTTTGCAGTGTACAATTGCCAGACACTTTTTCCTTCTACAGTATCTGCTGGCACTGCAGTCTGCATAGCACTCAAACAATGTCAGTTAATGAAATATGCATTGCCAGCACGAGTGTAGAAGGACAGAGTATGAGGACTGCTACTGACTTTAGGTACCAGGGCATGCTTCCTTTATATTGCAGTTAGTCAGCATCATTATAAATGTAATCGGAACAGGTGTGCCGACTGAACTTCAGCTTCGATAGGACCTCTAAAATGTTCTTGCTTTAATGAGACTTTAAATGTGAAGACGGTTTTTTTTTTACCTAAGTGGGCGTGGCACTGTACTGTGTTAGCTGGAAAACTTCAAATTTTATATTTCTTACGATTCACACAGTACATGTTGAATTGTATACTGCATGGCTTTAAAAAGGGAAATTTCGTCCCCAATGGTCCCGCATTAAAGAAGTTTCTTTGGTAAATTTTTGAGCACTCTCCAGTTGGGTATATTGGCAAGCTGAGTTCAAATATTTCACTGCAAGTATAACACAGGGAAGAACAGGGGTGCACCTGCGGGGACCAGTTTGGAGATTTGAGAATGCCAAGGAAGGTCTGCCTCAAAAAGCCCTTGGAACTCGGTGAGACTTATGGGCGAATCTGGTTGAAAACACACGTCCTCCAGTTCAAAAGACGGAATGAAAAAGTTAAATATGGGCTGGGAGAGGATGAATGTCTGAAACCTAAATGAAGGGTCTTCCATTAAGGACTTGACAACTTTTTTTTTAAATAAAATGCAAACTACTTGAGATATCTCAAAAAAAATTTAATGACTGTCAACAATTCGACTTCGTTCATATGTCGACCACGAGAATGTATACGCAGCGGTCGATACGTTGAACCCAATTTTCGATGACTCGGCAGCACATTTCGACCGATACGGCCGTTCAATTTTGGCTCTGAGCTCCTTTAACGTTGCCGGCTTGTTGGCATAGACTAATGATTTAATGTAGCCCCACAACAAAAGGTCTAGAGGCGTTAAATCAGACGGCGACCAATAGATGGGTCCGTTGCAGCCTCTGTGCGGCTTGTGGCACCGTCTTTTTGGAACCACATGTCCTGATGTCCAATTCATGTAATTGCTCATAGAAATAACGTTCCAACATGTCTCTGTGGCGAATACCATTTACCGCAACGTGACGGTCATTTTCATCGACGAAAAAAAATGGCCCATTGACACCACCGGCATAAAAACCGCACCTTCAGTGACTTTTTGCGGTGATTACTGTTTCATCAAGGTTCTCATGAGGGTTCCACATATTTTGCTTATTGACGAAGCCGTTTAACCCAAAATGCGCACCATCGATGAAGATGATTTTGAGATGAATTTCGGTAGTAAATTTTAATTATTTGTAAACGTTGTTCCTTGGTGTACTTTACCATGGTGAAAATGTCTGAATATTTTCACATTGACAGTTCGGTAATCAGTTTAAGGGTGCGCTCACACTGAAAGTTTGAAGTTGTCAAGTCGCTAATGAGAGACCCTTTATATACAGAAATCCTAAATGGATCTGCTCTACTTAAAATCGATTATGCAAAAGAAATGTCATGGCATGGGGAACAGCGAATCTTAGACGATGAGGTTCTATTCTTGGTCCAATTTTGTTTTGTATGTTTATTAATGATCTTCCAACTGTCTGTAAATACGTGACTACCTCTATGCTGATGATGTTCAATTATGCTTATCTCATCCTCTTCGCGATGTCCTTGATCTTGGAAGTAAATACAATGAAGACTTATCTGCAATTTTTAGGTGGTCCGTTGATAATGGACTTGATTTTAAATCCGGCAAAATCTCAGATTATTGCAATTGCGAATAAGCTAATAAAGGGTTTTCCAATGAGAGGTGTTATTGTGAATGACCGGCTATTTCGGTAGCTGTCACTTTTGAAGCTTTTATTCTTTGACATTTGACAAATAGAAACTACGCCATTACTTTCGTTCTTTGGAATTGGGCATTCCACAAACGTCATTACACCGTATTTTGCATAAAGACTTGGGTCTTAAGGCTTTACTTTCTCTTTACTTTCAACAAGACGGCGCTACGTGCTACACAAGCAACGAAACCATTGATCTTTTATGGGAAAAGTTTCCGGACCGTGTTATCTCTCGAAGAGGTGATCACAATTGGCCACCGAGATCTTGTGATTTAACACCTTGCGACTTCTTCCTTTGGGGCCACGTGAAAGATATGGTCTACGCCAACAGGGTCGATTCAAGACCTCAAATATAAAATTCGTGAGGCTATCGAGGACATAGGGCAGCCACTTTGCGATTTGGTTATGGAAAATTTCATGAAAAGGATATGGTCCTGTATGCGTGCTCGTGGTGGCCATTTGGCTGATGTTGTTTTTCATTATTAACGGCATACCTTCCTCTTTATTATGAAATAAACATCCGATCATTTATCTCAAAAAATTACATTTTCTTTGAATACCAAAATAACACCTCTTATTGGAATAGCCTTTATTACCCCACCCAAAACTGAAAATGTTACCAATTTTTACTCAACAAATTTCTTGTAGTAAGAATTGGAAAAGCTGTCAGTCACCCGACTTTTGACAGGTGATTTAAAATTGTTTGTCCTATTTGGCATAGTGTTTTTATTTTTGATTTCCTACGTGTTGAAATGGTAACTTTTCGAAAGTGGCGACGAAATTCTTCCTCGCTGTTAGAAGTGACAATCACCCTCCGCATCTGTCATTTTTCATAGATTAGGTACTACGAAAGCATTTTCTCTCTTTTTTCGTAAGTTTCTCTCTCTGAGAAAGAATTTCTAAGTGCCCCACTCTGAGAAGGAGACATGTCAAATGTTGTTCCAAGTATTTGAGGAAAGGAATGACAATTTGCGACTTTCACCATACTTAGCTATTCTTCCAACATCTTTTACAATGTTTTTATTTTCTATTTTAAGCACC
Source organism: Cheilosia impressa (assembly GCA_948293265.1). Lineage (NCBI taxonomy): Eukaryota > Metazoa > Arthropoda > Insecta > Diptera > Syrphidae > Cheilosia > Cheilosia impressa. Next base: position 6,472,726 of record OX411882.1, read on the forward strand.
TTTGCAATAATCTCTGTTTGAAATGTGAACACTTTGCCTAGAGCAGAAAAATGTCACCAAATTTGTGCGTATATAAAGTTTCATATGCGTAGTTGTGTTCCATTAACTCCCTCGCATTCAGCCCCTGAATACGAGTATCCTTTTAAATTTATTCATCGTTTACCTCTATCTGGCACAGATGCGTGCGCCCCATTTAAACAATATCCCTTTTTCCCGAAAAAAAAAACCCTCCAGCTGTCGACAGAACTCTATTCGGTAAATTCCATTTCGAAATAAATTGAAAACAAAAAAGAAAACAGCTTTTCATCTTGACCCGAAATACGTACCTATAATTATGCAGATGCTCGCAGTGAATGATTTTTCAGGTAGGGTCCTTGTTAACATCCTTTCCAATGGCGGGTGCGCAGTGTAAAAGTTTAATGAACATAACTTTGGCTGTTCATATTCGCCTGAAACATTTCTGAAAAGTGGGGTAGTGATTCATGTGGAAGGGGACACTCATCGTCATTGAAAACTCGTCCGAGTTGTTCTAGCTATTGCTGGATGCTGGGGAGTCTCCCACGCCGCTGGGTTCGTTCAAAGGGTAATAAACTATGAACGGATGTTGATGTAGGGATCATTGCCTTCGTAGCATAGGGAGAATTCCGTGTAATTGGTAATAGGCTTACGGCGATTTATTTATGTCTCCTTATATAGAAAAATGTTATTTCTTTTGCAAAGAAGAAGAAGTTTTTTGTTTACGGCCTTATTTTCGTATACTTGATGTACGAGCAGACAGATTGTAATGACAAATCAGAGTACTAGGCAAGTTGAAGGAGGTCCTTTGGGGAGATTGTTCAGCAGCTAAAGTCTGTAACTTTGTCCTTATGTTTGGTTAGTGGGAGGGGGTTCTCATTGCTTTATTGCAGTGATTTAGGAGCGGTTTAGTACTTTTGTAGATCCGACTGAGTTCTGTGAGTGATTCAGCTGGAAGGGCGATGCATATACGTTAGGGAAAATATATCGCAAAAGCCTACAGACGAACAAGGGAAGGTTGTTGTTCTTCTATGGCAATGATATGTTTAACCAGCGGCCCTGGCATTGCTTCGCTATTGATAAGTTTGAGTATGCCTATGTAAATAGATTGAAATGTTTATTGAAGAGCTTTTGGATACACAGTGACAGTGGTGCGTGAACGAATAAATCAGAAGGCTGTCCCTGAGAGAAGCATGGATTTTTTTAAATTTAGTCCACACGGTTGCACCGACTTGAGACTTGATCATTCAAAAAGGCGGCTCAGGATGCTGCAACCGAATGATTCCCACTGGTATGAGTGGCAACAGTACCTACTTTGAATTTTCCATTCAAAATTGGAGCTTCGATGAGATTGCTCATCATCTTTTTCACTGAAATCCTCGGACCGTTGCAAAGTCGTGGCGGATTGATGAGAAGGATGACTGATAGGGTTGGCAATTTTTAATGTGCGGGGCGGCATGCCTAGCACGTCAGGTGAATTCACGAATTCAGTTGGACAATTGACAACTTTCGATTTAACGGGCTCCCGACCCGTGAAGAGTCTCTGCCTGAGACACTGTAGCTTTCCTCAATAGACAACTTTGCCTTGATTTATAACCAATATCAATGGACTTAGATATACGTTGTAGCTTCGCTTGGTCTTTCATTTTGAATGTTGAAAATCATGGACTTGTTGTGTTTATGGGTGATATTTGGGGACATTTTGAATTTGTCTCTGGTTGTCGTAATTTTTAAATAGAAACTAAATTTAAATTAAAAAGTAACAAGAAACAAATAGATTTTATATTGACAACAAATTTAAATAAAAAAATAATGCAAAATTTGATTAAAAAAAAATAAGAAGCAGTCAAAAATTAAAACTTTTATTTGTTATACATACAATTTGTTTCCTTTTTATACTTCTTTTGGCAATATAAAAGGACAGCCAAAATGTTGTTTAATCAAAATTCTTTCGACAAGCAACTCGGTAGGATTTTCGATTACTCCTAGGCAATTTTTTCTAGGAGGTTCGTTGTAATAACTGTTGCGCTGCAATTGATGGTTTGTTGGACAGACAAGGACTTTTCCTTAGTCTTCCTAAAAAATATCAACAACAGTGTCGATTCTTTCGTTTCGTTTACTTTCGTACTTCTGTAATACAAATAAAATTCAATCGTATTTTTTAAAAAGTACCCACGACATCCTTAATTTTCCTCACAGGAGGAAATAAATGTAAGGCTACAAATAAAAATTAGGAGAAGAGGAGTTAAATTTAAAAAAAAGGAAATGTTCTCTCCATCTCTTTGGAAAATGATAAAAAGCGCACGCTTTCCAAACCCTTTTTTATTGTTTGAGGAATTTTTTTAAGCAGAATTTTTAAATCAGAAATAATTTTAACAATAAAAGAAGTGCGACGCATCCAGAATTTTGACCCCAACCCAAATGTTCGAAAACGTCGCTTTACATTTAATATTTCCCTTTTTTTGGTAATTTATTTTAATAAAGGGTGGTTAAGTTTTAAGGGCCGATATTGATTTTGAATAAAACACAAATTATTTAGGAAATTTATGATAATATTGGTATGGTTCAATTATGTGTGGAACAAAATATCGGCCAAATGGTCGCCGCGACCTAGGCGGCACACCTCCATCCGATGGTCCAAATTTTCGATGACGCTGAGGCATAATTGAGGTTCTATGCCGTTAATGTGCCGAATTATCTCATCCTTTAGTTCTTGAATTGTTGCTGGCTTATCGACGTACACCTTTTCTTTCAAATAACCCCAAAGAAAGAAGTCCAACGGTGTTAAATCACATGATCTTGGCGGCCTATTGACATCGCCACCACGTGAGATAACACGGCCATTGAATTTGTCGCGCAAAAGAGCCATTGTTTCGTTAGCTATGTGGCAAGTGGCACCGTCCTGTTGCAACCACATATCGTCCACATCCATATCTTTCACGATAGCGAACACCATTCACAGTAACTGCCTGACCGGCCTTATTTTAGAAAAATTACGTCCCGATGATGCCGCCAGCCCATAAACCGCACCAAACGAGCTGTACGAGCATGCACTGGTGTTTTAACATCTCCTACAGACCGGGTTTGCTCAACTTTTCGCACGATTTTTCCGATTGTACGCACATTTGGACGATTAAATTGACCGAAAAAATCACGGAGTGCACGATATGCATTTTGATTTGAATGACCATTTTCATAATAAGCCTGAATAACTTTAACGCGTTGCTCGATTGTATGCCTTTCCATGGTTCAAATTGAGTTAGTCTGAAATTGAGAAATGTCAAATGAAATGCAGAAAAAAACTTGACGTTTAGGTGTGGTTCACATTCAACATCGGCCCTTAAACTTTAACCACCCTTTATTTAATTTTATATTTATTGTTCCTCTAAATTATTTTTTATTAAATAATTTTTTTTTAACTTGTGATTTTTAATTTTTTTATTAATTTAAAATGGTTTTTAATATCTCCTTTTTAACTTTCTCGATTACATTGTAAGAGAAAGATATTGTAGGTATTCGTACAAAATTTCGAACTCGAGATGTTAATCAATTCTGACATAACGATTCTGTCCGTCTGTCTGTCTGTCTGTATGCTTCGAGGCCTACAGCCTTAACGTCTATCCGGATTTCGTTCAAACCTCGGATTTGAAATTTGGGGGCTTGCAGTTCGGGGCCATCTCTTTTTTTTGATGCATCCCAAATAATATGTTCATACCATTTTGTTTTGTTCGAAAACGACTCTAACGATTTCAACCAAAATTGATTTTTAAGCTTAAGTAGGTGAGGTTAACATGATTGCGTACTCAGTTTTCCGCTAAAAAATCGAATAACGGTACTTTTAAAATTTGGACATATCTCGACGTTACGTTTGTAACAAAAATTTATTTCTAATGTAATTTGGTCATTTCTAACTCAATGACATATTCAGTTTTTCACTGTATTATCATACAAGGTGGCGCCCAAATAACCTTCCGATGTTTTTTGGCTGTAATTAAAAAAAAAAAAATTAAAAATTTTGATTCTTCTTGTGGATTATTTTTATTTGGTCTTTTAATTTTTTTTTACATCAAGTCGAGAATGTGATGTCATGTAAATGGCCGCCGCCACAGTTGATTGTCATTTGATCCCTTTTTATGGCATTTTCCATAACTTTGGCTTTCTTGACGGATATTGTCTTTAAGAGCTGCAAGAGTCTGAGGCTTGTTGACATAAACCCGCGACTTCAAAAGCCCCACAAAAAGAAGTCTGGAGCGGTCAAATCAGGCGATCTTGCTGGCCAGTGCAAATCGCCAAAACGGGAGATTAGGCGCCCGGGAAATGCATCCTTCAGCATATCGGTTGTGGCACGTGCAGTGTGTGCCGTTGCACCGTCCTGTTGGAACCACATGTTTTCCAATCCCAATTCATCAAGTTGCGGCACAAAGAACTCGTTGATCATTGCTCTGTAGCGCTCACCATTCACATTAACCGTTTGGCCCGCGACGTCTTCGAAGAAAAAAGGTCCGATGACTCCTCCAGCGAAAACAGCACACCATACAGTGACTTTGAGCGGGTGTAATGGCTCTTCGTGGGTTACACGCGGATTTTCAGTGCCCCAGAAGCGTAAATTTTGCTTATTTACGTACCCGCTAAGATGGAAATGGGCCTCATCACTCATGATTATTTTTGATGAAAAATCATCTTCCTCTTGGTGGTGATTAAGGATGGCTTGAGCGTATGTTAGACGCGATTGGCGGTCAGCAGCTAACAGCTGATGCACCGTCTGGACTTTGTACGGAAACGTCTTCAAATCATGTACCAAAATTCGCTGTAAAGACCGTCGACTGATACCCATTTGCGTGGCACGTCGTCTGGTCGATGTCGACGGCGCTTCCATGACATCTTCGGCTACAGCAGCAATATTCTCTGCAGAACGGCTACTCCGGGGTCTGCCACGCCTGGCAGTATCTCGTGTTGTGCCAGTCCCTTCGAGGCGAGCGGCTAAACGTCGCAGTGTTTCACCAAGAAGGCGTTGGACGGCTAGGAAATCTGCGACGAAATTCACGTTGTGCCAAAGTCACCGACCGATTATTGCTCAAATAAATATTCACCAATATTCCGCGTTCTGGAGCAGTGTAGCGTAACATTGTTTATTAACGTGTATTTCGCATGTGTTTCCTACACAAATGTCAAAACAGAACTGACATTAGGGGCCAATCGCAAAATTTATAGCATTTTCTGATAGGAGGATTACTTTTGCGCCACCTTGTACAATGGATTTTTGAAAAAAATGGTTTTTGAAAAATTTAGTTTTATTTAGTTTACCTGAAAACGGCAACTACGATTTTGACCAAAATGCAAAGTTAGAGTAAAATTGATGTTTTTAAAATTATTATTATTAATTTTGAATTCAAATTACCGAAAACGTTAATTTAAAAAAAAAACAGCTCATATCTCGAAAACCCCATTTTCGATTTCGATAAAACTTTAAAAACCAAGTTGGGCTTACATACCAAACAATAAACTTGTACTATTTATTTTTCAGCTAAATAGTTAAGCAAAATAATTTTTAAACTAAACATTGCAATATTTGGTACTGGCAAATTTTACAAAACCCGCTCTAACAATTTTCATAAAAATACATATTAAAGATAAAATCAATTTTCAAAATAAGATCCCGTACTTAGTTTTTCTCCAAAAATTCGAAAAAAAACAGTTTTTTTAATTATTTTTATTGCCCGATTTATTTTTACATATCTGTGCTATATTTTTGTTATAATCTCCCCACTTCCGATAAAAATGCAATCAAAGCTACGCAAAACTTCATTTAAGCAAATATCACCCTTTTTTCAACCTTGTTGAATATGCACCTTAAAATAATTGCAACCACTTCCTTACAGAATCAGAAACTTACACTTCAATTGCACCCACACACGTCCTTCGGTTTATAACTGCAAATGCAAACTCGAAAACAAATCTCTAAAAACTTACATAAATATCATTGAAAAGGTATCGGTCTAACACGAACCCTACTTCCAATCATAGACAAGTTAAAACATCTTTACTAATACATTTCAGTCAAAAATATGCATTAGCGGATCAAAAAACAGAAACCACTGCCACACTTTGCCTTGTAAAGGGTAAGAACTTATAAAATAGTACTGTAGACGCTTTTAACTCTTTAACCGTAACTTGGGACAATTGCCTGTTACTGACAGCTTAAACCTGTAAAAACTCACATTGGCATTTATATTTATGTACTGCCTATCAGATGAATAACCCAAAAGTGAATTTTATTTAACGCTACGTATTCCTTTTCCTATATTCAATGCATCTGCATCGTTTCTTTTATCAAGCATTGGTTCTGAGATTTTTATCTATTACTAAAACCAAACTTTTGATGAACGATAAAGTTTCATTCGACCCAGTCGTGCACCTTATTTTCCTTAGTTGGGAAAAAGCACAATAAGCAGCATTTTTGTGTGAGAAGGCAGAATTTTAAAATCAGAATTTTAAAAGCAGAATATCGATCCGCTACCAGCCACCCCAGAGAAAGAGCCCGTGGTATGATGATGAATGCGTACGCAGGAAAAAGGTGACAGAAGATGCACATATGAAGGCGCTGCAGCGCAAAACAAGGGCATCGAGGGAAGAGTATCGAGCCAGGAGGAGGGAGGAGAAGAAAATCCTGCGTAGTAAGAAGAGGGCCTACGCAGTCTCCCAGCTCATGGAGATCGAAGAGTACCGCTATCGAAGCAACATCCGGAAGTTCTACAAGAAAGCCAAGCAACTGGCTGCTGGCTTCAAGACCGGAACGCAGGCTCTTCGAAACAGTAATGGAAACCTAGTCACCGAAGCGCAGGGAATAGTAGATGTGTTTAAGCAGCACTTCCAGCAGCTGCTAAATGGGCATCATGTAGAGAGAGTGATAGGGCAAGAAGAGAACCCACGTCCAGTCAATGAAGATCCAGTTCCACCGCCCAGTATAGAAGAAGTTGGCTTAGCAATAAAAAAGCTAAAGAACAACAAGGCCGCCGACTCTGATGGTTTACCAGCGGAGCTCTTCAAATACGGTGGTGATGTTTTGGTAGGGCGCATGCACCAAATCATCAACCAAGTATGGGTGGAAGAAAGTATGCCCGATGACTGGACTATCAGCTCCATATGCCCCATCTACAAAAAAGGCGATCCTATGTCTTGCAAGAACTATCGAGGCATATCCCTGCTTAATGTCGCATACAAGATCCTATCCAATGTACTGTTTGAACGTCTCAAACCGTTCTGCAACACACTAATCGGCACGTACCAGTGTGGCTTCCGGCCCGGCAGATCGACTATAGACCAAATTTTCACACTGAGGCAAATCCTGGAAAAGACCAATGAATTTCAAGTTGAGACTTACCACCTTCGGCGATGGCCGAATTCGGGATCCCGGCAAAACTGATCCAGCTATGTAGCGTGACGCTGGAGAACACACGCTGCAATGTGCAATTTGGAAGTAGTTCCTCCGAGCCATTCCAAACATGCACCGGATTTTGGCAAGGAGACGCATTATCATGTGACTTCTTCAATCTCGTGCTAGAGCAGACAGTGCGCAGGGCAGGTGTCAACACGGAAGGCACTATCTTCAAGAGATCCGTCCAGCTACTGGGGTATGCAGACGATATTGACATCATCGGTCGTTCCCAGCGTGCCGTGATAGAGGCTTTTACGGCGATTGAAGAACAGGCGAAGTTCGTTGGTCTTGTAGTAAATGAGGACAAGGCTAAGTACACGCTATCAACAAACAAACAAGCATCTGTCCACCGCCTAGTGGAGATCCGGCGAAGAATTACCCTAGGAAACCGCTGCTACTTCGGTTTGGCAAAGCAATTGGGTTCAAAACTCCGAACTCGAAGGACAAAATGTATGCTTTACAGAACCCTTATCCTGCCAGTTCTGCTTTATGGCGCCCAGTGCTGGACGATAAACAGGAAGGGTGAGCTGATACTGGGCTCCTTCGAAAGAAAAATTCTTCGGCGGATTTTTGGTCCTGTGTACGAGGAGGGCGAATGGAGGAGAAGATACAACCGCGAACTCTATGAGCTGTACCAAGATGTGGATGTAGTCCAAAAGGCCAAAATATGTCGACTAAATTGGCTCGGCCACATCGAGCGAATGGACAATAATGCTCCAGCTAAGAGGATCTTCGAATCCCAGCCGCCAGGTTCGAGACGACAAGGAAGACCGAACCTCCGTTTCAAAGACCAAGCCATCGCGGATGCCAGAGCGCTCGGTCTGGATAACTGGAAGCAGCGTGCCCGGGATCGCAGAGGATGGAAGGCTGCAGTGTCTCAGGCAGAGTATCTCCACGGGTCGGGAGAGAGCTCCCTCCGCCACGAAATCTATCACTTCCTGAAAAGCGACAAAACCAAGAGTACCTAGAGCAATTAAATACAATACCTATACCAAGTTTGGCGAAATTCCAATGTGGCTGACCCAGCTTTTCCGAGGTTCTGTTTTTTTTTTGAGCTGTACTTTTTGATCAGCTTCGTGGATGAGTCCATTCAACGATTGGATGATGAGTTGACCAACAAGCTGCACATGCCTCTGTACGGGGCTCACAGCGCGTCCCCCCAAACCCAATTAGGAGTCTACCTCACTTCAAGTTAAGCACCATAATCGATACCTCGTTTTATGAATTTATTAATGGAAGTAAATCACGCGGGTAACATCTGTCCTTTGAAATCGATAGTCCTTTTGCGATTGCCTATCAAAGGCCAAATGTATCCCCAAGGGGCGCAATATTGAAATCGCTCAAATGGATTAACACTCTCCGCCGAGGGGAGTGTTATCCATTTTCCCTATTAAAGCCGTCAATTGAATTTAATTAATTCCATGCGGTGGGAAACTGCATCCGTCCATCGCCTCTGCCTGCGTGGCTTTTCAACTACGCCCGTGGGTAGCTTTCCGACCGACTCTCCACACAAAATGAATTATCCTTATCTTACACTCAAGATTACGGTTAATCTAGGTACATAAACCAGACAAATGGGTAAACAAACCGAAAACTGCTAGCACAGTATCCGTCTCCCGAGGTAATCGCCTGGAGGAGCGCGCACCGTCGCGCAGCGGAATGCTCGATTTCAATTTAAAAACCGCTAAAAGCCTTCTTTTCCCTTAGCAAATACGCGCCGGTGTTTCGGTAATGACATGTAAATGATTTGCTTGCTAGATTTAAAAATGAGTACATGAATTCAAAGAAAGGATATACATACACCTGGCGTTGGAGGTGTCCCGCAACCGTGCCTAATGTCAAGGGAAATGTAAATGTAATCATAGGCGTTGAAGGCAGGACGACAGGTAGTCATACTCGCAGCCGTTCACATTTCAAGTAAAAACGTGCTTGTGGCGCAAAGGGAACTCCTGTTATCTGAGTTAAAAAAAATGGTATTTGCTATTTTTCGCGTTTAATTCAAATTATCCTGGGAAACGCATAGCCAGGCTAAGTCCATGCATACGTAAGTGGTTCCCGACGGCAACGAGTCACTTGTTTTGTACGCCGTTGTTCCGTGTTTTGTTTGACGTGTTCGCATTCGCACCCCCAGCCAGCAGTGCGTAGAGGTGGAAAGAATTTAGATTTCCTGGTGGAGTCCCAAGTAAAAGGGAACTACTTCTTCGAAGAGGGCTTATCAAATGAACAGTAAGTAATGGAATTTTTATTAGCGCATGGTAATGCGGGCAAACATGAGAGACTCCCCCTGAACTTGATGTGCTTACGTATTTAGGGCACCGTGTTTCCTGCGAAATACGGTTCGATTAATGCGAATCTAGTACGGCGACGAGTCCTTTTTTGTGTGTATATTTTTTTTTTTGGCAACTCACTGGGGAAATGGATTTTTCATTGAAATTAATGTGGCGAACATTTTCGAGCGAGTTCACCAGACAGACAGTGAATGGCTATTCGTTTTCCATTTTTATGGACACGCTAACGAAAGATTCATCATTTTTAATGGGCTGAACCAAAGAGCCAGATATTTGCGGTTGATATGGCAAAGTTCTTGTTGTGTTTTTATTATTAATTTGTCCTTTTGCGCGCGCAAGCGAATGGGTTTCTTATCTGTAAATGGTTTTTGTTTTGATATCTTTACGGCTTTTCAAGTTCAAGTAAGGTTTTGGTGTGATTTTTTTTTTTCGAATGGAAAGAGCTTTAAGTTCTTCATGTAGGTTTACTTTGCCACGCACGCAGGGGAATGTCCTTTTGAGTTGGAGAGGGAGGTAGAACCGTTGCGAATCGCTGTAAGTCAGAGTCATACACCCAACGAAGGCGAATGCAGTTGAGGCTCCTTTATGGCACCGTATGGGGGTTTAAAACGCGGTTTAAGTCACCTCTTCTTCAGATAAATCTCTTTGAAAAGGCCGAACATATTATACGCTTTAAAAGGCATCTACCGATGTAGTTTTTTATAAATGCTCTTAAAGTCGTATCTCGTATTTTAAAACGTCGTCGGGTACAGATGAAAACATTTTCCAATGCGAGACGCCTATGAGTTGACATCTAAGTTAAGTTAGGTTAGGTCTGGGGCTGACAGCTGAAACTAGTAAAGCGAAGTGAGCCTAAAGCCGGAACCACAATTATAGCTTGTGGTCTGATGTGAAATGGTAAGCGTATATATAGGGTGGGCCAAGAAAAGTCATCCGATGTTGTTTGGCTCTAATTTTTTTCCTTAATGCAAAACTTCGATTCTGTTTTTTGATTATGTTTATTTGAACCTTTAGAATTTTTTGGTCAAGTCGAGAAGATGATATCGGCCAAATCGGCGCCGTCACAATTGATTGCCATACATATTGTTGTGTTGCAGTGTGGCGTGTTGTGTCGAAATCGCTCCTGTTTCGATAGCGCAATACCGCTCTATGTCGAAACGAAACAAATATCTGTATTTAAAGTGGCTGCCCTATGTCCTCGATAGCCTCACGAATTTTATCTTTGAGATCTTGAATCGACGCTGGGCTGTTGGCGTAGACCTTATCTTTCACGTGGCCCCAAAGGAAGAAGTCGTAAGGTGTTAAATCACAAGATCTCGGTGGCCAATTGTGATCACCTCTTCGAGAGATAACACGGTCCGGAAACTTTTCCCGTAAAAGATCAATGGTTTCGTTGCTGATGATCGGCCGGCTTGAGTTCTTGTGTTAACTGAACCTTATAAGCCTTAAGACCCAAGTCTTTATGAAAATACGGTGTAATGACGTTTGCGGAATGCCCAATTCCAAAGAACGACATGGAATGGACAAACCTGGGTTTACTTCAACACTTTGGGCTACAGCAGCAATATTCTCAGTTGTTCTTGGGCGACGTGCACGGGTTTTATTCTTCACATCACTAACTTGTCCCAACAGCTCGAATTTTTCCACCAATTTCTGTATTGCGGTCCGACAAGGTGCTTCACGACGACCAAAAAATGCTTTAGTTTTGCGAACTGTGACTGCAAGATTTTCACCATTTTTGTATTGAATTTTAATAATTTCATTGCGTTGTGGAAGCGTGTATCGTTCCATTTTTAGAAATGGCGTAGTTTCTACTCGTCAAATGTCAAAGAATAATAGCTTCAAAAGTCTTGCTTCCCATTGCCATGGAACTTGTCCTTCTGGACTATTAAAATATTCCTTATATTTCTCCCTGTAAAAAAAAGCATTACGTGTAGGGTTTCTTTGTAAAGAATCAATTGATGATAACCCGTTTGAGGCACTGCGATTGGGATTGGAATTCATCTGTTCTGCCTCAGATAATTGAGTTCCCAAGAAGTTGTGAGGACAGCAAGCTGCTGACACTATTACGTCAACCATTTTTGGCTGTACTTGCATAGGACCCTGCAATACCCGCCATCTGGCATTTAATATTCCAAAAGCGTTTTAGCGTGATAAACGATAATTAAATATTTTATTAACATTATTGTTTAGTAAATTTGGCTTGCTTTAATAAATACGGCTTTAGCGGAAACGCAGCATCAGCGTTCAAAGTTTCCGGGATACTTAAAGTCTGGTTTTCCAACATCTGTCCCATTAGTGACTTTTTAAAAATGCCACCATCGCTATTACGGTCGTACACTCCCACATCTATTAAGATAAACTTATATTGAACGTCAACAAGAGCAAGTAGTACTATTTAATGTTCTTGTTTATAATTATAAGTCGATCCGGCATTTATCGGGCAGTTTATTTTGATGTGTTTTCCATCCAATGCATCGATGCAACAGGGGGAAAATTCCAATAGGCCTCAAAGTCTTTCGCAACTTCAATCCATTTTTCTTTTGTAGGCTTAGGCATTACTATTACAGGAATAGCTGTAGAGACTTCTTCAACAATTACTGCCACTGTGCTAAATCCAAGCCTATAATTGATTGATATAATTTGTTTCCAAACCTCATGGCGCCAGCGTCTCCATCACCCTCGCCACTGTCTCCATCAGCGCCTTTGTCCCCAATAATTTTGTCACCAGAGACATTGTTCACAAAGACCATTTTCACCAGTTCGTGTCCTATAGAACTGCAAAACCACTCGTCCTGGATCCTCTAAATCAGCCAAAAAGAAACGAGAAGATGATTTTGAAAATCTGTATTCTGTCATGAAGTCTTCACAGGAAATGAGAGCTAAGAAAATGCGATTAAGGGAAGAAACAGACGAAACAGATTTGTTTTTTTCTAAGCATAAGCAAGTCTGTTAAAAAAAAACTTGATTTGCTAGACCAACTTAAGATCAAATTTGATCTGTAGGAGTAGGTAGGTAGAAGTGACGGTTCAGCTTTGAACCCAAGTGTAGCACTATGATGTGCCTTTTTGTTACCACGACTCGTGTGACCTAGTTTGTGATGGTTGTTAAGGTGATGCATTCTGTATTTATATCCAACCTGTGGAGTTGAGGAAACGGATTATATCTAATATTCCTTTACCCGAGATGTTGCTAAGGTCGTCGAAAAAGGGTTGGTTCAGTGTCCACAATCTGGCTCTTGCTAGTGCCGGACACTTGCAGAGGAAATGGGAGAGAGTTTCTTTCTCATTTGTATTTCCGCAACTGCGTCAATGAGTGTTGTGTGGGATCCCAAGTTTGGCGGCATGGTCTCCAATTGGCCAATGCCCCGTGATTATTGCCCTGACTCTGGCAATATCTGGGTTCTATTTAGTAGGTTTCTTGTTCTATTCTGATCGTATGTAGGCCAAATCTTTCTGGATATGACGCAATTGGTCAACCCCCTCCAATGGAGATTGGCTTTCTGCAGGAAGTATGAATGAATTGGTCCCTTGACCACCCCTAGTGGAACGTGGACCGTTGCCGCAAGTGAACTGTGTAGAGCTGACCGCCGCCTGGCCAGCTCATCTGCACGCTCGTTACCTATTATGTCACTATGCCCTAGTACCCAGAGTAGTGTGACACTGAAACGTTCGCCCAGACGGGCAAGCACGGCACTCCTGCACCAGCTTAGAGGATATGGTAGCAGAATTTGATCTGTTTAAGGCAATAAATGAAGCTGAATACAAAAAAATAGCAGGAGCACTATCTTCCTCATCAGCAAAATCCTCAAAATTCTAACTATGACTTGCACACATTTTATCAAGATTTTGATTTTTCTGATTAAATATAATGTAGGAACCTTAAACATATTGCCAGTCTTTCTTTGGTCCCAATGGATGGTCTGAATTTTGTATTAAGTTTTTCTATATCCGTTTTAATAATCAAATGGATTTCTTCGAACTGCATTTTGTTTGTTCGGAAATAAAGTTTGAAGCGCTCTTCATCAGCTTGAAGTTCCTCAACGAGGCTGTCAAATTTACCTTTCTTTTCTTTCATTTTATTGTATGATGAACCCAATATCTCCTTTTTTTTTTCTTTTTAGAAGTTCAAGCATAAGCAAAGCAAAGCAATTATCAAAATCACTGTCACTTGAATCATAGATACGAATGTACACACAATCACAACAACAATCAGCAATCGGCAAACGTTTGCAACACAGCACACAAAAGTTTGCACAGCACGCGACACAACACACCGCTCCACAACACACCACACTTTACAAGTGTGGTTCCGGCTTAAGCCGCGTCAACTATATTTTTTTTGATTTTACTTGTCAACTCCGTTTTCATTGTTGTTTCTCCTGAGTTTTTTTTTTTTTTGCTTCTAAGACTGAGAAACTAAAAGCTCTTTTATGACAGTTGTCCTCTCGGATGCTTGTCAGACATTCGCGAAAAGTTGCCCCTTGGAAAGAGCCTTAAAGTGTTGTTAGAGCTTTTCCGGAAATCCAACCTGATACCTCTCGCTGTAGTTTAGCGCACTAACCACTTAGCCACTGCGCCACTAAATCATTCCCTAAAAAACAATTTGCGTTCCGTTCCTGTTTGATATACAGTACAGCCTCGCTAGTCCGGACACATAAAGTTTCTACCGTGTCCGGAATAGCGAAATGCCCGGACTATAGAGAAAAAATTAAATACATACAATGGACAAATCAAAAACCACAAATATAAACTTCCAATGAGTAAATTTGCAACGATTAAAATGTCTAGATTCCAGAGCCAACTACAAGCGACAAAACTAGAAGGGGATTCCCCGTAATCGTACGAACAAACGTTTTTTCCAAGAAACAGAGACAAATAATATATGTATGTCCGAAACATAGAGGTGTAATATATGTATGTCCGAAACATAGAGGTGTCCGGACTACTGAAGTGTCCGGGCTAGCGAGTGTCCGGACTAGCGAGGCTGTACTGTATACTTTTAAAAACAGTTCTCTCAATAGTATGCCTCGCTTGAGCTCCAGTAGCATACCCGGCCATCCGCCACAAATCCTCCACTTCGCACCATATCGGTCTCTCTATAGTAAGCAGCAAACGGCTATCCTTTGCCGCGTAATCTTACCCTTAACATTAATTTAAAACAGGATTATAGTTGATGATGTTCAAGTGCCGTGTGCCTTTTATTTTCCGGCGTGCTTTAATTTTATGGTCGAATAAAATACGCGAGATATTAAAAGTAAACAGAGAGTCTCTTGGCGGTAAGTTAATACTTCCTGGCAACGTCGTCATCTAAAATCTGATAATAATTCACAAGAAGGTTACACCCACCAGCTGGTGATAAAAAGTGATTTAATATTATTAAAGGGATTACAAGCGCGTAAGGACATGAGAGGATGTTAATTCTGTGCGCATAAAAATGGCCATAAAACGTGGATCGTCTCATGTGGAAAATTAACAAAATGTGCTGAAAGACATGCAGTTGCGTGAATGCTGATGTGATGTCGTGGCTTAAGAATTTCATTGATCGCCAATATATATTGGTTCCTTATGCTAATGTACTTTTCAAATAGAAATAAAATACCAAAAGGGACTTGCCCCCGTTGCCCCTGTCCAATGTTGTGATAACCCAAAACTCAGACATCCCTTTTAGCAATACGAACTCCTACTCCAACTGAAAGACTCAAAACAAATTATCGTTAGCCAGTTGTAGTAAATCAAAAATGCCGACTACTGGGGAAGATTTATTTCCCGAGACTTTGTTGAAATTCCCCACCGGCATCAATTACATTACTAAGCAAAAAAAAAAAATAAAGAAACAAAAATAAATCAAAATCGATTCGAATTTAATTATAGATAACGATTCGTAGCATAAGCGTCGGAAATGCGAAACAATTTGATTATTCTCGAAAGCGAGCCGCACCCGAAAAAACATGCGGACTCATTATGGTCTGGGAAACGTTTCAAGTGAATGATAATGAAGCTGCTGATGAGATGAGCATTCGTGTCGATGGGATGAACCGAAATGAGTTCATGTCTGAGAAGAGACTTGTAGCACGTGCAGATTATAATACAGTTGGCGAAAATGTGGACTATTGTTTATGGCAGGACGTGAACTCTTAATCAATACGGATTGCGGCATTGAATTTACTGCTCTGCGGATGTGGAATTTTGATGAAAGTTTCATGGGCGTGTGGGTTCTTGTGTGGTTCAATTGTTTAGGTTAAGTTTGGTACTACTACTTCAGGCAAACCTACTATTTCTAAGTTAAAGCTAAACAGCTTAAAGATTCTCTTCAGTGTGACTTGTATTCAATTTAAAAATGAAAGTAAGCGTTGAGGCCAGACTAGTGTTGCCAGATGGTTTTTGGTGAAAGTAGTACAAACTGTTCCAAATACCGGACTTTCTCCGACAAATGACGATCAGAAAAAGAGTACAAAACTAGGAGAAAAAAAACAAAACATTTTCAATCCAAATTCGTTTACTTTCACATTAAAATCATTTGCAAATCCAACACAATAGGTTCGTTCGTGTACTTTCAGCATAGAAAAATGAATAACTTCAAATTTTAAAAATCGAGAAAGAAATCATTCAATTTCAAGAGAGGTTTTCTTACAAAAAGTTTAACAAATGTCATTTTGACATTATCGTACAATGCAGCATCTACAAAATAAGTTGGAATTGCAATTTTCATAAGCTAAATACCTATTAAACTTACCAATTTGAATGCGCTGATATGTTCTAGGGGAATACTAGATTTACAACTTATTCCTCCGACATCGTTGAAGACGAAAATAAATACAGTTTTACTTGTCAAACTTTTGAGCTGTCACTTAGTTGTCAGTTGTCAGTTGTCAGTTCATTTTTCATTTTTCAGTAAGTCGAAATTCGGCGAGTAGAAAAAATGAAAAGAGGGGAAATGGATTTCTCTCTCATTTTTTCTAATATCCTCAGTACGTGGTCGCATTCGCATAGTTTCTTAGCAAATTTTTAATAATTTTACGTTTGCAAAAAAGTACCCGAACGAACCTAAAGATTGTTTTGACGTTTGACGACTCAAAAGTTCTGTTCGTTTCAAATTTTCATTTCTGAATTATTAGTTCTGTTCCTTACTTGATTTTAGTGTGAAAACACAATACCGGACACTTTATTAAAACTATACCGGACGTTCCCCGCAGAGGCAAAAAAGAGTACATGTCCGGGAAAACCCGGACGGATGGCAAGGCTAGGCCAGACTCAGACGCCACCCAGATAATTGACTTTGCTGCGCATTTCGAAAGCGAATGTCAATACTGTCAGTCTTTTCACTGAGTTTTAAAATTATATTGGCATCCAATCATCCGAAAATGGACAAAGGAAACGTTAAATCGCCATCTATGTTTTGTAACGTTTAATAAAGGGTGTCCCATAATTGGCGCAAAATGTTATTTTGATAAAAAACACCAATCTATATATATAAAAGTGATGTTAGTTACTACGCTTATAACTCGAGAACGCCTGGACCGATTTCGATGATTCGCGCCTATTCTGACTGGTTTCCGGTCAAACAAGAAGAATACTCAAAAAATTCCAGAAAAATCACAAAAAAAAAAAATATCAAAAAAAAAATTAATTTTCCCATACATTTTGTATGGAGACATTTTACGATGCCATCTTTATGCTAAGTGGCTATTCGCCCGACGTTTTTGTACTGACTGACGTTTGTCTGGCTTCGGGACACGGCTACGTAATTGACGTAACGTAATGGTATTTTCATTAAAAATAGTGTTTTAAGAAATGGGTTGGACCTTAAAACGTACAGGTTCGTGCCCGAACATGAAATACTGGAGTTTAGATCCCTTTAAGCGAGCGAAGCGAGCCACATTACCCCTATTTGCCGCGATTTAACTTTGACATTTCGTTACGTAGCCGTGTCCCGAACGTCGGGCGAATAGCATCAGCCATCTTTATGAATTAGGTATGATAGATGACATTTATGTTTACGTTACATTGTGACAATTTTTTTTTGACAATTGTTTTTGCACCAAGTTTGTGTAATAATTGTATTTGTAATTTGTAGCAATTTTTTTGGTCACACATTAAAAACTAACATGATTTCAATTGCTGGTTCCGGTATTTTTGCAGTATATTGCGTTGTGCGCATCAACTTTTGACAGCTGATTCATCGCACATCGTATACTAAAGTGCTGTGGCAGACGTGCGTTTCAATTAATCAGCATTTTTTCAAGTTTTATCAAATTTTATCAGCTTACGACAGTTATTGAATTAAATTTGATTTAGTACATTGTTTTGAAACGATTTTTTTGTGAAAATTACCAGCGAAAAGTAATTTCATAGAGGTGAGTTCAGTTTGAATAAGTGCACATTGTGAATGGTTTATGTACTTTGTGCTTGCGTGCGCATCGACAATCAATCCCAAAACATTTGGGATTCTATCAGACCAGGGGTGGAATCCCGTTAGGTGATAGGCACTGTTGTGATAGTCAAATACGATGGTAAAATCATTCTCTCTCTACGTAAGGTGATC
The DNA here is from genome assembly GCA_948293265.1 of Cheilosia impressa. Classification (NCBI taxonomy): domain Eukaryota; kingdom Metazoa; phylum Arthropoda; class Insecta; order Diptera; family Syrphidae; genus Cheilosia; species Cheilosia impressa. Next base: position 6,491,008 of record OX411882.1, read on the forward strand.
GCAATAAATTTGGCATCACTTTGTTGTCAGTTGTCATTTTTGACAGCAAATTCTTAATATTATAAATGCGAAAATAAGATTGTTACCTTCTAACTGCCGCAAACCAAATATGTTTGAGTTTTGGCATGGGTATAGATGGGACCTCTGAGAATGGCATAGGCTACTTTTTGTCGTAAAAACAAAACTTGAAGGGGATGAAGTAGAGGATTTAAGTTTAAATGACGAACAAATTATTTCTCAAGTTAGGGATAATAAAATTAATAATAATAGGTATCTATGTATACTTTTGGTAAGAAATGAATACCTACATTTTGGTGCGTATTTCACTTATGAATTTAAATGTTTTGGATCCGATAAGTGGGGCTGTTGTTGACATATTAATATTTTAACTGATTTAAGCGAAGTATTAATTCTACGCAGACGAAGTCGCGGGTACCAGCTATTTTTAATAAAAGAAAGCTTAATTTTTTTATTTATTCGAGTATATAGATTGGGGTTATGTATGGTTCTATCACATCGGATAACTGGCCGCCACGGCTGTGCTGGCAAGTACGTACTCTTTTATTGAAGTTTCCTATGACCGTTTCGCATAAATGTGGCTAAATCTCATGAATACACCTCCCAATTTCCTCTTTCAAGGCTTTTGTGGTTGTGGGCTTGTTTCCATAGACCTTTGACTGCAATAAACCCCAAAGGAAAAAGTCCAATGGCGTTCAATCGCAAGATCTGGATGGCCAACTCTGATCGCAAAAACGGCCGATTGCACGATTAGGAAATGACCTATGCAGTAATTGAATTGTTTCTCTGGCTGTACGGCATGTGGCACCTTTTTGAAACCACATGTTGGTCACATCCATATGTAATTTAGGCACTAAGAACTGGGTTTTTAGTGAGAATTCGCTGTAGAGAGCTTCTCGAAATGCCCAATTCTTGACAACAATGCTGAATTGATGTACCTGGAGTGTCAGCAAAAGATTCTCTCGCGAACTGCTTCGATGTTTTCCGTAAACAACTTGTGACAGGACACCCAGATTATTTAAGATCACTAATTGATCCAGTCTTCTTGGGTTTTTCAATTATTCGCTTCACAAATGATGGCTTCAATCACTATGACGGCCGTATTTTGTAGGAAAGTAGCTACAAAACCATTATTTTTAAAAATTTATCAACAATGAAAATGTGTTGGGCTTTCTTATAGCAATCCATTGGCCGCATTCAAGAATTTAGTTATCTTAAGTCGACTAGATTGGTCTGGATGAGATGTACCTAATCTGAATGCAAAAACTAGATTGGTCGGGAACGTCACGTTTTCTACGTCAGCTACATATGAGAACTGTCAACTTAGTACTCAGTCACGAATTTCTTAACTAGATTCGTCGGCTACCCCTCCATAAACGTCAACTGAAACAGCTGCTCTTATGACCGATTTCCCTCAATCAAAACCGAGATCCACTTAGTGAGAGAGCTGTCAGACTTACTAAACTAGATACTTGAACGTCCCCATTTTTACTAACCCCGAACTGTCAGATGTCACTTTTTTTCCAGTTGGCATGACTGTACTATTAAATGGCAAAAAATTCAAATTTTGCATGAATTATGGGACACCCTTTATATGAAAACAGAAATACCTAGTAAACACACCCGATGAGTGCACCAACTGCACCCAACTTCACTGATTACCTGATTACTACTGTCTACTTTATTCTGTGACATGGAATAACAAAATTTTAATTTGAGGAAATCCTCTTCGTGTTAATTTTGGTCGTTTATTTTAAACTCAAAGCTCAAAATTTTGGAGTGAACACTTTTGGAGACGATGACGGTCATAAGTAATGATAGTGTGACTTATACCTAATATGAGTCACTTCGCATTGCCGTTGAGAGGAAAAACTCCCGTCAACCTGGCTACATAAAGAGGGGAAGTAATAATAATTATCTTTAAGTCAAACTTATTGGACTTAGATGAGCTGAGTCTTTCACAAGTGGATGACATGATTGGGTCTAGCTAGACCATTAGGCAATGGACATGCTGGAAACTACTGTCACACTTCTGTAGCTGAATGTAGCTGAATGACCCTGCCATTTGACAAAGAGTTTTCGTATCGAAAGTCGATCTAAGGTTGTTCACTAGTTCTTAGATTAGCTTGTAGTTGTTCGCTGCTAATATTGGGCTGCAGTAGTAATTTTTTTCTGTCGATCTTTCATCGATCTTTACCGTATATCAGACTGGTTTTTTGACAAATGTCTGTCTTTAGTTGGTGTTGTTCATGTTTTTGAATTGTCTTTGTTTACGGGTCAACAAATTTTAATTGTTCATGTCGCGGTTGACGAACAATGGCAAAATTTACCTTTTTCGGATACCTATGTTGACAATCAAGCCGCCCTTAAGCCTATTGAGCCAAAAGCCATTAATTCGCGAAGCATTGGCCAGCATTGGCAACCATTTGGTCTAACTCTCTGGTTTCCTGGATATAGCAGTATAAAGCATAAGAATTGGGTCGAAAATTAACCAACGTTACAGCCAAACAAATTTGGCCGCAACTAGATGCCAAAATTACTTAAGGACTTCTTTATACATACGTAGGAACAAGATCAGAAACGATGAGGAGGCAGAAACCACTGTCCACCACACTTTGCACCTGACTAGCTCTTATCGCTGAGGACCGGAGCACTGATGGTTGACAGCTGCATCAGGATATTGTCTCCTGAGTCAAAATAGTTTGTATAGTGAACGACTACTTAGTTCTTAGTACATCCCAACAATTTTCGGTGTAGGTTAGGTTGGGGCTGTTGCCACTCAGGACAGCATACTACTTCGGTGTAAGAAGTACCTATAGCTGATTGCGTCAATCAACCATTCCCCGCACCAGCCTTCCTCAAACTGGATAAAAGAGGCCATAAGAGGCTTCGTCTTCTCGAAGAAAAATCGTCGTCCGGTCACCTTTACTTTGATCAACTATCTCACACCCTATGACGGGCTGTTAGAGCTATTAGGAATGAGACTGTTTCAGGGGACCCCTCTTCCTTTTCGAAAACATACTGTCACCTACAGCATAACTCTTTACAGTGCATCCATCGACGGTCTGTCAGAGGCAGGAGAAGACTGCTTCAGTCAGCCTCTGGCCCTACCGGAGACAAATCGTCACCCGGCGCACTGTGGTCCAAAAAGGCAAATCTTGTGTGGCAAAAATACTAAATTCGATGTTTTATTTTTATAATTTTGGTTTTTGTTTCTAATAGAAATATAAACGGAGCTTCAAAAACAGCAAACAAAATAATTTTTTGCTAACTAGTTTCAACCATATAGAGGGCTGCAGGAAATAGCCCCCCAACGAAATAGTCCCCCAAATGGAAAATGAAATAACCCCCCAAAATTTGTATGGAGGTAGGGATTTATTTCGTATGAAATAAACCCCCAAAATTGGGGATTTATTTCATGGGTTTTTGGGGACTAATTTCATACTTCAAATTGGGGAGTTATTTCACAGTGAAAAAAGTTTGCGGCCGCGGCGAGGTCAGCCGCTACCCGCCGCGATCCGGCGCGACCCGCCGCCTTGAGGGCGCCCGCGCCCGCGCCAGACCACGGGTCTGATATAAAATAAAGAAGTAACCAGTACATAAGATTAAATTATTTAAAATTGTTTTCAAAACAATAAACATTACAGATATTTCCACTTTTCTTTGTTTTGATGACACATAAATCGAGGAGAAGCTACACCAACGTATTTGAATACATCTATTCTTGTATATACATAAAACTATGTACATTATAGGTACATTAAGAAATGTACATAGTTACTACATACATATATTAGTATAGAAGCCTATTATATAATATACATTTACTTCCTTTAATGTAATAAAAATATAAAAATAATCAAAAAATCGCGGACTTATTTCTTACTTATTTGGGAACTTATTTCATACCGTTTTGGGGACTTATGTCATACCATTTTGGGGACTTATTTCATGTTCGATTTGGGGTATAATTTCACAGTGAAATTATTCCCCAAATTTGGGGGGTTAATTCATTTTCTATTTGGGGGGTTATTTCGTTGGGGGGTTATTTCCTGGAGCCCATATAGAGCTTTTCAAAGTAAACAAAAATCTGAAAAAAACGAACGTCTTTTTTGTCTTTTTTTGCAATTATGGCATATTATATTAATTTTCTTGAATGTAGTCTAGTTGTTTTATAGAATATAGGTAAAGTAAAATTTTATTAAAAAAAAAACTAATAGCCTAAAACAAAAAAAAAATTTTTTTGGTTTGAGTAGAGCTACTAAAAAATTCTCGAGAGTTCCCGCGGAAAATATACCATAATAGTTGACCTTAACTATTTGTTAAACCATATGCAAAATTATAGCTGTAATTATTTGCAATGTTCGGAGAAATTGTAATTTGTTTAAAAAATGTCGTGTTCCCAGTTTCCTTATAGAATATTTCAATTTTGTTAATTTAAAGAGCTGAGAGCGTGAAATTTTCTTCTTATATCAAATAAAAATATTTTTTTTATTATTTTGATCGTTAAAAAAATCTACCCACTTCCACTCCTGTTTCTATTTATATATAAATGCTAATTGGTTTTTGTAATCCGCCCACTTTAAAATTTCACCGGTAAGACAATCCTTGCAGGAATATAAACGATGACAATGGATAAACGGTGTAAGTGTTCAAAAGGCATTACTGAAGAGCGGCGCGTGTAAATTAAATATCAATATTCCAAACAGAACAATTTTAGAACATTTTATCAATGTTTCGAATTCTCATGAATTTGTGACTTTGATCCAAAAGAAATTCGAAGATATAAGTGACAACGATGAAGCGACAAAAATTCAAAGATTATGCTCTCGTTTAAAAAAAAAATGGATTCACTGTTTTAGACAAAAAACAAGATCTCTTTCAAAACATGAAGAATTTTTGAGCAATGTGATGAATTCGATTTTATTTTATTATTATTTTGTCGTCCGTTTAACTTTTTCTAAACTGTTTTATATAAAATATATCACTCAAACAGGTTATAGGATATACTAAAAAAATACTCTAAAAAAAACTTGTTAAAAATATTAAAAATTGGTTTGTTAATTTTATGCATACATTGTTGTAAAATAAAATATTTTTGATCACCCAGTAAACAATTAATTAGCCGCAGACCATTTTATTACAAGATTCGTAAAAGTTTACCTGTTTTTAACGTTTTTCTTTAATTCCTTGCTCTATTAATTCCTTTTTCAAAGAAAATCTTACTTTAGCCTAAGATTTAGAAACACCCTGTAAAGCAATTTTCTTAAAAACCACTATTTTCATAGGCTTTGAAATTTCCATTAAGAAGAAAAAAAATTGTAGCGATATCTTCAAGCGTTCAAAAGTTATGATTTTTCCAACAAAAAAGTCGTTTTGGACCACAGTGCGGCGCACAGTGTGACAATTTTCCTATTTAGCGGGATTAAATTAAAAACGATTGGAAACAAGTTACCTTATTTTGTGAAAATTTTTCACAGAAAGGATTTTAATGAATAATATTAACATACATACAAAGGTTTTGACAAAAAATAACTTAAAAGAGCCGAAAAATCTTCGCTTTTTTTATGCGTTTGATATGTCCAACAGTTGCAGGACTAAAGCTCGCCAAAAATGGGTCTGAGAATATTAGCAATCTATTGAAAAGGTTTGTATTTCTTTTGCCTAGCGAAGTTTTTCTGGTAAAGAGTTCCCAAAATTTTCTATTTTCTTTATACCTGTCGTCTTGAGCTTCCTCCGAAAGTTGGCAATTATTTGAATAAGAATTTGTTAAAGAATTTTAAATCATCAACAAAACTTTACACATCTTCTTGAGCTAAACATATACGATTAAAGCTGTGATTTACTAAGCTCTGTAAGCCAGACTCAGCAGTTAATTCGCTTTGTAAGCATGGGTACACAGATCGATAGATATGAGCTGTAAAGAGCTTCTGGAAATTATCTCGCATCACAACTGGGTCTTTTTTTTTTCTGTTTACCTTTCTGTGACACAAAAGCAATAACGTCCAACAAATATCTACATAAAAATAAATATTAAATGATCTTGTTGGGCTCTTTAAATAGTCCTTTGGCCATACATACAAATGTCACCCCCATAAACTCGTGCATAGAGGTTTACAAATCTTAATGCTTCCCATATCGGAAATGTGTGACAAAAAGTTACGACCGGTCGTGCGTACTACACACATGGGAGTGGGAGGACAGACATCCTGAAAGCGCCATAAAATTGGAAACGAGCAGAATTTATTACCACAGCTCGCCAATAACAATAAATACCAAAACTGTCACAATCCCAATAGCAAAGGACAAACAGAGTAAATAGAGCAACAAAACGGTCTGTCAACCAATTTTTTTTTGCAGAGCTAACCAACCTCAAATGTAGCCACAAAATTCCTGTACAACTATGGTAAATGGAGAACAACCTACTATCCCCCTAAAAAATCCACATAAATCAACATAGTGATTGACAAGAAGTGTATTCAACTTGCAGGGACCGAAATTGAAACAGACATGTCTGCAATAAAAATCAAATTGACTGACAAAATGTGTTCGCATGCACAGGAGAGCACTTTGAATCAATCCTATCCCGTAAAGATGATACATAATACGTGCGCCTCGGTAGATTCGAAAAGGGATAAGCAAGACGTTGCTCTCTCTATACACACACAGTATCATGTGGATAAAGCTTTGGATTTACTGTGATTCGAAAGGGATTTCGATACGAGACCTAACAACAAGTATCACAGCCAAAATATATCCACTCAATCTTAGTCTCACGATGCATGAATACCAAACGAAGGATTGTTCGCTCGAAAGGGGTGCGGTCCCTTTTGGCTGCGGAATCAGTTGGCATAAGGGAAACCTTTGGCAAAGCGGCAAATTCCCTTTTAAGCCGTGTCGCAGCCAGAGGCGGCACTTCGACGTGTCAGAAATTGTTTTGTGTTGGATAAGGCACATTACCTTCAAGGATTCAAAATTGGCTTTGCAGAAAATTGCCTTCTTTTTAAGCCAATGGATATATCTGGATTTGAATTTAATATTTTTATTTTCCCTATGCCTAAAAATGATCCCCAAACGGCTGCTATTGGCACAGCGGTGTTTGTAGTACTTTCGTACGGATGCTGGTGAATTCTGTTTCTAGCCAACATGTGCTATATATAATCTAGAGAAATTAGGGCCATTTATGGGGTTGTTTGGTTATATGCTTTAATATTTGAAATTTGCATACTTACTAAAATTATAAAAATATATTTGTTTCTTTCGTTGCAGGTGAGTCACACGTTATTTCGTATTTGGGTAAGGACTTTTTATTGATTTTTGTCCTCGAATTACGTACTGATGTTCGTTACTATATACTTAAATATTTTGGCAAAGAAGGGCTCTTTAAATATAATTAAAAAAGAAACGAAAGAGAGATGTAAATAACAATTAACTTGAGTACGGGACAGGAATGTAAAAGAAGCTCCGTCTCGATGTAAACAGCGATTTTCGGAGGATTGGGTTATAACTTAATAAGTCCTCAACACAGAAAAAAATTAAAGTATAGCTTAGTGAATATTTATTTATTCTAAAACGCATTCATAACCGGCCTTACCAATAACAATCGACTTTAATCTGGCAGTTTACGCAAAGACTCCACATTTTCTAAAACCCGTTGACAATAAACAAGTATGTATAGTTGCCAGAATAACGCCAAACTGTAGAGTCAAATGTTACAGCCATGTATTGGTAAGGCCCATATAAGAAACGTTACTTCACATCATCACCTTATTTAATATTTAAGCATTAGAAAACAAAGGAAGGCGTAGGTACTTTAAATAATACTGGTTTCGCTTGTGGTCGAAAGTCGACCCTACCTTTTATTCGTATGTACCTAATACTAAAAGACATATAATACTAAAAGATATTTATGTTGTTTTTTTTATAAATTAACAATCGAAAAAAAGGTCCCTTTGAAAATAAGTTTTACTCATAATTTTGTTTACATTTTAATACATAAAACAAAATGTTTGTCGAAAAATATTTTGCACAGTAATATCAAAAGTGGTTGTCAACATCTCGCAGATATATGTCCCAGAATTAAGTTATACTTATACGCACTGTTGCTTACTTGAATGAATACGTTGCCATGGCAATTTGGCGGCGAGAAATTGAATGTCACCAAAATGGTTTCATTTAACTGACAAAATGTACGGGGAATTTTTAAATTAATTTTAAAAGCGTTAATGGCGACATATACCCACAATTTTTGTTTGTGCACATCTGTGGCACAGTACCTTTCGAATGGTATAAATTTCATTCTCCTCATTTCATAACAAATATCTAAAAAGTGTACCGAAACTTTTGATGTTCACGTATTAATATAATGATAATGATTTGTACTGAGAATTATTTCAGATTGAGCGACAGGGCAGGTACTGATTGGCGTCTGAAATTTGACAAATCAGCTGATATTTTGTACTCGTACATTTCCTAATTCGTAAATGGTTAAGACGCCTTTAAAAACTTTTGTTATATACATATACATTTTTCTTTATAATTTCTTCGTTATGAATATTGTTATTTGTTATCCACGAAAATGAATTATGAAATTTTTGTTCTTTAGTAACAACAAATGTAATAGATTCGATTATCCAGTTCTTGTAAAACGTCAGTTAGATTTGTCTGGACTAGGTATTCGAAAAATGTTTTTGTATTCCTACGGCTTATTTTGCCACCCAGTTTGAAAAGTCAACTGAGTATGCAGGCTGGATTTTTTTGACTAGATATGTCAGCTACTGCTCCATAAACGTCAAACTATCTACATGACAAACCTGGGGCCAGTGAAAACTGAAATACACCAAATCATGCAGCTGTCAGACTTGCTAAACTAGAAATTCGAATGTCTCCACTATTAATTGGCACCGTTTCAATAATGCTGTAAATTTTTCCTAAGACTGGCCAAATAATCAATCACTAATCGTCGACATTAGTTAGAGAATACAAGAAAAACAAAGTAACACCTGAAAACCTGTTGTAGGAAAACAAACTACATTTTATGTGACGCGAGATAGGTATAGGTTGATTTTAAATTAAATCCAAATTCGCTAGTGTTCTGAAATAAAAAAAAATAAAAAGACATAAAAAGTGACTTAGAAAAAAAAATAAAAGCCCAATCGAGTAACACTTTGTGTTTGTTAAAGGTATTCAAGTCAATCTCTAGATGTAACTATGTATTAAACTTTTCAAAAAACTTTTAACAAACACTAAATTTTAATTCTGCAATATATGTTCTGTTTCGAACTTTATTATAAACTTTTAAACTTTCAAAAGAAATTAAACCTATCTCCCGCCATATACAATTTGGTTGGTTCTTATATAAGTTTTTTTTGAAGTTTAAGTTCATTTCTCACAGGTCTCTTGAGAGCCCCTAAGCATCAGTCCCACTTTGTTAATATTCTCCATTTCAATGAGTTCCATAACAAATAGGAGAAGTAATATTCTTTCTTTCTTTTTTTTGTTATTTTTTGTTTGTCTGACTTCAAATTGCAAAATATTGTGCGAATTTGAATATAAATAGTTCCTTCCAGCTTGTAGGACATCTGTTCTTATAACAAAGGATATACTTTAAGCTCGATAACTAAAGGGTTTTCCAATGAGAGGTGTTATTGTGAATGACCCGCTATTTCGGTAGCTGTCACTTTTGAAGCTTTTATTCTTGACATCTGACAAGTAGAAACTACGCCATTACTAAAAATGGAACGATACACGCTTCAAAAACGAATTGAAATTATTAAAATTCACTGCAAAAATGGTAAAAAACCTTGCAGTCACAGTTCGCAAAACTAAAGCATTTTTTGCTCGTCGTGAAGCACCTTTTCGGACCGCAATACAGAAATTGGTGGAAAAATTCGAGCTGTTGGGACAAGTTAGTGATGTGAAGAATAAAACCCCTGCACGTCGCTCAAGAACAACTGAGAATATTGCTGCTGTAGCCCAAAGTGTTGAAGAAAACCCAGGTGTGTCCATTCCTCGTCGTTCTTTGGGAATGGGTATTCCACAAACGTCATTACACCGTATTTTGCATAAAGACTTGAGTCTTAAGGCTTATAAAGTTCAGTTAACATAAGAACTCAACAAAACGGCGCTACGTGCCACACAAGCAACGAAACCATTGATCTTTTACGGGAAAAGTTTCCGGATCGTGTTATCTCTCGAAGAGGTGATCACAATTGGCCACCGAGATCTTGTGATTGAACACCTTGCGACTTCTTTCTTTAGGCCACGTGAAAGATAAGGTCTACGCCAACAGCCCAGCGTTGATTCAAGACCTCACAGATAAAATTCGTGAGGCTATAGGGCAGCCACTTTGCGATTTGGTTATGGAAAATTTCATGAAAAGGATATGGTCCTGTATGCGTACTCGTGGTGGCCATTTGGCTGATGTTGTTTTTCTTTATTAACGGCATACCTTCCTCTTTATTATGAAATAAACATCCGATCATTTATCTCAAAAAATAAAATTTTTCTTTGAATACCCAAATAACACCTCTTATTGGCAAACAAATAGGCAAAGTCTAAAATGTTCTTCAGAATTTCAACTAAGCCCGTGTCGCATTTTCTTTTAATCTTCTTTCCCTCCGTTTCGGACGGAGAGGAGAGACAGAAACAGCGCCATTCTGGCGTGTTTTGGAAAGGGTGACCCATAATTCACGCAAAATTTCAATTCTTCGCCATTTAATAGTAAAGTGATGCCAACGGGAAAAAAAGTTAACAATGTGACATTTGACAGTTCGGGGTTAGTCAAAATGGAGCGCTATAAGAAAGAACAACACATTTTCATTGTTGGTCAATTTTTAAAAATAATGAAGGTTTGTCAGCTACTTTCCTACAAAATACGGCCGTCATAGTGATTGAAAACCATCAACTGTGAAGAAAATAATTGAAAAATCCAAGAAGACTGTATCAATTAGTGATCTTAAATAATCTGGGTGTCCTGTCACAAGTTGTTTACGGAAAACATCGAAGCAGTTCGCGAGAGAATCTTTTGCTGACACTCCAGAAACATCAATTCGGCATTGTAGTCAAGAATTGGGCATTTCGAGAAGCTCTCTACAGCGAATTCTCACTAAAACCCCAGTTCTTAGTGCCTAAACTACATATGGATGTGACCAACATGTGGTTTCAAAAAGACGGTGCCACATGCAGCCAGAGAAACAATTCAATTACTGCATAAGTCATTTCCTAATCGTGTACTCGGCCGTTTTTGCGATCAGAATTGGCCATTGGACTTTTTCCTTTGGGGTTTATTGCAGTCAAAGGTCTATGGAAACAAGCCCACGACCACCAACGCCTTGAAATCGTTCAGTGCAGCTAAATTTTTGGGGTTTCCTGGGGTTGCCTCCTACCTAACCATCTGGAAAGATTTCGGTGAAAGTTTAATTGAAATGTTTCTTAGGACTCTAAGAACACTATAGGATATGCCACGCCTACATTTTGTCAGCATTCAGATCATATGATCACTTGTGGAAAAAATCAACAGACTTTCGTCTTTAATTTTATAGGAACTAACAGTCTTTCCGAACTTACAACCTCGCTCACCTCCCTGTTCACCATTAATACCTCTTCAGGAACTGCTTATTCAAGCGCAAGGAATACAGACTACACATTTGCAAGTCTATTTAGATCTAAATAATTAATCGCCAACAATCATCCGCTCGGTTGCCGTCCAAACAATTAACGGACCCGACCGCGGTGAAATTTATTTCCGCGAAAACTCTATTAAAATATAATTTCGATTGTCCCTATCCTTAATCAAGCAACTGGAAGCTGTGGGCTTGAACCACTGAAGCTATTCAGTTTTACAGCACGTGCAGTTAAGGTCTATCGTCCTGCCTCGGGGATAAAAGGAAATCATTTCTAATCTGACCCGTAGTACGTACAACATCCCGTTGAAAAAGGATCGCTGCGGGTGGAAATGTAATTTAATCTTTTATGAAATCTTTTTTCTTATTTTTTTTTTTTTTAATAAATGTCTACTCTTTTGTCACACAGTCCTCTGCAATCCATTACCACGAGGAACACACACAGACGGTACATTGTAAAAGTTTCTTCAGCCGAGTGACAGTAATTAGGACGAATCCTGTGCTAAAGCATAACTCAAGATGTCATATCTCTAGCTACAAGCATCTTAGCAAAGTTGTGAAGTGCGATGTTTGAGAAAGGATCTTCCCATAACGGTACATTACGCAATTGCCTACCATGGATGGTACTTATCGGCTTTTTAGGGGTGCGTGTTGCTTCTAATTACCATCATTTGTGGTAAATGTTGGCGGGTTTTTTTTCGTAGTGGTGGTGTTGCGTGCAGATTGGAATAGCAAATTGAAGGCATTTTTCATGTAGATGCAGAAGGGACCGACCGAGATAAAACGGATAAAAATGTTTCAATGAATTGGTTATGAGATTTGCAATCGAATCAATTAATCTAAAGAAAAGCATTGTTGGCGTTAAAGGACTTGAAAAATTAATGTGTCAGGTGGAATTTAGAGACAGCGTTAACGACTAATGAAATATTAAAGAGGGTACTTAGAGAAAGAGGTTGCTTTTGTGTGGAATGAGGAAAAGACATTGAGAGGTTGTTGTGGAGTTCGTCTAGGGAATTGGCTGTTTGCTTTGTCTTTGCATTTGTCAAATGTTAATTCGTTTGCTAAACCTCAGGCTTTCACATCAGTTTAAACGTTTTGGGATCTGTCAGCCAATTATTGGCTTAAGGTGGGCCGAAAGAAGTCATCCGATGTTGTTTGGCTCTCATTTTTTTTTTCTAAATGAAAAACCTTGATCCTGTTTTTTGATTATGTTTATTTATTGATTTTAGAATTTTATTGGTTAAGTCATCTTCTCGACTTGTATTGTATTTCATGAGTAACAAAAAATTCAATTACATGAATTTCAAACCGGTAAATAAATCCAAAAGCTTTTTAATGTGAAAGAAATATTCATTGATCTTAAAAAACAACGCGAGAATAAAAATCGTTGCAGAAAAAAGGTGGATACATAAATAGCTGAAAACAGATTTTCCTGAAAATAAATAAAAAGAGAAGTAAATCTTCCTCTCACTTTCACAAGCGGCACTATCCCATGCAAGGAAAATGTACCCCAAACTGCCTTCACCATGCTTTATTGTTTTGTGCGTACAAAATTTAATAAAAAAAAATACAACTTAACGAAAAATTAACAGAGGAATAAGCGGTTTGTGCTATTTCAATGTCCACTAACAATATTAAAAAATTAAATCCGATTTTTAACTGTTAAATTCGCTTGGATAATAATTTTACTGTCTAATCGTAGGAAACAGTAGCATCGACAGTTTGGTCTACTCTTAACAGTATTTAAAAAAAAAACACTGGCATTTAATTTTTTTTTTGCTTATGCAAAAAATGTTCCTACCAAACCGAAACATAAACTTTTACCGAAACCTAATAAGTCGTTCCCACCGAGTTTGAAGTGAGTTCAAATGTCAAAAGCTGTGAACTTTGAAGTGACTGGCAAAGCAGCTGTTTGTTGACGCAAAAAAAATGTTTTGGAAAGGGGAGTTACTAAAATTTCATTCTGAGCAAATTGAACAAAATTGCAGCATTTTCAAAAAAATTCTCTTTAAAATATAACTTCTTTTTCTTTTTCTGATTCAGATTCTTTTCTTTTTCTTTTTTTTTGATTTTCGCAATTGCTTTGCCGTTTAATATTTTGACATCCACAAATGAACACAAAATTAAACCAAAGTTCACGCTGTAGGCTTGTTCGGTTTGATAACCTCTAACGGACGGATGAACTCAGAGGGGTTTCAAATTGGTTTCGCTGAAAACCTGAGGTTTCGACACCTCAAAAATGTGTGCCAAAACCTCGAAGGTTTGGAAAAATTTTAGGGAACAGCGTGGTTTCGTTTGTTGGCAACATGGCATAAGGTTTGAATATAAGTTTTCGAATTAAATTATTCTTCAATTTTATACAAATTTTACTCTCGTTCAATATAGTAGAACACTGAACGAAGCTCGAAAGACGTCGCACATGTTCTTAACACCGAGCGTTACTTGAGGAATCTAATTTGTTTTTGAAACTCATATGACTTTTGTTTACTACTACTTTTTGTCGTCAAAAATGCATACAAAAACGCTTCGAAAAAACGGACGAAAAACGTGTGAAAACACATAAAAACCCGTCAAAAAATGAGTCGAAAAACGCGTTAAAACGAGCGAAAAAACGCGTGCGGAATCGCGTGAGCAAAACGCATCAAAAAACGCGATAAAAATCTCCAAAAAAATGCGTCAAAAGAACAGGAAAAAAAAACGTAAAATAATTACGAAAAACCCATGGAAAACACTTGAAAAAAAACGTCAAAAATGAGTCGAAAAAAACGTTAAAACGAGCGAAAAAAAAATGCAAAAAAAACTCGTGAAAAACACAAAAATTTTGTAAAAACCCGCGAAAAAAAGCATTCAAAACAATCAAGAAAACGCGTGCAAAATCTCGTGAAAAAACACATCAAAACGCTCGTAAAAAAAAAAACGCGTTGAAAACCGAAGCACATAAAAACGAATCAAAATGCTTGTCGAAAAGTCGAGTCGACAAGCGCCTCGAAAAAATAAATCTACAAACGCTTTACAAAATGCCCTAAAATAGCATTAAAAAACGCGTCAAAAAACGCTTCAAATAACGCCCGAAAAAAAATCTCGTAAAACGCGAGGAAAAACGTTCCAAACAACGTGTCAAAAACGCCTAAAAATACGCTCTAAAAAGTGTATAAAAGTTCACAAACAAAAACCCGAAAAAACGCGTTCGAAAACGTTTGAAAAACGCTTTTAATAGCCAAAGACAAAACGCTCTGAATAAGGGCAGTGGTTTGTCTAAAAGGGAGACGATTGAAAACTTGAGAAAGTTATACGCACGGAAAAACGAGTTCAAAACGCGCTAAAACAGCCACAAAAAACGCATCCAAAAACGATCGAAAAACGCGCAAAAACGCGTTAAATAACGCGAGGCAAAACGCTAAAAAAAACACGAAAACGCACATCAACAATAGCCCGAAAAAAACGTGAGGAAAAACGTTCGAAATAACGTGTAACAAATGACTGAAAAACGCATTATAAAACGAGCTAAAAAGTTAAAAAAAAGTCCCCAAAAATAGCCCGAAAAAACGCGTCAAAAAACGGCATAGGGCAGTGGTCTCTCTAAAAGGGAGACGATTGAAAACTTCAGAAAGTCTTACGCATGAAAAAACGCATTAAAAACGCCGCAAAAAATGCGTCCAAGAACGATCAAAAACGCTCCAAAAAAACATGTAAAAAACGCGTTTAATACGCGCTACTCTGACAGTTACAGTAGAGGCTGAAATTAGCACACAAAGAATTCAGAAAATCGTTGAATTTCGAAATTAACAAGAGATGATGAAATTAAAAGACGTGCCCCTGCTTTTGTTCAAAAGCAATTGAATGCCATCTCAATACAAAGCCGATTGTCTACTGATAAAGGCACAACTTCCTTGCGACAGCTGATGCAAAATTAATAACAACAACTTTCCTACGCCCAACAGAAATGCTTCATCATCTTGATGACATGTGCCAAAGTTTCATAACTAAATTAATAAGAATCAATTTCAATGAAATCCATCACGCATCCCACCGCACATGCAAGCAGTCATCAAAAGTAAGCGCAAGTAATAAATCGCTTGCAACTTTTCCAAAGAATTCAGATTGATGCTGGCTACGTCATTATTTAAAATACAAAAAAGAAAAAAAAAAACAAGAAAAACAAATCATGTCACTAAGAAAGTTTTGCGTATAAAAACTCTGCCCCACCCCGGAGAAGAATGTATCCATTTGCAAGAGAATACCCGCAAGCCAAAGGAGTAACTTTCGGAAGACTGAGTGTATAGATGGAGGCAACGGCGAAGGCAGCTGTTGGGCAATTTCTTAAAAAAAACAACCGTCTGTCCTTGGAAGGCATCAGCAAGCAACCCACATCATTCTATGCATCACATTTGGCCAGGCAGGTCGGCAAAGCAATGAAAGAAATGGAAATTTAAAAATTCATTTTTCTCACTTCTTCCTTCCTGCAGTGTTCGCCATTTGTTGGGATTCTTCCGTCCCTTTTGTGAAAAGGGAAGGGGCCCCAACAATAGCTGTCAATTTTCGAAATTTAAGTAGAATTCCGTTGGAGCAAAAAGAATCGTTTGTGTTGGAGATAAAAGTGGAAAAAGTGCATGAGCCAGCATGTGGGTGGCTTAAACAATTCCGAATAGATGAATAGCGAACCCTTCACCGGCCACGAGATTTCTGCATTTCCCATCGACCGGATCACATATTGTTCGGTGCAAATTGCACACCCGCATCAATCACCGGTGGTATCACCACAGTCAGCCGTTCGTCATGTAAACAACGACACACCCACCTTCAGTCACTCATCGTTTGCTGGAATATCCAGCATGGGTTTTTGTTTTATTTGTATGACTTGTATAGTATACGGGACGACACTGTGTAGCAGCCCATCGACCGCACATCAGTCATGTTCATGTCAATCACATTTAAACAAAATTGACACAAACCACTGCGTGGGACTGCCAATGACAACCCACTCCTGCAGAGCCCTGATAGGCGTACATAACCTAACACGAGAGTGACTTACGATTCACACTGACATGCAGGAGAACCAACAAGACTAGAGGGAGAACTCAAGTAGGTCAGCGTGTTTTTGTAACCATCTCCATCATATCAGGAGAAGAAACTCGAGGCAGTCCATCAGCGGCAGAGACAACTCAACTCTTTTCAATCTTCTTGCCACGACTGACAACAATTTTTGCCGACATCCGCCATTTCTTTGTCTTTTTAACTCGTTTAACTGCGATCAATCATAGAAAAACTGGGAGGTCTACGAAAAAGAAGTTCCCGAGCCAATACAAGTCGCTTAGAGGCATCTATTGACGGATATACTTGAAATTCGACCATCAGGCTTTGTTTTGTTTTGGCTAAACGTCCTGCGGACTCCATGCGCTTGATTTTAGAGAGAAATTCGCAGTCATTCTCAAAATTAAATCAACTAAGTCAACAATTGCTTGTCAGAGATTCCACAAGTCATTCCCTATCGGTCCGCAAGATTTTTAAAAAAAATTTTGACATCAGAAATTTTAATTTGGAAAACGGCAAGAATTCTGCTTAGAGAGGTTCGGGAGCAACCAATTTGTCTTTGATTGACCTAACTGAGGATGCAGCAAGTGCCAACGAAGGTTCAGGGCCTGAGAAAACACCCTCCGAGTCTTTCTTAGCAATCTCATTGGAAATTCAATCTAAGTATGACCTGGGACCCGAATGACAAGAGTCAAAGAACTCAGCTTTGCTATCGAATTCAGAGGGTTGAGCGAGGCCTTGAACGGAGCATGACTTTCGTATAGATCCCCGCTTGAGAAGCAGAGGCATGCCGGCCTAACCGCGTAGTGAAGTATAGGTACATTTCCACGAGGACAACAACACCGAACCCTTGACTAGTTTCAAGCCAACTGTAAAGATTCTACTGCAACTCAATCCAGGCTCAGACTCTAAAAGTTACTCTAAACTTGATCAGCAACCTAAGTTCCGCAAATCCATCGAATCAGGGTAGTAGGATAGTGTCGCGAGACCGCATTTCTCCAGCCCATCCCTAAAAAAAGGCGAATCTTCTTCAACCACTTACCGATCCATATCAATTAAGTCCTTTTTTAGGGTCATGGAAAAGGGGATAGATTGTCAGCTAATTAAGCATCTTGAGTATTGGAAACATCATAGGCTTCTACGGAAGTTTGCGCCTTATTGCGGCAGTTTTTATATCATTTTCAAGTGACGTTCTGGACAAATCTACTTTGCTGGTCGTTGACATATTCTAGAGTAAGATTTAGTTCCTTAGCATATATTGCTGCAAGATTGCGTCAGTCTTTAAATGGCCTTAAATTACAGCGAAAGGCCTGTTTTGATAGCTGCTTCTAAAGATTGTTGTTCTAGGTCACCTTGAGTTCAGGTTTTTATAAGGGATTGGCGTTCCGAATTCTATTAAAATGTCAGTCCTTCTGTTGTAGGGAGTTTCAAATTGTTTGAGTTTTTCCCTATTTTTGTCTTAGTTGCTTCATCTTCCACAAATAAAAATTTTGGGTCAAGCCCTAGGTATTTATACTTGTTGACGAACTCCAAGGGTCTCCTAGCTGGTTGTCAACTTCCATTCGGTAGTCTTCTGATGCTTGTTGATAGAAACAGCATCAGGAAAATATTCACGGACATCATTAACAGAAAGTGTGAATAGCATAGGGCTGAGAACGCAGCCTTGCGGAATGCCAGTTTCTATCACAACAAAGTGAACGGTAGGGCGGTTTATGTGGCGACAGATCCACTCATGATCTGATGAATAAATCTCTTCATGAGCTGAAAAGAAGACGGTTAAGCTTGATTTTTGAAAGCATTTTCAGGTCTTTTGTCGAAAATGCGTGCTTGTGGTAGCGACTCTTTCGTGTATTTTTTTTATGAGAAGCGCAGATATCTTGCATGTGCCGTGACAGTTTAATTCGAATATCTTCTGACTGCGTTGGCTGATTGGGATGAAATAAAAACTAATAAAACCTGCTCCATTTTAAGCCCTACATTTTTCTAAGACTGCCGTGCGAATTGGACGCGTAGTTTCAATATGACAAGTGTTCAAGTTCCCATACAAGCAGACGATCTTGGGTCTACTTGCAGACAATATTTTGCTTATGACAGTTGTCTCAGGTGGTTGTCGTCGACCCCCTGACTTATTCGTCAGTAGAATTTGTGTTGACCAATTGGCAGTCGTTTACTTGATCGGGATTAGAGTAATGAGTGAACGCATCAATTTTGAATTCAGCTCTAATGTAAGATGCTCAAAATTTCAGTGAACAAACAAACGCGTTTGAGCCGCTTGAAGGTTGTTGCTCAACGCGTTGCTCAACTGGTGTACGTGTATAGTGTCTGTCATTGAACACGGCTGTGCATTGCGTTGGATACCAATTTTGAATTTGGCTGCTTAACCTCTTGCATTTCTTGTTGAATTGAGTTATGTTGAAAGATATTTTTGTGCCTGTGCAATTCGGGTCATTGAAATCAATCAACTGACAGCTGTCCCTGCATTGTGTACGATTGTCATTTGCAATTCAGTGTGAAAATATTTTCCTCGACAGTTGCCTAATTATCGAAACTAATTCACGTAAAGATTTTGAAAAATACCTTTCAATTCGAGTTTTAAGTAGGAACAATCGAAAGTCAAGAAAATGCAAGTATCAGCTGCCGAATGTGTTCAACGGGGGGCCCAACCAATGATGCCTGGTTAAGTGTGCGCGGGGTATTAGCGCTCTCACCAACTCAATGAGCAACCACAACGAAAACACAGTACACCAATTAGAGGAACTTCTTTTTTTTTTTTGCCAAAATCAAATATGCTGATCAACTAAGTATATACGGGTCATTCAGCAATTTCGTAAGTTGGTCAAAAATGTGCACGGGGCCGAATAACCTACTGTTTGTTTGTTTGTTTTTACATCAAACAGATTGAGTTTGTGCAATAGCACACGAGCTTAAGAAACCGTTTGTTGAACAAAAGAGTCGAAGAAACTATTGGACAAAATTGGTAAAGTGCGCACTAAGTGGACGACGGGCTTTAAAAAGTGACGCTCTATCGCAATGTGCAGTCGATTGATTCTCTGTAAAACTGCAGAAATGTTTTTGTTGACTTTTATTGTTTCGCCTACGTTTTCATTACCGAATCTCTGATAAAGTAGCAAACTGCGCTCAGTCCTTTTAACAAATTTTGTTTACTTTAAGGACTAAAGACTGTTTTTAAAAGCCGACCAACACTCGTGCCCCTTGCGGTTTTCACTCCCCATTACAAGACACGATTGTGAAGCCAATATGTGCGCTATTCTATTCTTTCTAACAATCCTTCCACTCGCACTTTGTTAGTCCTAGAGAGGCAAAAACAAACCTTAATCACTGGTAAGTTCCCCAGAAATACAGGTAAACCTAAACTGAGCCGCATAAAGCCGCATTGGTCTGTTCACAATTCCAAACAAATCTTTATGTACCTAAACGGCTTTCCTCGACCAAGATGTGGAGTCCGAGGAGGCTGTCCTCGGTCTATAAGCTCCAACCACACCAAAACTTTTCACTTGTGTGCCTCATAATGCCAAATCGATTTTTTTTACCGTGTAAAGGATGCCATTCCTGCCTTTAATTCCCCATACTCATCCATACTCACCCATTATCCACCATTAACTTAAATTACCTGCGATTTCCTTACACAAGTTGGGGTGCGTCCCCAATGTCAGCTTTGGTAAATCATTCGTACGTATCCCCATTTTTAGTAACTTTAGATTTAAATAGCACCCTAAAAAGATTTCGCATAACTTTCACTCTTAAGGAGCAGTAAATCTCTCTTCATTCTGTCACGTGTATGCTAAGTGTCATCGTCCTTATCGCCTATATGTGTGCCGCACAGCACGAGGTAAATCCTGGCTCCATACCAAAGCCAATCAATAGTCCCTAAGCACTCAGCTAAGCCCATCAGATAATTGCCCATTCTCAGAAGGCTTCCGAAGAGTGAGATGTTCTTGCCCACCTCTCGCAGGTGCGATGAAGATAAAACTTTTTTCCAGTGACGACTTGTAATATTGTTTTGGGATTGTTTGTTTTAACCTTCGAACTTTTGGCACTTTTAGGAGATCCAATGAAGAATGGAAGTGCTTGTGTTGGGGATGTTCCCCTACTTCGGGACATAAGCCTTCCTCGTGCAAAATGCATTTCATTTGTCATAACTCAGTGAGGGCTGCAATTACCAATCGCCTTAATAAACCTACCCCTTCGATCAAGTTTCAACAAAAGGAAATGTATTCCACATTCGACGACGATGCATGCTTTCTGGGACAGCATGTAGAAAAACAGTAACCCCCCCCCCTATCTGAATCCAATAAACCGACTATAGGCACCTTTAACAATCCGCCCGATGGAATATCGATCGAAAATTCCCTCTTTTCGTGTGTATATTATCTGAAGTGATGTGCGAAAATGATGCAGTAGATACTCGTACACGTCCTACGGCAGTATTTTCCATCTCCCTCAATTTTTGTCAGGAATTTTTAACGTTACATCCAGCTACAGCGCGAAAATGTATTGCGCTGGTTAATTAAATCATACTCAGCCTGGCTGTCTTTTTGTTTTTCATTCAACAAAACAAAAAATAACCCAGCAGAAATTTCCTTAATTTCGTGCACAAACTCTCAAGCGAAACAAAGGAAACTGAACTTTTGCCGGAAGCGGCTAAATATTACGTTTCAGCAAATCAACTTAACCTTATAAGCTGTTCGAAGGGCACCCTGAGTCGTTCAACTTTAGTTTGACTTTTGTATTCAAATTTGATGTGAATATCCCCCAATAATCATGGAGGCGGCAAAAAAAGTACCTGGCTGCATAATGCGTTTAACAAGACGAAAACATTTCTCGGGTCATAAATAATGGAGCAAAGAAAAACAAATATTGTAACAAAGTCAAAGTCATGCATAAGATATTTTCATTTTTACGCCGAATCCATTTTTCCTCATCGTCGTTGTTGCTTTTAGTAACGAAGGATAAGAGTGTGTCGGGAGTAAAGTGTCAGGATAAATGAGTTTCATGCGAGTTTTACAATTTCTTTGTCGGGTGTTAGTAGAGGAAAGTTTGGATTTTCATCAATTTTTTGAAAAGCAACTCCTGTGTCAAAAGTTTGTCCTCCGCTTACATTGCTCGGGATAATCTTGTGAGAAAGTCAATTCATATTTAAATCTGCATTTGGAGGAGGCTTTGCTTTTCCGCGTAATAAAATGACCGCCATCAAGGGGGGAAATGTGAAGATGAGTGATTTCAACTCAACAAATCCAAATGTGACAGGGTGCTGCAACATAACTTCCTTTAAATTGTAGCCAATAAACATAACTGCCAAAGATTTCATAAGCGTCGTTACTGGGAGATTTGCATGCAGTGAATTCAAAGTCTTTGACTGTAATGATACCATGAGTTCCCCATACAACTTTTATATGCGAAAGAAGTTCTTTCAATGAAATTCGTGATTTCTTTTTCAATTTTGTTTGTGGTCCATCCATAAAGCAACCCTTGCATAATCATACACCGAGAAGTTTCTGAAGCCACATCTTCAGCCCGTATGGTTGAATGCTTCATATTTTGAAAGAAGTAATACATCCCCCAGGTCAGAATGGCAATCTCCTGATGATTGAAGTGGCAATCTACTTAAACAGTCAGCACTGACGTTTAATTTACCGGGTCGGTGCTCGAACTCATAACCATAAACTAAGTAGAAATAGTCTGACCGAATTCATACGACTCTCCCTCAATTTTTCCAAAACTACCCCTTCCCTCCCACTCCCAAATTGCCACTGTCTGTGAATACCTGTAAAGTAGCAAAAAAAAAAAATTTCTAGTTGGCGCGAGGTGTAATAAACTACTAAGTACTGACACCCAGGAGTGTTCCTACATCGTGGTATCTCTACCTTTTGGTGGGAATCTCAATTTACGAAAAGCTTTCCATGCGTTAAAGGAAAACACGTCAAAAATTGTGGGAATATCAACAATTTGACTAGAAAACATTCAAACAACATATGTAAAGTTAAATATTCAAAGACGACAGTTGATACAACTTTTTCGCCGTTGAGGATATATTCCAAGTGGATATCGAGCAAATACATGAAGGTTCCACCCTGGGAAAATGGTCGTCCCGAGCCGGAGTATGTTGACGGTCCATTCTTCGATGAAGAACAAACGGATATGTAGGAATGGGATCTTTGACAGAAAGAATGTTAAATTTAAAGTGAAAAAAGTGATATATTTTTAATCGCAAATTAGAAAAATTAAATAAAGATAGTCAGTATTAGTTTAGAAGATCAATGGAGTGTACGATATTTCTTGTCAGTCCGTCTTTAGCTGATACAAATAAACTCGATGGTTTGCCCACTCGACAACATGGCACGTACCTATACAGTCACTGGCAAAATTATTTACACATTGCATTGCTCGCAATTAAGCTAACCTATAAAGCTGGAGAACTTTTGAAATAAGAACAAATTGTTTATAAACTTTTTTTATTTGTAATGTTTGCAGTTTTATTCAAACAGTAAATAAAAAAAAATATACAAATTCCAACAATTAACTGTTAAAATCATACAAAACTAAGTGACACAACACAGACAAAATTATTTACACAAACCCAGTTTTTTCGTTTTTACTACACCTGGAAGCGAACAAGAAATTTTTTTTTAAATTTGAAGTTAACGGTTATTTAGAGTAGCATTACTTAATAGGTTGTGTTTCCTCCTTTTGCCGCAATAACTTCTGCAAGGCGCCTGGGTATTGAGTCTATTAAGCCTTGAACTTGCTCTACTGGAATAGTACTCCAAGCCGTTATAAAGTCTTTCCAAGTTTGATCTGCAGTTCTGCCAATGTTTTCAGGAATTTTTAGATTTTACAAAGTGCCAAAGATTTTCTATAACATTAAGGTCAGGACTTTGCGGGGGCTATTTTAAAACATCTTGACCCACTTCTGCTAAATACTTTTTAATGTTCCAGGCTGTGTGTATCGGCGCATTGTCATGTTGGAGGATAAAATCGCTCCCGATATATCGTGAACCAGCAACCAGTGCAACATCATTTAAAATGTTCAAATAATGTGACTGTTTCATGTTATCAGAGCATCTTACAAGTGGACCCACACCACTATTTGATATGCAACCCCATATCATTATCTTGCCTCCTTTGGAATGTCGTGTGGGTTGAGTGACGGGTTGGAATAATAAAACTTACGCCCATAGGTACCGTCCAAGGAACAAGCTGTTTCATCCGTCCAAAGAATGCTCCTCTAAAACTCTGGTGGTTTGTTGATGTGGTCCCTTGCAAATTGCAGCCGTACTTGCTTGTTTTTATGTGTTATATGCGGCTTTTTCTGGATAACGTAGGCATTTATTCCGTTTTCTTTTAATCTTCGTCGCAATGTTTTCTCACTTATAATATTATTTTCACGATCTTTATTTATGTCCATCAGTACACTTTTAACCCTTGCACGTGGGTTACTTTTGAAGGAGCGAACAATTTTAACATCTTCTCTTTTTGATGTTACCCTTTTTCTGCCTCTACCAATTTTATTTTTTACACTTCCACATTCGTTAAACTTAGAACTTAAATTATAAATTGTTTTCCGGCTGCAACCATATTTTTTAGAGAGTTCCACTGCCGAAACACCCCCTTGGAATTCTGCAACAATGGCCGCTCTTTTTTCAATGGAGAGCTCAATAGTTTTTGCCATCTCGTACAACTTTTCTCTAGTAAAGACCTATCAAAACTGATCGCAGTATTTGGGCAAAAAATCATTTAGCTAAAGAAATTTAGAACCGTTACTATCCCAATGCAGTTATTTGCACTTGTGTAAATAATTTTGTCTGTGTTTGATGTATGGGTAAATAATTGTGTCACTTAGTTTTGTATGATTTTAACAGTTAATTGTTGGAATTTGTATATTTTTTTTTATTTACTGTTTGAATAAAACTGCAAACATTACAAATAAAAAAAGTTTATAAACAATTTGTTCTTATTTCAAAAGTTCTCCAGCTTTATAGGTTAGTTTAAGTGCGAGCAATGCAATGTGTAAATAATTTTGCCAGTGACTGTATGTAATTGTCCGTGTGAAAAACATGGTTTGCCCAAATCTAAGCCGCAAACGGACATCGTTTGTCCTTGCGACTTATTGACTGTCATTGCGAATGTCAATCTATAAGGAAATCATCAAATGTTTGATTACCAATCGCGTGCCATTGCACAGCCGTGGTGGGTTCAAATTCCGAAATAACGGGAGATCCAGTTTTCAGTCGTAGAAGGTGTTGTGTCATGTCTGGAAAGTCCAGTGAGTTAAAAAACTCAGTTTGATAATTTAATTTTGAACGTTGAATTGAATTGTTGCATTTGCCGAAGTGTTGTGAACTATTTCTGTTGCCCCGAACGATGTCATTTGGAAGCATGAATTAAATCTGCGAATGGACTTCAGAACAGGTTTGAATCTGGATCCGTGCCGGTGAGCAAGCCGTTGAATGGTTGTGGTGGTGTCTCAATTTCTGGTAGTTGCACTTTTCATGATGCGAAACACATGCCAGCTGCCTCATGTTTGAATCTGAGCGCTGAGTGCTAATGAAAGTCAAGAGCACCGCAATGAACGCCTTCGAGCTAATGCATTGACACAAAGACTGGCCCGTCAACGAGTCACCGACACATTCAGAACACGCGAACAACAGCGTTTGCAAGTGTATCGCACATTGACATGTGCATCACTTCTTTGCCACCATTGAATTCGCCGCCAGAACCATTGAAAGCATTATTGGCTGGAGGTACATCTCAATCTAAATTGTTTTTGCGTAAAATTCGCAAATTCAATTCGTGCTTTCAAATGACATCATTTGGAGCAACAAAAATCGTTCACAATGAGGATGGTCGCAATTTTCAATCAACCTTTAAGATTCAGGGGCAAGTGTATCTTCAAATTGGGTCTTTAATACCGATGCCTGATACCAATTCAAAATTTCTGCAAATCTACTTTATGGGTGATGAGGAGCAGCAAATAAACGCACGCTGCCAGTACAACCATATCGAGCAGATGGAGGAGCGAGAAATTGTGGGTATTTTAGAACCGTTTTTACAGAATCACAACCAGTTGGTCCAGTTGTTCAATACCGTTTCAAACAAACTGATTGAGAAAATCTGACAGGACCAACTCGATTCAATCATTAGCGCGGAAAAAGATGATCAAGAAGCTGACCCTGAAAACTATATCTATGCTTTGAACTTAATTTAATTCCAAGGAAGTTCCATTCGTTCAATAGAGAGGTTACTATCAAAAGTGATGTTAATAATTTAATCGATTTTAGGCGGTACGAAGTTCGCCCGGTCTGCTAGTATACATATAAAATATCATCAAAATCGGTCTAGCCGTTTCGGAGGACTATAAACACTAAAATTGTGACACGAGATTTTTATATATTAGATTCAGTAGGTCTGAGAATAAGTTTATAACAAAATTTTATATAACTAAGTGTTAAGGGTGGCTCATCAAAATTTTTTTTTAAATTTTTTTGGACAAAATTTTGTTTGGTTATTTTTTTTATGTAGAAAAGATGAAATCCGTCAAGTGGCTGCCGCCAGTGTGGATGCACATTTGTGACCGTTTCCGCATTTTCCATGACTTTCCGCAAGATTTTCGATGATAAATCATCGCATTACTGTCGAATATTCTCCTTAAGGGCTGCGATTGGCTGAGTCTTGTTGGCATTAACCCGCGACTTCAAATAACCCCAAAGAAAGAAGTCTGGGATGGTTAAATCGGGCGATCTTGCTGGACATGCCAAATCGTCAAAAGGGGAGATTACACGACCAGCAAACGCTTCCTTGACAAAATCCATTAATTATTCCACTTTCATTCAGAGTATAGCGCTCCATTGCTTTACTGTTGTATACTGCAGCTGTCTAGTTCACAAATGTTAAATACGATTGACGTACGAAGCCATTTGCAAAAATTATAACATCTTCCGAAAGTGTGATTAATTTTGCGCCATCTTGTATATAAAAGCATCGGGCGTTGAAACTCTAGTCATTACTGACAGCATAATTAACGAACCCGACAATACCAACTTTTTACTTTTCATCAAATGTTCCAAAATTTATCAACAATAAGTCCCCAATCGCACGACAAATTGGTAAAGGAATGGCTTCTTTCCCGAAGACCTAGGTAGCACCTACCCCTAATCCCAGACCTTAATCAGATGGAGCTAAATGTGACATAACCAGGAAAGACTCTTTGAAGCCTCTTTTATTTTTGTTCAGTTTTGTTTGCAAAATTGTTTAGACCAAACTACTTATAACTGGGGATGGCGATGGGCCCGCAGTGGTACCTGGTTTTTTGTGGTGATCTCACAACCCCACTCGAACTAAACCAAACAAAACTACTTATAAAACGTTCATAAATACTTCACACCAGGCCATAAGCCATTCGTAGTCATAAAATTTCACAAATGTGGAGGTGAGTACCACCTTTTGATGCGCCCAGTGTATTCCGACAACAAGCGCGGTGCCTCCGTGTATCAAAATGGCGGTCCCATACCAACTGCCTGTTTTAGTCCTCTATAAACCAAAAGACCATTTAAAGCTCGATGACATCACTCTGCTGACACTTCCTTCTTCCCTATAGGCAAAATTCATATAGCCATTCCCCTACAACATCAGTTTGTGACACACTTTCCTTAACCACTTCCAGTACCAAATCGATCGCTGATAACTAAATAGGACACAGTTCACATCCCAAGTGTCTGCCAGCCATTACCGAGGACATCACATTATACCAAATGAACGCTTGCCTACTGACGAATGCTCCCCCATTGTGCATACCAATTAATCGGAAAAATATGCTAAATATGATTATATTTTCAGCCTCCCCCACCCAACAATATGTGTCCTCTGACAACTCTTCCTGTCTCTGGGGCACCCGCCGCTCATACACAAAACAGATAAATATAATTGGAAAAGTTTTCCCTCATATTCTGCTTGAAATTTATCGAATCGAAAAGTATTTCTGTCCGCCCCAAGAGAATGCAGACAATAATGCGCAACATTAACTCAAAACTTTCCAAAGTACTCACACCCAACCGACTGGGTCACCATCAAATCACATGCAAATTAGTGGTGCAGGAGAAAAAGTCCAACAAACCCCAACAAAAACTTCAGATACAGATAAAAAAGAAAATAATAATAACTGCCAGAGAGGTCCCCTTTGAATGCATGTTAATCACACTTGAGTAAGCGCAGGGAATACAAACAACGGAACGCAAACCATTCCGGCCCATTTGAGTCTGGCCCATATGAATGGGGCCTTGCACCATTATCCTACAAAGGAATTCGGACACACAATGGCATTGGAGCTACCTTTTGCTGAAGGCCGACTTTTGTCGGTTAGATTGTGCTAATCTGAAAGGGATGTCATTCCAACCAGATTGCAGACGTTCATTTGTTTTCATTGCTTTCATCCTTTCCTGGTGTTATCGATTTCTTTGAATCGAGACATTAGGCTCGCCCCCTGCCCACCACCTTATCGGTGAAACAAGAGAGACCAAAAACGAACTTCCCAGCTAAGTGGCTGATTTATTTTGTTTTGCCCAAGTCAATCGATGGGACTAGTTGACTTCCAGGTCAAGTGACAAAAGAAAAATAAAAGTTGCGTATACGCCACCGTGTAGCCAGGTGATTGAGTGCCTACTGCCTACATGGGTTCTGTTCTGCGAGTGGTTGTGTTTATTCGAGTAGATGAACACCTTTGCGTTCGCATGTGAAGGTCCTAATGGCCCGTATGGGACTCGGGCTGGTGATGCTGACAAGTGTTTTGGGGGCGACACGTTTTATTTTTTATATCACAAATTGATGTGGAAAAAGGTCGCGTTAAATCGGTTTTTTCAACGAGCTTTCCTTTCTTTTTTATCGCAACAGATATAGAGGGATTTTTTTTATCTTAACTCATGACATGTCCTTGTGTGATTTGTGGATGGTATGGCGTTTGATTTATTTTATCTCCTGGTGCTGAGACAATTGCATGGGGAAGTAATGAACTATTATGTGTTGAAGCTCATGTGCGGGTTTAAGGATTGTGGTCGCCTTAAAGTGGGCGTTATGTTTGCCCGCTGGAAGGGGAGTAGTAACTGCGCCGGTTTGGCGTGGGAACTTTTTCGATGGAGAAAATGCGTCATGCGTCATCCTCGGTTGTATTTGAAATTTCTTATCAGCTTTGTGGTCACCGACGGCGAGTGTAGTTTGTGGTTTCTTATCAGCTTTGTGGTCTTTCTTATCATCTTTGTAGTGGTAGACGCCACCCGAGTAAATCTAAAGGAACGGTATAATATTCTAAAAGCTGCAAAATGCAACTCACAATTTGGCGAGCAGAAAATGGTGGAGCTGCAAGACTGCGTCATTTTTCTCCCGAAAAAGATTTACGGAAGAGCTGACTGCAGCGGACTTAATGGAGATGACCAACTATACCATGGAGTTATTGGAACCATTGGGGCAGTCGTTTTCAATACTTTTCCACGAAAAGCCAGACAGCTTGACTACCGAAGAAGAGCCAGGTACAGTTCAACTTTCTGCAATCGCAGAAGCACTCTTTTTACGGAAATTACAGAAAATATGAAAAATTATGTTTTGTATTACTTATTTTCTGACTCTACTTGGTCCTAATACAAATGGTTGCTTTTCCTCTATTTTCGAAAACACAATTCCTACTCCTTAATTGCACGCATTTCGAAAATTTGTTCTTCTACAATACTTTCTTTCTTCTCTTTTTAAATGTATTGCGATTCGAGGTGTTGAATGACTTGGATATTTGACACTGAAGCAAATCCTGGAAAAGACCAATGAATTTCAAGTCGAGACTCACCACCTATTCATCGACTTCAAAGCCGCATATGATAGCATTCATCGTCAGGAGCTTTATGTGGCGATGGCCGAATTCGGGATCCCGGCAAAACTGATCCAGCTATGTAGCGTGACGCTGGAGAACACACGCTGCAACGTGCAATTTGGAAGTAGTTCCTCCGAGCTATTCCAAACATGCACCGGATTTTGGCAAGGAGACGCATTATCATGTGACTTCTTCAATCTCGTGCTAGAGCAGATAGTGCGCAGGGCAGGTGTCAACACGGAAGGCACTATCTTCAACAAATCCGTCCAGCTACTGGGGTATACAGACGATATTGACATCATCGGTCGCTCCCAGCGTGCCGTGATAGAGGCTTTTACGGCGATTGAAGAACAGGCGAAGTTCGTTGGTCTTGTAGTAAATGAGGACAAGACTAAGTACATGCTACCAACAAACGAACAATCATCTGTCCACCGCCTAGTGGAGATCCGGCGAAGAATTACCCTAGGAAACCGCTGCTACTTCGGTTTGGCAAAGCAATTGGGTTCAAAACTCCTAACTCGAAGGACAAAATGTATGCTTTACAGAACCCTTATCCTGCCACTTCTGCTTTGGATATTTGGCTCCTTCGAAAGAAAAATTCTTCGGCGGATTTTTGGTCCTGTGTGCGAGGAGGGCGAATGGAGGAGAAGATACAACCGCGAACTCTATGAGCTGTACCAAGATGTGGATGTAGTCCAAAAGGCCAAAATATGTCGACTAAATTGGCTCGGCCACATCGAGCGAATGGACAATAATGCTCCAGCTAAGAGGATCTTCGAATCCCACCCGCCAGGTTCGAGACGACAAGGAAGACCGAACCTCCGTTTCAAAGACCAAGCCATCGCGGATGCCAGAGCGCTCGGTCTGGATAACTGGAAGCAGTGTGCCCGGGATCGCAGAGGATGGAAGGCTACAGGTACAGTGTCTCAGGCAGAGACTCTTCACCGGTCGGGAGCCCGTTAAGTAAGTAAGTAAGTAAGTAATCCCTGATATTTCAGTTTCTTTTTTGATTAAGTCTTGCCTAAAACTCTCTATTGCTTCCTCCACAGTTATAATTCTCGTTTGTAAGCTTTTTTCTGTTGTTGGAAGTTGTGCGTCACCATCATTTTGAAGTGTCGGTGTTTCCTCCTCCTTTGTGTTGCTGATTAAGGATTCACCGTCCGAAAATGTTAATAAACGAAATGATAAACCTATTTGTACTGTATCATTGGTAGGCAAACTCAGGGAAAAAGAAAGACTATTAGTACTGTTTGGTTGTTGTAAGTTAATATCCAACGGTAGGGGTAACCCTAAAATTAAAAATGGAACGATTGTAAGAAAACACAGAAATGTTAAGTGAAACATGTTAATATGAAAATGTTATAGCTGGAGCTACTTATAGGGCAAGTGATAAATATGAACTAATAAATCAGACACCATGTATGAGAAATTTATATCATTTTATTTTCACCCCCCCTCTACTACTATTCTTCTTCGCACTTAAGAAATATGTGATTGAAATGCGTGATCGCTTGACTGAAAATTGCGAGATTGTCTTAGATTTCCTTTTATGATGTTTTTTATTAAAATCTGTATTAATTATTTTTAAATATATTTTCTTACCTAAAATTTTAAGTTTTACATGTTGCATTGATTGAAGCTGCATTTTAAAATTGAAAACAGGAGACATCGTCTCACTATTCCTTATATGAAATATAACACATTCTGTTCCATGTTCAGGTTGTGCTAGTAATTTCATAGTTTCGTTGTAGAATATGGCATCAGTAAATTTTATATCCAGCCATCCAGCTTCACAAACACAAAATGTGTCTCCTTCTCTTAATCTTTGACACCAAGACATTTTATGATGTAATCGCAAGTGTTTGCGCCAAAAATCCGACCTTGAAAAGATAAGGAAATTCAGCTTCGCCTGTTGATCTCAAACATTTTACATCATGTTCAAGCATGCTATTAATGACCTCCTTAAAATAGTCTCTGTACAACGCGTGCCAAATTTACTCGGGTGGCGTCTACCACTACAAAGATGATAAGAAAAACCACAAAGCTGATAAGAAACCACAAACTACACTCGCCGTCGGTGACCACAAAGCTGATAAGAAATTTCAAATACAACCGCGGATGACGCATGCCGCATTTTCTCCATCGAAAAAGTTCCCACGCCAAACCGGCACAGTTACTACTTAGGGGTCTAGATGGGGTCTAGATGTCGGTTTATTTATTTATTTGTTTGTTCAACTGGAGATCATTTTGGTAACATCCTTAGTTTGGGTTGGGAATTTTCAAGGAAGTTTTTGCCTAGTCTACGATGTGTGGTTTTGGGTGTACTGCCGGGGATTTTCATTTAGAATTGTTTTTTGTCAATAGGCTTTTTTTTTTTTAATTTGACTTATCACGCGTAATTGGCCTCATGGTCGCGGATTTTATTGTTATTCAGTATTGTTTTACAAATCATCGTGGAAAGATTAACAGCTCTTCAAGACGTGGAAACAACGTCTTCCTTAAGAAATAACCTTGGGGGGACAGTTAATTTTGCGTTTTAGACCTGTCAGCTGGCCTTACATAGATGTCACACTTTCTGATTTTTTCTTTGGGGTTATGTGAAGTCAAAAATCTTTTTCGATCGGAAGCCAACATTACTCGTTTAATGGGGTAAATACCGGTCGCAGCGCCGTGATCGATCACTGAAAATAAAACCCTGGTATATTTGATAAAAATGAGGCTTAATTCAGAACTTCTTTTGTCAATATACGTCTAATAAAATGTTTCTATCAAATTGACAAAATTTTATTAATTTTTATCTTGTCCTAAACCCGTTGTTGTGATGACAAAAAAAATTGTTGTTTTAACAAAAATCGTTTGAATAATTTGTTAAATTAATTATAATGTTGTTGATTTTACAAAAGAGATTTGCCAATTTTACCTTCGTCAAATAAACAATTAACTTAACCTCGGTACCAATAATCATTTTTAGTGTCCAGGCTAAATTTTTCTAACTCACGAAATTTTCCATACAAAATTGCATATTGTGACCTACCAAATATTCAGCTGTTTTATTTTGTTATCAACATCAAATATTGTTCATTGTACAGAAATACAAAATTTCTCATTACTACTGCCGTTGTGTTTGATTAAATCTATGAACAGCAACATTTTGTCAGCTGCAGCATTTTAATTTGTTGATTCAACAGCAGAATTGTTGAGGGAATATGTAGAAATAATCTGTCAATTCTTTATTTTGTCGATGTTGTGTTAATTTTGGAGCTACGAAATAGGTTAGGTTAGGTTTACGGGTTGGTAGAGCAGGGTAGACCCTACTATACCACACTTAGGTCCTCGAGGACCCATTGTGATGCCCTTTGGGGGTTAACCCTGGTGTTGCATATGGTTACTCATGTATCTTCTTCTTCTTCTTGTGTTACCCGATGCCGTCCAGCCATCCTGATGTCCTCAAGAACCTGTAAAGATTAGAAAGTGTGACATCTAAAATTTCTTGTAAGTCGTGGAAGTAATAGCTTCCAAGTGTTCTGTTTCTCAAGTGACAGAGGCTAAGGCAGTGATGTGTGATGTATGTCCTCATGGACCTCGTCATCTTTGAGATTTAGTTTCTTCATGTGGTTTCTAAGGAAGTTATGAAAAAGTTAGAGCCCCTGCCAGCTTAGATAGCGATGACCTGTCAAACTAGAAAAGTTTGATGGTTCGGCCTCTGTCATATGTTGGCCAAAGCGTCCTAGATATTTCACAGGTAGTTAGTTCTCCCCACCTGTTATTAGTTTTCAAACGAATTTTGCTTTCCACTCTGAGATTACAGAGTGGAGGCTTGATCGACTGTAGTGCTCTATCATGATCCATTGCAGACCCATATCTCGCCAGTTCGTCAGCTATCTTATTGCCAGTTTTGTCACTGTGTCCAGGGACCCAGCAGAGATTCGTAGAGTGCTGCGAGTAAAGAACCTTAAGCTCTTCGCGACAGCGGTGAACTAGTTTGGATTTTATTTCATGAGCAGAAACTGCTTTTATAGCCGCGTGGCTATTAATAAAAATGTTAATATCATAACGTGGTACTGCCAACAATGACACCATTCGGACCGCTTCCGCGATTGCCAGAACCTCCGCTTGGAAGACACTGCTGTTATCAGAAAAACCTGATGGAGCAGTGTATATTTTATTCCTTACAGAATATACCGGCACTGGTTCCACAGTCCATCTTTGATCCATCTGTGTAGATGGAAACCGATTTTCGCTTTGTGGGTTCATCTGTGTGTTGTTATCAAAGTTCAAAAGGGAACACATATAGTCAGATATGACTTCGTTCCCAACGTATTTCCCTAGAATTAGTGCGTGGCCAAAATTGCATGGTTTCCAGGTAATAGTTTGGCTAATCCTTAAGGCACTTTTGGTAGCAGATTCTTCCATGTATAGGTCCAGTGGTGTCAGATTGAGAACCCACAGCAGTGGGTGTAGTTTTCAACGCGCTGGTTGTCCTTATACATGCTAGTCTTTGTATCTTTGTCATTGCCTTTGTATCTTTTCGCCTTACTCGCGGCTTGCCACCAGACTACGCTGCCATATGTGAGTATAGGCCGCACGATTGCCGTGTACATCCACAAGATTGTTTTGGGGTTTGGTCCCCACTTCTTGCCAAAGATGCGGTTACATGCGTAGAAAGCATTAGCTGCTTTCTTCACTCTTTCATTGACGTTCGGCTTCCAAGTAAGTTTTCTATCGAGGATCATACCTAGGTATTTCGCCCTATCCGTCACCTTTAGAGGTATTCCCTCAAGAGTTGGTGGCACAAATTGTGGTATTATTCGTTTGTTTGTAAAAAGGACAAGCCCGGTTTTTTGGGGATTGACCCCAAGGCCGCGTTGCTTTGTCCAAGTAATGACTGTTCTTAGTGAATTCCCTAACAGGTCGCTTATGGTTTGTAAGAATCTTCCTCTTGCAAGCAAGACCACATCATCTGCGTAAGCAGTTACAGTGACCCCCATGTTCCTTAGCTTCTTAGAATCTCATTGATGACAAGTACCCAGAGTAAGGGGGAGATGACCCCTCCTTGCGGAGTGCCTCTTGCAGCAGTTACTCTAAGTTCAGTGTCACCTATTTTCGCGTTGATGTGCCTTTCGCTTAGTAAATTTATAATCACATTAGTGAGAGATTGGTCAACATTTGAATTCTGTAGTGCTCTCTTTACTGTGCACGTTTTAACCTTATTGAATGCACCTTCAATAGCAAGTAACGCCACTAGTGTATACTGAGACATTCAAAGTCTGAATATAAATTTGTTAGTCTTTGGGTAAGATTTTCCCCGGAGCTTTTAAAAATATTTGACAATCTACAAGTAATATTTGTTGGTAAGAAAAATTGTTCACCTCTCATTTAGTCCTTCAGTTCAATAACTCAAGGCGGAATTGCCGAAGAGGAAATTTTGTAGGAACCATTAAATACATTTGAAAGTTAAATGGAAATAAGCTTTCGGCCATAGCTCTCTGTTGCGACCGCTCGATGCACCTCTGCCCGCTGGTTGTCAAAGATCAAGTATTTAGATCCTCCATCGATCTAAAGGCGCCCTTGTCTCTAATTTCACTAACGCTTGCTGTCTAAATTTCTTCTCTGTCGTTGTTCTTGTCTAGGTTGCTTCTTGTTAAAAAATTGTTTCGGCAATCGTCACTAATCTATGATTTTATGACTCCATGAGCTACCATGGCCTATGTCACCACCATAGCCATCGGCTGACTGTCTCTCCGTCGCAGATGCCTGCAATGGGCGTTGGTCAGCAGTACTGTTTGATTTATGTGTTTTGGGACGTGTCAATGACTGAAAACTGGGGTCGAATTACCGCACTCATGAGCGAGAAATACGTCTCAGAATTTTGTGGATTTTACATCCAAAATACTAACAAATTCAGTCACGTAGTACTCGACCACGGATGCGGTTATTTGACTTCTGTTTCTAAATATTAATAACGAATGTAACCAAATTCCAAATGCAAGCACAAGCTCTTAAGGTACGTACCGGCAAACTGAACGCAGCAACTTTGGTGATAGTAAAGGGTTTTTCCAATAAGAAGTGTTATTTTGGTATTCAAAAGAAAAATGCCATTTTTTGAGATAAATGAGCGGATGTTTAATTCATAATAAAGAGGAAGGTATGCCGTTAATAAAGAAAAACAACATCAGCGAAATGGCCACCACGAGCACGCATACAGGACCACATCCTTTTCATGAAATTTTCCATAACCAAATCGCAAAGTGGCTGCCCTATGTCCTCGATAGCCTCACGAATTTTTTCTTTGAGGTCTTGAATCGACGCTGGGCTGCTGGCGTAGACCTATCTTTCACGTGGCCCTAAAGGAAGAAGTCGCAAGGTGTTAAATCACAAGATCTCGGTGGCCAATTGTGATCACCTCTTCGAGAGATAACACGGTCCGGAAACTTTTCCCATAAAAGATCAATGGTTTGGTTGCTTGTGTGGCACGTACTGCCGTCTTGTTGAAAGTAAACGTTGTCCAGATCAATACCATTCAACTCCGACCATAAAAAATCATTAATCATCTCCCAATTCCAAAGAACGACGAGGAATGGACAAACATATGTTCTCTTCACCACTTTGGGCTACAGCAGCCATATTTTCAGTTGTTCTTGAGCGACGTGCACGGGATTTATTCTTCACATCACTAACTTGTCCCAAAAGTTCGAATTTTTCCACCAATTTCTGTATTGCGGTCCGACAAGGTGCTTCACGACGACCAAAAAATGCTTTAGTTTTGCGAACTGTGACCGCAAGATTTTTCACCATTTTTGTAGTGAATTTTAATAATTTCATTGCGTTGTTGAAGCGTATATCGTTCCATTTTTAGTAATGGCGTAGTT
Source organism: Cheilosia impressa (assembly GCA_948293265.1). Lineage (NCBI taxonomy): Eukaryota > Metazoa > Arthropoda > Insecta > Diptera > Syrphidae > Cheilosia > Cheilosia impressa. The sequence goes on from OX411882.1 coordinate 6,527,418, forward strand.
TCTACTTGTCAGATGTCAAGAATAAAAGCTTCAAAAGTGACAGCTACCGAAATAGCGGGTCATTCAGAATAACACCTCTTATTGGAAAACCCTTTATGTACTTTCCGCTGTCCAACAGCTGGTCCTTCATAACGAATACGACGTTGTGACGGTTTTTCCCACATAAATTTACTTCTTCTTGACTCCTGTCGCTTCTTTCCCTATTTCGCAAGTACATATTCCAAGAGGTAACCTAAACACAGATGTGCGAGTAGTGCATAAATCCAACGGCAGGGTGCCCGGTCCCTTTAAAATTCTAAAATTCATTGTTTACTATATAACCGCCCCCCCCCAGATTCTCATATTTCCTCCACTTAAGTCATTCCTCCTTGAAAATTAAAGAACAAAATTCTTTCACAACATTTTTTTCCATTTCCCTTCCAAAGTAGGTCAGCGGCAAGAGATGTCCATTACTTTCTTCTCCCCTCCCCCTCCATAAGAGCTACAATTTCATTTCATACCGTCGTCCTCTCATTAGGTTATTTCCAGATGAGTAATTTGAATAAGGATTCCAATTATTTCACATTTATTGGGGCCGTCTCTGGCGATCTCCTGTTTCCCGCCCATTGTCTCGATGTGAAGGATTAGCTGTGTTTGTCATTTGCAACCGGGGCAAACTTGAGCACACGCTCAAGAGATGGAGAAACCCAAACCGAAAGCTGCAAAGGAATATATTTCGATTCTCAAGTTTTGTTGAATCACCTTTGTAATCGGATATCGATCAGACGAAGAAAACATTCACAGCACCCCTTGGAGAAGAGTTCCTTATATCCTCTTATAATGGATGAATAAAACAATTCTTAAGGATTATTAAAGTGATTCGAACTTAATCCCGCTGATGGAATATTATTCGATTCAGCACACTGATGGCTTACAGTGTTGTGTTGTTGTGCCGTTTAGCTGACAGCAGCCTACTTGGTGCCTTTGCCGGCTGCCATTGCAGGTGAGGCATTGCGAACCCTTAATCGGAATAATAAATTGCCAGGCGTGATGAAAAATATTTCAGATCCCGACGTTTGTACGGGTCCGGAAGGAAGTGGAATGTGAGCAGGGATTATGTGTGCGAGTTGAGATGGATTTTTCTTCTCAATTCCTTAAATCCATGTCAAAGAGGAATTGAAGTGGAAGCATTTCGTCCTAAATAAACCTTTTGAAGGTTACGCCAAACTCAGCCAGTGAATTACGTATACAAACGAGTGAGCGTTACCGTGAGTTCATTTGAGTGGAATGCTTTATTGCTTCTTGAAGTGATTTCAGCGTTTAAGGAAATATTCAAACCCTTTAAATGTTTGTGTTGATTGAGGTTTAGCACCGCTTGAAGACCCACCTCTTTTGTGGTCGCATTTGCCAATTTTTCCATGTGCAGGTGGTATAGGTGGTTTTATTTGGAGGGGTGTTATGGATTGGGGGATACATTGAAGATATTGCTGATGAGTGCTTGAAGTACTGTTTACCAGGCCGATTGAATAAAGACTAAGAAAATTCGATTGTTGCATAAGGATGAGAAGTAAAATCCTCATCATCACCAGTCAATCAGAAAGATGGCCTGTCACATGCCATCATGAACAAAGAAATAGGAATTCTTCTATACAAATCGACAGGCACAGTTTATTTAGAATCACCTTGCATCGCTTCGGTGGGACTAGATCGTGGTTGCAACTCCAGCTTTTATTCGGACTGTCCGATTTGTTGATGTTGTGAACTTTACTACAGGTGGGCCAGTATAATCGTGATCCATAAGTAATTTTGGGTCGTACCATGGCTGTGGTGTGTACATCCGAAGAACAATTTTTTGTTGTAGTCCCCACTTGTTGCCGAAGGCTTTGCAACAGGCGTGAAATGCTTTGCTGGCCTACAAGTTTAACAGAGAGATATAGTGCACATCGTTGTGGTAACATAATATTAGAGCAAAAAGGCTGTTCAAGCAGTATCATTTGCAAAAGTTGTCCATTCAGAGTCTTCACTGAGTGACAGCTTACTGATGAACTGGAAGAACAATACGGCACTAAATACACTGCCTTGTGGTAGACCAACTATAATTTCTCTTAATGTGTACTGATTTTCTTGCTTGGTTTTTAAAAACCGCTCAGTTACGTAAGACTCGAGAATTGCTGAGTAGTGCTTTGGAAAATTCTTTTGCATTTTTTGGATAATTCCTTTTTGCCGCACTTTATCGAAATCTTTTTCCCTTCAAATGCTTTTTCAATTTTATCAGTAATTCTATAAATTCGATCGATGGTTGATTATTGAATTGACTCTACCAGCTGTCATTATTTTCTAATCATTTATTCTTTATAATTACACACTAATGTTGCATGCGCATAACTAACATTTCGTAATAACTTTTCCTATCTTAAATTCACACGAAATATTATATCGTCTACCAATCCAAATCAAATTCAAAACCCAATAATGCAATGTGCAATGTGCACTCGTTTTCTTATTTAATTCAAATTACCTATGTGACCTGGTCACTGCCAGCGTTCTCAAGGGTGTCGCATATCTTCTTAAAAGATATTGCCAGATGCCAAACAAATTTTATGTTCGAAGGCAAAGCAGACAATTTTGAAGCGAGAGCTCGTTACCGAAAGGCATACGATTCAGACGCAGCTTGTAACCTGTCTTGTCCAGCTACGATTACTAGTGGCGTAAATATATTATACAAAGTAGATGCTAACTTATATTTTGTGAAGACTATTTCTTGTTTTAAATTTATTGTTGTTGTGAAAAGTTAAAAGTAAATATATTTCTGGTAAAAGTGTTATCAACTCCATATGACAATTCTTGGCAACCTAACGAAGATTGTGTAGATACACTTAGTAACATTCAACCGTCACTAAAGTACTAAATATTTGGATAACAATAAGAGGATTTTAACAAAGCTCGGCGCAAACAAAACAACTTCAGTCACAAGTGAAGGTTATTTTAAAACACCACACTATAATGTTGACGATTAGTTAGCTTTAGTTAAAATGTACAGTATTCGTGAAACGGTACCAATAAACAATAAGACCTCTGCATTTGCTAGTGCGACAACTTTCTTAGAATCCAAATTTATGACGCTGAGCTGTCAAATACCATAGGCAAATCAGTAACGCCCTATCGTTCGATCGGACACAATTTCCGGTACTTTTTATAGTACACTCAGAGAAAAAAATATTATTTTTGCAACTATTGTCGTAGTCATTTCATAAAATTCCATGAAATTTATCAAATAACTATTTGTGAACTAAAATACTTTGAGAATAGTTAAAAAATAGTTGGAAATAGTATTAAAATAGTTATAGTCACTTCATTTTATGACTATACAAATAATCATCAGTGACTTTTTTAATAGTAACGATATGCAGAACATGGTAACTAAACAATTTTTGCAAAGTAACAATTAAACAGTCAATTCTGACTATTCAATAATAACGTTTTAGAAACATTCAAATTGTTAGGAAGTAAATAATTATTCAAACTATACATATTTTTAACTGCGAATATTTTGATAGTAACGCTATGCAAAGCATGGATGGTTAATATAAAATTTTTGAAAAATAGCAATTAAACAGTCATTTTTATATATTATATACATATATAACTATTTTGGCTGTCAAACAGCACAACAAAATAGTCAAAAATGATTACTGCGTAGTCATTTAATAAGAAACCCCTGCGTAAGTAAGTGCAACAAGTACGTCTCAGTTAAGATTCGATCATTGTGCAGTGAATGTTTGACTCGTGCTGTTCTTTACTCTTTATCCTGTTAGAAGTGTATAAATATTTCATCCTATTAATGAGCCAAGTGATATTTTGGATAATGAGAACTTTGACGTATTACATGTTATAGAAGGGCACTGTCAAGTTGTAGATTTAAGAACAACCAACCATCCTGAAGATAATCAAGAAACAATAGATCTTTCCGAGACAAACTGACGAACAGCTGTAGCCTCTAGACTGTTTTATTGTTGTGGGACCTCAAAACATTGTACAATAACTTTATTAGTAAGTTAATATTTGACTTATTTTAATTTTGAGTCCGACCGATATGTGATTTTAAGTATTAGGTCTTGATTTTGAAAGCTAAGACTTTTAAACAACAATGACTTGAAGGAAATTGTGGGAAGCGACAGAAAGTCATACGGACAGTATGTGCAATTAAGGGAAAGTTTGTTATAGTGGACAAAATTTCAAAGGGATTTGTAACGCATTCAATATCTAGTGCTTCTACAATGGATGGCAGTGTTGGTTCATTTTTGGAAAACGACGAAACAGAGCAGTCATCTTCCTCAAGGCAAACAACACAAGCAGTTGATCATCGACATTTACAGAAAGCAACGGGAGTACCTACATAATTTGTAATGCCTAATGTAAAAAGATAAACCTAACATATGATATGAAATAGACACTTTAAGAAATATTAAACTGTATCATTAATTATATACCTGCGGAATATAAAATAAAATTATTTGAAAAAAAATATATTTCATTATTTTCTTTGTAAAGCTCTGGACAATTTTTAGGAAACAAATCGTTTTCACTGTTTTATCATAATCGTTGGCGGTGAAATACTTTAAGGTAAGTATATTTACATACTTGGCAAAGTGAATACAACTCAAATGCCAACACCAGAGGCACGATCTTTCAAAAGTCCGTCCAATTACTCGCATACGCAGACGACATTGACATAATTGGCAGAACGCAGCGTGATGTAAATGGTGCGTTTGTGAGTATTGAGACTGAGGCGGCGAAGATGGGTTTGGCGGTAAATGAGAGCAAGACCAAGTATATGCTGTCAACTTAAAAGGACACGCAACACCGACATCGGGGACAGGACGTCTCCATAGACAGATATAGCTTTGAGGTGGCTAGGGACTTTGTCTACCTAGGCTCCGCTATGAGCTCAGACAAACACCAGTGCTGAGATTAAACGAAGAATAACTCTTGCCAATCGCTGTTTCTTTGGGCTGAGAAGGCAATTGAGTAGCAAAGCCCTCTCTCGAACAACTAAAGTGACCCTTTATTAAGGTCTTAATAATCCCAGTCCTGCTCTATGGCGCAGAGGCTTGGACCCTCTCAAAAGCGGATGAGGTTACTCTTGGTTGTTTCGAGAGGAAAATTCTTCGAGTGATTTTTGGTCCCCCGTCTGCATAGACGGTGAATGGAGGAGGAGATACAACGACGAATTGTACGGGCTGTACAGCGACATCGACCTAGTCAGAAGAATAAAGGTCCAACGACTAAGGTGGCTGGGTCATGTTGAAAGAATGGACACGAATGCTCCGGCCCGGAAAATCTTCGAATCCACACCGGAGGGACGGCGCAGTAGAGGAAGACCGCGACACAGGTGGCGCACGCAAGTGGAAGGGGACCTTAACCAACTTAGCGTGCGAAACTGGAGACAGCTTCCGTGCTGGCTGGAGACGCTTGTTGGTTAAGGCCCAGGTCCACCCCGGACTGTAGCGCCACCTTAAGTAAGTAGATACTACTACTATTTTGAATTGCTAAAATTTAAACTGGACCTAAAAAAATGTTCATTGGTAATGCTCATTTAGTTTTTGGGACGCTTTTAACAATCCTTGTGATTAACACGTTTTTTGAGGTGTTTTTTTTAACCCTTTTTCAAATCGTTTTTGGGCATTTTTCAGACCCTTTTTTGTATAATTTTTCGGGCGCTTTTGGAAGCATTTTCCCGACATATTTTTTGATCGATTTCGGGCGCTTTTAAAGGCGTTTTACCGCAAACTTTCCTTGGGCGTTTTCAGAGTGTTTTGGAAAGTCTCTCGGATTAAGTTTATGAAATCACCATTCTCGGTTTGGCCTCTGCATTGTCTGTCAGTCAAGAACTGTTTTATGTAGAACATTTAATTGCATGGAATGGCTTCAATTACAAATTAAATAAACATTTAAATGTTAATGGCGGCCACTCGACAACCAGTTGCTCGAGCCCAATTTTTTTCGTTAAATTTGTTAAAAAATAGTTTTCTCTCCATTGCTGCAGTGTAAACACCCAAGTCCATTAGTGGTCCACTACCTATACTTAAATTAATTACAGCAATTCCCTGCCAACCAGTGTGACACACAAGTGCGGCTACACAAACGAACCCTAGCAATCCTAATCTCCTCGAAGCATCCACTTTAAGGCATTGAATTCTATTACAGTCTTCCGTCTCTGCATTTGAATTGGGGAAAGACCATAAATTAAAACACTTCATGTACAACAATTTATGCGGTGAGTTGGATGGTGTTCCGCCACAGGACAAATCGATCCAGCCGAACACGACCCTGGAGAGTCATGTTCCAGATATGGGTTTGTCGGTATAACCCATTACAGAGTTGGCAACGCTCTCACTTTTGAACAGGAAATTAAGCTCACCGTATAAACACCGACACCTAGGTATAGGGTTTGCGTGAGAAAGCCGATTTGCACGAGGCTTTAAGGGAGCCAGGAATTAATTTGCATGCTTTGTCTTCGTTCCCAGTGGCAGTTTCCTTATTTTTGTGCGTTCTTATGGAAAAAACAACAAATCAACTCGGTGTCAGTTGGTGATTAATGAACTTTGGGAGCTGAATTCCCATAATGAAGTATACCAGTAGCCGAGAGGGTAAGAGTAGTATACAAGTGTCAAAGTAATCAAGTTGATAAATGGACGCACAGATGCAATGACCTTCCTGGATTACCGAGCTTATTTTGATGCCTTTGCGATTTTGATATATGGGCGACGTAAATATTTCTTTTCGATTACGAGAATCGAAAGTGTTTTGAGAGGCATTGGAAATATATTGGAAAAATTATTCAACTGATTTGAAAGAAGGAGAATGGGTGCATTTTTGTTGTTAGAGGAGTAGGACTTCCTGTTGGAGCGTAGTATTTTGTTAGAGATAAACTATTTCGCCCTCGATTTTATTAGTAGAGTCTCTATTTGACGGGTGCAGTGGCTCAATGGTCAGTGTGTTGATTTCGAGATCGATTTTTCAGGAAAATACCGAATTTTTGTACTGCCCTACCTATTGCGATCGTCTGACAAACATCGGAGGTTCATAGAAAATCTTCCCAATTTACGCGTTTAGAGTCAACATAAAAGTGTAGGTCCTGTCGATTGATTGTGAAAAGCTTACGTCGGCTACTTAATTTTTTTATAGTCTACTTAGGTGAACATGAACATAGGGCCTCTTTGCCCTATTTGACACAAACAGGAAACAATTTCGTAAGAATTCTATGTACTAAATTATAAAGGGTTTTCCAATAAGAGGTGTTATTTTGGTATTCAAAGAAAAATGCCATTTTTTGAGATAAATGAGCGGATGTTTAATTCATAATAAAGAGGAAGGTATGCCGTTAATAATGAAAAACAACATCAGCCAAATGGCCACCACGAGCACGCATACAGGACCATATCCTTTTCATGAAATTTTCCATAACCAAATCGCAATGTGGCTGCCCTATGTCCTCGATAGCATCACGAATTTTATCTTTGAGGTCTTGAATCGACGCTGGGCTGTTGGCGTGGACCTTTTCTTTCACGTGGCCCTAAAGAAAGAAGTCGCAAGGTGTTAAATCACAAGATCTCGGTGGCCAATTGTGATCACCTCTTCGAGAGATAACACGGCCCGGAAACTTTTCCCGTAAAAGATCAATGGTTTCGTTGCTTGTGTGGCACGTAGCGCCGTCTTGTTGAAAGTAAACGTTAAGACCCAAGTCCTTATGCAAAATACGGTGTAATGACGTTTGTGGAATACCCAATTTCAAAGAACGATGAGAAATGGACACACCTGGGTTTTCTTCAACACTTTGGGCTACAGCAGCAATATTCTCACTTGTTCTTGAGCTACGTGCACGGGTTTTATTCTTCACATCACTAACTTGTCCCAACAGCTCGAATTTTTCCACCAATTTCTGTATTGCGGTCCGACAAGGTGCTTCACGAGGACCAAAAAATGCTTTAGTTTTGCGAACTGTGACTGCAAGATTTTCACCATTTTTGTATTGAATTTTAATAATTTCAATGCGTTGTTGAAGCGTGTATCGCTCCATTTTTAGTAATGGCGTAGTTTCTACTTGTCAGATGTCAAGAATAAAAGCTTCAAAAGTGACAGCTACCGAAATAGCGGGTCATTCACAATAATACCTCTCATTGGAAAACCCTTTAATACGAATAAAACTCCTTCAATCTTGAAAATGCTTCAAATTTTGATCTTGCGTACAATGAGGACGTTTCAGACCATATTTCTGATGGTTGGACAAAATAGTTTTGGCAATTTTAGTAAGACAGCTGAGTTCCATTGATCAAGTAAACAATTTTAGTACAAAATTCTATATTTGGAAGGAACTTTGCTTAAAATTCTGACGAAATGGCACAAATATGAATAAGTTTTCTTTGACAACTTTCCTCAAATTCAGTTGTTCCAAAATATCAAATTATTGCGCTTAAATATCTAAAGTTTGTACCGCCAAATCCACTTCTTTGTGTTTAATTTTTAAGAGAGAAAAAACTTGTCCCGAAAACATAGACCGCGGTACTAATAACGAATTTTAGTCTCGACTTTAAATTTACAGAAGCGCACAATTGCGAAATTTGTATGGAAAATATAACCACTGGGCCTTACCAATAATCAATATTAACTTTCACACTGAATATTTTGTACGTCACAATATGCAATTTTGTATGGAAAATTTCGCCATTGTGAATTTGAAAAATTTAGCCTGTACAGGTACACTAAAAATGATTATTAGTATCGAAGACTGTGAACTACTTAGATTTAGAGTCGAAACTAAAAATGTTTCTGCTTAGGCCCAATGACAAATTAAAGTTACGAACAATTTGGCACAATTTTGGAACTTCAGTTGAATGCTACTCTGTCCGAAACAACAATAGCAGTAGATGTGAACATTTTATTCCAAATTATAGGGTTGTGTTCAGTCGCATTCAGCAACCGTGTAAGGCGAAATGTAGTCTAAGCTCGAAAGCAGTTTTTGTTTCATCTTTTAGGTACCGTATCACAGGCTTTAGCATATTCTGTACAATTAAAGCTTGTCTTCGAGGTTAATTTGAGTAAAATTTCTCGTATTTAATTTAAAGTTGCATATTTTGCTCAAATTCCTTACAATTTGGTACAATTTTTGAACTTCTGTTGAATGCTTCTTTGACTTTAACAATTTCTTGTTGATACTTTTTGTTGGAATTTGATTTTCTCAGCAAATCCTCTTGTTATTAAGCTCAACGTTTTTCTCTCGTTCCTTAGAATTTAGTACACATCTTAGGGTTCAGAAATGGCTTTTGTATCATAAAAAAGAATATATTATTTGATGAAGTTGATGAAGAGATGTTCTCCAGTGACTGTTCTGACAAAATACACTTTATATTTTATTTTATCATCTCTGTTCTTTCCCAAACCTCTGACAATTAGTTTCACATACTTAAATTAGTCAAAAAAAAATCAATTCCGATACAAATTTGGCTTCCCCTTTGTCCCAAGATCAATTCCTATTTTTATAGTATGCGTTCTGTTTTAGGAAAACTTCGTAAAAAGTTCAAAACTTAAACCACTGCGGCCATGATTTTGCTATTTATCTGACTCATTCGCTGTATTTGGTGTTATCCCGCAATTTCTTCTAAAAATTCTGACAATTTAGTAAAAACCTCAAAAATATTTGCCAAACTCAAAGCAGACCATTTATTTTGCTCTTTTGATACAATCTCTATTATATTGGTTATATGATGAATTTGTTTCGAAATATTCTGACAATTTGGTACAAAGTTTTAAACTGCTCGAAATTCTACAGATTTGATGGAAGTTGCTCTTGCTTCTTCCAAGATCAAGGAAATTTTCCACAAATGCGTGTTCTCTTTGAGGAAACTTTACATGAAAATCAAAATTCTGACAGATTTTTTGATATATTCTCTCAACTTGAGGAAACTCCTGGCGGGAGTTCATTTTCCACGCCTGAATCTTTACATTTTGAAATTATTCTTATGACATTCTTCTCAGGCGGCGTTCTGCTGTTTGCAAACAGAAATCAGACCAGTGGCTTATTTTATCAAAATGCGAACCATTCGCCGTCCCGATCTGCCCCCCTTTTGCCATTCCCTAACACAATTCATTTTCGTTACATGTCAAGGTGAGGGATACCATAATCCAACCCCAGCTCAACAATTTCCCTTTTGACAGAAAGAAAACAATTCTGTCCGACTTAGAAAAGTGAAATAAATACCACGCCTGATGACTTTTGCTCTGTCGCATTCCCATCTTCATCTGTTCATATTTACTTTCTAAAACCATGTCCGCCACTCCATCATATGTCCAAAAATCCACTAAATAACCATCATCTTCACCACAACCTCCTCATAAGCACCAACTATAATTACGACGAATAAATTTCAACACAATTCCCCGCAGATGAAGCCCGTCCGTCCATCGTCCGTCGTCGGCGTATCCCTGTCACTTGCCAAATAAAACCTCTCACAATTGTCCGTGTCATTATTACCACTTTGGTGGCGTTTCTTTTATTGCACACACACACACAAGACACCGGTCGGTGTTGTTAAATTAAAGTCATAACTTTTAATTATAGAAGCCTCCGCGTGTAGACGTCCTCGGTGTGTACTCGTACGGTCGTACACCCGTGGCAGAAATAAAACACCCCGACAAAGATGGCAGATTGTCGAGTGTTTAGTGTCAGTCGGGGATAAATTCGTTCCATTTTATTGTACACTCGCACAGTTTGCCTCTTCGAATGGGAGTGCAATTGGTCTCTATCTCTAGCCGGGTACTTATTTGCAATATTTCATGAGTTTGACCTACATGACTCTGGCGGGGCGGATTACGTCAATTCGGGTCCGAATTAGTAGGTGGTTACGTGAAATTTAAAGTGCCATGTTCTTCCCACGTTTTCATTGCCAAATCTGACAGATAATAAATGGACAACAAAATGACAAAGCCAATGGGAGTGTGCGACGCTGATAAAGGGATAAACTTTGCAAACATCTGGGTCCTTGCTGGCTAATAAATTTCGAATGAAAGATGTGGGAATAGTTTTCCATACATAAAAAACAATAAATTTCTGTGAAAGTAAGTGAGTCATGGCCCAAACAGATTAACGCGGCAACTTTTTGGTATCAGTGTCGATATAAATTTCAATTTTCTCAATTCACCATTCGCCAGCAATATATTTCAGGAACTTTTTCCAGCGTTCGCCATGGTGGTTTAAATGGTTTGTCCATGGAGCAGCATTTAACTTTTGGAATTCCCAACAACGACTTCAATGGGTTCATATAAAAAATGCTCTTGTTCAGTCCGTATGTTCCATTCTGGGTATTTATTTCCTGCTTACCGTCTGGTTTTAGGTGACTTTGCAGGGTTTATATTCGACAAAAACATATGAAACATAAATAAAACCGCTTCCATTGGAGCGAGGAAAGCAAGAGAACAATTTCACAGGATCACCTTGTGAACAATTAAACGGCAGCAGACCATTTTATTACAAGATTCGTAAAAGGTTTCCTGTTTTTAAAGTTTTTCTTTAATTCCTTGCTCTGTTAATTCCTTTTGCAAAGAAAATCTTACTTCAGCCTGTGAAACACTATTTATATAGCCTTGGGAAAATGTCCTTTAAGAAAAAACTGTAACAATATCTTCATGCGTTCTAAAGTTATGATTTTTGCAACCAAAAAAAGGCCTTTTGGACCACAGTGCGTCGTTAGAGAGTCTACAGAAATAACTTTTCCAACCGACTGTGGTTTCCAAAGGTCTTCTTCATCTTCTTCTCTAAAGGTCCCGGCACGGGATTCGTTGCCCTGGCATATTCTTTTTAGTCAATACCTTCGATTGCTCGCTTCTCGTGCCCTTTTTTTGATTTCTAAGGAGCCGATGCTGCTCACGCCTTTTTTGCTCGTGGAGCTCCCGAGCAGTTCTGCACGCAGGCATTTCCAGTGCACATCCGATAGTCTGGATCATTTTTATCCAAACCTTGTAATTGTGGTGTATCAACTTTGTTTATAGATTTCTGTAGAAATCCAACTCCGCCGCATCAAGAACGCAGATGGCCCGATGACTCCTCCAGCGTGAACAGCGCACCATGCAGTAACTTTGAGCGGGTGTAATGGCTCCTCGTGCATTACTCGTGGATTTTCGGTGCCCCAGAAGTCATAGTTTTGCTTGTTCACGTACCCGCTGAGGTGGAAATGAGCCTCGTCGCTCATTATGATTTTGGTCGAAGAATTGTCCACTTCGTCCTCAAGATTGAGGATGGCTTGGGCGTTGGTTACACGCGTTTGGCGGTCGACAGACAGCAGCTGATGCACGGACTGGACTCTGTACGGGAACATGCGCAAGTCTTTGACCAAAATTCGCCTTAGGGTCGACCGGCTGATGGCTAATTGCGAGGCCCGGCGTCTGGTCGATGTTTCCGGCGACAGCTCGACATCCTTGTCAACAGCGCCGATATTCTCGGCACAACGGGCGCTCCGGGGCCGGCCACTCTTGGCAACGTCCCATGTGGTCCCATACTCTTCAAGGTTGGTGGCCAAACGGCGCAGTGTTTGCGCAGTCGGTGTCGGACGGCCGTGGAATCGGCGACGGAATTTGCGCTGCGTCAACACTACAGACGAATTGTTACGCAAAAAAATAGAAAAAAAAAATGGACACGATTATTCCGCGTTCTTGGGGAGCATATCGCTTCATGGCCTGTTCACTTGTATTCTACATCTGTCTAGTCCACAAATGTCAACACAGATTTGACTTTGGCGGCCATTTGCAAAAATAAGAACAACTTTTTAATAGGGTGATCTCTTTTGGCCCATCGTGTATATTCCCCTGTCAGTATCATTTCGCACACTTGAGAGCTGCCTTTGGCTCATAAAGGCATCAGTCGCTACCATCTCCGTTTAAGCAGCGTGACTTTTAAAAAATCGTCACTGAACGAAGCTCCAAATGTGTCAAAGCAAATGTGTCAGAGTAGCTCAAGTAATGTGGCTGTCATCGTGACAGTTGACACCGTTGATTGAATCCAATAAAATCATTCGCCATTCTTCCTCGTTCCTTCCTCTGATACGATTCCTGGTCTAAATTAGAATATAACCAACTGAATCAGTGGACCTTTGACAACCTGCCAGAGACACGCTCAGATGAGTCCCGAATTTCCCATCCTGGCACTGCCGTATGGAAGTTGCTGTCAGTAAGAAAATCGTTAATGGCAAGCTTTAAGCACTTCTAAGTGACAAGTCCTATAAAAAAAAGCGGCAACAGAAATAGGGGCGACCAGCAACCTTTCAACTTCACAGTCTAGCATTCTTAATAAAATACTGTTCCATAATGAACACTTATACCCAACCCATTGACTCCTTCCGCAGGCAGTAACGCTTCCATTACGAGTCTACTTGTTTTTCTGTGCGCAACACACCCGTGGCAGGACCTCAAATCTTCTCCATTAATGAATGGAATAATAAATCCTTGCATAAATAAATGCTGTGCCTCGTTATTTAACTTTGTGAGTGCAAAGCCTTTCACCACTGCACAGTACACACTCACACGCCACCTCTTGATGAGAATTTATGGAAATATTCGCTCCTCGCATGTGACATTAGGGAACGCAAGCCATATACCCTCCCTGGCGCATATGGTGCTGGTTGCACCACCAAAAACACGAGGGGTTGAACAAATTTGCATTTTTCAACACACATATCCCCAGAGCGTACGGCAAAAGCCCGTATCACATGGGAACAGGAACATCACCACCTAGGGAGGCATGTGTGAAAGACTGCCACGCGTATGCAAGCTCACATTCAGATCCAGTCGGTTATACTTCCATATCCTTTAACCTTTATTATGCACAAAGTGATTTTAATGAAATTCCATGCATATGCATCTCGTTTGGCAGGAATTTCCATTCCACTAGGATATTGGGAATGTGCGCTGGAATTATTCCTGCTGGCTGATACTTAATGCGTGCATTTGATTTAATGCGCCTCATGGAGGTATGCCGCACAGATTTGGGGATGGGCGATGGGTTGTTTGGATTGGAATTAAGATGGGAAATTCCTTGAGCGTCTCAAAGGAGATGATGTTGGTGGACGCAGCTCCTCCTTTCGAAGGAGAGCATTACAGACTCTATTCACACAACAAGCTCAATTTCGGTCTTGCGAAGATGTTTTAATTAAACGCGCAAGCCTGATGCGGCCCATGCATACGAGTATTTTGTGTAATAATTCCATATCAGCACGATGCTGTCTGTGATCGATTACCGTTGGTCATTCGCGTGGTCTCTTTGTTGGCCGATTTCCATTTGCACTTTGAATGGAAATAAATTGAAAGCGATAATTCACCCCCTGGCGGGAGCACTCACCAGTGGAGTAGATTAACACCCCCACTCGATGTGGACCGACGGATGTTAATTTATCCGCAGTTGCCGCCTCATCCGCTACAACTGATATTGACTGCTGCCGCTCGGGGGCGGACAATCAACTGAGATAATGAATTCATTTCGAGAGCTAATTCCTGGGATAGTTGGCAAGGGTGGCACATACGAGCAAGCGTTAACTGAAGGGAGTTAAGTTATTATTTGCCAAGTGGTTGGCTATACATGAGGAAGAAGAACTTCGTAATATAAGTTCAGTAAGTTGTGAATGGATGACTGGCGCTTTTGTTCATGATTGAAGAATCCTGTGAATGGACGGAGGGGAGGATGGGCGCGGTAGAACGTAGCGACCTTGAAAGTTTCTCATGTGAGCATGTACGTCGAATTGGCAGCAAAAATTCATAAACTGCGACATGGGACTTGAGGGAAACAAGAAGAATACAAAAATGTGATGTGTGTGTGCGGGAGGATATAGTCCGCTTGTGTAGTGTTGATCAACTTTCCGCATGATTGGCAAAGTTTCTCAGAAGTGGGAGCGATTTTGCTAAGAGACACTGTCATCGGTGGTATTAGGTATAATGTACAACGGCAAATTGGAAACATGGGGCAGCCGATAAGTTGAATTTTGTCATCGGAGCTTTGGAGTTGTGTGTGCGTTTCATTGTGCTCGCTTTTGTATGTTTGTTTCGCTTCTTCAGTGCCAATTGACCCTTAAGTGAGGTCGATATTGGACAGCAATGAGCTATGAATAGCAGACCGATTTAGGCTGCACATGGACCCATGGACGTTTCTAACCTTAGGAGTTGTATCGATCGATTGTTCCGTGTATAAGTGGAGTGATAGCGAGGACCTACTAAAGGGGACGGGTCGGACGAAAATGGAGTAGAAAAAAGCTGCGTGTGAGGTATTAAAGAATGATTTTATTTTTCGAAAAACACATGGATGCCATTTTGTTTGGAACATAACTTCGTTTGAATGGCTTCTCACGGTGGCTCGGATTGGAGTGGTCCAACTTGTATTGACTCTGCCGTGTGAATTTAGCGATGGCTGCTTTAGTTATATTAACTTTAGAGGCATTTGTCAACTGCGTCTTATTGACAAAAACCTGCGACTTCAAGAAACCACACAGGAAAAAGTGTATTACGATCTTGGTGGCTAATTTAAGTCACTTCTGCGAAAGATAAGAATGAAGCAAGCTACATAGTAGACGTGTGTTTCTGGTCGGCTAATTTTCTATCACGAACCAAATTTATCTTTCTCTATTGGATATTCACTAAAATCATAAAGTTTCTTCATCCCACCAAAAACATTCTGTAAAAAACTAGCCAAGTCTCGATGGAGCTGCTTGTTTATCTCTAAAAAGTAATGAAATCTAGACAAAGCCGTGCCAAGTCTAAGGTTCCTTACTGTGATTTCTTCATTATTATAGTTAATGTTGTGTGACACAAGGTTACAAAACTAGGTGCTCCATGACACCATTGCACCAATCTGTCGCCAGAACCGCTACCCATTGACGATGGAAAATTGCCACTTGGAAAACGTTGATGTTCAAAAGGATGGTACGGCAGGCGATACATTTCGCATAAAATTTTAATTTTAATTTCTTTTCCTTCCCTTACCAGAGGGGTTCCCCAGGGTTCCATTCTACGACCTCTGCTCTTTCACTGTATGTCAATGAGCTCCCTTCCTCTATACATATGTATGCTGACGATGTCCAATTAATTAAAAGCTGCTCTCCTGGGTTGATTGAAGACTGCGCAAGTAGAGTTAACACAGATTTGGAAAGAATCTCAGTGTGGGAGGAGAGGAACGAACTATATTTCTAGTAAAGCCTGTCGATTTATCATATTTCCCTGAAATTCATCTAAACGGCTCGACCGTTGAATATGATGAAATGGCAAAAAAAATCTGGGAATGCTATTCAACAGGAAACTAACTTGGGATACGCATATTAATGCGGCAGTAGGAAAAGTCTGTGGTATACTGCGATTGTTATGGCCCTCACAACACTATACGCCTCAGAGCGTTTACTATCTATATTACTATATTACTTCTTACAAAGACACTTGTTGTTCCAACCCTCACATATGACTGCGAAATTTTCTAATTAATTCATGTACATTATAATGATTATAATATACACACTTTTGACGTTCATTCTAGTTGCTCCGCCGACTGTTTTAAAATCGAACGAGAACACTTCAAGTACTTAGGTATTACTATGGATTATAGGCTCAGTTGAAAGGATAAATGGCATTAAAGCAATATCTTAACAGTGTTGTTGGGCATATTTACCATCTAAGCCAATATTGCAGTTTGCCTATTTTAAAAGCTAGTCTATAACGGTCTACTCAAATCTAAACTCCAGTATGGTATATAGCTTGTTGGGGTGGTAAACATTCCAATAAAATAGAGCCTCTGCTAATCAAACAAAAACATGCTGTTCGTATTTTATATAGGGTTAATCGTCGAACTCCAGTTTTGAGCTGTTTAAAAGTCTTGGTTTTCTACCTCTAAGGGCCGTTTGCTCATACTACTCTTAACGATTTAAGTTCTACTTAAATACTTATGGGCTACTTTTTTATACCCTCCAGAGGAAGGTATATTCACTTTGCCGATACATTTGTAACGCAAAGAAGGAGTCACCGGAGACCTCATAAAGTATATATATTCTGAATCAAGATCACATTCTGAATCGATTTAGCCATGTCCGTCTGTCTGTCTGTCTGTCTGTCTGTCTGACTGTCTGTCTGTCTGTCTGTTGAAAGCACGATAGCGCCCAAAGTAATTGACGTAGGTGAACGAAATTTGGTGAAAGGACTTCTTTTTATCGGCGTCAGGTTGGTTTTGAAAATGAGCTATGTCGGTCAAGTAGTTCTGGTACCTCTCATACAAAACCAATATTAGGAAACATATTATGTTAAAAACACGATAGCGTCGAAAAGAATCTACCTAGACAAGTGAAATTTTGTGAGAAAACTTATTTTTATTGTCGTCAAGTTAGTATTAAAAATGGGCTATGTCGGTCAAGTAGTTCTGGTGCCTCCCTCACAAAACCAATTTTGCATGACTTGTATGCCTTGGAGGGTATCAAAGCATCGGCCAGGCCGATGATAACACTTTTACTTGTTTTTTGTTTGTTTTTGAATTATCATTATATTAATACGTGAACACAAAAGTTTCGGTTTTTAAGTATTTATTATGAAATGAGGAGAATAAGACTTATGTTATTTGAAAGGTACTGTGCCATAGATGTGCAAAATAATAAATCTTTTCAACTTTTTGTTGTACGTTTTTATTTATATAAGTCTTTATTTATTTATTTTTCCTCTATGAGGAAGCCTTCAATGCGCGAGACCCTTTTAAACGCTTTCGCTGCTGTGGTTTCTCTAGCACTTACTCCAATCATCCTCCACGCATAAGTTGAAGTTGATTGCTGCGCTGCTGCTGTTATCAAAAAGCGGTTTTGGTGTTGTTTTTCAATGACCGATGCTGCTGTTGCCGCTGTTGCTACGCTGGCTGGTAATCTGTTCTCGCAGAGTGATAACAACACGTTTACGAAGTACATTACTTAACATATGTATAGTGGACAGGAGTTGCCATGCATTTAAAAGTTTTATTGTGCGGGTTCGCCCATAACTTGCACAAACAAAAAATCGTGGGTATTTGCCGCCATTAAGGATGGTAAAATTAAGTTATGAATTCCCCATATAAAACAAGTAATTGAAAGGATTTTGGTGACAATCAATTTTTCGCCGCCATATTAACATAGCAACGTATTCAAATATAAATCACCTTAGATTAGAACCTGTTTCCGATGGAGCAGCTCATTTACGTATTTTTTCGATATCAAGATGTCGCTTTTTTCGTTTGTAAAAAAAAAATACATACAATAATAACGAAAATTATTGTGGTACGTTTTTTAGTATTACGTTCTTATAAAAGGTATGGTCGATTTTCGACCACAAGCGATACTAGTTGTTATTAAATGCTCCTATCGCCAACTAATTTCCTTAAAATGTTCTACAAAAGATGTTAAGAGGTCAACATTTATTTATTTATTCGAAAGGAAAGGGCGAAACCAATAAAAATATAGTTTTATAAACACAATTATTAATTATTATCATAACAAAAATAAATATATTTTAAGTTTTTTTTTATAAACAATGAACAAAACAACATAAATGTATTCTAATACAAAATTAAAAGTTACATAGAAGAACATAACGAAATTAATTTAATTTGTTTGTCCGATCGGGACGGGATGCTGGACATTTTTGCAATTCTGGAAAGTTAATACGAATTAGTTCACGGTAATGGTTGACGTTATAGAAGGCTTACCGATCCATCAATTTCTCTTTAAAGCACTTACTCAAGGTAAGTGGAATTTAGCCTACTTCAATCTGTAACACGAAAATTTGTTTGGTGGCACGAAAAAATGTAAAAGGTCGATTAGGTTTTGGCTTGCTTGAAATCAGCCGGTTGACGATAATTTCATATTCAAACTACTTCGCGAATGGAAAAGAAATTTTAAATTTTCTAAAATATTAATTATTTTATAAAAACCTTACCGGAAATGTCCGGTACCGCGAAACCATGCTAAAAAAAAATCTTCTCATCGACTGCCTATAATAGCTTCAAAAGTTTGTGTTTGGCCCTTATATAATTACCTATCTTCTTCGCTAATTTCCCTCTTATAAAGGACCCGGTCGTTCCGCCAACGAACGGTCCACACATCGTTCCTATGTCTGGTAGGTAATATGCACCCACCAGTGTGCCCACCATAGTTCCTGAAAGTAAATACTAACTTATTGCCAGATGACTGTTATTGATTTCGAAATATTTAAACTTACTAAACTCCAAACCCAAGCAGCCATCCCTATAAATGGCTGTCTCCAAACTATAGGCATAGTAAACCCATATGAGTATGCCTACCAAATCCGCAATTTGTGCGGAAATTTTCTCCAAATTGTTGATCTGAAAATGTATTTTATGTCCCTATTAGGAGATATTTTGTACATATGTTTTTAAAATCTTTTACTTACCACTAGCGCTATCTTTGAATGCATTTTCTTTTCTTTTTTTCCTTTTTGTTCATATTTTGTTGATGTTTGTTTTTCATTGCTGATATCATAAACTAACTATTAAATAGACTGACAGCTTCAGCCAAAAAAGAGAAATTGCCTACAAGCTGAATTTGACCTTGATGTAGCCCAGTTTGAATTCATGTATTAGTGCCAATGTTAATCAAAGGGACTCACTCATACTTGACAAAAAACCAGCCTACACTCTTCCGGTTTAGACCGGATGTCGATAACCTGAGGTGGGGGGTCATTTCATTATCGTGTGTTGCGGCTGTGTTGGGTAAATTAAAGTTGTTCTTAGTTCCTGTTCGAATTCGTTAGTTATAAATATTTTGAACGTCATTAAAGCATAATTATATAAAAATATTCGACTTGCTTATTTGTTCGTTGGTATCAAGTTATTATATTATTTTAGAACACCATGATATAAACAATTGTTGTAAACAACGAAACTATATTAGTCAAAAGATAAAATTTCAATTCAATGCCAATTTTTGTTTGTTCTTGAGACCTTTTCCGGCGTATGTAATAACAAAATACTTATTGCAATTAATTTATCACCGTCCTATTTCTTTTTAATGTTCTCATTATTGATATTTGAATTTCGCCATCACTTTTTCTATTAATTTTTCCCTCACATTTTTTCTTGAATATTCGCAGTTATTCCTCTGCCGATTTAAATGTTTTGAAAAGTCAGCGCTGTGTAAAAGAGACTAAAGGTGTATTAAGAAAGCCGCAAATTTTCAAACGTTTATTTTCATATAATCTTAAAATGTCAAAAATAAGCTGCCAGCAGCTGGAAAATATAATTTGAATGCATTTTTTGATGTGTCTACATTAATAAAATTGGTGTGTACGCACTCACTCCCATTGGGAATTTTAGTTTTAATTTTTCGTACTGCTCTAGTTTCATTTTAAAAGCAGAAAAAATGAAAAAAAAAAATTGTGTCATACGGGCTTTATTAATAATGAAACATCTAGTAATCAGACATTTTGAATGTGATGTAGGTAATTCGTATGATTTTTTTTTGTTTTCCGCAATTAAACGGAATTTTTACGAAAAGATCATTACTAAAAAATATTTCAAATCTTAATATTCGTAATCAATTCTTCGTTTTAAATTCTTCGGACATTGCTGCGGAGTAATTTTTCGCCAAAAACAACAAACGAAAACAGACTCAATTATAATTATAAGCGTAGTATCCTGCTCGCGCTAAATTTTAGCGTCCCTAGTCTCCACTTCGTTTCTCCACACCAAAGATAAATGCTCGCAAAATTATTATTAAACATCATATAGATGGCACAAAAACCATTTGTTCATCAGTAAACGTAATTTTTTCAATTTTCAAATTTCAAAGTTCGAAGAAATCACAGTATTTGAATCGTTCCAAAACGATGGTAGAAGAAAAATTGAAGAAGATACAATCATTGCTGCAGCAGTTCAAATAATATCTGTAATAGCAATCAGAGGAAGGCACTTTTTCTCGTGTCCCATAAATTCCTATTTGCAAAAAAGACAATCAAACTGCTGATTTTGTTTGCCCTTGCGTTTTCTTTTCTTCCTCAAGCAAATATCCATGGTAAACGCAACACAAACTTCTTCCTCCGTTTTTATGTCAAAATTTATCTTCGATTTAATGTACCGGACATTTATTTCTCGAGCGAAATGAGTGGAGACTTTTCATCGACCCATCTACATGAAGTTAAGAATTTAGCGTGCGAGCAGGATACTGCTTTGCTAAACTGCCTCGCTAAATTTTATCTTTGTAGACATTTTTGTATGGGAGATAAAATTTAGCGCGAGCAGGATACTAAGCTATAGGAACAAAAATATTTTATTTGAGCGAATGAATTTTTTCCTTTATTATTTATATTATTTATATTACATTCGTTATTATACAATTTGTAGAATATGAGCATGTATTCGTTGTGAAATAAAACAACGAATTTGAACTCTCAGAACGCATCCATCAGCAGACAGAAATCACCAAACACACAAACTATCAGTCAGTGTTCTTAGACGTATCTCTTTATTTTTCCCACGAAGTGTGTTCATTTTTCTTTTTCACTAAACTTATATCAAATAAAAGTAAAATTTGTATTGTTCGGACAAAAATCAAAATAATTAATCTTCAGTATAAAAATCGGAAGCAACTGGCTGCTGGCTCCAAGACCGGAACGCAGGCTCTTCGAAACAGTGATGGAAACCTAGTCACCGAAGCGCAGGGAATAGTAGATGTTTTTAAGCAGCACTTCCAGCAGCTGCTAAATGGGCATCATGTAGAGAGAGTGATAGGGCAAGAAGAGAACCCACGTCCAGTCAATGAAGATCCAGTTCCACCGCCCAGTATAGAAGAAGTTGGCTTAGCAATAAAAAAGCTAAAGAACAACAAGGCCGCCGGCTCTGATGGTTTACCAGCGGAGCTCTTCAAATACGGTGGTGATGTTTTGGTAGGGCGCATGCACCAAATCATCAACCAAGTATGGGTGGAGGAAAGTATGCCCGATGACTGGACTATCAGCTCCATATGCCCCATCTACAAAAAAGGCGATCCTATGTCTTGCAAGAACTATCGAGGCATATCCCTGCTTAATGTCGCATACAAGATCCTATCCAACGTACTGTGTGAACGTCTCAAACCGTTATGCAACACACTAATCGGCACGTACCAGTGTGGCTTCCGGCCCGGCAGATCGACTATAGACCAAATTTTCACACTGAGGCAAATCCTGGAAAAGACCAATGAATTTCAAGTTGAGACTTACCACCTTCGGCGATGGCCGAATTCGGGATCCCGGCAAAACTGATCCAGCTATGTAGCGTGAGGCTGGAGAACACACGCTGCAACGTGCAATTTGGAAGTAGTTCCTCCGAGCTATTCCAAACATGCACCGGATTTCGGCTCGTGCTAGAGCAGATAGTGCGCAGGGCAGGTGTCGACACGGAAGGCACTATCTTCAACAGATCCGTCCAGCTACTGGGGTATGCAGACGATATCGACATCATCGATCGCTTTCAGCGTGCCGTGATAGAGGCTCTTGCGGCGATTGAAGAACAGGCGAAATTCGTTGGTCTCGTAGTAAATGAGGACAAGACTAAGTACATGCTATCAACAAACAAACAAGCATCTGTCCACCGCCTAGGACAGAACGTCACTATTGATAGCAACAATTTCGAGGTAGTTAAGGAGTTTGTTTACCTCGGAGTAAACATGAACTCCACAAATGACATCCTAGTGGAGATCCGGCGAAGAATTACCCTAGGAAACCGCTGCTACTTCGGTTTGGCAAAGCAATTGGGTTCAAAACTCCTAACTCGAAGGACAAAATGTATGCTTTACAGAACCCTTATCCTGCCAGTTCTGCTTTATGGCGCCGAGTGCTGGACGATAAGCAGGAAGGGAGAGCTGATACTGGGCTCCTTCGACAGAAAAATTCTTCGGCGGATTTTTGGTCCTGTGTGCGAGGAGGGCGAATGGAGGAGAAGATACAACCGCGAACTCTATGAGCTGTACCAAGATGTGGATGTAGTCCAAAAGGCCAAAATACGTCGACTACATTGGCTCGGCCACATCGAGCGAATGGACAATAATGCTCCAGCTAAGAGGATCTTCGAATCCCAGCCGCCAGGTTCGAGACGACAAGGAAGACCGAACCTCCGTTTCAAAGACCAAGCCATCGCGGATGCCAGAGCGCTCGGTCTGGATAACTGGAAGCAGCGTGCCCGGGATCGCAGAGGATGGAAGGCTGCAGTGTCTCAGGCAGAGACTCTCCACGGGTCGGGAGCCCGTTAAGTAACACTATTTTTTGGTAGTAGAAATTGTTGCTATAGGCAAATCTTCTTTTTACCCGACTGGACACAGGGAGGGTTATGTGTTTCGCGCGTATCCTATGTACGTTCCTACGGGACGCCCTGTAGCCCAAACGGCTTGACCGATTTTGAAGAGTGAGGTGTCGACGCAAAACAACATGGCCGCCACAAGCTGCCAACATCGACCCGTCCCAATTGAAAAATTCTTTATGTTTGTAACAGTTGACTTGAGAAACTTTTGCTGTGCAATTATTGCCTAAAATATTTGACAGAAGTTCACGGGATATGTGACATAGAGTGTAGAACTAGACATGCTTCTAAGGACAGCCATTCGGGCTATTTTGTTATTATTTAGCTTGGCAATATTTTTTTCCCTTCCAAGAAACTCACAAAATCTGATTTCCTATAAACAAAGTGGTATAACCAAGCTGGAAGGTGAATAACCTCTTCGAGTGAAGAAGTCTGTAAGTCGCCAAAATTGTGCACAGACATTGCTGAAATTTAAGCGTGTGGCGGTACAAGTTTCTCCTGCCCGCACTTACTCAACCTAACCCAAGCGATTCCGTAAGTGTCAGCCAAGTCTCGGAAGCACGGCTACATGTTGGTGCAGTCGGTCGTTCCGAAAGATATCTAAGCTTGCCCTGAGTTATGTTGGGTAGATGCATACAGCGTTCCCAAAGACCTTTAAGCTTGACGTAGCTTAGGTTAGGTAGATGCATACGGACAAGCGTTCCCATAGACCCCTTCGCTTGTCCTAGCTTTGGTCAGGTCTCTCAGGTACGTGCGTACAGACAAGAGTTCCAAAGACCTTTAAGCTTGTTTTAGTTTATGTTAGATAGATGCCTTGGTATAAAAATTCGATTCGTTGTCCCTTTTCTTGCCTTTAAGAGGTCTGCCTTCGAAGTTTCTTATTTTGTTTTCGATATTGTTTTTCTTCGAGTTGTTTTGAATGGCCATTTGTAATTCCTAAGAGTAAGTCGCGGTGTAAGTAAGTGGAAAAGGCGCTGACTGCCTTAACCTTCTTCAGCCATAAACCATAAGGTCACACCACCACTTTAATGGATATTTGATCTTAACCTTCTTCAACCTTAAATCTTGAGAGTACCTGCTTCCATCGCCCACTGGTGTCAAAAGGCACCAACCTAGCATCCTCAAGCTAGCCCCCTATAATAACGCGTTACTGAAATAGAGAAGCTCTTGAAAAGTGCCAGCACTTCATGCCTATTCTGCAATAACCCTCCAATCTAAAAAAAAAATAAGCAGAAATGACTCGTAAACCACTGAGTCTCTCTGCCACTTCGATATTTTAGGTCTTTTGTCACCAACTGTACCCCACAGTCAAACGTGAACTTAAAAATTTTATGCCGACTATTTGAAACGGGCATAAATGACGACTTGCAGGAGGGGTTATTTGTCGATTTATTATTGTCCAGTGTGTCATATTTCCATCGACATATCCTTAAAGTTTTCGATTCAATTTTATGTTAGCATTTTATTGACATTTTTCTATCTTTAATGCCGGTAGGGAGAGACCCATTAACTAGTCCACGCAATACCCTTTCCACCCTTATTGATGCGGCGTCGCGCTTCAGATGTCAGCATTGACAAGGACATTGCTATTCGAATTTATAACCGCCAAAGTAGCAAAATACTCGTATGCGGTGCCCTTTACATTTCGCGTGTTTCACTTTCCGTTCCGATTTCGTAATCTGTTCCTGTTGTTCTCTTTCGAATCATTCCTTTCCAGTATCCATCCAGTGCTCTTTTTTTTTTGGAAGAAATACTCTTTGTTGTCGCTTTTTTATCCTCTTTCGCTCATGTCATTCTCTCATCTCTGTTGCAGAGAAAGAAAAGGAACAGATTTCACCAAGAGCAATAGTCTTCGAGCTAAGAGTTGCCATACCACTTACCATTCCCACCAGACCACTGGTAAAGACCCACCCACCCACAATTGGTAAATTAATTAGAAAATCTGTTTGCTTTGAGTTAATCCCCTTCTGTTATGCGGGCGGGAAAGGAGCATTCAATTTGTCAACACCAGGGTTGTGTATCACTCGTGAATTAAATCAATTACTTGAACTCACCTTCCATGACACGATGGCACTAGGTACGGGTACGGAGTCTGCCTACCTCACCTGTCATCTGCCAGGGCGAAATGATCAATTTTACTCGAACCTCCTGGCGATTTCATGAATAAATGAAAGGACAACAAAGAATAGACGTTCGTGGCCTTGTTGCTCTTCGATATTTGATGACACAATAACACCTTCGGTTGGGGGGAGGTTTGCTCTGCTAATTAGTTGCCAGAGGATACGCATTGTGTGCGCGCCAATGCGAAAGCCATTCATTGTGTGTTGACTACGACAAATAAATTACTTCGACGGGATGGTACGAACTTTGCTTCGGTAATAGATTTGTTGAATTGGCGTGGGCCAGGCTGCTGTTCTATATTTAAGTCCCGCCATTAGGCAGGCAATAAAGATGCTATTTGAGGAAGTTTGAAATTTGTTACTTAGCATGAAACTTTGGGTACCTACATCTGATGTCATCAGATGATGACAACGACCTCGCCATTACGGGAAGAAAGGATACTCCGATATGCCATTGGATATGATGGCAGTGACATTAACAGCGAAAATTATAGGAACGACGGATTCATATCGGGGCGGGGTTTCAGGGCGATTTTACGATGCTTCAATGTTTGTTTCAGTTTCAATAGGTTTTGCTTACTGCTGCGGAATGGAGGATATGATAAATTTATTTGGCACAGTTATCCAATTGTTTCGAAAATATAATTCACACATGGGAGTGGTTGTGAAAAGTCAGACTTGGCTTCGAATATTGAGGTGTTCACTTTTTCAGCATCATTATCGTCGAAATGATATTTAGAAAAATATATCGCATCTCTTTGTGGCATATGTGCGCATTGCTTTGGCTGCCGCTACTTTTTTTGCCAATTATCAGTTCCATGGAATCTGCATACATTTTTTTTTTTAACTTTCTCCATTACATAGAAAGAGAAAGATATTGTATTTGTACAAAATTTCGAGCTCGAGATGTTAATCAGTTCTGACATTACGATGATAGACGGACTCAAAAAAGTGGGTGGCAAAATTCTGTCCGTCTGTCTATATGCTTCGAGGCCTACAGCCTAAACGACTACCTCGGATTTGGAATTTGGGGGCTTACAGTTAGGGGCCATGTTTTTTTTGCATGGTAACCTCAATATTAATGGTACACCCTAAATAAAATGTTCATACCATTTTGATTTGTTCGAAAACGACTCTAACGATTTCAGCCGAAATTGATATTTGAGCTTAAGTAGATGGGATTACCATCATTGCATACCCAGTTTTTGGCTAAAAAATTCAAAATTATTGCGTCCATAATTATACCCTCCACAGGAAGGTATATTCACTTTGCCAATACATTTGTAACGCCAAGAAGGAGTCACTAGAGACCTCATAAAGTATATATATTCTGAATTAGGATCACATTCTGAATCGATTTAGCCATGTCCGTCTGTCTGTCTGTCTGTTAAAAACACGATAGCGCCCAAAGTTATTGACGTAATTGAATGAAATTTGGTGCAAGGCCTCAGGTTGGTATTGAAAATGGGCTATGTCGGTCAAGTAGTTCTGGTACCTCCCATACAAAGTCAATATTAGATCCACGTGTCTCTCTGTCTGTTGAAAACACAATAGCGTCCAAAGGAATCAACCTAGACGGATGACGATTGGTGAAAGGACTTCTTTTTATCGTCGTTTGGTTGGTATTCAAAATGGGCATTGTCGGTCAAGTAGTTCTGGTACCTCCCTCACAAAACCAATTTTGCATGACTTGTATGCAGTGGAGGGTATCAAAGCATCGACCAGGCCGATGATAACACTTTCACTTGTTTTCAATTCGAATCACCCAAAACTCCAATTTTAGTAACTGTCCATGTCTCGAAAACGCTATTTTCGATTTGAATAAAACGTCAAAACCCAACCAAGCTTACATTCCGAACAATATCTTATACATACTTAGTTTTCAGCCAAATAGTTAAGCATTAGTATAGGTATTTCTCAAACTAAATGTTGCAAAATTTGTTACTATTTTGTCTGCATAGTTTTACAAAAACAAGCTCTAACGATTTTGATCAAAATAGGTATTAAAGATCTCGTAGGATCGAAAAATTCTAACAAATCAATGTCTTAAATATTTCTCAAAACTGACTCCCCAAATCCCGATCTGTGTTCACATAGCCTCGGTATATTTTTGTAATAATCTCAATGCCCCACTTCCAATAAAACTGCAATAACAGCTACACAAAACTTCCTTTTAGCCAATATAACCCACCTCTTCCTTTTTTTTTAGCTATACCAAACATGCATTTTAAAATAATTGGAACCACTTGGAGCCTTACACAAATAGAAACTCCCTCTTCATTTGCCCCCTACATATCCATCGGGATATTCAGTTTAACTGCTAATGCAAACTTAAAAACAAAATCCCTGAAACCTTTCATATAATGTAAAGATATCGGTCCAACACAAACCCTACTTCTAATCACAGGCACCTTAAACCAGTGTTACTAATATATTCCAAACAAAAATAAAAACATGCCCTAACAGATCAGAAAACAGATACTTCTGCTACACTTTGCCTTGTACCTAGGTACTCAAAAATTTTGTAAAGTTTAAGAGCTTATAAAATAGTACTGTAGTTACTGAGAGCTTTAACTTATAATATACTCACATTGGTATTTGATATAATGCTGCGCTGCCATAATTACCCAAAAGTGGATTTTGTTTAACACTATTCTTATATACTATGAACCGTTTCTTCCATCTACCATCGGTTCTCAGATTTTCACCTACCTACCTAATAAAATAAGAAAACAACCAACCAAACTTTTGATGAACGAGAAAGTTTCGTTCGAACTTTTTTTTTTTTTGTTTCCCGAGGGTCGGTGTAAATCTTGAAAGACGCTAGTGAAGCTAGTAGTGTGGAACCCGCCACCAACTAAAACCACCTCCCTTTTTGTTTACTACTGAAACGGTTGGTGCGATATAGCCCATTGGCTGGTCCCGAAATTATTTTAATTTACTTTGTTTTCCTTAATTAGGTAGTTAAACTATTTCGATTTAGTGAATAATGAGCTACAAGGGTTGAGGATGGACAGTTAAGAAGTAAAGGAGAAGGGGTCGTTATTCATATTCTATATAGCTAATTAGTAACTAAATCATTTGGCTTCAATCTCTTAAGCTTTCTCAAGGAATTTCTATTCTCTTCCACCATGTGCTGTATTTCAGTATTCGCATGTTCGTGGATTAGGTCATAATGCTTGACCGCGTATTTTCTTAATGCACTGCTGGTCATAGGTTAAACCAGCTTTTTGTTTTAAATAAACTGTTCTATTTACTATCAGGCATTTATTAGTTGTGCCAAATGGTTTTCTTATCAAAGTTCGAATCTTGTAGCGTAAATTTTATCTCCCATACAAAAATGTATACAAAGATCAAATTTAGCGAAGCATTTTAGCAAAGCAGTATCCTGTTCGCACGCTAAATTCTTAACTTCATGTAGATGGGTCGATGAAAAGTCTCCACTCATATATTTAGCTCGCGAAATAAATGTCTGGTACATTAAATCGAAGATAAATTTTGACATAAAAAAGGAGGAAGGAGTTTGTGTTGCGTTTACTATGGATATTTGTTTGAAGGAAACCGCAAAGAACATTAATTTGATCGAGAAAGAAAAGAAAACGCAAGGCCAAATAAAAACCTTTTATAGTGTTAATGGAAAATGCGTTTTTTTTTAAGCTTCAAATAATCTTACGTCTTTTTCAAATCGGCAGTTTGTTTGCCTTTTAAAAATAGAAATTTATGGACCTTGAAGAAAAGTGTCTTCTTCTGGTTGCTACTACAGAAATTTATTTGAGCTGCCGCAGTAATGATAATATCTTCTTAATTTTTTCTTATATCCACTATTTAAATACTGCGATGTCTTTGAAGTTTGCAATTCGAATATTGTAAAAATAACTTTTACTGATTACTGTCATGAACAAATGGTTTTTGTCCCATCTATACTATCCCACCAAAAACATTCTGTAAAAAAACTAGCCAAGTCTCGATGGAGCTGCTTCTTTATCTCTAAAAAGTAATGAAATCTAGACAAAGCCGTGCCAAGTCTAAGGTTCCTTACTGCGATTTCTTTATTGAACATCAACGTTTTCCAAGTGTCAATTTTCCATCGTAGCGGTTCTTTCGACAGATTGGTGCAATGGTGTCATGGAGCACCTGGTTTTGTACCCTTGTGTACCCTTCAACGGCCAAGTCACACAACATTAACTATAATAATATACAAGTAAAACTGTTATCATCGGCCTGGCCGATGCTTTGATACCCTCCACGGCATACAAGTCATGCAAAATACCAGAACTACTTGACCGATATAGCCCATTTTGAATACCAACCTAACGACGATAAAAAGAAGTCCTTTCACCGAATTTCATTCACCTACGTCAATTACTTTGGGCGCTATCGTGCTTTCAACAGACAGACGGACAGACAGACGGACATGGCTAAATCGATTCAGAATGTGATCCTGATTCAGAATATATATACTTTATAAGGTCTCCGGTGACTCCTTCTTGGCGTTACAAATGTATTGGCAAAGTGAATATACCTTCCTCTGGAGGGTAAAAAAAATCGCAGTAAGGAACCTTAGACTTGGCACGACTTTGTCTAGATTTCATTACTTTTTAGAGATAAACAAGAAGCTCCATCGAGACTTGGCTATTTTTTTACAGAATGTTTTTGGTGTGATTTCACTTCTTTTTGTAAAGGGTTTTTCAACAGGGACGCTACAAAAGTAGAGCGACAGGGACAGCAAACGACCCCGAATTTCTTGCCGCTCTTTTGACATTTCTCTTTAGTAAGGTTTGCCATTTTATGATGGAGAGATATACGAGCCAACGAGTCGAAATTATTAAAATTTACTACCGAAATTCGGAGTCAGTGGGCTCAACGTTAAGAGCGCTACGTCCAATTTATGGTCGTCATAATCGTCCTAGCAGATCAACAATTGAGCGTCTAGTGGACAAATTTTAATCCACAGGCACAGTACACAATTTTCCCGTGCCAGTGAGACAAAGAAGTGTCGAGAATATTGCTGCCGCTGAGGCTTCAGTTGAAGAAAGCCCAAATGTGTCTCTCACACGTCGTTCTCAAGCGTTGGGCATCTCTGTGACATCGTTGTGGCGAATTTTGCGAAAAGATCTTGGCCTACATCCTTAAGGTGCGATTACACGGCCATTTTTTCGAGTCATTTAAATGACGCTGTGACGTCAGGAAAATATGTCGCATTAGAGTCATTTTCAAGCTACGATTCGTCATTGGTCATTTGTGAAAAAATGGCGATCACACGAAAGGACCATCATTGTCATTTTTGTCCCAAAATAAAATGACGGACACTGCGCGTCATTTAGAGTTTTCCTTTGGGATGCCATTAAATGACGAACGAAAAAATGACGATCACACGGTAAGGACATGCCACATCAAAATGACAAATGTCACCCTTCGTATTATTTCGATTTTGCGTCATTTATCTGTTTTGCGATCAGACGGTAATGACCGATGAGAAAAATATGGGTGTTTCTGATTGTATACCGAGCAAGTGGTTGGCATTATTTTAAGATGCATAATATTCAATATAGTTGAAAAAAGAAGAAGTTGGTTATATTTGCTAAATAGAAGTTTTGCATACCTCTTATTGGATTTCTATTAGAAGTGGGACATTAAGATTATTACAACAATATACAGTATGGATATATGAAAATATAAGTATCATGATTTGTGCAATAATTTTTGGGAAATAATTAATAATCTGATTTATTCGAATCTTTTGAGAAAAACTAAGTACGGGATCTTATTTAGAATACTTATATTATCCTTAATTTGTATTTTAGTCAAAATCTTTAGAACGGTTTTGGTAAAATTTGGCAGACAAAACCGTATTAAATATTGCAATGTTTAGTTTGAAAAATACTATTGCTTAACCATAAGCTGAAAACCGAGTACAAGTTATTGTTCGGGATGTAAGCATTACTTGGTTTTCAAAGTCTTTTTGAAATCGAAAGAGGGTTTTTCGAGATGTGAGCAGTTTTTAAAATTTGCGTCTTCAGTGATTCGAATTGAAAATTAAGTACGCAATAATTTTGGAAACACCAATATTACTCAAAGTATGAATTTTGGTCAAAATCGTTATTGCCGTTTTCAGGTAAACTAAAGAAAACTGAATTTTTAAAAAAAATTACTTTTTCCAAAAATCATTTTTAATACAGAGAAAAACTGAGTTTGACATTAAGTTAGGAATGATATTAGCTTAGAAAATTTTCGTTACAATCGTAGGTATGGATTGTTTTCGAGATGAGTCCAAATTTTAAAAGTAACGTTATTCGATTTTTCAGCGGAAAACTGTGTATGCAATCATGTTAACCTAACCTACTTAAGCTTAGAAGTCAATTTTGGTTGAAATCGTTAGAGCCGTTTTCGAACAAATCAGACTGGTATAAACATTTTATATGGAAAGAACCATTAATATTGAAGTTATCATGCAAAAAAGGAAATACGGCTTCGAACTGTAAGCCCCCAAACTCAAAATCCGAAGATTGAACAAAATCCGGTCAGCCGTTTAGGCTGTAGGCCTCGGAACATACAGACATTTCGTGTGTAGTCATTTTTTGGAGGCTGCCATTTAAATGGCGCAACAGCCAAAAAGTTTGGTCATTTGTCCTAGGCGTCCTTAAAGGGCGATCACACGGTCATTTTTTTCCGTCATTTTAATGGCACAAAAATCATGTCATTTGGTCTGCCATTTCCCTAGTCATTTAAATGACGCCGAAAATGTTATCCCAAAAACGGCGATCACACACAACGACATTTAAATGACGGCTTTGTGACGCGATTTTAATGTCAGAGCGCCATTTAAATGACGCAAAAAAATGGCCGTATTGCCCATTCGCGTGATGTGTCCCACTACGCTGGATTTTTGCAATGACATTTGATTTTTTTATGTACCAGCTGAGGGTTCTTCATCAGATACTTCAGACCTTCGATTTTTTGACATCAAATGAAGCGGCCCACCAAGTTGAATATTTTTTGTAAAGGCGGTATGTCGATCTCTAATAGTTTGGTTGGGCTCTTGTGTTTTCCAATCAGGGTCACCAGGTACTACAGATCTTCGATTATCCTAGTTTTTATAGTTTTCTCTTTATGAGGCCATTAAACCCTAACTCTGTGCCAAATTTCAGCTCTCTGAGTTTATGGGAAGTACTAGTTCTAGTCTGATGATCATGAGTGAGTGAGTGTCATAAATGCAAAACTTTGCTTTCGCTTAACTTCGGAATTGTTTAATAATTTAGCGAGCATTTATCTTTGGTGTGGAGAAATGAAGTGGAGACTAAGGACGCTAAAATTCAGCGCGAGCAGGATACTAGGCTTTACAGCAAACGTTACTCCTGAATTGTTCCCAATTCTACCCTAAGCAACATGCTCAATTGTAGAGAATTGTCAAAGTGTAATTTTATGCAGCAATACAAGCTCAGATAATCTTTCAAACAGTTTAGCTCTCAGCGTATACCTCGCAAAAAACAAGCACTTAAAACCGATTACATCTTTGTGACCATAACACTTTTCCTCTACCCAAAGTACGTTTTCCATCTTCCAAGTCCGCTCACAGTTTATCTGTGCACAAATTATCGTCCAGCTTATCCAAACGAGTAAAACAAAGTAGCGCGAAACGTAATCCCTAAAAGAACGACCCGACTGCTAAATCCAAAGTTGCCAGCTTTGTTCGTAATTATTTCAGTCATTCGCTGAAAGTGGATTCCTGTTGTTTTTTTTTTATTATTTAAACACCGTAGAGCAAAAAACTTGTTTAATTACTCGTGAAAAATCTACTAACTGTCCTTCAAGCATATATGACTGACTGTGTATACGGACTCACTTGAAACCGACAAGGAAAAAAAACCCAATACCCTATTTAAGATTTATGTTGTCTCCTTGAAGATTTATGTTGCTTAGTCTTACAAGGGCCACCCTTATCTTTAGTGTGCTCTACAACTGCATGAGTTGTTTCCTTTTTTACTCGTTTTGCTGTTGATGTTACTGCGCTGCTGTGTTCCACGTCCTTTGTGATATTTTATTTAATCGTGAAGCGACGACATAAAAGCAGCTGAGCTTTAAAGACGCACTGCCTTGGGATTCGCCAGGATTTCTTATTTATTCGACTGGCAAAAGTGAATTTGTACCCTTGTGCGAAGGCTGATGATGTGTTGTTTTTCTAAAAAAAACTTTGCACAATTCATTTGAATTTTTAATGCCTGACCGTGTAGGCAGGACCACCTATGCTGAACGATGACGCATAAAAGTTCTCAATAGAAAGAATGTACAAAGGAAATAAATAATTAAAGGGACAAAAAGAGAATAGAAAGTAATTGCGGAACAGGCAATGGCAACAGAGTAATGGCATGGCGGACATAATAGCAGTAGTGCTGGCATCCATTACTCATGCTAGAAGTGTTCTCGCGTGCTTCTATGTCGACAAATTAAATTGTTGGTCGTGGAGGACGAGGGTGGGAATGCACGGAAGCACGTGCGAGACTTATAACTGCTTTCAAATAAAAGTGGTGCACTGTGGTCCAAAAAGTAAAATCCAATGTTTTATCGTTGCTTTGTTTTTTATTTCTAATATAAATATAAACGGAGCTTCAAAAACAGCAAACAAAATTATTTTCTGCTAACTAGTTTGACTTATAGAGCTTTTCAAAGTTGCTCAATTTTGTTTTAAATTAAACAAAAAAAAACAGAAAAAAAATAACTAACTGGACATGCTAGTGGGTTCTTTGTTGCTGCCTTGTACACCCAGAGAAAAAACAACGTAAAATCAAAGAAAACCACTTCGATTTAAATATTTTTCGGAATGATTTGGCATCGACTACGAAAATTTTAAAATCGAAGTGGCATAACATTAATTCAAAGGGTTTGTCTACTATAAAATCATATATTTTTAATTTGATCTAACCACGTATCCACCTTGATTCGACTTGGAATCATGCTTAAATCAAATTTATTTGCCTTTAAAACAAAGTTTATAAATTTCGATTCAGTCATAATGCAACGTAGATTTAAGTACAATCAACTTTGAAAATACTATGCTCTAACTCTAATTTGACAATGACTCATAGTACAATCAAATGTATTTGACTTTAAAAGCACTACAAATACATTTTGAAGTAAAGACTGTGCATTGTGTATTCAAACAAATCCAACTTTGAAAATACTATGTTTAAGCTTTAATTTAACTTTTTTAACTTTTAATTCAAAGTGAACCCATTTTGAATAAGCATTTTTAAACTTTAATCTTACTATGATGCTTCGTAGAAACCTCCTTAAACTTTGAAAATGTCACGTATTTTATTTGATACATCAATAGTCCGTTGTAGAATCCAATGCTTTTAACTTTAAAAGCTGTATATTTCACCTTGATTTTATTTAATATTTTGTATTTCCAAAATAAATTCACCGTCAAGAATAATTTGGAATTCATAAATTTTATTTTCAATGTAATAGTAATAGCATAAAGTAATAACATTAAATTCTTAAATTATTCATTATTAACCTCTGTGAACATAGAAATCAATGAACTGTTTGCCCTTAGAGCAACCGTGAATTAAAGATGAAATATCCTTCATAAGTTCGTAAATTATTCTAAAATTATTTATTGATTAATTTTGTATAACTTACGATTTTTTTCTCATACGATATTGACGCTGCTGGTGAATTTGTGGATTCTGCGGCAACTTCTGAATTTGGTTTAAAATTCTTTTCAGCCAATTAAGAACATTTGCGTTATCGGAATCCAAATCGTCTTCAGTTGGATACTATAATGCATTTGATATAATATACAGTAATAATTTAAATTTTCTTTAATAATTATTCTTACCTCCGTTTTTCTCCACTTAAAAAGTTTAGCCCTAAACTCTCCTAAACTCTGCTCTCTGGCCGATACTAGTACATAATTGTATTAGTAATGTCCTCATTTGTCAAATATACAAGTCTTTTGAACGTTATGTCATTGGCTGAAATAAAATTCCTCTTCAATAAGCAAAAAGCTTTTGCAAACAAAAAGTAATAAAGTTAAGTGCAATCCTTTGACAACTAATATCGAAATAACTGAAATGCACTTAATTTTATTTCTAATAAAGGGTGATTTTTTAGCTGGTTTGGTTTTGGCAACACTGGTTTTGACAGCTGACGTGTGTTTAGTACCTTGTGTCACTGTCAAACAGCTTCAGTTTGGTTTGCAATTTAACCATGGATCGTCTTACAAATGAACAACGCTTGCAAATTATTGAATTTTACTATCAAAATTCGTGCTCGGTTCGAAATGTTCATCGCGCGCTGCTTCCATTTTATGATCGGCATTCTCGACCTTCTGAGCAGTCTATTCGGAAGATTGTGACCAAATTTCGCACCAAATTTACTTTGTTGGACATTAAACCACCAACACGTTTACGTACTGTGCGTAGTGAAGAAAATATTGCGGCCGTATCAGCTAGTGTGACAGAAGACCGCGAAATGTCGATTCGGCGCCGTTCCCAGAAGTTAGGCCTTTGTTACAGCACTACGTGGAAAATTTTGCGGAAGGATTTGGGCGTAAAGCCTTTTAAGATACAGCTGGTGCAAGAACTAAAGCCAGCCGACCTACCACAACGCCGAATTTTTGGTGAATGGGCTCTTGGAAAGCTGGCCGAGGATCCGCTTTTTTATCGAAAAATTGTGTTCAGCGATGAGGCTCATTTTTGGTTGAATGGGTACGTAAATAAGCAAAATTGCCGCATTTGGAGTGAAGATCAGCCAGAAGCATTGCAACAGCTACCAATGCATCCCGAAAAAGCCACTGTTTGGTGCGGTTTATGGGCCGGCGGCATTATTGGGCCATATTTCTTCAAAGATGATGCGAATCGCAGCGTTACTGTCAATGGTGAACGCTACCGAGCGATGATAACAAACTTTTTTTTGCCCGAAATGGAAGTTCTTGACTTGCATGATATGTGGTTTCAACAAGACGGTGCCACATGCCACACAGCACGCGAAACAATGGCGCAATTGCGAGGCGAGTTTGGCGAACAGTTAATTTCACGTTTCGGGCCGGTCAATTGGCCGCCTAGATCGTGCGATTTGACACCATTAGATTATTTTTTGTGGGGGTATGCCAAGGCTAATGTGTATAGGGACAAGCCCGCTTCGATTGACGCACTGGAAGCCAACATCCATGCATTCATTCGTGAGATACCGGCCGATATGTGTGAAAGAGTATGCCAAAATTGGACTCAGCGGATGGGCTACCTGAGACGCAGCCGCGGTCAACATTTGCATGAAATTATCTTTAAACATTAAATTGCAAGGTTCAAACTATCGATTCAAATAAATATTTCATTCAGTTTTTCGAATTTTTTGTGTTTTTTTTTTTAAAAAAAGTTCTAAACCTCTTATAAAATCACCCTTCATACCAGGAATTTAATTTTATTACACAAAACTCACATTTTAACACTGGAAACAGGCTTTCCGTTTCAAATTCCTTTAATAGTTTTTTTTTAATTTTCGTCATCTTCAGACAACAACTGGCACTGAATTTCATTAGATGGCGTAAAATCAAAAATATTAACTATCTGCCCATTCTCGTCAACAATGCTGATTTTTTCATATTTATACCATCGAAGGAGTAACAAGAATAACAACGACAATGAGCTCGCCTTGCGTCGCGACACTACTTAGCGGGAGTAACGAATAAATATGTTTCCCTTTGAATCTACGTTGATAGTTATTGAAAAGAGTAACATCAATGTAATAATAAACATGTTCTACTTTGATTCTAGATTCTTGTCACTTTAAAATGAATATGCAACACTTTAAATTGACGTTCATCCAAGTTTGAAACTACATCGTGTCTTGTTTGTGTGAAGAAAATGCATCTAAGCATTATTTGTACCGTTTAATTTCGGCATAAAGAAGCCCAGCGTTTTGAAGTGTATATCGATTTAAAACAACGTTAAGTTAACTATGCCGCACTTTGAATGTACGTAGATGTCATTTTGAAACTTATTGGAAAACAATATTATCATGTTACACTTTAAAGTTACGTTGAGAGTAGTTGAAATTTTTCAAAACACGGTCTTAATGTAAAAGTGAATACGTTTCACTTTGAATCTAGGTTGACTTAATTTAAAATTACATTGCGTATTTAAATCAAATATGTTTTAACGTGAAAAGGAATATTCTTTATTAAAGTTTATTCAACGTAAAATCAAATAGAACATATTACATTTTAGTTTGCATTTTTTCCCTGAGTGATAACATTTGTCCTCCTTACTTTGTCTCCTGCTGTTCGTTATCCTCTTCGCCACCCATACAATGTCTCAAAACTACGTGCACTCAGCTAAACTGATGTTTACACTAACATTCTTGTAAGTTGTAAATACCAACCTGCGGCCTGGGCCCCTTTTCGTCCTCGCCCAGCAACTGATACTCGAATATGTAAACCCCATCGAGTGCACGGTAATTTGTGTATTCAAAACTGGTACACAAACTTAACGAACAGCACTCGAATGAGTTCCGTGTTCCATAAAATTTAACAACTGCTGGCACAACAATAAAAACCAACCATACCTTCACGTATACACAATAACAATGCACGTCTTCTGAACTCTGGAAATTCTGCATCCTGAATGTTGTACACCGTTTGCAAGCAATCCTTTGTGTTCGTTTGGCAAGTATTTCTATTCGATTTCACACACGAACACGAAGTCGATAGGCCTGCTTGCAGGCGGATTTCCACTTATAGGACCAACTTTTCGATCAGCATATCCAAATGTATACTTTCAGCCACAATTGCACATGTTCTACTTCGGGGTGGCGACACGCAGCTCAATCTACTGAGAACGGCATTCAAAACTAGGTCACCGGCACAAAGTATCCACTATCTATACCGAGTGCCAGTTAGACTAGACGCACACAAGTTCTTCGAACACAATCGGAGAGGTGGTCGTGTTTTTCTATATCCTCTTTCCTGTTCTTGTCATCATCTCCTTTCTGTGGCTTTGCTACTTCGTGCTCAGGTTGAGCAGGGTAATGAAAAATTGAAGAAAAAAAATTAAAACCTCTTGGACGATAGTAGAGGGAATTTATTTTAATTGGGCGCAAGGAATCTCTCGCTCGCGTAACTCTAACCGAGTCCTGTTGTGCATTATTTTTGAATTAAGCTTCCGCGAGGACATAGGGAATGATGGTGCTATGTCTTTGAAATTGTTTCCGAAGAATATAATGAAAAAGTTTTATATCCCCGTGAAGTGCGGTTTTAAAACGAATTTTCCTCACCTCTTCGGGGGGTCAGTTGATGCTCTGAAATGTTAATTAGCCTCATAAAATTCGCTGACAGCGATTCGTTTTACTGCTCTTGTGCGGGGTTGAACTTCATTAAAATAAGTGCACGTGGGGTCGTACGTAATGATTTCAGCAAGGTTTGTGACATTCGAATGTTGGGCCCGATCGAGTATTTCCCAAGAGCGAAGAAGGTCATCGATGAAAGCGAGTGTAAATAAAACTCAGTACAACATTTTTTTATAGCTACAGTGTTCCAAAATAAATATAAACCCAGCAGCCCCAAGAAAATTTGGCATTTTCGCACCTCACCCCAGTTTGTCAGTAGGAGTAGTGTGATAAGGTGAAGGGAAATAACTTTACGGCCAATAAGTTCCCATGGGAAATAACTTCACCTCGAGTCGGAAATAAATACACTTTTTTTATAAGTTATTTCCTACTGAAAGAAATCCCACTATGGGAAATAATTTCTCCCAACACTCTTCGATATATTATGTAAGTCCACAATTCATAAGCAGTGAAAAATGTATGCAACCCCCTGCTTGGGAACTCTGTTTGGGGTGGGAGTAGGTGCAAGGTTGGGTATATGCAAAGTTGTTATTTATAATTATAAATAACTCGATTTGGTTTTTGTTTTCGAAAAATGCTCAATTTGTAGGTGGGAAATAATTTCATAAAATTTGTGGTGAAGAAATCTCCCCTCTTTTAATTTACAAGGTGGGCCAAAAGAAGTCATCCGATTTTGTTTGGCTCTCATTTTTTTTCTAAATGAAAAACTTCGATTCTGCTTTTTGATTATGTTTATTTGAACTTTTAGAATTTTATTAGTCAAATCGAGAAGATTATATCAGCCAAATGGGCGCCGTCACAATTGATTGCCATACGGGCTCGTTTTATGGCATTTTCATCACTTCGGCGAGAACTTCGGGCGACAGATTCTCGCACTCGTGTCGAATGTTGTCCTCGAGGGCTTCTAGGGTCTCGGGCTTGTTCACGTAAACACGGGACTTCAAAAACCCCACAAAAAACGTCTGGAACGGTTAAATCGGGCGATCTTGCGGGCCAGTGCAAATCGCCAAAACGAGAGATGAGGCGCCGCCTTCAGAATATCGGTTGTGGCTTGTGTGCCGTAGCTCCGTCCTGTTGGAACCACATTCCATTCGTCCAATTGCGGCAAAAAAAACTCGGTTAACTTGGCCCTATAGCGCGCACCGTCCACTGTTGTCGCTTGACCAGCGGCGTTCTCGAAAAAATGGCCCGATGACTCCTCCAGCGTGAACAGCGCACCATGCAGTAACTTTGAGCGGGTGTAATGGCTCCTCGTGCATTACTCGTGGATTTTCGGTGCCCCAGAAGCGATAGTTTTGCTTGTTCACGTACCCGCTGAGGTGGAAATGAGCCTCATCGCTCATTATGATTTTGGTCGCAAAATCGTCCACTTCGTCCTCGAGATTGAGAATGGCTTGGGAGTAGGTTACACGCGTTTGGCGGTCGACAGACAGCAGCTGATGCACGGACTGGACTTTGTACATGCGCAAGTCTTTGACCAAAATTCGCCTTAGGGACGACCGGCTGATGGCTAATTGCGAGGCACGGCGTCTGGTCGATGTTTCCGGCGACAGCTCGACATCCTCGTCAACAGCGGCGATATTCTCGGCACAACGGTCGCTCCGGGGCCGGCCACTCTTGGCAACGTCTCGTGTGGTCCCATACTTAGCCCACCTTGTATATATCGAGATGAAGTTATTTCCCAAATGAAGTTATGGCCCGTGAAATTATTTCATTGCACCATGTAATACGAACACTCAGCTAAGTGGACTAGAAAACAAACAAACTGTCTGCCATTATTTCCAGACTAAGTTTTGGAAAAAATAACAGAAAAATAAAATGTTCTGCATAAATTTCCAATATTATTTTGTTGCTAATTTTCTAATAATATGTGAATTGAGTATGGAAAGTGAAGAAAGAAATAACGTAACCAAGATGGGAGGGGGAGCCGCTGCGGTGCGACCGGCGAGCAGGAGTCCCTAACGATTTCCCGGCAGAATGGACTTTCTTTATAATTTTTTTCTCCATCGGACTGCAGTTTTTATGTTGCACTCAGAGCAAACTTTCATATGGCTGCATTACAATATTTGGTTGGACACACTGACATATGACGCATAAAATCGCATTCGCTTCTGGTACTGGAAAATAATGCCTTCAATAACCTGATCAAAATACAGTTTTCGGGTGTTTTTCCATTTTCAGGAAATTAAAATAAAAGGTTTTCCAATGCGAGGTGTTATTGTGAATGACCCGCTATTTCGGTAGTTGTCACTTTTGAAGCTTTTATTCTTTGACACTTGACAAGTAGAAACTACGCCATTACCAAAAATGGAACGATACACGCTTCAACAACTCATTGAAATTATTAAAGTTCACTACAAAAATGGTGAAAATCTTGCAGTCACAGTTCGCAAAACTAAAGCATTTTTTGGTCCTCGTGAAGCACGTTGTCGGACCGCAATACAGAAATTGGTGGAAAAATTCGAGCTGTTGGGACAAGTTAGTGATGTGAAGAATAAAACCCGTGCACGTCGCTCAAGAACAACTGAGAATATTGCTGCTGTAGCAAGAAGTGTTGAAAAAAAACCCAGGTTTGTCCAGTCCTCGTCGTTCTTTGGAATTGGGCATTTTTTTTATGATTTTGGATGGTATTGATGATCTGGACACCGTTTACTTTCAACAAGACGGCGGTACGTGCCACACAAGCAACGAAACCATTGATCTTTTACGGGAAAAGTTAACGGACCGTGTTATCTCTCGAAGAGGTGATCACAATTGGCCACCGAGATCTTGTGATTTAACACCTTCATTTGGGGCCACGTGAAAGATAAGGTCTACGCCAACAGCTCAGCGTCAATTCAAGACCTTAAAGATAAAATTCGTGAGGCTATCGAGGACATAGGGCAGCCACTTGGCGATTTGGTTATGGAAATATTCATGAAAAGGATATGGTCCTGCATGCGTGCTCGTGGTGGCCATTTGGCTGATGTTGTTTTTCATTATTAACGGCATACCGTCCTCTTTATTATGAAATAAATATCCGATCATTTATCTCAAAAAATTTAATTTTTCTTTGAATACCAAAATAACACCTCTTATTGGAAAACCATTTTTTCCAAACATGTTCTCTCTGGCGTTTTTCCCATTTTCAGAAACGGAAAAAACGCCAGTAAGCTTGTTGGGAAAAAGACCTGAAATTTCGGATAGATAGCCCGAAAATTCTGGCCTTTCTACCTAGGAAAAAAAGCCAGACTTGTATAGAAAATTTTCTGCCGTTATTGCCTCTGGCGTAATTTCCGGGATCCGAATTGGCTCGCCCCTGACATTTGTTTAATAAACTATCGACACTATTTATACGAGATACATTTTGCATGTATTTTGAATATGGGATAATAAAAATTCAGCGCAGAAGAATGGATGCAATATTGAAAATTTTCCTGCAATGCAATGAATGCTACAAATATTACGATTGCATTCTTTTTTCCAAATCCAAAGTGACTGACAACCACAAAATTGAATTGCACTCCAAAATGATTGCATTCTCTTAAAACTCAATCCCGATCCCACACTGATACACTTTTTAAGGAAACAGTTGGTTTAACAAATCGAATTTCCGCATACCTCGTCACTGTCACTCCTTCACACGTTCACTTATGGAATCCTTGCGCCGATTTTCTCCCTAAATTCAATTCACATTCCACAAATTAAATTCCAAAACAAATTCGAAAAAATAATCGCTCCGTCGTAGTTTAAATACATTCGCTAGAGTATTTCCAGCAAAATACCCCTCATCAGCGACTTGGTGCAAAACTAATATACAGCATTTCTGTAGCTCGACAGGGACACACACCCGACACCCTCCTGCCGACAAGCAGTGGAAAATGTGGATTCTGCTTCAAAAATGCTTCAACCAGCATTCCGCTCGTCCTTGTCATGTATATAGATAAATGCATTCGTTGCGCACTGCAAAGTGTCGCACATACAAAATCCCCGACGAAAATTCATGTATAACTACAATGTAAATGTGTTTGTTTTTGTTGGAGGACATTTATACGTCGGGATATACCGACAGCGAACATCCGTCGATATGGCGGATAATAAATGAATTATCCTACACAACAGCACGTAGTACAATGACATCGAGTTCGACCCGCACAACAGGCTGCCATATTCGTTGACACACAATGTACGGGTACCGGGACATAGATGGCGACTGGTGCAGAGGTGGACGTCCGCTGTCCGGGTCTCTGTGTCAATAAATTCACATTCAGCAGCATTCCATCGCGTTCTTCTTACCTACACTTACAGTCGAGTGATAAAGGAGAACCCTTTCTGGAACTGTTGCAGTTTTACGAGGGCAACTCCTTCATGAGGATGTAATGTATTAAAATTTTTGTTGCTGCTACTCCTTGCGAGTGCAATTCGATTTTATAGTTCAGCGATAAACGCGGCACAACTTTACGTGTCCATACTTTCAAATTGAAATTACCTAGCTTCGACATAAATTTCCACCGTGTTTGGGTTAAGCGTTCACACAAAGAACAGCGAACAGCTCCCCGGTGATTGGTTTTTATTTTTTAATGCAATCAGGAAACGGTTTTATTGGGATTACTGCTATCGGGTATTTTCAAATGGGATAAACTCGAATGGGATAAAGATGAAATGAGGTTACTGAAGAGTTTACTGAATGATGATGTATGAGCGAAGAGGTTGCGGGGTAAACTTAGCTGGGGGTGGGTTTTGGCAAAGATGTTACGTTGGTAGTCAGCTGTAAACACCGAAGGCAAGGAATGAATGGAAGCTCTCCCAAACTGAACAGCCAACGTGCCGTAAATATAAATGAGCATCAGACACTCTGCCATAAGTGTCAAAAAAGACTGCCATTAATCAGGGTTCGTAAATCAAAAATCGGCGACATTGACAATAATTTCCTGCATGATCAGCAATTTTGTGTTGGAGATAACCCACTTAAAACTTTAACCACTTTAAAAGGTTGCAATCCCTGCTGAAATGTCGTGAAAAATTAATGAACTAATTTCGTTTCATTCAAGCCTCTATGACCAAAACAATCCGACGGAAATACCATTTCCACAAATAACACATAAACATCAAATTGGTCAGAACTCTATCTACAAAAGTGAAATTTTTAATAAATTCTCCTGGCAGATTAAAAAGTTTATTTTTGGTAAACATTTTTCTATCTTAAACGAAATTAAGCAGA
Organism: Cheilosia impressa; assembly: GCA_948293265.1. Lineage (NCBI taxonomy): Eukaryota > Metazoa > Arthropoda > Insecta > Diptera > Syrphidae > Cheilosia > Cheilosia impressa. The sequence goes on from OX411882.1 coordinate 6,571,387, forward strand.
GAGTGAGTGCCACAAGGCTCAGTATTGGAACCTATACTCGTTTGCATGTTTATAAATGATCTTCAGTGCCCCTATATGCAGATTATGCAACCTTAAGCAACCTTAACGAACTTATTCTTCTTGTTGACGAGGAGTTGAGACATAATCACGCTTTGTTTGAAGTGAAATAGCCGTTTGGACTCGGCATAAAATTGTGGATCCCTTCCATTTGTTTCAAAAAATGGAAATCTTACACAAAAACAATGGTTGTCAGAAACTAGGACCGTATCCTTACTTTTTTTTTAAGGTCACCTTCAACTTGCATTCACCAACCGGTCGCGGTCTTCCTCTACTGTGTCGTCCCTCGGTTGTGGATTTAAAGATCTTCCAGGCCAGAGCATTCGTATCCATTCGCTCTACATGACCCAGCCACCTCAGTCGTTGCACCTTCACTCTTTTGACTAGGTGAACAGTTCGTCGATTTATCTCCTCCTCCATTCAATCTGAGTTCATGCCGGAGCCTAGGTAGTCAAAGTCTCTAACCACCTCAAAGTTATATTTATCAAGGGTTACGTTCTGTCCGAGACGTCGGTGTTGGGTATGTCCTTTGTCAACAAAATGTTTGTAATATTGATAATCTGTATTTTGTTTGGCTAACAAATGTTTTGCACAAGTTTTGTCAATTTCTCAACTTCTACAAATGTGATTCTTGATTATGTTTAAATGTTTTTTTTCTTCAGATTATTGATATTCCCTCAATTTTGATGCTTTTTTTCTTTTTCGAACGGATGGTTTTTTAAAAATCAAAATTAACACAAAAAGGTATAGAAATACCACGAAGTAGGAAGTATTTTATTACTAAATACTTCCGCCATTAGATTTAAAAAAAAAATATATCTCTAGTGCCAGGTAGAAAGGGGTTAAGTCAGAAAAAGTAGTTTTCCGCAAAATGAGATTGAAGATTTAACATTTTTTTGTAAATCCAGATACTATTTTTTCGAAAAATTAATGATGCAAAACAATCATCAAAACGGTCGTCTGAAATAACATTTTAGGCTGTTGACCAAAAAAAAAGTGCTTACCAGATTCTCTGATGACTTATCTCTTTAGAGCCATTTGTCTCTTTGTTACCTGTTAAAATTAAGTTTTTTCTAAGGACTTAAGTCGAGAAAGCAAATCGTTGTTTACATTAAAACTGAAGGCATAAGATGACTTAAGCCCTTAGGAGCAACTTAATTATTTCAAAATATAAAATTAGTATAAATACAAAGAACTTAAGTCCACTTACACCCTTAATACCAAACCATTTTAAAAACTTCCTGACTTATACCCTTTGTATAAAATAATTTCTATAGGAAGATGTTATGCTAGACTTATGCCGATAGGACCAAACGAAAGAGAAAAAAAATTGACTTAAGTCCAACAAATATCCGAAAACGGAATTTTTTGACTTAACCCCTTACTACCTGACACCAGAGATATTAAGGTTAGATTAGACTGTATGCCAAGTGGTCATAAAATGCCAATTTCTGACAGTTCGCTTGTCAAAATATGGTCATACAATGTAATGGGCATATCTCATATGCTCTAATGACCTAAATGCCACATATGACCAGGCTGATTTTGACAGATAAAAATGCCCAAATATCATATAGTGTAATCGGACAATAAGCACGAATGCCAGCATAAAGCCCTATATGCCCATATGCACTTTTTTGAGATTTCGTTATGGCATTGCTGGCATTTTTGATGGAACACGAATTATTTTGTTGTCATCGGTGTTTGAGTTGAGTGGAATTGTGATTTATTTTCTTTTTCGCTCCCTTTTTTGTGGATTATTCAATTTATCATTTGTGTAAATTATTTAATTGCGTCTTTCTAAGTTGTCTTGTCTTTTTTCAGTAATACTTTTTTCCTTTTGTGAAATTTTGTTTGTGTAGAAATTGTTTGCTATCTATTGTAAATTTTTGTAAATATTCGTTTATACAGAGTCGACCTCGAATTTAGGTTTCGTAACATAAATAAAAATTTCCAACTTCAACTTTTCGCTTTGTTTTCCTTTACAGCATTACCCCACTACAATATTTGATAATAAATAACAAATGCCTTAAATGACCATCAAGGCAAATATGACCATATTGGTAATTTTGGTCATATAGTCTAATATACAGTTTTGATAATCCAGACATTTTGGTCATCTGACAGCTAGTCCGGTCATTTGCCTATTGGCATTCATATGCATTATTGGCATACAGTCTAATCTTAGCTTTATTAGTATTTTTTGTGGAGGCGCCTTTTTCGGCTCGGGCCTCCTTTCTCCTTTTTGAAATTTTTCAGCGGCAACGCTGTTCAACACCCCTAGCCCCTTTTTCAGTTAAAGTAAGATTTTATTCTTTTTTGAACAAAAAATTATGCAAACATATGACAAAAAGTGTTTCGTAATGAATACCTACATTTGTTTGTTTTTTTTATAATAGACTAGCTGGTATTCGCGACTTCGAATTAGAATTAGTACTTCAAGTAACTCAATTAAAATATTCATATCCTATGTCATTATTCTCAGAGGTCCCACCTATCCCTATAGGTACCAAAATTAATAAAAGTTGGTTTTGCGGCCGTGAAAAGGAAACAATCTGACTTTCGCATTTATAATATTAAGATTATATCAAGTCTACCTTGAATTTTCGGTGCAAATGACAACTGACAACAAAACTATGTTTTGAAATAACAAAGTGATGACAAATTCGTACAGTTATTTTGTGATCACCTAAAGTATTTGACTATTACAAAAGTATCATCTATCACCTTACCTTACACAAAATGTTGTTCATAAACTAAGCTCCAGCGCTCCTACCCAATTCCCCCGCAAATTTTGCTGTGAACAGTGAAATGTGAAATTGTGATTTGTGAATACGTGTGAAAAGTCATAAGAGTATCATGTTTTCACTATAATACTCTTGTATCTGTAATCCATTTTGCCGTCGACTCCCTTTCATTGCGTTGTTTGTACGGGCAGGATGAATGAAATAAAAGTATTACCCTGAATCATAGTTTGTAGTTTGTACACAGAGTTTGCGCAGATGAAATTTATAGGCCTATTATCGTTAGCGAGTCGAATTATTCGCGTAAATCGAGTTAGTTGTCGAAACACTCGCCTTGTACGATTATTGTCGGCGAATTAATTCATTCGCCTAGAAATCAAAGGCTACCTACATAATAAAAACCAAAATGACAGCACCAAAACGACAATTCCAACATTTATGTCAACAAAAAAGGAATTCAAAATAAAAAATTTGTGTGCCTTAAATATTAAATATTTTTTATTGGAATTTTTTGAAGCTCTAAATTCTTTGACGTTAGATAAAAAAGGTCTTGTCAAAAAATTTTATTTTGGTTGTGTTTAACAATTTTTTTTTCTCTTTCTTTCTCTAGTTATAAACGACTTCAGTCTAGCACAACTAACTACTTAACCTTTTTTTTTTCTTGTCAAACAAATTTAATCCCGATTTTCAAATAATTAAATTACTTTTAATTTGATTTTACGTAGAAGTGCAGTTTTTGACTTAAGACCTTTTTACCTAACGGCAAAGAATTGTCCCAACCCTTTGGCTATGTCTGGGTTTTGTTCCATGTGTATGTAGAAATATGAATTGAATGTGTTTTATACGTTTTTCTTGAATTTTCATTCATTTCTCTAGCTAATAAGTTACATTCGCCTCAGGTTTCACCCAATAGTTTTGTTCGCCAAAATTTGAAGTGTTAGGCGAATGATATTTCATAAATTCGCAAACCGCAATAAGGCGACTTTAAATTCGCCAGCGGTTTGACAGTTCAGGCGAATTAATTTTGTTCAATTCGCTAACCATAATACAAATAAGTCACATTCGCTATTTTTTTGTTCGATAATAGGGGCATTAATGTAGTAAAACTCAACTTTTTCAATTGCTAATATTTTCAAAAAGTAAAAATAAGCACTTAGAAAATCTCTTTTTTTTGACACGTCATTTGTTAAGATTGGTTGAGCTTGTGAACCGCAAGAGGTAAATATACATATTACAAAACTACAGAAATAATATAGACTGGAATTTAAAAGTAAACCACCTAAAAATTAATTGCACAATCCGAAATTAACGTTTGGATTGTTTGTAGATGCACACGAACATAACCATTCGCAGTGTGCACTTCATCATATTGAACTCACCTCCATGAAATCACTTTTCGCTGGTATTTTTTATTATACCCTCCATAGGAAGGTATATTCACTTTGCCAATACATTTGTAACGCCAAGAAGGAGTCACCGGAGACCTCATAAAGTATATATATTCTGAATAAGGATCACATTCTGAATCGATTTAGCCATGTCCGTCTGTCTGTCTGTCTGTCCGTCTGTCTGTTAAAAGCACGATAGCGCCCAAAGTAATTGACGTAGGCGAATGAAATTTTGTGAAAGGACTTCTTTTATCGTCATTAGGTTGGTATTAAAAAAAGGGGCTATGTCGGTCAAGTAGTTCTGGTATTTTGCATGACTTGTATGCAGTGGAGGGTATCAAAGCATCGGCCAGGCCGATGATAACACTTTTACTTGTTTTTACAAAAAATCGGTTCAAAACAATGTATTTAATCAAATTAAATTACAATAACTGTTGAAAACTGATAAAACTTGGAAAAAAATACTGATAAATCGCAACGCACGTCTGCAGAGCACAATAGTATGCAATTGAAAGACTGTGCAAATGAATCAGGTCCCCAAACATTGATGCACACAACGCCATATACTGGCAATACCGGAACCAGCATTTGAAATCATGTTCGTTTTAAATGTGTGACAGAAAACATTGCTACAAAAACAAAATTTGTCACACAAATTTGGTGCAAAAACAATTGTCGCAAAAAATTATGAGAAAAATTATGTAACGTAAACATAAACGTCATCTATGATGAAAATGGCGTCGTGAAATCGCTCAATGCAATACGTATGGGAAAATGAATTTTCTTCATAATTTTTTTTTTGGGATTTTTCTGGAATTTTTTTGAGTATTCTTCTTGTTTAGCCGGAGACCAGTCCGAATTGGTGCGAATCATCAAAATCGGTCCAGGCGTTCTTGGGTTATAATGCGATTTCCGTATTCAATTGACTTGCGATATTCCGAGCTCTACTTGTATTACGGGTTCGATGCGAAAGGTTAGATCTTCTGGCTCGCGGCATTGTGAATAACACTGAGAATTATAGGATGTTCTAACTTCATAAAATAAATATCTTCGTTGGTAACTTACCGTTTGAAAATAGGATTCAATGAAAAAGGGATAAATCATCAATTAAATGCACAATCTGAAATTAACGGTTTGATTGATACAAAAACAATTGTCTCACATATTTTGTGAAAAAATAATTGTCGTAAAAAAATGGCAAAAAAAAAATTGTCAGAAAGTAAAGTAAAAATAAAAGTCATAAATGTATGGGAAAACTTATTTTATTCATAATTTTTTTTTCCGGGGATTTTTTGGGAATTTTCTTGTGTATTCTTCTTGTTTGGCCGGAGACCAGTCCGAATTGATGCGAATCATCGAAATCGGTCCAGGCGTTCTCGAGTTATAAGCGTAGTAACAAACATCACTTTCTTTTATATATTTAGAATAAATGTTTCTGCTGTTCTGTTTTTTAACTTTCTCGATTACGTACTAAGAGAAAGATATTGTTTTCGTTAAAAATTTTCGAGCTCCAGATGTTAATTAATTCTGACATTACGATTCTGTCCGTCCGTCTGTCTGTCAGTATCTTCCGAGGCCTACAGCCTAAACAGCTACCCGGACTTCGTTCAAACTTCAGATTTGTAGGATTTGTTCGAAAACGGCTCTATCGATTTCAACCAAAATTGATAATTAAGCATAAGTGGGTGAGGTTAACATAACTGCGTACTCAGTTTTCCGCTTAAAAAATCGAATAAAATTTGGACATATGTATCTCGAAAACGGTCCAAAAATAAATTTATAAGGTAATTTGGTCATTTCTAACTGAGTATGCAGTTTTTCTCTGTTTTTATCGTAAAATAGATTTTCGACAAAATTAATTTTTCAAAAACTCAAAACGGCAGTAATGGTTTTGACCAAAATGCAAACTAAGCATTTGCAATATTTATTACAGTTTTGTCTGCATAATTTTCAAGAAATTCGAACAAATCAATTTGTTAAATATTTCTCGAAAATGGCTGCCCAAATCTCGATCCTTGTTCACATATCTTCGGTATATTTTTTTAAATAAAAACAATGCACCACTTCCAATAACACGCACTAGAAAAGTTATTTCTAGAAAATATTACAAACTTTTTCTTTGTTTTTTTCATCCATATTGAATATGCACCCTAAAAATAATTCCAACAACTTGGAGCTTACACAATCAGCAACACTCCACCTTCACATGCACTAAAACTTTTGATGAACGAGAAAGTTACGTTCGACCCAGTCGTGAGATGGGGTTTTCTTTTTTTTTTTTGCTGTACTATAAGTATTTTATGCCCCTTTTTCGGTTTGTGCCCCTTTTTTAAATTTTTCAGTGGCAACGCTGCTTTAAAGGTAGATAGAAAATACAGATAAAATATTTAATATTCAAAATTTGCGTGTGAATCCACCTACCTGACAGTTTATTTAATACTTCGTTTATGTTTTAGCACTTCCACAACTATACAACGTTGGGCCTTACCCAACAAACATTTTTAGTTTCGATTCTAAATTTTAGTAGTTCACAGTGGCTTTATTGTCCATACAAATTTCGCAATTGTGAGCTTTAATTTAGTTTCAAGACCAAAATTTGTACGACGGAATCTATTTTATTTCTCCGCTGTTTTTTAAAGCACAGCCAGAACTAGTAATAGTGGACAATATCCTTTGTTCCGGCGATCGAACGTGACAATCCCTCGCTCAGTAGTCCAGCATGGAAGCCATTAAATCCAGGTGTGTTCTTAAAAAAAACAGAGTCTTGACAACTTTTAAGTTTGAACAACAGATAAATCATCACAATAGCAGGAATAAAATACAAGGTGGCGTCCGATGTTTTTTGGCTGTAATTTAAAAAAAAAATTAAAAACTTTGATTCTTCTTGTGGATTATTTTTATTTGGTCTTTTATTTTTTATACCCTCCAGAGGAAGGTATATTCACTTTGCCAATACATTTGTAACGCCAAGAAGGAGTCACCGGAGACCTCATAAAGTATATATATTCTGAATCAGGATCACATTCTGAATCGATTTAGCCATGTCCGTCTGTCTGTCTGTCTGTCTGTCTGTCTGTCTGTCTGTCTGTTGAAAGCACGATAGCGCCCAAAGTAATTGACGTAGGTGAACGAAATTTTGTGAAAGGACTTCTTTTTGTCGGAGTCAGGTTGGTATTCAAAATTGGCTATGTCGGTCAAGTAGTTCTGGTACCTCCCATACAAAACCAATATTGGACCCATGTGCCTCTCTGTCTGTTGAAAGCACGATAGCGCTGAAAGTAATTGACGTAGGTGAATGAAGTTTTGTGAAAGGACTTCTTTTATCGTCGTTAGGTTGGTATTAAAAATGGGCTATGTCGGTCAAGTAGTTCTGGTATTTTGCATGACTTGTACGCAGTGGAGGGTATCAAAGCATCGGCCAGGCCGATGATAACACTTTTACTTGTTTTTACATCAAGTCGAGAATATGATGTCATGTAAATGGCCGCCGCCACAGTTGATTGTCATTTGAGCCCTTTTTATGGCATTTTCCATCACTTTGGCCAAAACATCGGGCGATAGGCCCTCACATTCTTGACGGATATTGTCTTTAAGAGCTGCAAGAGTCTGAGGCTTGTTGACATAAACCCGCGACTTCAAAAAGCCCCACAAAAAGAAGTCTGGAGCGGTCAAATCAGGCGATCTTGCTGGCCAGCGCAAATCGCCAAAACGGGAGATTAGGCGCCCGGGAAATGCATCCTTCAGCATATCGTTTGTGGCACGTGCAGTGTGTGCCGTTGCACCGTCCTGTTGGAACCACATGTTTTCCAATCCCAATTCATCAAGTTGCGGCAAAAATAACTCGTTGATCATTGCTCTGTAGCGCTCACCATTCACAGTAACCATTTGGCCCGCGACGTCTTCGAAGAAAAAAGGTCCGATGACTCCTCCAGCGAAAACAGCACACCATACAGTGACTTTGAGCGGGTGTAATGGCTCTTCGTGGGTTACACGCGGATTTTCAGTGCCCCAGAAGCGTAAATTTTGCTTATTTACGTACCCGCTAAGATGGAAATGGGCCTCATCACTCATGATTATTTTTGATGAAAAATCATCTTCCTCTTGGTGGTGATTAAGGATGGCTTGAGCGTATGTTAGACGCGATTGGCGGTCAGCAGCTAACAGCTGATGCACCGTCTGGACTTTGTACGGAAACATCTTCAAATCTTGTACCAAAATTCGCTGTAAAGACCGTCGACTGATACCCATTTGCGTGGCACGTCGTCTGGTCGATGTCGACGGCGCTTCCATGACATATTCGGCTACAGCAGCAATATTCTCTGCAGAACGGCTACTCCGGAGTCTGCCACGCCTGGCAGCATCTCGTGTTGTGCCAGTCTTTTCACCAGTAGGCGTTGGACGGCTAGGAAATCTGCGACGAAATTCACGTTGTGCCAAAGTCACCGACCGATTATTGCTCAAGTAAATAGTCACCAATATTCCGCGTTCTTTAGCAGTGTAGCGTAACATTGTTTATTAACGTGTATTTCGCATGTGTTTACTACACAAATGTCAAAACAGAACTGACATTAGGGGCCAATCGCAAAATTTATAGCATTTTCTGATAGGAGGATTACTTTTGCGCCACCTTGTACAAGACGCTCAAAATTGACTCTAACCGAGTGCGATTTTTGCTTGCTTAGAAAAGGAGTTTATGTAAAAAAGTCTCCCTTGACAAAAAGCTATTATTAGTTGTTAAAAACTACCGACATCAGATGTTTTCAACCAAGTTCATAGATTACTTACCAGACAACGTAAGTTGGGTTAATTCTACAGAGTTAGTTTGTTACTTACGACCGTGAAAATCTGGAGGTAATTAATAAATCAGGTATTTTTAACCGAGTTTCCTTAAAAAAACTGGACTCGGCAATTTTGAATCCACTAATTTTGAAGGAGCTATTTAACAGTAGCTTTAAACCGAAAGTTGGTTGATTTTTCTACGTGAACCTTTACTACGAAGCAATTATGTCACCCAGCTGCTTTAAAAAAAGCGACTCTACATCAAGGTCTCGAGCAATCCAAAACCAATAGTCGGCCCTTCGTTGACAGTAGTGACAATAAAATAATGTCATTCTATTCCTTCCCATTGTATTATTTCCAATCACAGCGCAAACAGCGTCAAATTATATATATAACATGAGTGCTTCGAATACAGTTGTTAATGCCACATAATGACAGCCGGCTGTGTCCTTACCACGCTGCTATATCTATATACATTCGAATTATCCAATTCACTTACAGCCCACACACTGACGCCCATCCCCTCGACCTAAATGGATAATTCAAAAGCGGATGCCTGAACATGCGAAATGCTGCCGACATTTGACCAGGCATGCTTGCCATTGCGACCCCATTTGGTCATCAGAGTTACCCCCTCCATATTAAGGAGGGAGGCACAATCGCTCCGCTCAAAGCGATATGACGCGGAGCCAGGGCATTATGTTCGAACTCGGTGCCGCACTCCATGCGGGGAGTCAATTCTCGTACACAGCACGAAGAAAGGATACCAACCGCATATCTCGTTGTGAGTACACAATCCAAAGTAATTTCTCAGCCAATACCATTAGAGTTGGAATCTAATTCATTTTCATCTGTCTGCGGCAGCCCACCGCCGGCAAAGTGGTATGAGTATGAGTACGTACGTCCATTCGAAGACCATAATTCAGTGAATTTCAGCTGCGATAACATGACAACGTGGAAATCCTTTAAAAAGGATCGACTGGAATAGAAATTGGTATACTGAGAGCGGACGCGATGCACAATTGCATTTGCGACGGATATTGCTGTGGTTGTGGCGGGCGTACATATGTTCGAGTGAACTTTCGTCGCTCGATTTGTTTATCAGAGTTGGGTGCCTGCGGCCGGCGTGGAAATAAGGACAAAGCATTCTTATTTGCATCGGATATTCAGGGATGCATTTAGAAGAACTGTTTAGTGAGTAGCCCGAGGAAGAGTCGCAGCTTTTTGTATTTACACAAACGAACTTGGGGAGCGAGCATTCGGAATACAGTTCAGGTTTAAGGCAAATGTGCAGACAAAGCTGGGTCGCACTTAAGTGGTAGTGGGAAGCCCGCGGGTATCCTTAAATCAATTGAATAGAACTGCACTTTGAAACAAAAGCGTGGAGAATGAAAATAGTTGGAAAATACGCATCAAATATTTGTAGGGGAGAAGTGGGTCAAGAATAGGAAGCATTTTTCACTAAATTTGATGGCTTCCTCTGAAGGTCTACCAAATTAGCCAACCGAGCAAATTCTTTTACGAAATTGACGAAATTTCAGAATTTTCATCTTCTTCTTCTTTCTACTTCAATATGAATGCAACAAGTCTTCTTTTAGACGTTTCCAGAAAGTTTAATCGCTTGTACACCGTCGAACCGAACACCCCTGGGACGTCTAAGAGCGTTCCTAGTCATATACAGAGGGTTTCCAAATAGGTGGGGGAATATATAGTATTGGGCGTGGCACTTCCTGAACGACAAACGCTAATCTAAGCAGGCATACTCGCAAAATTTAGTGCAGGGATGTATTAAATATGCTCAAGGCGCTTTGCAAGTTGTGGGCGGTATTGGGCAATAGGGCGTGGCAATTCCCATGCGAAGAAATTCATTAAAAACCATAAAATTTTGGCTCTTTGGCAGTTTCGTCTTTGAAATATTGCCTTTTGGAAGGATTTTACAAAATGTGGGCGGTAATTGACAAGGGGACATGACCATGAAATTTAGCCTTTTCGAGCCAAGTATACAGAAATGACCACAATTATATTTGAATTTTATAAATAAAATTTTTGAATTTAAAATTTACTTCGAGAGCAAGAGCTCTTCCTTTACTCAGGACTTCTTAAAATGTAAATGTAAAGATTACAAACACGAAACACGAGTCCGTTGGGACCCGGCATAAAACTGTAGATCCCTTCCATTCGTCCCAAAAATTAAAACTCACACAAAACGAGTGGTTGTGAGAAGCTAGTCCTAGGGTCATACGTAGGGTGACCACTTTTTCCAAAGCCAATTTCGGTACACAGAAATAAAATTTTTAAAAGTCATATCTTTATATTTTTAATACATTATTAAATAGCTATGTATATACTATTTAATATATTATTAAAAGTGTAAATGTTTTAGTTATTATTGTTACGTTTTTTAAAGGTATATTTTCCATCAGATCCTATTTCTTCAAGCATTTTTGGGTTGCCTTTTAAAAATTCGAAGAACTCAAGGCATGACATTTTTATATTGTACCTGACGTACAGAAAGTCTTTTAAAGTTGCAATGCTCAACCGGCTTTTATCAGTGGTCCATATTTCATTTATTAAAGATAACACTCTCTCAACGGTGGCTGAAGTACCTGGTAAACAAAGAATGTATGCAACGATCTTAAGTATATAATTGTAAGGAATGTTTCTTTTTTCAAAATGTTGAAAACATTCCACCCATCGTTTGTCAGTTGCAACACTGTTTTCTTCCCATGATTAAATCTTTTCAACGGTTACATATTTGTTTAAAAATGTAAACTGATCAGTTTTGGTGTCAATGTATGTGTGCAAAATGTAAAAAATGTAAAAGGTCTGTTTAAAATGTTGGATGTTGGTGCATTAAGGCTCTACTACAAGAAAAACTATAGAAACAAAAGGCAGATGCTTTCGCTTTTCTATTTTTTTTTTTTTTAATTTCGATAAGCGAATTTGCATTGGAATGATTTCGGTATATTTGTGTGTACCGAGGATTTTCTTCGGTACATCGGTACACAGCGTTTAATTTCGGTACTGTACCGGTCATTTCGGTACAGGTGGTCACCGTAGTCATACGGATTTGTTGCGCCAACTATTTATTTATTTATCCTTGTTTATTATCTTTCTCGAATCGCTAAATCGTTGTATTGTAACCTTTTCTTGGCACATCTGTTGTTTTATTATTTCTGTCGAAAAGAGTCGATCCTAGTTTAGGTGAGCTGCTGTCATAACCTATATAAATATATATTTTCTGCCTTATCAGCTTAATTCTACTTCTTTTACTTTCCACGTTGTGAAAAGTGTCAATTTTCCACTGACAATCCTACTATTTTTTGTACCTCAATGCCATTTTTTTATGTCGTTTTCCAATAGGATTTTCAGATTTTGCTCTCAGAAATGTTTATTTTTGTGCATTTGTGTTGGTGCTCGACTGTTTTCCAGTCAAATTTGACTGGATTTTGTTGGTTTTGACTGAAAAAAAAAATCAAATCCAGCCGACTGTTTTTTTTTGACTGGATTTTTTCGTCTTTAAACGGAAATCAAGTCGACTGTTATTTATTTTTTTTTACTCTAAAAAAAAAAAAATTCACCTCCAATGCAAACCTAGTGTAAATGAGCGCAGTGCAATGAACACACCCAAAGGAAACAGTGCCATTCTGGTGCGAAGTTTTGAGCTATAAAGATGCTAGTGGAGAAAATCCATTTCAAGATCTCGCAAAGTTTGCTATTTCTGTTTTAGTTTTGCCAATTTCGAATGCCGCAGTGGAAAGAATATTTAGTCAGTTAAATTGGGTCAAAACTAATTAACGAATGCAATTATTGTTAACCAACTCTATTTTGACAATAAGAAATAATTTGCGAGATAAAAAAACATGTTGCACAAATTTTAAAATACCTGAGGAAATTATAAAAAAAGTTGGAAAGAATACTATAGGTACATCAAAAATTAGAAATGGAAGCAATAGAAAGCAATGACACAGACTCAGAAGACTGCATTTAATTTAATTTAATGGTATAATTCATTACCAGTTAAAATTAATAATTTATTTATTTGTTTAATTGACCTAGGTATAAGAAATTAGTGCTGTGAAATTAAGTACGACTTATTTTTTTGTTTTCATTAGCCATAAAATAAAAAAAAAATTTGTTGAAAAAATAAAAAAAAAGCTGTTTTCATTTTCGACTGTTTTTTTGACTGGATTTTTTTTTTCTAAATGTTTGACTTTTTTTTTTGACTGGATTTGGACAGAAAAAATCCAGTCAAACAGTAAAATTTGACTGGATTTTAAAATTTTGCCTGGGAACACTGGTCGCGAGTGGTCGTGTTTGTTTCGCTAGAACGGCGTATTGCGAAAAATGTCAAGCTACACGAAATCAAACAGGGAAGAATCTTGTGCCATTTCGATATTTTTTATTTGATTTCAGGTCAAAGCGAGACTCTTGCAACATAATAAAAAAATAAAGTCTTAAGAAACTGCCAGATTCTTGCAAAACGCCATAAGTCCGGATTTTTTTTTAATTATTGCCCTTTTACCCGACTGGACACAGGTAGGGAGGGTAATGTGTTTCGCGCGTATCCTATATCCGTTCGTACGTGACGCCTTATAGTCTAGAAACGGCTCGGCAGATTTTGAAGAGTGGGGTGTCATCGGATTCGTATTCTTCCCCGGCGTGTCTTAGGCTAAAAAGATAAAAATAAAAAAAAGGTAATTTAAAAAAAAAAACAGAAAACCCAGCTGACTCTAAAAAAAAGAAAAGATATAAACAAAACACATTCAAGTACCTATACCTAACTATTTAGCAGTTGGAGGGTACTCAATACTCATATATTTGCTAGGCTGTGTAGGACTGTAGGACTAATGGAAATCGGTCGCTCCCAGCGTGCCGTGATAGAGGCTTTTACGGCGATTGAAGAACAGGCGAAATTCGTTGGTCTTGTAGTAAATGAGGACGAGACTAAGTACATGCTATTAACAAACAAACAAGCAAGCATCTGTCCACCGCCTAGGACAGAACGTCACTATTGATAGCAACAATTTCGAGTTAGTTAAGGAGTTTATCTACCTCGGAGTAAACATGAACTCCACAAATGACATCCTAGTGGAGATCCGGCGAAGAATTACCCTAGGAAACCGCTGCTACTTCGGTTTGGCAAAGCAATTGGGCTCAAAACTCCCAACTCGAAGGACAAAATGTATGCTTTACAGAACCCTTATCCTGCCAGTTCTGCTTTATGGCGCCGAGTGCTGGACGATAAGCAGGAAGGGAGAGCTGATACTGGGCTCCTTCGAAAGAAAAATTCTTCGGCGGATTTTTGGTGTGCGAGGAGGGCGAATGGAGGAGAAGATACAACCGCGAACTCTATGAGCTGTACCAAGATGTGGATGTAGGCCAAAAGGCCAAAATACGTCGACTACACTGGCTCGGCCACATCGAGCGAATGGACAATAATGCTCCAGCTAAGAGGATCTTCGAATCCCAGCCGCCAGGTTCGAGACAACAAGGAAGACCGAACCTGCGTTTCAAAGACCAAGCCATCGCGGATGCCAGAGCGCTTGGTCTGGATAACTGGAAGCAGCGTGCCCGGGATCGCAGAGGATGGAAGGCTGCAGTGTCTCAGGCAGAGACTCTCCACGGGTCGGGAGCCCGTTAAGTAAGTAAGTAAGTAGGACTGTAGGTATATAGGCTCCGATTGTCAATTAGTTGGGTATAGGCATTTGAATGTGTCTTGTTTATATCTTTTTAATTTTTTTTTTGCAGTCAGTCGGGTTTTTCAAACTTCCTTTTTTTTATAAAAATGTACATAGCTACTATCTGAAAAGGGAGCAAAATACTTCAATTGTATGTAAACGAACTTTGTATATTGTTTTTAATTAACAAGAAAACCATTTTTTGTGTGACGCAAAACCTTAAACGACTCTCCTGAAAATCATACATTTTAGACTTGTGTCACTTTGCCGTGAAATACCGGGTATTTTACGAAATGTGGACGGTATTGATAAATGGGGCGTGGCAGCAAAAAAAATTAAACTCGAGGAATATTCGATATTTTTCTGCCTTATAAATATCATAAAGGGCCCGTAGATTTTTAGAAGGGGAAGAAACAGATCGCTAGGCCCTATAACTTCCAAAAAACTCTGCAGCTTCCGCCGAAAGTATTTGTGAAAGCCCTGACACAGTTCTTCAAACGTGCAAGGCAATTCTTTGAGACGATTTTATTATATGACTGACACACAACCTTTAGTCGCTGAGTACTGTTGTCTTTTGTCCTAGATCTGTAACAAATAATTCCCAAATTTTATGACAGCTGTGTTGATTAGTTTGATGAGGATGGATCAATTGGGAAACCATACTTCTCGATTCTATTTAAGCACATGTAAAACGACAAAGGCGAAGGAAGCATTCTAACGTTTTTTTTTTTTGGCGAAACGAATATATAAAGCGAAGGACGATCTTCTACAAACTATGCTACCAATGTATGTACCAGACGAACCTTACTTTAAGCTGATTTTTCCAAGCTGGTGAAGCAGTTTAAGGGACAGTTTTCAGCGGCTATTTTATAAGAAAACTCATTAGGCCCAATGCTGAGAATTAGCTGCAACTGAAGCAACTGCATATCAATCGGTAGACAACGGAATAGACAAAGGGCAGATATAGACACCTTTTTAATGAAAATCTTTAATTTGGTAGGTCCGCTTGAAGCGACTACCTGAAGTAAGTTATAGGACTGATTTTATTGTGGAAGTTGGATACACATCGGCCTTGCAATGGCGGTAAGCTTGCAATATAAAAATTTCTTCCAAGTACCATTCCAGCGATTGACTTTCAACCGACGAATATGCTACGTACTGATAAATGGTGTTTCACCGAAAAGAAAAGTTTCTGTGCTGATATACGTGCTCTCAAAAAGTCGCAAATTTACTGCCCATCTGCTACATTCGTGGTTAAGGGCTAGTTCACTTTTAAAGCTAAAAAAAACACCATAACCCCTTCATTTTATTGATGCATGTATGTGGGTAAATATGTGCACATCATGAACACCTTCTTCCAACCCTGCGAAACCCTATAGTCTAAGCATCACCCAAGGTTAACAAGCTCTACTATTTTCTACTACTCTACTTTTATTTAAAAATCCCTTGCACGTGTTTGAGTTCAACCTTTTTTAGTTGTTATTTGTTAACAATAATAACATCCTGTTGTCTTTTTTTTCGCGACAATTGACTGTTATAACCCCTAAGAAGTTAACCAAAAAATTAAATGGTTATTATGTGCCACCGCTGCCAATGAATATGTCATAGCCTTTACACTATAACTGACTTTCGAATACCACTTCTGAGCCACTTCAGATCTACCTACCCAATTTATTTTTGGCATTTTGATCTGCTCTGTCAGATTTTATAAATCGACGTCATTTCCCTAAACATTCCATTGACTTCGCGTCACTTGTAGGACAAGATATGCTGTCCAGACAGTGAATCAGTGACTGTCACCACAAAATTGATATCTCCTAATTAAATTGATGTATTTATTGCACATAATTAGGTCCCTAAGTCGATCACACATCTCCATACAAACAGTAACACACTAGAATATAGGCAGCCATAAACTTCAAACGCGATTAGAATAAATCATATGACAGCTAAATATCCTCTAATCCTAGAGGCGTAGTGACAAATAAACCATCGAATCGACTGAAAGTCGAGATAAGCTTAAACGGCGCAAACCATAAAACAAAAGCCTTTTAATTCCGCAGTCTTAACGCGTTTATGTTCGTCATATTTGCTGTAGAGTTGCCAGGCTGAGGGGAGTTAAGAAATAGGAGCTTCAAATATAGAACTTATTTGAAGGGACGCTTAAATTGTTTGCAAAGTCTGCCATATATTTTTAAATTGTTGCAGCGGTATGTATACCTGGTAAAATGAAGGCTAAAACATAAGGAGCAACAGAAATATTTTCCACGGAGACATTCTTATCTCTTTAGACTAGAAAAGTGTAAACTGAAAAGAAATTGTCTAAAAGAAGGTACGAAGCGTGTTTTTCGTGTCCAAGTATTTGGGCACTAGACTGGGGACTGTCCCTCGAACAGAGTTGAAAGAACTTCTCCGTTGGACATGCAATAAAGACGACCCAAAAAATCTGCCATCCGGTATCACTGTTCTTCTGAGAAGACTTCTGCTTCCGTCCAATTCTATATCTTTGGTAGATCTGTGAAGGCGATTAAACCTTTGATGACAGTATACTGGGGGCCAATCCTATCTGTCAAACATACGGACTTTAAATTTGTTGTCAAAGTACCGCCTTGGTTTATAATAATCAGCAAGGGTCTACATATAAAGTTTGCATGAGTGATCAAAAGAACCAAGTTCCCAAATTTATACTTTAGCTGCGATAAGAGCATTCAATGAAATCGAAGCTTGGCCCATTTCTTTGATGCGATGAAAAATTAGAACTAATAATATATTTAGTACACTACACCAGCAGTTCTCAAACTCTCTGGAATTTTAAACAATGACCAAATATATTTCGGAACCCCAACTCTTAACGATATACAAAATTAAAATTTGAAAATCATTTTCTTTTATTGAAGATATTTTCTTGAAGGTTAGTGTGAAGAATAAAACTGTTTCATTGTTTGATTTATAATTTTTTTTAAATAGAAAGCTGTGTTCGCATATCTGAGGCTGAAATGCCTGCTTCACAGCGATACATTGTGACAAAAGGGAGCAAATTTATTATAGCCTGGTTGGCAAGTTGTGGGTAGTCACTCCTAGTACCAACAGTGGCGATTCCTGGTCTTAAGCATTGGGTTAGCTAAGTGCTCACTTCTCACAAACAAAAAAAAACAAAACAAAAGCGCACTCTCATATTCCAAAAGCACGACAAAAATAATTATTATGTATATACTCATATTTATAATCCACGCAAATATAAAATTATAAATCGCACTTTACTTTTGGTATGGAATTCAATAAGACTATTAATTCAGTCAAATAAGAATACAACGACACATTCTTACTGCAATTTGACTAGAAAGAGAAACACACAGAAGTACAAAAAAAGATAACGCGCAAAATATACCTGCTTGCTTACACTTACACTCTACCTTCAAGTTTTATCGCATTTGGTTGCGCTTACCCTTCTGTATATTTTCCTGTGCTTTGCTTACGACTGGTAGAGGTAGTCAAATTCCACACTTATACAGATTGTAGGAAATTCGGTAGCGCAATTTTTTACGCTAAAATGCTACAAGCAGGAGACTTTTCTATGGGAGTTTTAGATTGTGTGTGTGCGTGCAGGCAGGGAATTTGCGGTATCGCAAGTTGTAACGCTAAAGAGTATTTCAAGTGAAACTTATTGCATGGGAGTATTGTGTTGTGTGTTTGTGTAGGCAAACATTATTTGTAAATGATAGTTTTGATATTTAGTATGTCATTGATTATTGCAATTATTAATCTTCATAATTACTTTAACCTCGTTATTTGCTGTATTTTGCGTATATGTATTTCAATTTATTTTCTTGGTTTAGCGCCGCTAAACTAGCTAACTGAGAGGAATCGCCCCTGAGTACCAACCCAAAACTCTTCAATGTACAGAATCAAATACATGTTTTGATGAAGAAGAACTCTGCAGTTCTATAAGAGACTCGTTTTCCGAAATGCTTAGTGCCGTAGGCTGGGTTTTCATTAAAAATGGAATTTGTACCCACTCGATGTCAGTTTTCGTGTGTGGAAAATAATCTAATAAAGATCTTTCTATACTTATCAAATGTCCAGCGATCATATTTTCAATATCTGCTCTAAACTCTAGCACGTTCCCTTGCAAGAATTCAGGTAAAACTGGAAAACATTCAACGTTGTTCTTCTGTACACTGGTGACTGGTAAGCCAGAAATTTATTTCTTTTTAAAGCTGCCAGTTTGTCCCTCGCAAAAAATTCTATTATGCTGATGAAGACATACTTTTGTCCAGTTGAAAAACCATCTTATTTCCGTGTGCAGAAGAAGTAATTCGTACTGACTTCCCATATCTTTGAACCCCAGGGTTCCGCGGAACCGAGGTACTTCACCACTGTGGCCATAGTAGTACACTACATTATTAGACCATTGTCGGCCTGCGGTGTTTTGTAGTACACTACTTTAGGTAGATACAGGGTGGCGCACCAATTGTGCTACAATAAGAAATTCAAATAACTTTTTTTTGAATCGATGTACATATTTCATTTATTTTTTTTTTATTGGTTAGAAAATTTAATTTTATTTTAAATAGTTAGTTGTTTTTAAAGATTATAGACCGCAAATGACCTCCACGCTCTCCCACGCATATGCGGCACCTGATCAAAAAATTATTCATTGCGGCCTGAAGAGTTGAAGTTGTGATCGCCTCAATTATTGTCGTTATGGACTGCTTTAATTCAGTTAAATTCCTGGGCTTCGTTTTGTACACCTCTTGCTTGACATAACCCCATAAAAAGAAGTCTGGTGCAGTCAGGTCAGGTGACCTTGGGGGCCAGCGAAGAAATTAATTTGTTTGCGAATTTTTTGTTTAGCTCCGCCATAACTGGTCTGGCTATATGTGCAGTTGCTCCATCTTGCTGAAACCAAACGCTATTGAATGGTATACGTCTTCGGCGCAGTTCTGGTTAAAAAAACTCCTTCAACATCTTTAAATAACGGTCCCCATTGACAGTAACGGTTACACCGTTTTCTTCAAAGAAGTACGGCCCGACAATACACCTTGATGAAACTGCGCACCACCCAGTGACTCGTTCTGGGTGCAGTTCCGTCTCATGGAGCATTTCTGGATTAGACTCATTCCATATACTGCAATTTTGCTTGTTTACATTGCCGTTAAGATCAAAATGGGCCTCATCAGACATGAACAAACAATTGATCAATGTGTTGTCTTCTTCGGCCATTGATATCATTTTTTGGCAAAATTCCAGGCGAACAGGCAAATCCTGAGGGTTTAACTTGCTAGTAATTTGGACTTTGTACGGAAACAAGTTTAAATCGTCATGAAGTATCCGTTGTAACGACCGTCTACTAACTCCAATTTGCCCCGATAAGTTTCGGATCGAAACGCTCGGATTGGCCTGTATTGCAGATGCTACTGCTGCGATTGTATCCTGAACCCGAACATTGGCATCTCGATGGTACGGCCTTCGTGCGATGCTTCCAGATTCGGCAAACATGTTTACAAACCTCATAATGGTCCATCTACTCTGGGGATTACCGCCAAACTCCCGCCTAAATTCCCTTTGGACGGAAATGACGGACTGCAAAGCATGGTACCGTTGCACTATCCAAATTCTTTTCCCCGTAACCCAAGCATCCATTTTTATAAATCTAAATAGTAACCTACAAAATAAAAAAAAAATAAGCCGATTACTCACACAGAAAAAAAGTTATTACGTTTTATTTTTGTAGCACGATTCGTGCGCCACCCTGTATCATGAGATTTTTTGTGGCACTGCACATCGCCTCATACGCATACCGCATTTACTATACAGATACGTATACCACATTAAGAGTACAGCATACTACGCATTTTGTAGTATACTACACTGTTGTGTGCTTGCGTTTAGTAGTATACTGCACTATAGCGACAAGAAGTATGTACTATACCACAAACAGCCTAATGCACTCCACCATTGTCGTCGTACGTTTTGTAGTATACTACACCATTGAGGATGTGTGTTTTGTAGCGCACCACACCATTTTGAGTGTGGGTTTTATATTATAATCGACCATTGTGGGCTTACGTTTAGTAGCATTGTACACCGAATGCGAGTGCGATGTTTTGTAGCATACTACATGAAGTGTACATTGATACTACACCATAGTCGGCGAGCGTTTTGTAGTATACTACACCAATGCATCCTGTATTTTGTATTATACTACATCTATCTTGCTTCGGCATTGTTGGCGTGCGGTGTTTTTTTTTTACAGTATATGTAGATAAAGTGCACATTGATGATACACAATGGTGGACAAGCTTTATGTGCTACACTATTGTGTAGCATAATGTAGCATACTACATCATAGTATAAACTTTACCATTGTGTGACTTTTTCTTAGAATACTACATGTTGCGTAGGTTTTGTATGTACAACAAACCGCGAACGTCAGACAAATCAATGCCAATCTCCGCCAAAACGTAATTTATGCGACACGCTGGCACCTTTGCACTAATTACGATACCACGGCCATGGCACACAAACAATCAATGTCACGCGATCGACCGTGAATTTTGAAAGCGCTTCATTAAATTGGTGTGCGTCGGCCTATCCTTCGCCTATACATAACTTATTGGTGGCTGGTGGAATCACGCTGAAAGTTTATTGACTTTTTCCCACATCCTTTCGCAGGGAATAAATGACGTGCCCCGACGAGTGAGTGGAAAAAGCCGCATCTCATTATTTATCATTGCATAGATAAATATTCGGCGAAAATTATTGCAGAAAAATTTTGCTGAAAATCTTATTGTAAATATTCTCCCAATCGATGAGTGCTGAAATTTTGAATAAATTACGGTGAATAACTGAATATCTGTAGTGCGATTTAACGCTGAGGTATACGAGTAGTAGAGGCAAAAGTTTCGGTTTGGGGGCCGTCCGGGGTATATCTTGTATCGGCGACTAAATAAATTAAAGACTTGTTCAAATATTAATGTATTCTATGAATTTTGATAAGGGAATAGAGGGAAGGAAAGGGATATCTGGAATACGGATGGCTATGAAATTTGCGAGGCGCCGAAATGAATAATGACAGTTGAACTGTTGTTTTATAGTCTAAAATTTAAACTTTGGCTTGTTTTTTTTTTAATTGGAAGAGGCTGCCGATAATCACCGCGAAACTGTTATTCAAAGAGGCGCATCAACGACGGTCAATTGCAGTCAACCTGTGTTTCGCCAAAAATTGCGTTGTCAAATGAAAGAGAAAGACTTGAAGTGCTTATTGTTTTGAACCTAAAACTGATACACGCTGCAGTGAATGGCAAATAGGGAGTCTGAAATTAAGCCTGTCAGGGAAAACACCCTCGCACCCCTTTTTCGTCGTCAATTTCTGATCTGTCAGTATAAAAGTGAACTGACTTGCTTTTTAGAAAAGCTTCGCCCTCAACAAATTAATTAGAGGTTGCCTGAAGTATGCCCCCAAAATTGTCCCAAAAGAACATTTGCTAATAGGTACCTACAGCAAACTCCAGTCTTTCAGAAACTGATCTATTAATGTATCCTTGTCCGAAGTTAGACAAAGACCGGACCGGTGCAGTGAGTGGAGTTCGTCCCTATAAGTGGTTCTACGGGCAAGTTTGCATATTACCCGGAATATCTCCTTGCCCTGGAACCCAGCACAGAGTTAGGCTAATTGTGTGTTACACATATAGCTAGAACCTTTAGATCTTTATTGCTGGATATTTCATCAGGCAAGAAATTTTTGTTGATACCTCACCATATTTTGCGAGTATTGACTGTAAGTTGCTCTGCTTCTAATGCCCGTCCATTGCATGCGCAACGCATGAATTTTGAATTCTAATGTACGATGCTCTCAATGCTATGCAACGCGTTTGATCCGCTTTGAGATCGTTGCCCATCCCGTTCCTCAACAATTGTGCGGGTAGTGTACGCGCTCTTGTTACACACAGTTACGCATTTCGTTGAGCAACAATTTGTGATGAACATTATCTGTTCAACTCGCAGTTGTACTTCAAGCATTTGCCTTTCATCATTGAGTGTGTTGAATAGGATTTCTTATTTTGTAAGAGCGTAATTTGCTGTCAGCTGCCTTGAGTGTTCAACAGGTTGCCCAACCAATGATCCTTGATTAAGCAAACGGGGGTATCAATCACATTTTTTGAAAAACTACAACGAATACAAGGTTGTGCAACTCGATGAACTTATTTGTTTGGCAAAATCAGACATGTTGCTCAGCCAGGAGTGCTGGGTCATTCAACAACGCAACGCATTGAACACCAAAATTTTCATTGCGAATTATATATTTATAGTTGTATATATATAATATACATTTATATGTATTAATGACTAATATGCTTAGTTGTTTTACTTTATTTTTCTATCGTCGCCGTCCACCAGTTATCTGAGGAAATTATCGTATGCAAATCAGTAATGCCCTATTGTTCGATCGGACACAATTTTCGGTACTTTTTATAGTACGCTTTCCTTTGTTTTCTAATACTTCACCATTGATTTATGAGTGAATTTGTGTCTCTTTCAAATTATTCAATAAACGGAACACAGTTTATTAGAATGCTTTGATTTATTCGTTGGCTGATGATGCAAATCAAAACTTATTGGTAGTCTAACGATCACATTTAGATCGGTAGCAAGTGAATATTTTCAAAAGAAATATTAACCTGCTTATTCATTTCCGTTTGCAAAACAGTACTTGCAAAAGTATATGGAAGTGTGAAAATAAATACAATTTGATCTTTTAAAAATTGCATAGCTTATATCACTTAATTCGGTGAAAAAAAAATATATGAAGCCTTGGACACTCTTCTACATATACTGTCATGTTTTCTCCTAGATGAATTCGCACCAAGTAATACAGAACTTTGTATATCTTAAATTCGCACATACTACCTGATATTCCTCCAGCAGTTCCCAAATTTATTATTTCGCATGGATTTTGCTGAATGCTGACAGTTCTTCTATCAATATTTTCGCGAAGTCAATCATTTCACAACAACCATTTCCACACCAATATTTAAGATCTTCATCCAAAATCTACCTGCCGCCTAAGGTACTGAGAATTGTAAAAAAAGGGTATTCAGGTATAACCTGTCCAATATTAAATGAATAGATATTTTATTCTCTTAGCGACTACTCTCAAGAAATTCTTTGAAAGATCCCAAACTTATATCAAATTTATTTTTTTACTTAGCATGCATTCGTTACAAACTAAAATGAAAATCAATCAAACAGAGAAAAGCACTAACCATTTCTTTTAATCAAAATATTCGAAGTACATATTTTAACCCACATGTTAATAAACGCTGCGCAAAAGTTATCAACTCGTTATTCAGCAGTTACGTCAAATTTTTGTATGTTATCTGATGCCTACTAGCTAACTTACTTGTGCACATTTTTTGTTTATTAATACGGGGGTAAGTGTTTAGAAATAAAACAAAAATGCATTATTTTTCAATTTTGTGCATACATTTGTACAAATTTGTGTTTGCTAGACTTAAAAACCACTTGCATTGTTGTATTCCAACGAATAAAATCACAAAACATTTACAATTTACTAAAATTTGTTTATAGTTATAAACGGTCAGGCTGAACAACAGCGTATGTAAAGTTGCTCCTATTACGAAATTCCATACCATCATTTAGGATAGTTCGGCAACACTCCTCTTCAAAACATTTCGTTAGGATTTATTTAGCTAATGCCCGAGATAAACATGGGTTTCTGAATATTAACATTTAACCCTACAGTTAGCGATATTCTGACAACTATATTTGTTTATTGTTAAAGGGATTTTGGAAAGTGTGGGGTCTTTGCGAAAACTTCCAGACTAAAGTTGATTATTGGTAAGGCCGATTGTAAAGGGTGATTTTTTAAGAGGTTTAGAACTTTTAAAAAAAAAAAAACACAAAAAATTCGAAAAAATTAATGAAACATTTATTTGAATCGATAGTTTGAACCTTGCAATTTAATGTTTAAAGATAATTTCATGCAAATGTTGACCGCGGCTGCGTCTCAGGTAGCCCATCCGCTGAGTCCAATTTTGGCATACTCTTTCACACATATCGGCCGGTATCTCACGAATGAATGCATGGATGTTGGCTTCCAGTGCGTCAATCGAAGCGGGCTTGTCCCTATACACATTAGCCTTGGCATACCCCCACAAAAAATAATCTAATGGTGTCAAATCGCACGATCTAGGCGGCCAATTGACCGGCCCGAAACGTGAAATTAACTGTTCACCAAACTCGCCTCGCAATTGCGCCATTGTTTCGCGTGCTGTGTGGCATGTGGCACCGTCTTGTTGAAACCACATATCATGCAAGTCAAGAACTTCCATTTCGGGCAAAAAAAAGTTTGTTATCATCGCTCGGTAGCGTTCACCATTGACAGTAACGCTGCGATTCGCATCATCTTTGAAGAAATACGGCCCAATAATGCCGCCGGCCCATAAACCGCACCAAACAGTGGCTTTTTCGGGATGCATTGGTAGCTGTTGCAATGCTTCTGGCTGATCTTTACTCCAAATGCGGCAATTTTGCTTATTTACGTACCCATTCAACCAAAAATGAGCATCATCGCTGAACACAATTTTTCGATAAAAAAGCGGATCCTCGGCTCGGATGAACATTTCGAACCGAGCACGAATTTTGATAGTAAAATTCAATAATTTTGCAAGCGTTGTTCATTTGTAAGACGATCCATGGTTAAATTGCAAACCAAACTGAAGCTGTTTGACAGTGACACAAGGTACTAAACACACGTCAGCTGTCAAAACCAGTGTTGCCAAAACCAAACCAGCTAAAAAATCACCCTTTATTTCATACATAATTGCCGACATAAATAAAACATTTGTCAATATAAGATCCATTTACTTTCATTTAATCAAAAATTAAAAAACAAACAAAGTAGTATTAATTCCCGGCGGACACCCTGTACATAAAGGGTTTTTCAATAAGAGCGCTCTAAAAGTTTTTTCTTAAATAAAACAAAAATGGTTTTGGATATCAATGAAATTCTTTATACCTGTGAAAGTACGTTCGATGCCATTATGTATGGAACTCGATTTCTTTTGCATGGCCACCACGGGCACGCTTGCAGAAGCCCAGACGCTGAACCCAATTTTCGACGGTTTTCAAGAACAAATCGGCCGATACTGCTGCAATTTCACGTTAGATATTCGTACGAAAATCATCAATCGTTGCTGGACCATAGACTTGACGTAGCCTCACAGGAAATATTCTAACGGCGTCAAATCGCACGACCGCCGGCCAAGCGACTGAACCATTTCGTGAGAAAACACGTTCTCCAAAATTGGTTTCCAATAAATTGATTATGACATTCGCTGTGTGGCTTGTGGCGCCGTCCTGTTGGAACCACATGTCCTCCAAGCCCATCATCCAATTGGGGCCAAAAATATTCGGTTATCATTGAACGGTAGCGATTCCCATTCACAGTAACGTGCCGGTCTTGATCATCACGGAAGAAGTACGACGCAATGACGCCGCCGGCCCATAAACCACACCGAACCAAGCCAAGCGGCTTCAGTTCTTGCGCCAATTTAATCTTGTAAGGATGTAGGCCAAGATCTTTTCGCAAAATTCGCCACAACGACGTCACAGAGATGCCCAACGCTTGAGAACGACGTGTGAGAGACACATTTGGGCTTTCTTCAACTGAAGCCTCAGCGGCAGCAATATTCTCGACACTACGGGCACTTCTTCGTCTCACTGGCACGGGAACATTTTGTACTGTTCCTGTGGATTAAAATTTTTCCACTTGGACGTAGCGTTCTTAACGTTGAGCCCACTGACTCCGAATTTCGGTAGTAAATTTTAATAATTTCGACTCGTTGCTGGCTCGTATATCTCTCCATTATAAAATGGCAAACCTTACTGAAGAGAAATGTCAAAAGAGCGGCAAGAAATTCGGGGTCGTTTGCTGTCCCTGTCGCTCTACTTTTGTAGCGTCCCTGTTGGAAAACCCTTTACAAAGCACTAGTGTAAGGAGTTAAACATTTGTTTGTTCAACGAAAGAGTTGAAAAAAGTGTTGCGCTAAATTGGTTGATGAGTTGTGCTCGTAGTGGACGACCGCCCTTAAACTGAACGATGAAATATTGGTTGCCTCTCTTCTGTTGACATTTGCTGGTGAAAAAAAATTTATTTTTTTATTTCCACCAATGAATATTTCACAGGTTATAACATTTAGTTATTTAACATTTTGCAACATACATGTTTTCGTGGTAAAACAACTAATTAAAACATTTGGGAATGCATCCATCAGCTGAGAGAAACTTTTTCTTTCCTTTTCCAACCGAACTAAAATTCTCTCTTTTTGCGACAAAATCTTACTTTAAAAATAAAATTTGTATTATTCGGAAAGGTAATCAAATTTAATTAACCTGCAGTATAAAAATCGCAGTTGTTAAAATTATAATGATTATTTTTTCCTACTACCAAATGTTGCTGAAAGGCAGTTTGAATTCTTATTTGTCCGATTCCTGACTTTCCCACGAAAGAGTTTTCGATCATCGGAAGTCCCACAAAAAGTTGGAAATATGTACCACGATAGGAACACAGCTGATTGTCAGTATTTTACTACACCTCCCGCCATTTTGAATTTCTTTTTTGCTGCTTCACACATATTCACACTCCACAGATAGGAAATTTAAGAGAGAATTTTCTATTCAATATTTGCAGGGGGATCGGGTAGGTGCGCGGGATCTAAAGGTCTATTTAATACTTAGTTTATGATTGGGGATCGGTCAATGGCACAGCTCGGCTTCATTCAACGCGTCCGAAGCCATCTCATGCAAGTCATCCATGAACCATTTGAACTTCAGCCCAACAAATCTATCGGGCATTTCGTCTACGATCCGATTACGATTACCTACTGCGAAAATATAGCTGAATTAGTTGCGCGAAAGGCCTTCAACTTAGAGCTTAACTATTTTGTTTATTATTCGTTTATTCGAATTTGTTCGACGAAGTGTCCACGGATGAGTTGTCCCGTAGTCCATGCTTTCCAATGATTTGTTAACTTTACCGCCGCGATGAATTAAACATGATGCCCTCGACTAAACAAGCCGTTCATCTATTCATTATTCTTGTAGCTACGAAGCTGTATTAAGCCCGATTAAATCAAGCATGACGGCAAAAACCGAAACTATTAAACCAACAACCAACAGCTAGTGCATATAAATGAGTCTATAAAATCCATAATCCCAAGCAGCGACACTGCTTGCCCACATAAAAGTTTATTTACCCCTAATGGAGTGCACTGAGCTCGTAGATGTACTTCTTTTCAACCATCATAATTACGAGGCGCACTTAATTGCTGCCGTGGTAGAATTACATTTTCTGAAAAACTACACCATTTCAGTATACCACATGGGCTCCCCCTAATGACGATGTGTATATACGGACATTGCACATCCTTCGGCAGCAGTTTTTAATTATTCGACAGCATTCCACTCGCTCCAAGGCAAAGCATTAAAGCGACTACATACGGTTTTTTTTTGCTAAACTTTAAGGCGACCACCACCACCACCCATTTGGGAATCGATGACAGGGGATGTGTGTGTGTACTCGTAGATCTGG
Source organism: Cheilosia impressa (assembly GCA_948293265.1). Lineage (NCBI taxonomy): Eukaryota > Metazoa > Arthropoda > Insecta > Diptera > Syrphidae > Cheilosia > Cheilosia impressa. The sequence goes on from OX411882.1 coordinate 6,599,651, forward strand.
AAGGATGGCCTAGGGCAGCGGCATGGAGGCCTCCCGCTAAATGGACGTGGATACGGATGTGTCGCATTTGCAACCATGTACGCACTTTGTTACTTCCCAACTGTTTTTAATACTTTGCCTGGGTTGATTGTGCTGACAATTTTTGGGCCTAAAGTGTATAGACCTCGTGATTATGGCACTGCGGCCTGCTTACTAATGCCCCATCGCGCTATTTGGAGTTAGGACGTTGTAAATGTTCGAGGAGAACACGACAATTGCTGTAGGACAATCTGGCGACGAGTTTAATGTATGTATGCGAGTGACGTAAATGAGATACAAACGCATGTGGCGCGTGGTCCCATTGTTAGGATAGGGAATCATTTGAATCATTTTCCATCTGCCATTTATTGTATAAAAAGATGTCAGCTGTACAGATAGAGATCTTTGTGACGTGACAGTCGATATCATCCGGAGGCTCGGATTAGGGTGGGTGGTTTGCTTTTTGAGTACAATGCGAGAGGAAATTTAAGATGGAAGTGAGTGGGATATCCAGAGATTGGTTCATCGATTGTTATAGTTGAATTGTATTAAATGGTGGAAATCACTTCAAGATGAAGCTGCAGTGTTATCCTTTCCTTGATAATAGAGTTGCAACAAGCAGCAGACAAACTGAGTCCAACTGTAGGCACACGATAAAAATGGCATTGGCATTGCTGGCATTGTATACAGCCAGGAGATCATGCGGTATCACAAAGGACCTAAACTAATTTGGTCTAAGTGTGTTTTTTTACACAGCCACCTTAACTAACCTATACAGCCAGGAAGTGAATCCTGACAATTTTCTAATTGTATAAAAATATAAAGAAATAGCTAGCGCAACAGGTCCGTAGGGACCCTAGGCCTAGCTTCTCACGACCATTCGTTTTGTGGAAGTTGTTCATTTTTGAGACAAACGAAAGGGATCTACCAAACGGCCAATTAAAAAGCTCTCTCATGACAGTTATACTCTCGGATGTTTGTCAGACGTTCGCGAAAGTTGGTGCAGCGAAAAAGAAAACATAAGTTGGAATTTGACATTTTTAGACCATAAAATAAAGGGAAGGGCCAGAGCAGGCTCCATCCTCTTGTCCTCATTTCGTTACTTTCTTCTCGTCTGCTACAACAAACGCATAATTCGTTTCCCTACCTTCCTTTCTATATTCGCAATTACTGCCTAATTCGCCTGCAGTCTTCCAACATAGATGTGACCAGGCTCCTTGAGTTTAACTTCTTTCCAAGACCTTTCGATAACTTGTTAAATTTTAGCCTTCGTCAGAATACGTCGTTCTTTTGTTGTTTAGCTGGTGACATTGTCAGTCACCCATGTGTTTCTTTTTGTTGAGCTGTACTTTGCTGTAGCTTGCAGCCCTCACGAAGGGCAGACAATTTAAGATTATTAATAAATACGACAGTGTATGCCTGCTAGTTCTACATAACCTCATAACATTTTTTTCCCTAATTTCAGCGATCCAGATATGACTGCAGCTACACTGAAGACTGGAAAAGGCACGCATCTGGCCCTGACCCATGACTTCATAGACTCTCTCTTTAGGTAAGGGCCTTTTTGATTCTATTTTAAGTACAAAATTTATATGTAGTATGTACCTATGAACCTACAAGAAATTTAGGATGCTGCTTTTGCCTCAGCCATCATCAGTCGATTTTTGGTTGGAAGGTATCAGTTGAACATTTCTTTTCAGAGCTATGTTTTTTAATCTTAACAAGCTCTAAGAAATATTCGAAGAACAGGGTCAATTATGAGAAAACTTTTGGTTATTTCTGAATATTTAAGGTTACCCCCCAGTAACACCAATCAGCTTGACCATACCTTTGTCTTTAGTAATGCGCTGTCCAGTGTCCAAAACGATAGAAATGAAAAAAATGAGTTCCCAACACAGTTTTGGGCTAGATATCACAAAACTAAAAAAAAATATGTATTTTCGAACAAATCTGCACTTTTAAAACTTGGTAGCACACTTGCATTCAAGTGACATCGAACAGTCGTTAAACTTGCAGGCACACCAGTTTATTTTGCAGACCTTTTGATTTGACACAACCCACAAAAGCCAATTGCAGAAGATTTAAGCCAAATAAAACTCGCAGCACGCATAAGTGAGATGGATAAATGGGGAAAATAAAGAAAAAGTACTAAAAGTAAATTTTCAACGATTTTTGGGCTTCTTTCTAGGCAACGATTTGGGTTTAATTTTTTTAAGGTATTGGCTGCTTAAAGCAAACTAAATTATGGAAACCCTGGTGTTCTCTTATTTCTCTTACCAAAAGGTAAAATGAACAAGCACTCGTGGAATTTTTAAAAAGACCGCAACAAAACAATTGATTGAATGGGATTTCTCCTCAAAATAGCCAAAGAAAAAAATTTTAAAATGCCCATTGCTATTTTAGGTTAGGTTTTTGTGGGCTGGTCAGGTCAATAGGTGATGTTTGTTCCTCAGCCGTAGTTACTCTATCTTTGCGTGTTGTAGTTCTGCGCTGCTATATACAAACCAATCTGAGGATTTGATGGACAGCCCGCCTAGTTTTTGGTAGAAAAACATCTCGAGGAATTCGTTGCTAGAATTTGGGACACATGCTGCTAGTTCTTCTTCCGTCAGGTTCCTTTAAGATTCTTACATAGAAAGGGATCTTTCGTCATTTCATCTTTTGTCTCTCTGACTAGGTTTACAGAAGGTTTATCATAGTCTTCTCGTCGGTAATACACGAACCTATGGCGGTCCATTTGCCGATAGGCTCGAATAGGGCGGAATATTCACTGAGATAGGTTTGCCCTAAAACATTTGCGAAACCCTGTCTTGTCCGCTTTCTAATTTTCTGGAATTCTTTTTGCTATAGAGACCCAGCAGAGCAGTACATTGCACTGTGGTCCAAGAGCCCTGAACTCTTTGAGACCGCACTTCACAAGCTTCGATTTAATTTCTGTGGCAGTTAAGTTATAGCTGCCTGTCTAGCGATAAAAAGGGCCCCTTACCGTAGACTATCGATGTTGAATTGTCCAACGGTTCAGAGAATACGCTGTGAACATTTCAGACCCGTTTGTATACACAAAAATTAATTGTGCGTTGAGTAATCTTTCGGTTCTTTCACATTGGGATAGGCGCTCGACAATGCTCTTGTAAATCTCTTTTAAAATTTGGCGTGATGTAGTCCATGATGTAGTACAATACTAAAGTATTTATCTAATTCATGGCATTTGTGGTTACCAATGATTTCTCACAGTCAATACCCAGTGATAAGTTTGGAGACTCCTTTGTAATAAAATGTAAAAACCTTCTAAAGCATTAAGTTGAAGAAATATCCTCTTAACTCACCCAGTCACCACAACGTTGGACCGGTGACTCTCCGATGACTTATAGCTAAAGACAGCTTAATTTACTACTAAACTTCTATCCATCATCTCGCAGCCCAACCTCCACGGTCTAATTTCTAGACATGGAAGGCCCTGTATGTAACGACAGCTCATCTGCAGTTTCTAATGTACTGTCAGTTCTGAGGGTGGATAGCTTACTTGGCATTTTGACTAATTTGCTGTTCACTATCCGAATTATCAACTCGATACCGGTTGAAAATCAAACCGAAGATTTGTTTGTAGAGAAATCCCACAAGGTGGCGCAACTTTCATGAAAACCATTTTCAGGAGACCATTCTCCATTTTCTTTTTGCATGTCCGGCTCTCTCCCAAAAACTGAAATTCCGTCTATGAGACTTTTTCTATATGTCCAGTGGAAGTCTCTTTTTTAGAAGCTTATGTAGCTTCAGCGACTAAGACACGGTTTGGTAGAATGCCATCGACCTTAAAGCAATCTAAGTCAGTCGGCTCTTGCTGACGGTAGATAAGTTAGGTAAGGTTGGAAAAATGATGCAAAAAATAAAAGAGTTGGGCCCTTTTATGGGACCTTTTATTCCATGCTGAATTGAGAAGCTCTCGCAAAACAGTGGTATATGTCGGATGATTGTCAGACGTTCGCGGATAAAACCTTCAAACCTTGCAAACCTTACACCCCTTACTTCAATAAATATCCACTAGGCCGCTATGCAGAGAAACAAATTTAATCAAGTAATGGCCACTTCTAAAAATCTAGTTATCTTCAGTCAGTCAGTCATTTGTACGAACTGTCAACTTAGTTTTCTATAAACGTCAACTGAAAAAACTGTTCATGTGACCATAATCAAGGCCAAAAAGGACTGAATCACATCAAGTCAACCAGCCAGTTAGACTTACTAAACTATAAAACATCACTTCCAAAATAGCAGTTCCAATATTTGACAGTTACCTGACAGGTGATGATGATAGGTAGCTAACTCCCTCTTCTACCCAACTTTTTATCCCGAGTTTGATAAAATTTGGCCCAATTTGACTAACATTTTCGAATGTTTCACAGACCTATTTCACACTCAACTTCCTTTCGACTTATGCCCACTCGAATGACTTTTGCCACCACTGTCAAAGTGAACTGCTGAATGTCTTGACATAATTCATTCGGATAAATACCAGATGGCCCCGGCAAGGTATTAGCTAATTGCCAATAACAAAACAAATGTCCCTTCTGAAGGTTAACTAAAAGTCAACCTTTTGGGACTAGCACTAGTTCGAATTGAATTTCATTGACCAAAGTTCTTGTGTATTATCTTGCTATCCAAAATTAAACACAAACTCCCAGTCCACTTTGAAAGTTATTTCAATTTCTACTCGTTGAAAGTCGTGCACTGGGAAGGGAGTTGTATCTCTTTTTGAAAGGCTATTTAACTACAAATTTCTTGGGAAATGTTTTCTTTTAATTATTCCGCAATGGGAATTGTGTTGTCCCCTCAAGTTAAACAGAAAAGGACCCTTTAAGAATATTTCCTTATAGCATCCCTCGACAGGAAATGGGTAGATAGGGGCCTGGGTGCCTGCTTCTGGACTTTGATAACGATTTGAGTGAGGGCAGGATTAAGTAAATTCATTGCGTCTTACAAATAAGCAATAGGTGGGTTTATTCAATTTATTTGGAAATGTTATATCCATCCTACTGCAGCCCCTATCCTAGAACAATATGTGATGGTGTGGGATGATTGTTTACTTGTTGGAGAACAAGTAGACAATAAAAGCCAACCAAACTATGACTGAAGGACACATGTCGCTGTCAGTAGAAGCAGCACGATTCCTAAACTTCTCTCTTAGCGCTCGCATCCTCAAGCAATCTCGATTAAACGAAATATACCTACTGGCCACAGCCCACAGCTAGAACCGCAGTCAGTTTACCATCAACTTCACGCTTCACCATTCTCAACACCAACCCCAACAATCCTTAAAAGAAAACATCCCAAACGGAATGAAATAATTGCTCTTTAAATTATAAGAGCGAGCGTGAAGAGAAAAAGGAAAGAAATATCTCTTCTCTCTTGCTCACTTGCTCTCTTTTAATTTTTAAGGGGTAAAAAGAGAAAGGGTAGAAGAAAAGTTCGTTGCTTGCACTTTACAGCAGTGTTCCTAGAACTCTCTTTTAATTTTTCCCACAATTCGTAGTCTTTTTCCCTTTTCAATGAACTCAAATTCCCTTTAAATTTTTCTAATACATTTTTATGAAAAAGGAAATGTCAAATGAAATGCAGAAAAAAACTTGACGTTTAGGTGTGGTTCACATCCAACATCGGCCCTTAAAATTTAACCATCCTTTATATGTCGATACGACCAGTATAATTGTGATAAAAAGACACTGTCCACATAAGGCCTGGGATGGGATTCTGTAAAAAGAATTCGAAACGAAAGCACTTTTTCATTTTGAAAACGAAAGAAATCACGCGAAAGCGACAATTGGCTTCTCTTAACCATTCGTTTTCGTCGTTCAAATTGCACAGGAGTTTTGGTTTTTAACAGCACCACTCCTGTATAAACAATAGAAGTGACAAATGTGAAACGTGAATGAAAAACCTGTCGTTTATTAGCTTTCACACGAAACGAAAACGTCTTTCGTTAAGGCTGTTGGCCTCAGGAGCATACGTACGGACAGAATTTCGAGACGCAATTTTTTGAGTTCCTCTATGAAAATAATACCTTTCTCTTACTACATATTAGAGAAAGTTAAAAATACAATGGCAACGATTTCGATCAACCCAAAATCGGAATTCGGGGAAATTGTATATAACAACATTAACACTAATCACAAACCAAGAGATCCAAGAGAAATAAGCATTTCCTTGATGTAATACTCTTACTTTTTCAGACATCAACTTGTGAATTTTACTAGGTATTACAAAAGTTGTATGTATTTCTTGCATTCAAGTTTGCAACTGTCGTTTATTTAAATCATCAATTCGTTGTACGCATAAACTAGCTCAAATTCAAGCAACCGTATTTTCAGATGAGTTTGAAAGCAGATTGTCCTCAATTTTAGGAGAAGGTCCGTTTATGCCATTGACTTATTATTTATGGACTGCTAGAAGCCAAATTCACGCATGTTCCAAAAATACAGAGCGCTACTGTTTTACAGCGGAAAGCAAAATAATCTTGAAACGACCAAGTTCGCTTTCATTAGGTACAAATTTGCATGTACAATACCTGTGCGTTGAGAGGGTGAGAACTAATGTAGGATTGGTTGGTGTTTTTTTATTTATTTACTCGTTTTTACCAATAGATGTTTCTATATTTGACTTAGCCTTAGTGCCTACTTAGTTCCGTAATTTATATTTTACTACTGTGATCTCAATTTAATCAAACCCTTAACACAAACCCAACGAATTCAATACGAAAAACAAAACAGCGACCTATATGCCCATAAAAGTAAGAGGATTGGTGGCCGGCCATTAGCAACATGCTCTTTTGCAGTTCGCAAGCATTTATAGGCAGGGATTGAAAATTAAATTATAAAAAACTAACAATGTAAACATAAATTACCTTTGGGGGTAGACGTACGAAAGATATCCATCTCTTTAAATTCATTCTCCTTGTCCGAGAGTATTAACTGTCCAAGAAGAGCTTCGCAATTCAGCCGTTCGGACTTGAATAAATAATCTGCATATACTTAGGTTCCTTCCATTAGTCACAAAAATAAAAACACGAAACGATGCTAGGCCTAGGGTACCTACATGGATTTGTTGCGCTAAATATTTATTTATTTATTTATATCTATGTATAGTCTTCGTTATTTAGCTTTTTGTTATTCAAATAAAAAATTGCTTAGATCAGGTCCTCCCAAACTGAAGTGACGGCTGGATTCACTAAAACGTCATTGGATGTATTAGATCTTAAAACTACATCCTTAGAAAGAAAAAATAGGAAAATAGTCGCATATCTCATGATGGGTAAAATTTCTATAGGGAAGCACATTAAGTGGGATAAAGTAAAAAATAAATTCGTCGATTGACTAATGACTACGGCACTAATTTCAATTTCACCGAAGATTTACCTCCCGCGATGTAAGTATGTATTGGTGGAAAATTTGTTCAAATAATTCATAAATAAGTTGCCGAACGGCTAGGTGCAATCCAATTCCGTATGACAAAAGTCAGTGCCCTCGCAAGGTATTTTTGATCGGTTTAAAGCCCCCCTCCTATTGCAGAAGCATCTTTTGCGTACCTACTAGCTCTGGAATGTTTTGTTTTTTGTTCATGAAAATATTAATAGTTTTCAATTTGGCAAATAATGTTTTATTTGTTTTATAATAAGGACAGCCGTCAATTGTAAACAATTAGCAGTGCATGGAAATTATACATAATTTTCAAAGACCAGTGAATTCATCTGTTAGCTTGTTTTTTGTCAAAGCTGGGTAGAAACATGTGATTGAGGCACCTTGCTTATGAAAAAATTCATCCATGCCACCAAATTTTCGTATACCTAACATTATCGGTCAATTAAAAACCAACTGAAATAGCTGTGGAGAGATTTAAGTACCTCCACCTGCAACTCGAACTGCGACAGTACGCAGTGAAATTTTCATGTATAAAGTTCATTTTGACATTTCGCAGTGAAAAATTTGTATGAAAAATTGGATTTCACGTGAACTGTATTATGTGGATTGCGAATAAAGTGTGAAAGTTCGCGGCAAGAATTTTGTATGCAAGGGAAAATTGTTTAATTGAAAATTTTGCTTTTAAAATCAATTGAGAGTTTTGTTTTTTTTTTAATATTATTTAAAAATAATAATGCTTTTGTGGCAGAAGAAATAGCAATTTTTAATTTATTAATACAGTTCAATTAATTTGTTCGCATTTCGCCTCATCGCAAAATAAAACTGAATCGCGGTTATGGGCGACTAAAAAGTGCCAGAGACTACGAATATTCGCTCTCATATGAATAGTCCTTAAGGCGTTAAATACCAAACTAAAAGCAATTTTTTCTCATCTTCTTTTTGACATTTACAGCCTTATTTATAAACCCACCGTAAAGTCTGCTTAACTTTACGCACCCTCTAAAATGCCCTTACGCAGGGAAATGCGATTTATAAAGATTTTTCGAACTTAAGCAACGCGAAAATTTGCGATTAGAGCCTGCGTAGAGCCTTCGTAAATATGTTTTTGCAGCTAATGTCATTTTTGGTAATGAAACCAATTTTTGTTTGTGCATTCATTTCGAATGTTGTGTAAATTTGCACCAAACGAATTTCGTCTGCAAATGCAATTATAACATAGAATTTCGGATTTGGTGGTGGTTGATAGATTATTCTAGTTTTCCATTGGTTTCACTAGGGATCCACTCATTCTGAGATCCAATGGAACAACAAAACTGCTTCTGAAAGAATCCACAAAAGTATTGGTGAAACGCCAAAAAATAATCTACGGCTGCTGTCAACTGACTTGTATAAAAAACATAAATTACACTTGTGTGACTGCTTCTTGAGTGGATTCGAACTTCAAATCGAGAAGCGAAATTCTCTTCTCAGAATCACCAGAAGTGTATTTTTTGTGCCAATGGCAAACGACATATATGATTGCAGGTAGATATTTCAGCAGTCCCACCAAAGAAATTTCGGAATTGTCCCAGATAATTTGGCTTTTTGTTTGTATTATGTAAAATGATTTTCTTACGAAGCTTATCTGGCAACAACAGCTAAAGGCACCAAGTGACAAAGAACAGAAACAGAATCCCATACATTTGCAACAGAAACAGAATTAGGAACAGAAAAAAATTTTGTCAGCAAGAGAATTTAGCGACAGAAAAATTACTGTTTGACGACAGAAAGTAAACAAGTCTATATTGATTGTTTCTGCAACAGAAATGCTATTTATCATGGGGGGGTGTTTTTTTTGTGTGGATTTTTCTGCATTTGTCATCTGAAATCGAAATCGTCTGCAAACTGCCGCTCTGCTTGTTTATAGGTCGCAATTCGACAATAAGCTTCATGTAAATCGTATTCACTAAACATTTTCAAAATCTGTTCCATATTTTCGTTGAAGTCAATGCTAAAATGTAATCATGTTTTTATGGATCTGTTTCTGTTTTAGTTTTGTGTAGCTGAGCTAGCAACGTAAACAGAACCAGAATTTACTACAGAACGAAAAAACTTTCTGTTCTGTTTCAGTTTCTGTTTCTGTTCTTTGTCACTTGGTGCCTTAAGGTGAGTTTCAGTTGCAAAAAGTAATAGATTTCAGTGTTTTCTGTAATAGTTTATCGAAATTCTTACCTATTTAGACACAAACCTCGTTTAGTAAAGTCGCGGAAATATGTTTATAAATCACAATTTCAGGAAAGCCACGCAGCCTCTAGCGTAAATTCTTACGCGATGTTTAACTAAACAACATCGTAGAGGCGTCGTATAAATATGGCTGTTAACATCTAACCTTCGTATTAATAAACGCTACATAAAAGTTATCAATTCGTTATTCAGCAGTTACGTCAAATTTTTGTATGCTATCTGATGTCTACTAGCTAACCTACTTGTGAACATTTGTTTATTAATACAGGGGTAAATTAATTGAATATAAGTATATAATGCTTTTGTGGCAGAAGAAATAGCAATTTTTTATTTATTATATATATAGTTCAATTGATTTGTTCGCATTTCGCCTAAATCGCAAAAAAAGAAAACTAAATTGCGGTTATGGGCGACTTAAAAATGCCAGAGACTACGAATATTCGCTCTCATATGAATAGTCCTTAAGGCCTTTAATACCAAACTAAAAACAATTTTTTCTCATGGTCTTTTTGACATTTAGTCTACAAACTTTTTCTTTAGCGGGGAACTGCATCTGATATGAATGTCGTTTTCCATTGGGACCACCAAAAATCTTTTTCAGATCTCAGATTTAACGCGGCTCATGGAACATGCAACGAAATTGATCTGCTTTTGTGAATGGATTAGCGCTTTATTTGACAACAAAATCAGCTGTTCAAATTGCATTTGCTTTTGCAAAAATCAGCTATGGATATCGACTTGAAAAATGTTTTCCCTGTTTTAGACACAAATGGAATAGTTTCGGTGATTCGTAGTTTCCAGATGATGAGGAAGATAATAAGATAATAATTCCTCCAACATTATATCAATTGCTTTTTATGTATTTCTTTATTTTGCTTTTCACCCAACTTTTGCGCATTTGTTTTCCAAGCAAACTTCTTGCAATGACTTAAAACAGCTGTGGGTATTTGTGGCAGTATGTGTAAATCTGAAAAATTATCGAGATCTGCAAAAAGTGATCCGAATCGAAAAAAAGATTGATTTTTTTTGCCCAATGGAACGCGAAAAGTGATTTAGATCAAAAAAAAAGATTGATTTTTTGTCCCGATGGAAAACCACATAAGTTTAGAAAAACTGAAGCCGTGAACGCAACCATTTCAACTGCTCAAATCTGTTACGTTACATTTGCGTGTCACTGTCATTTCGCCAAAAAAAAGGGTCCATGCTAAAGAAAACCATTTCAACAACTCTGATGAGTTGAGAATTCCTGATTTCGAACACAAATCCACTTAAGAAGCATTTACACAAGTGCAATTTAGGTATTTTATACAAGCTGACAGTAGTCATAGAATATTTTTTTACATTTTTAAGGCCCCAATTATAGTCACGCGTAAAGCGAAACCGTAGAAAATTAGTTTTGCTTTTTTGGACCACTTAAACTAAACAGTTCCTAGATCTGGCGATAGGCCCACCATATTGTTTGGACTTTTGTGACGATTTCACACCCTCACTCAACCTAACCTAAGCTAAACAGTTTTCGTCAGTCTTTATCTCTGAATGTAGCTTAAGAATTATAAAACCAATTTATGAACAAAAAAATATAGAAACAAAACGCAAAATTCTCTACATTTATTTCATTATTTGAAAAATAATCCTCATCGTTCCACTGAATTGTTTCAATATTTGCACTGTTTCATTTTCTATATTTTTTTTGATCGATTTCATACCGGAAAAAAGTTCCTGTCAGCCGATTTGGGTTTGTTTCTTTTTTTTTCTATAAAATGTTTAATTTTTCTACTGTTTCGGGATTGTACGTCTGCACTTTTCTGATGGCTAACTAACTGGTGTCTATTGTCTAATCGAGTCTACGAGAAACAGATTTTTTGTTCCACATGATTTCAGAATGAGTGCTTCCCCGGCGAATGAAATCAACAGAAAACGACACACGTACCTACCTATCTGACATCACGAAGACTCTTTTGAATTTGAAAAACGGCAGCTCCCCCATAATAACAGTCCTTCCTATGTATGACAGTGAGGCTGCCACCTCTTGTTTGAATTTTATAACGTAAATCCAAAAAACCATAGGTACCTACTAAGAAAATATGTAATAAATTTCCCACATCAACAAAAAAAAAACTCTTATTCTTATTGGGAATTTATTTATGGAAGAAAACCAATTTCCCTTTCAAACAAATGGTCGAAAAAACAATTCCCTCGAAAATACCCAACTGGAAGTGTTTAGCTAGGGTAATTTAAATACCTGTGACTGGTTTTCCAATGAAAGCGCAAACCAACTGTTATATGAAGCTTTCGAATCAGAAATGCGTGCAGTGGTGGAAAGTTTAAGAGGAAGGAAGCCAACAAAATCGTTCTATGTATCCAATATCCAAACCGAGTTAAATCGTCGCATGTGAAAAGTTGTTAGTTGTCGCACTGTCTTTTGTTGCCCAAAGCTTCCTTGATGAATCCATTTAATAGATACGTACGTTTACCTATTTCCTGCTTTTGAAGTTAAGTGTAGGAAGATTTCCCTCTTCGCGTATCCCCCACAGATGATACGCAAAGACAAGAGTCAAGTCTGTCAAATTCATCTGCCCTCTCAATTACATAGCTGGGACACAGGAATACAAACCGCAGACTTTCCTAGGCCAGTGTCTTCCTGCAGTTCGCAACAGATTTGAAGATGATGTGGTCGACAAAATATAAAGGGTATATTTGTTGTATTCCTGACTTTTAGTTTGGTTCAGCATCAGCATTCTCCTAGTACCGGCACGCTGAAAGTGAATGCCAGTGAGCACTGTTTACGCTGACACCTTTTTTGTAGGATGTACTCACTCATGAACTGTTTTCAGCGCCATTAAAGCAAGCTACCAGGAAAACGCTAAAGCAGAGGTAAATTTAAAAAATAAATATGTACTTTAATTTGTGGATCTCAAAAAACCCGCTTGGGGGCTCATACCTACCAAGTGTCAGTTAAGTTCCTCATTTAACCTTCGATTTGCAACCATCACGAATTACTTCATGCAGACACCAACCAATGTATGTACACTAAAAGCCGAATAATAATATAGGTACAACTTCATTTGCAGGATGAACAGATAGATGACACAGTTAAAGCGGTGTTAAACTCAAGAGATGGCGTCCACTATTCCGGCAGAAACCGCAATTTGCAAAAATCTCTTCGCAGAACAAAAGAAAGATGTCACTTTGTTCCGAAAAAAAAACAAAAACCCCAACAGATGGCACTCCTAATGTCAAAAGTGTCAGCATCGGCCCAGCAAAGTTAAGAACCGAAGTTCGTGTTGTTTCTTGTTTGGCTATGGCGACGAAATGTCATTGGTAATGCAATTTGATTGATAAATCAATTTTTGTTTCGTTTTCAGTAGCAGTGACAACTAAAGTAGTTAGGAATCCGATGTTAAACCAGAGGCAGCCAGCTCTTCGAAGAACGCAACTATAAGAAGGGGGTTGTCAAACCAACTGCCGCCCGTATTAGTATGCCCCTAGTTTCAGAAGAAGATTGGGTATCCATACCTAGTTGGTGGAGTCGTTGAAATTCGTATTCAACCGTTTTGTCTGATATGGGGTAAGAGAACATCCAACTCAGTGGGGGACGAAGAATGTTCATGATTCAGCGCTGTCACTTCACGCCCTGTAACAATGAACAGGTTCTGTTGTTTAATTTCGGACGCACGCTTGTGTTACTGGGAGTTCTCCACAATGTTCTCTGTTTTAACCATCAGTACTTCTACTCGTCTGGGAGCTTGTAGGTAGCTTCATCTGGTATCAACTCACTTAGCTAATTTTATTCTGTCTTTCTTTTCTTTGCAGGTAAAACACATCATGGCTCGTCTAAGGGCAACTTCCGCTTCAGTGCAACAAGTAACAAGAGAGTGGTGCTCGATGCAATTTCACCTCAACTGTGAAGCGAAATGTTTTAAAAAATAAAATTGGATCCTTACGGTGGACGACATAGATTCCAGTGACGATAATAAGAACAACGCAGAACTCAACTTCAAACGTTAAGAGGAATAAAGTAAAGGCTGTTGCTATTCGACTGTCGGGACAAGTCTGCGGAACGAATTGTCAAAGTTAAGACGCTTCAAAAAAGGGCATGTGGCTCGTTTTGCAGCAAGCTCCAGTATTTCACCGGACATGATCCTGGGCTCTAATCGCGTTATTTATGAAACTATCGTTGTCGAAACGATTGAACGAAACGACGATGATTGTCAATCGTTTTTTGGTTGTTATACTCAGTAGAAACATCGTCGAGGCGATGTCGTTTGATCACACGATTAGAGGCCTGTACGTTTTAAGGCCCAATTTATTTATTTATTTATTTTTAAAAAATACCAATACCAGACAAACATCTGTCAGTACAAAAATCACGGGCGAATAGCCAATTTGTAAAATAAAAATATTAAATTTGTTGGCTACTTGTGTGTTGGTCGCTTTTCTTATTTTGTGTTTTGATGGATGATGCACTGTCACATCGTCGTGGACATGAGGACAGGACAGCTAACAGCGTTTTTGAGTACTTTGCACCATAGTTTCATGGAAACATGAAGCGCAGCACTTTGTATTTGGCCAAAATAACTTTCTGAGAGCTGTTTTTGCAATCGAAATGAAACTACATATCTCTGGAGAGATTTCCTGTTCCAGAAATACGATACCGGAATCTCTACTGGAACTTGACGATTTCTTCTATCGAAGGACAATCAGTGCAACTTGATTGAATCTTAGGAATCCGTTGAAGACCTTTTCAAAAACGCCATTGAACTCTAGGTATCTGGAAAAATGCTTTTTGAACTCCATTAAACCTTCAGCGGCTTTAAAAATGTCCCGTGCGCTATTAAGTCGGCGATTGCTCTTGATAGTCAATGAATCTTGACGAACCATCAACTCCATAGATCCGCAGCTTATGTAGGATGCTCCATTTATGGACTCTTGTCTAGAAAATCCTCTCCGCTGGAGAACTCACTTGCACTTTATGATTCGTCTTAAAAGATACACCCTACGCACAACCATATGCATCGCTAGACGGTAACTCGTTTTTAAAAACTCTTAAATCGTCAATATCCGTCGTTCCTGCAGAATTCCTTTTTTGGTACACTCAAAGAAAAACATAAGTCCATACACCAGGCGCACAGCATTTTCAGCAGGTATCCTATTCATTTAAGCTATATTTACCTTCAAATCAAAACAAACTACTTTAGCCGCTAGCCATTGCAGTCTAATAAGAGGTGTGCCCAAATGCAACCAATAGAGATGTGCATCACCAAAAATCTAGTCCATTCTAAACAGAAATCTGGTAGTGCTTTTATTTTGGCCGCAAGTCAAATTATAAAAAATTGATTAAATAACTTTCCAATATTAAGAAATCGAGCACAGTGTCGATCTCCGACTGTATTTATTTATGTACAAACAGAATTTTTATTTAATTTATCAATGCTCCCATTATAGATGACATCTTAAGTCGATTGTGTTATGATCATGCCAACTAAAGCTAAGACTGGACTGTATGCCAATTATGCATAATTATATGCTATTTAGGCATCTTTATCTGTCAAAATCAGCCGGTTCGTATGTGGCATTTAGGTCATTAGAGCATAATATATCATATTATACCCATTACATTGCATGACCATATTTTGACAGGAGAACTGTCTTATCTTAGCTTTACATTTGAAACACATAAACTGTTTAAACACATAAACTGTTTAAACACATATACGAATTGTTCGTTTACACAAAACAACACGTTTTAATTGGATTTTGAAAATATGGGTATATTTAAATCTGAAATGAGCTAGCAAACGTCATATTTTTTTTTAATTGTAATAGATTAAATTGAAAGCAAATTAGATACCTAAAATAAAATAAAATTGGATTAATTTGGATGAGAATTTTCTCAATTTTTCTCGCATGAGGTCCAAGTTATGTGCATGAGTAAAACAAAACCGATTATCGATAGTTAGAAGTGCATTTAATTAAATTTATTACGGAAAGATGTTCAAACCGATCAAAAAAATAAGTTAAACCCCAAAGCAAACGGAATGTAATTCAACAGTCAGTTTGAATGTGATGTAGCAAGTTGGCCTAAAAATATCAAACATAAGAAAAGTTGATAAACTCTCTTTCTAAATTAGTTTTACCAATCATGAGCTGCATTTTTTGTAAGCAATGTGAGCAATCCTTGACAGATCCACTAGTTTTTTGTTTACCTTGGGGCAGGTTTCGTATAGCAATAATGGACGGGACGATATCGTTCTTGAAACTTTGATGACCATAAGAAGTTATATTCTGCTCGAATTTGTTTCACTATCGTCAGCTTTCATTACATACGTTCAAAAATGAACTAAATTAAGGTCTCAAACTCGTAATTTTGGCAGTTGCTACTTTTGGAGGTCTATCGTTTCGACGATAATCGTCTGAAAAATTACAGAATGAGTACCCTTGTCACTGCTATTCACCTCGTTACAGAAGTAGGTAGAACTCTATTTCTTTACAAGTTATGATATAAGATAAGTCACATGACTTCTATAGAATAAGCTTGTCTCTAGCAATGAATGCACTAAAAAAGAAAAGAAACTGTGCGTACTAGATTTTTACGTAATGCACATCTCTACTGCAATTGTTTCTACACATCTCTTATCATGTGACGTCGCTTACGGCTAATTTTGTTTGTTGTGAAGATGCAAGATAACCAGCTCGCATGGGATGCTTGCTAATAATGCTGCGCGCCTGGTGGATCGACTGCTATTTTACTTTTGGTGTGCATTTGCCAAAAATTAATGGAATCTGAAATCTGGTGATACAGGCGGGCAATGGTGCATTTGAGGTGGATCATGAATCGTAAGCATAGGAACTTCTAGAGCTTGGACAATTTCCACACCTCGCGTAATGATATACAGAACAAATGCATTAGTAGTTTTCACAGGACGGGCGATAGTACATTGTCCTTAAATTTTGGTCGCAATGGGCAGTTCCATCCTCATTCATACACCCAAAAATGTCACATTTCACTACTCGATATGGAAATCAAAATATTATTTCGATCTGTAATCAATTTTAAACAGCAAAGCTAAAGCCACGATCAGCAAGAGTTCGAGGGGACAAAATACAACCCATTGGCCTAAAACTACTGAACGCCATTCTGCCTTCTCTTATGATCAACCAAAAACACCAACTTGGGGGTAATGAGATAAACGTTCAAGTCCATCTCACATACGGAATCAAAACAAATTCCGTCGCTTTATTGCTCGTTCACGGAGGACGCTTTCCGAACACAGATTGCTTTAGCCAACTAGTGCGCCTGGCAGTTACATATTTCTATTTCAGCCAGTTCCGTCAGGTTTTCAATGAACCTGGGGTCGAATCGCGATCATTAGGGGACGGTGTTTGTTTTTGTTTTACATGTAATTAACTTAGTTTCGTAAACGTATAGCTCGTTCACAGACGGCGCGATTCGACCCCTGGATCCTAGAAATCGAAGTCATCCTCATTGAATGGTGGGACAGCTGCGTAAGCGATGTTGGATCGCCCTTGTCGTCGCAGTATGGTTCTGATTGAACAGTGACCCGAGTTTAATCATGTCAGCATGCGAGTTGACACTCGGCTTTCTTTTTCAACTCTGGGGTTGAATTACCTCATCTTTGATGAAGTACGTGACTGAATTTATGTTTCGCTTGTAAAATCCACAAAATTCAGTGACGTACGCTCACGGTTGCGGTAATTCGGCCCCCAACCACAGGCTTCGAACTGTCTTGCTGTCTATTTTGAGGATCACGGGACGATGTTGGCCTCCTTTTCGACTGCGTCGTTTACAATCAAATGGATAGAAGACTCAGCACCGAATGTGTCAATCGCTGGCGGTATGGAGGTATTTGCCTCATTCGTGTCCGTACCTGAGCCCAATCTTGCTAGCTCATCGGGGGCGGTACTCTCTATATCATCCCATTCGAAATAGCTTTCCCGTTCCGATTTTAAGTAGGTACTCTGGCTGGATTCCAAAGCGCAGTTGATGCGCTTACAATGCGTTTTAAAAAAAGTATGAATGGCATCATAGTTATTCCCGTTTGAGTTTTGGAAAGCTTGATTAAGTAGTAAGTACTGCTTTTTGGAATCCTGCCCCTGTAACAATTTCGGAATTCTAAATGCATTTCATTCCACTTTCGAAATACAGGTGGGTTATTCCCAAATACGAGGCGGATCGCTTTTGATGGCGGATTTGAATTTTTGTATTTCCATTCGACCACTTCGAAGCACTTAGAAAAATTAACCTAATAACCTCATAATATATGCAACAACTGCGTTAGTATTCGGATGACTCTTCGGTTAAATTGTTTAGCGATAATCTGTGTAAATATTAAGCTCCTCTCAAGGTGTCCATTCAGAAATTCATTATTCATGTTTCAACTAATGGGTATATGAAACAAAAGCCGTTCTAATAGCTTATTTATTAGTTTCTTAAAATTAAACTTCTTAGTCGTGTAAACTACCCACCCAAGTTAGGAACATCAGTAAAAGTCGCTTCCGCCCGACTCTGGGGCATTTTGATACTCAATCAATACAAAGTGATTGGTTGCAGTCTTAAGCACTTCTTTAGGAACATATACAGTAATCTGCGGGCCAACAACTGGCCAATACCGCAGCAAGTTCTCACCATTAACAAAAACGATTCCCTTACTCCAGCCCGTTGTGTCTAGGTATGTGTCGAATAACTCATTTTCCCCAATTTCCAGTTCGCCATAGAAAATAGCAGGCCCCGCTCGAAGTACGGTCGTACGGAAAGCCGCGTGTCTTTGACATGCCTTCAGATTCAATAAGTCTCACAATATCATTGCACGATTCCAAGGGATACTTTGTGATGTTCCAGTTTTGTAAAATGCTCTTATCGACTACCACATCACCCTTGAAGTCGTTTGCAATGCCATAGTTGATCCTTCCTTGATTCTCCACCAGTATTTGAAGTTTATCGCCCAACCCAGAGTTTAGTGGCAGCGAGAATACTTGGCTTTCCATCGATAGAGCCCCAACGAAATGCCGATCCACATAAACATAGCCCCGATCCCTTATTCCCTCCACTTTTAGCACACTAGGATCGCGGCGCAGTTTTGGCAACAAACTCTCTTTTTTAGGTCCGCAAACAATCCGCCAGCAATCCGTCACCTAAACACATATCGCTGTCAATGCAATCATAAAATGGTGTAAATTCAGAAACGTCAAACATTGCTGTTGCGATGATGACCATAATGGTCGAATGGAAATACAAAAATTCAAATCCGCCGCGCATTTGGGAATAACCCCCCATAGTACCTAGAAAGGTTGGTTTTCGAAAAAATTTACTTTCGGAACGAAATACAGAGTAGGGCCCCAGATCCTTCTCGTGCCCCTCGACATTCACCCCTATCGAGGTATCCGTTCGGAACGGAATTTTCTCAGATTTGTACGAAATCGGAGAAATTCCATTCGAGGTATCCGTTCCGATTCAACTTTCGGAAATATTCTCCGATGATGTGTGGCGCACCTTGTCGCATTGCGTGGAACTGCGTCATACGACTAACTTTTGACAGCTACACAGTATATTTTTTTTTTTTGAAGCTCTCCGACAACTAATTGCTGCGGAATATTTTAATGTGAAATGAACGCGTTTATGCGCTTCATTTATTTTGTTCCGAAACGGATTCTTCGAACGCAATTTGAGTTCCGATCAGGGGTGTCAGCACGTAACTTGATACAATCGGGTTCAGTCGATACAATCGAGCTCTGGCAGCACCTAATTTGTCTCAATCGAGGATAATCGATTGAGACAAATTAGGTGCTGCCAGAGCCCGATTGTATCAAATTACGTGCCGACACCCCAGATTTGACTTTCCGATCACAATTTTTCCGAACGGATACCTCGATAGGGCTGATTACTACTGTTGAGGACCTAAGCAGAGCCTCATCGTGCAAACTTAAACCACTCGCTCACAGAAGACAATCAAAAACAATTGAAACAAGCACAGCTAAGATTTTTCAATACTTAATATTTATTCCTTTTTATCATTTGTATTCTTTTTCTTTTATTTTATTTCTTGTTCACTTAAAGTTAAGGTTTTCTAGTTTCATTTATTTTTTTTCTTATATATGACCATCTAATATCGATTAAAGAAAAAATATTTATTTATATAATTATGGAAAGGGAAAACATGAGAAACAAAATAAAGAGAATAAAAAGAAAATTAAAACACTTAGGTCCATCAATATGTATTATATTATTTTATATCTTTTGTTTTGTTTTGTTTTACTTTTCAGCGTGTGTTTGTGTGGGAAAGAGACAAGTAGTAGTTGAAGAAAAAAATACGTTATGCTCTACTTATAGACCGAAAGAGAGGGCCAATAGACAGTAGCCACCCATCGCATCCGCAGTCGAATATTATGATTCTGCCGGGCCCTTCCAAGGAGGATGCGCTTTTACACTTTACAACATAGAACACGAGAGTTTTATTATTTGTTTTGTTTTTTTTTTCTTATGATTTCTTATATATTCATTATATATTTGTTTCTCCTAACATAATATTCTATTTAATAATTCGGTAAATAAAAAAAGAAATAAAGTTTCAACTGAGAGTTTGGTTAAGTATCATTGGGGGGGTTGTTTTCTTTTTTCTTTTTTTTGGTTTTGAAGAATAGAAAATTAGATTTTTATTATTTTGTTGTGTTTTATAACTAATTTGGACATTGTTTTTTTTTTCTGTTTAGTTAGATTTACATATATATCTCTTTCTTCGTCGCCGCTGCAGGTTTATTCTTCTTCTCTTCTTGTTTATATTTTTATTTTTTATTTTTAATTTTTTATATTTTTGTTGTTTAAGTAAAATTCTACTAATGTTTGGAAATTAATTTAAATTTCTTCTTCTTGTTTTCTTGCTTGCTTTTATAATATATTTAGATGTATTTTTAATAATATTTTGATTTATTTGAAATTCATTTTGCGTGTTGGTTTTGTTTTATTTTGAATAAAAATTTCTTTTGTGGATGGAAAAATTTAAATTTAGTTTGTGTCTTAAGTTTAAATTTTTGCTGGGTGTTGGGGGCGATTTTAGTTTATATTTTGTTAGACAAATATATAAACAAAAGTGTTGGGAGGGGTTTTTTCTTCTTCATCTTTTTTTTTTGGGGGGAAAGCAAAAGCCTCCGTGTTTAACTAAACGATTAAGACCAGGACTGGGGGGGGGGGGGGGCAGGGTAGGTGAGTTCTTAATTGAAATGACCTTTCTTTTGTATTTATAGTTTTTTTGTTGTGTTTATAATAGAATTTGTTAATGAGTTGTGTGGTGTTGGTTTAACCGCTCTTAAACAGAAGAATTGCCACCTGACCTAGGTAAAAGTAAATAAAATGGCGAGTCTCGTGTGTCACATAGGATCCGAAATTCCTGCCAACAATACAATGCCATGTGGGATTGTATTTTTTGTCGAACTCCTTCTTGATGTACGCGGCAATGTCCTGCAAAGAAACAAAAACAGTATTCATGTAGTCGAATTGTAGAAAGAGGAGTGTTTTGGGAAATAATTTTGTGGAAAAAAAATACCACTTAGGGGGAAGCTAAGTGCTGTCCTCCTCTTCACCATCAATAGTGGTAACTTTAGCCTGAAAACAATTAATATCGGATATGGGTTTCAAATGTTTGCAATTGTAACCATAGGGCGTTTTTCTTTTTTAGCTCAGACACATTAGAGCTCCGTATTTGTGTTCCTTTTTTCGTTCAGAGCGCGCTCTATGAGCTCAGAATAAATTTTAAATTGACTTACAGTAACATCTGGCAGAGAAAAACAGCAGGATAAACAAAATAGTGGAAATGGCGGACGAATCTTGTTGTTCTGGAACTGAAGGTTAACCAATTTAATTTGGCACCCAAACAAATTTCCACTGTCTATTTTACAGCATGTGTTGCAGTCAAATTTACAATAAGTTGGATATTTGTGTATTTAACAGCAAATGCGTTTATATTCACAATTAATTGTAACTTTTGCAGCGTTTGCTTTCATTTCAGCAACAAAATTGTTGAAGTGATAGCAATTTCTTGTTGTTAAATGTAAAGGGTTTTTTTTTAGAGGTTGGTTTTTCGAATAGAGATAAAACTGACATTTTGTGGTCAAATCTGGCAACTCTAATGTCATTTATGTTCAGTTTGGTTTGCCATTTTATCATGAACAGGTTGGAAAATGAACAACACTTGCAAATCGTGGAAATTTATTTCGAAAATAATGGTTCAGTTCGCGAAGTTTACCGCAAGCTCCGTTCATTTCATGGTCGATGTAATCGTCCATCTGAACAATTAATTCGGTTAGCCATGGATCGTTTTCGCACTACGTTTACTCTACACATACGCATCCACAGAGATGTCGAACAGTGCGCATAGAAGAAATAATTACCGCTGTAGAGCAAAGTGTTGAAGAGGACCCGAATGAATCGATTCGCCACCGTGCACAGCAATTGGAGCTTTGTCCATCAACTTTATGGAAGATTTTGTTCCCGAATTGGATGGCATGAATGTGGATGAGATGTGGTTCCAACAAGACGGCACTACATCCCACACAGTGCACGACACAATCGATTTATTGAAGGTGAGCGCATAATTTCGCGGAATTGACCTGCCAATTGGCCACCAAGATCGTGTGATTTGACACCATTGGATTATTTTCTTTGGGGATATGTGAAGCCGCTCGTCTACGCCAACAAAGCAGAAACGTCAGAGGACTTGGAAGCCAACATTCGTGGCGTTATTGCCAACATACAGCCCCAAATGCTCGATAAAGTGGTTGAAAATTGGACCTCTAGACTTGGCTTTATTCGAACCAGCCGCCGCGGCCACATGCCCGAAATCATATTTAAACAATAATGGCATAAAATTATCCTTCCAATAAAGCCAAATTGATGGACATTAAAACGATTTTCTTGTGTTTTATATCAATTCGAATTCTATACCTCTAAAAAAAAACACCCTTTACAACCAAAACTCGTAGTTTATACACATAATATTGTGTATTTTACAAAGCATGCTGTACATTAAACAAAGAAAGCCGTTTTATTTGCAATTTTTTTAGTTGTAAAATCTACAACAAATGCTCTCGTTTTCATAATTTGGTTTTGGAAAGCACAACCATGTCTTTGTTAAATTGGAAACATTGGATGTCGGGTCGATTGTGACAATGATTGCCAGTCGATTTAACAGCGGTTTTCAACATTTATACGACAAATTTTG
Source organism: Cheilosia impressa (assembly GCA_948293265.1). NCBI lineage: Eukaryota > Metazoa > Arthropoda > Insecta > Diptera > Syrphidae > Cheilosia > Cheilosia impressa. The sequence goes on from OX411882.1 coordinate 6,622,530, forward strand.
GGTGAAAATTGCCCAACATTGGACCAGAAAACACGGTACAAAATGCATCACCTTCGTTGGTCCCCAATCAACCACAATCCCCAGATAATGTTCTTGTTCGATCCAATGCAATTTTTGTGTACACTGGTTAGAGTAACCTTAGATTGTCTGAAAACGGCTTTTACGCGCCAATTGTGTTTTCCCTTGACAGGTAACCGAGAAACAGCTACTTAAACCAACCAACCTAAGCTTGTTATCTGCTGCACGCACAGTTTGTCGGACCGCAGTCTCTTGTGTCTTAAACAGTCAGCTCTTTTGCTTAGTACAAAAACTGTTCCTAAGAGCCGCGCCCACCTCCATTTTTAGACTTCCACTCCCCCTTTACACCTTTCCTTCAAATAAAATACTTCTTCGATAAGCAAAAACAAAAATACTTCGCTTTACAAGGACCTTCACATCCCAATTCTGAAAACAAAAATTTTATTCATCGACCTAAGAGAGCATAAATCAAGCTAAACACCCATTCGCGCTCTAAGCCATGAAGTCGCATGTTAAGGTTGCCCAGAAGCTATTTATTCGCAAGCCCTTCCGCAGACTAATAACACAAGGTCCAACTAACATTGATTATGCTCAAGTCCACGACTACGTGGAAAAAAAACACAATTTCCCTGCAAAACTCGACTCCCTTTTGCAAATCAATACACTCTGTCAACTGTTTAAAATAAACTCTTTGATGGTGGTGACAGTGGCGCGGCTTGAGTGTGGAAGGCACGGCACAAGGCCATCAAACAAACACACACAATGTAACGATGTTGTTTATTAATAAAACCTTGACAGAGTTATCCCGGCAGCTGTGCCGAACAGGACACATAAGTAGTTGTAGACGACAACGACGACAACAAATTTGCCAGGACGAGTACATAATTGCTTTAGAATACTACGACATACAGAACAGGGAGGCTATGTATGTATAAATATTCGAGAATCAATTAGGCAGACGTCCTTCCTCCGACTCATTAAGTTTGCTAAATGAGCGCAAAAGAAAACAAACACGCACACCCACGCAACGCATACCACTAGCAAACATCATGTCCTCACTCTCTAAATTTAGAAAAAAGGGATAATGATAAATTTATTGAGGTGGCGCGAGTTGCATAAATATTTAATGCGAAGCGAGGGGTGGCGCGCGGGGAGACGCCGCAATTCTATGAACTTGGAAATCCACTTTATAATTCATTGGAAGAATTTAAATAGAAAAATTCCAAAGTGTAGACGGTGGTACACCGAAGAGCACTTTAAAGATGCTTTATGCGAGCGAATGAATCTGTGATACGGAACAAGTGCTGTTGAGGTGTCAATTGAATTTACACTCGCATTGTGTTTTTATTTTATACACCCGAGAGAGAGAGCTCCTTCGGGCATAATATTTTGAACAGAGATTGTTTTTGTAACCATGTTCCGTGTGTTTTGGTCATTAGGCTTATTTGAAGGGGTGGCGTCAAGAATGCTGTTCCATGGGGATGTTATATACAAGGTTAAGGCGAATTTGCGCACCTTAACATAAAGGGTGGCCCATTAAGTGGTTTCTTTTATAATCAGAGGTTATTTTGACACTGACAGCTGTTTCCCGCTCGAAATCTTGACAGAATGTCAGTATCATACCTACAATGTTGGAAAATGATGAAAAAACTTATTTCCAAAGTGAGTGCTGTGTAGCACAAAAAGTTGTGTTTTTTGAAAATAAGTTTTGGCCGAAACGAAGCTCCCACCGCGCCTGCTGTACCCAAGTTTCTGCAAAAAGTTCGTGACTCTGGTATGCTAGTGAACAACACTCATGGTCGCCGTCGTTGTACGGTGCGCACAAACGAGAATGTGGCTTCTGTAGCCGAGAGTGTGAGACGAACGATCACCAATTCGCCATCGACAGCTCATCATTGGGCCATTTTTCTACGAAAATGATGCTGGGAACAACATTTCGGTCAACGGTGGGAGTTACAGAGCCATAACCGACTCTTTTTTTTCACTGATATTGAAGACATTAATTTGGACGACCTCTGGTGCATGCAGGACGGCGCGCCATGCCACACAGCTCATGCCACAATCGATCTTTTGCGCACCAAATTTCCAGACCGTGCTATCAGCCGTCTTGGCGATGTCAATTGGCCGCCTCGGAGCTGGGATTTGACCCCTTTGGATTTTTTTTTGTGGGGAACAGTGAATGACCGATGTTATGCCAACAATTCGGAAACAATTCAGGCACTTAAGGCCAATATCATCCAAACAATCCGCGAGCTACAGCCCGAAGCCATTAACCAGGTCTTGGAAAATTGAAGTGACAGAATGCGCTACTGCGAAGGCAGCCACTTGAACGGGGTTGTGTTCCATAATTAGTGGGAATGTTTACTCTTACTAATAAAGCCATAATACATAAAATTAAAATTTAATTTTGTTATTTTATTGCATTTAAAAAAAAAAAAAAACTTGTATTTGGCCCACCCTGTATGTGTCAATGAGCGTGGGGGCCATTTAAAAATAAATTAATACAAAAACATAATTAATATGAGTTATCTTTCAAATGAAATAAAAACAAATATGTAAATTAAAAAAATTTAAAGTTTCTTAATGTAGCAATATTCAGCAGCCACCCTGTACTTTTAGAGTTTACGTTGAGTTATGAAATTCATCGATTGCCAATAGTTTTTGAGATTGAAAAATAATGTTGCATTCTTTACGAGAAAAAAAATATATTTCAAATAAAGGAAGTACGGCCAAGGTAAAAAATGATGAAGTGCCTGTCATCTTCGTTCTGTTTTGACAGATCCACATTTCGATGAACAAATTTTGAGAGGGGCGTTAGCACTTGCACCTCGGAGGCAACACTAATAAAGGGTCTTTCATCTTCGACTTAAAAACTTGCAACTTTCAGCGTGAACACACCGCTAAACCGATTACCGAACTGTCAGTGTCAAAATATTCAGTAAAATCATCATTATGTTGAAATACACGAAGGAAAAATGTTTACAAATTGAAAATTCAAATTTATTCCGAGTCGGTGGTAGAAAATTTAAGAGCTTAAACGCCAAAAAATCATCTTTTTTGGTTAAACTGCTTTGTCAATAGGCAAAATATGCGTTACTGGAGAGGTGAGAGCGCTCATGAAACACCACTTCATCCGCAAAGTCACTGGTGCGGTTTTCATGCCGGTGGCGTAATTGGGCCGTTTTTTTTTTCGTCAATGAAAATGGCCGTCGTGTTACGGTAAATGGTATTCGCTAGAGAGACATGTTGGGACGTTATTTCTTTGAGCAATTGCATGAATAGGTCATCAGTGATAAGTGCTTTCAACAAGACGGTGCCACAAGCCACACAACGCGTGCAACAATCGAGTTATTGAAGTCTCAATTCGGTGAACGTGTGATTTCGAGAAACGGATCCATCTATTGGCCGCCGTCTGATTTAAGGCCTCTAGACCTTTTTTATGGGGCTACATTGAATCTATGCCAACAAAGCAGCGACGTAAGAGCAGCTTAGAGACAATATCGAACGAGAAGTAGCGGTCGTATCGGTCTAAATATGCGGCCGAGTCATCGAAAATTCTGTTCAACGAATCGACCGCTGCAAACGTTCCCGTGGAGGACATATGAACAAGGCCGAATTCCATTCATAAATGTTTTCATAGTAATTCAAGACAATAAATCTTTTTTTAGACATCTCAAGTAAAGGGTTTTCCAATAAGAGGTGTTATTGTGAATGACCCGCTATTTCGGTAGCTGTCACTTTTGAAGCTTTTATTCTTTGACATTTGACAAGTAGAAACTACGCCATTACTAAAAATGGAACGATACACGCTTCAACAACGCATTCAAATTCACTACAAAAATGGTGAAAAAACGTCGTGTCTTTGCTGATTGGGTCCTTGAAATGCATAAAAATGATCCAGAATTCCATTGAAAAATCATCTTGACTGATGAGGCCCATTTCCACCTCGGTGGCTACGTCAACAAGCAAAATTGTCACATCTGGGGCTCGGAAAATCCAAGAGTTATTGTTCAGAAGCCTCTCCATCCTCAACGTGAGACTATCTAGGACATAGGGCGGCCACTTTGCGATTTGGTTATGGAAAATTTCATGAAAAGGATATGGTCCTGTATGCGTGCTCGTGGTGGCCATTTGGCTGATGTTGTTTTTCATTATTAGCGGCATACCTTCCTCTTTATTATGAAATAAACATCCGACCATGTATCTCAAGAAAATGGCATTTTTCTTTGAATACCAAAAGAACACCTCTTATTGGAAAACCCTGTACTTCGCACTTTATTTAAAAAAAAGTTGTCAATGAAAGCCCTTTATTATTGCAAAAGATATTAAAATTGTTCAAATATGTAGATCGAAAGTGTATTAATGACACAGTCTTAAAAATGGACAGGGAAAACGCAAGTAAAGTGACCAATACACGTGACATTAGGCTTATTAAATCCACTAAGGTGTGAATAATCTTTGAGAATGAAGTCTTTGAATGAAGCCCTCTGCAATTGGGCAAAACTCTTACTCTAACTCAGCTTTAATTGAGGGCCGTTTGCTCATACGACTCTTAACGATTTAAGTTCTACTTAAATACTTGTGTGCTACTTTTTTTGGGGGCATAAACTGTCACATAAGAGTTTATGTCGTACTTAAATTCGCTATGAGTCGTATCAGCAAACGTCCCTGAATGGTATAAATAAGGCTGCTAGTGTTAATCTGTACAGCTGCCAAATTAGTATCCCTTGTGTAGATAGAGTTCAATAAAAAGCGACTGATATATTATTTAAACATCACAACTATATATTTCGGCAAAAAGAAAGCTCTTTGCAGAGTTTGGGTCCATGTTTCTAGAAACATTACGCACTATAGACTTAGCCATGCCCTCCGTATATTGCAAAGCATGCTCCCATCCCAGTCCCTTCAAAATTTCACGGTGTCACTTGTTGTGGCTTTATCTTTGATGAGAAAATAAATAATATTTTTGAAACACCTATCCATCTGACTGTCCTTATCACCGTCGTAATATAATGCGTCCTTCATGAAAGCCCCTCCACTGGCATCAGCGATGTCAATTTGTTATTCTTTCATCCTTTGTGTCCGCAATAACCACCAAGTTTTGGTTCATTGTTTAATCAATAACTGACACCAACACACACAAAAAAAAAAGAAACCCAAACTATTGCCATAGCGTTAATGGGCGAAACAGAGGAATGGGGTTCGCCGAGACGTATATGTCATGCAACAAAGAAAATAAACTTGGTCTTTGTACATGATATTCACAACCTTTCGTGACTACTATCCAGTCTGTCCCGAGCAGCGGGAGAATTTGACGAGTACAAAAAACAAAAGTAGGTCACCGACTCACCGCCAAAGTGACTGACTGACTGACTTTATTTTCGTCCAATCGATACTAATAGAGCGTTTTATTGTGGATCACAAATTCCGAAAAGAAAACCAAACAAAAAGGGGAAAAAACTGAACCGACATGTGATTGGGAGCTCGTAACAATGTTATGAATAATAAATCATTTAAATGCACAACGTAGTTAGGAGAGGGCGACGTTCGGCCTCGGGGGTAGAACCATTAAAATTCAAGCGCAATTCGATTCGGGGACCCTTTCTACACCACTCTGCCGTGCCGTCGAAGGCGGCTATGAATGAATGAAGCGCTAATATACATATATACATAAATTTCGTTGGATGGTTTCGAAAAATCCTTTTGCGACGAAGACAGAGACCGTGCTGTTGTTGCTCTTAGATCGATTTTTTATATAACTCAAAAGAGATCGATACGGAACATTCAATTCGTTTCGCAGTGGCTTTAGCTTGACATTGTGACTGAACTACCAACTCGTCATGTACCCTAAGGGTGACATATTCGAAGGCCTCGTTATGATGTCCTTAGGTTCCCTCCGGTTTTGACGATTTACGCATTTTCTTCTATCAAGTCCAAAGTTCTAATTTAGTAAGTCTGACAGCTCTCTGACTAGATCTATCTCGGTTTTGAAAATCGGTCATATGAGCAACTGTTTGACATTTATGGAGGGGTAGCCGACGAATCTAGTCAAGAAATTCGTGACTGAGTACTACGTTGACAGTTCTCATATGTGGCTGACGCAGAAAAAGTGACGTTCTCGATCAATCTAGTTTTTGCATTCAGATTAGGTAAACCCCATCCAGACCAATCTAGTCGACTTAAGATAACTAGATTCTTGAATGCGGCCAATATGATATCTGGCAGAAGTCAGAAGTTCAACAAGATCAATTCGTGGAACATTTTGCAGACCTGGGTAAGGAACGTTTACAGCTTTCTCGCGATAGAAGCAGCAGCGATTTTCCATATAGCAAGACCGATTCGACATTGGAGCGACGTAGCTTCAGTCTTTGGACTTAGTCTAATCTTGCATCATTCAAAACCCCCGCTTCGCTTTGACGTTTCGGGTGTCGACTTCTCAGTTATCTGTGCCAGTTGTCCAGCGGTGTTTACTTTGTAGTGGGCTAGAAACGAGGATTTTGATCTTTGTTTTGGAAGAGTTGTTCCTCGGCCCAAAGACATCTGTCTCCATCTTGTCAGCGTACTTGAGACGTTTTTAGTAATATTCTTAGATTCCACCGAATTTGAAACTTTTCCCGTAGAAGATCAATGGTTTCGTTGCTGATGATCGGCCGGCTTGAGTTCTTGTGTTAACTGAACCTTACAAGCCTTAAGACCTAAGTCTTTATGAAAATACGGTGTAATAACGTTTGTCGAATGCCCAATTCCAGAGAACGACGAGGAATGGACAAACCTGGATTTTCTTCATCACTTTGGGCTACAGCAGCAATATTCTCAGTTGTTCTTGAGCGACGTGCACGGGTTTTATTTTTCACATCACTAACTTGTCCCAACAGCTCAAATTTTTCCACCAATTTCTGTATTGCGGTCCGACAAGGTGCTTCACGACGACCAAAAAATGCTTTAGTTTGGCGAACTGTGACTGCAAGGTTTTTTACCATTTTTGCAGTGAATTTTAATAATTTCAATGCGTTGTTGAAGCGTGTATCGTTCCATTTTTAGTAATGGCGTAGTTTCTACTTGTCAAGTGTCAAAGAATAAAAGCTTTAAAAGTGACAGCTACCGAAGTAGCGGGTCATTCACAATAACACCTCTCATTGGAAAACCCTTCTTTATGTGGCCCTGACTATAGCTTTTAGTTTAAACCACTTGTGGGCAAGGCCAGCCAAATAAACTCTATGTCAACACCGTCCGATGGTTCTTCCAAATTCAAGAAAAACAGGTTACAACGGACTGTTCTTGATGTGCAGAGAGTTTATGTGGTCCGACACAGAAGGACCCAGAGCGGAACTTGCCTGTTTGACATCAGGTGCAATATTTATCCTTGCTGCTCCGCCAAACTTCACTAGATACCCCACAAAACCCTTTGCTGCCGAAAAACATTTCAGAAAAGAAGTGACGAAATAGAATGTAACATCATCCTTGAAACTCACAAGCCAAGCTACATTTTTTGTTTAAATATTATCAACAAAGTCTCCTAATAGTGTCAATGCCATCATTTAAATGCCCTAAATGATGGCATTGATACTACCAGACGAACGCGGCGAGCCCTCCGATGACACGTTTGCAAGTATGTACATATTAAAAATTGAAGCGACGAAAATGCGTCAATGACACAACCAACCGAGAAAGGACTCTTAACATCGGCGACTAGGGTAGAACGCCACAATGGACAGATGTAACGTAAGATTAGTGAAAGACTTTGGGTAAGATGAAGTCTAAGGATTGCCGTCTCTCGAAAAACAAAAGTTTTGCTACATCATGGGGAAACATAGACTTTGTCGAAACTTGATAAAAGCCTTCTTGGAAGGTTTGGAAGAAAGTTGTATCGATGGAGATAAAATCTGATTCACTGACAAACTTTACAGACTATACAACGACTTTGACCTCTTCAAAAAGCTGAAAATACAACGACTGGGGTGGGTTGGTAGGCGCAGGGACTCAGTGCTTATTGTCGTGGACTACTGAGCAAGTTCGATCACCGAAAAAACATAAATTGCGTTCGCGAGTTTCTGACAAATATAGCAGAACTGTCGTAAAAGAGCTTCTCAATTAGCCGTTTGGACTCGACATAAAAATTGTAGATCCCTTCCATTCGTCCTAAAAATGAGAACCGAATAGTTGTGAGAAGCTAGGCGTAAGTGCCTTACGGATCTATTGGGCCAACTATTTATTTATTCATTTTTAGGTTGTAGGTCCTATTTTCACCAATCTGGCGAGTATTTGAAAAACTGATGGGCAACGCAGCAAACAAAGGCAGGACTTTGGGTAGCGGACACAATTCAAGGGCAAACTCAATCCACTTTTGGGTGCATAACTGCAGGTAGCTAGATAAAAGCCGCGTTGAATTAAGGGCTGACAATGTGGTCTTCTCTGATCTGGAAGCAGCTATCTAACAGCCGAGCTGAATTGAGGGCGCTTGGTGACTGTGAAAGTAATCCTCTCTTATGTGTAAGCATTCAAGGATGCTCATAACAGCGTGTAAGCTATGCACAGTGGTAAGTTAAAGTCGATTCCATTGTTTTGCTTCAAGCTTTTTTTAAGCCTTTTATGGGATTGCACCAGTCACGCCGCAGGTTCCTCATGTACAATTTGTTTAATTGCCAACTTGAAGTGAAAGCAACTTTCAAATGTACGCTGGAAGCACACGAAAGAGTCACGCTCAAGCTTAAAGGCTTACATCAGGCTTGGAGACGCCGGAACTTCGAATTGCGCCATCATTGGTCGGCTTTAGACGTGCTGTACTGCCATTTTTATTTGCCCACAGCCTCATGGCTAAACCTTGGGAGCCGAGGAAAATGCATGCTTTTATGTGAACGTTAGCAGTTTTAACATTTTTAGACGTGCGCATTCAAATCGCACCGGGACAGTCGCTCTTATGTTTCCACAGCTTCTAGAAAGGGCCGCCCGCATTTGCTCTTTTGTGTGATTGTGCCGCCCATAAGCATCCCTTGGACAGGCAGTTGAAATCACATTGGAGACGGGGGGGAAGCATCCAAAGTCGCAAAGAATGAATAGGCTTCGAAGGGCAACGGCGAATTGCTATTAATTCTATGCCTGCAATGTTAATGCAAATATCGTACCCCAACTCGTGCTGAAGTATTAACAAAATTCCAATAAACGAATCAAGTAGGTACCTGCGTTGTTGGCTACTGTCACCTATTCACGATTTATCGCCGAGGAAAACCCCCAGCGGAACGCTGCGGTATCGACTTTTCCAACTCCAGTACCAAAGTAAATATGCAGCGGTGGACACAGGGGAGAAACAACGCAACCGTTGAATGCAAATTGAGTCGCCTCTTGACGTCGATGGGGGGAATGTGTTTGCTCTTCCACCCCAGCCAACCTCAAGGGAAACTATTTCAACTATTTAATATCGGAATACGGAAACCTTTGAACGTAAATCTTCTACTGCTGCACTTGAAACTTTGAACAGGATTCCCGCTAAAAACCGAAGGACTACTCTCTAATGGGAATTGTGTGTTTCTTCTGCGGCGCAATGCACTGTTGCTGCTGCTGTTTTGCAGTCAATCACAGACAGGGCGCTCCGATTAAGTATTTTTTTTTCCAGTTTGAGGAACTAGGATTGGAATTGTTGCAAAGTTTAGTTCATAAACGTAGGGAGGACCTTTGCAAATGATGGGTCGAAGTAGCCACAGCAACGAGGGTATTACTCAACTTTTGTTTTGTTGAAGTATACTTGGAAAATTTTATATTTCTGTGGTGCCCACACAAACATCTAGGCAGGTGTTTTTTGAGGGATTGATGTCGAACTTGTGCGAGAGGAGGCGGCCCAAACCCACTCGCTGTGGGTTGTCCTACTAAACTCTTTCACATTCAGAAAATTTACCGGATATTGCCGACAGATGGAAAATGATTTCCACTTGACATTTGTCTGTTCATATACGTTGAAAGTACAGAAGTTGGCTCACGTTGAGCTATTTTGAGAGAGGATTATAAACCGACGCCAATCGATATATTTCGTAAGGCGAAAGGTCGTGAATATTGCTGAAAAACACTTTTTGCGAGCCAAAGTCAAGGATAACTAAGAGTTTAGTGTAACCGACAGCAGGGAAGTAGATGAATAAAGGCCAGTCAGGTTCTCGTTGAACGTCTTTCGAGAAGGAGATTTAACACCGAGCTCTACGAGACAGGCGCGACATTGATCGATATGCCGAGCGAACGAACACAAATGGTTCGACTTAAGAGTTTTCGATATCAACACCGAGGGTCAACACAGCAGAGAAAGACCTCGCCTTAGATGGCGGGCACAAGGTTAGGTTAGGTTGGGAGGGCAGTTTTGCATCAGACGCAAATTTTCACCCGGAAGCTGTGCAGGCCCATTGTGAGTACCCTGTTTGTACATGTAAGGACATGTGGCTAACAAAACCACTTCGATCTGTTGTATGTCTGATAGAGGTACCCCCGCCAAGTCCTCCAAACTTTCGAAGAACCTTGCTCCCATACAGGATGAGCGGCGTTCTTGTAAAGCTGGGCAGTGGCATAGAAGACGTTCCACGGACTCTATTTCCTCTTCGTCTCTGCAGCTTCTGCAGAAGTCATTTGTAAGAACTCCCAGCCTTTTGCCATGTTTCCTATGGTGCAGTGTTCGGTTAGAACCCCGACGAGCATCCGGATTTGACTTCTATTAAAAGACAACAGGAGCTTTGATCTTTAGGTGTCAACCACAGGCCACAGACTACGGGTTATGACGCAACCGATGGTGTTGCTCCATTGTTCCTTAGCCAGTTGAGTGGTGACGCCGTCAATAAAAGTCTTAGCAGTGTTGAAAGGCGGTAGCACCTCTCTGTCCGCAAGTTGAGGGTTCATATCAGAGCCGTATCTGGCCAATTCATCCGCTTTTTCGTTCCCTTCCACCCCAACGTGTCCAGGAACCCAGCAGAGTAGAACTGAGTGATGACGTTTAGCCCTAAGTGCCAAGAGGCAATCTGTAACACATTTCGCATTAACAAGGTTGGAGCCGATTGCTTTGAGTACTGCTTGACAGTCCACACGAGTGGTTATTGCTGGTAGTCCCATCGATAAGATAGTCTGTGCTGTGGCCACAAGAATGAAAGGGACCTAAACAAACTGGAGGCGTTTAATCAACGAAACTGCGTGGTGCCTGGATAGGTTTATTGGCTGAGGTCCGGGTCAGGATTATAGAGCATTTCTGTTTCTTTTACCACACGACCCTGTCTACAACCAATTTCGCTGTATATACGGGCGATTTTAAACCCATGGACATCTGGCAACTCAATGACTTTGATTTATGTTTTCAGATCGGCTGTTGACGGCCGTCGTTTGAAATATTCGTCGAAGTAAATTTGTTCCATGAACACCACTCTGCGCAATTATGGTGGAACTTTACAAAACATGCGTGCATAGAGCTCTTCGATTTAGGGAAGCGCCCTCCGATCACACCAACAGACGTTTATACAAAATAAAAAAAGATCGCCCCCAGCGGTTTGAGCTGGGAATTCCATCATTGGACAGTTCGTCTTGGAATAAGATGCTGGATCAGCTGTAACCACAAATGGATAGCGTTATCAGGCTTTTAGCGGATATTTTTAGTACCATTTCTGACTGCAAAAGCCACGAACAACTTTAAGTTGCACAGTCACAATTAATACAGCCGATCGGTTTCTATTGTCAATTGCTTCTCTGGCGCCTAATTCCGAAAAATGTTGATTTTGATTAGCTTCCGCAATCACTCGACACCTTTTAAATTATTTTTGTGGGGTAATTTTAAGCCAAAGCCTAAGCAAGTTAACAACTCACGGACAATAGAAACCTAAAAAGTTGCTATACGACAGGAAGTGACCGCTATTCAGGCAGAAATACTTCGAAAAAAGATGGAGAATGTCCTGGTGGTGACGACTTGAGCGCTATAATATTCAAAAACTGATCAAAACAAATTTGCAAGGTTCAAATTAAACGAAAAAAGTCTTATAAGTAAATAACTTGTGTTCTTTCTTAATAATTACCAAAAACCATTCCCAAGATTTACCACCCGACCGCAAATACGTGACGGAATCAGTTTTTGTTTTGCTTTTAAAATGGAAATAGCGTCATGCACGTATAGCGCTTTCAAGGAAGCTGCGAATCGGCCGCTAATTGAGAGATAAAAGGTAGTAAAGGACTATTAGGAAGAAAGACGTACATTCCGACGCAGAAATATCCTGCGGAAACCATGCGATTCTGTGACAAGAGCCTTAAGTTCTGAAAAACAGTGGAATATCACCAAGCGTTTGGACTGTCCGTATAGCTAAGTAAAACAAGTGACAACACCGAAGGTGAATAAGTTAAAAAAAAACATTCCAGCGCAAGAAGTTTCATAATGAGTTTCGAAAGAACTTTGCCAGAGGGAGCAGCACGCCACTTGACCCAAGTAATGGAAATTTGTTGCTTTTTAGATGGGAAAAAAATGATTTATTGACGAGGCGATTATTACGAATTCGTCGACTTTTTTGTATTAGAATCTAAAGAAGTCTTTGGTTTTCCTATAATGTACTGTGAAATACACAGCGTGGATATTACGAAAATGGGGACCGATGCACATTGGTTTCAAATGCCTGCAAACAAGGAGGAAAAACACAGCTTGGTAAGCATTCCACATCCGTGTTGTAAGGCTTTTGAATGAGTCTCGTAGCATGAAGAGTTTTGCGGTTGAATTGTTGAGCTGGGGAATTGCAGCTGGCAATTTCATTTGAGCACTGTTTGTTGAAATAACGATAGAACTGTAAGGGACATGTGACATTTCTACGAATTGAATGAAAGAAAGTCCAATGTTCGTGCAATGGGGTTTTCGGCACAACAGACCAGGTATGGCAGTTTTACTCAAGTTTTGAGCGGATTTATGCTTTAATCAGGGTTATAGCGAATCAATTCCGATGAAAATGTTTCCCTTGTCAGCAATGTAAATCAGATTGCTGAATAGGAAACAGTCCAAGGGAAATTTTATTAAATTTTATTCCCGATTAGGGGTGAACATATTGTAGCCAGATCAGAAGGGCTGAAATATTTCTTGCACCGATTGAGGAAACCTAGACACTTCTAAGCTTTTTTGGCGACTTCGTGGATATGGTCATTGCAACGAAGGTTGTTACGAACACACAAACACACCGGTAATGGAGAGTCTTTTGGTTTCGGTGATGCAAGTGGCCCATTCATGGATAATCGCTGTAGATTCAGGATTCGCTTTAGAGACAGCAGACAGCATTAGCTAACCCCATTTTACAGTGCTGTTAAGGTCGGAATTTAATGAGCTTGGCATACGTCGCCGTTCCAGTTCTACGGCCGAAGAGCAGGGACGTGAGTCCTGAAACAAGTATGGAAAGCTGAAGGTACTGTCATCAGCGAAGGAGTGAGTTGGATTAGAAGTTGTAGACAGAAGATGATTTATGAAAAGAAAGAAAGAAAGTCGGAGACAAAACAGGACACTCATTCCGTAACATTTTAAACGATTATAGTCGAAACGATAGACCAACTAGCAACTAATTGCTAAAATTATAAGTGTTAGAGCTTAATCCAGTTAATTTTCCACAAATAAAGGGTTTTTCAATAGGGACGCTACAAAAGTAGAGCGACAGGGACAGCAAACGACGCCGAATTTCTTGCCGCTCTTTTGACATTTCTCTTCAGTAAGGTTTGCCATTTTATGATGGAGAGATATACGAGCCAACAACGAGTCGAAATTATTAAAATTTACTACCGAAATTCGGAGTCAGTGGGCTCAACGTTAAGAGCGCTACGTCCAATTTATGGTCGTCATAATCGTCCTAGCAGATCAACAATTGAGCGTCTAGTGGAAAAATTTGAATCCACAGGCACAGTACAAAATGTTCCCGTGCCAGTGAGACAAAGAAGTGCCCGTAGTGTCGAGAATATTGCTGCCGCTGAGGCTTCAGTTGAAGAAAGCCCAAAAGTGTCTCTCACACGTCGTTCTCAAACGTTGGGCGTCTCTGTGACATCGTTGTGGCGAATTTTGCGAAAAGATCTTGGCCTACATCCTTACAAGATTAAATTGACGCAAGAACTGAAGTCGCTTGACCACCAGAAGCGTCGTATGTTCGTGAATTGGGCTGAGCAACAACTTGAAAATGATTCATCGAAAAATCATCTTCAGGCTCATTTCTGGCTGAATGGCTTCGTCAATAAACAAAATATGCGGTATTGGTTGTGCAGCAATCCACACGTACTCCATGAGTCATCATTGCATTCCGAAAAAATTACGGTTTGGTGTGGTTTATGGGCCGGCGGCGTCATTGGGCCGTACTTCTTCCGTGATGATCAAGACCGGCACGTTACTGTGAATGGGAATCGCACCGTTCAATGACAACCGAATATTTTTGGCCCCAATTGGATGATATGGACTTGGAGGACATGTGGTTCCAACAGGACGGCGACACAAGCCACACAGCGAATGTCACAATCAATTTATTGGAAACCAATTTTGGAGAACGTGTTATCTCACGAAATGGTCCAGTCGCTTGGCCGCCTCGGTCGTGCGATTTGACGCCGTTAGACTATTTCCTGTGGGGCTACGTCAAGGCTATGGTCTATGCCAACAAGCCAGCGACGATTGATGAACTTCGTACGAATATCGAACGTGAAATTGCAGCAGTATCGGCCGATTTATGCTTGAAAACCGTCGAAAATTGGGTTCCGCGTCTGGGCTTCTGCAAGCGTGCCCGTGGTGGCCATGCAACAGAAATCGAGTTCCATACATAATGGCATCGAACGTACTTTAACAGGAATAACGAATTTCATCCATATCTAAAACCGTTTTTGTTTTATTTAAAACAACTTTTGTAGCGCTCTTTATAATGAAACCTGACGTTTGTCAAAAAAATTCGACCAGAATATGGCTCATTTTGGTGATCAAAGTTGCAAAAAGGATATCTTTTAGACGATCGTTGATATACGGAATCTGCCCCCAGGGCACTCATTCCGTAACATTTCAGACGATTATCGAACTCCAAAAATTGCAAGTATTATTGTAAAAATTACGAGTTTGAGAGTCAACTTTCCATCATAAATATAATGAAAGCTGACATAGCCTAAAGCCGTGGAAGCTAGTGCTATAATTTTTATTTGTTTGTGTAATTTATTTGTGTAACAATGAAGTTATAACAATAATAATAATAAAAGCTGACAATAGTGTAAAAAATTCCGGTAGGTAGAATATAATTTATTACGATCATCAACGTTTCAAAAACGATATCTTCCAGACAATTATTGTCATACGGCATCTGCCCCCAGAGCTTAGGGGAACACCAGCGTTTATATGGTGAGTTTCAGACTTGAAACCGTCCAATAGGACTAGAATTGAATGGCCAGAAAGGTTTAATCCTTTGATTAGAGCCGCATCGATTGCATGATGCCAAAGCCTGTCAAATGCCTTTGAAATATCAAGCGCAGAAATTTTCGTTTCACCCGAGTGATGGAGAGATTGGTTCAACTTCTCGATGAGATAATCCATCAAATCACCAGTGGATCTATTGCCACGAAACCATACTGAAGGAGCTTCCGTGATTCAAGATTTAAGCTGACGATTTGTTAGCATTTCGATGACCTTACAAAGAATGGACAAAGTGCTATATGGGTCAGTAATTGGTGGGAGAAGACGAATGGCCTTTTTTGGGAACTTGCTAGACAAATGCTGTTTTTCAGCTCCTCTGAAAGAGTCCAAAAGAATAGAAGAGATGGAAAGCTATCGTTTTGCCAGAGGGAAAAACACCTCTTTAGAATAATGAGGGAGATGGAGTGTGAACCAGCGAGTTTATTTATGTTCAGATCATAAAGTACTCTCGCGACTTTACGAGTGCGAAAATGGATTTCGACGCACAGGTGGAAACAAAGCGCAATCAGGAAGCATTGAGCTAGCAGTGAAATGAGCTGAAAGAAGATAGGCTTGGAGCTGACGATAACAGCCCCAATACAACTAGGTTAAGGGGAACCATCACCTCCAACGAAGCAATCAAGTTGGAGTTACCTTAGTACTACACAAGTTGATTCGTTCTATGCAACGAATAGCTTTGCGACAGTATTAAAGTGGGACAGAGGAATATTCTGTCACCCATCCTATTTCTACTGGCGACAGATAGACTGACTAGCCACTGTAGGTTGGTACATCTGAAAGATGTGGTTATCCATTGAGCACCGTTTGAGAGGAGAGGCCACCGAGGTTATGTTGGCAAGTGCCAAGAGCGAAACGAAATGTATCAATCACTGCAACTGTGGAAAGCTGGCTGGTCTCATGACCAATCGCAACAAGACCAAAATAGTGCACACCACATGCTTATCGAGAGCCCGGAGCAGTTTACATATCAAAGCAGTTTTGTTTTTTCCGACGGAGGTGCGGATCTGTTTATTATCTTAATGACAGAACAGATAGAGCCAACATAACCTTTCGAATGCGGTTTTAAGAATAGAAGAAGAATCAAATATCCCTACGCACCACGTTAGGCTCTTCCATTCTAAGGGTAAATACTTTATACTGCATTTAAAACCTCAAAAATATCTAAATAGGGCTACGGACATGCGTTAACTGCTTCCCGCGATTCTCTGACCACCATTAGATCCAGTTGCCACCAATCATATCAGCCCAAGAAACGGGGTATGTATGTATCGCATAAAACAATATGTTGGATGATGAGAAGACGAAACAACAAAATCGCAAAGCAGTCCTCCAAATGGAGTCCCCAAGAAACAATGCGGGTTGGTAGATTAAAAACTACATGCAAACAAACAACAGTCTTGGACGTAGCTCAGCGATTAAGTGACCTCAGCTGAAATATCTTCTGGCAGATCGAGAATGATGGAAGAGATTTTTGATAGCTACAACTGTTTGCTGGAGTAGCAGCGGACTAAGTTTTAAAGTGAATTTCGGTTAGAGAAGCCGTGCGAACAACTACAGCCTTGCCAAAGGTAAATAACATTTATGAGCCCCTAACTCGCATTTTACAACCAGACAGCGATCTTTTTCGGTAGGTAGAAGTTGAATTTAGTCACAAAAGGCGGACCTTTGCTTCCCTTAATAACCGACGGAAGCTAAACCTAAAACAGGTAGTTCTGGCTTTCTCGAAAAGCTGATATGAAAGGTGGTGGCAGACATTTTGAGAACAAGGACTACCCCAGATGATATTTGACTATAATTTCTAAAATATGTCGAACCGATTGAGATTATTGCCCACCATGTTCGACAAATCGACCAACTGGTGGTCAAGGTTAAGCCGTGAAACTGTGAAAACACGACACACCTTCGATGTATGTACCTACCTCAGTAGAGGGGCAGTGGTTTAGTGGTTAATGTGCTGCACTTCTGAGCCAAGGGATTCAGATTCAAGCCTCAGAAAAATACAAATAACTCCTTAAGGTATTTTTTTTAATGAACATCAGAGCTCCGACCCTCTCGATTGCTCGCAAAAGTAAAAAAATAACTACTACCCACTACGGAACGCGCTACTTGAGGCATTTGGCAAAGCACGGAGCCAACTTAAGACGGTTGTTAAGCGAGTATCTGCCTTAAAAGTGCACCTGTCGACAATGTCCATCGAACATTCAAAAGTAGAACTGGACAACAATTTTCAATTTAATTTCACACAAACGATTGCTTTTAAGAAGCATATAAACTCACTTTGGCAAATGAACTCTCTTTGGCGGCGCTTTTGTTCGAGGTGAAGTCTTTTAAGGACAATCCGAAGTAGTTCAGTCTTTGTGAAACCGTAGAGTTGCCGCCATAATTGATTCCATCTAGAGAATGGGTCCGCTGCCTTCAAGGAGCAACAAGAAAAACCCTGG
Organism: Cheilosia impressa; assembly: GCA_948293265.1. Lineage (NCBI taxonomy): Eukaryota > Metazoa > Arthropoda > Insecta > Diptera > Syrphidae > Cheilosia > Cheilosia impressa. The sequence goes on from OX411882.1 coordinate 6,640,392, forward strand.
ACCTGTCTTGCTAATCGTGTGCTTACTCACAATATCTCTAGTAACTTATCATCAAAAAGCATTCATTTGCAAAACTAGCGCGAAGCAACGAGGCGACTGAATAAGAATGCTAAAAGCAAAGAGAACTTTCGGGAATGTCACGTGAAGCTACTCGTGACGCAATTCGCATATTTGTTCAAGTTATACACGCATTGCTAAAGGCTCCAAATGTGTTACCTATCTAGACCGCACAGATAGAACCATCACTTCTACCGGACCGTTTGTGTGCAGTTGGTTTTCACAATTACTCATTTTTTTGTCTGTATATCATTTGCAAACATTTGCACAACAAAGTATCTCGCTGTGTTTGATCAACCTTATCTTAAGCTGTATTTGCATCAAAACTATAATTCAAACCGATGAAGGATTACCTTGCACACGTCAGTCGCTGTCACGGCCGTCCATAGGACAACTACCTGCCGTCCATCAAAATGTCACATTTCAATTCATCCACCGTCGAAGCATAATTATTGTGTTATGTAAGTTCCGCCCCACGAATGCCCACCCCACCAACACACTCGTGTGCAGAGCATTCGGCTCAACTGTGAAAACATCCTCTCTCGGTGGGATATAGGGCAAAGTTCACAACACAAAATGACCTTTATGCGGGATCAATAATCCTGTGTACAGGTACACATTTTGAAGAGCATGTTTGCGAAATTCCAATTGACGAAGCAAACCTTTGTCCAACCAAACTACCAGCGACTAATAAATCTTGAATCTTCTATCTCCTTTAACAAACAGACCTTTTCAGCGAATTATCTTTCTTGAGGCGCGACAACATCAAGTCCAAAAGTACTCGTATAATCAAAACTCGTTCCCCGTTCATAATTCTTAATCCAGTTGTTTTCGTTACGCCTGTGACGTACATGTATGTACTTATGGTGCGCGACGAGAGATATAGTGCACATACACAAATATCGTGAACACAAATTACACACAATGTCATTTGTTCTGTTATCATCAATGATTTATTCACGAATCCACAGCACAAGCGTAATCAAGGGTTTGACGCTTCTTGTGTTCTCGTTGTTTAATTTAAGCTAATGCCTGATTATTTGTTGGCAACTAGTAGATGGCATTATGGTAATCTGGCCATCGCAGGTGAGTCCATTTGATGGTTGAAAATCGATGGGAAATTATGAATCATTTCGTGAATTGCAGCAGTAATTGTGTGTGGTGTGGCGTTTCGTTGGGGTGTGTCACCCGGGGTAACTAGAGAAAATTAACGACTTCGCGGAGCTGCAGGAAATTTGAATGGATTTAGAACCATTTCACTTTTCGGCAATTTCTTCTTTCGGTTTTAATGGCTGCCTGTAACCAAATTGGGCAAAAGTTTGCACGTGCCAAAAAGTCGTTTAGACGAATATGTGGTGTGGAAAATGCCACGGAATATTTATGAACAAAACGTTTATGGTGTGCGTCGGAGAGGCAGGCAATGAAAATAAGTGGGCTGCATCCATCGCGGACAACAAAAGCATGGGGTAAAACGTGGGAAGACCTCCTGGCAACTGTGTTGTTATCAAGCTCCTATGTAGAGAAATAACTCGTTAGTTTTATGATCTTATTAACAAATAAAAAGAGCTAACAATTACTCACGTTTTTGTACAACAACATCTTAGAGCTAGGGACCAACTTCCATGGGAGTTTGAAAAGCTCATATCCACCTTAAGGTTGAAAATTACATCCCAACGCAAATTAAACGAAGAATAACGCTTGGGGATCGCTGTTTCCTTTGAGCGAAAAGCCCGAACAACTTCTGTTTATGAGCTTGGAGTCTATCTAAAGAGGATTAAGGTAAATACTTTGTCGCTATACAAAAGGGCGTCCGAGGGCTTTGCACAAAAATCGTCTAAAATGGCTAGAGGACGTGTTCACTCAAAAAATCGTTGCCAGTATGAAATGCGCCAGCTCTCTACTATAAACTACTAACTTCGTGGCTGATATAACCAAAAGTAAGTTGTGGTGCTAATTAACGTGGCTACAAGGCTTTAAACAGAGCTGTAGGAACCAACCAACAATTTTAGGAAATCTAGTTCGTCTGTTATGCCTGTAAACGGATATGGGATGAACACAAACGCTGCGGCCCAAAGGGTCTTTGACTCCAGTCCAATAAAAACAACAAAGGAAAGAGGGAGACTTCGCCCTAGGTGGGTTAATACCGCGCGACTTTGGAGAGGCGTGTTGGGTTGGGCCTCACCAACGGAGGTGCTCCATCCATTCAACTTTCCTGGCGCTTGTTATGGAAAAACGTGGTAGGCCATCGGTGAAAATCATTTCTGATGCAACCCACATTGAAATTTGCTTACCAGGCTGGCGAATCCGCGGTCACAGCTTTTCATTATATAGGAAAGAAGATTAAAGGCTCGGTTGAGACTAAATAAACTGCGATTTGTCCCTTTATAGTAGTTGGCGCCACAGGCCCGTAGGTCTAGCTTTTCACAACCATTCGTTTTGTGTGAGTTTTCAATTTTTTGGACGCAGTGGAAAAAACGATGGAATTTGAGTTTTTTTTAGGGAATCGAGCGTGGAACCTCTCGCTTTGTAGTCCAAAACACTAACCACTAAGTCACTGCGCCCACATCTGTTCCTTCCTAAAAACTCTCAAGGAACTGGCATGTGTTCTCTGAACAGTACAACCTCAACTTTTCTCGCCTTCCTTTGACATCCCAGGGAACTGAGCAGCAGACGAACTGGTAAGAATAGGCTCCTCCGGCGCTGACGCGTGTTTGCACAACGTGGCGACGAACGCAACAGGCAAAGCAAGTCATAGATGGAAAAATCTAAGCTACTGCGACGTTGCTAGGCTTACAGGGCCACTGCTACTCAACAGATCCAGGATCTCAAAAGTCGTTCATTTCATTTCGGGGCATTGTTTTCTGAGCAGACACATGCAAAGACTTGGACTGCCATACAATGACTTATGCAGAAGCTGTATAGACGACGAGGAGGATGAATCCATCACAAACACCCTCTCTGTCCCCTTTCCAACTTAAGGTAGGCTTACTTAGGAAACTATTTGCTCAATAATCTCAGTGATCTAACCTACAAACAATGCCGCTCTTAGCTTTAAAAACGGAAGTAAATAGTTCACATGAGTGGCCACTAAAGGAACCATCTCCCTCAATACCAGTGGGCACACTTGACCGATAAACGTCAACATTACATTGCAAAATGCGCAAAATTGACGTCTCTATTCTAATGTTTGACAAAGTGCCTACAACTGCCTCTGGTTCGACCCGATTCAATGCTCCCTCGTAGTCTAGGAACAGTTCTAACGTTACTAGCGAGTAAAGGCCTTTTTCGACCAATTTCTTGGTATTATAACATTTAACGAAAACGCGCAATGTTTTCAAAATCAAAAGGGGTGTTCCAGTATTAAAACTCAGTCTATACACCTCACTGGACGGGTATTGATCACGTTAATACACCTCATTCATAGTCACAACTAAATACAACTCATCCTAGCCGTACTCAACTCAACTTTGAGACATTTTATCCACCATAGATAGCTTTAAAACATAAAATATATAATACAAGTTGTCGGGCATCATCCTGTAAGAAATGTCCCATAGATGAGCCGCTGGAATATGAAATAGCGGTAGCCTCACACCACTCAAAATACTCGACAAAACATAAAATTCGTTCACAATGCCAAAGGACTAGCTGCCTGTCTGCTCTCCATTGCACACATGCCACAACGATGATTCCACACATTCCTCGGTAAACCCCCAAGAGCCTAAACAAGCTCACCCCAATAACAAAACCGTCCAGCATGACAACTCCCCCCAGCAACATCTTAATCCAATATCAACCAAACGTGATGACTTATCACCACCACCACCACCACCAGAACCACAACAAACAATATTATATCTGCTTCCTTCAGTTTCCTTTCCACCACAGTTCAATTAAACTATGCTCAGGGTGATTTAATGCTCCCACATGACCCACGATGTTGTTTTGCTAAGGCCTCCCCGGGTAAACGTGACTAGAATTTGTTTATATACGAGTATTTACTCACCTTTTCAATGTTGTACTTTTCCAAAGCCTGTGTCGCACAGTCAACAGCGTCCTGTTGCATCTCCTCGCTCATATCAGCATTCTTAATGACAGCTTTGCGATCGGACATTTTGCTTCGAAATTATTCCTATTGGTTTATCTGCAAATACAAGGAGATAAAAGGAGAATTGTAAATACAGTGACCGAGTCTATGTGAAAGCATAATATTAACAGATTAAGGCACTGATTACAGCCATGTGCTATACATCAGCACTCGAGGGTACATATTTGCACAGAGATATCGATTACTAGCTTTTTTTTCTGCTAAAAGTGGATTTCCTCAAAGGAAATACCTAACCATCTCTCTCCCCCTCTCTCTGGGTGAGTACACTAATCGGGTCACTTAGGTGAAGTTCAAACTTTGGCAGGGATTATTTGAAAATCGTTAAAATGTGAGTTTCTCCTCCATTTAGCAATTACCTAGTGCCCGCCCGTGCCTTGTTCGACATTTTGTCAATCGATAGGAGTTTGTGTGAGGCAAGGTAGCTCCTTCCAACCCACACCTGTCAACTAATCAATTTTGATTTCATTTACACACGAGTGGAGAGGAAAATGTCTCCTCCAAAGAGGAAGAGAGCAGCTGGCGCTTTTTATCTCTTGAACGGTGACTGGTGCATTTTGTTGAATCTGTTGATGCAGCAGCAGCATCACCATCAAACGGCTAATGACTTAAATAACTGTTGATCCTTCTCGTCGTCGTGATATTTATGCACAGATTTGAAAGAAGCAAAAACTTATTCTAACATAGTAATCCATTAGTGGACTCAACCTGACGCCCCTTGGTTTCTTCTGTGCCCTTTGAATTCATTTAATTTACATCCATTTCGGAAGATTCCCTAATGACGGCGAAATGAACAGAAAGTAAAACAAAAACACCAACGGGTGAGGCAAACAACCTTGACTTAGATAAAGGCTTGTAAAATGTACAAGTGTAGCTATACACAGCTAGCAATCTTTTTCTGCCCAAAGTACAATGTAGTCCTCATTCCGGAGGGTGGGTTATTTTTAAATCAGCCTTAGTTAACGAAGGGAACATAATTTATGAACAGCTAGGACCAAAATAGTTGTACAATTGTGTATTTGAAATTAACGTGTGCGCGCGGTTTACATCAGTATTGGTCTTCTTATATGCAGTCGCGATTTAACTAGAGGTTTGCCCCTCGCTTTCCCTGAGAAATAGATTGACAACTCAGCAAATCAGGCGAAGTCATCGGGAGTAATTTAACTGAGGACAACTGAAAGAATCAGTTCCTCCCATTTTGATTTACCAACAGGCACAGGTTGCGATATTGATTATGAGCTACAAAATAGATCATCATATACATCGCGTCCCTTTTCCAACTCTAATACGGAGATATGGCAGCACCAGTGTGAATAGTCCAGCGATTGGATTTTTGTTAGCGGGGCTTCAAACGACGTCCACAGAACCGTGACAGGGAGACGAATCATGGGTCTGTGCATATGAACCCGAAACTAAACACCAATCGACTGTATAAAGGTCGCTCAAGACGAGCCAAATCCAACAAAAGTTGCTCGCATTTCGAAGCAAATGGTCGCCTGTTTTTTTTTTAAATGGAAATGTCGCCACCGTCCATTAGCGCAGCGAAGAACTTGCAATTCTGAATGGTACACCATCATTTGTTTCCCAAAAGTGTTTAGAAAAATAAGGGAGACCAATTGCAGAGGACAAAGCATTCTCCACCACGAAAATCGGCTCAAACGAGTGCATTTTTTGCGGTAGACATTAACTGCACGGGAAAATTTTTCTTCCAAACTGAAAGTAGAAGTTTCTTAAAACAAGAACATAAAAGTACGGTTATGGTCCATGACATTTATTTCTTCTTTTTAACATTTTCTGTGAATGAATCAAGAATGAGAGAAAAACGAAAAATTTAGAAAATTATTCTTGAATTAAGAAAATAATTCATTAATATTCTCAAGAATTGTTTTCTTCCAATCAGATTTATTTTTCCTAAATCGTGTATAGGTTTTCTTGATCCAAGAAATTGATCGCTTAGTGAGATATGTGACGTTAAAAAATTATTTCTTATATTTAGAACTTTGGTCTGTGATCATGCAGAATTTTTCTTGATCCAAGAGACGGTTTGTGCAGAATTAGACTTGACATCAAGAACTATTTTCTTATACCAACAACTTTTTTCTAAAATCTAGAAGAATTTTTATTGTTCCCAGAAACAGATACATATTTGAATTCGAATTGTCTCCCCAAGAAAATTTTTCTTACATGAAGAATGAACGAATGTGAATGACCCGCTATTTCGGTAGCTGTCACTTTTGAAGCTTTTATTCTTTGACATTTGACAAGTAGAAACTACGCCATTACTAAAAATGGAACGACACACGCTTCAACAACGCATTCAAATTCACTACAAAAATGGTGAAAAAACGTCGTGTCTTTGCTGATTGGGTCCTTGAAATGCATGAAAATGATCCGGAATTCCATCGAAAAATCATCTTGACTGATGAGGCCCATTTCCCCCTCGGTGGCTACGTCAACAAGCAAAATTGTCACATCTGGGGATCGGAAAACCCAAGAGTTATTGTTGAGAAGCCTCTCCATCCTCAACGTGAGACTATCGAGGACATAGGGCAGCCACTTTGCGATTTGGTTATGGAAACTTTCATGAAAAGGATATGGTCCTGTATGCGTGCTCGTGGTGGCCATTTGGATGATGTTGTTTTTCATTATTAACGGCATACCTTCATCTTTATTATGAAATAAACATCCGATCATTTATCTCAAAAAATGAAATTTTTCATTGAATACCAAAATAACACCTCTTATTGGAAAACCCTTTATATACACTAAATGCTTACAAAGTGTAATGCATTTGTAATAATTAATAAATGTAGAATTAATTATAACAGTTATACTCTCGGATGTTTGTCAGACGTTCGCGAGAGGTGGCGCAGTGAAAAAAAAACCCTTAAGTTGGAATTTCGGTTTTCTCGGGATTCGAACATGGGACCCCTCGCTTAGTAGTCCAACACACTAATCACTAAGCCACTGCGCCTACCACCTAGCTATCTATTTTTGCATAAATGCCCATTTTTTAATTTTTATCAGTGTCAGAGTCAGTTTGTTTACAGCCATGTTCAAACTGTTTGAAAAAAAAAAACGATTGACGGCATGACCGAACGATGCGATTGTGATGATACACGAACCAAATTTTTTACGACCGTTTAATACAATCGTTTGGACGATGATCGTTTTAAAAGTTAGGCGATGAGATCCCTGGGTTCGGGATAGCAGCAATGACTCTAAACACTGCATCTTGGCCTTGGTTGTAGCTGTATAACAGGTCCGGACTAGTATTTAACTTAGTCATGCCCAATCGTCTGCAGATTAAACATATCTTCCTCTGTAGCCTTTTCCTAAGCACTGCTTTTTCCACCCTATTGTGACCACTTCGTCATTCCACATTTATAGCATCAATTCTAGGCCATAGCGTCAAATTAAAGATCAGTAACACAATCAATTCACTAAAGAAGCCGCGCAGCATCAGGGGAGGGGTTGTTCCAATTGGGCTTTAGGTTTTTTGTTTTGTTTAATTACGTACAGCGACAAAAATATGTGAGCCTCACCACTAAGGATAATATTCGTTAAGACATCATGATCTTGTTCATTTATTTTCAGCGCATAATCTTCGAAAGTACGGCTTGATCGGTGTCTGCTGGCTTCAATTGGTGTGTCAACTGGATTTTATAAGAACCAAGGTTAAGGTATTTTTTGCAAAATGTGTCCGTTTCTGTGATTGTATCCAAACGGTTGATCTCCAATTGTGATACACCCTCTTAGCTAGGGTGGCTATATTTTCATCCAACCTTGCCGTCAAAAAGATGGAGTGCCTCCACAAATCAGTCAGAGATGTTTAAATTTGTCCTTTAAATTCAATAAATCTGTGCGTGGAGGCGCGGGCTTTTGCCCAAAAGCAGTACGAACAATACGAACACTTTTTTTGTGAATTTCCACTACTTCAGTACGTTTTGCGACTGTGTATATTAAATTGAATAACCTCCTCCTTTGTCAAAAGTAATCGCAATGATATGATATGGCACATGCAAAAACTTAGTTATCTAAAGTCGACTAAATTGGACTGGACTAGATGTAACCTGAACGCAATTTCTAGATTGGTCGGGAACGTTACTTAGGCCATAGTTATAGTAAAACAAAATCGTAAAAATGTTCTTTTTCTTTTCTTTTACCACTTAGACCTAATGGTTGAACTCAATCTTGGTCTTAAAATGTTGCTTATGAACTATAAGGTTAGTTTATCAAAAAAGAAATAAGAATGATCTTTAAATTTTCTAGAAAAATAATTTATTAATTTTTCCATCATATTCTCAGTTAATTCCACAAAAAAAAAAAATCATTCTACTGAAATATTTCATTTCTTTACTACTCCATCTGGCAGGAGTTTTTTTTTGGTGGAATTCAATCAGTGGAAGTTGATTTGTTGCAATTGTTTTCGAAGGGAACAGTTTTTCTGACAGCTTTTTTGCTATGACCGCCTAAATGTAAAAAAAAAACTCATTGTCATGCTATTCCAACTTTTTCGGTTGCATTTTACGTATGGCTATAACTGATGAATTATGCTACGTCATCCACATAAATATGCGAACTGTCAACTAGCTACCCTCTTTCAAAAACGTCAACTTAAAAAGCTGCTCATGACCGTCTAAGCCAATCAAAATTGAGTCAGCAAGATGTCAGACTTATTAAACTATAGGTCTGTCCCTTTACTTTTAAATCTTACGAATTTTTGCTTAATGCCGTTCCTTAACTCGAAATTTTTGTAAAAGAGAGAGGAGCCATCGAGAGAGCAAGATAATGCCACTCCACTGAGAATCTTCCGAGTTTTTACTCAACAAATTTCTTGGTGTAAGAATTGGAAAACCTGTCAGCTGTCACCTTACAAATAACAGCTGATTTGAAATATGTCGTCCTTTTTGACATATGAGTGCATTTGTCTTGATTTCTTTCCGACTGATACGGAAATATAAAATTTAATGTTCTCTTTAGATTCTTTTCCAATTCGCGACGAAATTCTTCCTTGCTGTAAGGAAAAGGACAATCTGGTCTCCACGAAATTTTTAATGCCGTGTCGCTTTTTCCTCTGTCGAACGCTTGTAGTTCAATCAGTACTCAGTACAAACTCCTCCAGATATGAACAGATAGGAAGAAATTCGATTAATTCCGAATCTCTTTTATTGATAGATGAATCAACTAATATTAGGCGTTTCTTATTTTACCCACATGATCTATTAGATCAATGATTTCCACCGTTTACAACAATACGTACGAGATCCAACTATTGTTGAAAACCATGAAAATCACTGATCTATATAGATCATGTAGGAACTAGGAATAACAAAAAAAGGCCTATTGCTAATAAATTAGCAAATTCTAAGAGTTTTTTTTTAGACATTTTAACGATTTTTCTTGCCTATACCACTTTTTTGAGTTTTTGAAAGACGTATCTGTCATTATTCGAAATCGTGGCTGAATTCCAAAACGCAGTACTTCTGCATAACTGCTCAGTCATGCGTTCCAAAACGCAAAACGGATTACTATGATGCAATGCATACTTTTGTAAAACGCATTGTGAACGCATCAACTGCGCAAAACAAAAGCAAGTGGAGCAGTGGTAATGGATTATGATCCAAATGACAGTTGACATTTGAGTTTGAACAGCCAAATAAAATGGATTGGCCGAGTTAAGTAAAATACATGGTTTCTATTGTTAGAAAAAAAATCCCTGACTTTCCCTGACCAGTTTTGAAGTTTTCCCTGACCAAATTTTGCAAACACTAGTTCTTGAGATTAATAAGTTATATAGGGTTTATTTTCTTGTTTGAAACAAATCACAATATAAAAGTAGGTAATTGTCAGTCTTGTTAATTCTTAATGGAACAGCTTCCATATTGCACTGCAATTTTTCATTTTTGTTGGTTTCATGAATATCTAACGGCCATATTATTCACTACCTTAAATCCGGGTTAAACGTTACACCCGGGTTTAAGTGAGTTTAACCCAAAACTCAAACCCAAGTCCATAATATTCAGTCGTTTAACCCGAGCATAAACCCATTTTTTTAAACTTGACAGCGTTTAATCCGATTGGATTTAAACGCGCTCCGGAAACCAGTTTAAGTTCTTTAACTCGGGTTAAAGCTTAATTTCATAATATTGACATTTTATTTCTCGCAGGACGCGAGAAATAAGAAAAGAAGAAAAGTGAAATAGAAAATAAAAAGGGGCAAAGAGTCAACAAAAAGTGGATTTCATTCATGAAATGGAGAGTTGACGGTAAATCAACGTCGTCCTCGATTTTGATGTGGTGGATTTTCGGTAATATATCCGACTAAAGAATCTCCCTTTCTGAAGGCTACATAGATTCCATGATTCTACTAATGCACTAAAAACTAAAATCGTCACACCACAAATTAAATCAATTTCCAAGTGTCAAATAACAAAACACACATGCCATTATTTGTGAATTTTGACATTACGTGGGTTTAAAACGGATTAAAAACGGGTTAAAGTGTTTTAAATCCGCATTTTAATCCAACGGTTTAATGCGTGTTTTTCAGTGAATAATATGGACACAAGTTTAAATTATCGGGTTTAAAAAATGCGGATTAATGATCGGGTATAAAATAAACTTAAACGTGAGTTACACCCGGAGTGAATAATATGGCCGTAAGAGAAGAGAACAAAACATTGAATTTAGCGTACTACGCTGCTCGAGCTAAACTAAATTTGATCTGGTCTCAAACTTTTCTCTCCAAACATTAGCTAAAGTCCTATCTAAAATTTGACAACAACATCGGATGACTTCTTTTGGCCCACCTTGTAAAAGGGTTTGTGTTAAGGTACGTTTGGGTAGACTTCAGGGCTCGACATAAATATTTTTTTTTTTTAAATTACATAAAAAAAATAGATAGAGTGAACTTTTCGTGACTGTTCTCGAAATTCCCTGACTTTCCCTGACATTCCCTGACCAAATTTTCGTTCCCTGACTTTCCAGACCAGTGGACACCATGAATAATATATTTTGTAATAATTTGCAAATCTTACTTTGGTTTGCAGTAACAAATGCATAACTAATGCAAAGCAGCGCAAGAGCATTCATAAACTGGCATCAGAAAAGCAGTGTGCACTCACAATGCGCATTTTTTTGTTGACGTTTTGGAATTTAGCCCGATACCGTTTCCTAACTTTTTCGTAAGTGTCTCTATCTGAAAGAGAATTAGTGCCCAACTCTGTCATTTTGACAGCCTTTTCCATTCTTACTGCAAAAGTAAAGGAACAAACCTTATACGCATAACCGTCTCCAAAGGTAGTATAAGTTGTTTTTTTGACAGTTCAAACAATGGTGATGTTTAGGGAAGTAAGTCTGACAGCATTTTTGTCTCTCTTTTCATTGGTCTAGATTTCATGAAAATCCTGGCTGTTCACGGAATTAAGTTGAGTTTATGTGGTGAAACAAAAAAAAATTCCGTCACGTAATACTTGTTCACGGGCGACGCGATTCGACTCATAGGGCGGGATTCTGTAAAAAATTTAAACGAAACACACTTTCGCGTATCAACAAACGAAAGAACTCACGCGAAAGCGAATATTTGCTTCATGTAAATCCTAACGATTGCTTCTTCACATTCGTTTGGGCTTAAGCAGCTATGTGACAACAAAATTAGAATTTTGAAGTCTCGGTATGTCATTTTGTTTTTGTTAAATTTTTTTAAAAACTAACAGCTGACGATTGAAAATATGTTGTTTGTTGATTTTGATTGTTTGGTTTCAATAAAAATGTAAGTTAAATAAATAAGTTACATTTTTTCAGCTGTTTCAAAAGGAAACGTCAAGAAAATAGCTGTCGTTTGAGATGATAAAATCTGTTCGTTTTTAAGGTTACATGAAGCAAGAAAAGCGAAAACGTCAAGGAAAATGTGATCGTTTGTTGTTTTTCATTTTTGTCGGCCACGAGAATTCTTTCGTTTTTGATGTTACATGAAGCAAACCGTTCGTGAGTACGAAAACGTTATCGCCGTAGAAAGGGCCGACCCTGAATACTCCGTTGACATTTTGAATTTCATCTAGGCTGCGTTCCAAGGGTTAGTTAACTAACAACAATTTTTAGGATTTGCCAGTCGGGAAACATTGAACTAGCAAACAATGCTACGAAGTTGTCTAACTAACTAAAAGAAATGGCCGCCGTAGCCACTTCAACGTGCATGGTAAACGTTCCGGTAAAAAGTGACATTTGCGACAGCAAATATCAGTTTTTTTTCACTCTTCCAGCTACTATTAAACTAGGTACTCTAATGTTACCGTAGTTGACAATTAAACTTCCATCTTGTTGACAATTAAATTCATAGCCTTCATTTAGCTAGTCCAAACAAACCTGAACACAAACTAGGCATCCGACCGAGCGTCCCCAGTGGGGCGAAATTAAAAATTCCCCCTCCTGTTGACATGAACAACTTCTTACTTCATCCTTTTATGGATCACCCAATTTGCATTCCTTATTTCATTGTGCGCTTTTCACCTTTTGGCAATTAACTCCAACTAAAACCAGCAAGACATTGAACCAATTCGCTTATAGAAAAAGAAGAAGCAAAAAACACATGAAAGCCGTCTCAAGTGTTTGCTCATGAATCGTCCCATCGAATCCGCCTCAAGAAATAAGGTTATAGCCGCACATTCTCTCAAAGAAAACCCAATTCATCCTGCTGCCGACACATCCTTATCCGAAACCTTATATTTTTCTTCTTTCTTTTTTGTATTTCATTAATTTTGACATACATTGCACATCTCTAATCCCATTTCTTGTTTGTCTCCCTCAATCGTTATGTCAATAATAATAAAACGAAACTAAAAAGAAAACATCAACAGACACCACTGGCCGCCCTCCCACACACACCACCAAGCGTAAAGGAAGAGTCCACCATAGAATAACATTTCATCTTTATAACAAGCACGCTACACGAACATTGCTCTGTCAAAAGCCCGTAATGAGGTCAACGTTATTCACAGCATATAAATGACGTGACGACGATCTAGCAAAGACAAAAACAAAATCTCGGAAAAATCGGCCTAAAAAACGAAATGCAAAGAAAAACAAGCGCAATATTTGTGTACATTCACACAAGCAGCGAGCAGGGGAATAATTACAGAACAAAAAACACTCCATAACGAACGAATGAAGTTATACCCTATATTCGCTTCGAGTTGTTTTGGTTAATGTTGTTCTTGCTGCGAGGGGGTTAAGGCTTTTCATGGTCAAATGTTTATCTTTCTTTCGGCAAATGTGTCCTTAAAAAAAAACAGCAAACGGAGGCAGATTAATCACGGAATAAAAAGAAGTGTGATCCAATTTCGAAATGCGGGTGCTCCTTCGCAATCGTGTGGGGGAAAACAACGCCTGCGTGGTGGTGGGATATTTTATCCCTGAAAACTCTCCAACGTAAAGCAAACACAAAATTAAAATCACATCTGGTTTGTGTCTAAACGGTTGATTTTTGGCAGCAAAACGACAATGGCGGGACGTGGTTGACCTTGGCACATGGTGGGAACTTGCGGCAGCGATCAAGATGCCTCTTCAGAAGAACTTGACATTGTCTCCGAGCCGTCTAATTTGACCTCGTTGCGAGTGATGACCACGGACTAAATATGATATGGTTGGTTTAATTTAGAAATATTGGGTCCTTCAAGCTTGGTAATGTTTGAGAAGTTGCGTCGGCACACTCACTGGGATATAATTGCGGCCAATCGTACCGTCATCAAGTGGAGCCGTCTGGATAGGTATTTCAACTTGCGATGAACATGTACCGACTTTGACTAGAAACATGTTCGAAATTAAATGGGCAAACTTCTGAGCAACAAGTGTGATTGCTTTCTATGTGCTTAAGTGCGACTCTGGATGCAACTTTGAACGAATACCTCTGATGAGGAAGGCCACGAATTCTGTTTTGAATGTTATAAAAAAAAGGCCAGTAGACCAAAGCAAACAGAGCTGGTGGTTACTCGTGGTCATCAAGGTCCACGTCGCTTTAGCCCTTACAACTTTAATTGATCAGGGAATATACTGCGATGGAAATGAACACTAGACTTGTTTAAGACTGGTTTTAATTTTGAATGTACATACAAAAGATATAAGGACAACGACCTTCAGATATTCATGATCTACATCATGATGGCTCTTAAAAAGCCACGAGCTATCGAACAAGGAGCAACTGACGGAGACGTTGCGTTCCTATTAAGCTGACGCGATGTAGAAAATGCGAGGGATGGATGGAACGGGCAAAAGGAGTTTGAAAAAGCTGTAAAATCTCCTGCAATGATAGCTAACCGAAGGAAGCAGCGTATATTTGAATCCGAAGTTACAGTCTACCACAATCGGGAATGGACAGATTCTATTTGACTTGGCGATGGAGCAAGGCCCGTTTCTTGCGTCTTGGTATGTGCAGGGCAACGTGACAAAAATAACTGATGGATCATATTGTAAACACATGGCTGCAGTATTTTAAACAACGTCATTCTCAAGGAGCCAATATCGGTTTGGACCACTAGCGAGATGCGCCCAAGGTACGCTTGCGTAAAACTCTTACGAGAAATTACTCAGAAAGATCTAATACGGAAACATGAAGGTTCTGTTGGGACCTACAAGTCGGTACGGTGCGGGGTCAGGCATATACTCCAACGAGTTGGACCTACATGTGCCCCTGAGGCTCCTGGACACGTGCAGTGTGTTCTAGGCAGAGATTCTGACCGTACTCAAAGCTGCAGAGGAACTTGAGATGATATCGATATCCAATAAGAATATCGCCATCTACATTGATAGCCAGGCGTGGATCACATTCCACTAAATCTGAATAGTCAGGAGTTGCCGAACAATGCTTAAGGCATTATGTTTGCAGAACCGAGTCAGATTGTGTTGGGTACCTGGGCATTGTGATATTGATGGTAACGAAAAAGCCGCTAAGGAAGGAGCGGAGCTCCCATTAAATAAAATGATTAAGGGCATCAGACCACCTATGGCCGTTGCTAGAAGGGTTATCTTCGTGAAAACCTCCAATAAAGCAGCCACAAGATGGTCACAGTTAGAAGGACACAGGGTCTCAAAGGCACTCTGGCCCGTCTTAAATAGGAAAAAGTCTGAAGAACTACTAAATCTCAGTAGAACAAAGTTAAGATTAACAGTAGGAATACTCTCTGGACACTGCCTTCTAAGGAAGCATGCCATGAGACTAGGCTTAGCTAATACGGATATATGCAGGTACTGTGAGGACCTGCGAGTCACGGAAGATATATCCCACCTTCTGTGCGAGCAATTGCTCGGAGTAGAAGGAAGCACCTAGGCAGGTACTTCTTTAACAACTTAGAGGATGTCGGTTCCTCAAACAATATCGGGACAATAATTAAATTCTGTACGGAAATTGAATGCTTGGGCGATTTGCAATTTGGTTTAGGTTTTTAACCGTAATGGTTCCCTGGGGATGGCGATGGGCCCGTATTGGTGCCTGGTCTTTTGTGACGATCTCACAACCCCATTCAACCTAACCTAACCTACAAGTCGCTTGACTGTGAATGTCACTTTGGCAGACACTTCTTTAATAATTTAGAGAAGGCTAGGCTTGACGTTGAAAGATTGTGTTAGAAAAAAACCTGCTGCACTCAGTAAGGTTTTCAAAGCTGAAGATGATTTGGCAGGAAGTAGTAACATGCACCAACTCATCAGTAAATTGTTCGGATAAAAGTCTGTATGCCCAAGAAAATAATTGAATGTCAGCATCGCTTGCCCGGCTAAAGAGAGAGAGCCCGGCTAAAGAGAGATCTTAATCTGCTTCAGTTAGAGCGACAGAATCCTACCAAATATCATCCTCACTAATAGACAGCTATACAAGTTTAAGGTTATTTTGGTCTTTATATTCTTTGTCTCCGGATTAAACTTTTCAAACCAAACCACATCGGAAATTAAGCCAATAATTACATTTGCAGAGCGCCTTTCCATTGGCTAAAAACAATTGAGTAGCAAAGCTTTGTCCAACAAAGTTTCAGGAGACTTCTTCGGTTGTGTGATCTGTAGAAACGAAGAAGTCAAAGCCATCTCCTTTGCAACTGGTCAGCAGCCATGAATGAGTAATCCCTTAAAAAAGGGACTTTGTATAGTTCATGTAAGTAGCATACAGCATTTTCGGGTCTGCACACACAAGTACACACTGATTGAGCACTTTTCTAGATTGCTTCAGTTACCCACCTAGCTCCACACGACCAAATTATCCGTCACCTCAATCCCCAACCAGTACCCAGTGTACCTAGTTGAAATTGGGAAGCTCGCTCGATCATGCGACTCCACAATGAGGATGTAGGTACACCCTACAAAATCGATTCGATTAGTCCGAAAGGCCCCCGTCAAGCATTTGGCAACGTGTCCAATATGCGACAGATAAAGGGTGTCCTATAATTCACGCCAAATATTATTTTTATAAAAATTACAGATTCTTAAATAAGAAAGCTTAAATTTTAAATGATTCATAGAGTTTACAGAGTGGGGTTATGTATTGAATAGCACATGGGATGAATGGCCGCCACAGCTTTGCTGGCAAGTAGGTACGTCGTCTTTTATTGAAATTTTCTATAACACTTTCGCATAAATGTGGCTGAATTTTAGAAATACACCTCCGAATTTCCTCTTTCAAGGCGTTTGTGGTCATGGGCTTGTTTGCACAGACCTTTGACTTTGGAAAACCCCAAAGAAAAAAGGCCAACGTCTTTAACCCTGGATGGTTACCCTTCGCTGTATCGACGAACACCTCTTTTATTTTTTATGATTTGCATGTATTTATATGTAACAAAATTAAGTGATATTTTTAATTTACATTTAAAATTAGAAAACATGTGGATACCTTAAATAAATCTAGTTTAAATATATATTGAAAAATTTCAAGTTAAAGGTAAGACAAAGTTCGGAGTAATTAGGTTTTAAAGTGGACTTCGTCGATTCGGCGAAGCATAACCTGAGTGTGTGTAAAATAAGGGTAACCATCCAGGGTTAAATCGCAAGATCAGGATAGCCAATTCTAATTACAAAAACAGCCGATTATACGATTAGGAAATGACTCCTGCAGTAATTGAATTGTTTCTCTGGCTGTATGGCATGTGGCACCGACTTGTTGAAACCACATGTTGGTCAAATCCATATCTTGTAATTTAGGCACTAAAAACTGGGTTATCATGTCATCACCATTAATTTTTACTGCCTGACTAGTCACATTTTCGAAGAAGAATGGTCCGATAATGCCTCCGGCCCAAAAATCGCACGAAATAGTCACGCGTTGTGGATGTTTGTCAACAATTAGTCGCGGGTTTTCTGAACCCCAAATGCAACAGTTTTGACGGTTACCAAAGCCATCAAGATGAAAATGAGCTTCTTCAGCTGACAAACCTTAATTATTTTAAAAATATTCCTTAACAATGAAAATGCGTTGTTTTTCCGTATTAGCGCTCCATTTTAACTAACCCCGAACTGTCAGCTGTCACATTGTTATCTGTGTTGCCGTTGGCATCACTGTACATACTATTAAATGGCGCAAAATTCAAATTTGAATTATGTAACATCCTTTAGGTTAGGTTAGTGGGCTGTCGTGGAGTAATTCCACGCCATATGGAGGTCAAAATTGACCCGTTGGGGGAAAAGGTTTATCCCTTACGCGTAGTAACCCATCCTGTACGGTTTTTTTTTTTTTACTTGGTATTTCCCAAATAAGAAAGTTAATTTCCAGGTACTAGTGCAAATGTCTACGTACCGCGTTATTAATTTCTACCACGACTGGTCGCAAACAGACAGCGGACACAAAATAGTTAGAGGAAAAATGGAGCACGTCATCCTACACCAGTCAAGGTGTAAAGATTAAGAAAAGTCATGGCGAAACAAACTCCACTCCAACTTTGTAATAAACGGGTCTCTAAAGTGCAATCATTTTATAGAAACGCTCAACGCTTCTTGTTTTATGGACAAAGAATTTCCCTACAGGGCAAAGAATTGCCCTACTGGATCAATTTGACAAATAGGTACCTACCCCTCTTACGATATTGTCGTAAATTACTTGCATCAGAATGAAGAAAACTGGACCAATGTGAACAATGTGCAGGGTCAGGCATACCAACCGATCTCGGGTATTGAGCGCGCAAACATCTAGCGAATATATCGAATAATTCAGCAAGTCATGTCTTTATATCGACCCCAGCAAAGTATTACCTTGCGGAGCGGAAAGACCAGTGTCGGCATTTTGAAAGGCGGTTCAAACGTTTTCGTGGGCACGAAATAGTGACTTCTGCATCTCAGACCAAATCATTCGCGCGCACGAAAACCTTTCAACGTTTTCGCCTTACAAAATCTAATTCCAGGACTAACATAAACTTTTGGTGGCTCGCTTCGCTTGCGACAAAGGTAGGTATCTCCCTATACAACTGGTACCCAACTCATTGCTTAAAAATCCGTTTTTGGTATCCAAGTATCACGATTTAAGAAAGGGCGAAAAATCCCCCCTTTTAACGTGACCAAACCATCGAAACATGAACCGCTGCGTGTTAAGCTAGAGAAGCAGCTGCTCGATATTGAATACCTCACATAGCTGACAGCTGACATTGCTATTATTCCTTACAAAATTTCCTCGAACACATTCCTCTTTATAAATAAAGAACGACTGAGAAAGGCATTGGGCATATTCAATCATCTAGTATTTAGTTATATTAAGTCGACTAAATTGTTCTGGATAAGATGTAACCTGAACGCCAAAACTATATATTGGGGAACGTCAAGTTTTCTACGTCAGCCATATATGCCAACTGCCAATTAAGTACTCAGTCAGGAATTTCCTTGGGTAGATTCGTCAGCTACCGTTGCTTAAACGTCAACTGAAATAGCCGTTTCCTATATAACCCAATCAAAACTGACTTACATCAAGTGTAACAGCTGTCAGACTTACTAAACTGGATACTTGGACGTCCCCATTCTCCTGTGGGAGAGGTAGATACCTACCCCAAGTCAAAAAAGCTGATGAATATGTCATCATTCATTCTCGGACGAAACGATACTAAACGTATTTGAAGGGATGAGTTCCTTCATCTGCTTTAGGAACTTCGTTGCGATTCAGCGAAATCTGTGTTCGGCAAAGAGTTCAAACAAATCCAAGTCGATACCTAAAGCGCCGCTGAGACAGCCAATAGAGACGTACTTAGGTATAAATCGACAAACGTATGTAAGTGGCTAACATTTCAAGGCCCCAACATACAAAGAGCGAGTTCCATTCAAAGTTATCTGAATTGTTGTTTATATTGAACAAAAAGAAGCGTCCGAAAATCACTTCTCACTTTTTATCTTGTCCAATTGGCCTTCAGAATGAGTGCGAATCCCCGAGTGAAACCAATGGAAAAAAAATAAATAAACAAGCTTATCGAAGGTAAAAGTGTCACAAATTATTTATCGCAAAGTCAAGGACCACTGCCCGTTATAAAATTAACGATCGTGGGTGCGCTGTCGAAACCTGCACGTGATGTAATGACGCGCCAAACAACCATCAACAAAAACATCGGCTCATTACCCCCGACGGCAACACACCCCATTCACAAGGGAGCAACGTCCCGCGGCCATTCAAAGTGATTTCGCAAATCTGCCACACTTACTCGGCTACCATATGGCTGCATATATAGATAGCCCCCCACTTGGGCTACCCCGAATAAACAAAATCATTTTTTTGCGAGCTCCACTCTCACTTTCAAGCTCAAGTACAAATCGAATGAGTCGATGCCACCAAGGTGTATAAAAATAAATCCTCCTCTCCGCCCTGATTTCCTTCCCGCACGAGGAGTTACCATTTTCTTGATGAGCCAGATTCCCCAATTGAATCCTCTCGAGATTCTTCGGGGTCTCCAAGGTAGCACCACATCACGCACAGAACACCATTGGGGACAGGGTGGAAAATCAATGAAGCTTCCCATCTCTCTCTGCGTTTCGAGTGCTTGACATGTGTCATGGATTCAAAAATCCATAAATGATGAACCTACTCGCAGCAGCACTCCCACTCCATCTACTTTTGATTGAAATCACGGTAGGTATGTTGGATGTATGCAATTATACTATTTTTTTTTTTTTTATCAAATCTCATCGAATATTCCGGAAGTGGAATCGAAGTTTTGTCACCAGCAGCAACAGAGTGTGGTATTGGTATGTCGTATCTCGTATGTATTACGTCAGATGAAAAGGTAAATATTCGATTTGCAGTCATTTTTGTGCGCTCATCTCGGACCCGCTCACCTTTACTTTTTGTGTGAGGTAATGCCGTTGGCATGGCCCCCCGAAGAGGGGTGATGGACAAGGCAGAAATTTACTTTTCTGTGGTATCTGCGGAGGTGGCAATGAAAAAGGCGATTTTCACAGATTTCCCACAGCAAAACTGTTGTCGCACATTTTGTGAGTGAATGCATTTCGTTTGATCAATATAATCGCAAAGAAAACATGGAAAATTTGCGAAATTTTTCACCTCCCAGCTGCATGAAAGTTTATGGCTTCGAGTGACAAAAAACTGAATTGTACTTACTTTTTAAGGTTTTCCGGGAAAAAGTCGGTTATTTCCTTTTGAAAATGCTCCTTCGTTCAACGAAATTGAAAGATATTTCCACTAAATGGCACACGACACTTTTTTACACGTTTTTCGTCTCACTTTTCTGTTTTTGCTTTTATTTTATAAATTTATGTTCCCCAGTTGACAGCTGTTTTGCACAGATCACTGTTTCCGAAAGAAAACGGTTGAAATTATATTTAGTTTTGCACAACAAAATTGCCTGTAAAGTGGATTTTTCGAGTTTGGAACGTGTGTCCAACCGCCTGACGAGAGTTTTTTTCACCGACTGAACAGCACCGTGCGAAAGAGACGATTCAGTCGTCCAACACATGCACACAAGAGGCCACGAAAATTCCCATATATGAAAAGTAAAATTGAAATGGTCGACTGGGATTGGCTGATGTCAGGCGGCTTCTATCAGGCAGCTTCTAGCGCCGAAGAAATTCATGTGCAGTTTTTTTTCGTGTTTTGGTGAATATGGTCGATGGATTGGTTTTTGCTTGTGCGTGTGGGTTTGTGTGCTCTAAAGTGAGCGAAAATATTGCCAGGTTGTTATTGTGAATGGATCGGAATTCGCTGGGTAGACTTTTGGGCGGGAAACGTATAGGTGGCATACTTTATTTTCATGAAACAAATGGTTGAACGTCATTAATATACAAAAGCTCCGTTTTGTTACTCCCAATTTATTTTTAGACATTGAAATGGCTTTCAAAAAAAAACTTTGTTCATAGACTGAAGTGGATTTTAGCTAAGGTTTTCTTCATGAAACTGTTAGTTAGGTCACAAGAAGTATCGCCATCGCTAGGGCATTCACAGTATCAGACTTGTTTGATGCAGTTCAGGCAACTAGCATTCAACAGAGTGGCATTTGGTGGTTAACGACTATCATTTTTCCACCAAAGATAACAGTAAGGAGTTTCGTGGAGAAAAATATACCCAAGAAATTATAAAATTTATTGTCTAGAGCGAAAGTTTGCCTTTTAAAATAAACATAAGGTGCTCTAGTATTGGTATGGTTTTCTATTGGCAAATGTCACGTAATATCAACAAATTCTTTCGCTTATAAAGGGAGGCGTTCGGATTTCCGGTTTAGTAGGTCGGACAGCTGACTGGATTGATGTGTTACTGTTTCAATTATCCCAGATTGGTCACGTCACGTAAATATTTTTTTTTCATTTGACTTATATGTAGGGGCAGCCGACGAATTTAGTTAATAAAATCTTGACCAGAGACAATACTGAGACCACCAACTTCGGCCGATTTCCCGTCACTTGCCTACAAGCTATATTTTTATGGGGTATTGACAAATGTCACGTAACTTCAAAAATTCCGGTTCACTAACACACTCGCTGCACCTCGCTTACACACAGCGTTCATAAAATTTTATCCGTTTAATTTGAAGCCCGTATGACACTATATTTTCTTCTCATTTTTGAGAGAAGTGCTCTTAAATCGATTATTACCTAGTTTACGAGGCTCATAAATGTACGATTTTTCGACGTATTTACCAAGCACAAGCACTATTAGGGTTGAATCTATGCTAGTTCGGATATGCGAAAAAAAAATCGAATTTCCAAATGCGTTCTAAAACGATTTTGTGTACTCTTTTCCCAAAAATGTTAATTGTCCAAATTAGCGATAAAGATGTAAACTAATTAATTCTCAATTCTTCTGTTAATCAGCCCTATCGAGGTATCCCTTCGGAAAAATTTCCGATCGGAAAGTTAAATATGATCGGAACTCAAATTGCGTTCGAAGTACCTATCTGTTTCGGATCAAAATAAATGAAGCGCATAAACGCATTCATTTCAAATTAAAATATTCCGCAGCAATTAGTTGTCGGAGAGCTTCGGGAAAAAATATACTGTGTAGCTGTCAAAAGTTAGTCGTATAACGCAGTTCCACGCAATGCGACAAGGTGCGCTACACATCATAGGAGAATTTTTCCGAAAGTTGAATCGGAACGGATACCTCAAATGGAATTTCTCCGATTTCGTACAAATCGGAGAAAATTCCTTTCCGAACGGATACCTCGATAGGGGTGAATATGGGCGATCTTCTTAGCACTTCGTCTAGCAGTTCTTCATCGTCGGAAAACAGCTCAGACGAAGAGGAATTCACCAAATATTTGGAGGAAGCCGCAAAGTCAACAAGTGAAAGAATTTACTTCATGTAAAAATTCGGGAAGAGATTTTTTTTTGCGAAAATATATGGTAAGCAAATTATCGAGCCGAATTGGTTCTGAACTGGTTTACTTGGATAAACAAGCAATCCAGTCTCAGCGCGAGATTAAATTTTCAAGGCTATTATTTGCTCTATTTCCTTATCGAAAAGATTTGGCTTCCTTCGCTTCCATTTTGAAAGCGACAGCTGATTTCGAATTTTCGAAGTTATTACTGCTCTTAAGAAGAGTGGTCGGGACCACTCGTAACTCTTATGAGTGCTCTTAAATATGCACTAATAGCCATTGATGAATAGGTTTATAAAGTTAATATTGGTCGGTGAATATCGGCCTAAAAGTGTATTATGAACGGGGTAGCAATTGTTTGCAAAGCAACCGCAGATTTTCAAACGAATTTCTTTTCAAATAATCTTGAAATGTCAAAATAAATGCTGGCAGCAGCTGAAAAATGTGATTTGAATACTTTTTAAAAAAATGTGGTATTCCCGAACTCGATCACATTTCCCCACGGTTGCATGTCACCTCGGATGTTTTGGCATGTCACGCGGATTCTTAATCGACATAACACCGATAGGAAAACAAAATGGTGAATTTGGAAAAAAAATAAAAAATTGAGGGGGCCAGCGGCAAGAGGATTTGCGAGTTGGGGGTCTCAGTATGATTTGTCTCTGACAAAAACAATTGAAGATTACTAGTCAACGCTTTCGTATACCTACCCAGTCCAGGCAAATTTAATGGGTCGTATGAATAAAACGTAGCAATTGCTTTTACTCAAGAGAAATGTCAAAATCGAAGCATTTGCTACATTTCGTATGAATAAAACCCAATTTGAGTTAGTTCCAATTTTTGACATGTTCGAAAAGCGGCGGCACTGAACTTTTACTCAGATCGGTATGAATAAAACTTATCGGACAAAGCAAATGCTATGCAAATTCTGAGTCTGCTATTTAGTTGACTCAGACCTTTTGCTAAATATTTTGTACGCACATTCTTTACATAAAACAGTTTAAGTATTGTGAATTTTCGATGTTTTGTTTATAAATAGTTAAATTAAGTTCTGTTCGTGCAGGAAAACCACGGAAAACATGGATGCGATAAGTTTTCGCATTACACATACCCGTTTTAACTTCAAGCAATTGTTTCCTTTCACGAGTGAAAACGTGGACATTTTGGCTAGTACTTTTTTAAATGATAATTTTGAGACGCTCTTTCAAATATGCAGAAAATTAAATCTTTACTAAGGTATTTAAGAGATCGGGGCTTTCAGGTAAACATTTCAAAATTCATGGCTTAACAAGTGAAAAATTTATGTGTTTAGGTTGGTGTTGGAGAAGATCTTGGTGTTCATCAGTCAACCAAGGAAGAAATCAAACTTCACCAAACGATTTGGCAAATAAAATTTATGTTTCCATGTGAAATTAGAGCTTAGATTCCATTCATACTTTTGCATTTTATTTATTTTTAATTTCAATTTCCACAAAATTCGTTACAATCTCAAGAAAAATTCAAAAATTCAAATTTACTGGTCAGGTTTGACAGGAACTGCAAGGCAAGGACATATACAGCGAAGTAAATGCTGTGTTCGAATTTTCGAACTTACTTTAGAAAACTATGTTTTTATTCATACCGATTCAAAGCAAATGCTAGTTTTTTTTTCAAACGACCCAATGACGTTTAACATGAACTAGGTTTTCGAAATTCAGAAATTATGAAATTTCAATATGGGTGACTATGGGAAAAGTTACCGGAAGCGTTCGTAAAATTTTATCTCTTTGAAATAATAAATAAAATTTTTTAATTTTGACTGCGAAGTAAATTATTAATATTGCAATGTCAAAAATTATCTTCGATTTAGTTCCGGATATTTTTTTCGCGAGCTAAATTAGTGGAGACTTGTCGTTGTCATCGGTCGAGCAAACATTTTGTGTGGCCCATCTGCATATACATTCCTATATGAAGTTAAGAATTGGATTCCAGTATTAATAGACAAACGTGGACAAGTAAGTCCGTCAGTCAGCATACAAAATTTTATGTAACTGCTGTGTAACATGTTGATAACTTGTACACAGGGTGAATGTGGAAACAGTCTCAGGATACTGCTTTACTGGAATACCTCGCTAAATTAAATATTTGTGGAAATTTTCGTATGGAAGATCTATTTTGATCTTCCATAGGCTTAAATGTAAAAATTATTGAGTCTGGCTATTGTCAGACTTATAATTCACTTGTCTTAAAAATTTGGAAATCTTTTTAAGCCAAAAAAAAATTAAAATTCGTTTTCAATAGTATTGGAAATTTAAAACCTGCTGCCTGATAAACCACTAAAGTTTTAGCATACACTCTAACAGCCGGTTTATGTAGGTTTTCTTAGGGTTTATATCAGTTTCTAACACCGAAGATTAAACGGATGCGCATTTCTTAAGAGCCGCCTGACTGAAAGGCACAGCAATAGCTTACACGCAAAAATAGGTGACACGTTTCTTGGTCGGCCATCGTGCTCACGCGGTAGGAATTAAGGGAAAGTTTTTCATGCTGATATTTGTATAGCAACGGCTTCGGGAATTTCGCTTTATTGTAATACAAAATGGCTTCCAAAAGAGGTGAACGGTCAATTATTCATTTATTTCGTATAATTGATTAATAAATTGTTGGTTAAATTTACTGAAAATAGTAACCACTCTCATTTGACATGTTTTAAACTTAAGATGGAAACTTTTTCAAGTGATTGCAGAAATATTGTTCTTCACATCTTGTGGTTGCTTCAGTTTAACATTATATCTATAATTATATAATTATATCTATAATTATAGGATGCCGATGACGCTTTAGGTGATGACATTCTTATTCTATTTTATGCTTATTTCATTGGAATCCTACACGGTTAAAATTATGAGGGTGTTTTTTAATACATCCGCAGTATTACAGGTCTATGCAATACACGAAAAATTAGTTTTCAATATTTCCAATTTATTAAATTTTTTTTGTAACATATTCATATTGAAATTTAATAATTGTTTCATTAAAATGCTCACTTTAATACGAATTTTCTGAAATTTAATCTCTAAAGATTAAAATCCAGTATTTTTTTTTCTACAATCGAACCTGTTCTCTATTGAAATAATATTTCAATCAAGAACTTATTACAATTAAGTTATAGTTGACCTGAAATATAACATCAACCCTGATTACATGCTAATACGAACTTATTAAAGCCATCTACTTCAATACATTTGTATTTGGTTTTAATACAGAATCTGATTAGATTTAAATATATCGGTATTACTTTTGTACCCAAATATATTATTTTGTCGCTTGGTTAAGAATTTACAATTAGTTTAAGCGTCCCCTTCAATGGAGTTGATTATTTGGATAAAGTTCTTCAAATAAAATTGTTTTAAAAATACAAATAAGTGAAAGTCATGCTGGAGGGTTACATTGATATCCAATGAGAATATTCTTCTTACAAGTAAGTAACTTTAATTTCAAAATATTCTTGTAAGAGTTTATAATATTTGCTTTTTTTTCTTAAGCTGTGAAGCGCAGAGATGTTCCTAGTGGATTTGCTTTTGAAGATAAGGGCTGTCTAGAGATTCGAGTTCATTGCCTCAGTAAGTAAGTAATTGACTGAATAATTAATTAGATGATTCGGGCATTTATGAGTTCTCCTTCATTTAAATTTCTAGAAAAATGTAACACTAAAGGAAGCACAGCGGCACTCTACAGGATTATTTTCAAGGACATCGGGCATTTTCCTACAATTTTTTATATGTATTGTAATATTTTAAACCAATAAAATTAATATTAAAAAAATAGTGTCGGTGTTGAAATATATCCCATACATATTTAAATCGAATCTAAAGAAGTATTAAAATATAATAAGATTGTATTATATTTTAATATTCCATGGGTTTCTAAAGAGCAAAAGAAGTATTGAATTTGAGGTGAAAGTATTACATTTTAATCTGTAGTTTATTAAATTCTAATACAAATGTATTAAATTTTTAAATTTTTCAATGTAAATAAGGGTTGAATTTAAATATTTTTGCATTGAAACCCATCTCCACCCATATTAAAATTTAATATTGCAGACATATTTTGTAATAGCAGACATTATTTAAAATTAATAAATCTTTTATTAGATCTTTAATTCCAATATATGCAAAATATTAAATTTTAATATTTTCTCTGCATGGACTTATATACAACCCCAAAAATATTAAAATTAACGCCAGGATTTTTAACTGTGTACAAATGTACCCCAAAAATGTTTTTTTTGTATGTTTTATATTTTGTCATGACAACCGTTAAAAGATCAACGTTGTCTTGATTAAAAAAAAAATTTACATAACCCGCAGAAGGCAATTAACCAATTAAGCTTATAACGAAGAAATAAAATCAGCGAAACAACTTTTCAGAATTTTAAATTCGAATTCCAGAAAAGAATGAAACTTCCCAGTCCCCACACATTTGGCTACTTTTATTTAAGCCTCGACTTAAATTTTACGGAAGCTCACAATTGCGAAATTTGTATGGAAAATAAAGCCACCGTTAAATACTTACCCCGTATTAATAAACGCTGCGTAAAAGTTATCAACTCATTATTCAGCAGTTACGTCAAATTTTTGTTTGCTATCTGATGTCTACTAGCTAACTTACTTGTGAACATTTGTTTATTAATACGGGGGTCAAATTAAAAGTCGAAACTAAAAAGGTTTATTGGTAAGGACCAATTTACATTTGTTATGATTCGAACTTGTCAGTTAAATTATATTTAACACAGCCGAATGAAGTCCACAGTAACTAAATGTCAAAAAGAAGCAAATGCTCTTCATATTTGTAGATCAAGACAGCTTTGAAGTTTATATTATACATTATTTCATTGCATTACATATACTAAACAAAATAATACACAAATAAAGTATTTAATAACGTTTAACTTTTTTCAAACAAGGAATTTCAGATTAAATTAGACACAAAAATGTAGCGACGAATTCATAAACATTAACAATGTCCATTTAAAAACAAACGCAAGATTTATTAAATGTGCATATAACAATTTTCGAATGTACATGTTATACCACCTATAGGTAGCGAATTTCCGAACGCATCAATTCACAGTGGCATTCACAACTCAGCGAAAATGTTGCAAAAAAAAAATTGTTTTCTGCCAATGAAAAAGTATGCAAATCTTTACATTGTTTTGGTGTGCAAAGAGTAAAAACAAATATTATTGCCAAACGAAATGAGCTTATTATTTATTTCCAAGAAAATAACACACAATCGGATAGGTATAAATTTACCATGTACACATACATACCTCTCAAAGTCTCAGGCTTTACTTTAGAATCACAGTAACGGAAATAAGTGTCTACTCTTCAATTCAAACTCAGCAAACTATATTTATCACAACCCCTTGCTCCGTTAACAATCACTCAAATGTATTTTGCTACCAAAATATACCTAGTTTTATAATTTTCACATCAACTGCTCAACAGCAACGCGATTTGGTCTAAGTTTATCACTTGTTTTTCTTGGACATGTATTTTTATTTATTTCTTTTTTTTCAAACAGAAACATGCGCGTAACTACCTGTTCGATGGTCGATAGCGAAAATAAAGGAATTTCTGTGGCTTTTATTTTAATGTTGATGTGCAGATGGCGCTATACTTTTTACAGTAGCGCGTGTGAAATGAAAACACGTTTTAAGTAGAAGTCAATGTGTGGAAAGGGATTTGAGTATTGAAAATGTACACGCTGCTATGAGATGCTTTTAAATAAATACTAGCTTAATATATTCACAAAAATAATACAATCGGTCGTCTACCTACTTTGAAAAAGAAAATTACGTGTTAACAAACAAGTAGCAGCTTGAGCTAAATAATCAAACTTTTGTTTTGTACTTCCTGTGTCTGTCAAAATTCAGCGTGCCCATTAATGGTCGGCACATTTTCTCAAGCTAATTTGTGACAGATCGTTGTGTATTTGTTGTTCTTTCGCGGAAAAGTATGCAAGGACAGGCTTTTTTAATTATTACAAGGACGAGAAGTACCTAGAATCTGAAATAGTTTAAATAGGATAGAATTAAATTTTTGAAGGAAGTTTTTTCAAAGAAGAGCTGTTTTCTGTGACACTTATCCACGGCGTACTCAATGTCAAAATTTAGGTAGGACTTTAGCTGATGTTTGGCGAGTTAAGTTGGAGACCAGATAAAATTTAGCATAGCTCAGCAGCGTACTAAGCTTTACGCAAACGTATGGTAGAATATAACCACAAAAAGAAAACAAAACACATCCCCTCCATAAAAACCTGCATACCTATATATTAGCCCAAGAAACTTTTTTGGTTGCTTAGTATAGCTTACAAGTAGTGGTTGTCAAATCTTTAAAAGTCTACAGTCTCATAACGTTTAATTAAAGTTGAATTAGACCTAATTTTAGTTCAATTGCTGAAAACCTTATTCATATACTTTTTTTTAAAGATAATTCCCACTTAATCAAATGTCAAAAAATGTAATGCCTCTATTCACATTTAAAGCTTAGTACGCTGCACGAGCTTAATTCAATTTCATCTGCTCTCAAACTTTTCTCTACAAACATTAGCTAAAATTAAAGCTAAATTTGGACATAGAGTACGCCGTGGATAAGTGTCAGAGAAAATAGCTCTTCTTTGTAAAAATTTCTTTCAAAAATGTATTTCTCTCTTTTTTAAACTATTTCAGATTCTATAGGTACTTCTCGTCCATGTAATAATTAAAAAAGCTCATCCTTGCATACTTTTCCACAACAGAACAACAAATACACAATCATCTGTCACAATTTATTTGATTATTTAGGTCGCTTTAATTTAGCTCAGCTAAATTTTGGAGAGAATTTAGTAAGGGAGCTGAAATTTAGCTTGAGCAGTGTACTAAACTTGACGATGAATTAACTTTTGTTTTTCCTGTTTATTTCGAAAATGCGTATAACCACGTTTTTTAAAATTATAAATGAATAAGTTTAATATGTTATTAGTTACATATTATTTTAATACAAAAGTGACTGCAGAATCAGTTATAAATTTTGCAAAGACAAAATGAGAGAGAACTATCTGATTCATAATTTTTGTTCCTTTATTTAATCACTCATTTTCTCGTTAATAATTTTGCTGCTGCTCATATGCTCTTAATTGTTTATTAATGTCGTTTTCCATTGGTTTCACTCGGGGATCCACTCATTCTGAAATCCAATGCAACAGCAAAACTGCTTCTGACAGAATCCACCAAAGTATTGGTGAAATGCCAAAAAATAATCTACGGCTGCTGTCAGCTGACTTGTAATAAATACATAAAATTGCACTTGTGTGAGTGCTTCTTGAGTGGATTCTGACTTGAAATCGAGAAGCGAAATTCTCTTCTCAGAATCACCAGAAGAGTATTTTTGTGCCAATGGAACAGAATTTTTTCGATTCCGGACTCTCCCGGACGCTTCTTTTTGTCCAATGGAAAACGACATAAATGTCAGATGTCCATACCCAAAGGTGGCACTGAAGTGCTCGAGTGCTGCCAGATTTTCAGAGTAGTTTGGCATAATCAATAGATGACAAAATTATTTTTATGAATAAACTTTTTCGACAAGAAGATTAAAGTGTTGAACTAGTATGGTTTGTGGAAGCAGTTCGATTGTATCTTTACAACCAAATAGAAACACGTCTATTTAGTAGAACGAACAGTTATGAAGTAATTTTATTAAAAAGTAGATAAGACATTAGAAACTCTAAGTTACTACAATAATAATAATTTTCTAAGTAAATACATGAACTCCAACACTCCCACTAAAATTAATATCTATTTAGGCCCATGGCCTTCAAGCATTTGTTGAGAATGGCTTTGTTCACAGCTTTTGTTAGAGCATCTGCAATCATATCCTTGGTTGAAACATGTACAATTTTTAACGATCCATCAGCTATTAGTTCCCTTATAAAGTGATGACGAACATTTATGTGCTTAGTCCTGGCATGAAAAGTATTTGCGGTTGCTAAGAAAAGCGCACTTCGATTATCACAATAAAGAGTTATGTTGTATGAATCTTTGCTTTCGAGTTCCTGTTGAAGTTGTTTGAACCACATTGCCTCTTGAGCTGCGTTACTGAGTGACATATATTCAGCTTCAGTTGTTGAGAGTGCAACAGTTGGCTGTCTCCTTGTTCCCCAAGTGATTGCCCCTCCTTGATGCAAGAATACATTGCCACTAACCGAACGTCTTTCATCGGGATCTGAAGCCCAGTCTGCATCGCAGAAACCATGAACTGGAGTTTTAGCATCCTTTAGATAAATTAATTTAAAGTCCATTGTTCCTTTCAAATAACGAATTATTCGTTTAACAGCTTCCCAATGTGTTTTGGTAGGATCATTACTGAAGCGGCTTACATTGTTTACAGCAAACAAAATATCAGGTCTGGAGACTTGCGATATAAACAAAAGGCTTCCAACAGCTTCTCGGTATGGTATGTCTGTCATTTGTTCTGAATCTTGATCTGTTCGCTTAACTAACTTCTGACCAGGATCCATAGGCGTAGAAACAGCATTGCAGTTAAACATATTAAATTTCCTTAACATGTCTTCAATGTAATGTTGTTGATCGAGGGTGATTCTTTCTTTGTTATGTGTTACTTGCATGCCCAAAAAATGTTTTGCCTTTCCTAAGTCTTTCATGTGAAATTTCCGCATTAGAGCTTCCTTTAGTGATGCTTTCATCTCTTTGTTATTGCTTAATATGATCAAATCGTCGACGTATATTGCTACATATAATCTATTCAGACCATCGATTCGATAGTATACACAATGATCAACTTCCGATTTAGCCAAACCAATCTCTTTAAGGCCTGCATCCAACTTTTGATTCCAAACGCGACTCGCCTGTTTAAGACCATAAATTGACTTCTTCAACTTGCAAACTTTAGTCCCATTCGAAAACCCTTCTGGTTGAACCATATAGATTTCTTCCTCCAAATCGGCTTGCAGGAATGCGGTGACAGCATCCATTTGGTCAATGTCCAGATTATATTTGACGGCTAGACTTAGCAAGTATCGAACAGTTCCATATCGAACAACCGGCGAAAAAGTTTCTTCATAATCAATGCCCATCTTTTGTGAACATCCTTTTATGACGAGCCTCGCCTTGTAACGCTCGATTGAACCATTTGCATTTCTTTTAGTTTTAAATACCCACTTGCAATTCAGAGCCTTCCGTCCATTCGGTAGATCACACAATAACCACGTTTTGTTCTTTTGTAGAGATTTTAACTCTTCCTTCATTGCGTTTTCCCATAACTCAGCATCAGGTCGTTGGCGTATTTCTTGTATACTGCTGGGATCAGTCAATGATTGTGTGTCACTTATATATGTTACAAAGTCTGGTAATTTTACTTGCTTTCTTAACCGTTCTGACCTTCGAACACGGTTGCAAGGTTCTTCTTCAGGTACTTGAACCTCGGGAGTTTCGACAGATGATTCTTCAGAGGTTTCGGAAAAGTACTCGCTTTCTGAAGATACGACTTCTCCTATATCACAATCAGATGAACTTGATTCGTTTTGATCCGGGAAAAACATAAAATTTTGAACAACTGCTTCGTTCAAATTTGTACTTTTATGATGGTTTTCCAAAAATATAACATCTCGGGATTTGATAATTGTGTTAGTTTCCAATCGGAGCAACCGGTACCCTTTTGTGTCTTCGCAATATCCAACAAAAACTAATTCCTCACTTTTAGAGTCGAACTTTTTTCTTTTCTCTTTTGGAATGTGGACCATTGCTTTTGAACCAAATACCCTCAGATGTTTAATGTTTGGCTTATTCCCTGTCCACATTTCAAAAGGCGTCATGTTTACTAAGCAACGAGTTGGTGATCTGTTTATCAAGTAAACGGATGTAGATATTGCTTCTGCCCACAATTTGGTCGGTAAAGACGCGTCAAAAAGCAAGCATCTTGCTCGTTCCACTATTGTTCGATTCATCCTCTCTGCGATTCCATTTTGCTCCGGTGTATAAGGATTTGTTGTTTGATGCCTGATACCCTTCTTGAGTAGGCAATTAAGCAATTCCTTATTACAATATTCGGTCCCATTGTCTGTTCGTAATATCTTAATTCGTCTATCCAATTGATTTTCGACAAGATTCATGAAGTTTTTAAACTTTTCTACGACTTCATCTTTTGACTTTACAAAATACACGAAAACATATCTTGACGCATCATCGACAAAAGTTAAAAAATATCTTGAATCACCAAGTGAATTGGTTGACATAGGTCCACATAAATCAGAATGAATGATTTGTAAAGGTTCTTTTGCTCGAGACAAAGAATTTTTAAATGGGAGTCTAGTCTGTTTTCCTTTAATACAGACAGTACACGGTAGCTCCATTTTACCATCAAATTCGATTCCTTCGGCCAGTTTGTCTCGTAGCTTTTTCATATTTTCTTCACCCATGTGTCCCATTCGACGGTGCCATAGTTCAAAATCGTTTCTTACAGATGTTGCCAAGCTAATTTCAGCATCTTGTACATTTAAACGATACATATTGTCTTTACGGATGGCTGTAGCAATTAAACCACCTTTGTCATCAAATATACTGCATCCTTCTGAGTCAAACTTAACTTTATTTCCATTCGATACTATTTGACTTACGGAGAGCAAATTTGTACAAAGCGCTGGAACATAAAGCACATCTTTAATGGTAACAGTGCGATTTGTTTTCCCTATCGATAGCGTCATCGATAAATCCCCAACGGCTGTGACTTCAAGACAGGTGCTATCTGCAATCACAACTTGTTTTCTTTCCGGATTTCGAACATTTATTAAATTCTTTGCATTTGAGGTCATATGCGTCGAAGCACCAGAATCTATATACCAGTCATTATTACATAGACCTTTAACCGCAAACGACGTATACAAAACGGCATTTGAATGACTTTTATTTGTACTGGGACAGGATTTGTTTTTAGGACAGTCCTTCGAGTAGTGACCAAACTTGTTACATGAAAAGCAACGAACGCTAGGCTTTCGATATTTCTTCGCCTTATCATTTCTGTGGGCATTAGTTCCACCAAAAAGTGCAGAAGTACATTCATTTGTAACCTCAACATCTTGTAAAAGCTTCATTTTAATTGAATCTCCCGTAATAGCAATTCCAGAACTTTCCAAGCCCATTATCATTGGCGCATATTTTTCCGGTAAACCAGCTAATAAAAGAGTTCCTACCCATTCTTCAGAGATGTTCATACCAATGCCTCGTAGTTTATGTGCTGTTGTGATTATTTTGTTTACGTAATCATCAACCGAATCACATTTTTCTAAAGAAGTTGTGATTAAACTCCGCAACAAGCCAACCTTACGAGTTAGGCCATTATCCAAAAAAGCTGTTTTTAAGGAGTCCCAAACTTGCTTGGCCGTTGTCGCAGTCCTGATATGCACATAATTTATTGGGTCAATAAGAAGAATAATTTTTGCCTTTGCCTTGGAGATTTTCTTTATGTCCACTTCAGTTCCAAGAACACAATTCCAGAGTTCTTCAAGCTCCAAATATGTTTGAACAGCAAAGCTCCAATTATCGTAATTTTCTCTTCCTTTTAATTTTTCCATCATTGGTAAAGCGGCGGCCATTTTATAGCCGAGGAAAAAAAAATCAGCTAACGGGGCAAGACAAAAAATTTTCAAATTCGTTTATATATTATTGTACTGCAACTTAACCGTGTGTCCTGGGTCCATAACCTGTTGAACTAGTATGGTTTGTGGAAGCAGTTCGATTGTATCTTTACAACCAAATAGAAACACGTCTATTTAGTAGAACGAACAGTTATGAAGTAATTTTATTAAAAAGTAGATAAGACATTAGAAACTCTAAGTTACTACAATAATAATAATTTTCTAAGTAAATACATGAACTCCAACATAAAGTCA
Organism: Cheilosia impressa; assembly: GCA_948293265.1. Lineage (NCBI taxonomy): Eukaryota > Metazoa > Arthropoda > Insecta > Diptera > Syrphidae > Cheilosia > Cheilosia impressa. The sequence goes on from OX411882.1 coordinate 6,675,255, forward strand.
AATTAATTGATTAACTGAATCTAATGCATGAGGCTGCTAGTTTGTAAATGATTTATCATTTTAGTTTCTTTATATTTTGAGCTGGTTTAAGCCTAGTATCCTGCTCGCGCTAAATTATATCTCCTATACAAAAATGTCTACAAAGATAAAATTTAGCGAGGCAGTTTAGTAAGCAGTATTCTGTTCGCATGCTAAATTCTTAACTTCATGTAGATGGGCGATGACACGTCTCCACTCATTTAGCTAAATAAATGTCTGGTACATTAAATCGAAGATAAATTTTGACGTAAAAAACGGAGGAAGATGTTTGTGTTGCGTTTACTATTTTATTGGAGGAAACCGCAGAGAACATTTGATCGGGAAAGAAAAGAAAACGTAAAGCCAGAAAAAAAAACCTTTTATAATGTTAGTCACAATTTAGCTTGAGAAAATGTGCCGACCCATTAAATGGGTACGCTAAATTTTGACAGACACAGGAAGTACATTCTGAAACAAAGGTTAGATTATTTAGCTCAAGCTGCGTACCACTCAGCTGAATAGGTTCGCTTAAATTTAGCTCAGCTAAATTTTGGGGAGAATTTTGTATGGGAGCGAAAATTAAGCTCGAGCACCGTACTCAGCTTCAACAATTTGTTTGCCTATTTTGCAAAAAGGAATTTATGGGACACGAATAAAAGTGTCTTCTTGTGCTTGATACTAAAGAAATTATTTGAGCTGCTGCAGCAATGATAATATCTTGTTAAATTTTTCTTATATCCATTGCTTTGGAGCGATTCAAATACTGCGATGTCTTGAAATTTGAAAATTGTAAGATTTACGTTTACTGATTACTGTCATGAACAAATGGTTTTTGTTTAATAATAATTTAGAGACACGAAGTGGAGACTAGGGAGGCTAAAATTTAGCGCGAGCACGGATACTAGGCTCAAGCAATAAAATAGATGCAAGAAGGAAGAGAAGCAAACTTTTTAATTTCTGCAATGAAAGCAATTGCATTCTTACCCCCTTTGCATATTTGGCTTGACAAATGTTCAGGATTGACGTCTAGAACATCACTATACGATAGCTTTCTTTCCTGAAGACCTCTCAGTTTCAATGACTAAGGTCCGATTTTTCAATAGACAGAGAGCCAATCAGATAGGGGTTTACTGTAGGATAAGACATAAATCCATTTTTCAATAGTCGAATTAAAGAATATAACAGCTTACTCATAAAGCTATCTGCCCGTTTTTGAGACGAATAAAATATAAATCTCTAGGTCGGCGAACTGTCAAATATGAACACTTTATTTTACAAAGTTTTGTTTGGGGAAATGTTTTTCATGTTGTACAAATTTAATATTTCGACAGTATTGAAGATTTAATTATTGAGAAAGAGTGTTGAGAAAGAGACCCAACCATTATGTACAATGGGAAAGCTACGAACATGACTATCTTCTATGCTTTAACTCAACATATTGTAGATCAATCTGTCTCTCTCACACCACTATAACCTTTAAATAGTTATCTAGTTCTTATTTTATGATTGAAAGAATCAAAGCTTATATCTGGCAGATAAAGAGTGAAATAAATGTTATCTTTAGTTAGCAATCAGCCGATTTACCTGACTATCTACTAAAAAATATTAACCACGTTTATGTTTAAGATTTGAGAAACCGAGCGCATTGGCGGTAGCCAATTGTCAAAAACAAATTTTTTAATTTATATCTCGCTAGTACCAACTGCACTTGTCAATAATCTCATAAATTGAAGAGAGCAAAAGCAATCATTCATATTTGCAATTTGTGGGTCTATCTTTCTATGAGCGCGAGAGTAAAAATCGAATGGTAATGTTATGTCAAGGCAAACACGCCTGTAAATTAATATTCTGTTATAAAATAATAAGTAAGATATGTCTGGCAGTACCAATCGACTTATAGAACAATTGTCCTTTGCAATAAAACATTTCAGATACCACTTTTGGCAAATTTGACTTTAAGCTAGGAAATAGTTAGATTGGTGTCACCGCTGACTAAGTCAAATGTAAAGAGGCATCTGTCAAATATAATCAGTTTAAGTTCAAATACTAAAGTAACTAAAATACTAAAGTAAATTAATAATTACTTGGAGGGAACTTAGGGCTGCCAATACCTAAATGCCTAAAGCGTGGAGTGTTCGTGAATTAATACGATTTTACTTTTTCAAATTTCTCCCTGCTTTGTCTGTCAATTCCAAGAGATTTTGTTCATTTAGTTCACATAGACGATAATTTGAAGCTCGCCTCTGGTGGAACTACAAAATTGAGTCACAATAGCTAGCAGAAGTTGACTTTTGTTCACTTTGTTTTGTTTCTATGAAATTCTTGGTGGGATTTAGAGTTCACTACCCAAAGAGTACTTTAGAGTCGAATTTTGTTTTCTCTATTTCGAAGGGCCAACGGGCCTTACCAATAAACATTTAAATTTAAGTAGTTCACAATGGCTATATTTCCATACACATTTCGCAATTGTGAGGACATGTAAATTTAGAAACTTAAACTTATTAGTACAGCGCAATGCCCCACTGAAATGTACAAACAAGCACACCAAAGACACACACAGCGCAAACAAAAATATAGGGTGATGGCGTATAAGTTTAGCATCCGCCAGTTGTCAGCCTCTGGAATACAAAGTACAGCGCAATGGTAAATCCTTTGGTCTTTCTTCAAAGTGGAAAAAAGTACTGCCTGGGCAAAAATTTCTTCCATCTGTGCCCAAAAACTTGCAATAATCCTGGTCCTGCTTCGCGAGTAAAAAATATATGTTTGCGTACAGTTTTCACCACACAAAACGAGTAGTATTCAGAAAAAAACGGTGGTAGAGGTGATTTTGGAAAAGTGATACAAATAGGTACTAGGCAATCCATTTAAGGCAGTTGCATTTTGTGATTATTTTTATGTTATTGACAGTTTATTCTTCTAGTTTCTTAAAGTTAAATGTTAAAAATATTTTGTGTTGTATAATTAAGAGGGGAGGCTGACCTCTCAAGACATTTTTTTTATAATTATCTTAGACTCACCCCCTCCGGCTGACTACTGAAGACTACGTTCGTTTTTCTCCAAAACTGATTATGCAAACATCAATCTGTCTTGATTCTTGCAAAAATTTCGATCAATTCTCATTACTTATCAGTAGTTAGCCATCCTGTACATTTACTAGAGAAATGGGGTCTGACTATGATAGAGACGGTTCCTAAACGTTCTCCAGTTGTCAAGCCCCTTGTTCTTATGAAAATGTGTAAATTTAATTGGATCTGACTACTGGATAGTTGCATGGCCGACTACTGAAACTAAAGGGGCCGAGACTACTCTAAAATACTTTATTTATTTTGTAAATAGTTTGCATTATTATAATAAGCAGTATTCAGATAAATAGTTGAACAGGGAATTTTTAAAGACAAATCAAACAACAAAAAAAAGTTAAAAGGCTGACTACTGGTGCCATTACCCTATACCTTTAAAGGGTAATTTACTTTCGAATTTTGTACATATATAAAGACTTTAACCAGAAAAGTAGAAAAAAAAACAAAATTCGACTCCAAAGCCACATTTTGTTAGCTGAACATTAGCTAAAATCCTAGCTAAATTTAGACATAAAGTACGCTATATGGATAAGTGTCACAGAAAAACAGCTGTTGATTGAAAAACTTCTTTCAAAAATTGAATTCTCTCTTATTTCAACTATTTCAGATTGTGGGTACTTCTCGTTCATGTAATAATTAAAAAAATTTCATCCTTACATCCTTTTCCCCAACAGAACACAACGATCTGTGACAATTTTGCTTGAGAAAATGCAACGACCCCATTAAATGGCCACGCTTAATTTTGACAGATACATTAAGTACATTCTGAAAGAAAAGTTTGATTTTTAAGCTCGAGCTGCGTACCACTCCGCTAAAGGGATTCGCTTAAATTTAGCTCAGCTTAATTTTGGAGAGAATTTTGTATGGGAGCTAAAATTTAGCTCGAGCAGCGTATTAAGCGTAAGCATTTAATAGAAATAAAATAAATTTAACAAGAGTCAGCTTGAGCTCGTTATTTGTTGTTTCACTGGTAGTTCGTTCGATTTCTCAACCATGGTTAATGTTGCCACTTTTGCTGTCTCGGATTTCATTTATCGTGACCTCACCATATATATCGAATAAAACCCCTCTCTGAGTGGCAGGGGCTAGTTCCAAGTTGACGTCGATGTAAACTCAATGAACAGAAATTGCTCGGATTTGACAGAAAAAGCAGAGGAAATTTTTAAAAAATAAGGGCGCTTGTGAGTTGTGTTACTTTTTGTTGTTAAAACATAACAACCGTGCCCACATCGACTGCCTTTATAAATGAACGCCACACTTCAAAGCATTGAGAGAAATTCATAAATGAGTCGACAAAAAAGTGGAAAACCTAAAGTTACGCAAGTAATTAAATGAAAAATTGTTACCAATGTTTTTAACAGTAAACCATTTGCAACTCGCCCCAGTGAGTGAACTTCAACTGAATGGATTGGACAAATGCCACTTTCGATTTGACTCAATCAGCGGTGACTAACTATTTCCAATCTAAAATTCAAATGTAATGCATCATTTCTAATAATCATGACAAAGAGTTGATTTTTTGCCAAAAGTCATATCCAAAAGGTTTTATTTCAAGGGCGAAAATGTACAAAAAGAAAATAAGCAGACCAATAGAGATTAAAAAAACAATTCATCAAGTCTTTCGGCTTCGATTTAAAGTTTGAGAGCAATAGAATGAACAAAGCAAATGCCTGAATTTTGTTGAACATGCTTATTATTTATATTCCAAAATGCACGAAAAATGTTTTGATGTTTAATGTTACATAATGCCAACGAGAGTTGGTTTTATATGAAACACATTGCTTTTGACATCTGGGTCTGCAAAATAAAAACCAGAGCGTCTTTGTACTTCCACCTTAATTGCTGTTTCTACTCTGTTAGGTGTTAGATTGGGCACATTCAAAAATCTAGTTATCTTAGCTCGACTAGATTGGTCGGGATAAAATGTAACCTGAACGCAAAAACTATATTGGTCGGGAACGTCACTTTTTCTACGTCAGTCATATATGCGAACTGTCAACTTAGTACTCAGTCACGAATTTCTTGACTAGATTCGTCGGCTACCCCTCCATAAACGTCAACTGAAACAGCTGCTCATATGACCGATTTCCCCCAATCAAAACCGAGATACATCGAGTCAGATAGCTGTCAGACTTACTAAACTAGACACTCGAACGTCCCCATTGTCAACTGTAGATTGCTGACACAGAGCATCCTTCACTTGAAACTATACGTTCCCATCGAAATTCCAGTTGCTCTCAGACCAACCAATCTCAAAATCGACCGAATAGAATGACTTTTGCTTTTTGATTGCCTGCATAAACAGTCATTATTTGAATGAGCGAGTGCGATACAAATATTTATTTCTGAATTTTTAAAAACAAACAAACCTCATTCCCATTCGCGGCGCAAACACACACTTGCCAGTTGCCACACTCACAGGAAAACACACACGACTTCCGGCCATTTCGTGTGATTCCGATTCAAAGTGAAAACCAACCGGAAATTGCTGTTTGCCTTCCACACAACAATTTGTGTCAATATAGGCGAAAGGCGATACGCGAACTCGCTGCGAATCACTCGCTAAAGCACCACACCAAACCGCAACGATTCACTCAACCCCCAAAGGTAGTAGCACAGCTAACAGAGTTACTGCAGCATCTGTGGTTGTAGCGCCACAGCCACACCAGATGAATAGATGATCTCATTGCACTCCATTCGTCGGCGTTTTTTTTATAGGAACAAAATTCATTTGGCCGTGCTGCACCCATATTGTCCGCCTTAAAATAGCTCCGTGGAATGAACCAACGCTAAGAGACTTCCAGCACGCAGCACCTGCTGCACGAATTAGCATTTAATTGCGAACTAAGAGAACAACGTTGGGCCATCCGCTAATCGTTTTAGTGAGGCCAGCTAACAAAACACAAGTCAATCTACCCAGCGTAGAACATCGCAAACACTTAAGCCATTTGAGTCGAGTCATACTTGTATTTTTTTATTTTTTTTTGTTGTTAAATATACAAAATAAAACGATTCCCTTGGAGCGACGATAATCACCGAGACAGCAACCAGCTGCGTCGTCGACTTCGCCATGGGTTCAAACTTCAAAGTAGCAATTCGCGTGGTAGTCGTTAGTCGCCGTCGCCATCGCTATAGCCAGCGCTAAATGGAATGGAATTAAACTCAAAAACCCGTATTGCAAAACGATAAACTAGTCAGAGTGGTTGGTTGCTTTGCTGGTTGCTGGCTTTTGTGTATATGCTATTTATTATACGGCAGTCAGGCGAGAATTTAAGTGACTCGAGAAAGGCGGAGGCTACAAAAACATACGGGCAAGCTATAAGGTGAATGTTACGAATACAGATGGGGGAACAAACATTATTTCTTTTAATTGTGGTAGATGTCATGTTAATGTGAAACATGTTGGCTATTCAAGTAGTTTGTGTATGTAAATATGACAGAACTTACGGCGTTTTCGATTGAAGAAAAGAATTGCACTTTCTATGAAGATAGATAATCTAGAAGTGCTCTTTCTATGTTTCATTGAAAAGAAAGTGCACCTCCAGGTCAATTCTTAACACAACAGAAGTGTCCGGAAAAATTTTAAAGAATTGCCCTGAACTCACCAACACACACTAGCCAAATGTCAGAGTGAAATACTTGTTGTGTTATTAGAAACAAATTTGGTGCTATGTGATCCGAAAATATACAATTATGCGTGCAAAATGTAAACTTATTGATTTGACCCATTAAAACATTCAATTTACTGTAGTACACAAAAAACAGTAGCAACAGATAACCAAATCTCACATATGGTGCTTACCACTATCACAAAAGCACTCCAACGAATTTCATTGAAAAGAGCAATTCTGAATTTCGTGGCAAAAATTAAAAACGCCATTATTAAACGCGAAAAAGCGAGAGAAACGTCAAAGGAACATGAGGCATTTCAAATATCTAGTTTAAATATCTAGTTTAGTGAGTCTGACAGCTGTCTGACTTGATGTGTCTCAGTTTTGAAAATCTGTGTCATTTGACAGATCTAGTCAATAAATTCGGAACTGGAGTACTAAGTTGACAGTTCGCATATGTGGCTGACGTAGGAAAAGTGACGTTTCCGACCAATCTAGTTTTTACTCTCAGATAGTGTTGCCACATGGTTTTTGATGAAAGTAGTACATAGGGTTCCAAATCCCGGACTTTCTCGGACTAATGACGATCAGAAAAAGAGTACAAAACTAGGACAAACGAAAATATTTTTAATCCAAATTTGTTTACTTTTACATTAAAAACATTTGTTTTGAGAGAACGCAACAAATCATAATTGTTTTGACTTTCGACGTCTCTAAAGTTCTATAGTTCTCTTCGTTAACTTGATTTTAGTGATCTCCGACTGAATTGAAAACTTATAAATACAAGCTGCCAAGTAAATAAGTGAAAATACAATCCCGGACATTTTATTATAACTTTACCGGACGTTCACCGCAAAGGCTGGCAAGGCTACTTTCAGGTTTTATCTAGTCCAGCCCAATATAGTCGACTTAAGATAACTAATAGACTTTCTGCTGAAAACAGTGCTTATTAGTGTAAAGAGGGTGGAGATATTTTCAGACCAAACCAGTGCATCCACTTTGTTACCTTTGTTACCGGTTTATAATGGCCAGAGTAGTGTTTTCTTCAAATATTGTTGAAAAGCGCGCAATTTCCTTTACTTTAACTTCTCAACTTTTACATTCGATTTAACTCATTTTTCAATTCTACAAAGCTGAACCGGCGAACTTCGTTTCGCCCAAAATCGTTAATGTAATGACTATAATCAGCCTTATTGTGAGTTTCGCTCGAACAATATTCCACCCGAAAAAAATTACATTTCAGAACAATATTCCACTTATTTTTGGGTGGAATATTGTTCGGGCGAAACTCACAATAAGGCTGAATAATTCCGAGTATGCACAAGCACATGCTGCTTCATGTTATTTGGTCAATTCAAGTTCATTATTCAAATGTTAAACTAAAGTACATTATGTAGGTATAACAATGTCGATGTTTTTCGATCAGAATGCAATAATTAACGTGTCGGCCAACATTCGCCTTTTTCATTGAATTGAATTGACCATGGGAGTTTATTGATGTCACAAAAATACAGCGATTGTCAAAGCAAAATCTAGACGTACGGGAAACTTAAGGCGCTGAAACACAAGTGTAAAATCGTACGGAATATGCAGAATTTGATACGAATTCTTACGAATTTTAACTCAATGCTGTTCCTTAACTCGAAAGATTCGTAAACGAGAGCAATATATTACCCCTCCAATGAGTATCTTATGAATTTTTACTCAACAAATTTCTCGGTGTAGGAGTTGGAAAATGTGGTACCTAACAATTAACACATGATTTGAAATTTTTGCGTATTAAAATGATATCAACAGGTGGCCAAAATAAATTGAATGAAGACTCTTAGCGAAAGTGTCGACGAAGTTCGTCTTCCTCTACGAAGGGACAATCTCCTCTATATAATTTGTAATGCAGTCTTGATTATTAATTTTCTCGAATGTTTGTTGTTCAATCAGTACAAATTCTTCCACATACTGTGATTTTTAAAAAAGATGTTTGATGAACTCCAATCACTTTCGTTGCTAGATGAATCTAATAATATTGTTAATAAATTAAAATTACACAAATCTTCGAGTTAATAAGACATTTTAACGACTTTTCGTACCACTTCTTTTTTTTTTGTCTTTCATTTTTCATATACATATTTATTTATAACTACAAAACCGTTTCCCAACTTTTTCGTAAGTGTCCCTCTCTGAAAGAAAATTTATCCCCAACACAGCCATTTTGACAGTCTTTTCCATTCTTTCTACGAAAGTTAAAGAACAAACTTAACATCTTCGCCTTTGATTTTCCTCTTGAAATCGTCACTTCATTGACATTTGATTTGAGATTCTTCACAGTCAAACGCTTTCCGTTACTAAGTGCATTGAGGTTGCGCAGCAAAATTATAACTGAGCCGACTTTCAATTTCAAATTGTGCCGAAACGAAATCAAATGCAGTTCGTTAACCTCATTATTTATAATGCAATTTCGATAGATGTATGACCGCACGCAACAGAAAGTAGTAGCGCCATCTGTCATTCAATATTCAACATAAATCAACATAAATAATTTCGTTCTGTTTTTAAAACGAACGACGACTACATTATTTGGATATTGTTCATACAAAAATACTAAAATAGCGGATAATGAATTTTAGACAATGCAGGCATATAATATCCGTTTTGTTTTCCTACAAACTATTTTAGCTGTCACTTGATTGTTCCTCTTTCTTATTTGACGCTGACGTTGTCGTGAACTACCCTATGGGGATCAGATGTATTAACAACGTCATAGTGCTCCTCCTCCTTGAGCTTTGTCGAGGATGTGCGGGGATATATCTCTAGAATTTGAGCGGACAGACATATGAACGCTTTTGAATGTCATGGAGGTAGTGCCTTCCAATTGTCCAAATGACAAAGAAAGGTAGAATTGACCTGAAGATTCTACTGATGTCTATAGCCTATTGCGGGTATATGCCATAGGACATTCATACATTTTTCAAAGGTTTTTATAAAGACGGATTTTAGGACTTCAACTCCTCTAACTATACCGGCCGCTAGAAACACAGTCCATTTGACTTGGGTGTCAGGACACAGTGTATATTATGGTAATGAGAAAGCAAGCGAACTAGTCAGAAAAGGATCCGCATCATGATGCCAAAACCGTACTGTGAACTACCAACAAACACAATGCGCCGTACTAATAACAAATTTTAGTCTCGACTTTAAATTTACGGAAGCTCATCACAATCGCGAAATTTTTATGGAAAATATACCTGTTTTGAATTACTGAAATTTAAGTCAAAGTTTATTGGTAAGGCCTTGTGAAAAGATGGGTCAAAACCTGGCTATAGAAGAAAAGAATCTCTTCCTGGAGGGAACTCGAAGGAAACAGTCAAGCTATAGACTTTAATCAAACAACCCCTATAAAAAAAAATAAACAAACAACTGCAGCATTTAAATGTAGAAGTCAGATTTGAATGGACACAGGTTTCTTCACCGGGCACTGCTATGTGGAAAAACACCTGATGACGAAGGGAACATCACAAGACAATCACCCCTATTCCGAGAACATGTTAGCATTACGTAGGTAAATTCTACCTAAAAAAAAACGGCAGCAGACAAAGCTGCGAGAGCACCGAAAGACTTATCCATCTTTCTAGCAAATTGCGGTATTTCAAAAGCCTCATTTATGGCCGCAGTGGCCTGCTATGTGACTGCCCGGTGCTGTCTTCGACTAGAAAACCAACTTTGAGGAGTACTTTCTTCGAGGAACTTGCAAATATTGCCGAAACGGATATCAGAAAAAGACGGAAATTTCTCCAGAAGTCAAAACGGTTCCAACAGTAGCGGATATAACCGACTATGTTTGTGGATGGCCCTAACTTGGCCTAAGTGAATTATTCCGAATGCACAGGGTGGGCCAAATACAAGTTTCTTTTGAAAAATGCAATAAATTTAAAAATTTTTTTTTTTTTTTTCATGTATCATGGCTTTATTAGTAAGAGCTAACATTAATTATGGAACGCAACGTATTTCAAGTGGCTCCACTCCAATTTTTCAAGACCTAGTTGATGGTTTCGGGCTGTAGCTCACGGATTGCATGGATGAAATTGGCCTTAAGTGCTTGAATCGTTTCCGGATTGTTGGCATAACATCGACAATTAACGGTTCCCCACACAAAAAAAAAGGCCAAAGGGGTCAAATTGCAGCTCCGAGGCGGCCCCGCCCAAAATCGATGTCCAATTCAAACTGCTCTAAGGCCCAAACTGCGATAACGAAGCACTGTTTGCGCTACACAGCACTTTCTTTGGAAATAAGTTATTAAATATTTCCCAACGTTGTTCAAGCGTAAAGCGACTCATTTCGTTCCGCGGAGGTATGATACTGACTTTCTGTCAAGATTTCTAGTGTAAAACAGCCGTCAGTGTCAAAATAACATATTCTTTAAAAAGAATCCACGAGATGGCCCACCGTTTATATAAATAAATAGTAGCAGATCTAATGTCAAAATATCGTGACTGCAATTGTTTAAAAAGATTATAAAATAGAAATCGACTTGTTCATTGCCATTTCATATTTTCCAATTGAAGCACATTCATAATAGAAAGTCATTGCAATGTGCCGCTAAGTTGTCGCCAGAGTGGCCGCTGCAGAATTGTAAAATGTCGCAAGAAAAAGGGCAATTGAGAGAAAAACTGACATTTCTGAAGCTATTCTGCAAATTTAGAATTTTTAAACGATATTCAACAAGCATTGGCTCGCTAAACACTATATCACAGTGTTGTGATAGGCAACTGCTTTGTATTTTAATGGTTTTTATTTGAAAATACAGTCGAGATTCGATTAACCGGGATTCTTTTAACCGGGACATTCTATTAACCGGCATTTTTTATGCAAATTTATTTTCAATTAATTTCCCATTCGTAACTCTACTAACCGGCATATACTCTATTATCCGTAAAGAAACAAATACATTTCCATTTTGTATCTTTGAATTTTGAAAATTTTGAATTGTTTTTTAGACACATTTATCCGGTATTACCTCTGCTATCCGTGATATCGTTGTATGTATGTAGTTTCTTTCATCGTTAAAGTGATTTATTTAAAATGAATTGTTGTATTTTTTGATGAATTTAATATTTTTTTTTGATTTAATAAGGTAAAGAAATAAAGTGTCATCAAATTTAGAGTTTTTTTTATAAATTTAGAGAAAAATCTATTAACCGGGATTTTCGATTATCCGTTATGGGCTCGGTCCCAGCCATTCCGGTTAATCGAGTCTCAACTGTAATAGCATTTGGAAAAATTTTGAAGCCACTTTTCCAGCTAAAATAAGGCCCAAAACAGCAAAAAAAAATTTTGTCAGGCTCTCAAAAAAGAGCCAAATTGCAACTTCAGTCGCACAACGGTCACACTGGTTCGGACTACTAGTTTAGTAAGTCTAACAGCGTTTGTATCTCTTTTGGTTGGTGTAGATTAATCACATGATCAATTTTTCAATTGAAGTCGAAGAATGGGTGTAGTAAACCACTGTAGTTAACAAAGTACTACCTAGAAAATCTACCTCGTTGTTAATTCAATTAACACAAAATTAAGTAAGGATTTGACAGTAAAAACATGGGAACATTGCACTACCTACCAATGTCACGGAGTTGTGTAACTCTATGTAAATAAACAAAGATTTATTGTTGTTCCAGCTAAAACTAAACTATACCTGGAACCTTACCCTAGTTGCCAATTTAAGTTGACATCTAGTTGATAAGTCAAGTTTTTTGCGATCCTTTACTTTTTACATATCCGAAACGAAAACCAACCCTCAAGCCTCAATATGTCTTAAATAAAATCGGCAGATGTTAACTACATAACTAACTACCTATGCATACAATTGTGTTGCCAATTAATCTACTACAAGTTTGTGTCAATTTTCGACCTTATGCCGTAAATCGTTTTAAAAGCGTTGGGCCTTACTAATACAGTAAAACCCCGATAAGTGCCCCACCTTAAATGCTCCGTTTTGATAGGCACTTATGCCGGTTATAGAAAAAGTCCGCTTAAGTGCACGAAGGCACTTACCTCTAAATTTATAAAAAAATAGAATAATATTAAAAAAAAAAAATACCCAGATTTTTATGGCATGAAACACAGGAAAGCGCTAAAGGAAAAAAAGCTTTTGTATTTTTTCAGCTGATTTCAAAAATGTGTAACTACTTTTAAAAGAATTTTTTTCAGGTAAATTTCTATAAAAGTATACAAAATAAAAGGCAATTAAGCGGGAAAGGTAGTTAAGCGAAAGGTACTTATAAGGTGAGTTTTATAAGAAAAAAGCCTCAGAATTTTGGTTCTCAAAAAAAGATACTTATGCGGGTTAGGCACCTAAGCGAGAGGCACTTATTCGGGTTTCACTGTAATCATTTTTAAGCTTCACCTTATATATTTTCTAGGTCACAATATGCAATTTTGAATGGAAATTTTCGCCATAATAAGTTCGAAAAATTTAGCCTGGGCACTAAAAACGATTATTAGTATCGCTGTTTACCAATTTGTTAAAGTTTAGCTGTCTCAGAAGCACCCTGTCCAAACCTTATTACCAAGAAATAATAATAGCTGTCAAATATCTACCGCGAAATGATTCACTCGGTCAATTTATCAACCACCCAGTCACTAGCGTAGTTTCCCCGTATTTGTTAATTCTGTGCGCTGCCATCTGCGAAAATAGCTCTCTTGCATAAGCCGCTAAGATAATTTAGAATGCCTGCTCAACTGCCTTGCCCTGCTTGGCTTCGCTGCCATGCTAGCTGGCTGGCTGACTAAGTAATTTTCTCTTGAACAACAGCGCCGCCACAACGACAACGACGACATTCGCTGTTCGTTTCGCGTTTGTTCATCGCTGTTGTATTCCATCCACAGTTTCAACATCATACCAACACAACAGCGCTCTTAATCGATCGATGTCGCCCAGTTGCTGTTGTTGTTGCAGACATTCGTTTTAGCGATTATTTGTCGAGATATTTTCGCTTCGCTAGCGAAATAGCCGAGTAAACCACCACCACCAGCGACCGATTTGAATGTTTCCACGTTCCACCAACGAAATGACCCAATCACGCCATTCGCCATTCACAATGGAGCGGCGCAACGGCCAAGCAGTTAAAATAATTATCATGTCGTCGCTAGCAGCGAATTCACGGAACTTTGTTTACTTTTTCTATTTTTCTTCGTTCTCTTTGTGGATTTGTCATTCATATGCTGCAGGGAATTTAAATTTTATAATCCACAACACATTTTCTAAACTTTCCACTCGGCACACTGATACACACTACCACAGCAACACCGCCTGGTGAGGTCGAATTGTTTCTCTACCTACGCTGCTCGACTCGATTGCTATATCTAAGCCAAATGTGAACAAGGCATATATGCGATAACTATGTGCCCCGGTGTGTATGTGCCCGAGTGGGAAGGATGGATGATGACATTTGTATTTGGCTGGCATTTACTGCCGAGGGTAAAACAAGACGACTCTGTATCTCTAGGTTTCACGAGGCTGACATTTGAAACTAAAGGAAATGGTGGCGTGTAATTTGAATAAGGAAGGAGTGAAGCACATTTAGTTTTTTTTTGTTTTTGTTTTAAATGACTACCCTGAGTCTGTTTCTGTGAACGGGAAAATGGTTTCAGAATACAGGGTGCTTGTGCATCTATTCTACTCACGTATTAATAGGACTTTTCCGACTTTTGTATAGCTGATGGGTACACAGGCTGGCACAGATTTAGTTTTTACATATAGATTAAGACCAGTGAAGGACACTTTAGGAAATGAATTGAAATTATTGCAGTAAAAAGTGCAGTTGCTACAGTTGGACAGCTTTCAACTTGCCTTAATACGAATTAAAAAGCAAAAGAGTGTTTTTTTTGGAGCCTCTTAGAGAAATTTAAGCAATCAAAAAGGATGCATAAAAGCAAGGACAATGTCTGGGGCCCTACTCTGTATCTCGTTCCGAAAGTAAAATTTTTCGAAAGTACCATATGGCGCATTTAGAATTCCGAAATTATTACAGAGTACCTACTTAAAAGCGGAAGGGGAAGCTACTTCGAATGAAACGAAATAGAGAGTAGGGCCCCTGAAATGAATTCGGTGGTATGTGTAGGCGTTTTCTGTTTTTCATAAATGCTTTTCCAGCTGCGTCAGAAGTACAGATGCTGAACTGAACAGATCAATGACTCCACCCTGTTGCAAAGGTAAAGGACAGTCGATTCTCATCTCAATCTGCTAGGTGGGTTTCCATTTCAAACAAATTTTGATCAACTAATGCTCGGGATCAATCCTTTGATTTATAAATAAAAGAATAACAAACCCCGATTCTATACTAATCATTTTTAGTGTCTATGTTAAATTCGCCGAACTCACAATGGCATCATTTTCCATACAAAATTGCATATTGTGACTTAGAAAATATTTAGTGTGAAGGTTAAAAATGATTATTAGTAAGCCTCAATGACATCTTCTCAGCATAAACTTGTGTTTTTCTGTTAAGTGATCCCCCCACCTAATTGCGTCCGATTAATTAGAAGAATTTATTCTACAACTAGGCTGAACAAAAGTGGTGACTCCTCATTACACCGTTTGTAAACGTCAAGTGCTTCGAAGGTTAAATTTTCCACTCGTATCCTTTGGACGATTATGTACTGGCCGAGTTGGATCGCAAATGACTGCAACTGTCTGGACGACTTTGTTCCCGGAACTTTAGCTACTATAATAGGCTGTCCTAGGCACGGTGGCGTAGTGGTTAGTGTGTTGGACTACTTTCCGAAGGGTCTCAGTTTCGATTCCTAAAAAAAATCCGTCTTAAGGTTGTTTTTTTCCACTGCGCCACCTCTCGCCCAAAGTCTGACGAACATACGAGAGTATAACTGTCATGAAAGGGCTTCTTAAATAGCCGTTTGGATTCGGCATAAAATTGTAGATCCCTTCCATTCGTCCCAAGAATGAAAAACTCACACAAAACGGACGATTATGAGAAGCTAGGCCTTTGGTCCCTCCGGACCTGTCAACTATTTATTTATTAGTGGGCTGTAATTTAGTAATTTTTACGGCAATTTTTAAAGATGCAGAAATATTACACAATTTTCGCCTTTCTTAAACTTAAATCGTCGGTCGAAGATTGATTTCTCCAAGAAAGTGAACGAACTCTAAGTAGCAAAATATTAGTTTAAGTAAGGACTACGTTGCACGTTTGGAGCAACTGCATTCCTTTATAAAGGGTGATTTTTTAAGAGGTTTAGAACTTTTTTTAAAAAAAAAACACAAAAAATTCAAAAAAATTAATGAAATATTTATTTGAATCGATAGTTTGAATCTTGCAATTTAATGTTTAAAGATAATTTCATGCAAATGTTGACCGCGGCTGCGTCTCAGGTAGCCCATCCGCTGAGTCCAATTTTGGCATACTCTTTACATATATCGGCCGGTATCTCACGAATGAATGCATGGATGTTGGGTTCCAGTGCGTCAATCGAAGCGGGCTTGTCCCTATACACATTAGCCTTGGCATACCCCAACAAAAAATAATCTAATGGTGTCAAATCGCACGATCTAGGCGGCCAATTGACCGGCCCGAAACGTGAAATTAACTGTTCACCAAACTCGCCTCGCAATTGCGCCATTGTTTCGCGTGCTGTGTGGCATGTGGCACCGTCTTGTTGAAACCACATATCATGCAAGTCAAGAACTTCCATTTCGGGCAAAAAAAAGTTTGTTATCATCGCTCGGTAGCGTTCACCATTGACAGTAACGCTGCGATTCGCATCATCTTTGAAGAAATATGGCCCAATAATGCCGCCGGCCCATAAACCGCACCAAACAGTGGCTTTTTCGGGATGCATTGGTAGCTGTTGCAATGCTTCTGGCTGATCTTCACTCCAAATGCGGCAATTTTGCTTATTTACGTACCCATTCAACCAAAAATGAGCCTCATCGCTGAACACAATTTTTCGATAAAAAAGCGGATCCTCGGCCAGCTTTCCAAGAGCCCATTCACCAAAAATTCGGCGTTGTGGTAGGTCGGCTGGCTTTAGTTCTTGCACCAGCTGTATCTTAAAAGGCTTTACGCCCAAATCCTTCCGCAAAATTTTCCACGTAGTGCTGTAAGAAAGGCCTAACTGCTGGGAACGGCGCCGAATCGACATTTCGCGGTCTTCTGTCACACTAGCTGATACGGCCGCAATATTTCCTTCACTACGCACAGTACGTAAACGTGTTGGTGGTTTAATGTCCAACAAAGTAAATTTGGTGCGAAATTTGGTCACAATCTTCCGAATAGACTGCTCAGAAGGTCGAGAATGCCGATCATAAAATGGAAGCAGCGCGCGATGAACATTTCGAACCGAGCACGAATTTTGATAGTAAAATTCAATAATTTGCAAGCGTTGTTCATTTGTAAGACGATCCATGGTTAAATTGCAAACCAAACTGAAGCTGTTTGACAGTGACACAAGGTACTAAACACACGTCAGCTGTCAAAACCAGTGTTGCCAAAACCAAACCAGCTAAAAAATCACCCTTTAGCTCTAACAGCTTATTCTTTCTCTTTTTTTGATGGTGGGTCAATATAATGTCATTTTCCATTCCTTGGGGGAATGTTTTCTTTTGCGAGTGCGTCTCTCCGTCATATTCGATTATTTCTGTCAGCAAAATATCAATACTTGGATACTTTTTTGATAAACAAATTTTTGACCTCGTCCCGTAATTTTTAGTTCGCCAGATAGCCATCCCTGTTTCCTCCAGCTAAAGAGTTGGCATTCACTCGGATGGCTTGGATCATCTTTACCGTAGATTTCTAGTAATAAAAGACGTCGTCGTTCTTCAATACTATTTCGGTAGAATTACTGTCTTAGCCTTTTTATTATCACTTCTTTCAGGTGATTTCTTTTTTTAAGACACTGTATCCATTCAGGAGTTTGTCCTGGGACCAATCTATTTCTCTAAGCTTCACTTTTTCAATACATGCATGTTTGTGGGCAGTTTGTATTCTTATTTTTGTTTTACCAGAGCGTTGTCCGGCACAAAAACACATCTTTCTGTGTTGAAATAAGGAACGCTTTCTAAGAACCTGCTTCCGTAATACTGCATTATTATGTTTTTTTTTTTATAGTTAAATAAAGGTTATTGTTTCAATAAATAATTTATTTTGCTTCCCCACATTGTATAGTGAACGTAAGTATCACAAATAAAATAAAAACACACACAGTATCTAAAGTCTCCATTTGGGTACAAGTTTTTCAAATTCCAGCACCACAACATCCTATCATCAGAGAAAGTCCAGAAAATCAAATCAAAAACCTCTTTCGATGCTTTTTCTCCTTACAATCAAAATAAGCAGAAAATCAATGATTTAGGCCCGAAAGTTATGTTAGATCTGCAATTGTACAAAAAGCATTATATTTGAAAACATTGTACCCAATATTAAGAAAATGTCTTTCAAAGACTGGTCCAGTTTTAAAACATATTCAGAAAACATACAACACAAATTAATTTCACCTTTGAAGGTCCCTTTGCTAAAATAACACGAACGATTCGGGTTGAAGTTTAACACGTTTCACTTAAGGTATTGCTATAAATTTAGAGCACAATTCAAACTTGACACCTTGACTGAGAACATTAAAGCACCTAATTGACTTGACTTTTTAAGAGGTATATCACAAAATATTCATAAAAGGTTCAATAACTATAAAACAAGTATGATTTCCACTTGTTTCCAATCTTTTTAAAAAATTTCAAAATGTGAACCAATCTCCAAACTAACACGTATTGGACGTAACCAAGCAGAAAATTTTACGTGAATTCTTATTTGGTTTATCTGGACGAATTTGTGATCGAAGGTATCAAGCTTTTGCGTAAGACAGCCAATTAGCATAAAGTGCCAGCTTAGTAATTTGCAGCATTGAGTAGTTTCATGAATTGGTCATTTAGACCCAAATAAATTCGGTTAGCCAAGCAAGGAATCTTTAAAAGGTAGGTCAATTGTATTAGCAAACTGATTGACATGTTCCAAGTATTCTTAGAGTAGTTTCACCTGAACAGGTATAGAAAGTCAAGGACAGTTTGTGGTCGTGTTAATCTGTATAGCTCCTGCAAAAGTCGATTGAAAAAAACAACTCCGAACTTCAAGCTGAAATACTAAATCAAGGGCAACTTAAGAAAATCTTTAGCAAATATATGGATAGCTGATATAAATTGTTATCGCTGCTGAACAAAAATGCATCAGCTAGTTAGCTAGGTTAGGTTAGGTTAGGCAAATGGGTGCTCTTGTGTTGCCACAGCTTCACATAGACCACCAGTTGGGTCAATTGTGTCCAGTTACGGAACCACCCATTGAATAGGGTTAAAAGACAAGAAGTTTACCGCCTATTATATTAGAGCCACATAGGTTAAGTATGAATCTCATGGAACACAGCTAGTTAGCTAGCAAACGACAGTTAGCAAATTTAATTTACGTAACTGATGTGACCACTGACCAGTAGATAACTTAGGGTCCGTTTTTATAAGTACTGAGGAAATAGTTTAGGACTGTGAAAAGCCATTGTTCCCAATATTTACTTGATCAAGGTCTCAAGAAAATAGAAGAAAATAGCCAATGAACTAGCCACAAAGAAATCTCTGTTTAGAAATGTTTGACGCCAAGAATATTAGGGGATATTCAGGGTCAGATTCTGTAAGGCGAAACGATTTCGTGCTTGAATAATTTGCCCTATGTTACACAAGCAAGTTTCTTCGTGCACGCGAAAATGTTTAAACGTTTCAGCTTACAGAATGCCGACCCTGGTCTTTTTGATCCGTGTTACAAAACTAATAACTGTCATTCTCGCTTTACTATCCCGTATTCCCAAAGTGTATTTCGGGTTGCTTACAACACTTTTTTTCGCCGCCAAAAAGGCGCTAAAGGGTCCTAAATTGGCTCAGTTTAAGATCAGAATCGATATATGGTTTCGAAATTGAGCCAACTGATTGACGTGCATGCGGTGGACTAGCGCACATCAATACACGACTATTGTCAACCTCGGATCATTGGTAGGGTGATCATTTTTTCAATCAGTAAAAATACCCATACAGTCAAAAACTGTTAAAGCAGATTTGAACTGTCAACATTTGTAGGTTTGGTGTTTGAAAGTCAGTAGGTACAAGATTACCAACTTTGTTAGAATTGAGAAGACCTACTCGCAATCTGGGATAAATTTCTGATAGTAGGAAGATGGTCTTTAGGGAAAAAAGACGACATTTTGGAAAAAAAAAGAGGCCAATTATTGTTTTCTTTTAAGCCTAGTATGCTGCTCTCGCTTAAATTAAGCCCCCATACAAAAATGTCTCCAAAGATAAAATTAAGCAAAGCGGTTAAGCCAAGCAGTACGCAGTATCTCTACAGAATTTAAGTAAGCGTATTAATGCAAAATACATTTTTCCACAGCTAAATTTTGACAGATCAGAAAAAATATAGGTATTCGCAACAAAATTTCAAAAGAAAGCAAATTAACAGAAGTAAGTCAATCAACTTTACCAACACAGTTCTTTTTTGTTTACGGAACTTCCACTGTCAAAATTAAGAGAAGTGGTGGAGAGAAACATTGAAGAGGAGATTAATTTTAGCTTTCCTAGGAACAGCATACAAGGCTTTAGTAAAAAATCAGATATTACTTCATAGGGAAAAAGAGGACTGTCCGCTCAAAAAGAGGGCGAATGATCACAGTAATCATTGGTGACTGAAACTGTTATATATATCTTGTTATGGAAAATACCTCTTAATTGACACTCGTACTGCGTTTGTCAGACTAGAGACTTTAAAAGGTATAGGTATACTTGTGGAATTGCCCAAAAACGCCATTCGCAACTCTGCGCCGGTTTACATTATAACAAAATGTGCTTCGTTCCAATTACCCAGATCCATGTATAAAAACCAACTTCACAATCTGCTTCGCTTTCGAGAATACGATGAATAACAACGCCAGGGCAATAGCAACAGCAACAGCAAGCAGTTGTTGTCGAACACACAAGTAATGAGCAGCCAGCTAGTTCTCGTTCGAGTGGAACACATTGTCGTTCGTTGACGGAAAGTCATAAACCAAACAAATACACTCGCATTCGGCAACGACAGGCAGGCAGGCAGAGCCCCTTGCAAACAAAAACTGAGATAGCCGTACATTATATACCCTCCTGGCCCCCAACCAAACAACGATGCGTCAGAAAGAGAAATCGATAAACGGGCTCCGGTCCGCTCCGCTCTGTGTACTGTGTTCTGTGTATGCTGTATGCCATGCCTGCTTGACGCCCGACTCAAATTTTCGAACTCGAGGGTTGTTTCTGATTCAGCTTCAGTTTCAGGTTGCGGTCGCTGCTGTATGTGTTCGACGACGCTGAAGTGTAGTACACATCTGTGTCGTGTATACGCTGCTGTTGGGTATTTTTGTAAATAGATAGCGATTGTGGAATGAGATACTCTTCGCCGCCACAGTTCACAGATACACATTCTCTTGCGCATAAAGGGGACTTTGTTGTTTTTGGTTTTTTTAGATACACATTTTCATGCTCGTTTCGTCGTTCGTATCCGTTGCTGTTGCTGCTTTGGGTAGCGTTCTACTACAACTTCTCTGTGGCATGTTTTTCAGCTTCGTGCGATTCGTGTCGACGTTTTCTCATCCGTCACTGTGTGTGGGTCGTTGTTGCCGCCGCACCGTAGTCAGGGCGATTTTAATCTGACTGTCGGACGGAGTAGATAGCTAGCTAGGTAGGTAGACTTCGTCATATATGCATATGTATGCGGTACATGTTTTTCTTTGTAGTTCCCCCGCTACGTTGTTGTTTTCACTTTGTGTCATTGGATTTAGCTGGGTATCTCGGGGTTTTGCACGTACTCACGTACTTTTCGATATTTTCCAAAAATCGAATACCAAAACCAATCTCTCTGCTGGTTGTATAGTTTTAGCTTTCAAATGAGCGCCCCCTGAGGTTGGGTTGGGTTTGGACGGTTGCCTAAGACTGCAGCGATTATACGTCCTCTTGTATGTTACAGCAGCAAGATGATTCTTTTTCTTTGAGTGTTTGTCATGCAGTTAGGGGATTTGGGGATTTGTTTGAAGGAATTCTGCGCCTTCAGGCAAAGATCATCGTGTTGCATTTGATAGGTGGAAAGGTATGAGACTGAGAGGTAAAAAGCACTGCTGTACGTGTTTGAGAAAGGGTAATGGACTGGTAATTAGAGCTCAACAAAATATGAGTAATTTTTGACCTCGATTGGAGGGTTCTTTTAACGGAAGTTATTGTAGATATCTGGATGGTGCGAGGGTTAAGGGTTTCAACAAGTTTGTTAGTGCATCCGGCACGTACTAGGGTTCGGCACGTATGCTAGGGTTATTCGAATGTCAGGTAAGTTGTAGGTCATTTAAGGTGGAAAGTGAATGAAAGCTGGTATCATCTCTTGAAGCACTTTAATAATTATTGTGACGACTGTGTGGCATTGGCCAAAAAATACAGCCCCCATTGCATATAAATGGCTGCAAAAGGCTGGTAAGTATAAAAGCTGCATATGAGGGGAACTCTCGCTTAGTAGGCCAACACAGTAACCGCTAAGCCACTGAGCTTACCCTTCATAAGTCTTAATTTACCAGCGCTGATTCCAAATCACTGAAGACAATGGAATACAAGTAGATGTCGGGCTTGATCTAACTATATCTCAACCTATGCCAGAGGCGGTTTATATCTGGTGTCACGGATTTTATTGTAACTACGTCTTTGAGACGAGCAGCTACTAAACATTCAGTAGCTGACGCATTCAACGAAACTCATTTTGGCAGTCAACACTTTCGTGTGCCCGTTGGTAAGTTTTGGAAGAAATACTGAATTAAAAAACGCGAACCTTATTTCGACATCAAGTTCGGTCATTTTAATAACAGAACTACAAGAAGCTGTTTAAAAAATTTACCAATCCAACAAAAACATACAGCCTAGCTCCTTCCTACTCCATATGATTCAATGGGACTCCACTTATAAGCAAAGTCCATTGAAGATTCGTCCAGGACAGGCCCCATCACTTCAATGGTCAAATACCGTGTTGAGCAGGAACGAGAAATTCGTGACTGAACTTGCTTTTGTTGCCTTAATCCCAGCTTTAAAACCTCAAGGTAAACAAGACTGCATAGCGCGGAAAAGTCTTAAAATCAACATCGAACACAGAAGAACTTATCTCTAGACAGGATATTTTTTAAATGTTTAAAGAAGGTAGAGTAGGAAAGGAAGAAATAATAAAATGAGCTGTGCCTACACCTTATGGACCAAACAATTAAGAAGGAAAGAACTTTTTAAGATTGCAGAATAAAAGATCGAAGTAGTCCACGTTTGAGTACTAGTTCTAGGTTCTGTCATGAAGAAATGAGATGCCTGATTAAACAGTCATAAATTTGGCTGCAGTAACAATGTGAAGAAATATACGTTCATAAAAAAATAAATCATTGTTGGCGCAACAGATCCGTAGGGACCATAAGCCTCGTTTCTCGCAAATATTCGTTTTGTGTGAGTCCGAAGTCCCCATAATAAAAATAAAAAAAAATGTGGACAAGCAAGTTTTTGTCAAATAGCATACAAAAATTTTACGTAACTGCAGGCTAACAAGTTGATTACTTTTACGTAGAGTCTTTTAATATACAGGGAAAGAATTTTTTGCCCTTGGCAACCTTCCCAGACCGTCCTCTCTTATTGAGTGGGGCTTAGAGCAATACACTCTGCAACGTCATTTTTCTACAGCATGTTTATTTTTTGATATATAAAAAAATAAAACTGGGCACTTTTCCATAACTTTTCAGACAAAACAATTGACCTCCAAGACTAGCAACTAAGTGCTAAAATTACAAGTTTGAGACCTTAATCCAGTTCATTTTCCAAAAAATATAACACTTATTTTGGTGATCGAAGTTTTAAAAATGATATCGTTAAAAAGATAGTTGATATACGGAATCTGCCCCCTGTATGCGCCTTAGGGTTACAAATTTTCTCTTCTTTAAATTTACGGAAGACGAGAATTGCGAAATTTGTAAGGAAATTAATTGAAACTAAAATTGATTTCGAGCTCTTTAAAGTTAAAAACTGAAAATGGTTGTTAGAACGTCATACTTTAAATTATTTTTTAATCCAAAATTCAGTTTAAAATCTACTGATCATATGTGCATAAGTCTGTAGAAAGCATGGGGTCCATGAGCAGTCATGGAAACTTTAGGTACCTATGTAAGCTCGATTGGATGAGGCGATATCCCAAGATTTTTCTGATTTAAGTCTTCTGGCCAAGAGTCCATATACATTTTATCGTACAAGGACTATATATGGAACAAGTCTTAATCCTACAATTTTTAGAAAGTACTAAAAGCATTACAGAGAGGTAAATCAAATATTTTACAAAACTGCAGTTTTTTTTTTAACCAACAAAAGTGGCATGGGTTTAATTGGATGTAGGGGATCTTTTTCCGAACTATACTCTCAGAAGTCTGTCTGTCAGAAGCTCACAAGAGCAGTGGCACAGTGGAAAAAAAAAATGTTTTTTTTTTTCTGTGGGCTTTAACCTGGAGCTCCTCCCTTATGAGCCTAAAATTGAAAACCGTAAAAGTATGTGCTTTAACTACTAATGGCCCAAAAACAAGTTTTCCAAAAGCTGATTCTCAATCTTTTTCGGCTCAATAAGAAATCACTTTGTGGGCTTATAAAGCACATATTTGACCTGTTTTCTAAGTGCTCATGTTTATAAAAGGCAGGCCATCTGGTGGTTTACATCGGCGATTGATTTATTCGCAGTTTGCTATCGCTCACATAAATATTGATTAGCTGGATGATATAGAACCGAACCCAGGTGAAATTATACTAGACCCGTTGTAGCCAGTGGATTTAGGAGAAGTGTCTTTCCGGTGGCTTTGATCTAAGCAAAAAAGTTAAATTATACAAAAGCTTAGATGGATAGCACAAGTTAAAGGTACAGTACAAGTCAAACTACAAAAGCATCCCAAAAGCTGCGATTTTTAAACGGACATAGATACCAAACCAATTCACTGTTACCCAATGACAATGTTAATACGAAAAGTGTAAGAGGTATTAAAAGACAGGGCATTGAACCGATAAAGGTAGTCAGTTGCCGTGATAACAAATCTAGCAAAAACTTCGCTCAAAAACAACTGTTGACAGCACACTCCATAAGTTTTATAAATTGTTTCAGCTGACACAATCCGTTCAGATGTTTCAAACATACACCCTTACTTAGCACAAGGTAAATCTGATTCCACACGAAAAGTACATAAAAATACACTAATGATGGCAACCACAAGCAGGTAAATGAAAAAACTCCCCAAGGACACAAAGTATTCCATTTAACACATCGCTGCTAAAAATTACATGCAATTTAGGGTAAGTTTCACGAATTTTCAAGGATGCTACTATTTGTTTGGCATCAAGGATAGAACAGAAAAGTCATCAAAGTCTATAGCGATCGAGAACTTTGTGCTGAGTAACCAAGTTTTATGTAAACACATAATTTTTTTATAACCAACTGACGTTTAGTGTGGGTTCCGTCTTTATAAAGTTATGAACCTACGGAATCCGGGGGACGTTCAAAGCTTTAGTTTAGTAGGGACGCCAGAAAGCTGGCTGACTTGGTGTGTTTCAGTTCTATTGGTCAGCGTTGGTCATGTGATAAGTTTACGCAGTTGACGTTTCTGGATGGGTAGGCGGCACATCTAGTCAAGAATTATGTGACAAAGTACTCAGTTGACATTTTAGTTGTGTGTCTGAATTCGTAAAAGTAACGTAACCGACCAATTTAGTTTTTGCGCTCATAGCGCATCATCTAGTTCAGTCAAATTATAGCCGACCTAAGATGAATAGATTTTTGAATACAACCCGTACTTTGCTAAACCTCCTCGCCAAAATTTATCTTTGCAGACATTTTTGTATGGCTGCTAACATTTTGACATTTCCAACACAAAAATAGATGTGAAACTGATTATTCTGTGGAGTGAAGTACCAAGAAAGTGCAGACGTAACAAAAAGCAATATTCAACTGTCAAAGAAGTTTATTTGGATGTCCCATAAAATGACTTAGCTAGCAGGTCTGCGCTGTAGAGAGAAGAATTTGGAAATCAAATTAAGCCCGCATACAAAACTGTCTCCAACGATAGATTTAGCCGACAAGTATACACAGATCAAACTTAATTTGCGGCCCACTGTAAAATTAAACCTCTCCGCAAAATTTAGGTTTGCAAAATAAATTTCCCTAAAGCTTTATTTTGACGTATCAAGAGAAAAAGTCTGTGTCCGCGTCACAACTTCAAATTGAAACAGTAGGTATAGGCGGGTTTTTGTGAGCTTCGATCTCAGCAAAACAAAGTAAAGTAAGATTTTCAGCACGCGATTACAACAACTACTGTGAGTCTCGAAGTGTAAAGTAGAGCGCAGTGAAAATCCTACTTTACTTTGCTTTGCTGAGATCGAAGCAAAAAAAAAAAGTGTCAAATCTCTAATTTTTCCAAAAAAGCGGATTAATTTTGATTCTTAGGTTTTTGGGAACACTCTTTCGATTGGCGCAGCCGGAAATAGTGTGTCTTTAATAGTTTAGGAAATATTTTTGTCCCATTTTGTTCAATACAAGGTTTTTAGTCCAACGATTAGTTCGTAAATGTTCAAAGTGCCACTTTAGCGTTTGTTTGAACAAATTCATATGGGAAATGACAAATCGTCTAATTAATTTGGATTTCTTCATCTTTGTGTCAAACTTTAATTATAAAGCCTAGTATCCTGCTCGCGCTAAATTTTATCTCCCATACAAAAATGTCTACAAAGATAAAATTTAGGCGTCTATATGATGTTTAATAATAATTTAGCGAGCATTTACCTTTGGTGGGGAGAAACGAAGTGGAGACTAGGGACGCTAAAATTTAGCGCGAGCAGGATACTAGACTTAAATGGAAGCTCAACATGTATATAATTGGACTGGTAATCTTACAAAATAACATATTTTGAGTTATGGAATCTTAAAGCGGGAGTAGTGGTGACGACTTTGCTAGTGCACTAAACAAAATACTGAAAGCTGCACTGATTGACATTCAAGATATAACTGGTATTTTTCTCTGGTCTGACTCCTGTATTCAGGAATCAGGAATCGAATAACATCTTTAGCAATATTAAAATTCTTGTAAGAAAATCCACAGGTAAAAAGTATGGAACAAGGCTTTTCTGTACCTGAACATTCAAGAATTCAAGAATTGGACGCTGTTCATAGTGTTATCGAGTCATTTGTACAATAGCAACTTGTCACTTATTCGTGAAGACAATGACATAAATTGTGTCAAAAATGTGCCCCTAAAAATTATGCAGTGCAAACGATTTTTTGAACTATAGCACAGCTACTAACGGACTACAATTAATCGCAAAGAAACGACCAAAAAGTCATACATAAAGCAAGAGAAATATTTTATTTAATTATTATTTATGACATATAAAATTTTGTGAGAGTCATGGTAAAGAAGATTATGTACTAGCCCCCGTATTAATAAACAAATGTGCACAATTAAGTTAGCTAGTAGACATCAGATAGCATACAAAAATTTGACGTAACTGCTGAATAATGAGTTGATAGCTTCTACGCAGCGTTTATTAATATGGGGGTAAGGGCCGTTTGCTGATACGACTCATAGCGAATTAAGTTCCACATAAACTCTTATGTGACAGTTTATGCCCTAAAAAAAGTAGCCCATAAGTATTTAAGTAGAACTTAAATCGTTAAGAGTCGTATGAGCAAACAGCCCTAAGTGTTTCATTTATGCCACAACGTATTAAAAAGAAAGAGAGGTCAAATAAATCAAATGAAATAAAACGTCATCTGCCAAAGGTAGGTACATACAAAAGTGTCAAACTTACTTTCTAAAGAGAATAATAATGATATGAAATCAATGCTCCCTTGGATGCCATTATTTAACGTTGAATTTTACAAGATATAATTTAACCAACAAAATTAACTTTAACGGCCATATTATTCACTCCGGGTGTAACTCAGATTTGAATTAGTTTTACACCCGGACCCGGACAATTTAAACCTGTGTCCATATTATTTACTGAAAAACATGCATTAAGCCCCCTGGACTAAAGATGGACTTAAATGTGGATTTAAAACACTTTAACCGGTTTTTAATCCGTTTTAAGCCCACGTAATGTCAAAATTCTCAAATAAGGGCATGTGTTTTTTGTTGTTTGTCACTTGGAAATTGATGTGATTTGTAGTGTGGATTTTAGTTTTTAGTGCATTTGTCGAATCATGGGATGTACGTAGCCTCCAAAATGTCTCTTTCTTCAGTGGGAAATATTTCTGAAAATCCACCAAACCGTAATCGAGGCCGACGTTGATTTACCATCTCTTTGCTCCTTTTTATTTTCTATTTCACTTTTCTACTTTTCTTATATCTCGCGTCCTGCGAGAAATAAAATGTCAATATAATGAAATTGAGTTTTAACCTGAGTTAAAGTACTTAAACTGGTATCCGGAGTGCAGTTTAAATCCAATCGGATTAAACGCTGTCAAGTTTAAAAAACTGGGTTAATGTCAAATGAATATTATGGACTTGGGTTTAATTTTTGGGTTAAACTCACTTAAACCCGGGTGTAACCTTTAACCCGGATTAAAGGGAGTGAATAATATGGCCGTAAGAATTCCTTTATTTATTCTCTCTTAAAGTTAGTTTTTGTTGATTGAATTTTTTTACTTAAGCTTAGTACCCTGCTCGCGCTAAATTTTATCTCCCATACAAAAATGTCTACCAAGATAAATTTAGCGAGGCGATGTCTTTCATCTGGGTCGGCATGCTGTAAGGCGAAACGTTCAAACGTTTTTGTGTGTAACATAGGGCAAATCATTCGTGCGCACGAAAACGTTTGAACGTTTCGCCTTAAACAATCTGGCCCCTGAGCTGCTGCAGCAATGATAAAATCTTCTTCAATTTTTCATAAAATCATTGTTGTGGAACGATTCAAATACTGCGATGTCTTTGGAGTTTAAAATTTGGAAATTGAAAAAATTACGTTTACTCATTACTGTCATGAACAAATGGTTTTGTCCCATCTAAGCGATGTTTAATAATAATTTATCTTTGGTGTGGAGAAACGAAGTAGAGGCTAGGGGCGCTAAAATTTAACGCGAGCAGGGTACTAGGCTTTGCTTTTTAAAACTGAACTACATACCTGAAATTAAAAAGACTGAATTATTAAAATAATAAAATACATTTTTTAGTTTTATTTTCCAAGGTGTAAGCCCACACATATTTATGTTGCTTCAGGAACAGTGAACTGACCTCTTGTTTGTTCAATATTCAAAAAAATGTTTAATCTCCAGTATTCTTCTCAAACGTTTAGTATATGCACTGGGACTTGTTCTCGTCTTCGGATCATCTACCAAAATTTTTTATTAAGTAAGGCAATTACACGTTCTTTCTGCTTACTATTAGGACCAACAAATACATATTTTCTTTTGGAGACGATTGCATATTCAGGTAAATAATGAAGACAAAAAGTCGTCTGCAGAGCAATTTAAACTTTGGTAGATTGAACACGTAAGAACTCAGCCGACGATATATTTTAAATAGACAACATTTCGATGCGGGAATACACTACACTGTTTTAATTTCCAAACTGGGTGCAATATTAGGTTTATTTGACGTGGCTAGCATTAGTGCGCACTGAGAAGGGGCAGCTAGTTTGCATGCCTGTCAAAAACCCTTCACAACCCTGAAAATTTGGCTTTTATATCGAACGCAAAATCTTGCCCTGAAGTCTGTAAGTTTTTGACTTGAATTGACAAATATATATCTTTTGGTAACACTTTTTCCAATGAGCGAATTCAATTCTGATCTTGTGCTTGCAATAATGCAAATAGTTGATAAAAGTGTTTGCAATATAGATGATGAGTTTGAAAATTAATGACAGCTAGCGAACTGACATCGAAGCTCAGCTCTGAATTCTTGCCCCCGACAAATTAACTAGGGTCAGTTCAGGGCAAAACAAGGATCCCCAAAAATTAATGTCAAACACATGTTTTCAGTGAGTTCAGTGCTATATCGAACACAAAAGATAACCCTGTGCGCATTAGGGCCCACGTCAAACAAACCTATTGCGACAATAGGTACTAAGAAGTACAACTTTTTTAGAATTTTAATATTTTAGTGAGTTACATTAAAAATGGGTAGGTATGCAAGCAATTTCAATTGTCAAACGAAAAATCTTGTCAACACGTCCCTACTACCTTTGTAGTTGTTTGTGCTAGTTTATTTTTTTCTTCAACGGCGAACTGTCAAAATTGAGCGAATATTTAAAAATGTGGGAAACGAATGGAGAGAAACTAAATTTTAGCTTTTATATTATGTATTTAGGTTTAAACGGTTTTAACCTAAGAAATAAAAATTGTCAGCTACTCGCCAGTTTAAAATTTGTGAAGAGCTAAAGTTTAAAAATAGGCTCAGCTAAACTGCATTTTTTGTATCCTTCTGTTCAAAGGCAAACAGCAAACCAGAATTTTAGTAGTTTTTTATAACATAAAGCACCATTTCGTACAACAAATTCGGAAGCAATGTGCACTTACCCTAATCCGCTTGCATTAAAATACCCCACTCACTCATTTGGTATTTAAAAATACTTTCAACCCCATCCATTACCTTTTCGTCTTCGTATCAAAAGTAAAACTCTCAACATTGGCAACGAGCTACCATCCCTATCGTCCAAAGAGCTGCCTGCACTTGCAGCACAAAACCAGATTAACGTACTTTTTGCACGATGAATTCCCCATCTGCGGCCATAACCGTTTCCATTTCCATTCTATGCATTTCCTCCCCAACGTTTTCAAAACCGAGAATACCTATCAAATTCAAATTTCACAACTCGCACAAGTCGTTCTTTTTTTAAATCCTCTACCCTCATATCCTCCGTTTCGATTCAATTTGTATGGAAAAATACTTTGTTGGCCGACAACGAGGTGGACGGTGGAGGAAGCTGTTGCGGCGGCGGCGGCCAACTTTGTGTAGGTATACACCTCGCTCCTATCGACTTGTTTCATTTTCGGTTCATTTCGTTTTTGTATTCTACTCTATATTTGCCTGATGCTCAGGCTCACCAACGACAACGATTCGAAGAAGAATTCCCGGTCGTTGTGTCAATTTATAGTACCTGCTGTGTCGGTTGGTTTCTCTTGCCCCCATATCGTCGAGCGCAGGCAAGAAAAAGACCTTCAACCGCGCACAGCGAACCGAGAAAAAGTAACGAGCTGCAAAATTTGAATGTTCTGTCATATGTTGCCAAACGTTTCTTGGTTTTTTCTGTTTCTCATCAAAACTGTCAAAGTTTGAAAACCATATTTCCCTGGGGATTTAGACATTTTCTTCTCGATCGTTTTTCCTCCGACAAATAGAAAGTAGGTATAAGTTCGGGGAAAAAATTAAAAAAAAAAACCCTCTAGTCGATTCCATATTTACTGTGTATATACAGATTCACCCAACCCAGGCACAATGTAGCTTCACACTCACACACTGACAGCCTGCTATAAATACTTGTCATCCGCCATACACTGCAGAGATGTAGATATTATACTGCCTCTGAAGCAATGGTGTTTGAATTTGAATGGACCCGTGCGCATGTGTGCGTGTGGTTGAGAAAAATCTGAACGAGTCGTTCACTAGACGTCGTTCACGTCGTGAAGGCGCGTTTTTACATTATATGTCAAAACAGCAGTCGAGGCGAACGGAAGGACGTCAAAGTCAAACCATTATCAACACCGCGACCACAAAGATTTGATTTGATTCGATTCGTTTCAATTGTGTCAGAGAGAGAAAACACTGTGTGTGCTGTTGCGTGTGCCTGTGCATTTCCCCAAAAGTCAACAATTGCATGTTGATTTGTCAAACAGTTTGAATTGTTGTTTTTTTTTCTTTTTGCGTTTAAAAGTTTCTGTCCATTTTTTCTATATTAAAAAGTTAATAAAAACTCAACATTTCTATGTGAAATAACCGAGTAATCGCTGTCAGTTTGAGTGTGTTGGAAATTTCTATATAGTTTTTTCCCCATATACGTGTGGAAGGCGAACGAACAAAAAATATGTTTATATACCACAGTCCACAGCCATAGCCAGAGCGAGTGGAAATAAAATCATTACTCAACCGTTTTTACCATGAAGTCGACAGAGCTGAAGCCAGCAGTATTTTCATCGTCGTTTCTGTTTTCAGTTCGTTTTTAGTTTCACTTGCGGATACAGAAAATCAACTCAGATACACAGGAGTTTTTAGTGGAAAAATATTTTTCAAATTTATAAAAACATAAAAATAGTAAAAGTGCCCGTGGAAATTGTGTTGTGTTGTGCATTTTTGTGTTGTTGACATTTGGACGTTTGACATATAACTCAGCCATCGTCGCGTGTGAGAGCGCGCGCGACTGAAGGAGATTTTAATTTGTGTTCACTCTTTTTTTTTTTTTTGTGGTCCGATTATGCATCGCGACGTTTGCGGCGGAGAAGGAAGTGGTGGAAAAATGTCACCACTACCATCGGGTCCACAACAACCAGCAGCAGCACCAGCACCACCACCTTCGCCCTCATCGATTGGTGTTAATTTACGAGTGACCGGACATTGCAGTCAAGGCGGACGAAAGTACATGGAGGACTTCTTCTCCGTGGCCTATCATCAATCGGAGAACGCCAAGGACCTCGAGTATGCATTTGTGGGCATTTATGACGGACATGGTGGCAGCGAGGCGGCCACATTCGCCAAAGAGCATTTAATGATGGAAATAATTAATCAAAAGTTGTTTTGGTCCGATAGCGATCAGGATGTATTGAGGGCGATACGTGAAGGTTATATTGCCACACACTACGCTATGTGGAGAGAACAAGGTGTGTTGGTTATACTTTTTATTTTCCTTCTTTCTATTCTATTTTTTTTTTTTATTTTTTTGTTTGTAGTTGTACTTATTTTTATAAAAAAAAACTCGAACGAAACGAAACGAGAAAGACAAACAGTACACAACGTACACAGCGAGAAAGGCAAAATTAAAAGTGACAGCTAATGTGGTAGATTGTAATCCGCCATTGTTGGCTGCCGTCAGGGGGAGAAGGTTATACATTATTTACTAGTCCCCTGCATGTATTCGGTATGAGTCAGAGTGGAACGGGTATATGCGCTGTTGGGTTTTTCTACCCACCAGGCGCCTTCAAACTGTGCGGTCTTACAATTAATATGCCTTCGCCAAACCATTGCATTTGTGTGTGGGAAAATGTCAAATGGGAGAGAGAAGGCAAATTGGGTTATAGAAGGTGATTAGAAAAAAAAACCAAAACAACTTTTGGCTGTCATCCTTGCTAAATTTGTGGGTTGTTTTGGTGTGTGCGCGCCTTGTTTTCTTTTTTCTTTTCATTTGCATATGTCCATAAACAAAAATAGCCGGGTTACGATTGCGATTACGATTGTTTTTGTTTACCATTTGCAGAACCATTGAGTGGAGTCTAAAGTGTCTTCTCTCTAATGCAGATGCTGGGTGGGAGAGAACAAGTTTGTGGAAACAAGTACGTACTTCTAGGTTTAGTTGAAAAAGATTTAAAAGTCAAGTGAGGTTCAGAAGCAGAGGTTACCATTGTGCGAAAATTTCTAACCACTTGATTTCGGGTAGCTTTCTCATCGACGTGAACTTACGGGTAATCCCTGTTAGGGTTACCTGCAAGAAGACGAAAATTTCGGTTTCGGTATATCATAACTTTTTCAAAAGGGGTAGCGCATTGTTTCCCCTCTGGAGTACATCTTGACAGCTTTTAGCCAAAAATATGTGGTCATGTTGCGCCCTGCAAACATTTTCTGCAAAAAGGTTCCTACTTGGTGCAAGTTTTTGAGAGAACTGATTTCACTCATATGCTTGAGCACCACTTGATGTTTAAAAAAATTAGCAAAACAACGAGTAACGAGCATTATTTCGTCTCTTGGCCCGAAACAGCTCAGAAAAGTAGTACTGATAATGCTAAATATGTCCAATGCACAAAGTTGTCAATATACAAATCATAAGCCGACTTAAAAGTCAATTAACCAAGTCAACGCAGCGCAGCTCAACAAATCTGCTACAATTGAAAGAGATGGACATCGTTGATCGCTCGGACCTAATGATCCTTCTTTCGGAGATTACAGAACTTGGCGTGATCTGCGTGATCACAGACCGACTCGCAAAAACACTGTTTTAACAGAAGATTCTCCACGGAGATCACTAATTGAGAGGCGTGGGCTAGCGGTAGCCCACCAAACTGCCAAAAAGGCATAAAGTGGTATACGGGTGGTTCCAAAATGGAATCAGGGCTGTTAGCATGTAACTTGCTACAATCGAGTTCAGTCGATACAATCGAGCTCTGGAAGCACCTAATTTGTCCCAATCGAGGATAATCAATGGAGGATAATGGATTGAGACAAATTAGGTGCTGCCAGAGCTCGATAGTATCGATTGAACTCGATTGTATCAAGTTACGTGCTGACACCCCAGTGGTCGGACCAAATCAAACTGTCTCGATACCAATGGGATAAAAACCCAAGCTCCAAGCAGAGCTCCATGCTTTTAAGGAATGCGCAAGCCTCATTTACAAATCAGGTATCAAAGGCGCAAACATCCATATATTCACGGATAGTCTATAAATGCCCTTAGCTCACCCACCATTGTCTCCAAATCGGTCCTACATTGCGTCAATACCCTGCAAACACTGTACAGCAGAAATAAAACCAAAATATGGTAGCATTGAAGGAAACGAAAAAGCCGACGAACTGGCCAGAATAGGTTCGGAAACACCTATTACAGGACTTGAACCATACTGTGCAATCTCTATACCAGGGGCAAACCTTGCTATAAATAGCTGGGAACACAATAACTGCATGTGATTGGGAGAGCATCCCAGGCCTAAGACAGTCGAAAAAAGTAATTAAACCTTTCAAAAAAATGCCAAAAGGATTCTAAATCTACGTAGGCACGATGTCGAAAATCTAGTTGGCTGCCTAACAGGCCACAATGGTTTGCGATATCACCCAAACAAAATATAAGTAGCCGACTCTTCAGAGAGCCTTCTATGTCTATATGAAGAAGACGAAACAACTGAAAAAATCTTATGTGAATGCCCTGCCCTTTGTGGTATTAGAAGGAATTGTTTCTTCAGGGAAATAGTAAGCCCAGACATTCTCTACCGAAAGCATCATCAGCTACATTAGGAAAGTAGAAACCCTAATAGGCTAAACAAATATTTCTGATGATATGGTCCAATAGATCTACTCAGGTGGAAGTGCCTCTTATGGCGAGTCTGAATTAAAAAAAGAAAAATGCCAATTAAAATGAGTAGATGGCGCCACAGGTCAATAAGGAACCTAGGCCTAGCTTAGCTTCTCAGAAACATTCGTTTGGCGAGTTTTTAATTTTTGTAAGGAATCGAAGGGATCTACAATTCTATGTCGAGAGTCAAGACCAAAGGGCTAATAATTGACAGTTATACTGTCGGGTGTTCTTAAGACGTTTGCGAGAGGTTAAAAGACATTTGCAGAGTGTTTAAAGAAATATTCGGCAGTGGTCTAATTTGTTAGATTTTACTTTTGTTTAAGTCAGATGCTTTCTTTTTGTCACTAGCAAATGTCAAAGATGTAAGAGGGCGCATTTAAAAATCTAGTTATCCTATGTCGACTTGATTGGTCTGGATAAGGAGTAACTTGAACGCAAAAACTAGATAGGCCGGGGACGTCACTTTTACTACGTCATCCACATATGCGAACTGTCAACTTAGTGCTCTATTAAAAAAAAATAACAACCAGTTTGGGACAATAAAAACTGAAATGGATCAACTCAGTCAGCTGTCAGGCTTACTGAAGCAGAAATCAACTCAGTCAGCTGTCAGGCTTACTGAACCAGAAATCCAAACGTCCCCATTCTCCACCTAATGGCCGCGATCCACTGTCCGCTAGATGTCTAGCACAAAATATCCCAGATAAAGTAACGTCCGCGTAGAACCCTAGCGCCAGCGGCAAAGTGACATTTAAGACTAATTATTTCCACGCTATAATCAAAGAAATGATACAATATATTGGCCGCGTTCCACTGCCCGCTAGATGACTAGCGGCATGTCAAACTCCATATAAAAAAAATTGACATTTCACCATTTGCGCTAGACGTCTAGCACTTTTTGTGAAATATCTCTTTCAGGGAAATTTCTCAATCTAGCGCAAAATTACCCGCTGCATTGGGAGAAAAAACAAAAAAAAACGACCTGTCAAAGGAAATCGTTCAAAAGTTTGCAAAATAATAAAATGGCAGTGGAACGCGGCCATTTTGTAGATGTATTTTTTTTGACATTTTCTTTGTCATTGTTTTTGACATTTTCTGTGAGCAAAATTAGAAAAATTGTCCCAATTAACCGCTGGTGTTCAAGAACTCTACGGGTTGTGTTACATTGCTCGGGGGTTTTGCATGACAGTTCGCCAGCAGCCCACATATAGTATTCCAATGCAATATCTATATGAATTCACAATAGAAAAAGCGGAAGTTTAAATAAAAGTCAAGTGTTTGTTTATTTAAGTAGACAAGTCATAAAAAGTTATGTATAACGCCTTCTGCTGATATGATCGCGTAAATTTTAGTTTTTCTAAAATAAAAAAATCCAAAGGATCCTTCGCTGTGATTAACAGCTTGATCCAGATTGTACACATCTCTAACAGTTCTTCAAACTTCTTCTTTCCATTCCGACAAATGTTCCATTTCCGGGTTAAGTCAGAGCATTTTGTGATTTCATCTGGAAAGTTTTCTTACGACCGAAAAATGTCGCCAAAAATTCTACATTGTCCCACTGCCAGTTAGCGAAGTATACAAAGATCGTCGTCCCACAATGATATTCCTTGCTTAAGCTCTTTACACACCTTGACAAACCCAATATCTTAAAATCACAATTTATAGCTGATTTTGCCCTACAAGATTGCGGACTGCGTCTTCTCCAATGCGCTTGGGAACGTAAGAACTCCATGGCTCAAAATTTACTTTGGCAATACACAAATCTCTTGAATGTTAAATCTCTTGTGATAAAAAATTCTGCGTAGTCCTCTTGCTTTTTAACCTTGGTTAGGATAAATATTTTCCATAGATCTTAAGATGTATTCTTCCAACATTTTAGTAGGCTTTTCCGTCTGTCCTATTCTTTCAGACTTATTCTCTACACCGTCCACAACACTTCCCATTCTTTCTATCAAAGCTCTTTGAAATGCTGATAGATCGATCGCTACCTTATGAAATATTGAGAAACTGTATTTCATCAGGTCCACTGCTGATTCCAGTGCACCCAAGAGTGGAGGCAGGGAAACTACCTCATCACTCTGGTTATTTATCCAACATTATTGCGATTATTTCTCCAAATGCATTTGAAAGAGGTTAAAGCCTCTTTCATTCTTTTCAAAAGTCTAGTCTGTCTTTTGCAATGTCCGCGAGCGTATTATCCTCAATAAACTCGATGTTCCTTTCATATGAGGGCAGCAAATCTCTTCCTTTTTCTCGATCTTTCGGTAAATATTTCAACTAACGCCACTTTTTTAGCTTTTGCTGCTAGTGTTTATCTCCGCGTTGTTCTTGGTCTTCCAACCATTTCATTCAAAAGACTGCTTTGACATTCTGTCTAATGATTTGCTTAGTGTTCGATTATTTACGCCGCCTTTTATCGCTTTCAACCGTTTTTCAATCGTTTTATGTCACAATTCCTGGTTTGATGTATTTTGCGGCCAACAGGCTTTTAGGGTCTATCCTAGACAGCCTGCAACTTTCTTCTGGTGTTTGACGAGGCTTTGCAGAAGTCGAGTCACGGCTTTCAATTCAAACAATTTTGTCAAGCTCAGTCCCTGATAAAGGCGATTTCGCTCCAAATCTCACGCATTGGCAGATCCTTCACTTGGGATTCCAAGCTAAAGGTGGAGGATACCAAAAGCAGTGGAACATTATATTGATTTGGCTTGTTCCAACTTTCAGGTAGTTAAACAGCGCGAAATGCTCAATTGGCGTACGATATTTTACAACTCCTTTATAGAAGCATCTATTTTTGCTTGGGATTACTCTTTTGCAATATTTCATGACCCATCTCCGTAGACATTCGCACCAAGGCTTTCCCAAAATCGACGAATATATGGCAAAGCCTCGACGAATCTTTATCCGCCCGAGAACAAACTTCAATACGACAGCAGAAGGCTTTTTCAACCTCGTCCTCTTCTCACGCTGCACACAGTAATGAACTCTCCTGTGATCTATATTAGCTTCTTAGTTTCATCTTTAGTCTCAGTGTCCCAAACTTGATTCCTTTCGCTAAAAGTCAAATACTTCTTTGATGTCAACATCGTCAGCACTTTCGCTATATCTGTGCATTATCCTCCATCACTCACAAATTATTTTACTTTGTCCAACTTCATTCCCGAAGCACACGTGCAGATATTTCGACCCTCGCTGTCAAAACCATAACAAGCCCCTGCCAAACTCCACCTCATGCAAACAGTTTACAAAGATATCATGCTGTGCCGTGGGGTTTGCAGAATTTCTGTGGCAAGACTCGTCTGTTTTGGGCATAATCCTGTTCATGTGCATGAA
Source organism: Cheilosia impressa (assembly GCA_948293265.1). Classification (NCBI taxonomy): domain Eukaryota; kingdom Metazoa; phylum Arthropoda; class Insecta; order Diptera; family Syrphidae; genus Cheilosia; species Cheilosia impressa. The sequence continues at coordinate 6,713,594 of OX411882.1, forward strand.
GCTATTGTTGACAAGCCAAATGATTAAAAATCGTCAGCCTAATCAACGTAGACGTACAGTCCGACTCATAAGTCTTCAGAACTTGCAATTGACTGTGAAATTTGCCCAAAGTCCATGTGCGATTGTTATGGCGGCCGTTGATGTCCCAAAGCTAGAAGCTGGAGGTACGCCGCCTCTTAGAGGGTTGGGTAGTATTTAGTTTCGCATGTGTGTTTGATTATTGATTCGAATTTCGAAAGCATTTCCATACAAACCAAGACTTTGCTCGACTCCCTGGGTATGTCTTACTAATTCGATTTCTTTGCGTTTCAGAAAAATGGCCAAAGACAGCGACGGGACTACCGAGCACCGCAGGTACCACAGCCACAGTCGCTTTTATTCGGCACGAGAAGATCTACATTGGCCATGTGGGCGACTCCGGAATCGTTCTGGGCTATCAGAATCCGGACGAGTGTTTCTGGCGGGCCAAGCAGCTGACACAGGACCACAAGCCGGAATCTATGGAGGAAAAGACCAGAATTATGAATTCGGGTGGAAAAGTTGTGGTCAAGAGCGGAGTCCCCCGAGTTGTGTGGAATCGTCCCAGAACTGGTAAGGCAACACTTTTCGCTTTAAATGGCCACAGTAGACTGATGCAAGTTTTACATTCACAGGTCACAAAGGACCCGTACGACGGAGCACACCAATAGACGAGATTCCGTTCCTAGCCGTGGCCAGAAGCCTGGGCGATCTGTGGAGTTATAACTCAGCGCTAAATGAGTTTGTTGTCAGTCCAGATCCAGACGTGAAAGTGATCAAAATCAATCCAAAGACTTTTAGGTAAGAGCTCTACAATCAAACGATGAAGAACCTATTTTACGAATATTTCCCATTGAATAGGTGTCTGATTTTCGGAACCGATGGCCTGTGGAATGTAGTTTCAGCTAGCGACGCTGTAGATACCGTCCGTGAGAAGGAAGCCATCAACGAGCGCATAAGCAGGATGCGTGGTGAGACGAATACGTGGTGCAACCCCAGCAAAGGTCTTGTAGAGAGGGCGCTCAAAACGTGGGGAGCGAAAAAAATGCGAGCGGACAACACCTCGGTGGTGACAGTGATTCTCTATCCGCCCGGAGCCAATCCACCCAAAGATAACTCGTTGAGCGACTGCACCAGCTCGTACGGCTTGGAGTACGTACACATGAACGCCGAGATACACCCGAGCAACAACTACATGCACAGCAGCTACCAGAAATTCCTATCGAACTCCATGTACGAACCAGAACATCCGCTCTACGAGAGCGACAGCTTCAATCAATCTCACCAACTGCCACACTATGAAACCATCGCACCATCGTCGGCCATGCGACTGCACCTGCAACAGCAACACCACCACCTGGATGGGTACATGCCCAGCTATTTGGACAGAGATGACAGCGCCTACACCAACAACTACGAATCGAATTGTGATACCAGTGGATACCTGTGCTTCGACGACCAGGCGAGCAGCACTTACGCGAGTAGCTTCGCCGAGTCGTACAACTCCCTGCTGACGTCGAGTCTGGAGCGCGAGGACAGTAGTCGCTCGAATGGGGGCAGCAGCAGCAGCAGTAGCAGCGACAACAGCAACGAGAGTGTGAACAGCAATCCAAGCGAGTATCACAGCTACCACAGTCTGCATCACACTGGTCTGGCAGGGCACGACCGGGTTGAGCATCACTACCCAAACAACGTACACCAAATAGAGCAGCAGTTGTACCAGGAGCAATGTATGTCCGCCGAGGAGGGCTATTCCCTGACGAAGCTCGAGACTCGGGGAGAACAGCAGCTGCGTGGCAGCAAGGGCGCAGAAACCCCCTTGAACTGTGTACAGACATTCCAAATCTTTGGTGGCGAAACCAGCACCGCCCCTGAGTATAATCAGTACAACAGCATTTCCAGCAGCTATCAGAACAAGTATCACGGCAGTGACAGCTCGAACTCGAATTTCCTCAACAGCTACGAGGACGATGCGAGGTGCTACGAACCAAATATTGTGGAAGCCACATCCGTTGAAGTTCCACAAGTACCAAGCGGGACCACCACCTCCCTCAGTATCGAAAGGCTCGCCACTCTCGAAGTGGAGAGTCTGACTGCCGAGCCAAGTCCCATCAGCGAACCGATCGTGGAGATTCCAATGGAGGTAGTGCAAGAGGAAGAGCATGATACGGAAAATCCCGATGAAAGCATACAAATCCACGAGATTTCCTCTAGCGTTGTGGAAGAACCACCACCATTACCACACGAAGAGGAGCCTCAAAAGACACCCAAAGAACAGTCCCAACTGCCCGCCATCTCTGAGAACGTCATTGACTCGACGCCCCTCAAGAAGCCCTCAATACCAAAGCTGGTGCTCTACCCAAACGTGCCAAATGAGAACCACCGCACCCCGCGACGTCCGTCAATCCAGCAATACCCAAGGACTTTCGAGAAGCGTATGCTTCGCAGCATGACCGTTGACTACAGCAAGCGAACGCTCCGCTCGCGCAACTCCCTCTCCAAAGACATGAAGGCAAAGAGTGCCACCAGCACGAGTCTCCGCCGATCGACCATCGTGCAGAACAAGTTCTTGAAGTCGGCCAACACCGAGAACTCATCGCTCATCAGTAGAAAGAGTCTAAACCTAAGATCGAGGCAGATCACCACAACAACAGCCGTTTGGTCGGAGTCGTCTGTCTCCTCGTCCTCCAGTCAGAGACAACAGCGAAAGTCAAAGGCAGCTCCCTTCTGCGAAGAGTCTGGCGCATCGAGAGTCTCAAGCACACCGAGGAATGGCAATGCGGCTTCTTCTTCGTCGCCGCTTTTAGTGACACCGGTCGGGGCGCGGATGGCTTCAGTGAATTCGCCATTCAACCATCATCACCTGCAGCAACAGATGGCAATGTCATTTGCGAAGAGATCGAATCTCAGGAACACCGGATGGGGTTCAGCCAAGACCACCATGCAGACGAGGAATCGCGTGCAAAAGCGACTGAGTCGATAAGGGAGTCATGTCTTTCCCCCGCAAAACACTACTACTACTACCACTGGCAACTGAGACAAGTTTCCAAGCAAAAGGAATGAATCAATTTAGTACAAAATACAAATTAAGAAGTGCCGCCCTCCGCCCCCCCTGTCATGAAAAATCAACCGTCTAGTGTAGCATCGTCGGCTATTTATTTAAATCCAAAGTGAAGGTGATAGGAACGACTGATTTGGCTGCACCACTGTCGGTGTTTTGAATTTGTTTATAAACTCTGCAATAGCAACAAATAGGACTTTCCAAACGTTCATGTTTGACGAGACGATCATGGGAGACAAAGTATTACAAAACTTAATTTTACTTTTCTAGTGTTTACGTTCATTTTTGTTTGTTTTTATTTTGCTTTTCCTTACAATTATTGATGTTATATTATAACTATAAGGAATGAGAAATTATTGATAAGTGGCCTAGGTGTAATTATGAATTAAAAGAGATATATAATAGAGTTACTGTACTATAGATGGATGTGTGTGAAGTTGTGACGTTTTTTTATTATTATTTTAAATGTAAAAATCGATGTTAAATCATTTTGAAGGAAAAGACTCAAAATAAAACAGAGGCATGAAATTGTGTTTACATTTTGAAAAACAAGACATTTTGTGTTTGAGTGCGGTAACCGTTTGCAGAGATCCTGTTTATGACAACAGCACTTCTGCCTAGAGTGGGCTCAATTGGATTTCTTTTAAGAAATACGTCTCGAAGAAACTTTAGCAACACAAAAGATGTTCGAAGACAGATACAATTTTTGTTGGGTGAAATTGTATGTATTGTATGCCGCATGAAAGCGAATTGGAATCTTTGCTTGGGGTTTTGAAAAAGTGCTGACCTCGCGGTTGCGATGGACATTAAAAGGGCAACGATGATGATACAATTCAGAAGATGTTACGTCCGTTTGTAAAGTTTTGGTCACAAGGTAGGAACGGGTACAGATATAGGTATCAGTCAGTCCTTCAACCTGAGTCAAGAGAAAGCTACCTACCTACATAAAAGGATATTTTTGAATGGATTCTTATTTTTGTAAAATTAAACATTCAGAGGGGTTCACAAGGTTTGAGTTATTTATTTTCTAGACTTACCGACTTGAAATAATCCAATTAATGTTGGTACGTACTTCCTTTATGTTCCTTCCTTTGCCGCTGACTAACTTTTGACTTTTGCAAAATTCCATCTAATAAACTACCACCACACCATTTTCACTTCACTTTAAATAAACTTTAGAAGACCAAACACTCAACTATGAAGAGAATTACACAAATTTGTTCAATATTTTCGTTAATTACGTTATTTTTTATTACAAAACTCTGGAAGATAAATTCAACTGATAACTCCGGTTCTAGAAAGAAACAGAAAAAGAACCGCTACAATTTGAAAAAGGTTGAAATTTGTGCAAGTGCAAGCAATGAGTGTATTCAGCACAGCATGTGAAGGTTTTGTTCGAAAAATTATATTTTTTGGAAGCTTTTGAGTTTATTTCACAATGAAGGTGGTTGCCAATGCTATATATTCTTAAAATAAAATGGCTTTTCTCAAATAAGTCCAGTAGGATAAAACAACATTTTAAGAATTCAAAGACATAAACTAAACTGTAGGTGTGATATGTTTAGACGTTAATAAATAGCCCATAACGCTGCCATAAACTTAGCTAATGTAACTGCCAAGGGAAAGCTTAAATTAATCGCGGCTCTGGTGTTTTTCTCCACTACCAGACAGGTCAAAGTTAACAAAACCAGTTAGTTCATCATCTATTTTGTGACTTCCATTTCCTTTTCATTCAGGGTTATCGCGAATAAATTCCGATGAAAATGTTTCCCTTGTCAGCAATGTAAATCAGATTGCTGAATGGGAAACATTCCCAGGGAAATTTTATTACCGATTGGGGTGATTGTTTTTTTCTACGTCTGTCAAAAATTAGATTGAGGAAAATGTAATTCCCATTAATGAGCCTAAGCCTTCGTAGTGTCCCTTGCGTCGACAGATACGCCAGCGTTCATTCAACGAAATAACGCATGACAAGTGGACCATTTCTTACAGTTCTCGCTGTCAAAATAAGGCTATACAGAGTAATGGCATGGAGATACCTTAAATATTCTAATTACCACACTCGACCATGCTAATTTTTACAGATAAATTTGCTTAAATAGCAAGCAAATGGAATAGGCGTATGTCAGTTGCCAGCATAATTCCCTTAATAACCATAACCAGTTTGTTTAAATTTGGCATTGCTGATACTTTTTTAATTGCTCATGTCCTCCCTGTTCGGTGAGTCCTTAAATTATCATGAAAGTAAAAAATACATAAATAAAATGTGTTTTCAATTAGAAAAAAAAAAAATCAGAACAATTGCTTATCACCACCCTGTCAGTGACAAAAGAGCAAAGAAGCCGCTGTGCGAAAAACTATCTCTGCCTGACACATGTCACCTTCCCCGGCCTGTTTTTCCAAGGAGGTTTGTTATGAAATATTTTCCTTTCGATCTCTCATTTTCATTGCTTGCATTTAAATAATTTAGCAACCACATCAGCATGTCACAAGTTCTTCTCCAAAGTGCCCGAAGGCTGGTCGCCACGAATTACATTCAATCCTCGAACATCCACACGACCGCGCCATGCAACGAGATCAGGAAGTTAGCCCGCCTACGTGTGGTGGACAACAGCGATATCGGAAAGCGTGCCATGGCCGAGGGCAAGCCTCCGCGATGCATTCATGTCTACAACAAACGCGGAGTGGGATACATCGGTGACAAAGTACTGGTCGCCATCAAAGGTCAAATGAAGAAGGGAATTCTCGTCGGCCTGAAACAAAATCAAAAACCAAAGATCCCCAAGTTCGACAGCAACAACTTGGTGCTGATTGACGACAACGGTACGCCACTGGGCACCAGAATACACGTCCCAGTTCCGACAATTCTGCGCACCATTCTCAAGGAGAAGACGTTTTCAAAAGGAGCTGACTATACTAAAGTTCTGGCCATCGCCAGTCGTTATTTGTAATGAAGGTTCTTTCGCTGATAAAAATAAATGTATTTAAATTGTAAAGAAACAGGCAATTTCACATCATATTGTTGATCTTTTACTGGGGCCCTGGGGAGAAGTTTCGTCGTCGCTCATTAGAATGCGTTTTCGCTTTTTACTGTGCTCGTGCACTAGCTCGGAGATCCTAATATTTCCAGACTTCATCTGCATCCAGTTCGTGTACTAAAAGGGAGAACAAATTCTAGATCTTTTTGCCGTTTACGCAGTTAGAATGTAAGGCTCACCGCGGTGCTGGTTTTAACTCCCATTTCGTACAACTTATTTTCGATATCATCCAAACGGTGGTCTGGCTTGCCATCTTCATTCGAGTTTTTGGATATATCCAACAGGTGCCTAACTCTCTGCCTCATGGTCTCAAAGACAATCTTCCCAACGATATGATTCCGGTCGTACGGCGTCAGGTAGCGGCCGTACTCGTAGAAATAGTGATGCAGTTTGCCCAGTTCTATGTGTGTCGTCTCCGCTTCACAGACAGCCTTGTGAACATTTTTATAGATCGAGGGGACGTCAACACTTTTGGACACATAACCAATTACACACTTTCGAAAGATATTTTTTCAAGGAACTCACGTAAAGTAAGGATTGTTAACTTTCAACTCCTTAATGTACCAGAGGGGAAGATTCACAGTTTTTCCAGGCGTAAGGTCGTCGGTCTCTGCGCCGGGGTCCAAAAAACCTTCACACGAAAGATTTGCACACTTTGTTGAGAATTTAATAAAATGTTCTCGTCATAGTTACCCATTTGCAGTAGTTTAGTGTTTATTTTACATTCCACTTTCTCTTGTGTTACGAAAATATCCTCTATCGAGAAGTAATTCGGGTAATAGCTATGCGAATTCATAGTAAGCTCTAGGCTGTGCGTGTTATGTTGAATAATTGTTTAAAAACTGAACAAAACAAAAGAAATTCGCGCGCGGACAGTCATTTGTTTTGGTTTTTATAAGGTCTGTGGAATACATTTGGGTGAGTTGTGTGTTGACGTTTGAATGGAGTTGCCAATGAGTAGTTTTGTTAAATTGTTTTATGGTAGTTAAATATGTATCTACTACTCTCGGGTTATAGGTACCTTCATTTATAGTGCAATAAATATCGTGATAAATTAGTAATTTCCTCCAAATGTTGAAAAACTTAAATACTGAATAGGGCAGACAACGAAAATTACTGATTCCAATCAATTGTTATTTGCTCACCCCGAGAGAAGCGAAAGACGTACCTACGTATTTGGTCACTTTCCGGATACGAAATTTCCAACGCTTTCCCATATGCAATCACTTTAAAACCAGCTATTTTCAGGTTTTTTGAAAGCCTAATGAAGGCAGAAAGATGGATAATACTCCTTCCTGCGCTGTTCCGTGACTCACCAACCTACGAGTTGAGGGCTCCTTGAGTTACACTAAATAATCTGCGTAGTATCAGCTTTATTCTCAAACGTATTTTAGGGATAGTGTAAGGTTACACTCTTTTAAAAGTCTCTAAATGCAAACACCTTATTTATATAAAATTCGTAAAACGTTGTTTAGAACTTGAATAAGCTAAACGCGTTTGGAGGTTAGTTAGTGCCTGTATAAAGGTGGAAGAGTATCCAAATGTCATTTTGACTTCATACTAATAAAGAAAATCTGTCAAAACAAAAATAAACTTTCTTTTACATTTTTATATGATGATGTAATGTGCCCTAATCCGGTAGCTTTTGGACCGACTAGATCTCCAAAACTAGCAACTAAGTGCAAAAATTATAAGTTCGAGAACTTCATCTAGTTCATTCTCTAGAAATGTATTCGTCGTCTTGAACTCTACAACTTATGGTGGTCTTCAAAAACAATATTGTCATCGTCTTACATATTTATACACGGCGTTACTATACACGTTTAGGGGACGTTTTAGCCAATTCTAATAAATAAGGCTGTAAAAGTTTATGTTTCTGTTAAAGTCTTCAGATTTTTTAAGTTGAATTATTTGTACGCAATTTAATTGAAAGACGGCCTAGTGATGTGCCAAATTAAGGACTCTACTTTACCTAACTAAGGTATAGTAAATCTGACAGCTGGCTGACTGGATTCAGTTTTTATAGTCGAGATAAAGTCGACTTAAGACAGTTACCCCCGTATTAATAAACAAATGTACACAAGTAAGTTAGCTAGTAGACATCAGATAGCATACAATATTTGACGTAACTTCTGAATAACGAGTTGATAACTTTTACACAGCGTTTATTAATGCGGGGGTTAGATTTTTTAATGCAGCCAGTTTTATTTTTTTTATATTTTATCCTGCAAATCAAATTCCGTATTTTTCTTGGCTTTAATAAAGCTTTGCAAAGTTTGTGCTTAAATCCAAATGCAGTGTTGCAGAGTTCACAAAAGATTTCATGACCAAAAGCCGCTTGATTCATTATATTCCCATTCTACGTACTCTTAAGTGGGATTTTGCAGAATGAAAGTAAACTACTTTTTTGATTTTCTGACAAAATCTTCGAGAATTAAGAAAAAAGTGGTGGAAATTGTACCCAAAAACAGCAAAGAATCTATGGTGCCTACATCACTATCTGTTGTCATTTAAGTTTTCGGTGTCTGAGTAATAACAAGATTTAAGTAAAAAAAAACGCCCATAAAATGTGGGAATGGCTATGTTCGAGGATTGCTCCCAACGATTTATGGATTCGTTGGCGGAGGATCAAGTGTTTTTCTTTTAGATGAAGCAGGTAAATAAATACAACAAAATCTTAAGTTTAATGACAAGTTTGAGTTTAATGTCAAAAGAGCAAGAATATTCTTCCATCGACCTCTGAGTTTTTAATTTGCATTTACACACAAAATCTTATCAAACTTAGCCACTTTCAATAGGGAAGGGACACGAAAAACAATTTTTTCTGATTCAGATCACTTTAAAATATAAGCAATCAACTTTTAGATCAAAATCAACTTTTGCTGATCTAGATTTATTTTGAGATAAAGTATCAATATCGGACAGATGTTTTACATCGTTTAAGAGAAAACATTTTCGAGTTCCACACATATGTATGTAAATGAACGACTGATGAAGCTGCCTCATTCCGAAAAAAATTCCAGGTTCGCAAAATTTTTACAAATTACCTTAGAAAAGTGCGAAATTGATTTTATCCTGATGCTGAATGTTTCCATTTAAACAAGAAAAATATAAGAAGCAGCAAAAGTATTGTTCATATGACCTAAGCTCCTTTTAACAGAGCTGAGCTCAATCCTTCAAGATGCAAATGACAGTCTTACGTTACAAGAAATAGTAGATTCCCCACCTAAACGTGATATAAATATTTCTAACAGTCTGAAGCATGCGTCTTGCATAAAATATTTCAAATCCTTCAACAGTTTCGTATTTTCCCCACATGGTAACGATTTCAATGCAAAAACTGCAACCGTTTTCCACCCTCAACGCAACACAATCCACACGGGCACATGTGGGAGGTGGGACAGCCATGCAAACGAAAACCCCACTTCTCTGTTTTGCGCTCACAAAAGCTACTCGCCGCAAGGATTTCCCGAAAAGCTTCAGCACTTTTCCTGCCCACAACAATCCACCACTGGTAGTTGAAAATCGGGAATCAATGAATACGGTTGGAGAGGAAACCATCCACCGGATATATGTGAAAACTAAAGAAAATTCAATAAAAAGTGGGTTACCGTTCATTGTCCACTTTAGCAAAAGAAAACGCGAGAAGAATAAGACACCCTCGAATCGGATTACATAAAAAATAAAACATCTAACACATAACATCGCCGCAAGCCCTTGAACGCCAACGCGGCTCGCGAATACGGAAAAATCAATAAAATTCTCTAGTTAATTGTAAAAAAAAAAACCAAAGAAAGAAAGAAGAAAAAACTCGGAAAAACTGAATCCTGCCGCAAAATCAGGCATCATCACAGCAAAACCAAGGATTATAATATAGTTCACCCGCACCCACGGCACGGTTGCACGAAGTGAAAATCTGTATCCCGTCTTGGATCTACTTGCGGATCTCCCTCAATATTTAGGTCACCATATCGTTGTCCTTCTCGACGGCTCCAGTGTTGTTATTGTTTTTTGCTCCGAATATCACTTCTGAACAGGAAATCAATAGATAGACCATCAAATCGTCATTTTCTGAAGTAACAGCCATCAGTTTTGCGATGTTTTTGTCTTCTCGCCGTCACCAGTGAGCGCAGCGCACCAGCCCAGAGAAAAACCGAACCGTAAAAAGTCGTCTCGCTGCGGAGTTCTTGAATTTGCAGCTCCTCCGCCGGAAGCTGCTATACCAGTCCACCCTCTGTGTATCCTTTTTTTTTGCGTTTGTGGCCAACAAAATGACCGGCCGTGTTGGCAGTTCGTCACCCTCTGCGTCGGTGATTTGCGAGGAGGTTTTCGATGAAGGATATCAGCCGTCTAACGAAGGTAAGTGGGTGGTTGCTGTGCTGGGATATAAATATCCGGCAGTCTTTCATCTTTTCCATTATTATAATTAATTTACTTATAAATTAACGACATCACATAAATATGAATATGCAACGAATGCGAATGGTTTGGTTACCAGTATTTTATGCTACGTTGCGGTTTGTGAGTGCCATTGTATTTATTATGGGGGGTGGGAAAGGATTTGGGATTCCTTTTGTTTGTCCCTTGTGTTGCCAATGACGTTATGAAATTTTTAGTGCGGATCGATGTGTACATACACGTACGTACATAGTTGCGGTGAGTTCTCCCGTCTCAAGTTACAGTTACTTGTAATCAGTAGTCCTTTGGGTTTACTGGTGATTGCGAGACAGTGTTCCTTTGTTTTGTTCAAAAGAGTCAGAAACGAGTGTTTTATATAGAGAAAACATACATTTGTTATAATTTTGGAAAAGTACACAGGTAGGTACCGGGTGTCCTGCAAGTCCACTAATTTTTAACCGCATCTGCACCAGGTTTTTATTCAAATTCCCAAGGAGCGGACAGAATTTAATGTTCGCTTCGCCAATAATTTATGATTCAAATTCAAGAACATCTCGTGCGTGACAGGTCAGTTCAACCGAAATCAGTTCAGAGTTTAGTTCTTATTTTTTGATCATCTTTTTCCAGAACAAAAAGTGCATAAATAAAGTATGCTCTTATTAAAGTAAGAGAGGTTTAATTTTTAACTATGTATTTAACTTATGGCGTTTTCGATTGAAGAAAAGAATTGCCCTTTCTATGAAAATAGCAAATCTAGAAGAGCTCATTCTATGTTTTCTATGTTTCATTGAAAAAGAATATGCACTTCCAGGTCAATTCTTAGCACGAAAGAAGGGTCCCTCAATCTGTCAATGCACTGTTTGACATTTTCTGTATTAATTACCTAAGTGTCACGTGTTTGAAAGAAACCATTTCATTTGCACATACTTATAATGTAGATTTATTTCACGAAAGCTGCATTGATGGTAAGCAGTTTGACAATGGAAGTACATAATTCACGTACGTCAACTATTAACTATGTCTGGACCAGTTTGACTGAGAATTGTCAACTAGGAGCCACTTCCAAGTTGATTATTGTTAGCTAAAAGAACACTTTGGGCAGCCTTGCTGCTTGGTGCAGTTGCATGTATTATTCACAAAGTAAAAGTAACGCAAGTCTCTGGCTGCTTTATCTGTCAAATCATGGCAATCCCTTCTACATCATTTCTTTAATTATTATTATTATAATTTTATTAATTTTAAGTAAATTACAAAATTAAAAACTATGATAGCGCTAGCTGCCAGGGCTTACGGTCAATCTAAAGTACCTTAAATGATTAAATTAGTTTCTAATATTATGTTGTATATTGAATTAATGTTATCGATGGATATTAAGGGTATTCACTTAATCTCATAATTTTATGCAGCTCGAACATTCATAAATTTCTGCTGTGCTTTAAGTGAACGCCCCTCGGAAATATCACTGCGTAAATCGCGTAAATCGACTGTCAAGTTTTTTTCGTTTTGCTGCAAACCATAAACATTTTCACTCAAAATTATTTTTTTACTTAAATTCTTGTCATCTTCCTAAATAAGTTTCTGAAAACAAACAAACAACAGCCGACTGTCTGTCGAAGTTTGACATTTGTGATTTGCGCAACTTTCCGCGGTTGATTTCCGAGCCTAAATCGTCGCGGAAAATTATGAGATCTGCGTAAACTATTCTCCATACAAAATCTGACAGTTCATTTACGAGGTGGTAAATTTTTGCAGTTTACGCAGTTTATGAGGCTTTTACGCGTTTAAGTGAATACCCTTATTGTGTTCAAAAGTTCGGCAAGGTTTTTGGTTTTCACAATCAACCAAACTGAAACTTGACAAATGAAGTTTCACACTTCGCACACAGAAGTTCTAAAAACTAAACACATTTTTTCCTCATTAAAATATTAAACATTTTAACAAGTTAAATTTTCAAGAGCTCTCGCACGGGCACCCTATTTTTGTGTAAAGTCCTGGAAGACGTCTATTTGAAATTCAAAAACTAAGTGACCGACATTAAATTAATGATGTCGTTAAAAAAGACGTTTTCCAGTTTCAGTTTATGGAACAAATAAGACAAAATTTTCCTAACTATTTTCAAACGTCGGTAAACTGACGTCCCACCTGCTGATAAGCCTGCTAGGAAATAGTTTCCTTATTTAGAAGTTTCGTATACAAATTAAGGGCTGTTCCATTCATCACAAAAAATAAGAACTCACATTGGAATACGATAGCGAATTGCGAACTGCAAACAAGCGAACTGCAAACTGCGAGCAAGGGAATATTCGTAGCTTCTGACATTTCATTCACATGAAAACGTTTTTTAGTCGCAGATACCCGCGAATCAGTTTAATTTTTTAAGGTTAAGTTCGAACGAATTTTTCATTCGAGGGTTTGTGGATAGCGGCTATATTTTGTGGAATGTAAATAAAGTGTGAGATTTTGCGGCAAGAATTTTCAATTCGCAGGAAAATAGCTGTAATCGTAAATTTCGCTATTAGAATCAATGTTTGATTAATTCAATATAATGCTTTTGTGGTAAAACAAAAAGCAATTTACAATTAAAAAATTAAGTTTAATTGATTTGTACGCAATTCGCCTATTTGCAATTCGCTCTCATGTTAATATTCCTTTATATCTATGAGAGAAGCTATACAAAGGGCAAAGGGCGGCAATATAAACAGTGCTTTAAGTATCCAAGTCCAGGGATCATGTTCTGTAATTATCACATGGATATATTTATCACTAAATCGATATAAATTAAAAAAAAATCCAAAGTTTTTGGAATGCGAAAGTCTATCGCATGGGTTGCAGAACAGGGTCCAGGTTACACAATTGCCAGGAACATATACATCTGACCCACACTATATTTAACATAACCTTTAAACAAAGCTTGATACTAATAATCATATTTTGTGTCCAGGTTAGAATTTATGAACCCACAGTGGCCAAATAATCGTAAATTTCGCTATTAGAATCAATGTTTGATTAATTCAATATAATGCTTTTGTGGTAAAACAAAAAGCAATTTACAATTAAAAAATTAAGTTTAATTGATTTGTACGCAATTCGCCTATTTGCAATTCGCTCTCATGTTAATATTCCTTTATATCTATGAGAGAAGCTATACAAAGGGCAAAGGGCGGCAATATAAACAGTGCTTTAAGTATCCAAGTCCAGGGATCATGTTCTGTAATTATCACATGGATATATTTATCACTAAATCGATATAAATTAAAAAAAAATCCAAAGTTTTTGGAATGCGAAAGTCTATCGCATGGGTTGCAGAACAGGGTCCAGGTTACACAATTGCCAGGAACATATACATCTGACCCACACTATATTTAACATAACCTTTAAACAAAGCTTGATACTAATAATCATATTTTGTGTCCAGGTTAGAATTTATGAACCCACAGTGGCCAAATTTTCAATACATATTAAATTACCCATTGTGACCTATCCGTTGCATCCGTTGCGGCAACGTATTCGACATACATTGGACATTTATAACAAACATACATAATTAAATACGATTTTTATTCGTCGACGCAACGGATGCGACGGATTCTATGGACTGGGCCCTTTAGTAATGCCCAAAGTCTTTGATGTACTTTTAGCGCATATTTTCTTTTTTTGACATTACTTCTGAATAAATAGTGACTATGGCGACATGTCATAAAGGGTTTTCCATTAAGAGGTGTTTTTTTGGTATTCAAAGAAAAATGTAATTTTTATCTCAAAAATAAATGATCGGATGTTTATTTCATAATAAAGAGGAAGGTATGCCGTTAATAGTGAAAAACAACATCAGCCAAATGGCCACCACGAGCACGCATACAGGACCATATCCTTTTCATGAAATTTTCCATAACCAAATCGCAAAGTGGCTGCCCTATGTCCTCGATAGCCTCACGAATTTTATCTTTGAGATCTTGAACCGACGCTGGGCTGTTGGCGTAGACATTGAGTATGGAGAGACTTTACAATAATAACTCTTGGGTTTTCCGAGCCCCAGATGCGACAATTTTGCTTGTTGACGTAGCCACCGAGGTGGAAATGGGCCTCATCATAGTTTTGCGAACTGTGACTGCAAGATTTTCACCATTTTTGTAGTGAATTATAATAATTTTAATGCGTAGTTGAAGCGTGTGTCGTTTTTTAGTAATGGCGTAGTTTCTACTTGTCAAATGTCAAGGAATAAAAGCTTCAAAAGTGACAGCTACCGAAATAGCGGGTCATTCACAATAACACCTCTTATTGGAAAATCCTTTATAAATATCATATCCGAATAAAAACAAACTAAAACCAGCTTACCTTACAGAATTTGCATTAACCAACCGGTGTCACTCATTTCAGATCAACCATTTTGTAACTGAAAGAAAAACAAAAGAATAGCAAAGTTTACATATTTGTTATTGTAACCATAACCTAGAAAATTTAAAAACACAAAAACACGGCCAAAATCGTTTTACTGAGCCAACAAATTCTAGTCTCCACCTTTAATTCACGGAAACTATAACTACAGAAAATATAACGTATTGTGAAGTTTATGAAGACAAATTAGAAATTTAAAATGATATTTGTAAGGGAAAGCCTAGTATGCTGCTCGCGTTTAAATTAAGCCCCCATACAAAAATGTCTCCAAAGATAAAATTAAGCAAAGCGGTTAAGCCAAGCAGTACGCAGTTCAAGAGACTGTACAAAAAATCTCTACAGAATTTAAGTAAGCGTATTAATGCAAAATACATTTTTCCACAGCTAAATTTTGACAGATCAGAAAAAATATTGGTATTCGCAACAAAATTTCAAAAGAAAGCGAATTAACAGAAGTAAGTCAATCAACTTTACCAACACAGTTCTTTTTTGTTTACGGAACTTCCACTGTCAAAATTAAGCGAACTTTAAGCGAAGCGGTGGAGAGAAACATTGGAGGAGCGCTTAGTTTTAGCTTTCCTAGAAGAGTATACTTGGCTTAAGAGAAGACCCATGGAATCTGTTGCGTCAAAGTATTCAACTGACAGATGGACGGTTTGTACTTTTCTATCTGTTGTAATTTTTTTTCTAATTCATTGGTGGAAATATCGGGCTTTACTTATAATAAATTTAAGTCTCCACATTAAAACCTCACAATTGCCAAATATTATTGAAAATAAAGGCGAAACTTTAAATATTTATTGGTAAGGCCCACTAAAAACAACTTTTAAGCTCGTAAAATTAATAGATGACAGTCAGTTGACAAAATATTTTGTCTGTGAAACTATTTTGATTTTATGAGAATCTTCTTTCAGTTATATGCGTTAATGTTGACAAATCCGACCATGCAACTGACACGACTTATTTGTGCGTTGTGCGCTTGACTAAAAAGCCAAGCTAAAATGCCTGCCTTACCGACTCATGTGTGTCAAGTAACTTTTAAACAACCAGACAAATTTGTCGTAGACCAAGTTCGTTCTGCGTTTATATAGCATTTGCCGCTGTCGATGGCGAATGAAATTCCTGATTCTGAACGAGAAACATGTGCGCATAATAGCGAGGGCTTAGGGAAAAAGACCAAAATAATTGGCATGGCGATCGCAAAACAAATTTCTTACAACTTGGTGGCATATTTTAAGAGCTGCATAGCTGTCTTAGATGGTAGCATCTGCGGTGGTTCTCCCACAAGTCAATTGGTTCTCCTTTTCATCCTTCAGCACAGCAATAGTAAAGCAAGCATCAAGAAAAAAGTTGGTTAAGTGTACGAGTACATTTTCCGTGGGCAAAATACAACCTGTCACAATCATAACGGCATTCAGAGCTTCCCAACCGGTAGCTGCTATGGGACACTAATTTGATGACACTTATAGATGAATAGGTCTTCTTTCCACCAGACATATGAGCACTTATTCAAGCGATACCTGCCCCCCATTTTACATCCCTTTGCCGTGCACGATTACAGTTGCGGTTGCCGTAGATTTCAATATATGTACATAATATATTTTTTACCCTAATGAAGCAAATAATAAAAAAAAAAATGAAACGAATGCGCTCCTAAAAAGTAGGCCGCAATACTCGACCGATTTGATTTCGAGCCTATTTAGCAGAATTTTGTTTGATGTCGCGATGTGGAGGGTGCCAAGCCACTGCCAACTTACGTGACAGTTTTGAATATAATTAACAATGGCTGCATAAATACAAATTATGTACAACATGTTCAACAGACTTGTGGTGGTTTCTGCGACACACTTTTATTTATTATGTTTAGTTTGGCGGAGGGTGTTCTAAGTGTTGTCTATTAGTTTTCCGTGACTAGTTTGGTTTTTTTGCGAAACTCGCTACATGTCCATACGGTGGTTAGCAAGGGAAACATATTTAACTTGTAATACCCTAAAGATGGAGGTGCATAGGGACAAGTAAGGCAAATGCTTACTCCCTATTAACACTGGTACTCAAAAACTGAGATTTCGCGAAAACTTAACCAGAAACATGACAAAACTCATTGCGCGTACGAATAATAACTTTTAGGGGACAAATTAATTTTAAAGAGCTGCAATGGCGAAGTTTTCCATATAAAATTAGCTATTACCCTAGAAAATATTTATAAGTGCGGAGATAAAAACTATTATTTAAAAAAAGGCCCACTGTTTATACATATTTCCGATGAAACTTTCCTTAACCCAACTGACAATTTAAAAGCAAAGCCAAAGACACATTTTAAAACATTCAGCTAACAGTGTAGCCAGTCTTCCAGTGGTGCCATTTCGTTTGCTTCGATAGTCAATCGAGGATCACAATTTCGCATATTTAAAAAAGCTATAGGATTTGTGACTGTGTTCGAGGTTTCAGCGCATTCGACGAATGGCCTCCAGTTTGCTAAACGTCGAATAGAAGGATCACATCAGTGACAGCGGAGAAACTTGTAGGAAATGGTCTGCAGCAGTTCAAACTTATATATAAGGGTCAAACAATGCCTCAAGTAGGTCTATACCAAAGTGCGAAGGATAATTTATATATACACAATCCGAATTTTCCTTTTGAAAAATCTTTACAGCGAGTTCCAGCCATCGCACCGGTGTCTAAGTTTCCAACTTTCTGCAATGATATCTGATTTTATTCTTGAAAGACTGTCATGCATATGCAGATCTAAATCACAACCCCAAACGTTTTGAATACGAATATCTTTATTTAAAGAAATGTACTAGAAGATTTCGTTGTACAATGTGGGCCAAAAGAAGTCATCCGATGTTGTTTGGCTCTCATTTTTTTTCTAAATGAAAAACTTCGATTCAGCTTTTTGATTATGTGTATTTGAACTTTTAGAATTTTATTGGTCGAGAAGATGATGGCCAAATGGGCGCCGTCACAATTGATTGCCGTACGGGATCATTTTATGGCATTTTTTATCACTTCGGCGAGAACTTCGGCGGGGAACGC
Organism: Cheilosia impressa; assembly: GCA_948293265.1. NCBI lineage: Eukaryota > Metazoa > Arthropoda > Insecta > Diptera > Syrphidae > Cheilosia > Cheilosia impressa. The sequence goes on from OX411882.1 coordinate 6,731,540, forward strand.
CGCCTTCAAAATATCGGTTGTGGCTCGGGCAGTGTGTGCCGTAGCTCCGTCATGTTGGAAACACATGTCCTCCAGTCCTAATTCGTCTAATTGCGGCAGAAAAAACTCGGTTAACATGGCTCTAAGCGCGCACCGTCCACTGTTGTCGTTTGACCAGCGGCGTTCTCGAAAAAAATGGCCCGATGACTCCTCCAGCGTGAACAGCGCACCATCCAGTAACTTTGAGTGGGTGTAATGGCTCCTAGTGCATTACTCGTGGATTTTCGGTGCCCCAGAAGCGATAGTTTTGCTTGTTCACGTACCCGCTGAGGTGGAAATGAGCCTCATCGCTCATTATGATTTTGGTCGAAATATCGTCCACTTCGTCCTCGAGATTGAGGATGGCTTGGGCGTAGGTTACACGCGTTTGGCGGTCGACAGACAGCAGCTGATGCACGGACTGGACTTTTTACGGGAACATGCGCAAGTCTTTGACCAAAATTCGCCTTAGGGACGACCGGCTGATGGCTAATTGCGAGGCACGGCGGCTGGTCGATGTTTCCGGCGACAGCTCTACATCCTCGTCAACAGCGGCGATATTCTCGGCACAAGGGGCGCTCCGGGGCCGGCCACTTTTGGCAACGTCTCGTGTGGTCCCATACTCGTCAAGGTTGATGGCCAAACGGCGCAGTAGGTGTCGGACGGCCGTGGAATCGAATTGTTACGCAAAAAAATTAACACTATTATTCACGATTATTATTATTCCGCGTTCTTGGGGAGTGTATCGCTCCATGGCTTGTTCACTTGAATTTTCCATCTGTCAAAACATATTTGACATTGGCGGCCATTTGCAAAAATAAGAGCATCTTCCAATAGGGTGATCTCTTTTGGCCCACCTTGTATATGTTATGTATACATTCCATAAGAAAATCAGAAATGTTTGCGGACCTTAAATTATTACTAGAGTTCGCCCAGTGGTATAGAAATTCGTCCATTTTATTGACCAGGCTTGTACACAACAAATTGGAAATCAAATTACAGACAACATGGCATTACTTCCCAACAAAAAAAAAATCAAGCCTATGCTGTGGTTAAGGCAGCGAAAGTAGGTATGTTTGACGTGGCTAGCACTAGTCCGCACTGAGAAGTGTCAGCTAATTTTCACGTCTCTAAAAAAAACCCTGCACAACCCTGAAAATTTTGGCTTCTATATCGAAAGCAAGATCTTGCCCTGAAGTCTGTCAGTTTTTGACTTGACAAATATTTATCTTTTGGTAACACTTTTTCCATTTATTGTTAAATTAATGAATTCAATTCTGATCTTGTGCTTGCAATAATGCAAATAGTTGATAAAAGTGTTTGCAATATAGATGATGCGTTTGAAAATGAATGACAGCAAGCGAAATGACAGCAAAACTCAGCACTGAATTCTTGCCCCGACAGATTATCTGGGGTCAGTGTTGTGCCCTGACAATTAGGGTGCCCTAGAAGTCATGTCAAACAAAGGTTTTCAGTACCAGGTCGAGTTCAGTGTTATATCGAACGCATTAGGGTTAACCCAGTGCGTACTAGTGGGAACCTAGTGGTTATTAACTATTTCCCTTCGCCTATACACAATATAAACTCTGACAAATTTATAACTGTGCATGAAAAATGTTCGTAAAGAGCAATGCATTTCAATGTAAAGTGCTCTAGGATACCCTTTATCGATCCTTAGTAGTGCTTTCGAAAGTTTCATGCATTAACTCATTTTTTACATCTATTTACTACAAAAATTTCAAAGTTTTCAATGCAAGTATTTCCATCTCAAGAATTGATTCGATCGCTCAAATTCCAATTGTAAACCATTCGGGTTACTATTTTTATTTGTCATCTGCGACAGTGTTTTTTTTTTCAAACTGACACTCAGCGCGTTGTTTCTGCAGTGTCTTCTCTGCGTGCCACAAAACTAATGTCGTTTTCCATTAGGACAGAATAATCACTTTTTTTAAAATCTGAGCAATTTTGCGATCTCGGTTTCTAAGCGAGATTTACATCTAATTTCAGAAACACCAACAAATTTGACATTTGTCAAAAGTTGAAGTATGTTACTATCTACGTTTATAGACGACGATTCTGTGAAAAACAGAGAAAAAATTGCTTTTGGCCGCTGCAATGGATATCGACATAAATGAATGGATTTTTATAAACACAAATTTGAAATAAAGAACAGCTGACTTTTAAATCACGCACCAACACAAATGCGACAAGAGTGATCTCACTTCATGTTCCATTGGAGTAATCTAGGAGTAAAATCTGAAAATCCAAATGGACAAAATAGAGACGCAAACATTGTTTGTTTCTGCCCCAAACATTTGACAGCGAATTAGGCGTTTTCCTTTTTTTATAAAACACATTTAAGCACTAGCTGTCTTATGACAAGGAACATGTTATCATCAAGTCTACTACCTAGTGCTAGTGACGTACTTTTGCTAATCTGAATAATTTTTCGTTTTTAACACTTCAAGTAGTAAAGTGCTGACCCTCCGTTAAACGCATTGTGAAATGGAAAATCTCGAACTTGTATTTTTTGTGCCAGGCATTCATTACTCTGCTGATTTCTTTTGATATAACCTTCAGAAAAAGCAATCGGAGTTTAATAAGGGCAGTTCCCGGCAACGTCAGTTTCTTACTTTTTGAACCCTTCCGCTATGTTGTCGATTTTGTAACATTCTCGTCAACAAACTCTTAGGCCGTGTGCACACGATTCAACACAAACGACAGAAAACTCTTTCCAAATGATCGCAGTACAAATGTCAACTACTCGCAATACGGTGAAACGCAAAATGGACAAATGGAATGGAATGAAAAAATCCGGTCAGTTTTGCAATTTTATGAGTGATTTGTGTCATGAAAAAAATGTTGTCGTACATACAGAGTCAACTCCGATCATGTTCTAAAGAAGAAAGGAAACAAAAATTGATAATTGGAATCTTTCATCATTGATATACGCCTACTATCGCCTTATGTTCATAAATAAAGGGTGTCCCATAATGCCATTTAATAGTACAGTGATGCCAACGGAAAAAAAGATAAGAATGTGACAGCTGACACTTCTGGGTAATGTGTTATGTGTTAAAAATGGAGCGCTATACGAAAGATAAACCCATTTTCATTGTTCAGCAATACCTAGTCCTGCCATAAGTTCTGTTACATATACAAAGCGCTGTAGAAAAAAAACGAGTTAACATATCCTTTTGAAAATAGTTTTGTTTATAAGCTTACATTATTGGCAATAGAATAAAAGTAATTTCACTCAAAATGGACGCCATTGGCTTTCACACAAGCTCTTAAACGTAGTGGCCATTGGGCTATAGCGGCACGTACCTGTTTCCGCCAAAAAGAGTATTGGTCAAACCTTTCACAACGCCCTCTAGCACGTCTTCTTGGTAAACCTTTGCCCCAGTTTTTACGCCTTTTTCGCAGAAATGGAGGGATGTGACACCTTGATGGGATACCCCCCACCAAACCATTACGGACGCTGGATGATGGCCTCGTTGAATTCTGGGAACGATTTTTTTCGCTTCCTTAGATGACGTGGCATAGACCTTGTCATTTTGTTTATTAAAAACTTCTTCCACGGTAAACATTTTTTCATCCGTAAACAGAATGTTTTCGTGCCCATTGACCGCGTGCCACTGCAGAAGTCGTTTGCATCTTTCCAGCCTATTTTTTTTCAATTGAGGAGTTAGGAGATGTCCCGTGGACCGACGATAGGCTTTCATGTGAAGATCATCCCGAATCAACTTTGCCATGTATCTGGTTAATATATCCAATTCCTTGGACATGATCTTTTGTTTCCTAAGTAAATTTCTCCGAATTCGTTCACGCACTGCCTTTACTACCGCACTTGTACGAACGACGCGAGGGCGACCACTTCTTGAGCTGTCCTCCACTCCAGACAATTCGCAGAAACGACCAATAGCCCGAAAAAATAAAAATTCTCGATATGCCGAGTGGTTTTAGCAACTCAAAAATTTGGCCAGCATTCTTCCCGCACTTATGCAACGCAATTACCGCGACTCGATTTTCTTTAACGCCCCACTCCATGTTAATAGATCGCAAGCTGAGACCAAACTGGCAAGTTTTCTTTACTAATCAATGCATGTGTTCCGAAAAAAAAACGGCGCAATTCCCACAAGAAGTTTTTAACGATAAGCGCTGGAAAATGTGTAAAATAACTTATGGCAGGACTAGGTATTTTAAAAATATGTAATGAAGTTTTGTCAGCTACAGTTCGCCATTTTCGTACAAAATATGGCCGTCATAATGATTTAAAACCATCAACTGTGAAGAGAATAATTGAAAAATTCAGGGAGACTGGATCAATTAGTGATCTTAAAAGCTCTAAGTGTCCTTTCACAAGTCGTTCAACAGAAAACATCGAAGCAGGGCGCGAGAGTACTGCTGACAGTCCACGTCAAGAATATGGCAAGCTCTCCATAGCGAATTCTTACGAAAGACTTGAAACTTCATGCTTAAAAAGTTCAATTGACTCAAAAACTGCAGACTATTGACCATTTAGGGACTGACCGCAAAGGGAGTTCGTTAAATGGATTTTGGAACAACAACAAGTCGGTGCTCTTTTTTCGAACAAAATCATCTTCAGAGATGAAGCATATTTTCAACTTTATGGCTTTAATCGTCAAAATTGGACTTGTTTCTTTGGGTTTTTTTTTGAAGTCAAAGGGGTATGCAAACAAGCCCACCACAACCAACGCCTTGATAGAAGAAATTGGGAGGTTTATTGATAAAATTCAGCCGCATTTATGCGAAATGGTTATTGAAAAATTAAAAAAAAGAGTACGTACTTGCCAGCAAAGCCATGGCGGCCATTTATTCGATGTGCTATTCCATACATAGGCCCAATCTGTATACTCTATTAATCAATACAACATGTAATCTTTCTAATTACAAATCTGTATTTTCTATCAATATTAAATTTTGCGCGAATTATGAGACACCCTTTATAAGAGTTCTCAGAAATCACCTTTACAAACGAATGTATGTACAATTTTGACATTTTAAGCATTTTCCAGACTCGTGAAATTCAGATGACGTCGGCCATATATTTTCTTCAAAATAATTTGTTATGTTACATTTGCAGATTCCAAAAACATTCCATATTACATATTTACCATTCTAACATGACAACCAATAAAAATGCAACAGTAGAATCAAATAAAGGCATACAAGTGAAAAATATATGTTTACGTATCTCGAAGTACACTACGTCGTACGTAAAACGTCCATTTTGTTGGCAGCTTAAGTTGCTGTCAACCGTCACTTATTATTATTTTCCATGGAAACACTTTTCAGTGAGCTTTCTCTCACACACCTGTTCCTGTTGTAGAATGACTTCGTTACGTGTTCCCACAGAAACAGCCCTGTACTACCCACATAACAAAATTTTAGCTTCTGCAACTTTTATCTTACTGACGATTGTATGAAATGGTAGAAAAGTATCAGAATTAAGATATATCTACCACTGAGGCTCATTCCACAATAATGAGCCTCAATTAGTTTTGCCTCAAAAGGACGACACTTCGGAATTGAAAACTTGAACACATCGATTTGTTATAAATATAAATAAGTCCTTACAAAAAAAAAAAAAAAAAAAAACCCACATGCTCTGTCCTGTGTCTACTTCAACGAGTGGGCTCACTTAATAAACACACTTTAAAATGAGAACAGGAGGATATGCTTATCCGCCATCGGAACGAATAAACGCCTACGTGACGCAAACGTATGTGCTTATTACTTATTTGTAGAGGACATCAAAGTGCCTATACATAAATGAAAACAAACTTTACACACGAGTAAAAAATAAACAAGGGATGGAGCTATTTAAGATGATGGGTTTCAAAGTTGTTCGCTTAATTTCGCCGAATAGTATCTCAGTCTCAGTTTCAGTCGAACCAAACATTTTAGGCGAAAATTGCGCGATTATATGGGCGGCATTGTTAACAAACTATTTGTCATAAAAACGGTGACTAATATCAATACGCTTAATGAAATAATTATGCAAATTGTTTTTTATGTTCCACATTATCCTAATCCCATTCCTAATGTTGTAGAAAAGCGAAATTGTTTTTCAGGCCACACCTAAGTTGCCCTGAATTTTTTCGTACTGGGCACTGGCACTGGACACATTTTTTAATCATCATATTGTCTAAGAAATTCAATTCAAGTTATTTTGCTGGGTAACAGCAACAGAGGACATAAATTACAGAATTAGGGGCTTGACTGAGTCGCACGAAACTTTCTCGCTCATTGCAAGTGTTGGGTCTTGGGTCCACTTGTGTTTGCTTGCATTTTCAACAATTGTGTGGTGTATTTTTTTCTGTATCGTATAAATAGCTACAAATTGAATTTCGTTTTCATTTTGATTTCGATTAATAAAAAAAAAATCGACAGCTGCGTTTCTCCACCTTAACAATTCAACCAATCATCGTCATCATTCTAGGGCAGCGTTGTGAGAAGGTCAAACATTTTCACCCAGAATTTCGCTCTTTCTTCCAAAAATAACTTGTAGGCAGTCCTTACGCAACTTTGACGAAATTGTTGTTGATAAACCTTATAGATGAGGTTGGTGGTGAAACCCGGAAAAATATTTAAATAACTATTACAAAAAACTATAACTTTTTTCTAGTGATACTGACATAAGTTTTTCTTTAAAATAAAAGGAAAATATTCCAAAGATATTAAAATAAATATTTTCATAAATATTTTTGGCATTTTAAAATGCAACCCTGTTCTAGGACATTAGTTCAACCTTAGCGCTGTGTTTCCCCCTTGTTATGTACAATTTACAGACATTAAAAACCGATGTGCATCGGAATCTAATGACTTTTGTATAAGCCCTATCCATAACCTATTTTTCACGTGCCCATTGCGAAAGGAAAACCTCTTAAATCTGGCTTAAGTTCACATCGCTCCAAAATACTTATTCATTTGTTGCTGTTGTTCACTGAATAAAAAATAAAATATTTGGCGCAACAGATCCGTAGGAACCTGAGCCTAGCTTCTCACAACCATTCGCTTTGTGTGAGTTTTTTATTTTTTGACGAACGGAAGGGATTTACAATTTTATGCCAGGTCCAAACGGCTAATTGAGAAGCTCTTCCATGACAGTTATACACTCGGATATTTGTCAGATGTTCGCGAGAGGTGGCGCAGTGGAGAAAAGCCATACGGACGTTGAAAACTTTGGTTTATAAAATCTGACAGCTGGCTGACCTGATGTGTTTCAGGTCTTACCGGTCAAGATTGGCCAAGTGAACCGTTTTTTGACGTCAATGGGGGGAAACAAATTCAGTCAACGATTCCCTAACTAAGTACACAGTTGACATTTCAATTGTGTGCCTGATCTAGTTAAAGCAACATTAAAGACCAATCTATAGTTTTGTGCGTTCAGGGTACCTATATCAAGTCCAGAAAAATGTTGTCATCTTAAGATGACTACATTTTTAAATGCGCCCATTTCCGTACATTTCACAAGTGGATGACTGTGAGACAAAAGTCAAAATTTGACACCTTTTTGGAAGCTTGTCACAACAAGCCCACTTTCCTCAAATGTTGGTATTTTATTTTATTTTTTCAACCATTCAAGATCACTGTTAATGTGTCAACAATAAGTGGTTGCATTCAAATACTCGTCAAATTTTATGATTACTACTTTTCATATTGGTACAATGTAATGAAAAAAAAACTGTCAAATAAAAGCCTGAACTCAAAGACAATGGACACATTCGGAAATCTTGTTATTTTAAGTCGACTAAATTGGTCTGAACTATAGATGTAACCTGAACGAAAAAGCTATAATGTACGCCAACCTCATATGGGAACTGTCAACTTAATAATCAGTCACGAATTTCTTGACTAGACTCGTCGGCTACCCCTACATAAACGTCAACTGAAAAAGCTGTTCATGTAACCGATTTAAGCCAGTCAAAACTGAGGCACATGAAGTCAGACAGCTGTCAGACTTGCTAGAAAACCAGATACTTGAATGCCCCCAATGAAACACTTTTAGTGATGAACCCGAAATTATGGTGAGTGATGCCATTGACATTTCTTCATAAAACCCACGTCAGTTGCGACACCGATTTGAGTTTCTGTTTATAAACATGTGATATAATAATTTAAAATTACTTTTGGAGCAGAAAAGTGAGAGCTATGGAAAAGTATAAGCTTCTCCTTTTAAATAGTATCCGATGCTGCCAAGTCCATTCAATTGAAGTCACTATTTGTTCTTGTACTTTGTGCAGCCGATTTAGAAGTCGTAAAGTGCTGCAGCGTTTGCTGCCAACAAATTATGTGTTTTTTGCAAATTAAATTAAGTGTTACAAGACAAGTACTCCCGATCATAAATTATAATAACTATAACTTTACGACAAAAAAGAATATAAGTCATATAACTTCCCATTTTCTCATAAAGAATTGACAGGTCATATCATTCTCTGTCTTTGGCCTTCAATGACACGTTTGAGAACGTTTTTAAGAGAAATAACGTTTCACACGAGCGAAAAATGACAGATAGTTCTATTCAAATGTCAAAAGAGTCATGACTTTTTATTTAAGATATTCAATGAGTGCCTTCAAACCACCGTATTTGTGAATGTCATATCCCATCTTAAGTGGGCTTCAAATAGCCTGCCACTTTCATTTACGTAAGTTAATTCTATAATTTATTTAACGCAGCAAGCGATGTCACAACTTTTCCTACTTTTCCCACTCATCAACACTCCTCTATGCACATTAGCCCCATCCATACATAAATATTTATGATTGATCCGCATGAAATCTCATTCCCTTCAGACGTCATAGCAATTCATTAGACAAAGGATTGTAAAGCTTCGTCTCCTGCCTTCGGCACCCAACATGATACCTGCCAAAATCCAAACACATTTGCCTGGCCAAGAGATTTTTTTTTTAATATACCGTCCGTTGGGCGAGTATTTATGGCATGTGCCATAAATCGAATAGGGCTACTTATGGTCGTTATGTGTGCCGGGAGTGTGGCTGTATATTACAGTTTGGCTCTCTGAGACGCAGTAAATTCTTGGATAATATTTCAGGGAAAAGGATTGCCAACAGCATGTAACCTTCGGCATTTCGAAAAAATAAACTAACCCACCGACTAACTAGCTAATTATATTTGGTTTATCGTATGTGAGATTGTACTTGCAAAGGATTTATGTGCATATTCATGATGAAGCCTTGTCATGCAGTGAAATGTGAAACATGCTAGCGGGGTGTTTCAATAGAAATTTGTGGCACGTACACGGCACACATTACTTTTGGGTTTTGACAACGCGAACTTTGACATTTGCCATTGTTTCCATTAGTTATACAACACACGATTTACATCAAGAAGCGAACTTCTATTTGTGTCTGCCAAATTGCAGAAAGGTGTAGACATTCCTTCTTTACACATCAACCACAATCAATATTTTGATTTGATTTGGCGACTGTCCGTTACCAAATAGTCCCCCAAACCCGATGCAACTGGAAATGTTCTTGGTCTGTGTCTGTATGACTTTCTTGTGCACACTTCGCTTTTGTAATAAATGAGCCATGATGGGGGTTGACGCTGGTGAAAAATGGCAGTGTCAGCACTCCCGCTTGAGCACTAAGTTCAGCACGTTGGTATGGTGCCAAGTGATACAAATCCATCATCTTGATGTTGATGGACGTTGGTAGACACGCCGCCCGTGCATGTTAATGGGAGCAGGTAATTTCTCATTTGCATTTGCCTAATTTGAAAGACAGCGCACTTAAATCTGACAAAACACGGATTCCCCAGCCCGTGTGTCATACTTTCCCCTGTGACGTGGACTTTGTGCTTAATTTCGTAGGTTGTATAGGCAAATGTGGGTTTCACAAGCATTAGAGATACCTACACACGTTTTGCACTTTAAAGTTCCTAAAAGCAAAAGGTTGTTGATTTAAGTGCCAAAATGAATGACTGGAGAGTTCCTATAAGCTTTTAATCGCGCATTAGGCTGAGAGCTAAAGGGCGTTTAGGTAGGACATAAGTGCGCGTATTTGAGGGACGATATTGTGGAAGGTAGACTAAGAGGCTTAAAGAGACCGTTTCCATATTTTTGGCATCTGAAACTCTGAGAGTGTCATTTTGTCAAACAAATTAAACGACAGCAGTAAGTCACGATTTTTTAAATCAGCCTCATTGTAGGAATATTGGCTCACAGTGCCACTTACCACTTGGTACATAGTAACTGTAAATGGATCGTGTGTAGCTCATAGTACCCCCATTCATGGCCGCCTCTTTCATGATTGATCTAGCATCACATAAAAATTGGTTAGTGCTTCGTTTGCACCTTCTATCTATCTGTACAGCGCATAGATCTGGTCAGAAAAGTGTGAATGAATCATTCAAGATGTCAAGGACATAAAGATCCAATGAAAAAAAAGGCTCCGGTCAGAAGAATCCATCTTAGAGGGAGAGCACAGTAGAGAAAGATCTCGCCTTAGGGCGAACGTATAATTGAAGGCTGACCAACCTTGTTGAGGGTACCCCAAGGCCTCAACTTAGGTCGCACGAATAAGTAAGGCGGAAAAAGTTTTTAAATGGTGACCCAAAGCCTCAACTAAGAACCCTCCCAGTAGAGAAAAATGTCGCCTATAAGGTCGCACGCATAAGTAAGGCAGGCCAAACTTTTTCGTCGTGAGCCAAAGCATCAACTAAAAACACTTGAAATATCTGACCTAAGATAAGTGAAAGTGGATCAACATCGAAAGGTGAGAGCCAGAGGGCCTCCACTAAGCCGGAGTACAGTAAAACCCGGATAACTACCTCTTCACAATTTCAGCTTTCTTTGGGTACTTAAGCGGGTGAGGTAGTTAAAGGAACCCGCTTAAGCACACAAAGGAGGCAGAAAAAAAAATGTATATGAGATTTGTGGGTACTTAAGCGTTTTGGGTACTTAAGCGTGAAGTACTTATCCGGGTTTTACTGTACCACAATATCTTAGGTTAGCTTAGGTTAGGTTGAGTGCACGGGGTTGTGAGATCGTCACAAAAGAACAGACACCAAGGCGGGCCCATCGCTATCCACAGGGAACCATGACGGTTAAAAACCTAAACCAAATCGCCCAAACAGCTGCTACAAAATTTAATTATGGTCCCAATATTGTTTGATTAACCAAACTCATTTAAATTGTTAAAGAAGTACCTGCCTACGTGCTTCCCTCTACGCCGAGCAATTGCTTGACTCGCATAGAAGGTGAGAGATATCTTCCGTAACTTGTAGGTCCTCACATATCCGTATTATAGCTAAGCATAGTCTCATTTATTCATTCCCACCGTTAATCTTAACTTCTTTTCTAGTGAGATTTAGTAATTCTTCAGACTTTTCCCTATTTAAAACGGGCCACAGTGCCTTTGTGACCCTGTGCCCTTCTATAGCTGTGACTATCTTATAATGGCTTTATTGGGGGTTTTCTCGAAGCCAACCCTTTCAGCAACGGCCATAGGTGGTCTGATACCCTTGATCATTATATGAGGGCGAGACCTTCCTTTACTGCATTGATTCTCTTCCTTGGACACCCTGAACTTCGATCGATAAAAAGGGTTTTCTTTGTAAATGTCAGATCCTATCTTCTCGATGGTTGCGTATGTAGTTTGCGCAGCTGAAAGGCTTGCATTCACGTAATAAAGAATGTTCCAAATAAGTTTGTGCATGCTTCTTGCCAAGTCATTCCCAGCTGTTCTAAAAAGCTCGGCGAGTAAACCATTAAGCTAAGCAGCTTTGTTGGTCTTTAGGTTGGATACTGTTGTTGGACGAAAGTCTTGTCTATCTTGCCTTAACAGCATACAGAAATAGCTTTTCAATATTCTCAGCTCCAACCACAAAGTTTCCTCCGTCATCTAGGTGTGCATTGAATATTCTCATTCTTAGCTCGGTATGAGGTAAAGTTCTCCGTCAATTTTGAGAGCTAACTAGGTTGGAATATTTAGAGACGAGCCTTACGTCGATCGCTATCGACTCAATTTGGTCCACGGCTTGTCAACCCAGAGACAACCATGTCCCCTATGAATACTTAAATGCGTGTTTTCGTCAGTTTTCGGCCCCAGCAAAGTCAACTAGTTTGAGTCCGTTCGGCCCAAGGAATGTCGTTCAGCCGTCTCTTACCCTTTGTCCTACCAAAGCTGTTCTCTTTTCCTAATCTGCCGCTGAAACCGCCTCTTTTACTAAAGCCCTTCACGGTAGCTATTAAAAACATTGCACTTGTATTAACAACCTTACTCTTGTATTACAACGTTGAAGATGGTTGTAAACGACTAAGATTGCCTTTTACTTATACTCCCAGTTACCTTATATATGAACAAAATTGCAAGTTCCAAGTTTGAAGTCTCATGTTTCCCGAAACCAACTCTGCTTGGAAATTAATTGGAAAATGCCGACCTGTTAAGTGTAGGTATGACAATGTGCGGTTCGTAGTTAGCCAAATGCCAAAACGTTCTCTAATTTGGCTGCATCTTTTGCGTAGACTAAGGGAGACATTAGGCCTTTTTTATTATGCCCACATAGTACGAGATCCAACTTTTGTTGTAAGCCATGGAATCAATGATCTATATAGATCATGTGGGCATAAATTAAAAAGGCCTATTAATGGAACTGCAGTACCAGTTTAACTCATAAGTTTGTAACTTGAGCCTAGAACGTGACTCAAAAAATACGTCTTTCATACCCTGAATGAATGAACTTGTTCCGATAATTGCCGAAACAGCCACCACTTGGTGCCAGCAGTTTTTACAATTTTTGGAAGCTCTCCCATCCATAGATGGTCTTCGTTAGGCCCCAACTTTGCCATCGATTTCGTTTACTTCGAAAGGACTGTGATATAAATTGCTGCCGCAAAGTGAAGAGTTTTACTTCACTGTCCTAGTGCAATTGCATTGTCGTTCCGGCATGAAAGCTCACCCCACAATGCAAGGTGGGGATATTTTCCGACAAAACCACACATCCATAGACATTCTGTCAACAATCTCCTATGGCCGCCTCCTCGAACACTACAATGCAGACAAAATTGGTGAAGGTTTTTCATTTTCCACCACCACCTGCCATATCCACATAAGAATGCAGAAGTTCAGGGTGCATCTGCAATTTTGAACCAACGCCAAGTTGTTCATCCAAAATGGACTCTTAAATTCGCCACTAAATGAAAAAAATTCTCATTTGGCAGTGGCTTTCCCATATACCTAGACAATTAAATTAATTGCTGCCCGCATCACAGGAAGACGGAGAGAAAGCAAAAACGCCTTACTTTGACCTCGCGTTTACCCTTTCCCGATGTTCCTGTTCCTGTCCCGTGTGCGATTATCATAAAAGCAATCTACCTACAAACACAGACTAAGAACGAGTGTAATCGCTGACTACAATTTTCCCAACGATTACATACATATACTATGCACATATCGATTGGAAAGACAGATAGGACTTTCAGGCTTTTACATCCACCTGCTTTTTGTTTAGAGAAAGAAATGAGCCCGCTAAATTGCAGTCAACCTTAGAGTGTTTTGCACCTAAAAGGCTTTTTCCATCATCCGGTGGTAACTATCACTATACCGTAAGTACTTTGGATTTTGAAAGGTCCTTTTTGTGACTGCTACACCACATGTAGAGATGGATGCGAAAAACATTCACATGAGCAAATCAATAAAATATTCACGACTCTTTTACATTCACACAAGCCAACTGCAAAAAGTCAATAGGGTGGTGGGTACAGTGGGTGTCAGAAGAATGCAACGGCCGGCCAAATGACTAAACTGGGTAAAAATAAGTCGATAGTCATCGTTTTCGGCTAAAAAAGCTGCGATTGTTTTATATAATGTTGTATTTAGTGAAGTTTTTCCGGTTTTGCTCGGTATTTTGCAAGCGCTCTTGTTTTTGGTACGTCCATTGTCATTCTAAACTTTATACACTGTCAATAAAATTAAATTTTAAGCTTGTGAAAAGAACAGGGCAACCCATTTTCATAATTATGCACTATAAGAATCAATCTTGAAAATATTGCAAAGGTCCATCTTTTAACAATGGGATCTTATATAAAAATTGAGCCTTAAAATTGTGTTCGTTTGTCGCCGATTCACGCCTTAACGCATTTACCGATTTTCATCAAACTTTCACACATCTTTGTTATTGGTCTATATATGGTTTTTGCAAAGTTTGGTTGAAATCAGAAAACGTATGTGTGTGTTGTGTGTGCGTAAAAAAACACATGAATTTTAGTGCATTTTGGGCGGCCAGACGGATTTAAATGATTTTTTATTTTTATTTTGTTTGCCTTGAATCAGGGATAGTTTAGGGAAAATGGAAATTCAGGAAATTCTCAACAGGTGGCGCTGTTTGCACATTTCATCTATCTCCTTCTATATCTTTATATATCAAAAAAAGTCGCATTGCGTTTGAATTGATGTTCTTTTAATGCGTGAAGCGATTTTGTTTCTGGATACTTCAAATGAAAGGTGACGTCAATACCAAGGTTTGTATTTACATACGATCTTTATATGTGTATTGGTTATACGAGTTCTAGGCACTTTAGTGAACATACATGTGTTGTCGACCCCCGAAACCCCTCAATCAATTTAAATGAAATGTTGTGGATGTGCATGGCTGATTGCACCTTAAGGATAGTTTTGGTGGCCATCCGACAGGTGGCGCTGTTGTCAATCTCAGAAACCACTCAACTGATTTCAATGGGATTTTGTGGCTTTAAGTTTATGAAATATATGAGATGAAAGTTTATATGAGGAACTGCACTTTGAAAGAAAAAAAAAAGTATAAAAAACGGGGGTGTCACTTCAAATAAATGAAACAACACAAAATATTTAAATTTGTTAAGCTTATATTATTGAATGAATTTGGGCCATGTCAGCTAGTACTTTTATACAAAATTTGTTAATGTGACATTTACATCATGTAAGGATAAGCTTTGTACGCTGCTCGAGCTGAACTAAATGGCAGCTGCTCTCCAAGTTTTCTCTCCAAACATTAGCTAAAGTGATTCCTGATTTTTGACGTAGATTGCGTTGTGTAGAATAGTCACAGAACACAGGTGTCCTTTGAAAAAAATTGCTTTAAAAATTAAATTCGCTTTTATTTCAACCATTTCAGATTCTAGGTACTCCTCATCGAAGTATTCATTAAAAAAGCTTATCCTTGCTTATTTGCAACAGAACAACTGAACACAACGATCTGTCAAATTTAGCTTGAGAAAATTTGCCGCTCAATTCTGACATGAAGTACATTCTGAAACAAAAGTTTGTTTTTTTTTATCTCGAATTTTTGCTATAATCCTTTGATTTCTATACAGTTCGCACTGCTTTTCCAATATATCAATCGTTATACAGCATCAACTGCCCAACAAACCAATTGCGTCCGCACACTTTTGCCCGCTACTGTTCTTGTGACAAATACCTATAGTCTACACCAACAACAGACGAAAGCCATGGAGGCCATGGGGATGGGTGATGGTCATTCAAGCCAATGGTGGCTGTTGGCATTTTATTTGTTGTTTGTCAACAACACCATGTCTATACGTGGGATGTACGTGTAGTGCAGTCCTATGGCTCGGGAAACTGTGTCACATATCAAAAGCCGCAGTATACTCGTAGTTTATCCTGGAGGGTTATGTTACATAGGCTTGGCAAGCAACACACTCGACACTCGAGGGATGGGACACTTATGTACTCGTAACTCTAGATGAATATGTACGTATTGGCTGCCCTAGACTATAGTTGCGGAGAATTGTGTCATTAGCCGACCATATGAGCTGTTCTTCTTGTTCTTCCGAAAGTACCTACCCCAGCGAAAACATTTAATGACCATGTTACATGTTACTATTTTTAGAGCTTTGTCTTATTCTGCGAATAATTGCAAACACTCGTTTGCGATTTCCTCTATTTATAATACGTTGGGGCTAGGTTTCGCGTGTCATTCGTATGTCTTTGTTCACCCCAAATGGTGTGGAGCTAATAAGACGATAGGGTGTGATTGTCTTATGTATATATGTATACTCGTATAGTGGTTATGTACAGAATTTTTTCGCGTTCTTTGTTACTCGACAAAGGAATTTATTCAAGTAGTAAACAACTTAATCGCTGATTGGTACCTTAAAATCGTATTTTATTACAGCAACAGCGTCCCCAGCGAGCGTTTAATGATTTTGAACAGGTCAATGACATTTTGATTATGTCATAGTCTATAGAATTAATGGCAGGTACCGTATAGGTGCATATGAGTCAGTATACAAACAACTGAAGACAGGGATAATTCCACCTTAAGTATTATGTTCTGATTGCTTAAAGACATTTGCGAAAGTTTTAAGTCCGTAATTTCTTTCTCTTTGAAATATAAGCAATGACAGAAAGAAGTTACACAGTCCATTTAAACGCTTCTTCTTTTTTCTACACCTTAGTTTATTCACAAAGTTATCCGGGTTTTATGTTCTTCGTTGTGACAATTTGCCGGTGTTAATAGGTACTCCTGAGCTCTGATTTTTGACAGCCGTTTTTCTGAAGTTGACATTTAAAAAAAACAAGACAAGACTGAAGGACATCTTAAAAGAGAAAGTGTGATACTTTTTTGACACTAGAACTGCGGCTTCTCCATTGTGAATTATGTACCTTCTTCTATTTCGCTCACGCAGAAATGTCATTACTCTTTCAAGAGACTTATACACACCCATATCGAGGTATCCGATCGGAACGGAATTAACTCTGATTTCTACGAATTCGGACAATTTCTATTCTATATCCGTTTCGGAAGAACTTTCCGAAAAAATCTCCGATGACATTAGCGCACCTTGCCACATTGCGTTGTACCGCTTTACGTCACTTACGTTTGACAGCTACACGGCATATTTTCTCCGAAGCTTTCCGATTACCAATTGTTGCGGGATATTTAAATAAATAATGAATGCGTTCAATTAATTTTGAAAAAAAAAATGTATTCTTCAAACACAAGCTGAGTTCAGAACAGATTTGACTTTCGTTTCGGAATTTTTTCCCAACGGATAGGGGTGAAAGGACTGCTGCAAACATTATCAAAGAAAAACACCAAATCTGCTTGATTTTGACAAGAATATTGTACAAAGTACAATATAATAATGAAGACTTAAGTCATAGCAAGCCATGAAACAGACAACGCGCAAATGAAAAGAATTGTCAAAAATGTGTTGTCGCGCTTAAATTAAGCCCCCATACAAAAATGTCTCCAACGATAAAATTAAGCTAGGCGGTTAAACCAAGCAGTACGCAGTTCAAGCTAAATTTGTTAGCCACTGTACGAAAAATCTCTACAGAATTTAAGTAAGCGTATTAATGGAAAATACATTTTTCCAAAGCAAAATTTTGACAGATCAGAGAATCGGTATTCGCAACAAAATTTCAAACGAAAGCAAATTAACAGTAGCAAGTCAATCAACTTTACCAATACGGTCCTTTTTTTTACGGAACTTACACTGTCGAAATTCAGCGATCATTAAGCGAAGTGTTGGAGAGAAACATTGGAGAGGCGCTTAATTTTAGCTTTCCTGGAATAGCATACTAGACTTAAACAAGAAATATTTATATTGACATTTCTATCGACTTTGACATAGGTACATAAGCTGTCAATGTTTTCCACGGAAGTTTTCAACTTCTACTCCGTGTTTCGAATACTTTCACTTTGCAGTTATTGTTTAGTTGCAATTAAAACTGTTTTTGATTGAAAAAAAAAATGAAGCGTTGGAACAATAAAATTTGACAGAAATAAACAGTTTGTTGTTCTGTTATTAAAATTTAAGGAAGTTCGTTTCAGCAGTAAAAACCAGAACCATCCTTTGGAGAATTTGCTCATCGTTTCCCCATTCGAATAACTTTCTTTTAAATACATACATATTTGCATTTTGTTCTTTCGCATGGGTTTTGACAAATCGCTTGCAATTCTTCCGTCAAACTTCGTCGCTATGTCAAACATTTAACATGTTGCATGAGTCGCCTGGTATTCTCAATTGAAATCTCCTTGAAGCAAACGAAATACGAATCGCCATTTATTTCTGAATGACAACTACTACGTCCAAAATGTTGCCTAACTGACACAAATGTATAGCTAAATAACTATATATAAATTCAAAATGGCTGACTGTCATGTGCTCCACACAGATTTCAAAAGACGTATGCTGTTGATTTCAAATTTGCCCGTTCCAAACTTTGGGTTTGATATTTCGAAGAAGGTGGCACCTACTAGTAAAATTGAATACGAAGCAAAAATGGCGGACATCAAGTGACAGTAAATCTCTTCCTCAAGCACTCTTAGTACACTTTTGCATCAGAAAACAATGGACAGTACTGAAAATTGCTCTACATTTTGTTTGCGGGAATTTTCGGTCCTGGTTTTTGACAATTAGTCAGTTGAGGTCTGTCATTTAAGAGAATCTATTATTCACTGCATAAAGCTTAGTAGCAATGCAAAGACGGTGGTGTTTCTGAATTGTGAAGTAATGGGCAACTTATGGACATTTTCGCAACCTGATTATATAATTTCAAAAGGGGAATAGTATTTCGAATCGCTGAGAAAATTCTTTGCCTGTTTAATTATTTCCTGTGCATGTGCATGGAAATTTGGCGTAATCTGATTGTAAGGTGCAGGATGGCACAGTAACTAATTCAAATGACATTAATTCAAGAGATTAAATGAACAAGTTTCTTACTTAGTTAGAGCAAATAAAAAAAGTTGAATAACTTGTCCCATACTGGGTGATTTCTCGAGATAAAATGTACAGGTACATAAAGGGTAAAGCTCTTATGTTTGTCAGTGTTTTTCTGTTAATCCAACAACACTGCAACAGTTAAATGTACGTTTTTCAGTGCAGGAAATTCACCTCGCCTCTAAAACGGGTTAGTTTTACTGCTTTGACAATTGAAATATAACCTCCACCTTTGCAGGGAATATAAGTACACAGCTGTGCAAACAATGAAAGATCTCCGGCGAGACGCTATCATGAGAAACCATCAAGAGTAGTACCCACCACAAAGGAATCATTTCATTCAAACTGTCACACATCAGCAAGAAAAAAACAAAACAAAACCATACACATCTAACTTACAAAAGAAGAATATTCACATTTTACCCCCAAAGGCAATACTAAAATAAGTCGCCCAAATAGGGCCGACACCCCTACGCGCAGCTATTCATCTTAACCTGTCAAACCACAGATACTGTCAGCAAAAGAAAGACAATATGCCGACCCCCTGTCGGAGAAAAATAGAATTTTCTCTGAAATAAAAGCACTCGCTTCCCACGGTTGCCAAATGTAGTTCATATGAAGACATAAGATACCAATACTTGATCCTTTATCCTTATTATTTGCGTTTCTCCCTCCCCATCGCCCTCCCTTTCATACATACACACACAGTTCCAATGACATTCTTTTTTACTCTACATCCTATTCATGAACTGTCTACTTAATGCACTCTTTCTCTTCTGGTATCTCTTTCAGAAATCAATGACTATGCGGTGAAACTTGGCATTGATCCAGTTAAGGAGCCGTATCTGCTCTACTTGGCCAAGGAAGGCTTAATACAAGCTCTGCCGTCCGATTGGAAGATTTGGTAATTACAAACAAAATAGATTCCCTCATTCCGAATAACTCTCTTTTGTTATTAAAAATATTTTTTTTTTTGTTTGCATTTTCTGGCCTCTACCTTGACTCATGAACAGACGGTTGAAATGAATAACGAAACGTTATACCGGAGAGGAAATAGTAGCCATTATTGATTTCGTTAGTGAATGCGGGCATATTTCCCGGCTGTGAATGAATGAATTGGTTTTGGGTGGGAAGGGGGACTTGGAACGATTGCAATGAAACAACAGCTGTGCCGGGAAATTATTTTAATAAGAACAGTAATTAAAATGGCCGAGGCATGGGGTATTTCCCTAGGGGCAATTGCAGATATCCTTGACATTATTTTTTCTTGATGAATTTTATTAATTTGTCCGTTGCATTTTTAGCTTTTGTTGAGTTGTGTAGGTTTTTAATTATCAAACAGTTGTTTTGGTGTTTAATATGCCTTAAAAAAAATAATTGGTTGCTTGTTTTTTTTTGTTGTTGAAAGCATGAGGGCTGGGCCTGTGAGCTACCTTCCATTGCGTGTAAAAATTAATTTAAATAATAATGCGAATATAGAAATAATGAGTAAGTAGGTCGGTGAAGTTACACCTCAATTATTTTTTAATAGGTCAAGAAGGGAAATTATTGATCAAGGTGGGGGGACTGTTGTTCACTTGTTGATTGGTTGCTTCGAATGTATTACGTTTTTATGAGTAAAGTATGCTTACACGACAACATTTCTGGGAATTCTAAGTGTGCCACTAAAAATACAAAGATTCTTCCATTTTTAAGAGTTACCCCTCTAACTTTAACTTGTATGTATCTATAATACTACTGTCAGAGTTAAGTGAAAGATTACATGTTTCGTATCCCGAATCAATACCACGAATCGAATTCTTTGAATAAAATGAATAAAAAGTCCAGCGGAAGATTTGCGAGGAAGTAACGGAAAAGCGAAAGCGTTCGCTAAGATCTATAACAATTCTCCTCTAGTTGTTAGAACGACACCACAAAGTAGTAATGGCTGCGATCCATTGCCCGCTAGACGTCTAGCACAAAATATCCCAGATGAAGAAACGTCCGCGCTAGAACCATAGCGCCAGCGTCAAAGTGATATTTAACATTAATTATTTCCATACTACAATCAAAGAAATGATATCTGAATTGCTATTTTACTTACCTTATTAACAATTTTATTTTTATTTTCTAAACATTTGAATTATTTCCTTTGACAGGTCGTTTTTTTTTTTGTTTTTTCTCTCAATGCAGTTTTGCGCTAGATTGAGAAATTTCCCTGAAAGGGATATTTCACAAAAACTGCTAGACGTCTAGCGCAAATGGTGAAATATAAATTTTTTTATATGGAGTATGGGCAGTGAAACACGGCCAATGGCTGGGTTCGTATAGCAAAATTGAGCTAATTTATTTAGCAACTATAGGGTGATTTTTTAAGAGGTTTAGAACTTTTTTTAAAAAAAAAACACAAAAAATTCGAAAAAATGAATGAAATATTTATTTGAATCGATAGTTTGAACCTTGCAATTTAATGTTTAAAGATAATTTCATGCAAATGTTGACCGCGGCTGCGTCTCAGGTAGCCCATCCGCTGAGTCAAATTTTGGCATACTCTTTCACACATATCGGCCGGTATCTCACGAATGAATGCATGGATGTTGGCTTCCAGTGCGTCAATCGAAGCGGGCTTGTCCCTATACACATTAGCCTTGGCATACCCCCACAAAAAATAATCTAATGGTGTCAAATCGCACGATCTAGGCGGCCAATTGACCGGCCCGAATATTCTTCCGAATAGACTGCTCAGAAGGTCGAGAATGCCGATCATAAAATGGAAGCAGCGCGCGATGAACATTTCGAACCGGCCACGAATTTTGATAGTAAAATTCAATAATTTGCAAGCGTTGTTCATTTGTAAGACGATCCATGGTTAAATTGCAAACCAAACTGAAGCTGTTTGACAGTGACACAAGGTACTAAACAAACGTCAGCTGTCAAAACCAGTGTTGCCAAAACCCAACCAGCTAAAAAATCACCCTTTATAAGGAAAGGTTCGCTTAACGATTAGCGAGAAAATTACGATTGTTTAGTGTGTATAGCTTTGCGCTGAAAAGAGCTTTTAGTCTTTGTATCTTTGGTTAAATGTTCAGCGCTTAAAACAAAAACGAGACCTTAAAACATACTTCCGCTAAATTCATAAAATTTCCGCTGAAGAGGGAATGCGACGAAAGATCGCTAGCTTCTGTCTCGACGCAAAAATTTTGAAATGAAACCATCGCAATGCGTTTTTCACAATGTAGCATAAGAGCGAGTTGAAAACGAGATATCGAAAATCGAGTTTAGTGCAATTTGTGAAATAATTACCATTCAAAGGGAATGGAAATGGACAGATTAAACAAATCTGTAGTTGTCTTAAGCCAACTGAATTTGTCTGGACTATATGTAACCTAAACACAAGAACTAGATTGGTTGGTAAAGTCACTTTTTATTAGTGAGTCTTACCTTAAATCATGACCATATTCAACGGCTACCCATAAACGTCAACCAAAAAAAAAATTTGGTTTCATCTGAACAAACTAGGCCAGTCAAAGCTTAGACATATCAAATCAGCTGGCTGTATTTTCATTTGACAACTCGAGCGCTTTAATTCGATTAATGGGGACGTTCATGTATCTAGTTTAGTAAGTCTGACAGCTGTCTGTCTAGATGTATCTTGGTTTTGGTTGGCTTAAATCGGCCATATGAGCACCTGTTTCAGTTTACGTTTATGGAGGAATAGCCGACAAATCTAGTCAAGAAATTCATGACTGAGTACTTAGTTGACAGTTCGCATGTGTGTCTGACATAGACAAAGTGACGTTGCCGACCAATCTAGTTTTTGCGTTCAGGTTACATCTCACCCATACCAATCTAGTTGACTTAAGATAATTAGATTCTTTAATGTGCCAAATTCCTTTTATAACCCTTAAAAAAAAAAACATATGTACAGTGGCACCCTAGGCCACTTTTATGACACGAAGAAGCATTCGCTTTCCAGCTTTACGAAGTATCTTGATCATTTCAGTTCGGAATTAGTTTCAGTCCTATTGAAAAAGTTTCGTTCCATTTCCCTAGGATGACTCTTTTATCAGAAAGAAGTGCGCTGTTTTTTTTATTTGAGCTGAGAGATTGATGAGCAAGCACGCTTAGTTCGCCCTACACTTTTAAAGCAATTGCTTTAAACAGCTATTGTTTGGGTGTTGTTCGTGCAATCTTTTAAGCGGTTTTTGGCTACCTTTCTCGGATTTATTTGAACTCGTTACAGAGTTGGGTTTGACAATTGTTCCCTAGCTCGAATGCAAGAGCGTCTGTCGCTAAATCCTACTCCTACCTATAAGTGCGACGTTTAATACTTTAGTATTTAGTTCAGCAATTATGACAGTTGGCTAATGTGGTGTGTCAATGTTTTTAGTGACTTTGATTGATCAGGTTAAAAGTAATTGTCAATTTGTTGATTTAACGGGTAGTCAAGATTTCGAAAATGGCAGCGTTCCTTAGCGGCGTTTCAAACTGTGCACTTACAAAAACTCTACGTGGCAAAGCGAAGTTAGGTTCTGGGTAAATTTGTTACAGACATTTCATAGGATACGGAGTCGAATTGGTTCTTGTAGCCATTCCAATGTAGAATAGTGACATCTGTCTTGCAAAAAAAAAGGGTAAAACAATTTCCTGGGAATCGGCGTTACCCCCTCTCTTATAAACGACTTCCCTTCCCTTGTCACCTTACCATTTTATTAATTGCTAAAAAAACGTTGTCTAATAATCAAACCTCCTTTTATCCCTGTGTTTAGCTACTCGGAAGAACAAGACGCCCACTACTATTACAACATCAAAACGAAACACTCTCAGTGGGATCACCCTCTAGACGCTGTGTATCGCGATCTGGCCGAACAGGTTAGACAGAAGCAGTCTTCAGCAGTTACTCCCGTCATTGACAACTCAGATGATGCCTCACAGTTAGATTCAGGTATACGCAGTCTTCAGGGTAATGAAGACATGGACTCAAACAATACAAATGACATATCTTCGCCAGTGAATAATAGCGCCAAGGGTAGTTCCTCGAATGGCACTCTGAGCTCCAGTGGGACGAGTGGCTTCAGTGGGGGAGTAAATCGATTTTTGGAATCGCGCACCAAGAACTTTCCCATTGGATCGAACTTTCCCACGATTAAGATGTCCCGCTTCGAAGTGACCAAGACGAATCCACAGATTGGT
Source organism: Cheilosia impressa (assembly GCA_948293265.1). NCBI lineage: Eukaryota > Metazoa > Arthropoda > Insecta > Diptera > Syrphidae > Cheilosia > Cheilosia impressa. Next base: position 6,755,446 of record OX411882.1, read on the forward strand.
TTGGCCATGAAGTTTAACGGCGATGGACAGCCACAACAGCATTACCCGTTGACTCCGAGCGGTGATGGGCCAGAATTGAAGAGAGGCTTCACCATCTCAGGCACAGGTTCCATGTTTCTGAAGTCAAATGTAAGGAAGAACCTGGAGTTCCATAGCGCCGTTGAGACGAAGGAGAGGAACAATGCGGTGGGACTTTTTGCCGAGATCGTGAACACTGGCGTTAAGGGCATTCTCAGAGACTCGAGTCTGACAGACATGCGACGGAAAGCGGATAGTTTGGAAAATGACGCCACTGAGGATAAGAAGAGTGTTCGCTTCAACTTGGACGATGTGAAATCCAGATCTAACTACTCCCCAGAGGAGGAGCCCAGTAGCTCGAAAAGGTTGACGCAGAGTCCCGAGGTTTCTGTTATATCCGACGATGAATACAACTGGGATAACAACGTCGACGACGAAGATGACGACGACGACTTTGATGAGGTGGAAAAGCACGTGAAAGAGGTTAAAGTCACCCCAGTAGTTAAACCGGTTATTGTACCAATGGTGCGTGCGCAGAGTTTTTGCGTGGATGTTCTGGACAAGGACAGGAGCCGTCTGAGTGATGCTACTCGATCTTTAAGTGTAGAAAGCCAAGCGTCGTCCACAATCTCCTATCTGGACAAACTGAAGGAGACCACCCATGTGAAGCCGCTCTATGAAGACACCGATTCAGAGTCGAAAGCCAGCTCCGTGAGAAGCTTTGTAAACAAGTCTGAGCAAGAGTTGGAGAGCATTCCATTCGACTTGGACGAACTGGACAAGAAGCATGAACGAGACGTCGAAGAGCTAGAGAACAAAATCAAGGGAGGAGCTATTCCCAAGGTCCCTCAGTTTCCAGTCAAACCTGACGTCACCTCTAGATTTAGCACCATATCTGACCAGATCGACAGGGAGGTTGAGAATGAAATTCAGAGGTACCGGCTGCAGAAGGAGGCAGACAAAGTGGAGATCCTGCGGAAGGAAAAGGAACGTTTCGACGACAAACTTCAGCACGACATCGAGGACTTAAAGAAGGAGCACGAAGTTAAGCTGAAGAGTCTGCGGCATGAGCATGACTTAAGGCTGACATCGGTCCAGCACCAGCTAGAAGAAGACTTTGACCGGCGCCTCGAAGATTTCCGAACCGAGATGGACGATGACCTCAACACCAAGCGAAAGGCGGTGGTTGATGAACATAAGGCCCACATGAGCACTCTTCAGAAGAACCATTCAGAGATACTGCAAGATCTTGAACGGGACCTAAAGAGCGAAGAGGAGATCCTTAAGAAAGAGCACGCAACGAAACTGTCGGAGATGCGCGACAAACTGACGCACGAAATGGAAATGGAACGCCTGCGCATGCGTGACACCGGTGAAGATCGCCTCTATGAGAAAGTCCGCTGCGAGAAGCGCCTCCTCGAGGACAAATACCGCTGTTTGAAGGAGAAATACGTAAGACTGAAGACGGACGTGAAACTATCACTGGAACGTCGCAATCGCCGTCGAGAGCAACAGGCAGCCCTCAATCAGCAAAGTTTGAACAACACCACAACTGGCTCGGAAACGGAACGGTCCATGTCAAACAAACCGTCGATCGGCAACAGCGAGAACCGCAGCCTGTCGCTATCCACCTCTGGAGTCAAGCCGCCGATTCCCCCGAAGACGCACCTGCACAATGTGAGGGAGCATCCCTTGCGAGAGAAGTCCGGCGATCGGCAACAGTCTCGAAAGCCCGGCATAACCTCAAAGTATATCAAACACCTACAGATCCACGACGACACTACTTCCATCAGTCAATCAGATACCACCATATCCAACAACTACCCCAAGGGAAGGTACCTCCCAGCTCCGGTCTTGAGCGACAATGGCAACTCGGATTCGGAAGCCTTCCAAAACAACCAGGAGAACAACAACAACACTCGCGGCAACAGTACCCAACGCAAGAAGTTCTTCTCCCGCATGAAGTCCGCTTCGACCTCCCGACTCAACTCGGACAACTACAAAGGCGATCGACCATGCACTCCCGTGGAGAATCTACGCCACCAGCTGCAGAAGTTGGAGGATCTCGAAGATCAGTTCCCCGACAATACGCTCGATGCCACATATCATCTACGGTATCCATTCTCTGACGTTTCCAATGAGCACGCCGGAACCAGCTCGGCCGAGTTGGAGTTCTTTAAGCACCGCATTCACCTGGAGCGGGACTCGGTGCGACGTGCCAAAGAGTCTCTCCGCAATCAACGAACAAATTTCAGAGCACGCCAGAGGGAAATCAAGCAGCACCACAAGGTAAACACCACACGCCACTCACTGGATCAGTTAATTCAGGAGGAGAAGGAATTGACCGAAATGGAGGTGAACTTGCACCGTACGCGGGCCTTGTTGGGCGAGAAGGTCATTCGTCTCAGGCACCTGGAGCAATCTCTGCAGCGGGTATATGAGAAAGAGAAACCAATGGACTTCCTGGCCTTGGAGAACAAGGACGATGCAACTCTTAGCGATTTATCGTCCCACTCCAGTTCAGGATTCAGCAGCACTGACTTTGCCAGTGTAGACACGCACAACTTGAACCGTCGCAAGGAGATGTATCAGGAATCATCCGAATGCATTCAGAATCTGGAGATCTTGAACGTGGAAATCAGGGAAATCCTAGACATCCTGAGCAAGCAACAGGGACATGGTGAGTTGTAGCCAAACGCTTCTTGTGAACTCTATTTTTAATGAAATTCCAGTTTCTGCAGGTCCATCGATTCCGGTTAGCAGCCCACACAACGACTTCAACTGGGCCAGTCTGTTGTCATCGCCCGGCGGAGCACCGGGCACCCCAAACGGCTCATCACTTCTGCACGCTCCTCAATCCATTCCGACTTTGGCCGACCGACTGGAAACCTATCGTCAATTAGCCACTGGCCGCATGGGAGGGGCAATCCTCGCTGCCAACACAATCGTATCACAAAGTCCTCGGGCTGTCAACTACACAACCAGTCTTGTCGAACGCACTCGTGACCTACGCAACTGGCTGCGTCAGGCCAGAAACGAACACGAAATCCTGACCGGAGGTGCTGCTGCTTCTGTGGCCACTGGCAATGCAGCTGCAGCCATTGCCGGTACCGGACACCCAGGCAGTGGAGGGCATCCCCATACGAACCTCTAATTAGGAACGTTGTTTTGTTGCTTCACCAAGAAAGCAGCAACTGGGTAAGAGATCAACACTCTTTGGTACTGGCTAGTGAATCTCCTTACTTGGGCGGGGCGAGTTTTTCCTAAAGTGGTGGTGCCAAATTTTGTACACCTTTTTCGAATAAAAAAAAAGACAATGCTTTGTAAGTCCTAGCAGAGAAGACGAGGTTTACTGGCACTTCCAAGGATTCGACGGCCAATAGGTTTAGTAAGCTTTCAAAATTCCATTTTGACAGATGAATGTGGATGCACTGATTTTTGTTCAAAGAGATTGCACTTTAGACATAGGAGGACATACAGATATATTTTCTTTTCAAATTTTTAGCCACAATGACTTAGAAATATGGCAAACAGATTTCAGGTTCAAGTTTAATCGTTTGCATATTGAATTGAATAAAACCAAAAGAGATGTAGCTAGAAATATATATTTGTCTCTGTAAATGTTATCAAAATTGAATATCTAGGTGTTTTGTCAATAGGGTTGTATGTCAATTGCGCTAAGACACTGTCATCGGGTATTTTCTGACATCTAGCCTAGGAAAGAAAATTTCAAAAAATTTCAGTCTCTGAGAGATTTGTCAACAATTGAAAGGCAATTTATTGAAACAAATGTCAAGCAAAAGGAAACGTCAAAAAATTACCCAACTATTTTATTAATTTCTACTTCCGACGACCTAGTGTCAGAAAATCAGCCGAAGATAATAATTTAGCGCAATCGGCAAACGACCTAAGCATCCCAATCAGACCTCTAGGAAAGTTTTTCGATTTTTATTGTTTACATTTGAAATGGAAGCCAAGTTCTTGACGTTTGCCTCAGGCCGAATATGCATACCTACAGCCGTGTTAATTGATGACCCGAACTTATAATTTGCTGACATTTGTGCGGCACTTATAATAAATTTTACCATCATTATATGAACTTAAGGAAGTGTCAAATATTGACGAAAGTTCGGCTAAGTTTAGTCCAACGTTTGAAATAGGCCACCAATCCTATTTGTATAATAACCCGGGGTACTTATAATCATTTTTAACATCGCAGTTGTCAACCATCGTGAACTATCGCATTCAAAATTATCTATTGTGATCTACAAAATTTTTAAGCGAAGTAACAAATGTCTTTAATCGTACATTCACTTTAGTTTGACAACTTTCATCGGACCTCGCTTATAATGATTTTTAACCTGTTTATAAAATGATTCGTAGATCACAATAGATATATGTTTATATCTAAAATGAGTTTTGAATATTTAACCTGGTACAAAAAATTATAGTCATATGAACAGTACACGTACTGCGCATTAAATGTTATTAAAATTCTATAAAATGTGGAACTTATAACCGGAATCCTAATCTCGGCCTTTTTTTTATGAGAATTAGCTATTGTGACCTAAACTAAATTATGGGTTATGCGATGCCTTATGCATGATTATGTCTGTGGATATCAATCATATTCACTAAGAAAGAGCACTTCTTCTTCCATTGGCAAAGTGTTGCCAAACAATTTTCATTATCAGTTAAAAAGGAGTGACGTTTTGTTTGTCAATTCGACCATTTCCACTTGTCATGCAAATTTATTGTAAGTCATTGCCCCTAAATAAATGGCAATAAAAAATGTGAGATACGACTTTTGGCCAAAACTCTTGGTATAAATTATAAGAAAGCATTAGCTTGGAGTTGAATAAGTCAAATCTATAAAGTGGCATCTGTCAAATCCAATTAGTTGAAATTTATTTCCTCTAAGGCTAGTTCCAAGTTGCTTATTAGGCGTGTTTTTTGAGCTTAGATCTTAGCAAAGCAAAGTAGAGTAGGATTTTCAGCACGCAATTACAATAACTGCTGGGAGACCTCGTGACAAGTAGAGCGTAGTTGTTGAAATTGCCTGCTGAAAATCCTACTTTACTTTGCTTCGCTGAGATCGAAGTTCAAAAAAACAGGCCTATTGTTAACTAAATTGGTAAAGTAAAGTAATGATAGCTTTCGGAACTTGGGCTTGCCACTCTATATGTGCATGCGTATGCATTTATCTTTATCTGTCAAATCATACAAATTTTTGTTTATTTGTTTCATATCAACGACAACTTGAAACAATAAAATTGAGTGAAAATAGCTATAGCAGAAGCTGACTTTTGTTTAATTTGTTTAATTTCTTTGAAATGGATTTAGAATTCACTAACAAAATAGGACTTTAGAGTCGAATTTTGTTTTTTTTTTTCTCTCTTTCTAAGGGCCATTGGAAACTTTCAAAAACCTAGTTTAGTAATTCTAACAGCTGTCTGACTATAAACTGTTTTTTTCAGTTGACGTTTATGGAGTGATAGCGCACAAATCTAGTCAAGAATTTGTGACTGAGTATAAAGTTGACAGTTTGTATATGTGTCTGAGGTAGGAAAAGTGACAGAAAAATCTAGTCTAACTAGATTTTTGAATGTGCCTATTGACAATTGCTGTTAGGCAATTCAATGACAACTATTTGTGGTTTATTAGCAACCAGACATTTTTTTAATGACCCAAAATCTGTTGATAATTAAATGACAAGTGGAATCCTACTTTTTAAGAGTTGGTAACTTTTGCAAATAAAATAGTTTGCGTCAAAAGCGACGAAGTACTTTGCCATATTCAAATTTGAATAACCAAATCTCGCAAAACGAGAACCATCGCACAGTGAATAACTAGAGCAAAATCGGTTCACGTTGGTGTGGATATTTTTTTCGATTGACGGTTGTCGTTTAATTCACAAGGAGCGCTGTCCATTAAACACAGACGACGATAATCATTTTTAGTGTCCAGGCTAAATTTTTGGAACTCACAATGGATACATTTTCCATGCAGAATTGCATATTGTGACCTACAAAACATATAAGGTGAAGGTTAAGAGTGATTTTAAGTACGGCCGAGATTTTTTTAAACTAAGCCAAGATCAAACTAATAATCATTTTTAACATTTAGGTTAAATATTTTGTAGATCACAATAGAGAATTTCAGATGTAACATTTTGCCATTGTAAGCCCGGCGCTATTAATAATTATTTGTAAAGCAAAATTTATTTTCTAATTGATTTTAGTTGCCAGGTTAAATTTTAACTCTTAACTCAAAATGGCAAAATTTTCAATGTAAAACTATTAATTGTGACCCAAAATAAATTGAGGGTAAAGCCCAGAGCCCACAGTATTGTTTAACAGGGCTAAAGGTTAGTTTGGGCTATCATTATGATGAACTAGGACTGCGAACAGGGAGAGTGCTTTGCTTAAATGCCTCAGTAGATTTTATGTTTGTAGGGCCTTACAAGTAACAAGTTTCAGTTGCGACATTCAGTTTTAATTTTAGGTTTAAAGGTTAAAAATGATTACAAGTAAGGCTTAATTAGTGGGTGCAGTAGCTCAGTGGTTCAACAAATTTCAGATTTTATTTATATTTAGTTTTATTCACTGTTTATATTTTCGGTAATTGAACTGTCCTTTTAAGGAATCTTCAAAAGGTACTGCACAATTGAAAGCCACGTTTATGAAATTGAGTAAATGTGATGGTGATAATTGCCAGATTTCAAAATTTCGAATAATTTTTTAAAAGATTTAAATTATTTCAGTACTTCTCCATTTCATTTTCAATAAAGTGGATGAAGCTACTTATTAATGCACGGTTTAAATAATCTGGAGATTTTAAATGTTTTCTTTAAATTCTACCAGGATAGCAGTCCGATGCAAGACATATCTGTTCACATTGGATGCTGTTTCATTGCGTGCTTTGCTCACTTTATATTCATAAACGTCAAAAAATTTTTCTTAATAAAATGAACAAGGAGGTTACTATAACTTCATGTATACTAGATCAATGACCTAAATAATAATGATTTTGAACTCCCAGCTTTAATTTTTTTGTAGATCACAATAAATGAGTTTCTGTGGGAAATTTTGTGTTTAAGAGTTCGTAAAAAGTATGGTGGTCAGTAAAACTGATTATTCTACCTTATTGGGTAGAATAAGTGTCAGTATAAAAAACTAAGATGGATAATGAAATTCCCATATCCTTTAAACTATTAGCGAAGCTAGAAGTGCAAAAATTACACTGCGGTAGTTGATCAAATATCACCCTTCTCTAGGTGTCTCCAGATATTTGTATAAATGGAGTTCCGGAATCTCTCAGTAGCGCCACTAGAAAGCTTTTCAAAAAAGAAGGCTGAATATGCATTAAAGTATTTAGTAGGTCTATTCCATTCCATTTGTCTTAAAAATAAAATTTACACAAAAGAAAAGTTCGAAGGAGCAGGCCTACGGTCAAAATTCTACTCTATTCAGAAATTTATCGTTAAGAACGTTTATTGTGAATTGTAAACTGTAACTTAGCAAATACTAACTGTGCCGATTAATACTAACCAAGCTAGATTCAACCTCTGGAAACAAATTGCAAGAAATTAGACCTCAATTAATGTTTTTGTTCATATCTTCGCCCCACTTCCTGCGAACGTAAGACAAATATTGTGACAGTGTAGTCCTTTGAGAGCGACTAAAGCTAAGATTAGACTGTATGCCAATTATGCATATGAATGCCAATACGCAAATGACCGCATTAGCTGTCAAATGACAAAAAAATGTCAGGATTATCAAAACTGTATATTAGACTATATGACCAAAATTACCAATATGGTCATATTTGCCTTGATGGTCATTTAAGGCATTTGTTATTATATTATCAAATATTGTAGTGAGGTAATGCTGTAAAGGAAAACAAAGCACAAAGTTGAAGTTTGAAATATTTATTTATTCACAAAAATTTACAATTAGATAGCAAACAATTTCTACACAAACAAAATTTCACAACAGGAAAAAAGTATATATTAACACAATTATTGGAAAAAGACAAGACCACTTTCTAAACCTAAACAAATTACAAAGAAAAACGCAATTAAATAATTTACACAAATGATAGATTGAATAATCCACAAAAAAAGAGAACGAAAATGAAAATAAATCACAATTCCACGAACTCAAACACCGATAACAAGAAAATAATTCGTGTTCTATCAAAAATGCCAGCAATGCCATAACGAAATTTCAAAAAAGTGCATATGGGCATATAGGGCTTTATGCTGGCATTCGTGCTTATTGTCCGATTACACTATATGCTATTTGGGCATTTTTATCTGTCAAAATCAGCCTGGTCGTATGTGGCATTTAGGTCATTAGAGCATATGAGATATGCCCATTACATTGTATGACCATATTTTGACAAGAGAACTGTCAGAAATTGGCATTTTATGACCACTTGGCATACAGTCTAATCTAACCTTAAGTTTATCTAGACTAGATTTACCCGGAAAACAAACTTGATTGGTTGTAAACGTCACCACTTCCGAATTTTACTGTCGAACTTAGCCCCCAATTTTGTTTGTGCCCAGTCAAAGCTAACCAAGCCGTAAGAATGAGATCGTTAATTACGACTTTAAAGTGTCATGGAAGAACTACCCACAGATAGGCGTAAATAAAAGGGAAGAACACGCAAGAGTTGCAATTTCTGCAAGCTGAATTCTGAATTAAAATCATTTTTAGTACTGATTTAAAAGACTTTTTAACTTTTACCAACCATCATGCATGAACAATTTCAACAAAATGAACACCACTTCCGGTATTCATTTTCTTTCAAGGAAAACCGAATTCCGTGAGACACGATATAAAAACATTAGCAGGTTGATTATTTTTCCAATTGGTAATGAAAATAAGCCCAAAATACGTAGGTACTTTAAATTTCTACATAGGGATAGGTATTCCTATCCCTTCCTATTTAGTCGACTATTCAGTTTTGAGCATCCTTCTCATCCTACGTCATAGTTTGCTCGACGTTGTAAAACTGATACGAGTGTAAAACCCAGCACTTTTACCGCACCATGCAGAGAGGTCAAATTTTTATCTAACTTTATTTTGTGACCACTAACAACTGAATTTAAATTTACTGCCAAAAATTTGTGAGTAAATCGTTAGGCTAGGTTTCAAACAAATCAAATCGGAAAGCTTCCCCAAAAGGTCAGTTACTCATCGAAACAAAAACTCAAATCAATTAGTTCTGAAACTCATTCATTTCTAAGTCCAGATGGTAAATTTATTTTCAATTTTCTACCTGTGCCATAGAGATATGATTTAGACACACACACGCGAGAACATTGTCTGATTTAACCCAATAGAACCAAACCTACAAAGTGGGTTTAAAACCTAAGTAGAATCTAAGAGCAAGAACAAACAACCCCTAATCAAAATAACTTAAACAAAATATATTTATTTAAATTTATTCTTTTTTCAGTCTTAAGGAATTGTGCAATAACACAATGCATGTATGTATATGAGAAAGCTCTTTCATTACTTTAAATAAATATAACTCCTTCTGTGAAGAAATGTTTAATTTCGCTTTATTTATTTTGTTTGCATTTAAAAAATGTACACGTACTCACTTTAATTGATTTGCCTTTTGTTATTTAAAATAAAAGCTACGGTAATAATTAAAATATTTACATAAAAAATGTTTTTAAAATTACCACAAAAATAGTAAAAATAAAACAAAACTAAATATTTAAAATGTGTTATGTTGTGATATAGAAATTTAAAATTATTTTTAGAAACATTGTATTAAATAAATAGAAATGTTATATTTTTAAAACAAAATTTCTGATTAAATATAAAAATATATATATGTAATATCAATATGTATATCCAATAGTGGACTTTAGTAACTGAAGTCTTCACATAACTATATCAATTGTTCACTTTTTTTGTTCTCAATATCCTTAATTAGTTTATGAATTAAATATTATGCATACAGAATTATTATAAGCAAATGTTTAAATAACTCAAAACACTTGCGTGTAAAATGTAAAATATTTATACAACATCTCAAGATATGATTACCTCGTTTATAATATGTTGTAAGTTAGGAGGGTAAAATTTCGAACCTACTTCTCTGCTGTGAGTGGTAGATTGCAGTGGCTTCGCTTAGATCACCTAGCTCGGTCAGGAAAATTTACTTAAATTGGCTTGGCGATGCATTTAGGAGCAGGGGGAAAGGAAACTTATGGTGAACAAATCTAAGATTCGGACCTTGCCGATTTGATAACCTTAGGCCGAATTACAAGAATTTAAAATTGAAATACGATCTCAAAAGCAGCCATGTCCGGTCAGGACTTCTAGGCGAAATGCTGTTGTCGAAAGGCAGATTAAACAGTCAACTAATGCCCATCAGTCACCACCAATCAGTGCACGTCTTGACAAGAAGTACATCACTTTTCTAAAGCTCCAAAACAAGTAAATTTTGAACTCATTTCCTGGAAACACAGTTTTGAAAATACACTTATTTGCCATGAGATTGACTTTTCTTTAAGGAAATTTAACACTTTGTTGTAAAGGAAACTCATGTAACATTTTTTTAATATGAATATGAATATGACGCCGCTAGTCATCTAGCGGTCAATTAAAAACGGCCATTGGCAATAAATGTGAATTGTGGAAACAATATTATTTGAATGGCCAAGCAATAATTCGACAACTAATACGTTTTGTAATGTACGAGTAGATCTTGCTGTGCTTCTCCATTTTGAAATGTTTGTGTACTTCTTTATATCTCAAAACTAATGTAGTCACGATCGGCATCTCTGTCTCGCAGATTCCAGCATTTTATGGTGTCAAAATCAGAAACGCAAATGCGAGCTGTCAAAAGTAGGTAGTACTTTATTGACATAAGTTATGGCCAAATTCTAGTGATATTAACATTATTGACGTTTTTGTAAACGAAACCACACCCGTAGCGAACATGTTTTTCCAAAAATATGTGTCACCTCTGCTGTGAAAGAATGAAGATCTGTGCTTAAACCCAAGGCAAAATTTACAGCTAAAGGTTAGTACGCTGTTCGAGCTTAATTAAATTGTATCTACTCTCCACCTTTTCTCTCCAAACATTTACTAAAATTCTGGCTAAATTTTGACATAAAGCGCGCCGTGGATAAGTGTCACAGAAAACAGATGTTCTTTGAAGACAACTTACTTCAAAAATTGATCTCTCTCTGATATTAAACATTTCCGATTCTAGGTACTACTCGTCAAAGTATTGCTGCAATTTGGGACGGCTCTTAACACAAGCGTCAAGGAGAAGCATTTAAATTCATAGACTCGCTACAGCGAATCTGTCATAATCATAATTATTTTTCTTCTTCTCGTGCTCGTTAAGTTAATAACAGTGGAACTGGGGTGCATTCCAATTCCGATGTTGTTGACTATTTTAACTACACACAAAACTTCAGTTGGTTTTGCCTAAACGGCTGTCAACGCATACAACCTTTCTTCCGTTCGAAAGTTGTTGCACACATGCAAACGCCTTCGCGTATTTAAATTTAAACTCTGACAATAGGAACAAAAGCAGTCCGAGATTAAAAAGTAACTCGATGAAAAATCGTTGTTAAAATCATTGAACTTGGAATTTGGAATGCACTTCAGTTCGAATTAAAATGGTTGTAACTGTCACACTGACAATAGTGTCAAAAGAAACATCACACAAACTCACATTTAAATAAAAGCAATAGCTCCTTCGACATGCGCATTGGACGATTCAAAGATCAATCCAAGTGCGCTTACTTAGGTGGCGCTACAATCCGGGGCTGTTTAACACTTTTGTCTTGGTCTGTCACAATTTAGTTAACTTAATGTAGCGCATTTATTCTTGAATTACACTTCCATACAAAATGTTCTTCACGTTCGCGCTCACTTTTAAATGCGTGGAGTTGCTCAGATATACACTTTTGGTAATCATGGTAGAAATACCATTTGAGGTCTGTGGCCTTGCCATTCGTCCGGGTTTTCCCGGACATGTACTCTTTTTTGCCTCTGCGGGGAACGTCCGGTATAGTTTTAATAAAGTGTCCGGTATTGTGTTTTCACACTAAAATCAAGTAAGGAACAGAACTAATAATTTAGAAATGAAGATTCGAAACGAACAGAACTTTTGAGTCGTCAAACGTCAAAACAATCACTGTGTTGGATTTGCAAATGATTTTAATGTGAAAGTAAATGAATTTGGATTAAAAATGTTTTGTTTTTTTTTCTCCTAGTTTTGTACTCTTTTTCTGATCGTCATTTGTCGGAGAAAGTCCGGTATTTGGAACAGTTTGTACTACTTTCACCAAAAACCATCTGGCAACACTAGGTCTGGCAAGTATGCAGAAATGTCTGAAATTGATGTCTTAATCGACTGGAATAATAAAAAGCGTTTTTTAAATGACTGCTATAGCCGTCATTTGTGCCACTCATATGCGACTACTGATTTGTCGTGCAAATGACGGGTATGACCGTCTGACCATAAAGTTCCCAAAAACACACTTTTTTCCAACATGCACTACTTCAAATGAAGAATATGACGGCTAATGCAGTCATTTGCTTCAACGAACTTCAAATTTAAATTTCCGTTGGACATGGGGGATCCCCAAAAGCAAAAACGCAACACATTCGAACAGAACTTAAACGCGAAAAGTGTTGCCATATCATATGGTATCGTACTCGATAGTGTAAATTATAAAAATGGTTACGTAGGACACAAAACTCAAACGACGGTTATAGCCGTCATTTGTTTTTTTGTTACTCCAAATATGACGGCTATAGCCGTAATAAGCGCGAACGTGTTAAAGACAAAAAATAAGCAGCAAAGAATGTTTCTTTTTAAAAAATAAATAAATCTAGTTTTTAGCTTGCGAAAACTAGATTTATCAAGGCGAAAGTGTTTAACACTTTTCGAATTAAGAAACAATATGAATGTTAAAATACTTACCGGTAAAAAAGAGTTGCCTTTGTATCTTTAGAAAAAAATTAAGCACAACTTAAGCAACTTTGTGCGGAGAAAACTCTTATAAAGCTTCGCTTAAAGCATAAAGTCAGAATGATTTTGGTTTAAACATCATTTACCGCCCGATTGACAGCGAAATCCATTTAAGGCACCGACTGCATTCAAGTGCGTATATATTCTTCTAATTAAACAAGAAGAATAAAACTAGACCAACAACATCCTAAACGAGGTACATAATCAAACGAATATTTTCACCCGACTATCTTTCTTTAAATATGTATGTGATAGATCAATAAAATAACTTAATTCAATTCCCGTTTATAATTTAAATCCAGGTACAGTAGATATAAATGTATTTTATCTAATTTTTAGAACCTTCGATTTTAATATGTATAACTGTACCTTAAATGAAAATTAAAATTGAAATAGTTTGCCTTAACGAAAAATAAATAAATTATTATTATAAACTATCATTGTAATACCGTATTCTCTTATATCAATATCAATTAAAACTTTCAAAACCGAAATTATTCTTACAACAAATAAAGCAAATAAATAAACGTTATATACAGTAATACCAATTAATACATCATACAGTAAAGAAAGTTATACATGTATTTAATGTACGATCAATTATGGTCAAGATATCGTTGTTTAAATTAAATAACATAAATAATATTTATAAAATATTAAATATTAAATATAATTGTATACCAATCGAATGTTGGTAGCATTGATTTTTCAAAGAAACAATATAATTGTGTAACGTGAGTCTGATTGGGACTTGCTATGAATGGAATGCTTAAATGACAGAATGTACGTGAATATGGAGGGTGGGTGTCTGTATACCTCATCAAAGGGTATAGCAGGAGAACAAATAAGGAAGAACTTTTATTTAGCTTTAATAATTAAAAACGGAATAAATAAATTAACTAAACTGAAGTTGATGGTTTTTTTTTATTTGATCTTTCATTTTAAATGTGAAAGAAAATAAATTATAGAAAAAAAAAGTTTCAATTTATGAAAGAGGATTGTAAATTGTATCATTTACTAAGTCTGACAGCTGCCTGACTAGAGGTATCTCGGTTTTGATTGGCTGAAATCGGTCATATGAGCACATTGACTTATTACCTAAATATGGACTGCTAGTAGCCAACTTCACCCGTGTTCCAAAAATACAGAGCGCTACAGTTTAACAGCGGGAAACAAAATAAACTTGAAACGACCAAGTTTACTTTCATTACAAATTTGCGTGTAGTATGCCTATGCGTTGAGAGGGTGAGAACTAATGTAGGATTTGTGTGTTTTTTTATTCATTAGTTACCAATTATGTATGTTTCTATATTTTACTTGGTTGTAGTACCTACTTAGCTCCGCAATTTATATTTTAATACTGCGATCTCAATTTAATCAAACCCTTAACAAAAGCCAAGCGAATTCAATACGAAACACAAAACAAGTGAACATCTACCGATATTCTCATAAAAGCAAGAGCATTGGTGGGCGGCCATTACACGCTGTCTCCACTTGCGATGAATTCAAAGCAAAGAGCAACAGCGAACAAAAAAAGCAAAGAGCAACAGCGAACAAAAAAAGCAAACAGCAGAGTAGCTGTCAAATTTCGTTCGTTGGGCATTTCATAGCATACTTTTTTAGTTAAAGAGACAATGCCAACGAACACGCACAAAGAGTATCTTTGCGCTGAAAGCTAACAGCTAGCAAAATTGCAAAAAAAGGCATAGATTTTGGGTTAATCCCTTTTTAGAAAAATTATTTATAGTATTTAATTTTGAATTTCAACGGCACACTTCGATTTCAAAATTAATTGACAGCAAAATGACAGCTATTCTTGTGTTTATAGTATGCGATATATGGTATGCTATAAAAGCATGCTTTCTATAGCAAACTATGGAAATAAAGCTGCTATAATGGTCTCCACTTGTGATATTGAAAGCATGCTTTATCGCATACTCTGAATTCATCGCAAGTGGAGACAGCGTGTTAGCAACATGCTTTTTTGTATTTAGGCCTGGGGTACCTACATTAATCTGTTGCGCTAAATATTTATTTATTTATTTATGTATAATATTTGTTTAGTTAGCTGTTCACACTTTTTTCGTTCGAATAAAAAATTGCTTGGATCATGGTCCTTAAGTGACGCCTGGATTCACTAAAAAGTCATTGGATGCATTAGATGTTAAAACTACATCCTTAGAAAGAAAAAATAAGAAAAAAGTCGTATATCTCATGATGGATAAAATGGCTATAGGTAAGCAAATTCAGTGGGATGAATTAAAAAAGAAATACGTCGACTGACTACGGCACTAATTTCAATTTCACCGAAGATTTACCTCAAGAGATATGAATATTAAGGAATTGAACGCTACATGGAAGATATCTGTACGTTTTTTATTTTAGTTTGTGAGTCAATAAGTAAAGAAATTGTTATTTCGTTTTCCTTTTCAAAATAATAAAATGTTACAAAATTAATTTCAAATCACTCTTTGGAGCTTTGCTTCTTTTCAATAGATGACGCTCTTTTGTTTACACGTTACTATGGAAATGAATCTCTTTCGACAAGATGTCGCTCTTTTGTTTACATGTTCCTATGGAAACGAACTTTTTTTGAAAAAAAAATCGCCTTTTTTGTTTACGTTGCTATGGCAATTTAGACTCTGACGGCGGCATGTGCTTCTTTGCCAATCCGCTGTAAAACTGTAGCGCCTGTGTTTCTTGGAACATATTTTCCCGCAGAAGTATATGAAAATTACATTTCACTAGCAGTCCATATATAGTATGTCTATGTATGAGCAGCTGTTTCTGTTGACGTTTATGGAGGGGTAGTCGACGAATCTAGTCAAGAAAATCGTGACTGAGTACTTAACTGACAGTTCTAATATTTGGCTGACGTATTAAAAGTGACGTTCCCGACCAATCTAGTCAGGTTACATCTTATCCATACCAATCTAACTAGATAACTAGATTTTTGAATGTGGCCATTTTTATAGGAAACTGACATATTTCTCGTGACCTGTTGACTGACTGGATTTAACTGTGAAGCATATTATCCCTTGGCAAATAAAAAATGCGATAGTTTAGCGCGAAAGAGAAACTTGCGAATTTGTCAAATTTGAAGCCAGACAATTAAATATCAATGCCATTCATCTATTCGAAAAAATCAAAGAAGATTGTGAACGACCAAGATGAGTGGCGGAGTACATCTTCCAAAAAGCGAGGTAGATCCATTTCGAAGTAAAGTCTGAGCCCTATCAATATGGAGAGCAAGATGTAAAACCAATTTAATTTTGATGGAGTTTTTTACAACGTATATAGTTATAGTTCCGTCTTCCGTTCGCCAACGGGTTCATTTGAGAATCCCACGCGATTCATGTTTCTTGTGAAATGTTTCGAGTCGCGGAAAAAAGTAGCATTGAAACAGTTGGTTGCACTTCGGCAGTATGTGGGACTGGGACTACTACTAAGAGAGAACAGTTGAGTTGCCTTTCCTTTTGTAATTGTATGGAACGGGCCCACATCATTCAAAACGCGATGACAACTCAGAACTTGGAACTATTGCCTTGCTAAATTAGGTACAGGTGCTATTTAATTGTCCTCATGTCTAATCAAAGCACCGGCACACATTTTAAAAACCTACTATAATCACCTACTACTCAACATAACTACAGTATGTATATGTAGTAGTTATGTTATCAACAGAGGCCATCATTGGGTACTAAGGAAAGGTCTACTTTCTGGTTGAACCGTCGAAAGAACTTGTCAAAAAAAAGAAGATTTTAAGCAGCCAGAACTATGTGTTGTTACAAAATTGCTGAAAAGTTTACAGCACTGATGTTTTCGGGACATTCCCTATACGTATTCGTGGAAATAAAGGACTCTGCAACAATAAGTGCTCTCACACACTCTTAGTCATTTCCCTGCGAAATAACCAAAAAGTAGAGGAAGCAGGGAATTTTCGATAGGCGAGAAAATTCAAATATCAGCAGAACAAAGTGAAAATTCATATTTGACAGCCTTTGCAAGCGTGCTTAATATCACAGAGATCTAGAGGGTGTATGTTAAAAATATTTTTTTAAAAAATAGCATCATGACAAAATCCACGAATATAAATGAGACGTGAATACTGCAAGACCATTCACAAATATCATATTGGAGTAGAATCTACAAAATGAGTTAGAGGTTAAGTCAGAGGAGCTCTCTGCAACGTTTCCAATTTCGCAACAGTATCTTTTGAGGCGCATTGATTGCCCTTTTACAGTAACTAAATAGTAGCTGGCAAAAATCTGTTAATGAGCTGTCTTCAACATGGAAGCAGTGTTGCCAGATGGAAAATATAAAAATCTTATTTTCCGAAATAAAAATCTTTTTTTCAAGATATTTTCAAAATAGAAAAACAACGAAATATAAAATACAATTTTGAAGTACTTAAAACAAACTGTTATACATATCTTTTTCGACAAAATTGCAGTAATGTAATTTTTTTTTTTTTTAATTTTGGAAAATATTTGAATTAAAATGACTCAGAACTTCATTGCTTATATTAAAATCATAACAACTTACTCCATTAAAGAGCAACAAATCCTTTGTAAAGATTAAACTTTCAACTGTTTCAGTACTCAAACGATTACGAATTTTACTTTTATTTAAATTTACAGCAGAAAAAATATTCTGCAGAGCGAAGGAATGTGGAAGCGACAATATATTGAAAATAAAATCTTTAAAAATTGGATATGCGAAGTTTCCATTGGCGGTTTCTACTATAATTTTTTTCCAAAAACATATTACATCGGTTATTTTATCAAATTCGTTGAAATTTATGTTTCTTTAGAGTTGATGGAAACGTTAGTAAAACAGAAATTGTACATGGGCTCTGTTCGACTCATATTACTCATAATTATGGAGTTTATAGAAAATGGTTTTCCCCAATAGAAAAGGTTGTTACAATGTAAAAAATTCGAAAATTCTTGATATCAAATATCTTGAAATTTGATGAATTTGAGGTAAAAAGTCTTGCACCTATCTTGGAGCTCAAAAATCTTGAAAAAAAAAGATATATCTTGTAATCTGGCATCACTGCATGGAAGGGGTATTTTTGGTACATCCTTCAAGCTGCTGAAGAACCCTGATCGAATTAGCAATAGGTAGGTACTTTTTGAACCAATAATCGAAATATGGCTGAAATATTCTGATTTGCCATTTCACTGTCAGTAGACTTATAGTGTATTTACAACATCCCACAGAGAGATCGGTTCGTTCGCAGTCAATGTTAATAAAGGTCTAAGAATGGGCACATTCAAGAATCTAGTTATCTTAAGTCGACTATATTGGTCTCAACAGGTTACATCTAACCTAAACGCAAAAACTATATTGACTAGGAGCGTCACTTTCCTACGTCAGCCACATATGCGTACTGTCAACTTAGTACTCACTAGATTCATCAGCTACCCCCCCATAAACGTCAACTGAAGCAGCAGCTCATAGGTCTGTTCCTTTACTTTTGTAGTAAGAATGGAAAATACTCTCAAAATGGCAGTGGTGGGGATAAATTCTCTCACAGAGAGAGACACTTACGAAAAAGTAAGGGGAACGCTTTTTGTAGTAAATTCTAAAAATGACAGATATATAATTGAAAAATTCAAAAAACTTTCGCCAAAAGTTGTTAAAATATCGTAGAAACTCGAAGAATTTGCTAATTTAGGAACAAAATTAGTTGATTTATCACCTAGCGATGAAAGTGATTCGGAATTAATCGATCTTTTTCTTTACGAATCCGAGTGCAATTGAAAAGCTTGTACTGATTGAACTACAAGCATTTAGAGAAGAGGAAAAAGCGACACGACCACGAAATAAAAAATTACGTGGAGGAGATTGTCCTTTCTTACTCCTTACGGAGGAAGAATTTAGTCGCCACTTTCGAAAAAAATCTAAGGAGAACATTCAATTTTCCGCCTGTTTATACAATTTTAACGCCAAGAAATCAAAGTAAATGCACTCATATGTCAAGTAGGAAAACAAATTTCAAATCAACTGTTAAAATCCGTATGACACTACATTTTTTTCTCATTTTTTTTAATGCTGAAAAGTCAGCGGTGTGTAAAAGAGACCAAAAGTGTATTACGAAAGGGGTAGCAATTGTTTGCAAAGCATCCGCAAATTTTCAAACGAATTTATTTTCAAATAATCTTGATGTAAAAAAAAAAGCTGCCAGCAGCTGAAAAATGTGATTTGAATACATTTGTAATGCATTTTTTTGACGTATCTACATTAATGAAGTTGGTGTGTACGCTCTCTCGGGAATTTTCGTTCTAATGTTTCGTACTGCTCTAGTTTCATTTTAAAAGTGTGAAAAAATGCAAAAAAAAATGTAGTTTCATACGGATTTTAAGAGTTGATTTGAAATTTGTTTTCCCACTTGACTTACACCAAGAAATTTGTTGAGTAAAAAAGGGTGTTTTTCTTAGAGGTTGGTTTTTCGAATAGAGATAAAACTGACATTTTGTGGTCAAATCTGGCAACTCTAATGTCATTTATGTTCAGTTTGGTTTGCCATTTTATCATGAACAGGTCGACAAATGAACAACGCTTGCAAATCGTGCAAATTTATTTCCGTTCATTTTATGGTCGACATAATCGTCCATCGGAGCAATTAATTCGGTTAACCATGGATCGTTTTCGCACTACGTTTACTCTATGTGATAATACGCATCCGCAGAGACATCGAACAGTGCGCACCGAAGAAACAATTGCCGCTGTAGAGCAGTGTTGAAGAGGACCCGAATGAATCGATTCGCCACCGTGCACAGCATTTGGAGCTTTGTCCATCAACTTTGTGGAAGATTTTGCGCAAAGATCTTGGCTTACGACCTTACAAGATGCAGCTTGTGGAAGAATTATAGCATCTTCCGAAATGATGCTGGAGAGTCAGTTACCGTTAATGGAGACCGAGACCGGTATAGAACCATGATAACCGACTATTTTGTTCGTGTGATTTGACACCATTGGATTATTTTCTTTAGGGATATGTGAAGTCGCTCGCCTACGCCAACAAACCAGAAACGTTAGGGGAAGCCAACATTCGTGGCGTTATTATCGACATACAGCCCCAAATGCTCGATAAAGTGGCATAAAATTATCCTTATTGGAAGTATAATTGATGGACATTAAAACGATTTTCTTGTGTTTTATTTCAATTCGATACCTCTAAAAAAAAACACCCTTTTAAATGTTCCGTAAACCTGCATTCACTTGAAAACATTTCTGTTTTTGATTTGAAGCATGTGAAATGCGAGTGGTAATTGCTGCCAGTAAATTAAACCAATCATCAATCATTTATCGCTTCCGGAAGCTATTTTGTTTTATAGAAAAGAGGAATTTCGTAAGCCCTTTTTTTGTTGATATTAGTGCGACTGCAATATGTGTAGCCTTCGACACTTTTCTAAGCGTTTTCCATTCACTGGTTAGATTTCATATGAAAACATTCAAAATGCTCGCCCAGATTGATTTCTAAACATTTGTACATAAGTAATTAACAGAAATAGATCCACCCGATGCAATGCGTTGAAAAATTTCTCGAAAACGTAAACAAACCCCACTAGTTGTCAAACTCAAACGTACTTGTATTGGTAAATCTGAAGCAAATCTGAAAAAACCAGATTCGCAAAAAGTGCTATGAAATCTGAAAAAGATTGCTTTTTTTGTACCAAACGAACATAAATAGTGCTCTGAGAGCGCCCAATCGAAAACCACATTAGCATTGGGCATCCATTTTATCTTCCGTGTTAAAAATATGTGACGATGTAGATGCAGCGTTATACCTAACGTGGGAACAGCCCTTATTTGTAGTAGATAACAAAATTGTATCCCAAATTTTAAAATTAACCAACTCCGAACAATATAAAAGGAACAAAGAGAGCAATTGGTAAAAGACGATGCATTTATTAACCTCCAAGAGAAGGTTAAAGAATTTATCCATGAAATGTAATGAAAAAAACAAGTTTAAAAAACGAAATGTACCTAGGTATGTTCCTCGAATACCTACCTTTGTAATTTGCCAAAGTTTATTAACAATCCACCCCACATTGGAGCGTGTTCCAATAATCAGAACCCAAAACGTAAAAAGTAAAAGTGTTATCATCGGCCTGGCCGATGCTTTGACACAATCCACTGCATACAAGTCATTTAAAATTGGTTTTGTACGGGAGGTACCAGAACTACTTGACCGGCACAGCCCATTTTTAATACCAACCTAACGAAGATAAAAAGAAGTCCTTTCACCAAATTTCATTCACCTACGTCAACTACTTTGGGCGCTTTCATGCTTTCAACAGACAGACAGACAGACGGACATGGCTAAATCGATTCAGAATGTGATGCTGATTCAGAATATATATACTTTATGAGGTCTCCGGTGACTCCTTCTTGGCGTTACAAATGTATTGGCAAAGTGAATATACCTTCCTGTGGAGGGTATAAAAACAAGTTTAAAAAACGAAATGTACCTAGGTAGGGGTTCCGCCCTCTCCAGTAGTCAGCCTCTAACATACAAAGTACAGCGCAGTAGTAAATGCCTTTGCCTTACTTCTAAACAAAAAATACCACTCTCTTGCCTCACATTTCGTCTCTCTGTGCGCAAAAAAATTGGCAAAATCCAAGTCCTAATTCGCGCGTAAAAAATAATAATCTGAGTACAGTTTTCATAAGTGCAGTATACGAGTGGTTTACAAAAAAAAAAAATAGTGGAAGTGAATTTGTAAAAGTGATATAATAACGAATATATTGAAGTTATGTGCATATAATGATTATTATTATGATATTGACACTTTATTTATCTTGTTTCTTAACTTAAAATGTTAAAATAGTTTTTTGTTAAATAATTAAGAGGGGGGCTGACCTTACCAGACATTATTTGTATGATTATCCTAGGCTCAGCCCCGCCGGCTGACTACTGAGGACTACCTTTATTTATTTTTTTCATAACTGAGTAGGTATGCAAAATGAATGGAAATTCTCTCTTAATTCTTGCAAAAAAAATCTAAAAATTGTCTTTGTTTTCCAGTAGTGAGCCCCCTGTTCACATAATAAAGAAGTGGGTGGCTGACTATAAAAGACAAGTTTTCCAAGCTCAGCCGTATGATAAAAATGAACAATTTGTGGTGGTTAACCATTTCAAAGTGTATTTAATTCAGGTATTTTAAAAAATTAATGTTTCTATTCAAACAAATAAACTTCCCATTCATTAATTTCTTGAAGAGGCACTAGCTGAAGCCTTAAATAACACACGAACAAATAAATGGTCAATAGAAAAGGCTAGTCGTTCGGAGTCCTTAGAGGCACTCCTCAAGACCGCACACATGGCAGAGCTGTCGAAAAAGCCTAGAAAAATGGGATCCGAGACAGTCCTGAGTGCAGTTAGAACAAACCCTGACAAACTGGCTGATAAATTTGGCGATATGCGGATTTCCACAGAAACCGACGGACCTCTTAAATACGGTTCAAAAAATTATACAGGACGACAAATGGAAAACACCATTCAAAAATGGCCTACCAGGCAAAAATTGGTATTACGGGTTTCTTAAGCGCCATCCGGTACTGTCCCTTAGATCTGTTTTTTTCTTAGCGCAATCATCACGACACGAAATCAAGAGAAGAATCACACTTGCCAACCGCTGTTTCTTTGGTCTAAGAAGGCAATTGATTAGTAAAGCCCTGTCGAGAAATACTAAGGAGAGTCTATATAAGACCCTCATCATCCCAGTCCTGCTTTATGGCGCAGAAGCATGGACCCTATCAAAGTCGGATGAAGAGCTCCTTGGTCGTTTCGAACGCAAAATTCTTCGTGTGATTTTTGGTCCCGTTTGCGTTGACGGGCTCTGGAGGAGGAGATTTAACAGCGAACTCTACGAGGTGTACAGCGACATCGACCTAGTCAGAAAAGTACGTATCAGTCGTCTAAGATGGCTGGGACATGTAGAGCGAATGGACACCAACGCTCCGGCCCGAAGAGTCTTCGATTCCAACCCGGAAGGAACAACGCAGTAGAGGAAGACCTCGCCTTAGGTGGCGCGCGCAAGTGGAAGGGGACCTCAACCAACTTGGAGTGCGCAACTGGAGGCAGTTAGCCAAAGATCGCACTAACTGGAGAGGCGTATTGGTTGAGGCCCAGGTCCACCCCGGACTGTAGCGCCATCTAAGTAAGTATAAGTAATCATCACGACGATCATCTAATTCATTTTCGGTTAAAGATGAAATGTTCAAAAATGTTGGAGATGAAAAACAAATAGGTTTTTATACCTATCTTTTCTTATTAACAGCTTAAATTTGCAATCTTAAAACTCCTGAAATGAAATACAGTTCAATGCACACCATCTGCTTTTGGTTCAGCCAGCCCTGATTTCAAAATACACCTTAACTATCCAGATTTGTTTCCAAAATCAGCCAAATCTGCTCGCGCCAAACCACCTTGCAGTATTTTATCCGTGGCATGGAAAAAAATTTTCAATAAAAAAAACACAAGTAAAAACAAACTTAGAATATTGAACTTAGGAAACCAAATCTTAAAATACCAACTCAAATGGTGCAATTTTTAGACAAATATAATTGTACCCATATGACTGATATGTTTGTTTTTTTACTATTAAATTCGTGACTTTGTTTTAAAATTTGGAAAAGTTTCTTAACTTAATGTTTTTTGCTGTTAAAACGATGAAAATGTAGATATGGTAATTAGGGCTGACTACTGGATACTTGCGTGGCCGACTACTGGAGCTGAGGGGGCTGACTACTCCCAAATCATACCCCTACCACTTATTTTCTAAATTGTTTGCATTAGGTGGCTCATTTACTTAATAAGCTTAGTATTTTCGAATCTACAGACTTCAAGCATTCATAAGAACCAAATACAGAAGAAATCGGTTATAACGATATGGAAGGGACCTTAGAATTTCATCGTTATAACCGATTCATCGTTATATCCGGTACAATGAAAATAATAAAAAAATTAAACCTTTATTAAAAAAATTGCTTCAAATGCTCAAGAAAATTGTTGAGGAAAGAAATCACTAATTTGTGTTTGTTTTGAATATTTAGCTGTGTAAAATATTTTTCGAAGACAGTTGCCCAATGTTTGGATTCCAACGTTTGAATTTGCATTCGAAGGGGCCCATATAGGATTCAGCACCATGAAGCATTCATATTTTTGGGCAATGGAAAATGATTTCCGCTTATTTTGTATTGTCACCATCTTAACAATTCTACACTCAACTTGTTTCAAAGAGAAATTAATATGTACTTAATGAATGAACTCTTCGGTGATATTGAATGAAAATAACAGGCTGTAGGCATGTAAGAAAACGTTTTTAACCATCGCTATAAACAGTTTTTAGACTTAAATATGATAAATTTTCATCGCTATAACCGATTTCATCGTTATATCCGGCATCGTTATAACCGATAGCAAATTACCTTGAGTTAAACGGAGTTTTGCCGGGATTTTGAAAATATATTGTTATATCCGGTTCATCGCTATATCAGGTATTGTTATAACCGATTTCTACTGTAATTGATTAAATACTTGCAGAATGGATTTTTAAGGACCAATCAAACTCAAAAAAAAGTTAAAGGGCTGACTACTGGTGCCATCACCCTATGTAGGTACCTCGAATACCCTTGTAATTTGCCAAATCTTTGAACTTGACATCAAAATGGAAATGAAGGTGAAATTTGTTTGTTTCTGGTGCGTTGTTGTGGTCCTAACGAAATGCGTTTAGCTGTCACCTCATTTGTATACCTATATCACACGAATTGCGAAAATTAATTTGTTCGCAGATATTTGGCTGCTCTTATAGGCAAGAAATAAAAATACCCACCCACCACATAACATCAGAATATTATTAATCAGTGCTTAGTTTAGTAATGCTTGCAGCCTTCCATTGAGCTTTGGGGACAGACAACAGATTAAAATCCACTATTAGGCTTCAGTCTTCAGTATCAGTTGTCACGATTGCCAATTTCTAACATCTAACCTGTTCGATTGGCCAACTGATTGAAACCAATATGCAAAAACCACTAGACCACTTTTGCTGCGCTCGACAGGGACACAACTCCAGTTTCAATTACAATTCCATACACAGCTATAGGTAAATTTACTGCGTATTTGCATCAAATTAATTTAACAATCTTACCGATTCAATTCAGGAAACAATTTGTTTACTTTGATATATAGATGCCTAGAAGTATGCTCCCAACTTTGAACTTTGTATTGTTCATTTAAACAATTTTAGGGCATTCACTTAACAATATAATTTATTTACACTGCACAGCACTCACTCGTCACAGTCACTACAAAACGAAACTTGTTTAATTTTAGCACACAAAAGAACCGCTACAATTTGAATTGACAAACAGCAGACGTGTCAACAAAAAAACTTGCACTTAACAGTGTTGCTGTAGGGTTCTACTTTCGTACTTCTTTTAATACCTTAAATTCGAGTTACCCATTTTGACAATTTACTTGGAGACGCCACTTCTTATTAAATCGATGAACTTGCGCTACGTTTTAAAAAAAAATAGTACACGTATTTATTACAGTTTTGCGTGCACAAAAATATGAGGCAAACTTTTGAATAATTGAATCGAACATGCGGTAATAAAATTGCACTTGTTTTTCACATTGAAGAAAAATCAAAGATAAAAATATAAGAAAAATATAAGATAAGCGAGCAACAATTAGAAATGAAATGAGAAATCACCTAAAGCCCGATTAACACAATCGTTTTGTTGTTTGTTCTGGCAGATTCAGAAACCCAGATCCCAGAAAAGATGCCAAAATTTAAGACCTGAATGATGATTGGAACTCAAATGATTCCTGTTGTTGGTAATGATCGTCATTGACAGTTTCCACAAAATAAATAAGTAAATGAAGGTGTAGTAGGAGTAATTTCTGGCACAGCAGATCTAACTTCCACCAACCATCCGTTTGTTTTTTCGGCCCAGTGCTTTTTGCCAGAGACAAATCATCATCAGCATTGTCTCTGCTTGTTTGCAGCTCGGCTCTGTCCTTTTTTCCCCCGTAAAACCATCAGCTGTCAAACGCTTTGGCCTCGCTGCCGCTTTTAAATTAATTTGCAATACATATTTAAATGGCACGACCTCGGTTTCTCATGTTTTCCACATACCTCTGACCTCGTGAAACTCTACCACATAAAGAAAAATAACTTGCGCCCACAGAAAAGCCTTAAGGAACGATCCCTTGTTCAATTGATGAGTGGAACTGCTTGATTTAAGAAATGTTTATGCAATTTGATATCTATTACCAACTCTTGCAGAATAGTAAGTGGGTTAGCCAAGCAGGAGAAAAGCTATACCCGCCACACTTGGATCGATGTAGATCGCTTGTGATGCTGTTGGAGTTTAATGATCCCAATCTGGGAACCAATTTATTGAGCTGTCGGAGAGCGTCTTCCAAGAATTCTGGTTCTGATGTGGCACAGTGCCAGTGTGAAGTTTTCTCATGCGCCTCCTCATCAGAGGCCAAGGCTGATACTCATTTCTTGCAGAAAGCTGTCACTCGAAGGTGCATGTTTGGAACCCGTGGTCTATTATGAGAATAGGTTCAATAATAGTTGTACTATCACGTTCCTTTGACGACCCCAAGTGGATTGGGAGCAGTTAATCAAAGATCAAGTCAACTGGAGAGGCTTTTCGGTTGAGTTGTTTCATGTCCGGACCCCTACTTATGCGATACTATTCGAATACCAAATCCTGCGACGTCGAGGGCAGTTCTAGTTACCTACCCTCCGCTCCAACATTTGATGTACCTCTTTCTGATGAGTCACTGCGACATTTGCTGTCGCACTATTCACGGGTGGAATCCTGCGCAACTATCGAAAGGCATTTAACAAGATTCCACCCCAGGATTAGGTACTGATAGTCATGCAGTCTTTTATGCTTGTAGCGAAAATTTGCGCCACACGGTCAATTGGACACACACTCCTTGAGAATGTGCTGGCTGAAGAAGCCTCTTCCACCTGAAATCTCCAAGAGAAACAATCACAAACACAGTGGCACCGGTTTTCTTAATAAAAATTGGATTTATTGAAAATTAACTCCCGAACTTTACTTGGAAATCACAATTGGGCCAGTTTCCTTGCGGGCATCCCTCTGCTTGGCGACGATTTGGTTTGCAATGCGATCCAAATCACGCTGTCCGATGGAGGTCAATTTGCGACCACCGTCTGGGTGCTTCTCGATTAAGCGCGCATGTTCCAAGGCCTGGAGGGCCTTGCGGGCACAACCATCAGCAGCCCGGCAGAAATGTGAGGGGTGAACTCCGTTGCGTTTACGTCCACCGTAGATTTTGGTGATGGAACCAACACCAGCTGGACTGCGGTGATACAAGTGACGAAGGATCGACGCACAACGAATGTAGAACCAATCGGGATCGTATGGGGAAAGTTCCTTGAACTTGGCGGTCTTGATGATGTCCATTTGCTCTGGAACCTTCAGCTTGCCGGTCCTAGGACACAAAATACCGAGTTAATAAGAGCTTTGAGGTTATCTGGACCCAAACTTACTTCTTCAAGAAGACGGCAACGTTCTTAACAACTGCGTGTTGATCAATATCCTTAACTGTGACACCAGGCATCTGTAGGTGAGGAGAAAAACATTATTTTAGGCAAGTTTGGCGAGATTCCATGGATAGATGTGGCAACAAGAAGGTAAACACATGCACGAAACAATTTGTATGAAATTCGTTATACATTTCATGGCAAAATCGATTCAAACTGTTGTAAATAAATTTATTTTGCATTTTGTTGACACTTTGTTTGAAAAACTAACATTTTTATTGAAATTTTGTCGAAAATTTTATTCAATTGACAGAAACCATACCTTGCTTGACAAAAAGAACCGGAAGAAAGGACATATTGGATGAAGTTGGCTGCGTTTATAATAATTGAGCAACTTGGGAAGTGGTTGGAAAGAGTGAAAATGGACTATTTTTGGGATGTGTTCAAATTGAACGTTGATTTGTGCGCATTTTATTAGTAAATATCAGGGGATTGTGAAATGGCTAAATAAAATTGAAAAAATATATAATTTTAGCAAAATAAAAATAAACCTAGCGACATATAAATGTAGTGAAGTTCTGAAATATCTAGTTAAACATTCTAACCTAAAAATGGGGATGTTCAGATTTCTGGAGTAGTAAGTCCGTCTTCTGACTTTTCAGTTTTTCATGGCATAGATTTCTCACGTGAATATTTTTTTTCAGTTAACGCTAATGGAGAAATAGCCGACAAATCAATGAAGATCCTATTCGCATATATTTAGTTGGCGCTCCGAACTGTCAAAATGCAACACAAACCGCGAAAATACAAAAACAATTCAATTGGGCTCGCCGTTTGTATACTTAATACAGATAAATCTAGTGGACGTTAAATTCCACAGAGTTTGACATAATGAATCGAAAAGTCAGTTCTGAAATTTCGCCCAATATCCCTGAAGCTAAATTTTATCTCCCATAGAAAAACGTCCGCAAAAATAATATTATTTGGAAACTTAAATTCTGATTCTTAAAATGACAAAATAATAAAAAAAATATATCGTGAGTTACTTTCATGCATTATGGTTGCCCAATTTCACATAAACTGTCCTCCTCGTTCAAATTTTCTAATGACAAAAAGTAGGTGTCAAAAGCAACATTAATTGGCTGACAAAAATCACCTTTGAATATAATTTCCATCTTCTCGTTCCTCATTTATTCTACTCACTGCATTTGTGCGCTCAGTTCATATCCATTTTTTTCTCACTAGATGGCGGTCGTATCACTTTGTAGTAATTTTATTTTTGGTTACGTTCAGCAACAGTAAACGGCACAGAACTGCTATTCATTTCAGCGTAGAACCTTCTCGGTTTAAAATCCGTTTTAAGTTAAGCAAAGTCTCAAATTGTAGTGTTTTTTTATTCAAAATTATTGTGAAGTAGTGAAAAGTGTTTGTTAAATTTAACGTCCACACAGTGGTGAATAACTTACTTGTATTTAGTGGAATGAAAGTGGATTTGTTCTAAGAATTATTCATTGGGTCACCTAAAACCTGATGTCTGGGCAATACAAAAAATGTGTAATTGCGATGGCGATGGGTAAGTAAAACGGTTATTGGCATACAGGATTCAAAAAATTGTAACATATTCTTTTTGTCTATATTTTTACAGAAAAACTGCCGCCTCTCTACATGGTAAGTGCAACATCTCTTTCTTATAATCCTCAAAACTGAAGTCCTTTGCCCGAAGTGGGTAGCCAATCATACTTTACAAACGTTTGTGTTAAAATTTCTGTTGAGACGAAGGCACTAAGTTAGAATATGTGTCTGGGGTCGATGCAAGGGCTTAAGGTTCGAATTCCAAAAGGGATAGCTCAAATTGTGGCTGTTGCTATTCGCCCCTCGTCAGTCGGGATACAACTACGAAAGTTTTATTGCTTAAAACTGGGGTATGTGGCTCGCTTCGCTCGCGGAAAGGTTTCTTAAATGTAGTATTTCATTTTCGGACATCATTCCGAACGTTTTAGGGCTGAAAATATTTCTTAAAACACTTTCTTCTGAGATCATCATTATGTTGTGTAGATTGCGTAGTTATATCCCAAAGCCAGACAAATGTCAGTAGAAAAAGC
This sequence comes from Cheilosia impressa, assembly GCA_948293265.1. NCBI lineage: Eukaryota > Metazoa > Arthropoda > Insecta > Diptera > Syrphidae > Cheilosia > Cheilosia impressa. The sequence goes on from OX411882.1 coordinate 6,785,135, forward strand.
ATGGACGAATAGCCACTTTGTAAAATTTTTAAATTTCCATCTCCTATGAACACCTGGGGTTGTAATTCTCATGTCAACGTTTGCGATTCCGCTTGTAGAACCCGCAAAAGTCCTTGCGTGCGATTGGTCACGTCAAGTCTGTCGATTTCATATACCTAACCTTAAAATCATTCGAATGTCACTTGTTTGTTGGATTAGACGATTGCTCGTCCCTTTGGGCTACAGACGTTTGCTTCAAACATTTGATTCCAAGTCCCAAACACTCTCTTGGTAGTCCATCAGTGCGACTGCCATTGTTTCGTGCGTGTGAACTGTGACCACGTACCTACACTTGAGATAAACTCCAAGTAACACGTTCTTAAGATCCTCTGTTCGATACAGAGAAGCTCCATCCGGAGGATAAGTAAAACCAAGCATATCCTACATTTCAAACATTATTATTATCGCAAACAAATCCAATCAAGCAAGTAATACTAGACCCAGTTGCGTAGTACCCTCTCTATCCGGCTGTGTTGTTCAGGCTCGCTACTGTACTGACGGCAATTTGTTTCAACGCTGCAGGTGCCGCAGACGAGCTGGGCACATGGAAGAAGTACAACATGAACCCAGCAGCAAGAAGGAAATGCGCCGCCAGAATTCCAATTATGAGGAACAGGGACAACTTGGAGTTCCGCAAAGCTGGCGTTAGAACAGCGATGAGCACAGATCCAGACGCGAAGGCTGCTGTCAGCACAAGCAGCCATTGAAGGATGGAAATCTAGACAAAACGTCTTATTACACTCACATCACATTGAAATTGCTCGATACGTACCTGAATTACCCACAAAATGGACACCGGAATGTAAATGGCGAGGGAGTATCCATAGATGCACATCAGCGACAAGAGACTCGGAGTGTAGGAAGCCTTGAAAGATGCACTATTCAGCTACATTCAAAGCAAGAAATGCAATACTCACATTCTCGGTTTCCAAACCCTCTTCCACGGGCTTCAAGCTGTATTTCATGAGGGCCCACAGTGCTCCCGGGAGTAAACAAGCATAAACAAAGATGGACGAAGCTGCGTACGACACCAAGTGGAAATTGTAGCGCCAGTGGTAGTTCTCACTTGCATTCTGGAGGTAACTTGCTATGTTTCCACTGATTGCGATCGAGAATATCTACAGAGCGACACGTAGAATGAGATAATTCCTGGCCCAAGGGGGACTTACCAAAGTGACGGTGATCCACAACGGCCCGTACAAATCGGGGTTCGTTCCGATTTGCGACTTGAGGTAATTGTTGGGTGCCCGCTTTGGGATGATTGCACTGGCGATGCGATCCAGAACAATGAAAGTGTCGACATTGAAGAATTGCTGATAGTACTCAATGGTGAGAAAGGAGACTGGCTTTGCTGATCCATCATCAGTGCCATCTAATGAGCCTCCAGCGTTCTGTGGACTGTTTTCGCCACTGAGGACTTTTGCACTCTCCGACATGTCGTAGATGAGTGCTTGCAGTGGATCTCTGGCACGACCAGTTGGAGTTTTTTGCGGTGAATTCACGCTGATTTGAGCTGGAGCTGGACTACTCGAGGAGCTGGAGAAATCCTTGAATGTTAGCAGATCGTCTGAATTGGAGTCCATTTCCAAGTGAATTATGTATTGTTCACAAAATAAATAGAGTTGAAAAATATTCGTCACTTGTTTTGGAGACGTCAAAAAAACACAACTTTTGTAGAAATGTCAGTGATGCCAGTTTTTTGTTTTTTTTTTTGAGGGAGAGTATCACAATTTGGGTGGCAACAGAATGGCCGCGTTGAGAGATGAGAAGTTGCATATAAAACTCCATGTAAACAAATTTTTATTTTACAAAAAGTGCTACACGTTTATGTCGTTTTCCATTGGACAAAAAGAAGCGTCCGGGAGAGTCCGGAATCGAAAAAATGCTGTTCCATTGGCACAAAAATACTCTTCTGGTGATTCGGAGAAGAGAATTTCGCTTCTCGATTTCAAGTCAGAATCCACTCAAGAAGCACTCACACAAGTGCAATTTTATGTATTTATTACAAGTCAGCTGACAGCAGCCGTAGATTATTTTTTGGCATTTCACCAATACTTTGGTGGATTCTGTCAGAAGCAGTTTTGCTGTTCCATTGGATTTCAGAATGAGTGGATCCCCGAGTGAAACCAATGGAAAACGACATTAGCTAAACAATATGTCAAATTTTTTTTATATCCTGTTCGACATGCCGCTAGTCATCTAGCAGGCCATGGAAAGTCGCCAATGTACCTATTTTTATGTGGTAAATAGAAATGGGTAGTAATGTGTTCAAATGTGAAGAATTTTTGAGAGGAGCTGCGCCGTGTAGTGAAACAGACATAAATTGTTATTTCCCTCCCGCCATGGTAGAATTTGTGGTACGATTGACATCAACTGCTATCAAGTGTTTTTAATTAAATTCTGCACCGATGTTGGAATGTATTATGCGGCATAATTTATGCCCAAAACACATGATGTGCAGAAATTGTGGACGCAGCTCAGAATGCAGTGCTGCAAGTAAAACAGATGTGCAGAAAATTGCTTGGCATGCATTGCATCGGCTAATACGGCTACTGTCATTCGCGGACTAAGCAGCTGATGTGTTTACAGCCAAAACAAAAACAAACTCGATCAGCAAATGTCAAGGGCAGTTGGTGATCTTTTGTGTTGTGGTACGCTTGAATTTTGCCGCAAATTTAGAAGTAGAGACATGTTTACATGTGCCTATATCCATGTTAACATGTGTATTCTAATTTTGCTGCTCAGCGAATTCTGCACAAATGTGTTTTGGGCATTAATCTTTGCTTTGCTCAGATTGATTAATTCACCAGACTTTTTCCTTTTGAATCCCAGCGTCCTTCTAGTTGTAGCTGCTTTGTTAGAAGTTTTTTTTTTTCCAAAAACAGTCCTATCCACGGGTATAGTTGGTCTTACACCATCAATCGATGCATTAAGTTGGAGCTCCACTTATTCCTTGGCCAGAAGTTCGGGTACCAGGAACCCAACACACTCTGACACGGTTCCGCGAGCATTTTGCATTGAGCATTGTGCGGCAATTCCTGCCTGCCTTAATCGTGGCCTGTCTTTCTTATTGGATATCGATCTCATCTCAAGTACGTGCGCAGCTTTGTGTTTGGTTAATAACAAGTAAGAACTTAAAAAATCTAGAATCAAGTATTCAGCGCAAGAATAACATACTCTCCATAACTTTTTTCTTACATCATTGCCAACAATTTCAACGACATAAGTTCAACAAGTCTCCTCCTCGATTTTTGTTATACCATTTGTTAAACAAGAGTATTACTCTAGCTTTTCTAGACAAGCTTTAGCGAACGTTTTGGATGCGTTTTATTAGCATCTTTTGAGGCTCTTCTAGGAAACGTATTGAGACTTGTGCTATGATACGTTTAGACTTAGACTTTTAGTCTTAAAGCCTAGTATCCCGCTCGTGCTAAATTTTATCTCCCACACAAAAACATCTACGAAGATAAAAAGTGTATATTAACAACAGCGCAGGTACAATACTATCATATCTTTCAAGCCAACCCCTTAAATTCATCGATAAAAAACGCAGCAAATTTATTTATTTTTTAACAGATAAGGATACCTATGATGAATTTTACTATCCCTAACTTAAGAAATAATTAATTCGTCATTTGAACTTGAATCCCCTACTTGATCCCCATGACGTTTTTTTTTCGCGACAAAAAGTAGCCTATGTCATTCTCAGAGGTTTCATCTATCCCCATATACAAAAACTCATACAAATTGGTTTGCAGATATTAGGATATGTTATGTTAAAGTGGCTCTCGGTGAGAGAAACACTGAGGCCATTAATCGGCCCATTGTGCGTACCACTGGCGTTTAGGGGTTCCTTTACTAGTTACTCGTTGTGAACCATTTACTTCCGTTGATAAAGCCAAGAATGCTGGCAGCGCTGAGATAGCATAGATCGCTGAGATCATTGAGGAAGTAGCTTCCTAAATGCGCCATCCTTAGGTTGGAAAGGGCAGGGCAGCTGCAGATGAGGTGAGTGACGGACTCGTCCTCTTCTTCATCCCTACAGCTTCTACAAAAGTCATTATGTGGCAGCCCAAGTCTTTGAGCGTGTCTGCCCAGAACACAATGACCGGTGATTATATTAGCGACTAGTGAGACACTACGTCTGTTGAGACGCAGAAGCTCTTTGGATCTTTTTGTATCCAGTGTCGGCCAAGTTAGCCTGGCAACGTCACAATATCCTAGATGTTTCCACCTATGATTTGTGCGTCCGCCTTGATAATTTGTTTAACGTATGAGAGCGGTACCTGCACGTTATGCAGACTAACACTATCAACGCCGGAGGAGCCTAATCTCGCTAATTCGTAAGCTGCACAGTTCCCTGGGATATCACAGTGTCCCGGAACCCAGCAAAGGGTGAGGTCCTACTGTCCAGCTATCTCGTTAAGAGATACGCGGTAATCTTCCACCGCTTCCATCTTGTTTCGCTGAATACTAAGGATCTGATGGCGGCCTGACTGTCAATATATATTACAATACCCTTGTGTGATATTGCATTGATCGACCACCACGCCATGTCTTGACGAATAGCTGTGATTTCGGCTTGGAAGACACTACAGTGTATCGGGAGAAAGAAGGAGAGGCTCAGGCTCAGTTTTTCCGAGAATACTCCTGCTCCGACTCCCTCTAAAGTCTTAGAACCGTTCGTAAAAATTGACAGTGCTCCTTCGTGTAGGACATTTCGTGAGTCCCATCGGGATCTGTCCGGTTTTTTGTATTTGAAGCCCTTTTTGAAATCGATTTTCGTGGGCAAATAGTCAGTAGTAGAGGGTAAGGGGCATAACTGTAGGAGGATGCTGGCATGTCCAGTTGGTTGCCCTCTCCGGCAATTCTCGATTCTTCCATTGTGCCTAACTATAAAGCCCATGATCGTTTTCAGCTTTTGTTTGAAAAATCGTGCTGGGATGTCATTTTGTTTCCACTTCACATTCGATGATGGTGCTATAGAACATTAAATGTCAGTAGTTGCGACTTGTGAACACGGTGGCTCAGTGGTTAGTACCCATGCTGGACTACTTGGGCGAGTGGTCAATTTGTAAAAATGATAGTATACGAATAACAAACAGAATATACCTCCCTTCTTTCTACCAAGCGATATGCGCCGCACGGCCTTCACACACATAGGCCACATGTCACTTCACATATTCTTTAATGCTTGCGCCCACCACCACAAAATTTCATTGAAATCCGTTGAGTAGTTTCAGAGATCGACAACAGCGCCACCTATCGGGTGGCCACCAAAACTATCCTGAAATTTTCAGAAACAAAATCGACTCTGTGGAAAAGCCCCAAAATGTATACGTTTTCCGATGTCAACCCAACTTCACAAAAATCATGTATAGACCAATACCAAAGATGTGTGAAAGTTTGGTTAAAATCGGTAAATGCGTTAAGGCGTGAATCGGCGACAAACGAACACAATTTTAAGGCTCAATTTTTATATATATATTAGGTGCAAAGTATATAGATACTTGAGATACCTATCTGAAAAAAAAAAAATTATTGGCTTTCATTACTATCAAAACATTTATGAATGGAATTCGACTTCGTTCATATGTCCACCATGGGAACGTATGCAGCGGTCGATATACGTTGAACCGAAGTTTCGATGACTTGGCCTCTCATTTAGACCGATACGGCCGCTATTTCTCGTTCCATATTGGCTCTGAGTTCCTCTAACTTCGCCGGCTTGTTGGCATAGACCAATGATTGATTGTAGCCCCATAAAAAAAGTCTAGAGAATCACATGAGCTCGGCAGAAAATAGACGGGTCCGTTCAAAAACTCGATTGTTGCACCCGCTGTGTGGCTTGTGGCACCGTCTTTTTGGAACCACTTATCACTGATGACCAATTTCTGCAATTGCTCAAAGAAATAACGTTCCAACATGTCTCTGTTGCGAATACCATTTACCGTAACGGGACGGTCATCAACGACGAAAAAAAACGGCCCAATGAGACCAGCGGCATGAAAACAGCACTGAACAGTGACGGTGACTTTTCTAGAGAAGTTGTAGATGAAGTGCTGTTTCATGAAGCACAAAAGGGTTCTCACCTGTCTAGCATTGCATATTTTGTTTATTGGCGAAGCCGTTTAACCAAATATGCGCTTCATTCATTACGGCTGAAAATTGGCGTTAACGCTCGGAATTTCGGTAGTAAATTTAAGTTATTTGTAAACATTGCTCCTCCGTGTAGTTTACTATGATAAGAATGATTGATTAAACTGAATATTGACTGAAAATTGACATTGACAGTTCGGTAATCGGTTTAAGGGTGCGTTCACACTGAAAGTTTGAAGTTGTCAAGTCGCTAATGAAAGACCCTTTACATAAGTGTAGAATTTAAAAGAAATAAACCCAAAATTGGCTTTTGTATTTTTTATACCAGTTTTTATTATTAACGTTAATTTGTATTTGAAGTAAGTCTCACGTCTATTCAGCTCAAATTCTATGTGACTACTGAACTTGATATGAGAAATGAGATATGTGCCTACTATGATATTGAAGTTGAATTGAACAGCGTTTCTTTCATACTACAGAGTTACCGTGGGGTTACAGGTTCGGCCATACTGACTTCATCGACGTCCTCGTCGAACTCAGCGCTTAATTCGATCCATCGCTTAATTCGATCCGCCGCCCATACTGCAGAATACGGTTTTTGACTCCGTGGGGCGAATGGAATGTCTGCCACTTGATATCTATCATGTGGTAACACGGTAGTTATAATGTAAGGTCCCCGATACTTCGCCTCCAGTTTACGTGATGTTCCTGTGCTGCTTGGATTATCATTCAAAATCATCACGAAATCTCCAACTTTGTATTTCTTCGCCTTTTTATGTCGTAAATCATGGTTAATTTTTTGTAGTTTTTGTGTTTTTGAGATAACATCGGAGCCTTCCCTTCGTATTTGGTCGATCTGAGTTTCAGTTTGATTAAGATCCAAACTTTGGGCAAGAGCGTCTTTTAAGGGATCTCGAGGAATATATCCCATCATCATTTGATGCGCTGTTTTTCCGGTGGCTTCATTGTAAGTATTATTTATGCCCCATTGAACGGTTTTAATTTGCTGGTCCCACTTATTTTCGTCTTCTACAGTCGCTAGTAAAGCATGAAGAATGGTTCGATTGTAGCGCTCGACCTGCCCATTTGCTCGAGGAGTTTTTGTCGCATTTAGTACATGTTGTATAGCGTAGTCTTTTATGAATCCTTCGAACGTTTTGGACGTGAATGCTGTTCCTCGGTCGGTTACCATCCTTCGAGGCGTTCCAAAAAGATAAAACGTTTCCTTAAGAAAATTGATTACTGGTTTGGTTTGCGCATTCGGAGTAGCTTTTAGAAATACAAACTTAGTAAAAGCATCAACTAGTACTATCATATAAGTTTTTCCCTTTGTAGACTTTAAAAATGGACCTAAATGGTCGATATGGATTGTGTCAAGTGGTATACTTTTCTTTTCGATAGGGAATAGTTCTCCACGAGGTTGTATCTCCTTTTTATTGTAGGCACATTCGACACACGCCTTTAAGTACTTTCTTACGAACTGAGTAATTCTAGGAAACCAGTACCTTGCTTTGATGTGCTTAGTGGTCTTACTTTCAGAAAAATGACCCATAAGGTCATGGCTACTGCGTAATACACGATTTCGAACCCCTTTTGGTACAAATAATCTCAGTTCACCTTCCACAAATCGATATACTCTTCCTTGCTGAAGAACGTAATCATTATGAATTTGTTTCTCAAGCTCTGTAGTTGGGGTTTTCTTAAGCACATCAGCTATTTTAGCAATTTCTTGATCTTGTAGTTGCAAGGAATATATCCAATCATCCTCATCAACATTTATCCTAAAGATATTCATATTCACCACTTCAGTTTCCTTTGCTTGTTCGACAGGTCGTCGAGAAAGAGCATCGGCGTGAGCCATTGCCTTTCCGGGTCGATGTTTTACTTCATAATCATATTCTTGCATTTTGAGCCACCAACGAGCTATTCTAGGGACTAGTTCTTTCTTCTGCATAGCTGTTTTGAGTGCACCACAATCAGTAACAATAATGAATTTAGATAACAAAAGGTATTGACGAAATCTTTGGGTTGATTCGACCACGGCTAGAGCCTCGAGTTCATAACTGTGGTAAATACTTTCTTCCTTTGTCGTTTTCCTGCTGAAAAATGCCACAGGGTGTAATTCGTTGCCTTCACCCTGCATCAACACTCCTGCAAGTCCGCGTGCACTGGCGTCGGTATGTAGCTCATGTCCCGAAGCAGGATTGAATAACTCTAAAACCGGTTTCTTTGCAAGGCAATTTTTCAGCTCATCGAATGCCTTCTGTTGCGTTTCTCCCCATTCAAAGTCACAATTCTTTTTTGTAAGATCTGTCAAAGGTTGCGCAATTAGTGAAAAGTTTTTTATAAATTTCCGGAAATAGCTCGTTAACCCAATAAATTGTCGGACTTCATGTTCATTCGTTGGTTCTGGGAAATTTTCTACTGCAAGCGTCTTCATATTTCCAGGTTTAATTGTATTATTTGTAATAATATGTCCCAAGTATTCAATTTCCGTTTTAAAGAAACAACATTTTTTAAGGTTTAACGTTAAATTTCCCTGCTTTAATATTTGTAGAAATTTCTTTAATTTGTCCATTCCTTCCTCAATTGTATTACTTGGAATTACCACATCGTCCATATAACATATGATTTGGTATGGTCTCATCTTTCTGGTTATTGAATTCATCATTTTCTGAAAGACTGCAGGAGCATTATTGGAATTTGGTAATATCCTGATGCTAAGTCCAATACTATGAAGAATCTATACCCCTGCAGCTCATTCAGTTGTTCTTCAATTAATGGCAAAGGAAACTTTATCTTTTTGGTTATCCTATTGAGTCTTCTATAATCGACACACATTCGGTCCTCTCCATTCTTTTTCTTCACCAGAATTACAGGAGAAGCAAAATTCGATTGGGATTCCTTAATAATTCCGCAGTCCAGTAATTCTTCAACCATTGATGTCAGTACCTCTCTCTTGGCGTAGGGTACCTTATAGGGTCGATGTACTACCACTTCATTCCTTTCGAGTTCTATTTCCATCTCTGCAAAATTGGTGCGCCCTAATTCGTCCCGATTTATTGCAATACAACCCCGGAACTCATTCAGAAGTTGCAACAATTTAATCGAATCGACATTCGGGTTTACTTGAAGATCGTCGGGTGTTATTTTCGGTTTGCTTTGGTTCTCTTCAATTCCCTTCACGTCTACTGTTTTGAGATCTGTCCGTTTCACGGTAAGAATATTACCCCTTTTGCTCATCCCACAAGCAGGATTATTTAAAATATCCTTACCGACCAAAACTGGATCGGATAGGCGATTATCTGCAACTATCAGAGCACAAACTGTAAAGAGTGATTCGTCTATTTGAATTGTGCAGATGACACTTCCATCTACTTTGCAACTTCCTCCTCCAAATCCATGCAATGTGGCGTTATTGTCTTCTATGATAGCTTCAATGTCTTTTGCTACAGTTTGAGTAATAATTGTTTGTTCACTTCCTGAGTCTAAGAGAGCTGTATACTTTTTTCCACAAATAGTCACCCATTTGTAGTAACAATCGCCTTCGACCTTGTTAGTTATGATATTCACTTTAAATTTTCGGTCTTGTCTATCTTCTCTTGTAGATGCTTGATTACTGTCACGAGTATTTTGCCACGATCTCTTTCTGGTCAGAGAACACTGCCTCGCATAGTGACCGGGCTTATTACAGTTATAACAACTAACTTCACTTCTGTTTTTTTGGAGCGAAAGTGTACGTCTAGGTTGCCAGGTAGATGATTCATTTACTACACGTTGACTATTGTGGTATGGCTTAGGAAATGTAGTACCAACAAGTCCCTGTCGAGCGTTTGTTCTTATACTTTCAAACCATTTAATTTTACAAATTAATTCAGAAATGTCGCTGAAGTGGCCAGCAGCCAGACTCGAACTCATGTGAGGGTCATTTAAACCTGTTAAAATATACTGTATGATAGTCTTGTCTGAAAGTTGAATCCTCTTTCCTATCATATTCATTTCAAAACAATAAGTTTCTATGGTTTCATGACGTTTCCTGACTTTTCCCACCAATTGTTGATGTACCTCTATCTCACTATATTGATGAGGAAAGTTCAATTTAAGTCCGGTTGCGAGCTGACTCCAAGTAGCAGTACCTTCTTGATTGGAGTCCCACCAGTACCGGGCAGGTCCGTGCATTTTTGAAGCTGCAGCCAACAACAGAGCTTTCTCATCCCAATTATAGATTTGCATAAGTCCCTCAACTCGCTTAATCCAACACTCGGCTGATACAGACTCAATATCTCCTGGTGAAAACATCGGCAATGCATCTGAAATTTCCCTTATACTGCAATTTATGGTGGGCCTATCAGAATTGCCGTCTGCGTTCTGTCTTATTTCAAGAAGTTTAAGTTTTTCTCCTAATTGTCGCTCTTGAATAATCAACGCTCGTTCCTTTGCGATCAAATCTTTTTCCCTCTTGATTAGGTCCCATTCTCTAGCTCTCAATGAGTCGTCGTCTATAGACGAAACATCAGAACTCCTAGTTATATTCTGTTCTTCCCTTTGTTGACCAACACACTCGGCCACCTCAATTACACCTCTTGTTCCGAATGCATTTATTGTCCTATTGGTTGGATGCTGCTCATCGTCATGCAATATCCTGTTCAATAAAACTCTCTTCGTTCCACTGATTGGTAGATTCCTTTCCTTGAGCTCAGCTTGGAGCTGTTTAACATTCAAGTTTTCCATTATTCAGTATCTAAGGAAAAATTAGTAAAGCATATTTAGATTCAAAATTACTTGTATTAGTTATATAATTTCTCCCATCTAATTTATTTATTTATTAATTTTTATTTTTAAATAATTAAACAATTTATAATTTCTAAATTTTAATGATGATATCTATCCTTTTCTTATTAACTTCTACAAATACTGTAGATGCTCATATTCCAAAAACTAGTCAAATTATGTTATTATACACTTATTGTAACCTCCCGCTATTGTAAAACCATTGCATTTCTTAGTTTACTTAAAAATGATTCTTAAGTCCACTCTTTCTTTTGTATCATTATGTTAACGTACATTAATTTGCCATACATTGTCTTTTCCAGACATTGGGACACATGCCCAAGTAACCTTCTTTTTTTTTTTTTTTTTTTTTTTTTTTTTTTTTCATGCGACAACACGTCCTCGTCTCTATTTCAGTTTCAAAGACAACAGGAAAAATCTGTTAACTTATACGTAGACCGTACATGTCAACAAAATGATTTTCCTTCGTTTATTAAAACGATATTTCTCAAATATATATATGTATATATATATATATTAATTTTTATTTTTTTTTTTTATTTTTGCATGTACTCGACAAAGTACATGTACTTTTAACTCTCAAAAGGATCAGTAACTACGTGTACCGTAGATATCGTGACGATTTTTGTTTGTTATATACAACATTATTATATACTCTCATCTTCCACAACTCTTTTTATGGCGTTATAACTTATGCGCAGTAGACCACTCGCACACATCTATATAGCTTTGCCGTCATACGAAAAAATATTTCAACCATAATTGTAAAAACAAAAATAAATTTTCACATATTAACAACTGCGCAGTATATTTACAAATCACACATTTTTTATAAAAAAAATATATTCATATTCATATACATCTCTCTCCCGTTTCCTACTTTCCAGGCCTACTGAATGCATTATCTATTTATAATTTTTTTTTTTTACTTGGCTAACAACAGCCGACGTGAACTTAGCCTGCGCCGTGAGCTTAGCACCCCTTCTACCACGCACAACTCAAATTATTATTACGTATTTTAAACTTACGGATGTTTTTATTTAGGTATATATACTATTCTTTTCACTTTCCTTTTCGGGTTATCCCACTTCTGATTCTGTAGAATTTAAAAGAAATAAACCCAAAATTGGCTTTTGTATTTTTTATACCAGTTTTTATTATTAACGTTAATTTGTATTTGAAGTAAGTCTCACGTCTATTCAGCTCAAATTCTATGTGACTACTGAACTTGATATGAGAAATGAGATATGTGCCTACTATGATATTGAAGTTGAATTGAACAGCGTTTCTTTCATACTACAGAGTTACCGTGGGGTTACATAAGGAACACTACGGCTTAAAAATTCTCTTTCTCCATTTTTAAAATATACACACCATCACCAACAAAATGTTACGTAGCCCTACTCCTTCATAACTGTGTAAATGCGTCTTACTAATAATCACTTTTAACCTTCACACTAAATATTTTGTGGTTCTATGGGTAATTTTATATAAAAAATTTCGCTATTGTGAGTTGAGTTAGTAAAAATTTAACCTGGACACTAAAAACGAATATTGGTAAGGCGCCCCCTTACTGCGAACCGTCCGCGTACTTTTAGCCCCACACCCCCTCACGTAAACATGACAAAACTACCTCGACGACACTCTTAATTACTAATAGTGTCATAAAACATTTCGTTTGCGAGCCTCCCTACTTCTATGTATCTAAGTACCTTCCGTCCGCATATCTGTGTATTTATGGTTGCGTGCAGTAGAATTTTTGTAATTCATCAATCATCACCGTCATCATATCACATTCCGTAATGGGTCCGGGAAGTTCTATCCAAAAATCATAACCCCTGCCTATAGGTTTATTTAAAACAAAAATATGAATTCATCAACTCTGGCGGGAGAGTTTTTGCCTCGTGGCGAATGCCATTTGTCATTCTCTGAATATTATTATGCGAGCATTCACTGAAGTTTGACAGATGTGTGAATTAATTGGACAAATCAGTGAGTTCTGATATCGAACGGATTCAAGGAAATTGATTGCACGTCCATCGCATAAATAGAACCATTTCTCATTGAAGGACACATTCGTTCGATAAAAAGGACAACCGCACAATGGCCAATTGTTGAGTTGACTTCGCCTTCTGTGACATTGGCATCCTCTCCTATGAATAGCGAAGCCACTTACCATGGACCCAGGCATCTACTTACATATTCTTGTCATTCACTGGACAGAGTGATTCTTATAATGGCACTTTTCCTTGGATTCGTTTCCCTTGCTGTTGGTGGTTTTATTCACCGTCGCAAGGACTCTTTCTGCGCGGTACCTGAATAAATGTCGCGGTGAGATAGTGCATGTGTTTTTAGTGCTAGGTATCCTAATGGAATTAGAGGTATCGATTTATTTAAATTATACGCTGTTACGACGGAGACCGCTAAGAATAGCTTCCATTTAATGCAAATATAAAATGCGAAGAAATGGTTTAATATAATGGAAGGCGAACAGATATGTAAAATCGTATTAATGAAGTGAATAATTTAATTGTAGTGTTTAATGCAGCAGAGACATGCAAGGGATATTGTTTTTTTTTATCGTGTTTTGTCTTTCTCTCGAACTCGAACTATTTATGGCATTTGTCCAGAGGGTGAGCATATCCTCTCGATGGAGGTAAAAGATTTGCAGCCACTCTGTTGGCTATAACCAGTTGGAGAACAAGGGCTATTGTTGTGAAACTTCTTTTGGAGTCGCAAGGTGTTTCTGTCAAGCCATGCAGCACTCTCTGCGCTGTCAGTCTGATGGTGGTCCCCAACTACGTCTTGATGGTAATTCAACGGCGCATTGAGGTCCAAAATGACTTATTTTGGTTCCAAAAATCATAACTTTTGAACGCATGAATATATCCCTACTATTTCTAAGCCTAATAGTAGTTTTTAAGAAAATTGCTTCACAGTGCGTTGTCCCATTAGTAGCGTAGCTTACTTCCTCCAGATGGCGCTAAATAATCCAGGGCACTCATTCCGTAATTTTTCAGATGATTATCGTCGAAACGATAGACCTCCAAACGTAGAAACTAAGTGCAAAAGTTGCGAGTTTGAGACCTTAATCCGGTTCATTTTCCACAAATGTAATGAAAGCTGACGATAGTGAAACAAATTCGGGCAGAATATAACTTCTAATGGTCATCAAAGTTTGAAAAACGATATCGTCCCGACGATTATTGTTATGCGAAAACTGCCTCCAGGTTGGACCGTAGCCTGAAACGAAAAAGGCCCTCCATTCAGCTCGGTGTCTAGCAAGTTGCCTTTGGTTGCGCACACCAAGTTGATTGGTCGAGGAGCCTTTTCGGACTTAATTTTGTTTATCACTATCCTCATTTCGATTTGACTGGGAGGACGAACAATTTGAACTATCATTATCCAGGTTGAATAGATCATACTGTCTGACAGTGAAATGTTGATTGCTTTTGCTTCCATTTAGCAGCCTGTAGAGGAGTTCTATTTAAATCCTCAGCACCCACTGTGAATCTACCACCGTATTCCCATCGTTTCAGGCCTCTGTTCGGGCCTTAAATCCTTTTTAAGATCGAAGACGGTAACTCTTGTAGAACTTCCGAATATTGCCCCTACAGAAGCATCCCTCAATAGATACGACTAAACGCCTGTCGTGCTCTTTCGTTTTTCGTCTTCGCCGAGGTCTTCCCCTTCTTTTTGCGCAGCTCCCGTGGCTTTTGCCTGCAGCATTGTTTGATGGGTTGCATTCTTGGGAGCATTTTTTTTACGCATTTAAGACACCGGAGGCGTGCGTCGATCGCAGCGTGATTAATGCGATTGACTGCTTCATGATCGAGAAACCGCCAAGTGCAGTTGTGTATGTTGAGGTTTGGGATTGCCTTCTGAGTCCTCCTCTTCGCGTGTTGTCGTAAAGGCTGTTCTTTCCGACTAAAGACCCAATGATGCCCTCCTTTAAGATCTTGGGCGTTAAGGTAACCAACATTATTGAGGTCGTTACTAAGTACGTCTTTTCGAGAAGATCTTTAAAGCCTTTCTTGGCTGCTTTTTTATTCTCCTCTGTGGAGGCGTGGGCACAGATGAGCCTGATGTTTTTAAATTTAGCTTCGTTGACCATATGACAGGACGATCGCTTTACATTACAGACTTCTTGCCTAAGATATCGTCTAGTAACAAATCCGCATCCAAATAGATGCCGACGTTTAGAAGTAGTCCCGATAGTAGCTTTCTCACCCCTACAACTCGAGAAAATTCTGAGTTCAGATTCTGTAACGCGAAAATCCTGAAAAGTGCACACGAAAACGTTTGAAGGTTTCCCCGTACAGAAGTCCGACCCTGTATTTAGGCGATCCGCGAACACCATTTGAATATATGAATAACGTTAGACGTCCGACATAAAGAAGTCCATCAATTGGCATTATCCAAAGCTATACAATGAATTTCCCATTTCTACTGCATGGGCCCATCCTTCACTCCAATGCACGTCGGCCGCAGGCGATTTCGCAAACTAAACGCACACCCATCCGCAACAGAAGAACATACTTAATACCACAGTTGAGTGCAGCCATACATCAGCATCGCTATCTACTGTAAATGTAATCTGTAACATCGCACTTAACGTCAGTCTCTTATTCAAAGTTCAAAAAGCTCGCGCAAGACTCAACTCTCTTCAGCTCTCTTCTCTTACTGCTGCTGATTAGTACGAGTCACGTGACCCATAAACAAAAAACAAAAAAAGCCCAACTTGCAACTGCAATTGCAACCACTTGGCACTCGTGTTCCCTCTCAAGCTCGACCGTTGTTTGTACTTCGCTGACGTACGTACGTCAGAATGCACCTTGAATTATTGAGACTTAAAAGTGTACATACTTCATGGCGAGTTCTTGTTTTTGCTCTTCACTCTTAGGCAGTCTACGGTTAGCGCCATCACTTAGCACTGCAAAAAAATAAAGACTCCGAGCGACGAATATGTCAAAGTCAAGTATTGTGTTACAGTGGCTGCAATCTGGGCGGCTTTTTACTGCTGGAATGCAATTGAAAGTCTACTGGAAGACATAATGGCAAAATGAAACATTGCCCTGAATAGAAAATGATATAACTTCGTAATGACTTCTTTATGCTCAGTCAGAGAGCCGGTGTGCCGGCGGAGGATTCTTCCTGTGCCATTGTGGGGTCGGGGTGTGCATTTTGAAAAATTGATGACATTTGGAAGGGCAAAAACACAACCAATGGAACAGGGTGGCAACAACGTGGAATGAATAAAAACACAAACAGCTACTTGAACTCGAAAGGGGACAAGGATACACCACGTTGTGTGTGTGTATAGGCGACGTTGGCAGTGGGTGGCGCAGATCAGATTGATGTAGTGCTAGAAAGAATATGGTGTCGGAATAGGTTATGAGGGGCTTTGGTGTTTGAATGCGAGTTTTATTGCAACCAATTTTATTTCGTAATAACGAATGGAATTATGGGTTTACCTTGTCGTAAAGTGCACGATGATATTGGGTTTTTATTCTGTAGGACAGTACTAATTTAAGGAATCAATGTGGGGATTAAAATCGAATAACGGGAGAGTGAAGCTTTTATAGTAAAACAGCAGAGATAGTGCTGTAAAAACAAAAGAGTAGAAAATCTGACGAGCAGGTGGGGAAGATGGTAGTAAAAATCTGAAACAAACGTCAAAATTAATGCAATTGTTTTGTTATGTAACCGAAATGACAGTTGTTTTTATATTTAAACCAACTAAATTCGATAAATTCAAAAATTTAGTTATTTTAAATCGATAAGATTGGTCTGGACTGTAGATGCACCCTGAACGCAAAAACTTGATTGGTCGGAACGTCGCTTTTCCTACGTCAGCCACACGTATTCCAACTGTCAACATAGTACTGTCACAAATTCTTGACTAAATTGGTCAGCACGCCTCCATAAACGTCAACTGAAAAAAAATGTATAAAAGTGAAATTGAAACACATTAGGTCAGCCAACTGTCAGACTTACTGAACTAGATTTCTGAACGTTCCCATTTGCTGATTTACTGGATCTGCTTTGTGGAAAACTCTGATCTTAACTTACATCAACTCTACCCAAAAGACAGGACTGGAACTCACCCAGTACCATCATTAGAGGTATATCCGTCTATACGATGCGGTTCAAAAACCGAAAATGGTACAGGAGCCGGCGTATTCTCTGAAAGACTTGCTATTAACCAGTCGTTTCCGATGTCTGTGGCCTGTGGTTGACACCAAAAGATCAAAGCTCCTATAGTCTCTTTTAATAGAAGTCAAATCCGGATGCTCGTCGGTGTTCTAACCCGACACTGCACCATAGGAAACATGGCTTAAAGGCCATGCAAATGACTTCTGCAGAAGCTGCAGAGCCGAAGAGGAAATAGAGTCCGTGGTACATCTTCTTTGCCACTGCCCAGCTTTGCAATAACGCTGCTCATCCTGTATGGGAGCAAGGTTCTTCGAAAGTTTGGACGACTTGGCGGGGTTACCTCTATCAGACATAAAACTATTCCTCAACAGATCGAAGTAGTTTTGTTATCCACATGTCCTGACATATACAAATAGGGTACTCACAATGGGCCTTCACGGCTTCCGGGTGAAATTTGCATCTGATGAAAAACTCCCCTTCCAACCTAACCTATAACCTAACCTACATCAACTGTTGGAGACGTAAAGCAGTTAAAGGTCACAAAATTCAAATTAAGGGGAATGTTCAGAAAACTAGTTCACTAAGTCTGACAGCTGGTTGACGTTATGCATCTCAGTTTATTATTAGATATTGATTGATCACGCGAATAGTTTTTATTTTGTCATTTGACGTTTATGAAGGGAGTATTCGACAGATGTAAGAATTTCTCGATCTAGTAATACTCAGTTAAGATTTCGGTTATATGCCTGACGTTGTAAAAGTGATAGGTAGGAAACAAAACTAAGAAACAGTTTTGTTTCGCCAACATATTTGACCTGGTTGTCGAAGTTTGTTAAAGAGGAGAGTCTAGAATTCAAAAAGGTTATAAGTTCTAAGAAAACTTCGAAACTTCTTTAAGGGAGTTGAAGAGGGGTTTTCCTATAGAGATCGCTGGCTTAACTATAGTGTCGAACAGGCAAATCTGGGTAGCCTTGAACCAATCGAGCCAGAACAGCTTTTTACACCAGTATAGTACTAAATTGGAGGTAATATTGACTGAGGCAGCTAGTATTCGGTTATATTGACTGAGGCAGCTAGGTTTCAAATGAAAATGTCCACCTAGGAGTTATATCTGTTTGTAGTTTGACGCTGGCGGAATGCAGACATTGGTTTTGAGATATAGAGTCAATTTTCTAACCTCTGTACTAAATTTGAGTCCCATTTGTAACGATTTGCGTTCCAGTGGTTTTGCAGAAATTTCACCTGCTTTTAAAACTGCTGTCGATACTCGTGGCCTTAGATTCTGTAGGTCAGTGGGGTTTGGGGTATCAGAGTAACCTTCCCCCTTAAAAATAAACATCATTCGTGTATTTTTTTTCAGAAACCTTTCCCTAGGAAGAGGTTGTGCATGTTGGGCAGAAGTTGGGGAAAGATTTGGTGATCACTTAAGAGGAGGTGCTTATTTTTTGTAGAGCTTGCAGCGCGTGTCAGCACATCTTCCTTACGTAGTGCGGCTTTCTCTTGTTACTCGCCTCTCTGTACTGGGTGTGAGCAACAATTTGACTTCGGTAAGGAACTATCGAAGCTATTTCATATCCCGCAGTATTAACTGCATAAAGCCTAATGGAAACACATATGGCGCAGGTAATGCAGGTATTTACTTATTTAAGACTTCCTGAATTTATGTTTACGTACTCGTTATAAATTACATTTTACTTACATGCGTCGCACTGGGAATCTAACATGGGTCCGCTTGCGTAGTAGTCCAGTACACTACCCCTAGGCTAACTCGTCATAATGCCTTGGGAGTGGTAAATCTGAACTACTTGATACATTTTCGAGTTACGCTAAGACTTGCAATAATCTTGCATCTTACTCAATCGAATTTGTCAGCAAGACATTAAGTGTAACGTAATTTATTTATGAGCGAGGAGTGTTTATTTAAAATCATATCAGTGACATATTTTTCACTTTGCTAAAAGTGTTTTATTTTTTGTCCTTTTTCCCTATTCAATAAATTATAAATAAATTTGTACCTTTATAAAGCCTCCATAAGTAAGTTAGGAGGAAGTACAAGTAAGTGCTTCTATACAGCTTCCAATCGCAAACGGTTGACTGCAATACTGCATGACAGTTCTTTGCTTCTATAATGCCTTCGATCAGAAGTTTTAAGGAAGCATATGGAAAGCGCTTCGAACCACAAGCTTTCCACACATCTCCTGACACATTTTCAGAAGTCTAATAGAGATCTTATTTCATATCCCTCTATAAAACCTGTGTATATGCTTTGTACAGGTCTTACTGAAGTTATTATTGAAACCATTAATTCGAAATGGATCATTTTCGGTTAACAAATACTATAGAAGCTCTATGGAAGCTGTTGCCTACAGAAATTTTAAATTTGAACCTTACCGAAGTCAAATTGTTACTTGGGTGTGGTAGGTTACTCAACCTCCATTTTGTCCACTCCATATTAGAACCCGCTTTTCATTTTCTTCTTTTGCCCCTGTAAATTGTTGTCAAAGGCTATGTACTTGTTTTTCGAAGTTCAGACCATTTTTCATCGCTCCTGGGCTTATTTCCTTTTTTAGTTGAGAAGTTGCTTTCATCGATTAGAGTAAATGGTTCGTTCTGCCCGAAGACAGCGGAGTTTATGTCTTTGTCGGTCAGCAGTCTGTAGAAGTGGTTTGTCCGTATCCGCAAGACCTATGGTGACTCTATTACAAATTTTCTTCGCGCATCTCTACTAGTCCTGTAGGTTTTTATGTTTTGGTAAAATCTCCGAACGTTGCTTCTGGAAAAGTCCATTTATACCTCGAGCTTGCCGTGCTCTTTCATTTTACTTCAAAGAAAACGATATTCTTTTCTATCCTTTGCTCGTAGCTCACTTTCGTTCTTCTGTGTAGCGCTGCTTTGTCGGCGAGTTGTTGCTCGTCGCCCCTTGAAATGGTCATCCATGAGCGCGATTGAATAAAAAACATGGTGAAACCTGGGCTGTTCGTATTCTTAAACTGAAAATGTCGGCGCGTGACTTTAAGAGCTTCTGACTATCGACGAGCTGCCTTACAACATATTCGCGTCACCAGACATATTCCCATGCGTTTTTTCGCGTTTTCAAGGTTGCATTTCGAGTCGATGCTGCCAACTTTAAATGCACACACCACAAATAGGACACACACTCCTTCTGTCGGACATAAATGGATCAATTAGAGTGCACCCTCCCAACTGAAGTCAGACCCACTTGCATTATGCAAGTGCCTACTTGAAATATGGAAAATTTCAAAGTTGTTGACAAACACCGTTAATCGTAGACAAAAATTTACATTCGATTTCGTCATTTGAATAACCACTTAAAGTTGCATAAATAACCCATTAACGCTACCACAAAAATAAAATGCATGGCGCAGAGATTGCCATAAAACCTCATTCCAATTGCCATTAAAAATCCATCAAATTAATTTGTTCTGCAGGCTCCTCTCAGTCTCTCAACTGTCACACAAAAGGACAGAAAGGACATTCTCTTTCCTTGAAAGAGAACGTGTTTCCTTCTCTCCGGCGATGAAAGCTTTTCCGAACTTTTCCATGTGCATACAACCACAACGGTGTGGGTGTGGGGTAAAGAAAATCCTTCAAATACCGTTGTTGTAGAAGGCCAGCATTCAGTTGGTGTTTATCCTTTCGTTGGTAGAAGACAAACTTCGAAATATACTAGTAAATTCCTGCATCCCGACCGAGAACGTGTGCTCAACCGTCTGTTGAAACTGTGATAGGAAGTTTTTCCAGCAGTTTTAAGGACACTTGGTTCCGCTTGATTCTAACAAGCAACAGGGAACGAAAGTGAAAGTGTATTCTTTTCGCCGCAGAGTTCGTTTACGCGTATAAATATCCTAGCAAAGAAATGTTTGTCATAGTGAACGTGTGTATTTGTTGAATGTCCTTTCTGAGTGAAGAATCGTAACAACTCTGTCTAGTGGTGCATATGAAATGTATGCTTAGGGATCGTGTCCTCCTACGAATGGTCGACTAGCGTCAAACTGTCCAAGTCCCATGGAATCGCTTTAGAAAGACCCTCTCGTCCTAGCTACTTTATATAGCACGACAATTTGTTGCCTCGCAATCGATTCTAATAAAAAATTGATTACCAATCGATTAATCGTGGTCCACAAGCGTACGAATGTGTGCGTATGTGTGTTCTTCGGCCTAAATATCCTTTCTTACGAAATAATTACCTCTACGGTGGGTAAAATCAAAAATAGCAGGCGACACTGTTGACCTTTCTTTGACGCTCACGGTGGTGGTGGACGGCGCGTTGTCCTCGACGGTAACGGTAGTGCTTGGTGCGGTGATTGTTTTTCTGATTCGATTTCCATTTCTCCTTTCGGCGTGGAAAAAATTAACATATTCAAGGATATCAACTGTTTGCGACGTCACATAATGACCGAAAACAAGGATAAGCAGAACGACAAGGATAAGGAAAAAGAACGAGACAAGGAGAAGGATAAGGACCATGAAAGGTAAGTCCATTACCAGTTACAGTTTCCGAACCAACCGAGATGCATGCCTTTGTGTGGGTAATTTTCGCTGTTTATTCATGCATGTCATACATATGAAGCAGAAGGACATCGCTCTGCGTATGTGTGGTGAAAAAAAATTAAAATATTAATCTATCTACAAACAATGGATACATAATGTGCGTTAGGTTTTCCGGCCATTTGTGCATTGTATGTGATTATGAGCGGTCTTTGCGGAATTAATGAAAATATCGCTGCCGACTGTTGTCATTCCTTCCATGTCGTTGGCTAAACCCGAGGGCGATTACAAATTGCGGTGCAGATGGAGCGAAAGGATATTTTGGGTAATAAACACACAGTCGGCTGTGTTTTGGTGTTAATCCCCGTGGAATAGGGCGGCTCTGGCAGGGTGGTGTTTATCTTTTGTTGCTAATTGTGGTCGGGCAAAAAGGGTTGTCTGTAAGGATTCCTGTTGCCATTTGTTTTTGCGGCAAATTTGTATGAGGGGGGCCAACTTCAAAGGAATTGTAGGGAAGTTAGAACTCGTTTCGGTCAAGGCCACTTTCAGATTGAGGACTCGAGTGATTTTGTAGAACTTATCAAGCCATTAGAAGAATATAGTGGGTGTCCCGTTTTATGTACAATAAAGAAAATCTGCTGCGAGTGATAAATATCTACCTCGTGAGACGGCATAAAACAAAGTTATGTCCTAATAAAAATCCTGTAAAACATGTGGAAATGTATACAATATGTGCGGACGGGAATGATGTTGATAATGTCCCCCGCCCTGGCGGAACAACGATAATAGAATCTAAAAGCGTGCATCATTTATGAGGAAGTTATGGCCTGGGCCATACGTTGCTCTGTTGTGTGAATAATAATTCGATGGTCGACAGTAGGTCTCATTTAAATTATTTATTTCCTTGACTTCATTTAGCTGTTTGCTGTTGAAACAAATAAAGTGAACAGCGTGTGGTGGGTAATTTACAAATGAACCTAATCGACGTTATTACAACTTGTGTTTGGGATATTTTTTGTGAAGGGAAATGAAGGGTCTTACGTTTGGAGCTCGCAGTTTAAATTAGATCTTAACGGAGGCAGGAAGTGTGAAATGCCCACTTTGGTTTTGCAAGTTGTCGTCCTTTTTAAGGAAATTTTTCATGCTTGATTTGCTTAGAGTTGACCTAATTTAGCTTCAAAAATAAATATTTACCTACCACATCCTAAATCTAGCTTACCACGGCAACTTGAGTTGTTTTTTTCTGGAACGAATAGAAGAGACTTGCACATTTATGACGAACTAGATCTGCTGAACTGAGATGTTTTTTCAGGACAGCTATATATATTCAGACTTTCGGGAGGGTTGGTCATAAAAAAAGTCTGTGTCGGGGGTGGAACCAGAGACCTGTCGCTCAGTAGTCAGCGGCACGTTCCAAGATTTAATTCAAGTTCTAAGTAAATTTAAGATATTCAAAAGAAAAAATAAGTGACCAGGATGGGTCTCTTCCATTTCTATTATTTTACGACTTGAACTGCTCGTGGCTTCATCCCGCTGGAAATAAATATCTAGTTCTATAAAGGCACACTTAAAAAAAAAAATTACGGCTTTATAATCAAGGAAATAGGACCCAATGATACCGCGAGCCCAAAAATACAGCAATAAACTCTGTCATGGAGAGGTTTTTCAAACAGACTTTGAGTTTGAGTTTGAGCGCCACAATTCTGCGTAAAAGTGAAGCCTTTTAAGGTGAAAGGAACTTCAACGTTTGAAATGAAAATGAATAAACAAATCAATTTCGTGTGTCATCGTTTCGCATGTCTGCACTTTTAAAGCCCAAACAGTAAATGCAAGATCTTGTCCGTACTCCACCGGATTTAATTTTTGAATCAGCAGAACTTTCTAAGGATGTTTAAGCTTAATAAGGTGGCTTTGGTTATGCTTATAACAAATAGCTGCAAAGTTTCCATATCCCCTGCCAATACGAGGACGAGTTGAAGTCTTCGCATCACTTTCCTGTCTTAAATTTGTTGATCAGGCCTCAAAATAGCCTTCTGAGAAGGTAATTAATAGCTATCGATAAAAGTGCAAACTTTGTCACTTCTAATGCGGTCATATTCATTTCTTTTTGTATTCCTACTGTTTTCTTAAAAAATGTCAAAATTATAATGATTGGGGAACTAAAGGCGATATTTAACAAGCTGTTGACCAACCACTTTCGTTTCTTCGAGGTGAATCCTCTATGTACAAGGTGGGCCAAAAGAGATCACCCTATTGGAAGATGCTCTTATTTTTGCAAATGGCCGCCAATGTCAAATCTGTTTTGACATTTGTGGACTAGACAGATGTAGAATACAAGTGAACAGGCCATGAAGCGATACGCTCCCCAAGAACGCGGAATAATCGTGTCTATTTTTTTGCGTAACAATTCGTCTGTAGTGTTGGCGCAGCGCGAATTCCGTCGCCGATTCCACGGCCGTCCGCCACCAACCTTGAAGAGTATCTGACCACACGAGACCAAGAGTGGCCGGCCCCAGAGCGCCCGTTGTGTCGGGAATATTGCCGCTGTTGACGAGGATGTCGAGCTGTCGCCGGAAACCGGTCGTACCTAAGGCAAATTTCGATCAAAGACTTGCGCGTACAAAGTCCAGTCCGTGCATCAGCTGCTGCCTGTCGACCACCAAACGCGTGTAACCTACGCCCAAGCCATCCTCAATCTCGAGGACGAAGTGGACGATTCTTCGACCAAAATCATAATGAGCGATGAGGCTCATTTCCACCTCAGCGGGTACGTGAACAAGCAAAACTATCGCTTCTGGGGCACCGAAAATCCACAAGTAATGCACGAGGAGCCATTACAACCGATCAAAGTTACTGCGCATGGTGCGCTGTTCACGCTGGAGGAGTCATCGGGCCATTTTTTTTCGAGAACGCCGCTGGTCAAATGACAACAGTGAACGGTGCGCGCTATAGGGCCATGTTAACCGAGTTTTTCTGCTGCAATTGGACGAATTAGAACTGGAGGACATGTGGTTCCAACAGGACGGAGCTACGGCACATACTGCAAGAGCCACAACCGATATTCTGAAGGCGGCGTTCCCTGGTCGCCTCATCTCTCGTTTTGGCGATTTGCACTGGCCCGCAAGATCGCCCGATTTAACTGTTGCAGACTTTTTTTGTGGGGTCCCATGTTTACGTGAACAAGCCCGCGACCCTTGAAACCCTCAAGGACAACATTCGACACGAGTGCGAGAATCTGTCGCCCGAAGTTCTCGCCAAAGTGATAAAAAATGCCATAAAACGTGCCCGTATGGCCATTTGGCCGAAATCATCTTCCCGACTTGACCAATAAAATGCTTAAGGTTCAAATAACCATAATCAAAAAACAGAATCGAAGTTTTTCATTTAGAAAAAAAATGAGAGCCAAACAACATCAGATGACTTCTTTTGGCCCACATTGTAAATACTCGTTATTTGCAAGGCTCTGTAGGTATATGGTCTCCGATTGTCAATTAGTTAGGTATAGGTACTTGAATGTGTCTTGTTATTATCTTTCTAATTCTTTATTTTACAGTCAGTCAGGTTTTTTGTTGTAAAATTTTTTTTAAAAATAACTAGGTTCAGTTTAATTTTATAAAGAAAGTTTTCTATTTAACTAATGCTTCCATTCGTTGGCAAGCTTGTCACTTATCCCTGTCACTTATCCCTCTATGGGGTCAGAAAATTCATTAAAATAGCAACATTTCCATGAAAATGCCGCTTTAAGCTGACTGTAACTTACACGCGATTAACAAAATCTCAGCCAGTTACGGGGCGTATACGTAACAAAAATGAATTGTCATTATACTGTTCCTAAACTTTGACTGTCGCCTTGTCTCCTTGTTGTTGGATGCGAAATGTAACTTAAATGTATAAATTCCTAAATTCTAAAGAAGCAACTTTCAATGGGATCAATTTAAAGCTTTGTCATTCTAGCGCCTGTGAGTTCTTCTTCTGATTTCTTTAGAAACGTATATTTGGTGGAAGGTGCAGATGGAAAATAAATTAAAATTCCAAGAGCCTCTTAATCGATTCGTAAGGAGAATTTTTTAGTCGACTGCAAGAGCTTTGAAAAGCAAAATGACACACAATGGACAGGCATACATTATGTACGTCCTTCAACCGATAAAGATCATTCTTTTGCTCAGATTGATTGATTGAATTAATGAAATCAATATATTCCCAGAAGAATATGCTTTTTAGAAGGAGTTTATGGGCACTGACTCAATCCCCTAAGAGGTTAGCGATCACTTATTCATATCACTGGTGAACAGAGAGTCACACTCAGTCACACAGAGTTACACTCAGTCACACAGAGAATGTTTTTCATTGTTATTTGTTTCTAAAGCGACAATTGACAATTGAGTTACTCGAATTTCCCAATTGAATTAGGTCTATTTATGTAATGTCCCGCCATGGCTTGAGTTCAGTTTCAACGGCAAGAACTTTCTTTGGTTTATCTGGTGTATTTTCATCGACCCTCGGGTAAACACAATTATTTTTCTCCCATCTGATTTGAATTTAATTTCAGTCCTCACCTAACTAGGCAGCTCCTTGCCTTGCTAAAGGACAAAGTTGTGCTGTGCGATAAAAGCTTCTGTCTAGTCTGAATGTACACATTCAAACAGTGACAACAAGTAGATGAAATATATTCGCATGTGTGACTTTTGCAGATTGATTTAATCATCAAGTCGAAATAAGAATAGAATCAGTTGGGAGAACAACAAAGAGGACGTTATCGTCGTTTTGTTTGTGTTGTGTGTTTGTGATTGAGAAGAAGTAATTTTTGAATCAAGTAGAGCTGTTGCAGACGACCCACAACGTATATGACCCGTGGACTCGATATTTCATTTAGATAGATATTTTTATTACGTTCAATATTACATTTGCTTGCAACAATTTACAATTATAGGGATACGATATTAATAATCTTACTACTGAACAAAACAAAAAAAAAGAATCATGGCAATTGGATCAGCTTAGGTACGAAGAAAGCATTCGAACACACCACGATCCATTTTTATCATCAACATTATTATTTTATATATTAATACGAGCTGACCCGGTGAACTTCATTTCACCCAAAATCGTTAATGTAATGAATATAATAATTCCGAGTATGCACAAACACATGCTGCTTCATAAAATTCGGTCAATTCAAGTTCTTATTCAAAAGTTCGACTGAAGTACATATAACAATGTCGATGTTTTTCAATCAGACCGTGTCGGCCAACATTCCGGTTTTTCATTGTATACGAAGCGGAATGTTTGTCCTCCTCCACGCAGTGTTGCTTATTCCTTTTCTCGAATGATTTTAGTTTTATCAGTACAAATTCTTCCAAAAAGAAGTTCGATTAACTCCAAATCACTTTCATTGCTAGATGAATCAACTAATATTGTTAATAAATTAAAATTATACAAACCTTCGAGTTTATCAGACTTTTCGTACCATTTTTTTTTTTGAATTATGTATCCTTCATTTATCATATACCTATAACTACAAAACCGTTCCCTAACTTATTATTCGCAAGTGTCCCTCTCTGAAAGAAAATTTATCCTCAACACAGCCATTTTGACAGACGTTTCCATTCTTACTTAGTAAAAGAACAAACTCAACATCTTCGCCTTTGAATTTATTTATTGACATTTCAATTTCAAATTGTACCGGAACGAAATCAAATGCAGTTGGTTAACCTCATTCTTCAAAATGCTATTTCGATAGATGTATGGCCGCACGCAACAGAAAGTAATAGCGCCATCTGTCATTCAACAACATACATAATTTCGTTCTGTTTTAAAAACGAACGACGATTAAATTGCTCATACAAAAAATACTAAAATCGCGATTGAAAAAATGGTGGGTTGGGCAAGGAAGGTGAAGATTTGGGGTTATACATATTTGTTGATGCCAAATCTAAAAAAAATACAAAAAAACAAAATCGTTAACAATAAAAAGCAAAAATGTTGTGGACATGGACACCCTAATCACCTCGCGTTATGAAATTCACTTTACGACCGATTCTCATACCAAATATACACAACAAATTTCATAAAAATCTGTCGAGCCGTTTCGGAGGAGTATAAACGCTAAAACTGTGACGCGAGATTTTTATATATTAGAAGAGATATCAAAAGTTTCCGGCGATGACTTCGTTAGGAGCATGCACCAACTCATATGTAAAATATGGGTCTCCTCAAGAAAGGAGACCCTTTGAACTGCGCCAATTACAGAGGTATCTATCTGTCTTCTTAACATTGCCTACAAGATCTTATCTGCCGTGTTGTGTGAACGCCTGAAGCCTTTCGTAAACAACCTGATTGGTCCATATCAGTGCGGCTTCAGGCCAGGAAAGTCCACTATAGACCAAATATTCGATAC
Source organism: Cheilosia impressa (assembly GCA_948293265.1). Taxonomy (NCBI): domain Eukaryota; kingdom Metazoa; phylum Arthropoda; class Insecta; order Diptera; family Syrphidae; genus Cheilosia; species Cheilosia impressa. The sequence goes on from OX411882.1 coordinate 6,813,126, forward strand.
CCACCACCTTTCATCTAGTTTTGGCATCCCTGCCAAACTCGTCCGTTTGTGCAGAATGACGATGGAGAATGCGGTCAACTAAAAAGGACACTCAACACTGACGTCTCGGACAGGACGCCTCCATAGACAGATACAACTTTGAGGTGGATAGGAACTTTGTCTACCTAGGCTCCGCTATGAGCTCAGACAATGGCACCTGTGCTGAGATTAAACGAAGAATAACTCTTGCCAATCGGTGTTTCTTTGGGCTGTAAAGGCAATTGAGTAGCAAAGCCCTCTCTCGAACAACTAAAGTGACCCTTTATAAGACCTTAATAATCCCAGTCCTGCTCTATGGCGCAGAGGCATGGACCCTCTCAAAATCGGATGAGGTTACTCTTGGTTGTTTCGAGAGGAAAATTCTTCGAGTGATTTTTGGTCCGGTCTGCATAGACGGTGAATGGAGGATTAGATACACCGACGAATTATACGGGCTGTACAGCGACATCGACCTAGTCAGAAGAATAAAGGTCCAACGACTGGGTCATGTTGAAAGAATGGACACGAATGGTACAGCCCGGAAAATCTTCGAATCCACACCGGAGGGACGGCGCAGTAGAGGAAGACCGCGACTCAGGTGGCGCACGCAAGTGGAAGGGGACCTTAACCAACTTAGCGTGCGAAACTGGAGACAGCTGGCTAAAGATCGTGCTGGCTGGAGACGCTTGAGACGGTGGCCCAGGTCCACCCCGGACTGTAGCGCCACCTTAAGTAAGTAAGTAAGTAATGTTTTTGTAATGCGTGCCTTTAGTGTTAGTTAAGGGTCGAGATGTATGTCAAGATACTTTGCAGAAGGTTCCCACGATATTTGAAGGGAAGAAAGCAAGATGTTCTTTTCCTAGTAAAAAATATAGCTTGCATCTTCTCCATATTAAGCTTTATTTTCCACTTCATGTAATACTACTCTAAAATGTTCACCCTATTTTTTAAATTCGTTTCAATGTTGAGACCGAATTGATGTGAAAACAAAATTATCATTCGCATACATTGATTGGGAAGTCAGATGTACATAGATTGGAAATACATGGTGCGGCAAGAAAACTTGCTGATTTTCAAAGGAAATAAAACCAAAAGTAGTGGACTGCCGTTACAAAACTTGTTTATTCTTGTTACACACGATCTGAATTTTTCATTACATGGTTTTAAAGATAATATCGGACAAGTGATGGCCTCCGTTTTCGATACACTGAGACATCCGATTTTCGAAGCTCCTCTGAACTCTTTGAAGCATATCGCTTCACGAATGTTGTCCTTCAGATGATTTAACGTTCAAGGCCGATCGGTGTAAACGATAGATTTAAGGTTACCCCATAAAAAAAAATCGCACGGAGCCAAATCAGGTGAGCGCGCCGGCCTTTCGAAACAGCACAACATACGGTGACACGTTCACAATGCAGTGGTGTCTGATGACTTTCACGTGGATTGTGATCACTCCAATATCGCTTGCGGGATGGATGTTGAAGCGAGTACGGAAAGCACGTTGAGTGGAAATCATGAAACGACCGTTGGAAAAGTAAGCCTCGCAGGAAAATGCGCGTTGCTCTTTCGTCGAATGCATGATGTCGAACTGCGGCGTAGATGAAACTTCAGGAAGTCCCCTAAAAAATGAGACACTCTCCACCCCAGACCAAACGACTGCGTCCGGACATCTGCAAAAGGTCCGCGTCTTTCCTTCTATCTCTTAGGAGAATCGACTGCAGACTGCTTGTGGGCGTCCTTTCGGACCACCAAGCTTTTGCCAAACAGCGGAACACTTCCTCTGTAGCTGTCCCGCCTTTGCTCGCATTAGGTGGCGGATCTTTTGGGGCTGATGTGGTGAGTGCCGAAAATCTAAGCTCTTCATCACTGAAGCTCCTTCTCATCTTTCTTAGAAAGACGGGAAAACTAAGTACAGTAATGTAAGGTTTCTGTTAAAAAAAACACTCCCCCCCGCTTGGCGCCAAAAACAAATCAGCAAGTTTTCTTACCACACCCTGTACAAAATTGGTTAAAGAACAGAACCTTGCAGGGCTCCGAAATGGAAACTAATGCTATTCGAAACACTACTATGGACACACACTTTAAAGGAGCGATTTGACAGGAAACTTTGGACAATTTGGACATAGATATGGGGTTTATATTTTTTAGCTACTTCAAAAGCACTATCATCGACAGATTCCAATATGTGATCTGAAAGTGGACGCAAGATTGTAATTTTCTTTAAAGTTCACCACGAAAAGTTTTCCAATTTGCTTTTTTTATGTCAAGGAAATATTGCACCTTTCTCTCACCTGACAGTAACAGACGACAAAAAAGAGGATTATGATCAGAGCTAGGCTGATTCAAGGATATTGTCACTCAAAGTGTTTCTAATAACTAAATCTAGGACAGTTGGACTACCACACTGAAGCAAAAGTGATGGGGCGTATTAACTGTTTCACGAATAAAATATAAGAATGCAAGTGGGGCTACCTAGTGAACAATTTTTACGGGGATGATGATGAGTCTTATTTGTATGGAGTACTATAGCTAATATCTGATGGTTTTTATTGTTTTGCGGGTAGATAGATAAAGAAATGAATAATCCCAGGCAGGCTAATTGCCAGAAAAGATGTTAACAAGTTTCAAAAAGAGCTGCGTCTACTGGACAATGATATATTGCCCGTACGCCCTAGCAAGACGTTGCGTTGCTGAAAGCGGTCTTAAGTGAGGTTGCCATTCGGTTCTGTTCCGCGGATATTGTGGCAACTTTTTTTTAACCTAGTCTAGAGAGATATTCGAATCAGACTACCATTGTCGGGTGTCTTCTCTAGTCTTGGTGGGGATTGTAATCAGTTCTTCTTAAGCCCAAAACTGCGTCACTGAAACAAGTGGCTTAGTTTCCTATTTCACGAGGCTCATTTCAACAGCTACTGAGAAGCTGACATATTGGGCAGTGGTAAGATCTTTTCCTTTAAATTCCTACCAAACACAAAAAAAGGTTAGCAGTAGGTATGTGACGAAAATATACCACTGGTGAACAAGGACGTCTTAATTTTTGCACAAAAATTCACTTGCCACAACAACTAAACATTTGTTCTGTAAGCTTATCTTCAGTCGTTTGAATTGACCCCTGGTGTAAGTCCCCAGCCAAAAGTGTCATAAAGAGGGTCCATTTGCTGCCTCTGACAATTTGAAATAACATTGCCGATGTTGTGAAACATTTCCCTTAAGGGCTTGTAGATAAAACCGTTTGCAAAACCCGACGCAATTATCTCCCGATTCACATCTCATCTTCCCTGCAAAAGGTCCTTCAGAAACAGCAATTGAAGTCCCTCCTCCGTAGAGTGATTCAAATGGCTAAGCTTGTTTTTGTTTTGCCAACTATTTTTGTTTTAATTTCTGGGGCTTAGTATTGAAGTCCCATCCCTAAGGGACACACGACCCGAGTTAATGCACAACATCACCAGTGAACACACAAAAACAACCCAACCCAAAGTGACAAGTGATAAATGTTAACACTAATTGGCTGATTGGGATTACCATGGAGCGATGTGCAAATGACTTTATCTGCTGTAGCCAACAAAGTACAAAGTATCCTTTGTCGTTGGCATTCGTTCCCCTACTTGTGTCTGTGCGCGTGCACTCATCGCCTCTGCACGTCACACGTATACCGCAACAATAGTTGCAATTTTACGGTCATGGCTATTATCTTGAATATGCAACAGGGAACCGAGGCTGATGCTGGGCTGCTGATGCCTTCATTTCTTTCGTGGGTGGCTGATGGGAGTGAAATTGCCATCACGACAAAATTGTCCTCAGCAAACATTTTGATAGTGCTTAAGTTGCTAACGACTTTTTAATGCGACGCAGCTTTATTGCTCACAAAAGGAAATGAAACGGAACAAGGAAGTATAGTCCTTATAACTTGTTTCACCTGTCGCATTGAAAACGCTTCAAAGAAAGACCGTCTGCTGGATTGCTTTTGGACCTCGTTGAGCACTGGGTGTGCTGGATCACAACTGGAATTCCATTGCGAATCAAAAGTGGATATAAAATTGGCACACATTCCCCTCTGCGAATTTTCGAAAAACTCATTATCGTTTTTGTGAATTCCTGCTTAACCCACGCGTCGGCGTCGTTGCGAGTCATTTTGTTTCAAGAGCACCCGCACCTGAGCCCAATGTGGAATTTGTTGTTTGCCCGAAACCCCTACGGTTATTTGTCCCGGGACTTGCGATTTGCTTCTGGTTTGAATAGGAACTCATGGATGCGAATATAATTCAATTTACATTTTCATGGAATTTTTAGGCTGAATTATATTGAAAATATTTCCCTTGTTGACGAACGAAGACACAGGCACAGTCACAGGGATGTGCGCGGCAAGATTTTGTCAAAGCAAAAAAAAACTATTTCTGCTACCACCGTAATCAAATAAAGGTTAACTGGTTTCTGAAACACTTACATCAAAGTTTGAACTTGTGAGAGCAGTGGTGCATGGATTTCGAATTTAATTACATAACCTGGGACCCGGAAATTGCCGTGCCCTTGTCCAGTCACTGGTGCAGAATATTCTCGAGGATGTCCAGTCACAAACTATAGTTGGCATTAAAGATTCAGAAGGCAACAGGAAAAGTCTATAATTAGAAAGCCAACTAAGGTACGAGGGGACTTGGGAGCCATATATTTTTTGGAATGCGTCAATCGGGAACTCAAAGTTTTATTTTATTCCTTCCACTGAAAAATGCCTTCTTCTTTAAAAAAGACGATTGAAGCAGTATGAAGAGTTTCAGTCATTTATACTTATTTTGAATGAATGTGTTCTGAAATACCTAAACGTATAAAAAATTTCAAAATCTCTTACACCCACCTATTGATTCCATTTATTTTCATTTGTTATGTGCTTTTCGTTTGTTGCTTTAGAATTTTATTATTTGTCACTCACTTCTGCCTGCAACTGGCGCCCCACAGTTCTGACAGATGAGTTCTTTTGTTACTGTTCAGGGGGTCAGAACAGGGATTAAATGTGCGTTTAAGATTTCCAGCTTTGATTGTCATGCAAGTTTTTCCCTATTTTTTTATTTTTTCCATTTCAGACTTTTACTTCGTGTTATGAGAAAAATTTTCACTGTGGCCGACTTTGTGCGGAAGAGGCAAATTTAGTTGTTGAAACTTAGTCCTTAAAAAAAAGTCAATAATTTTTTACACTTCTCTGGTTATGAGTGTGTGTTTTCTAGGGGAAAAATATTGCCAAAGAAATTTGTTTGCTAATCCGGTAGCCATTTATTTGCTTACAGAGTCGATTTTTCAGGCATCAGGCATCATTAACAGTGCGACATCTATCGGTGAATGACTGCCACGGGAAACGTTCAGGAAATGCGTTAGGTTGTTTTATAGTTCAAGTTAAGGGCTTTTCATAGAGTTTTAGAAAACAAAAAAAAATATTTTAAATAGATTTTTGTGACTCTTGTGAGCACTGATCACCCTTGGCCGATTTGAGTAGTTGGAGGTCTTTTTTGGAGCTTTAACTCCATGACTTTGAATTGGATAGTCTGCCTTTATAGAAACATCCGCTCTATCTTTTTTTAAGTAAAGATTTTAATAGATAAAATACCCAAGTCCACAGCATCGCTCTATCGGAAGATGTTTTAGTTTTGGCAAATGGCGGCAAATGTCAATTCTTTTGTTAAGTGAACAGACACAAAATACACGTCAACAAGAAATGAATATACTCGTAAGGAACGCGGAATAATTGTGTCAATATATTTGCGGAATAATCTGTTGGTGGTGTTGGCGCAACGTTTATCCGCTCGCCAAACAGATTATGGGACAACACGAGATGCTACGAGGTTTGGTCAGCCCGGAGCAGCCCTTCTGCAGAATATAGCATGGCTTAAGAAGTCGAAGAGGACCCCGGATTACCAACCAGACGACGTCCCACGCAATTGGGCATCAAACGGCGGTCTATACAGAGAATATTGAAAGCCTTGAAGATATTCCCCTACAAAGAGGAGTAGACAGTGCATCAGCTGTAAGCTGCTGACCACCAAGCGAAACTCTGAGGGCTCCGTTTCCGGGTCACCTTATCTCTCGTTTTGGCGATTTACACTGGCCAGCAAGATCGACTTCTTTTTGTGTGTTTTTTTTTTTAAAGTCCCAAGTCTATTTTAACAATCCTCAGACACTTAAAGCGCCCAAAGAGAAGATCAGTCTAATCTCTGGCGGGAGTAATGGAAAATGGCATATATCGGGACCGAATGATCATCAATTTTGGCGGCGGCCAATTAGCCGATATTATTATCTCGACTTAAAGAAAACGAATTTAAGACAACAAACAAACAAAAGTAGTATGTAAAAGACGGGTTTCAGCGCAGTTTTCAGACACGGATAAAATATAGGATACAAAGCCAATATTTTAAAAAAATAATGGTAAAACATCAATAAAAAATTAAAAACTGCCACATACTTAATAAAAATTATTGTTTCAATACAGAATATACCTACAGTATAAATGTCCAATATTTTATAAAAATTGAAAGTTGGGAGACAGATTGTCCCCACAACTATCATGAGGATTTATGGTAAAGTAAATCAAAGAAAGTTATTACTTTTAAATGAAGGGTGATGAGTATATATAGGGTAATGAAGTATATGAAGGGCAATGAAGTATATAAGGCCAGTTAAAATTTATTAATCAAAGAAAGTTACTACTTTTAAATGTAGGGTGATGAGTACATGTAGATAAAATTTATTAATCAAAGAAAGTTACTACTTTTAAATATAGGCTGATGAGTATATGAGGCTAGATAAAATTTATTAAGAAGTTAGTAGAAGAAAGTTACTACTTTTAAATGTAGGGTGATGAGTACATGTAGATAAAATTTATTAATCAAAGAAAGTTACTACTTTTAAATATAGGCTGATGAGTATATGAGGCTAGATAAAATTTATTAAGAAAGTTAGTAGAAGAAAGTTACTACTTATCAAAACCCCCCCACATTTAGCTGTTCTATTTTTAACGTCCCCGGAAATTTCGGGACCGTCAGATTTCATTTCAAGTCCCATATATTCAAGTATTTCAAGTCAGATACCAGATCAATTTAATGAAAAAAAAGAGTTATCAAGACTCCTTATTTAGCAAGAATTTTTTAAAAAAAGAAGGTTTTTTTGAAAGTTTAATACTTTTTTAAAAGGTTTAAAACATTTTTTATTTTCTTTATAAAAATTTAAATTAATAAATACAATTAAAAAAAAATAAAAAATAAAAAGATGGCAAGTGGTCTTGAAGCATATAATAATTTTCTTTCTCCTGAAAATAATGATAATAATATTGAGGACGGTGATTTCATTCAGTATAGAAAGCTTTTATCCAAAAGATTTAAAAAAGACACATTTTTTGATGTCATGACTGTATTTCAGGCAAACAGTAAAAGATTCCGATTTACTTTCTATGATAATGGTGAAATACAATACAATAACTATTTATATTTAAAAGACATTAATGAAGTTAACAAATGTTTTATGAAACTTATGAAAGTAAACGAAAAAAAAATTAAAGAAATTGAAATAAAATATAAAACTACTGTTGAACCACATAAACAAATTAATTACACTTATATAAATAGTTATTATTTATTAAATACTCTATCAGCTTATTTAATAGAAAAATATGAAAACGAAGATGATAAAGAAATATGTGTAAATAAATTATTTGAATTAAATTTTACAAAATTAATAAAAGATCCAATATTTATTAAATATTGTGAAAAATTTAATGAAAATGAAAAAAATAATAATTATAATTTATTGAATTAAAAAAAAAAGATATTCATTACACAATTTTACTTACAAAATTATATTATTATATATACAATAGATAAAGTTTACGACTTCTTTAAAAGGTTAACACTTTTTTATTTTTCTTTATAAAAATTTAAATTAATAAATAAAGAAATTATGGTGGGGCCCAAAATCTCTAAGAAATTTACTAAAAAACAAAAGGTTACAAATATTTTAGACAAAATAGTTATAGACACTATGGGTGAAGAAGCAGAAGAAGAAATTGATGAAGTTATTACCAATAGTGAATGCTTTAAAGATTTAAAGGAAATATCGAATCGTAATATTGATATAAATAAACTAAAAGATGAATTAAAACCTTTTATTAATGATGAAGAAATTTTGGATATTCTAACTGATGCGCTACGTAAAATGTGTAATTACTGTACAGTTACACGATCAAGTTTTAAATTTCTTCTAGATAACTGCACAGAATCATAGAATAACTAAAAAAAATATTTTTTTTAATTTATATTAAAATTCAGTTTTTTGTAATTCAAATTTATAAAATTTACCTATAATTGGTTCATTATTCAAATCTTTTATGGAATAAGTAATAGGATGAGTTAAATGAATTTCATTAATTACAAAAATTTCATGAGTCCAATTATTTTTATATTTATTTTCAAACATTTTTTTAAAAGCTGAAATTCTTACTCTATCTCCAATGTTAAAAACTTGTTTTTCATTTAATTCTGTAACAGGATACATTTTATTTAAAATTTCTTTTTCATTATCTTTGTTAACTTCACATGGACGCATCCCAATAGTTCTATGAACATTTTTATAATTATATTCATGTAAAATGTTATTAATAACATCAATCCAATTAGTATTTTGTTGAATTTCAAATTGAATTTTCAGTTTTTCATTTATTGTTCTATTAAATCTTTCAACAATTGATGATTTTTTCTCACTAAAAGTTTGATACATTTTAATATCATATTTATTCAACACTTTAGTAAAATTTGAATTTAAAAATTCTCTCCCAGAATCAGTATGAAGTAATTTCGGAGGACTAGGAGCTTCTTTAATAATTTGAGAAAATGCATCTGCGACACACTTCCCTTCTTTCATTTTTAATGGTTTTATCCAAGCAAATTTTGAAAACGTATCAATAACGTTTAACATATATTTATACCCTTTATTTATTTTTGTATCAACAGTTGTCATAATAAGTAAATCAGCAGCCCATAATTCATTTATACCTTTAGTAATTATTTTTCTTCGCTCAAAATTTTTTCTAACAGGTTTATGTAATTCTTTAGCTCTTTCTAATTCCTTATCCATTATAAAAAATTATTAAATTTATTTATAAATAAATGATGAATAATAAAATTTCGGATTCGGATTTAAAAACATATCTTAAAACTACAATAGAATTGAAAAATAAATTCAAAGAACAAAATCTTAACAGAGTAATAAAACATGATAAGATAAAAGAAGATTTTCAATCTATTATATTACCATTAAATCAATCTACTGAAAATAGTCACAATTTAAATGAAGGATTAAAAAACTTGAAAATGAGTTTAAACGAAGCATTACCATCAGCAAATAATTATTTAAGAGCTATTAAAGAAAAACAAGATGAACAAAGTGACCAGGTAAAAAAACTACAAAGTCAATTTTCAAAATTATTACCAATAGAAAAACCAGAAATTCTTTTATCTAGCCCAACAAGTTTCGAAAGTAAAGAATATTATTCTCCATCAGCTATTACGCCAAGTTTATTACCATCATCTAGTACACCTGTTTCAAAGAAAGGCATTGAATTTGAGGACGCTTCAATAACTCCAATACCATATATTGAAAATGGAATCGGAAATATGGCCGCAAAATATTTAACTAAGAATTCTTCAAAAACAAAAGTTTGTGATAATAATTATGGAATAAGAACCGAAAATGGAGACGATCTTTGGATTGGGGATTCCCAAATTAAAATAAATAATAATGATATCATTCTAAAAGGTAAAACATATATTGGAACTCCCGGTTTATGGGAATTATTAATATTAAAAGAACCAAATGAAGAATTAATAACAAAAGAAGATTTAGAAAATTATGAACACATTATTTTAATAACATATGCATACGCACGTAATAATGATAAATCTTCAAAGTATATTAAATCAAATGCTGGATATAAATATATGAATTATATAAAACCTGTATTAGAAAAAAATAAAATTTTTAAAAAAGAGAAAACCGGATCAGGAATAGAACAAAATTTTAAAATTTATACAAAATCTCCAGTTGAATATGTTTATTGGAATGATATTGATGAATTAAAAGCCAGATTATTATTACTCATTGGTGAAAATGAGGCAGGTAATGATAGTCCTAAAATCCATAATGAAATTATGAATATAATTGAAGAACTAAGAGAAGAAAATATAATTTAATTTTTATATTATATAAATGGGTATTGATAAATTTGGTAGAAAAAATAATCATTCGAATAATCCAGGTTCTTCTATTTTGAATAATAAAATAAAAATATTGGAAAGTGAATTTTCAAATTTAAAAACAGATATTAATAAAGACATTGAAATTTTAAAGAACGATATGCAAAATTTAAAAGTAGATCTTAGTAAAGACCTCAAAATTTTAAAGACAGATTTTCAAAATTTAAAGGTTGATCTTGATAAAAATATTAAAGATTTAAAAAAAGATGTAATTGATAATATTGATAAAGTAAACAATATTTTTTCAACCATAGAAAAATTGGAAATAAATATTCAAAGAGGTATTACAGAAAATAAATATTCAATTACAGACATTGAAAAAAGAATAGATGATATGGTACAAAATAAAAATAAGATATCTAAATTTACATCATTATAAAATTATAGCTTTGTTTTATTACTAAATGAGAAACGTTCTTATTAAATGAGAAACGTAAAATGCAGCGTCTATATTAAATGAGAAACGTAAAGTGAAACGTCTCCTTAGACGCTTGTTATAAAAGTGGGTTCTAGCTTAAGATTTTAGTTTTATGACCCTTCACATCTTTTCTAATTCTTTTATTTTAAAATGTCCGTGTGCTAATTTCAAAATATTGTTTTCATTATTCCTGTATAAATAAAATTTGTCATCATATGGTGATAAACCAATTTTTTCTTCTTGTATAGTATATAACTTCAATTTAATCGATCTTATACCGTAAACAGTTTCCTTTTTAATTTCCAAATTGGTCAAACAATTTTTATAATCATCAAATTTCAATGCTTTTATATTCAATTTCTTAATTCCTTTACATATTTTTTTATCACTATTATCAGTTCTAAATGAATACATTTTTGATCTCAAACCACAAAATTCTCTAATAGGTATTCCATTATATTCATCTTTGAATTTGCCTGGTGTTTTCTTATTTTTGTTTGATTTTAATCCATCTATGGGGAAATTATCTATTAAATCACTAGTATCATACAAATCTATTTCTTCTTTCATATCTTCATAAATATCAAATTCAGTATTGTCCAATGATTCCGCTTCAAAATAAATAATAAATGAATCAGTATCTGTACCTAACAATTTCATTCTATTTCCATATTTTTTCTTTAAATGAACATAATATTTAAACATTAATAATTTTGCTAGATCAAGAATAGCCATTCCTCCAAATAATGGTTTATTTAATTTAATACTAGTCTTTTTTCCAAAAACGATTACCAAGTCATTATCTACAATTTTTCTATTTTGATAACTAGCTCTACTTATTAATTTTTGCATAATTTTTGAACTCCTTACAATTCTTATATTTAATCTAGTTCTTACGTTCTCCATTTGTTTTCCAAATACTGAATTGTTCATTAATTTAAAGAAGTCTTTTTCAAAATCATTATTAGCCTGTTTTCTCAGCTCAGTATTTTTATCAATATATGGTTTTAACCATGCTTTTTGATGAGATACAATACCTCTATGAATTTTTAATAGTTTAACTCCTTGTTTTAAATATTCTTGTAAAAGTCTTATATTTATAACATATTTTTCTTTCTTTTCTAAACTACAAATAAGTTTTTGAATTCTCTGACTAGGTTTTGAACCAATTTTATTAGCTATCATTTCATGCTGTAAACTTGATAATATTTTTGGTGTTTCATGATTCGGTGCTGGTGCATAATCATTAAAGAAATTATGCAATTTTTCCGGAATTTCTAAATCAACTTCAAGATCAATAGAAATTTTACTTTTTTCAAAGTCTCCATTTTTAATATATTTCTTTGTGATTGTTTGGAGTACTCCATTAGATAACCATTGGTGTCCTCCAATAGATAATTTTTGACTCATCGCCCAACCATACAAATTATTTGCATCCAAATATAATATAAAACTAGTTAATTTTTTGGGATCATAGATTCCTTTTTCTTCAGCATCTTTTTTACATAATTTATAAACTTGTTCTATTTTATCATTATAATAATAACAATTATTTGCTTCTGCATGATCGTGAATAATTTGTGATATACCTCCTCTTATACCTTTTTCATAAAATTCATACATCTCCAAATCAGTCAATAATTCTAATTTTTGTCTAGTAAATTTCAAAGCAGCGTTAATACTTAAATGCGGAGCGCTTACATAATGAATGGGATCTAAATTATAGTTCTTGTGACACATTTCTCTAAAATTATCAAAAACATCTGCCAATAAAATTACATCTAATTTTAGATATAAATTATGATAATCTTTAAAACACCAAGAATCTCCTGTTTTGTTTTTAAAATAATTCCATAATTTTTCAGCAAATTTATAACTTTTCTTTGATATATTGCCGGATAATTTTGAATTGAATTCTTCATATTTAGGTAATTCTTTTATTTCTAATTTACTTATATCATCTATAAATTCATAAGGATAAACACCTTTCCTCAGCAAAAAACATATTTCTTCTTTTGGAATATCTTTAAATACATAGTTAAAATTTTTAAGATGATCATAATTTACTTGCTTCTTAATTTTACATTCATTACAATACATACAAGAGTCATATGCATAAATTTTATCATTAATTACTTTAAAAGATGGTTCCTTTAATTCCCTTATTTTTTTACAATGTGAACAATATGCAGAGTTTATGTTTAATAAATTTTTAATTGCTTTATCTAAACTACAGTTTATAAATTCTAAAGAATCTATAAATCTTAATTCAATCAGATCATCAGTTATATAATCTTTCAAATTAGTTGATTTGCATTTAAAACAAGCTTCACTTTTTGGAAAATTATATTTATATTCACATTCATGATTTAAACATTTCTTGCTTTTGGTTTCACCAACTTTAATTTTTTTTCTAAATTGTCTAAACTTTTCAGTACTAGAAGCAAAAACAACAATTTCTTTAGCTTTTCTATCATCATCAGAATCAGATTTTATATTATCATTATCTATTTTATCCAAATTTGATAAAATAAATTTACTATCATACCCCTTTAAATTATGAACTACAATGTTAAAGGCTTTCGGTAATTTACATGCAAAATTACAGTCTCCACATAATGCCATTCTATAGGCCCCCGTTAAATGATCATGATCCCACATTTTAACAACATTTTCATCATTAAAATTTGCATGACAAATTTCACAATTTGTAGCATTTTCAAATTTTTCTTTTGATTCTTTAGTTTTATATGATGGTTTGTTGATTTTAATTATTTTGCTATATACTTTAGCTATTAGTTTAAGATGACTATGAAAATTTTCTACCAACTCTGACCCTTCTGTAATGTAGGAATGAAAATTTTTGAAATAATTATCATAAATTCCAAAACTATTTGGTACATGCTCATTAATTAACTTTGTTTTCTTTTTAGCAATATCGCATTTTTTTAATGAACATTCAAAATCAAGATATAAAGTAAATGGATGATATATCTCTGCTCCATATGTTTTATATTCTAAAATGTTATTTTCTTCTGTTGGTAGTTTACAACGTTGAATTATATCATTTGATCTACTGTCAAAACAATCTCGCTTATGAGTTTCCAGTGCAGCATCAGATTTAAACTTTGTAAAACATTTCTTACAAATAGATAATTGACGTTTCGCATGATGAATTTTTCCACTCAGAAATCCAGATAAATTTTTAATGGGAATAAAATGACATTTATCATCTTTTTCTAAATACAATACATCAACATGTAATTTATTAACATTTGGATCAAAAGATTTACTTATGTATAAACTTTGGATTTGCTCAAAATCCTCATATGATTCATCATCCTCAAAATGATAAAAATTCATAGTAATATTAAAATAGTCTTCTAATTTTTTTATATTTTCTTCTTCTATTTCAAAGGGGTATGTTATATTTAAATTTCTATAATTTTCATCATTTTCTATTTCCACCAAATAATTTGTATATTTTGATGGCCTTTGAGGATCTTTTACAATATCCTTCTGATGTATAAAATAAAGAATAGTATATAAAATACATTTATTATCATTATTTTTAATATTTATACAATTTTTATTATTGAATTCAATAAAATCACCCCCAATAAGTGGTTGAGATACATCTCGTTGAACACCAGATTCAACAATATAACGAAATTCATAGCCTGTATTTTGTGTTATTCTATCCTCAAACTTTTGAATAATATCTGCAACCATTTGATCAAACATTTCTAAATAATTTTGTTTATTTACTAATCTTATAAAGGATTGAATATAGAAATCTTCATCTTGCCCATTTCTAGTATTACGTTTTATTATGTGAATAAATAAACAAACTCTAAAATTTGTATATTTATTATGATCTCTAAAAATATAGTTTGTATAATAGTTTCTAATTCTTTGAAAATGCAAAAATAAATCCCTATTTTCATCATTTCTAAAAGTAATATCAGTAACAAGGTTTCCAAATGCTGTTCGTTGTTCTGGTACATGTACTTCAACATTTAGATTACGAATATTCCCCGCTGGAAAATCATATGAATCAAAATTATTAAAAAAAGATTGAATGATGGATTCATTATGATTAGTGATACAATTTTTAATAAGCATAATTAAATCATTCTTTCTCAATGCAGCCCACCCCGAAGGCGGATTAAAAATATTTTTATATCGTCTCATCACTTCTCTTAGTTGTGAGACTGTTTTGTTAGATGTTAAATTTGGTTCTATAAAATTGTTCTCCATTTATTATAGAAAAAAATTTATAAAAGAAATAGGTTTACAACCATTTTAAAAATATAAATAAATTTTCAGTAAATTGTGTAAATTAAAAGAAAAATGTGATGTTTATGCCTCTGTGGTATGCTCGTCTTTATTTGAACATTTTGATTGATGATATTTTGTAGAAAAGTGTCTTGCTTTAGAATATCTAACATATTCTCTTCCACATTCGCATGGAATTTTTTCTGTATTATATTTTAAATATCTGCATTGTTTACAATACCCCTTACCATAAAACTCAGATAAATCTTTTTCAATTAGACATGTTAAACATATTTTTTTGCCATTCATTGGAGATAATAGAACCTTTTCCCCATTTACAGTTCGGTAATGTAATCGTTTCTTAACTGTTTTGTCTTCCATTTTTATTTTTTATTTATGTTGTATATTTTTTTGTAAATAAAAAAATTTTAAACTTTTAAAAACATTATTAAAAATAATTCATTCTCCTAATCAAATATTTCTTTAGTAAGAAATATAAAATTATTAAAATACTGATGATTATAAAAAATATAATTAAAAATAATTTATGCTCATAGCCAAATATGTCATTATATAAAATTATATCAATATAATCAAAACAATTTAATAAGGTCATTATATATTTTATTAGTAATCCAAACATATTAATTTAATTGGTAAAAAATGTGAAATTTAAATATCATTTTTTTTATCTAAAACTTGTGAGCCCCCCTTTGAACTTGGTACGTTAATAGTAGTTACTTTATTAATATTATTGAATCGTGGACCAATTTTACCAGTCTTCATTTTCTTTAATTCTTCTGCTGTATATTCCTTTACACCTTCTTTAGAAAATAAAGGTTTAAAATCATCGTAAAACTTAATATCATTCATTGTTTTAGTCATATATTTAGATAATTTTTTATCTTTAGGTTCAACAATAATTGTAGAAAACATTGAATTTAACTCCTTTAAACCTGTATTATCATTGTGTTTTATTGCTTGTTGTCTAATAATATTTCTATATTTTTTTTCTCTTTCAATAAATTGTTGAATTATATCTTGATTTTTAAAATTTGCAAATTTATAAACATCAATTGATATTTGTTGATTCTGTAAAGCTGTAAACACATATTTAAAAGTTTTTTTTTAAATTAATATCTAAATTAGGGACTTTATCAATTTTTTCAACTATCATATCTAAGTTGTTATAATGATTAGTTACTAGTTCTTTTAATTCTCCATGCTTTGATATTAAATCATCTAATCCACGTAATGCTTCATCTGTAGGAATGTAGGTTTGTATTTGTTTATCCATTTATTATAAAAAAAAATTTATTTTTTTAAACCATACTATTACACCATACCATTACACCATACAATTACACTATACTGTAACACCAATAAACCGTACCATGACACCAATAAACCATACCATTACACCAATAAAAAATATTCATTAAATAAAAAAATGTCTAGAGAAGAAGAAATAAGAAATAAAATAAATACATATAATTTTAAAGAAGGATCAGTTAAAAAATTTTGTAATATTAATAATGTTAGTGAAACTTATGTTTTTAAAAAACTTAAAGAATGGAATATTGAATACAATAAAAAATTATCAATTAAAAGGAATAAAGATGCTTTAGGGAGATTTACATTCAAAAATAACTCACTGGGTAAAACCCCTAACATTAATAATTTTAATAAACCTGAATCATTTAATAAAAATAAATATACATCATGTATTGAAATGAAAAATAAAATAATAAATAAAATTAATGGACAATAATTTTAATTAAATTACTTATTTTTTTTATTCAATAAATGGTAAGACATTACGGAAGCGGTATTTTAAATAGTTTTATAAATAATCTCCCATTTGAATTACATAGTCCAGGTTATAATTATTTAGGACCTGGTACTAATCTTCGTTTGAATGAAGAGAAAGATATACGACCTATTAATAAACTAGATGAAGCTGCAAAAGAACATGATATTGCATATTCAAAACATAAAGATTTAAATAAAAGACATGAAGCTGATAAAGTTTTAGAAGAAAAAGCTATGAAAAGAGTTTTTGAAAAAGATGCTTCTTTAGGTGAAAAAGTAAATGCTTATTTAACAGCTAACGCAATGAAAGTAAAAAGAAAACTTGGTATGGGGGTAGATACTGAAAATTTACAGTTTAAACAAAAACATGGAAAATATTTTAAACATCCTATTTCGTTAACTGACGATCAACAAAATAAAATTTATGATGCAATTAAAAATAAAAAACCTATTGAAATAAAATTAGAACCAATTCAGTTAAAAAGAACTAAGGAAAGTGTAATGAATGAAACTTATTTACCATTATCTAATCAACAAATAAATGCAATTAAGAAACATATTAAAAACGACATGAAAACTAGTTTTACTTTAAAATTATCAAAAACCCAGTTACAGAGTATGAATAATAATGAAAAAATTGGAGGTTTTCTACCGGCATTAATTCCTTTAATTCCTGCTATAGGAGCAGCAGTAACAGCTGGTACTTCTTTATATAGGGCATACAATGATAAGAAAACTAATGAAAAATTATTAGAAGAAAAAATTCGTCATGATAAAGCTTTAGAAGAAAATGCTAAAAATGGAAAGGGTTTATTCCTTAAAAAATCTGGTGAAGGTATGTTACTAAAAAAAAATTTGAAATAGATTCAATTCCAGTAAGACCTTTAAGTAATTATGATTTAAAAAAATATGCAAAAAAATTAAATTTTTCTAACTTTCGAGGTGTTTTTATGAAAGATAAATTACCTAAAAAAATTAAAGATCAAGAATCTGGTATCATAAATTTAGATAATTTTTCTGGAAATGGTACACATTGGGTTGCATATAAGAAACATTTTAATTGTATTGCTTATTATGATTCATTTGCTTTAAATAAAATTCCGATTAAAATTGAAAATTATTTTGAAACAGATAAAAATACTATTCTTTTAAATAATAATATTGACCAAAAAATTAATGAAGTTATATGTGGTCATCTTTGCCTAAAATTTTTGTTAGAATAAATAAATAAAAAAAAAATATGGCTACTATTTCCTTGGATGGAAATTCTTCGAGAATATCTTGTGAATTTGATGAACCCATAAAATTAGATAAAAATTCAAATTATGAAATATGTTTATTAAATTTTAGTACTTATAATTCAATTCCAAATATATCGGAATTATTAAAAAATAATGTTTTGACCTATATAAAAAATGGTCAATTAATTGATATTATTTTTCCAACTGGGTCGTATGAGATTGATGATATTAATGATTTTATTGATGTTGATTTGAAAATTCTAATAAATCCAAATATGACTACTCTAAAAGTTGAAATTTTTAGTCAATATGAACTAGATTTCACAAAAGATCAATCAATCGGTTCTCTGCTAGGATTTAGTAAACAAATTATTCCAGCAAATATAGTAGTAGAATCTGATTTACCAGTAAATATTATGAAAGTTAATTCTATTCGAATTAAATGTAATATTGCCACTGGTAGTTATGAAAATAAAAAATTAACAAATGTAATTCATGAGTTTTTTATATATGATAAACCAGGTGAAAAAATTAATGAAATACCATGTAATTTAATTTATTTTCCAGTAACTAATAATTCAATAAGAGAAATTGATATAAGAATTGTTGATCAAGATGATGATTTAATTGATTTTAGAAATGAAAAAATTAGTATTAGATTACATATTCGTAAAATAAATTAAAATTGTTAAATTTTTTTATTATTAAATGAAATCAAATATTGTAAGCGAAGAAAAAGATATCGAGAGTTATCAATTTTATGATAATATCCCAGCTAATACTACCCAGCTTAATACACCTGGTAGATCGATTGTAATTGATATTAATAATCAAGACATAAAAACATTTCCTCACAAGAGTCTTTTGATTATTAGGGGACAATTAATTGTGAAAGATGCTACTAAAAAGATTTTAGATAAAATTGATATGAAAAACATAAATTTTGTAAATAATGGATTATTAAACATGTTTAGTAAAATTTCTTATTCAATTAATTCAATCGAAATTGATTCAATTGAAAATCCTGGTATTACAACTACTCTTAAAGGATTATCATCTTTTTCTAATGATTTAGCCTTAAATAATGCAGGTTGGCAAATATGGAATAAAGGAGCGGTATTTAACAAAAAAGGTTATTTTTCTGTAAGTATTCCCTTGAATACTATAATGGGATTTTTTGAAGATTATAAAAATTTTATTTTTAGAATTAATCAAAAACTAGAACTTATTAGATCGAATGATGATAATAATTGTTTATTTACCGATCTTACTGATCATACATTTGAAATTAATATTTCTGAAATAATTTGGAGAATGCCACAAGTAAAATTTTCTGTTGAGCTTGAACATAATATAAATAAACAAATTTCTAATAATACAAATTTCAACATGTATTTTAGAAATTGGAAATATTTTTATACAAGCTCTATTCCTAGTGTAAAAGAATATACTTGGAGAATTACAACCACAAGTGCGAAACCTAGATATTTTTTGCTTGCTTTTCAAACAGATAGAAATCGTGATATTAAAAAAGAAAATAGTAAATTTGATTTATGTAATTTAGAAAATGTACAAGTAAATCTTAATACTACTAAATATCCTAATTCTGAATTGCGGCTATCTTATGAACAAAATAAATGCGATATTTTATATGATATGTTTTCAGAATTTAAAAATTCATATTATGGTCAAAATGAGCATAATAAACCAATTATTAATTATAATAAATTCTTAAGTGAATATCCCGTTATAATTATAGATACTTCCAAACAAAATGAAGTAATTAAAGAAGCAGTAATTGATATTAAAATTGATTTTAAATGGTGTAATACTTTTCCAGCTAATTCTATAGTTCATTGTTTAATAATCAGTGATGATAGTTTTTCATATAATCCATTAACAAATCAAGTAATGCATACACAAGTATAATTTTTTTATTATTAAATGAGTTCAATTAAAATCAAATCTTTAGATAAAAATTCTAAATTAACTATTAAAAATTTTGACATCTTTAAACCACCTGAAAGGATAAATATTTTATTTCCAAATATTATTAGAGCAATTATTTGTGGGCCAAGTAATTGTGGTAAAACTAATGTCCTATTAAGCATTATTACAAAAATTTACCATACAGATGTTATCATTTGTTCAAAAACTTCTTATCAAGACAAATATAAATATTTAGAAAATTTGATTGAAAAATATAATAATGTATGTGAAAAACATAACTTAGAGTCTAGAAAATTTCAAAGCTTAACATTAAATTCACTCCCTCAACCTGAAGAAATTCCATCTCATTCAGTTGTAGTTTTTGATGACATTTCTACTGAATCTCAAGATATAATTTCTAATTACTTTGCCTATGGCAGACATAACAATATTTCTTGCTTTTATTTAAGTCAAACATACTCTAAAATACCTAAACAACTCATTAGAGATAACGTAAATTATATCATATTATTTTCTCAAGATAAAACTAACTTGAAACATATTTTTGATGATCATATAACTGATCTAAATTTTGAATGTTTTAAAAATTATTGTAATGCCTGCTGGAATGAAAAATATGGCTTTCTTACAATTGATAAAGAAAAAGAAACAAATACTGGAAAATATAAAAAACTACTTGAAGCATATTTATTGACATAGATATGACATCATATAATTGAAAGAGAATGTGAGTGCAAGCAAGCTCAGTTATCAGTTCTATTTTTAGATTTTTGCAACTGCAAAATATTTCCATTACATATTTGTATGTATCTGATGAATGCATTTACGATTTGTATGACCTAAACTGTTAGTCGATCGTAGCACAGTGGTTAGCGTTATGACTACGAATCCACCAAGTGGTGGTTCGAATCCCATACCGAACAAATCGAAAAGTTTTTTTCAATTTAAGTAGAAAAATGGGATTACTCATATAGAACGCAGTATCCAGAACATTATTAGAGTCTGAGATACACCCACTGCATGCAAAAATACTATGAACACTTTTCATAATTGAAAAGGTTCAATTAGTAACTACGAATATTAGAGTAGTCTAGAACCAAATCGATATTGGCTCTCCTCTTTAAGAATTAAAGAAGGTTGATGCTAATTGGTATAGCTACTCATACACTATAAACTAGTAAAGTAATCTACTCTAAGGTCTGAACAATAAAAAAAACCTGTACAGGTAAAAAAAAAAAAAACTTCGGTCGGGTAAAAAAAAAAACCTGTACAGGTAAAAAAAAACCCTGGCCGGGTAAAAAAAAAAAAAAAAAACCTGTACAGGTCAAAAAAAAAAAACCTGACCTGGTACCTGACTTGAGTTACTTGAATATACTTGAAATGAAATCTGACAGCCCCGAAATTTCCGGGGACGTTAAAAATAGAACAGCTAAATGTGGGGGGGTTTTGATAAGTAGTAACTTTCTTCTACTAACTTTCTTAATAAATTTTATCTAGCCTCATATACTCATCAGCCTATATTTAAAAGTAGTAACTTTCTTTGATTAATAAATTTTATCTACATGTACTCATCACCCTACATTTAAAAGTAGTAACTTTCTTCTACTAACTTCTTAATAAATTTTATCTAGCCTCATATACTCATCAGCCTATATTTAAAAGTAGTAACTTTCTTTGATTAATAAATTTTATCTACATGTACTCATCACCCTACATTTAAAAGTAGTAACTTTCTTTGATTAATAAATTTTAACTGGCCTTATATACTTCATTGCCCTTCATATACTTCATTACCCTATATATACTCATCACCCTTCATTTAAAAGTAATAACTTTCTTTGATTTACTTTACCATAAATCCTCATGATAGTTGTGGGGACAATCTGTCTCCCAACTTTCAATTTTTATAAAATATTGGACATTTATACTGTAGGTATATTCTGTATTGAAACAATAATTTTTATTAAGTATGTGGCAGTTTTTAATTTTTTATTGATGTTTTACCATTATTTTTTTAAAATATTGGCTTTGTATCCTATATTTTATCCGTGTCTGAAAACTGCGCTGAAACCCGTCTTTTACATACTACTAACAAAATCTAAAAGCACAACCAACGTTTTTCGTTCATTAAAAAAATTACAGCCAAAGAGCATTGGGGGGACACTTTCGGGCCACCCTGTATAATAACACCTTTAATTTATTAATCTATTTGCAAATAGGTTAAAGTTTTCCCTCGAATGCGATCAGATTTTGCCATAGTTTAGATTAGGGGGAAGTCGACCGGCTTTTAAATCGAAGTCAAAGTTTTGACAGCTACGGAGACTTTATGAAACTGACAACGGCATCTTTTTGAGTATAGAAGCACGTTCTCATTGACGTTAAAAAATAAATTCAACAACGTTAAGATTGGACGTAGTGGTTAGATGTTGTTAGCATAGGGAAGGCCCTAATTTTCTTGAACCTGGCTTGGCTCAGAGTCGCGAATACCGCGTACCCACGAATTGCGATTACTTTACCTTGCGAGCCGTCTTGCTAAATACATGATAAATATGCTTTGCCGGGAATGACTAGTTGAACCAGTCTCCGTAGGAGGACCTTGAATACGCCAGATTAAATCAACCGTGTCTTCAAAAATCGGTTTGACAAATACCTAATTTGACCTTCTTTAACATATATTTGAAGCTGCGGTCAGGTATAAGAACATTCTGTTACATTAGTTAATAATTCTTCATAAATAAGTTCAGTGTTCAATATTTTATAAAGTCTGTTGCTAGTTAGTTTTAAAATCGTTTCATAGGTTTATTTTTTGGAGTTGGCAACACTTTTCCAATGACAAGCGGTTTGACAGCTGATTTCTACTCATTGTGGCTTGCAACAGCGTCTATTCAAAGCTTCCTGGAGGTCAGACTACGACGTCTTGAACTTGATACCAAAAGATCGACTGTTGCACGACTTCTGTGGCATGTAGCGCGATCTTGCTAGTCTTCGTAGTGCGCTCCGTTGATCATTTAGTTGTTGGCACATTATTTTTAAAAGTCAATAAAACCTGAGGAAACATTTGCAAAGCCAACACAAGGATAACTTTCGTTATCAATTAGCATCCTAAACTTACGACCTTTCTGCGCAAACTTGGGTACAACAGCCGTTATTTCTTTTCGAAGCTCTTACTGGCAACGCAGCATCTACTTTGAAATTGAAATTACGAAAGTCCGAACATGTCATACCTCTAACATATGCTGCTGTGTTTCTGTCACTGTTTTGACAGCAGAACATCTGTCAGTGTCAATATTACATGACGTTTAAAAATAACCAGCAGATGGCTCTCTCGTTTGTACAAAGTATGCTGAGTTTCAAACATGTAATTTAATTTTAAGCACTTTTGCAACTCGAAAGAAGGGTGGCATTCACATTAAGCAATTCAAACCAGCACAGCAAAATCAATGGCAGCCAAAACAATGCGAGCATCAGTGTTGAGCTCTGTGAAAGGTCGCCAGTTCTGGTAATTATATTTGACGTATAATCCTCCTGGATAAACATCCCTCTGGCATAATATAGATAAATGGGATTGAAATCGAAACCAGACCTTTGTTTACATGCCAGCTTTCCTCTGACACTCGATTCGCATTCGTCCTCGAAGACCTCCGGATCAAAGTGCACAATATCCGCACCATCTGCTGTGTCACCCGACTCCTTCCATTAAAATCAATAAAGTTGTCATTTTACTCCGCCGCCATCGCTACTCCACGTTTTGATTAATGAAGGAATAAACTACTCGTAGCATGTGACCCCATCTGCGCCCATGTACGTACAACAAGTCAAATGCAGTAGCTGCGGAAACTACACTGCTCCGTCGACGAACATTGACGTTAGCTGTCATTTGATTAGAGCTTGACATACAAAGGAGACACTCGTACATGTTGGGGAGTCGAGTCGCACACCGGTTGACACTTGTAATAAAATGTATTCCAGAATAAACAGCACAAAAAAAGGACACTTTACAACTGTTTGTGTGTGTGTGGTGCGTGCGTATATTTACAACCTACCATCAATCGATTTTTGTCTTCCCGCTCTGCGCCCTTTGGCGGCATAGCGGCAGATTATGGTGTGTGAAAATGAAACAAAAGGTTTCCAAGGACAGCACTGTCTTGTGTGCGGGTGTGTATATATTTGTCGCCCAAAGGGTAGTAAGCACTTCAATAAGCTTCACCCCGATATGAGTACCTTTAAGTGCCTATCGTAGAAAGTGTGTGCGGGTGGTTTGTTGGTCTCCCCCCATTGAAGGAATTATAGGCAATCCCGTCAACCGTATCTAGCGTTTTAGAAGTGTAAGCTCGGCAAGGTTACCTACGATATCCTTTTTTAGGTATTGATTTCGTTTCGCATATTGGAAGCAGGTGGACGCATAAATTTATTTACTTCATCTTTTTATTGTGTTTATAGAACAAGGTGCCTTTCGTAATAGAATTGGCGGGGCTTAGATCAACCATCTATTCAAGGCAACGAACCTTTCTTTCCTGTAAGCACACACAAATGTATTTGTTGAATTTATTTAATTTTCCCATTATTCCCTTGGGGGGGTCGTTTAATTCGTTTTCTCTTAACTGAAAAATACTCGTACTTACAAGAGTCTGCACTTGGCGGTTGGTATTCAAATAAGTAATACACGACAGTCATTGAATTTAAAATGAAATCGAATTGACAAACCAGGCGTGAGGTATAATAGCTAATAAAGGACAACCAAACGGAGCGTGCTACTGCCAATGGAATTTTTGAGGATTCTTGTGTTTGCAGACTTATTGACTGTTGGAGGTAGGTTGGAGATGGCTTTGTGTCGTTGTCGACTAACCACGATATAAATTCATCTATTTATAACTGTACCCTGTGTGCGCATGGATTTGACATGGAGTGGAGCTGGCGGCCATACAATTGTGTGTTTATGTAGAATAGTCCCTTAAGCGATGAGCTCTTGTAGCCTGTTGCTAGGGTCAGATAAAAAGTTTAACTGGAACCTCTGTTCTGTGTGAGGACTGCTCTAGAGGTAATTTTATGCAGATTGAGCGTGGGCACAAAATTGTACCACAAGAGTTTTGCTTGAGTGCTTCGCATATGGATAATAGCCTAGAGTATGATGTGAAGGTAGTCGAGCTCTCGCGATTGGTTTAATGATATTTTTTGAGATCGATACCCACCTATGGAGAGAGAAGATGCAGCGTGATAAAATGTACATTGAATTGTCTGTTATCAAGGGCGAAACTGAAATAATCAGTCATGACCGTTCCGTAACAGATATACCTACTTTAACGTTAACTTTTTCAACAGTGGTAACTGTCTCATAAAGTCTGTCAAACTAATTTTTACAGAATATTTCCACGCACAGACATTTTTCAATTGAATTGTCACCGTGGTTTTATATTTTTTACCAATGAATGCATTTTATATCGACTTGTGAAAACTGTCAACGGATCCAATGCACGTCAAAGGAGGGGGTAAACCATTTTTTTCGGCACATCCTTTGCGTGGGATCAACTTCCATAAGCCGGAACGAATTCGACGTATCTGTCAGTTGAATACGTCACCGCAACGTGCATGACGGATTCAATTGGTTGGGACTTTCGTCAATCAGTAAAAAGGAAGTCTAGTGTGAGCTTAAGACTGAATTGTATTTCAATATTTGCACGCAATACAGTTCTCAGATGTTGAAAAAAGCCCTCCGCTGGACACTTTCCACTCTTCGGGAACCAATTGCTTGAGACCTGCGTTACAAAAAATGTTCTTGTTCAATTTAAGGAGCTGAGCTTTTCTAGTAAAGATTAATAAAACACTCTAGCGAAACCGGGTGTTCTCCCAGGATGCTTTTAAAATTAAAAATCTACCGACTTTGCTGCTTTTGACAGCTAGGGCAGATGCTAACACTCAACGCAACAACAAAATTTGCTTGCCCAATTAAAATTAGCCGAATCCTCGGCTTTATCAAACATTTTAACGACTTTTTGTGATACTTTATTTTAAATTATTTTTCATAGATTACTACAAAAGCGTTCGCTAACTTTTTCGTAATCCCCAACACAGCCTTTTTGAGAGTCTTTTCCATTCTTACAACGAAATTAAAAGAACAAACTTAACATCTTCGCCTTTGAATTTTCCTCTTAAAATCGTCACTTCAATGACATTTGATTTGAGATTCTTCTTCATTAACATCATTTTTCACAATGCAATTTCGATAGATGTCTGACCGCACGCAATAGTAAGTCCGTCCAATTCAATTGGAATGACGAAACGAAAAGGACACTGACAGTTGACAGAAGTCATTAAATGGCCCAATATTAATGCATCGAAGAAAATTGTATTCGAGTGCATAACGAAACGCAGCATAACGCATAACGATTTAACTTGAAAGGTGGTGCACGTGTCCTTCGGTATAGACGTCAAAAAAGGTTCCATTAATTATAATCATCATTTCCACGAAGGGTGGCTCTCACAACACAATTTGCCTCAATATGATCGGCACTTTCTTTTTGCGAAAACGCGTTTTTAGAGGACGGCAAAATTAAACGATTGTCCATTCACAGGGCTGCCGTTTCATTATTTCTTTGAGGAGTATATAAGAAGTTTTTGTGCTTAGTACCGGGGAGTACAAAAACAAAAACAGATTTTTCAATTGAAGGGGTCGAGACACCATTCAGAAAAAAAAAAATTGTAATGGCAAGAATTTTCGTTGCTTAAAATGAACCCATTAATCAAATACTTTGACTTAAGAATGAAATTGTTGCCTACATCATTGGCTCCTTATAAAATACTTATGAAGACCATATTATTTTTACTCTGAACACTTGATTCTTGAAAAGAACTAGTTCTTGTTAACAAAAATTATATTTGAACCAAGAACTTTTAACTTACAATTTTTTTAAAAATCTCCAAATTCTTCGATTAACAATATTTTTTTTTTAAGTGAGCCTGTGGCGGCCATGTTATGTTCTGGTCCTTATTATTCAGTCGCTTATGCCAAATCACCATGACAAGTTACAGAAGTGAGCAGAACGTCCAAATTATAAAACTTTTTTTTATCGAAATGTGCTTTGCATCCATTTTATGGCAGACGTGGTGACCTTTCAAAGTCAACTCTCCAACGTTTGGTGGCCAAATTCGAGAAAAAAAACTCCGTAAAAAATCACCCATACATTGGATCCGTGTCAGCGTGAGAAGCCGCGACAAGTTGTTAACAAAATCCAACACACAAAATCTTAATGAAACATCAAGAACGTAAAATTTGTTTTGCAATTTCCTATACCTATAGAGGTAAATGTAAAGACAAGTGAAAATAGTTAAATCCGAAACTTAACAGCCGGGTAAAAATAGGAGTACATGCGGACGAAAAAGCAGTATACAATACTCCTATTGTGGTACTTTCGGCAGCGCTGATTCCGAAGTATTTGCCTGGCAACGTTTTAGTGTCAATTCGGGATCCAATTTAGGAACTTATGTTTTGAAACAACTAAGTAACAGTTCCTTTTTTGTTTCGGCAGTGGGACCAACACAATGTAGGAATTGTTTTTGATGCAAATCCTATTTATAAATTTTAATCTATTTAATTACACCATATCCACCAAAACTGTAAATTTAAAATTTCTTATATCCATATACCCCATTTTTTTTTTTTAAATAACAACTGGATACCTAACAAATACCTAATTGGGAATAGTGGTTACAGTAAAATATTTCCAATTGGGAATTTGTTCTTATTTGCGTAGTAAATAATCTATTGGGAATTGTGTTTATTCTGTGTGCCACAAACTTCCCAATCGGGATTCGCGTTTAATCTGTGTTGACAGTTAGTTCGTAGGAATTGTGTGCATGAACACACATCTCCACACATTATACACGCTGCGGACATAATATTTCATTGAAGAAACAATTTTGACACAATAATTTACCTGTGTAGATATAAAATCCCTAGATAGGAATATTCCTAAATGGGAAATATTATCTAACATGTATCTAAGATGTTACTTATTGGGAATATTTTCTGGTAAAAAACCCGTCTTAACGACGTCGCTCGTGACACATGAAATCGCAAAATGCTCCTTGGGTCGTGATGGACAAAATTAGCCCATTGTCATAGATTAAAATGTTCTCCATCCCAAACAAAATTGAATTTCCAATTCTGAAAAATTGCAATTTCTGATTTTCACACTTTAAAAGTTTCGGGGTTTGTGATAAATAAAAAATGCAGAGTGAAATGTCAAAGTGACGCAAAACTTCACGTCATGGACTTGTGCATGTGTTGATGAAAGTGGGGACGTTCAAGTATCTAGTTAAGTAAGTCTGACAGCTCTCTGACTAGATGTATCTCGGTTTTGATTGGGGGAAATGGGTCAACTGAGCATCTGTTTCAGTTGACGTTTATGGAGGGGTAGCCGACGAATCTAGTCAAGAAATTCGTGACTGAGTACTAAGTTGACAGTTCTCATATGTGGCTGACGCAGAAAAAGTGACGTTCCCGACCAATCTAGTTTTTGCGTTCAGGTTACATTTCATGTAGACCAATCTGGTCGACTTAAGATAACTAGATTCTTGAATGCGGCCAGTTGAATTGGGGGGAAGTAGTGCCATTTGTCATTCAACAACATAAATAATTTCGTTGAAAAACAAAACTAACGACGACTAAATTGTTCATACAAAAAATACCAAAATCGCTTTAATAGCGGGGGGTTAGGGTAGGAAGGTGAAGATTTGGGGTTTTCGATATTTTTTGATGCCAAATCTAAAAAAAAAAGTCCTCAAAAATAAAAAGTAAAAATGTTGTGGACATTGAAACCCTAATCAGCTAGCGGTATGAAATATACTTTACGACGGATTCTTATAGCTATTCAATATACACAACAAACTTCGTAAAGATCGGTCCAGCCGCTTCGGAGGAGTACGGCCACCGTGACACGACATTTTGTATACCCTCCACAGGAAGGTATTTACATTTGTAACGCCAAGAAGGAGTCACCGGAGACCTCATAAAGTGTATATAATCAGGATCACATTCTGAATCGATTTAGCCAAGTCTGTTTGTCTGTCTATCTGTCTGTCTGTCTGTCTGTCTGTCTGTCTCTCTGTCTGTCTGTTGAAAGCACAATAGAGCCCAAAGTAATTGACGTAGGTGAATGAAATTTGGTGAAAGGACTTATTTTTTTTCGGCGTCAGGTTGGTATTGAAAATGGGCTATGTCGGTCAAGTAGTTCTGGTACCACCCTCACAAAACCAATTTTGCATGACTTGTATGCAATGGAGGGTATCAAAGCATCGGCCAGGCCGATGATAACACTTTTACTTGTTTTAAATTAGATATGTCAAAATGATAAAATGACGAAATGACAGGAAAACGCTGTCGTTTTTGATAAGTGCACTCACAACTTAAGTTTAACGATTTGCAATTAACTGAAGCTCAACCTCGAAGCGGAGCAGCAAGATGAATGATGGACAGCCAAGAGCTGGAAATAAATAGATCTATTGAACCAAGGGCTCCATCTAGTGATTAGGACAATAAGCGAATCCCCCAGTCAATGAAAACCAGTTCCACTTTCCACCTCACGAAAAAGGTCTTTCTTAGTAATAAAAATGCTTGCGAACAACAAAGCTGCCGTCTCTGATTAACCATCAGAGCAAATTTAACCCCTACGGTGAAAGAAGATCCGCAACAAAAACTGACATGAGCAGAGTATGGCATGGGAAGTAATTTCCTTGCGTGCGCTTCAGGGCCTAATATCGATTTTGTTTGGCAGTATTAACATAGCGAATCCACAAACCACTCAAATAATAAAATCCACAACGCCGGCAGCTCTGAAATAGATACAGACACGAGTAGTGAAAGTCGCAGTTTCCCTTATCCACTAACCACCGACCGACCGACGTATAGTGGTTTGCCTATTGGCAGTAAATTAATATGCTCAGCTCAGCGTTTCATGTATAGCAAGTAGTGCACTCATAAATCTATTAACCGGTCGAAGAGCCCCTTTTTATCTGCCTTCTGCTGACGGCTCATCTACATAGGGCGAAGTGTCACATAAAACAACATTAACCCGCCACCCCGCCGAGATGAGATGTGACACATAAAAACCGCGCGAACCCATTGAATATCAAGTAGTTGCGGCAGCAACAACAGCAACAGCACCGGCATCAACCAAAAGGATAATAGCGGCAATAAACTTTATCACATTGTTACTGTGGAGGAAAGGTCGCGCACACAAGGCGGTTTGCACTTTCCACTTTGAGCGAAAGTTTCTTTTTAGTTACGCATCCTATATTATTCTCTGTCCCTTTGTGCTGGTTTTTATTTTTCATCATCATCAGAATTCCACAAGACCGAATGACATTCAAATTAGTTTCGTCTTGCCCCGGCGGCGGGGGTAGACCTGGGGAGCACAATGCGAATTCTTTTTCTATCTCTTCCTTTCATGTCGGGCTTTTGTTGTTGTGTGTTTTTTTTTTTTTGTTTACTTGGCATAAGTTTCCGAAAGTAATTTAAATTTTATTTTCAGTAAAAATGTAAACAAAAATGTTTGCCTTGAATTTGAATTAAAACTGCCGACTGAACGAGAACAAATAATTTCCCAAACTTGCCCACTTGATGGTTGGATGCAGGAAGGGGAAGAAAAAATAAACAAAAAACGAGGAGTGTACGTGTTGTCTTGTCTATCAGTGAAAGACGTAATCCTGCTGGGATTCTCCTGTTCCAATTTATATTTGTTCGACGCTATTCTTCCGGCTGTTGGATTATTCTGTTCCGGAGATGGACTTTGAATTTTCGAAAGGGTATTTTGCGGAGGATTTGTATTTTGTTTTTCCATTTGCGGAGAACAGTTAAGTGTCGCCAGTCAATCAAATATATTTTTATTTGTGCCCAGCCAATGGAAAATCCTCGGATATCGATGAGGAATCGCTTTTTATGGACACGCTCATCGAAGCGAACCATGCTTTGGATTGGTCGATTTTTTTTTTTCGCTTTCAAAGCGTTTTTAAGGATCAGGGTATACAGTTTGGAGAAAAGACCGAACCCAATGCCATCAGGGAATACTTTGGACCAACATGCATTGGGTCACTGGAATTTATGCCTCTCCAACTTTTTGTTTCCATACTAGTGCGTGAAATATTTCCTCTGTTTCGCAGGATGGTTTGTTTTTTGTTTCGTTGAGGACTCACTCTGTCGGCTTGTTATTCTAGAATCCATATGCTCTGACGTCGTCGTGCTATCGCACAAAAATGCCCACAGGGGTTTCATTTGGAGAGGCAAAGAACCCGGGATAATTGTCTGGTTGGCTTTTGACATTTCTAAAAAAAAGCAGGGACCCTAGGCCTAACTTTCCACAACCATTGGAAAGGAATGGAAAGGATCTACAATTTTTATACCGAGTCCAAACGGCTAATTGAGAAGCTCTTGCATGAGAGTTATACTCTCGGGTGTTTGTCAGACGTTCGCGATAGGTGGCGCAGAGGAAAAAAAAACCATAGCTTTGAATTTGACATTTTTAGTCCATAAAATAAAGTGAAGAACCAGAGCAGGCTCCATCCTCTTATCCTTGTTTTCTTACTTTCTTCTCATCAGCTACAACAAATGCATATTTCATTTCGCCACATGTGCAATTACTACCTGATTCGCCTGCAGTCTTACAATAAAAAAAATGCGACCAGGATCGTTGAGGTTAACTTCTTTCCAAGATCTTTCTATAACTGGTACAATTTTAGTCTTCCTAAGAATAAGTCGTTCTTTTGTGGCTTAGATTTCAGTGGTTACATTGTAAGTCGCCCACGTTCTTCTTTTTGTAGAGTTGTACTTTGCTGTAGCTTGCAGCTCTTTCCTGAGCTCAGTCTGTTGAGGGCCAACCGGACTTTCACTTCATGGTAAGATGGTTGGCTCTCCACTAGCTGATTTTCTATTGTCATTCCTGAGTGACAATTCAGTTAAAACGATGGTATGTCAGATGCTCACGCCAAAGCGGCGAAATGACAGTGTGAATTCTATGTGACGAATTCAAATTCATGCAGTTGTTGAGTAATGTCTGGCAGTGCTAATGGAACATATCTTCGAGTGACGTTTGCACGATGGCCACTCGCTACATTTTATGGCGTGTGCCGGCCCAAAACGGTTGGTAAATTTATTGATCTGATTCTCTTCGTTAATGGAAGGACGGTGTAAAAAGTTATAAACAAAATTCTGGTCTTGAATTCGAGTTACAGTTCAATCATATCTACCTGAAGAGTAAGTTTGAAAAACATCTGTCTTACAGCTCACTTTAAACACCAGGCCTCCCACCTATATAGAAGAAGTGCCCTTGCCAATTTGTGTCCACCAAGGACCCTGTTTCTTAGGCAATGATCTGTGCTGTAAGCCACACTTTGAAGAGCTAGTTTGTTGGTCAGACCGCATACCTTTCCTGATCTTTATTAAATACAGTTCGACAGGTGGACAAGAAGAGTAACTCTTCCTCAAATGGAAGGTGCTCGTTTAAAATTTTAACGTCACCTTAACCCGACACTGCTCCACACTTTATAAAAAAAAATTTAAATTAACCAGCCCCTACCAAGTATCGTTTGCTTTCCTAATTTAAATTCACCTCGCATATCCCTGGGGTTTTTGTAAAATGCAAAATGCACAAGTCGAACAAAAACTGGGATTTTACATAAAATGCACACGAGCCATGTGCTCGTATTCATTTTCATGCCGACCTGCTGCAGAATGTATGCCAACCTTAAATAGACTCTCTATTTGCATAATAGCTTACTCAGTTCTGGGGGAACTCGTTCATAAAATAGTTGTAAATGTACATATTCAAAGCACGGTCTAACTATCGGAGATAACGTTTTCTACGTCTTTTCGTTCGCGCAAGGACGTCTAACATCGGGTACTGACTACCAACCACCAAAACTGTTTACTTATTTATTATAGGCCCTCGAGCGATGGCGACAACCGCGATTCCTTTAATGAATGCAAATCTTCACTAAGTGCCTGTGCACGGTGAGGAATGGGTTCTGTTGGAACAAGGTCTCCTCTCAGCCAGCACTCTTTGTGGTGACAGAGAATCGTAAATGATTTTGTGTATTCGTCCTGACGAAAATAGGGTTGCGAAATCTGTTTACTTAGGCTCGAAGATTGTTTGAACTCGTAATCAAGGACTACGAGAATACGCTTGTGTGCGTGTAGTAAATAAATATTAATTAGTTTGACAAGTTCTTGACCAAGCGCAAGACCCTGTGATGGAGTGCGTCGATTTGTCATTAGTAAAATGGAATCCAATTATTGAGATTGGCCTTATTTTGCGGGCGATATGTTGACAGTTGAAGACAACTTTACGAGTGGTTGAGGAAGTTTTATTTTTCTTTGTATTTCTAAGTGGTGCTAAGAAGAAGTTTTGGTTTATAGTTTGATTGAGTGCTGCTTATTAGAAATTCCAGGAAGATCACAAGAGTCCTTGGGTTAGTGGTTGCAAACTAAGTGGAAGGCGGTTGTTTGAGAGGACGACAACGTGCCGGTGAATAGTTTGGTTGGAATTGGTGCTACTTTATCACTGGTTAATTGCCAGATAAATTTAAGATGAGGGCACGACAATATAGTTTTGGCACAATTAGGGGAAACCACTAAAATGTGAACTTCAACGCAAGATTATGCACCACGTTTCTTACTACAACTTCAGCCACAAAAAAAGTCTACTACAATCACTATAGATAACAACCACATTTTTAATCACAGCCACAAGCAAACTCTTAGCCACAACGATCAACGCAACCACAGCGATAGCTAAACTATAGCAACATCCCCAAAAATATTCCCAACGACACCCACAGCCACAACATCAATCACGGCCCCATATTTAAAGACACAGACCCAACCACAACCGGATACAATACCACAGTTGCAACCATAGCAACAATTCACACAATAGACAAAGCTACAACTGCAACATCACAGCTACAACAAAAACTGTAAACACATCCACCACAAACAATTCCGACTTTAATCACAGCTTCAACGAAAAGCAAAGTCATAACTTCAACTACAGCTCCAAGCTAAATCTCGGCTTCAAATAAGCTGCAGCCATAACTCCAACCACAAGCTCATACTCAAAAAAACAATCCCAACTTCAGCCGCAGCATAAATTACAGCCTCAGCCACAACATCAACGACACAGCCTCAGCCAAAACCACAAACGCAACAAACACAAAACAACTGACACAGGTACAACTACATAAACAGAGTCATAATGAGGACGGCAACTACAGCCACAACCACAACCTCAAACACTACCAAAACTACAGCCGGAACCACAGTTGCAACTAAATCTTCAAAATTAAAACAATAGCCAGAGCTACAACTACTAAATCACAGCCACAGCGACAACAGCTGCAACTACAAGGTGGGCCAAAAGAAGACATCCAATGTTGTTTGGCTCTCATTTTTTTTCTAAATGAAAAACTTCGATTACGTTTTTCGATAATGTTTTTTTGAACCTTTAGAATTTTATTGGTCAAGTCGAGAAGATGATATCGGCCAAATGGGCGCCGTCACAATTGATTGTACAACCACAACCACAACCACATCAGGGACACAACAATTGAAACAGCACTGTCCTAAATAAAGTTGCTTAGTCCCAAGTATTGTTTATGGAGACCAGGAAATGTTAAATTTTGTTTACGAATTTGTTGATTTATTGAAAAGTATGTATGTCTCCATACAGCTACATTCAGTATTGTGCTATACGAATACGTGTATCGCCGTTATGCCGTCTTCCTGGCAGAGATAAAACTCGGTCTCTGAAATGAAACCTGTCTTGTTTAGGTGATTCCGAAGTTGACAGTGATCCCTACGGAACCACAATAGCTTTCTAATGGTATCCCTTGTAACGTAACACCCCCGTCCGAAGCGTACCCGAACCCAAAAGGGTAAGGGTTTGAAGCGTTCGAACTCAACCCCCTCTTGCACTATCACCCATGCAAGTAAGGATCGAATCCATCAGTGTCGAAATGCTTCCGCTTCTGCTGACGATTGTGTAACCCTCCAGTCAACTCTTTCCACCCCTATGACCCAAGGTCACAGGATCCTTGAGGCAGTCCGGGCGGCATGACAAGAGGGGTGTCCAGGCACTTGAGGCTCAGGCATGACCGCCTTCCCGCGCTAGCTCGCCGGTGGGTGGGGATCTTGCCACAAGCCCTGAACATGGGTTACTTGTTTTTACATGCCTGTTGACTAAATTGTGTTCATGCTGTAACCGAACACCAAAACCAAAGAAACAAAAAGATAAACTGCGAGGCCCGAATTAAGCTAATGCACACTTCCTTTAACATGGAAACCCTATGATGTGGATAAAGCGGAGAGATAAGATGGAATCTATCTCCGCGAGCTGACCCACCCCTAGCTGAACGTAATGTCCAACACCTTGGTCATCGCGACGCTCAACTTACGATGACCCCTAACTAACAGGGGGCTTCTAATCGAAATGATTAAATACCCCTATTTCCTCTCTCTCCCATCTCTCTAAACATCACCCTCCCCTTTACTGACACATCCTCTCGAACAACTTCAAAACTTCAGCAACATTCTGAACAACAATTACCAAGCTGCATCCAATATCGCTGAAAAATAATCATCCCAAAAAAAAACAAAATTAAATCTTCCCCTTATCTTCGACAACTAAAATTCAATAGTCGTAAATGGAACATTACGAAATGCTTCCCGAACATAAACAAAAGAGAACTTCAGTAGTCCTTTTTATAAACTTCTTACAAAATCCTTTATTTCCAAAATAGCCTAAAATCTATGTACCTAATTAATCATATAAAAATAATTCCGAAATTTCCGAACAAATCGTTAAAACATCAAACAAAATAAACTGAAGTTATACGCTCTCTATAAACGAGCTTTTTGTCATGTAGCTTAGCAAATCAAACGATAACAAAATGATCCGATACCCAGTTGGTCGTATTCGGTCGCCAAACTTAAAAACAAGAAAAATCTTAAAAAGGTTCTTACGCCTTACGTTACGTGAAAATATCCAAATTTTGAACGATGCGTTACTTTAATCCCTATCCAAAACTCTTAACCAAAAATTACGTTAATAATTGTATTCTTACTTCACTGCATCGAACGCAGACTAAACAAAAAGCTTACGAAAGTTTGATCAACGTGCTATTAATTTCTCACTCAAAAATAAAAACTCTAACTCCTACACCAATAGGTCACTTTCACAGTTTGATTGTTCAAATGAAAAAAAAACACAAAATGTACTCACCCCTTCAATATTATAAGGGTTACCAATACCAAACCGTTGCCCAAGGGTGGGGAGATGAGGTGCACCGCATTCCGTCCTTCGCTTATAGTTTCGCGAACACAAACTGTTTACCTAGATATCGTATTAGGAAGAGAATTTCATTTGAACAAATTATTGTGTTACAATTAAAATGACCAAACACTTAGCTTTTCAATTCCCTCAAATAGAGCCCTCTAGTGAGCAATAGAGTAACAAAAAAAAAACCCTGGATGGTGTCTCTGCTGCTGTTGTAGATGGATGGCGAATTCGGCGGTGGATTTGGCTGGATGGCGATCTCGGGTGATGAGCTTTCCCACGAAGATTAATTTCCTCAATTCCGTGGAGATTGCGGGGGCGAAGATGAAGGTGCCCTTGCTGACGGGTGCTGATGACGTGGCTTATACCAGTCGGAGTGGTAGCACTTACGTGGCTTTCGCTTTCGCTGTCGATGGCCTTGGACACACACACAAAGGTGAAAGCGTGGGTAAGGCCGGAGTTCGATGGAAACGTTCGTCGGGGTGTGGCGGTGGTCGAATTAAGCTTCGATTCTACCTGCAGCGTTACCAACGTACTGTGAGCTTCGCTGATTGGGCAAAGCACAACCAACAGAATTCGGCGTTGCAAAAAAAAACTTCTGTTCTAGACCTTGGTTGGGGTGGTTTGCGGCGGTTCGGGACGGTGGGTTGCGCAACGTGGAAACGAGGAAGGAGATAATGTAAGTCGCGATAAGACAACGGCTCCTGGACCGCGTGGTGTAGCGTGGAAGGCACCTTCGGGGTGTCTCGAATGACGGGTAAACGATGATTTTGGGTGTGATTCTCAACTCGTGGGATATGATCACACGAGATTTAAAATTTACGTTGAACACCGATTACTTTTTTTTTCTTGCACCGAGTAAAAGTAAGTAGCAGCACTTCTCACGCCACCACTGTCTGTTGTTTCGCGAAAATTCTCGATCTCCTGCAGCAACACGTCCGAACAGCACGCCGGTTCCAAACTTTCTCTTCCTTTCCGCCTTCCTGGAGTGTGAAAAACTCCCTAAGCGATCTGCCATAATTTTGCCAAATCGACCGTCTCTTTTGCTCTTATGTAGGAACCTTATGGCAACATCTTTCCTAACGCCTGACAAACTCAATTTTATTGGAAAAAATCCCATTTACGGCTAAAAATGTTAATCTGATTTTTTTGCACCTTATTAATACAAATAGATATTTATTTAAATGAAATCCTATCACCAAACAGCGTCTAAAAATCATGCCATAAACTGAGCGAAATAAAAAAGACTAAGACACCAAGATGTCAGAGTCACGGATGCTCTTCTCCACGCCTGTCTTTCCAATTACGCTCAGTGCGGACATTATCCGGAAGTTGCGTTCGCCATTACTTTCCCGATTTTTAAACCAGTCGTTACCGGAACCAAAGAAACAAAAATAATTTTTATTAAGGTAACATCGGTTTCCTACACCCTTCTTAGACTTCCGTCTGTGATGATCAACCGTGCCCCTAGGTTAGGTTAGGGAGGTAGCCCCCTTTGGACAGACATGCACTTAGACCATAGCTTCATTCATTGAAGGTTAGTTATGATATCATTGATGTGGCTAGTAAGAACCTTGTTTTTTCTTACAAACTAGCTTTAAGAAGCTGTCAGTAGTATGGGCAAGCGCTTCGTTGAGAAGCCCGAAGGGTAGCTGAAATTGTCAACTAAGTTCATATCCGCCGTCTATAACCTTTATGAGAAAGGCAACTTTGCTATGGAACAGAAAGGGCTGGTTGAAGAAATCTAATTCATTTTTCGAATTGCCCAAACACCTTTCTCAGCGACATTCAATTTGACAGATGATAACTGATTTGAGCTCCTTTTGCTTTGGCATTATCACCTTTGATATACGGTCCCAGTTGCCCGAAAATCTGCTTAATAATTAGGCTTCTAGGTTGAGCTTTATTCCAGCCGTATAGAGCCAATCCCCGAAATCATACTTAAACGTTAACGACACAAAATTGTCCTTCTAGTAAACTGAATACCATGGTCTTGTGTGTGTGAAAAAGACCTCGGTCCTTAGTTCACGGGAATCTCAACTGCCAGGCCTTTAAACACTCTTCATTTTTCCAGAGTGTAGACTTTTCAGTCTGTGGATCCCATTCCACAATTGGAAAACACGTTTACCCCACGTCTTCTAAAATATTCCAGAGCGGTCGGCAATTCGAAGGTCTTTTGAAACACACTTCATCACACCTGCGCCCTGCAATTGTTTTTCCTAAGACTGTTTGCCGTCCAACCACCTACCCTTATTGCTTTCTAATTAGTATTCCCCTCCAATAACAAGCTCGTTACTCTCTAATTTATTTAATACCCATTAGCAATTTAATTGCGACGAACGAGCCAACTAAAATAAACTCTATCGATTGGGAGGTCCCAACACATATGGCGAATGTGTATTAAATTTCACTATACAATTAACCCACACCTTAAGTCGTAAAAAAAAGAAACAGAATCACAAGTCTTAAAAGCTTAATCATGTAGGTATTTACAATGCACGCTATGATTACATTTTCACTGGAACAAACTGCAAGAAACTCAACAAAGAAAGCAAATTTTTAATCAACGCACTGCAGGATATTTTTAACACCACAGGCGAATAATAATTACACACACCCATGAACATGGGGTGCTGCTGGTGGTGGTGGTGGTGCGAATCAGGTCAAGAAGTAGCGTGATTGCTGGTGATGGCTGCTTTTGTTGTTTCGCCGTTGCACTCGCTTATCCTTTGATCCTTTAGAAAAGCACCCCGACACAGTGAGTGGAAGTGAATATAAAATTAAAGAAAATGAACAAACAAACACCTCTACTAAATCAAGTGTAATTTACTGTTAACTTTGCAGGATTAATTATTACCGCACGTAAATGGAAGCGACAAGGAGAATAAATAACGCCAAGGAAGACCGGCGTAAAGTGATGTTGCACACGAAGGAATCCCCTGTGGATGAATGCGATGTGGGAAATTGTTGTGAATTAAAAAATAAATAATTTAAAATTGATTTTCCTTCGCCTGCATCTGGAAAATTGTTGGTTCCCCTTCCACTGGTAGCTTCTTTTGAGAAGTTGCCGTGTGTTCATGTCGTTAAAGGTAGGCTGTATTGCGATTCGGAACTGGATTTTTGGGTTAATATCGAGTTGTGGGCTTTTTACAATGAAGTACAAGTTGGCTTTTTAGCTTTTTAGAAATAATCTTCCGTCAGAAGTCAAAGTGGTAATATTTTCAAGAGTTTATTCTTAGTCTTGGAAAATGGTTTTGGAAGTTCATATGTTCGGAAGCGGCTCCGAATAATGCAAAGGTTAAAAATTTAACTTGCTAAAATACTGCTAAACACTTGAGCAAATATCTTCCTTGTGAGAGATCTTTCAAAATGTTACCTCTGTTGTCAACTCAGCATTTAAAGAAAGTCGACCGCTTATAAAGGGTTTTCCGCAGCCTGTGGTCTATCTAATTTGGTTTAATATTGTTTAGTGATGCCAAATTATTGCTTTGACAAGGTGCACGATTGAGCAGCATTTCTTTCTGAATGAGAAAACTTGACTTCTAAAGTGAGTGTTTGTCAGTGCAAACGTTGCGCCAATTTTACGGTCGACTCTCCAACATTTGGTAGCCAACCGGCTCGGCAAACAATCAGCCAACAGCCCTATGCCGACTAAAGGAACGGCGATAACATTGCCGCTGTCCGTGAAAGTGTACAGGAGAAACCAAGGCATTTAATTCGGTGCCGAAGTCCGTTTGCCGCAGAATTTTCTGTTTGGACTGGGGCCTATACCCGTCCAAGATCCAACTGACCCAGGAGCTCAGAGTTAATGGCCATAACCAACGCGGTTTTTTCGCTGACTCACGCTGACTTCAGAGAGTTTGGAAGAGGACCCCAATTTTGGTGGAAAGATCATCTTAAGCGACGAGGCGCCATTTTGGATGAACGACTATGTGATCAAGCAAAATTGCCGTATATGCGACGAAGCCCATCCAAACGAGGTTCACCAGGTGGCAATGCATCAACAAAAAGTGTCTGTTTGGTGGGGATTTTTGGCCTCATTGGTTTGTACTTTTTTGAAAAAAGACGTTTGTGCGGCCACCGCCATGTGGAGGATGTGGAGGTAGACGACATGTGGTTTCAGCAGGACGGCGCTTCGTGCCACACAGCAAGCGCCACTAAAGACATTCTAAATATATGAATGATTTAAGGGTATGCGGTTATATCTCGCAGAGGTGAACTATCCTCCAAGATCGTACCATCGCTCGACTTCAGCTGGATCTATGCTACAGAGTCTTTTAAAAATTAGAACATTAGCCGTACATGTCGCGCTAGTTCGCCCGCTTTCTTACTGGCTACAATGTCTTCATGCCTAGGCTCCAGGGACCCAGCAAAGCAATACCTTGTGTTGTCTTCGCGAAAGCACTTCACAAGCTTCACTTTAATTTCTATGGCAGTTAAGGCGTTTTTAGCTGCTAAGCAGTCAGTTAAGAAGATGGTCCGGAGGTATTGCTCTTATCGCAGTCTCACAGACTACTCTTTTCACTGCCAAGAATTCCGCTTGCAAGGCACTGCTGTCAAGACACTTTTCATTGCCAAGAATTCCGCTTACAAGACACTGTCTGCAAGACGTATTGATGTTGAGATGCCACACTCCGTTGTCCCTTTTTAATCCCTGGGTATACACGGAAATGGATTGCGTGTTGGCTCTAATTCGATCTACATACTCTTCCCTACTGGGGTAGGCACTTGAGGAGCGTTTTAAAAGTTCTAAGTATGGCGCGATGTAATCGTCGATATGTAAATTACTAGTATTTCAGTAGGATCGTTAAGTGACCCGTTTCCAGTTTACTGATTGACTGATTCTCATTCGCACTTGTTGCCGCCAATGCATGCACGAAGAGATCTAGCAGAAGCAAGCTTGGGCACAGCCTCAAGTCCGGCGGTTTTGTGAGTATAGGTCTTACAATCAGTAATAGCCCAAGAAATACCCACTGTTCGGCATCAGCTGCGTATTGATATTAACTTACTTAGGGATGAGTCGACATCGACAAGGCATAATTTAAATGAGGTCGTCGAAGAACTAAAGCTCATCTCATGTAAACTAGACACGGTCACTTTGGAAATTCATCCATCCGCCAATAAATCCTTACATGACGAACTAATAGTTTCTGGTCCTGAGGTTGATGTAAATACTCCGCCTTTATCTAACGCGCCACCCTCTGCTCACATACAACCTTCTTCTCATTCAATCGCATCTTCTTCTGCCGATGTCCAAGTAATGAACAATAATACTCCAGGCAAAACTGACGTTGCTCCT
Source organism: Cheilosia impressa (assembly GCA_948293265.1). NCBI lineage: Eukaryota > Metazoa > Arthropoda > Insecta > Diptera > Syrphidae > Cheilosia > Cheilosia impressa. Next base: position 6,854,750 of record OX411882.1, read on the forward strand.
TTCTTCCTGACGGGCGCTCCGAAACATGCTAATGCTTCCTGGGTGCAGAAATTCTTCAGTCGCAAATATTCTATTGCCAATCTTGATGGCCAGCAGGTAGCTCCTTTCAAACAGAAGTGCAAAAGTTTTAAGATTAACTTAATCAATAAATACGCCTGGATATTTTCCTCGGACGAACCTATTACCATCGACGGTATGGTGATACATAAATGGAATCCTTCAAGCTCAAAAACTAAATCCTGCTATAATTTAAGCTCAAAAACTAAATTTAGCTCTAATCCTAGGTTAAGCTTAATAACTAACCCTAGCTCTAAGAAAACTAACTTTTATCATAATAATAATTCTAACTCCTTTAACCCTGCCTTACCCCCTCCTCTTAGTACCTTCCCTAATTCCAATGATAATATTCCTAGCTCTCATCCCCGTAACAGAGTGTCTTTCCTATATCCAACGCTACATTTCATTAACAAGATCACAAAAACAACTGTTGTTTCTGGTGATTATGGCCGTTTTGTCTCGCTCTCGCCTTAAAGAAAGCAATATTTATGACAATGTTCACCTTTACCTCGCGTACTTACACGACAAACCTAAATCTGTCTGCATTGATGGAGAAAACAATATGCATGTCGTGCACTTAATTTTCGAAGCTGGTCTCCCATCTGAAGTTTTAGCCCTTAAACGACTCTTTATAGAATATCACGAATACTTCAATATCTCACCGCTTCAGGTATCTAATGATTTGTCTTCACATGCGGCACTTATAAACTCCAAATGTTTCTCTTACCTCCGTACAACCCATAATAACTTTTTTCGTCATCAACCAGTTCAACCCTAATAAAATATCTAATGTACTGTCCCAACCCTCTCACTCAGACAGAAATAACCACAATCACATGTCTCTTTATTACCAAAACGTCAGAGGTCTTCGAACAAAAACCTCAGAGATCTTCCTCAATTCTCAAAAGCTCAGCATTTCCTGTTTTCCGTTTGGTATAAAAGCAAATTAAAGACATTTTTCGACGGGGTCCTAAAAAAGTTCACTCTATTTTAACTCTGAACTTGATAAGCGCGTTTTAATTGTAGAATTAGGAACGTATTATGAGCTGAAATACCGGACCATCTCTGATTGCTTTGTATGTGCAGGTAGGAATTCTTAACTGGCTGATGTGCTTTTGAACTAAAATGTCCCATTTAATATTACAGTGATGCCAAAGCGAAAAAAAGATAAGAATGAGTCAGCTGACAGTTCGTGGTTAGTAAAAATGGAGCACTATACGAAAGAACAACGCATTTTCATTGTTGAGCAATATTTTAAAAATAGTGAGGTTTTTCAGCTACAACTAAAAAATAAAATCGCCTATAGTGATTTAAAACCATCACCTGTGAAGAGAATAATTGAAAAATTCATTGAGACTGAATCAATTAGAGATCTTAAACATACTGAGTGTCCTGTCATAAGTCGTTCAACAGAAAACATCGATGCGAGAGTATTGCTGACAGTCCAATTCGTCACCGAGGTCAAGAATTGGACATTTCGAGAAGCTCTCTACAGCGAATTCTCGCGAAAGACTTGAAACTTCATGCTTACAAAGGTCAATTGACTCAAGAACTGAAGACTAATGACCATGCAGCGCTAAGAGAGTTCATTGAATGGATTTTGGAACAACAACAAGTGGATGCTTATTTTTGGAACAAAATCATCTTCATCCAGATCTTTTAACTCAATTGGACTTTTTTGTTTGGGTTTTTTTTTTTAAGTCAAAGGTTTATGCAAACAAGCCCACGACCACCATTGAACGTATTAATGAAATTCAGACACATTTATGCGAAAGGGTTATAGAAAATTTCAATAAAAGAGTAGGTACGTACTTGCCAGCAAAGGTGGCTGCCATTTAGCCGGTGTGCTATTCCATACATAACCCCAATCTGTATACCTAATGTTCCCATATTTATTTTGCTGAGATGCAGGATAAAAAAGAAATTTTTGCATGATATTGCTATGCATTTTTAATTTTTATTTTTTACTAGCTGGTGCCCGCGACTTCGTCTGCGTAGAATTAGTACTTCAAGTAACTCAATTAAAATTGTAGATAGAGTTCTTGACCAATTTGATGTTTATATAGTTTATGGAAATGGTTTTCCCGTCTGCTTTTTTGGTCATAGGCGTTTGAATGAAACTATGTTAGTTCATTGCTTTTTCCCGACGTTTCGGCAGGGATTGCTGCCTTCTTCAGGGTATAAAAATGAAAAAAGTCAAACTGCTAAACACAGAACAATAACATAAACTTTAGCACAACTTTGAAACAAAAGTTTATATTATTGTTCTGTGTTTAACATAGTTTCATTCAAACGCCTATGACCAAAAAAGCCGACGGGTAAACCATTTCCATAAACTATATATACTCAATTAAAAAATTCATATCTTATGTCATTATTCTCAGAGGTCCCATCTATCCCTATAGGTACCAAAATTAATAAAAGTTGGTTTTACGGCCGTGAAAAGGAAACAATCTGACTTTCGCATTTATAAAATTAAGATTATATCAAGACTTCCTTGAATTTTCAGTGCAAATGACAACTGGCAACAAAACTATGTTTTGAAATAGCAAAACGATGCCAAATTCGCACAGTTATTATGTGATTTGACTATTACAAAAGTATAATCTATCACCTTACCTTACGCAAAATGTTGTTCATAAACTAAGCTCCAGCGCTCCTACCCAATTCCCCCGCAAATTTTACTGTGAACAGTGAAATTGTGATTTGTGAATACGTGTGAAAAGTCATAAGAGTATCATGTTTTCACTATAATACTTTTGTATCTGTAATCCATTTTGCAGTCGACTCTCTTTCATTGCGTCGTTTGTACGGGCAGGATGAATGAAATGAAAGTATTACCCTTAATCATAGTTTGTAGTTTTAACACAGAGTTTGCGTAGATGAAATTTAATTGTTAGATAATATTTTCAAAAAGTAAAAATAAGCACCTAGAAAATCTCTTTTTTTTGACACGTCATTTGTCAAGATTGGTTGAGCTTGTGAACCGCAAGAAGTAAATATATTACAAAACACAGAAATAATATAGACTGGAATTTAAAAGTAAATCACCTAAAAATTAATTGCACAATTCGAAATTAACGTTTGGATTGATTGTCGATACACACGAACCATTCGCAGTGTGCACTTCATCAAACTCAACTCACCTCCATGAAATCACTTTTCGCTGGTAATTTTCACAAAAAGTCGGTTCAAAACAATGTATTTAATCAAATTGAATTACAAAAACTGTCGAAAGCTGATAAAAATTTGATAAAACTTGAAAAAAATGCTGATAAATCGCAACGCACGTCTGCAGAGCACAATAGTAGGTATGCAATTGAAAGACTGTGCAAATGAATCAGCTGCCAAACGTTGATACACACAACGCCATATAATGGCAATACCGGAACCAGCATTTGAAATCATGTTCGTTTTTAATGTGTGACAAAAAACATTGCTACAAAAACAAAATTTGTCACACAAATTTGGTGCAAAAACAATTGTCGCAAAAAATTATGTAACGCAAACATCTATCATGAAAATGACGCCGTGAAATCGCTCAATACAAAACGTATGGGAAAATGAATTTTCTTCATCATTTTTTTTTTGAGGAATTTTTTGAGTATTCTTCTTGTTTGGCCGCAGACCAGTCCGAATTGGTGCGAATCATCAAAATTGGTCCAGGCGTTCTCGAGTTATAAGCGTAGTAACTAACATCACTTTCTTTTATATATTTACCCCCGTATTAATAAACAAATGTGCACAAGTTAGTTAGCTAGCAGGCATCAGATAGCATACAAAAATTTGACGTAACTTCTGAATAACGAGTTGATAAGCTTTACGCAGCGTTTATTAATAAGGGGGTTAGAGTTTAAAGTATAATGTTTACAATTCATTTTCAATGTTATCAGAGTACTTTGTACTCGATTGAATTTGAAAAAGTAAGTATGTATATGTTGGCATGGTGAAAGTGAATATTTTGATGCCCAGCAGCGAAGTTATTGGAATTTGCAAATCGGACATTGCGAGCAATTCTCAATTTTCAATAGGTATCTTGAATAGAGAGAGGAAAGGTTTTCAATTTTGATTAATTAATTTTGCGTGCGCTTTACAGGATTGATTTTTTGGCAGGATTTTGCATAGAGAAACAGGATAATCCTGCGAGATACAGGATAGATGGGAACGTTATGTATACCCTATGAATCAATAAAAAGCTTTCTAATTAAAAATCTGTATTTTTTATCAAAACTACATTTTGCGTGAATGATGTGACACCCTTTATTTATGTGAGAAATCTGTGAAGTAAAAAATTAATAGGTTAAAACTTTATCATCAAGCTTATTCCGACTGCAGCTGATTACAGCTGTTATCTCTATGCCATCCAGAGGACACTTTATTGATTTATTAGATGAGTCCAGTTGCCCAGTGGTATATTTGGTGAGAGCCTGATAGATGTACATGCGTCGATTTTGCGCCGTCCCGATTATTGGGACATAAACCGTCGTATTTCTGATTGATTTTGAACAAAGTCTTAAAAAACTTGTTAATAGTTTTAATGCTTAGACTTAAAATTCTCTTTATTCATATTTTCCATATCTTAATGTTTTAAAAATCTAAGTGTATAGACGAAATAACTCACTAACAGTACAGTGAATAAATTCAAACAATTAAAAACTAACACAACGGTCATATATTGTTTGAATTGATCTACCAATATGTATGTATATTTTACAGGAGTACCAATCCATACTTTACACACTCCGTACAAATCTACAACAAATAGACAAATAAAACGAACACCGAATGTAACCCTTCACATGAGAGGTCGGTCGGTACGTTATGAATAATTTAAAAATACAAAAAAAAATCAATGAAACAAGAAACTCTCACATGTCTACCCTCCCTCTATATGCGCCCTTCAATACAGGTGACATAGAACGGGGCAATATGGTAACTCGCACTCGGCTAACCCATAAACTAATCCAACAGTATTCTCTACAAACATTTATTACAGGAATGTCCTAACGCACTTGGTGGACGCGGCAGTTGGGCGTATGTCACGCGACAAAAGTCACTCGCTGATACCGGTAACAGCAACAACGGCAGGAGTGCCAACGATAACAACGACGCCCACCGTGGTAGCGTCAATGGCAACGTCCGCCATTCTGGGCGAAGAGCTTCGCGCCACCATTTACATGACTAATTGTGTCAGTTTCCAAAGCGAAATCCTAACAATCGATGTCGACTCCGGGGAGATGCTCAACATTGACAGGTACATAACCGTGTTACCGCCATTCGAATACAGAATGAAATCTGCGGGTGGTCGTGATTGTTTATTTTTTTCGCATTTCCCAGTTATATAGGTAATGCGTCACCCTAAAATTTGAAGCACGAACAGATGATAACAACTAAAAAGTCCCCAACAACACTTGATACTTTATTAGAAATTATATTATACGAATCTTAGGAGTTTCTTGCTTTTTCTGCAATTAGCGTCCCTAAACCCACGTGATATACACCCGCCGACGCACGGTGCCACATCCTCTTGTCGAGTATTAAATCATTTTTTGTTGCTGTTGTTCCTATTGCGAGGTTCACATGTCATAAAGCAAGTGGGGGTGTAGACCCACAGCTTAAGTGCTTTTAGCTCTCTTAGCAAAGAATACCACAACTACAACAATAGAATAAGCACAATAAGCACTCTCAAGGATAATAGGAAAATGACAAGCACGATGAGATTGCTATTGCTAACAAACAGACAGGGGCGGGTCTGACACATGTTGGGGTCTGACACATGTGCGGGCCCGGATGTCTCAAAAGGGGTGAGTAAAAGAAAACTGTGGGGAGTTCTATACGTCTGTTCGCGGTTTACATGAAGATTGATGAACAAAACTTATTTTTGAAATATTTTTTAAGACTTTTAGCTGAGTTCTTATTCGCCACGCCTACTTTTAAGGGGCGTTTTTGACCAAAATGTGTTTTATTCTGCGGATTTTACCGTCTCAAAGGTGGCATTATTCAAAATACACAAACAGCGCAAAAAAGCAAAAGGAACCGACGCTTCTTTTAATATTTTAAGCTATCAATCAGCTTTTTGCTTCATCTAGAAGCTTAGTGGCAGACTTAGACCTCATTTATTCATCAATTTTTAATGTCCCACATGTCCATTAAAAGGGTCGCGATACTAGGATGCTTAAGGGAACTCCTTTTAACTCTCGATTTTGCGAGACTTATTTTGTATTAAATATCCAATATAACGAGTCACATCTGCAATATACCACGGATACTCCATTTCGAAAGCTTGCATTCGCGGTCTTCGTCTTTCGGTCATTTCCCAAGGTAGAAGGTGGACCAAATATCCAATTAGCTTAGCTTTGAGACCAAGTTCATCCTTCCTGATAACAGGGAGATCTAAAAAGAAATATATGGCCCAGCAGGTTCGTGAAGGAACCCTATGCCTTAATTTTTATTTTATTTTGACGAATGGAAGGGGCCTTACATTTTTTGCCAAGTCCAAAAGACTGAGTAGGAAAGCTCTCGTGGCATTTAAACTCTCTAATATTTGATGTTAAACTTTAAGAACCTCAGGCCCCTCGCTTAGCAGTCCAGCTGAACCAATGACCATTCCTACAGGAAAACTCAGCACTGCTCCTTCCATTACTCGTGAATAATACCTCTAGATAGTTAAACCTCTCCACCTGGAGACTACCTACTATTGAGCTATGACGAGTTGATCTTCTAAAGCTCCTAAGAAGCAATGATATTCACCAAGGTTGGCTCTTTCTTTATGGGTATCACTTTTGCATTTCAATCAATGACACACTCATTGAGTACTCCGATGAAGTCAAATACCTTGGAGTTGTCCTAGATAAACGACTAAACTGGAACTTCCACATTAAGAACTAAATAAACAAAGCAACAATTGCTTTATGGGTCTGTCGTCGTATGCACGGTAGAACCTGGGGTATTACACCGAAAATTACACACTGACTGGATCTACACAGTTATGATCAGACCCATTGTAACATATGCGTCAATAGTATGGTGGAACAAAGCTTTCCAAAAGAACACCATTGCAAAGCTGAACAAGTTACAACGCCTTGCATGCCTGGGCCTTTCCGGAGCAATGCGAACTTGTCCTCCAGCTGCTATTGAGGCTTAAATAGGGTTGACACCCCTTCGCATAGATTTAAAAAAAGTGGCTATATGCAGCTCAGCAAGCCTGGCACAAGGGGAAGAGATAAGATTAAGTGACTATCCAGAACTAATGACTCTTATCTCGGAACTTCCGAAACTTGACATGATCTGCGCGGTAACTGACCGACTCCCAAAGACACTATGCTTCAACAGAAAATTCTCCACGGAAAATTCTTCAAGGAAAGTGCCAATAAAATTCTAAACCTATCAAAAACCTTATAGGCTACCTAACTGGTCACCACAGATTGAGATACCACTTAAACAAAATGCACATAGTCAACTCTCCGGAGTGCCGGCTATGTCTCGAAGACGACGAAACAGCTGAGCACATCATGTGCGAAAACCCTGCTCTATCTAGCACTAGAAGGAAATTCTTCTTCCGTGAGCTACTAAGTCCTGATGAACTCATCTGCTGAAAACATTATCAGTGGAAATTCTGCTAGCCTAAATTTATTTTCTGGCAATGTCGGCACAAAAGATCTTTTCAGGTCGACGTGCCTCTTTATCGCATTAGCGAGTCAGAAGGTTTAAAAAAAAAAAAAAACTTTTGCAAGGCCATGTTAACTTCCAATTTTGGTTCACATCACAACCTTTCTGATGAGGTTCTAACAGCTCTGTATATACGGGTACTTCACATCTTTTTAGGAAGCTCTGACAGCTGCCGATGTGTGGTCATTGACTCTTTGAAGAACCTCTAACAGCCTAAGTAAAATATTTTTTAGGGGTTTCCGTAGCTTTATTTAATGCGCAGCTCTACAGTTTTCTGAGTCAAAGCTTATAGATCATAGAACTCATCGACCCATTAGAAAGTATAGAACCTTGGGGCACTCCTGCGTTTACGCCATCTACTACAAGTTGAATTGAATACTTTGCATTTATCCGCAGAGTTGCTGTCGTAATTCATAAGAGGCTTATTTGCATAGAGGACCGTCTGTTAGACCCGATCAAAAGCCTTTAAGAAGTGAAAGCCTACAGCTTAGATTTATTGTTTTTCGATTGCCTGCTCCCATTAAAAGGCCTTGCTTAAAACGTCTCCAGTAGATTGACGGCTGCGAAATCAACATTGCCTGTCGTTCATTGATCGGGGGCCTTTCAGATATTTTTTGACATTCCGACATTTGTTGCCTTTCCCCTTGCCTTGAATAGCATGGAACTTAAGTGTTAAGTAGGTGGTTTTACTGTGCAAGCATTTTCTTCCTCTTTTTATCTTTTTAGGAATCGTTTAAGTAAGGGCGGTCAGAAAAGCCTTTTTGGAGTAAGACATATGTTAAACAACTTTCTACTAGAGGTGTAAGTTATAGTACACCGTGTTTCAATTATTAAGCGCTGGAGAAAGTCTTGCTTATTTCAGAATCAAACACTCTTTACGTTTGCGCTTGCTCAAGAAATGCCCTTCTATTGTCATATAGCAGCTTGAGCAGTCATCTTTTAGGTTACGGCTTAAATACTTTTGGACTTTTATTTTTGCCCTTTAAAACTAATTTGTTGGGCTTTCTAAGGATTCACAGAAAAATATGTTGAAGGAACTATTTAGTGACCTGTAAAATCGGGGACTTTAGCGGACAGTAAAAGACACTTCTATCGAGTTTTGTCCCGTTGCCATAAAAAAATATAGCTCTCTAAGCATGCGATGTGCTTCGTGATCGAAATTTTACATCCGTCAGTTGATTCCACTTAAGTAATAGTTATGGCGGATTCCTCTTGTGCAGGATCAAGAGTAGAATTTTGAAGAAAAAATATCAGGCCTCTTTTTAAGGTTTTGTGAGTTTGCGATCTGCCTTGCTTAAGGAAGAGCAACTGAAGTTTTTGCTTATTGCTATTGGAATGCACGCGAGTCATTGGGGCTTGCAATAAGTCTTTTCCAAAGGTGAAACTCAGCTCGTTTTCAGTGACAACTTTGATTTTTACCCACTCACGTCTTCCCCTTTCTTGCCGTTCTCCCTGCGATACCGCCTTTTTATAACATTTCATCGCAATTCGGAGACGAGCCGGTCTTCCTATTTTTTAGCTTTTCTGCTCGAATTTAAATCCATCAAACTTCTGTAAAAAAAAGGTTATCAGCACTATGCAAAGAAATAACGTACCTCTCCTGGTTGTCTCTTGTTTTGCTCTCAGTATAGGATGATAGCTGATTTTAGAACAAGTTCCCTAAGGCAGAGGGACTTAAGACTTTCATTTCGTAGTCTTTTGACTTAGGATCTCTTACGAGAAATACTTTGGACGTTCTTGGAACTTGGATTGCCCCGAATCTGTGCTACTCCTAAAAAACTCCTTATTCGAGTCTGTCCCGTTTGGCAAATTGATGCCGTCTCTGCTTTTTAAAAAAAACACCTTAATGTCACATTTGTCTATAGCCTTTTTGTCGGGATCACCACAAGACACTCTCTGGATGACAGAGAGCCTTGGGCCTCGGCTTACTGTTCTAACTGTTTGGCTGCTCATGCTCTATCGAATGTACGAAAATTTTTAGTGATAAATTCAAAGATCTTGACAATTTTGTTTCGTTTTTCAAAGTTGCCATCATTGAATCTTTTCCGAAGCCTGTAGCTGCTTTCTTTTTAACAAATTTCTTTCGATGGTATGAAAGCAAAGCCCTGGAGGTGCAGTTTCATTTTATACGATTAGGGTCCGAGCTGCTTCACATTGTGATACGAAGGCTGTCGTTAGGTCATTTAAAGCTCATTGGACATCCTTTTCAAAACCCTGTCTTTGTATTTATATTAAAGACCCTCATAGATCTGGGACTATGAATATGTCGAAGGAGGTCTAATTTGTCCTTGCTTCTGTTGATTGCTTCTAGGGCGTTTTTTCGCTACCTATGCACTAAAGGAAACTGCTTTAGAAAGTTGAATACTTCCTCCTTATAGGTAAATGTGGGTCAATCATTGCTCTTGTAAAATTTGGCTTTCCTCTTTTCACCTTCTAGTTTTAGCTTACACCAAGATCTCCCTGCTCAAGTGTTGCTTACACAGTAAAGTTGTAGTTGATCCTATTACATTTGACTTCATATAAGTGAATCTTTGAAGCTTGTGGCACCTTCATCAACAACTAGAAAGGGTTTTTCATTCGAATTAAAGTTTGTACAGTGGTAGAGACTCTACCATTATAGTAACTTGGCACAAAGGTTACGGAAAACATATTGGAAAACAAATTACAAACAACATTGCATCTCTGCACAATCTCCCCAAAAAAACAAGCAAATATGTTGTGCTTAAGGGAGGTAAAGTGGTTCTTAACTATTTTCCTTCACCCATTTTTATATAACATAAAAGCTGTCCTAGTTTCATATACCAAGTCAAGTTTGACCGCATGGTTGTCATGTCTTGCGAGTCCCATCAAATACCAACAGCCTCCATTATAATTCATTTAATCCCCATTATTATCATAGCAGCACTGAAATTCCCATAAAAATTCACATTTGTGCGGAGAGTCATAAAATTCTCCACCATACGACCCATTTCGGCATTGAGATTGAACTACAATTACTATCCTTTGAATTAATTCACAGAATTCCGCCATATGGCCGGCGACTTAATTTTCCATTGACTCGTGAGTGTGGCTGTGTGTATGTGGGTTTATTACACACTTGCTACTTACGAACCGACACCAAATTTTGGGGGCATGATGGTAATTATAGTTATCGATGCGACAATCTTTCATCCATAAAACATTTACATTCGCGTGCCTATACTAAGCCTCGGGGACGTTTGACTCTAAAGTCCTCTTTTGTTAGTGAACTCTAAATCCCACCCAGAATTTTATAGGAATGAAACAAATTCAACAAAAGTCAACTTTTTCTGCCAGCTATTTTGACTCAATTTTATTGTTTCACCAGCGACGAGCTTCAAGATGTCGTTGATGTGAACCAAATGAACAAAAATGTGTATGGATTGACAGAAAAGAAATTTGAAAAACTAAAATCTTTTGTGAATTGGGTTTGTTTGGACCAGGATGTGATCTAACAACTGCCCAAATCCTGAAGGAACTACCCTTCATAGCATTGGCTAAACTTAAGAAAGAAACTGGAAGAAAGCAGAAATAATAGTTATACCTAAACGGCGCAGGGTCATAAGTCCACAGGCCAAAAGTCCACAATGGACTTATGACCCACCTAGGTGGGTTATGAGTCCACAAATCCATTGTGGACTTATAACCCACCTAGGTGAGCCAAAAGTCCACACAAAATTCTTGTGGACTTTTGACTCACTGACTGTGGTCTTATGGCTCACTATGGTGGGTCATTGTCCACAATTCTCAAAATTTAAAGTACAACAAAATTGAGAAGTTTTCTTTGATTCTCTCTTAGACTATAATGTGTCTCTTGAACAATATTTCAGGAGCGGATTGACACAAAATGTAAACAAATACACAAGCATACAAGGAGTTGAGAAATTTGTTGTTAGTACTTTTCAGACAGATCTTATTTTCAGTTAGGTGTTGATGTTTGTTTAATATTTTAATCTCAGAGTATATCGGTAAGCCTTCACTTGCTGATAAGAGTCTATCAAAGGAAGTTGTTGAAGCGCGTTTTTGTTTACCCGAAAAAAAAGTTATTGTAGGTAAAAAATATAATAATAAATTCGCTTTATAGATTTTTACAGTATTTTATTTAAACACGAAAAGTTTTTCAAAAACAATTTATATTAAAAAGTTCGTGAATTGTTCAAAAAATCTATAAAGTTATTTTGAAAAATTCGCGCGAATTTTTCAAAATAACTTTATAAATTTTTACAGTATTTTATTTAAACACTAAAAGTTTTTCAAAAACAATTTATATTAAAAAGTTCGTGAATTGTTCAATTGTTCAATTCGCGCGAATTTTTCAAAATAACTTTATAGATTTTTACAGTATTTTATTTAAACACTAAAAGTTTTTCAAAAACAATTTATATTAAAAAGTTCGTGAATTGTTCAAAAAATCTATAAAGTTATTTTGAAAAATTCGCGCGAATTTTTCAAAATAACTTTATAAATTTTTACAGTATTTTATTTAAACACTAAAAGTTTTTCAAAAACAATTTATATTAAAAAGTTCGTGAATTGTTCAATTGTTCAATTCGCGCGAATTTTTCAAAATAACTTTATAGATTTTTACAGTATTTTATTTAAACACTAAAAGTTTTTCAAAAACAATTTATATTAAAAAGTTCGTGAATTGTTCAAAAAATCTATAAAGTTATTTTGAAAAATTCGCGCGAATTTTTCAAAATAACTTTATAAATTTTTACAGTATTTTATTTAAACACTAAAAGTTTTTCAAAAACAATTTATATTAAAAAGTTTGCGAATTGTTCCAAAAATTTATAAAGTTATTTTGAAAAATTCGCGCGAATTTTTCAAAATAACTTTATAAATTTTTACAGTATTTTATTTAAACACTAAAAGTTTTTCAAAAACAATTTATATTAAAAAGTTCGTGAATTGTTCAATTGTTCAATTCGCGCGAATTTTTCAAAATAACTTTATAGATTTTTACAGTATTTTATTTAAACACTAAAAGTTTTTCAAAAACAATTTATATTAAAAAGTTCGTGAATTGTTCAAAAAATCTATAAAGTTATTTTGAAAAATTCGCGCGAATTTTTCAAAATAACTTTATAAATTTTTACAGTATTTTATTTAAACACTAAAAGTTTTTCAAAAACAATTTATATTAAAAAGTTCGTGAATTGTTCAATTGTTCAATTCGCGCGAATTTTTCAAAATAACTTTATAGATTTTTACAGTATTTTATTTAAACACTAAAAGTTTTTCAAAAACAATTTATATTAAAAAGTTCGTGAATTGTTCAATTGTTCAATTCGCGCGAATTTTTCAAAATAACTTTATAGATTTTTACAGTATTTTATTTAAACACTAAAAGTTTTTCAAAAACAATTTATATTAAAAAGTTCGTGAATTGTTCAAAAAATCTATAAAGTTATTTTGAAAAATTCGCGCGAATTTTTCAAAATAACTTTATAAATTTTTACAGTATTTTATTTAAACACTAAAAGTTTTTCAAAAACAATTTATATTAAAAAGTTTGCGAATTGTTCCAAAAATTTATAAAGTTATTTTGAAAAATTCGCGCGAATTTTTCAAAATAACTTTATAAATTTTTACAGTATTTTATTTAAACACTAAAAGTTTTTCAAAAACAATTTATATTAAAAAGTTCGTGAATTGTTCAATTGTTCAATTCGCGCGAATTTTTCAAAATAACTTTATAGATTTTTACAGTATTTTATTTAAACACTAAAAGTTTTTCAAAAACAATTTATATTAAAAAGTTCGTGAATTGTTCAAAAAATCTATAAAGTTATTTTGAAAAATTCGCGCGAATTTTTCAAAATAACTTTATAAATTTTTACAGTATTTTATTTAAACACTAAAAGTTTTTCAAAAACAATTTATATTAAAAAGTTTGCGAATTGTTCCAAAAATTTATAAAGTTATTTTGAAAAATTCGCGCGAATTTTTCAAAATAACTTTATAAATTTTTACAGTATTTTATTTAAACACTAAAAGTTTTTCAAAAACAATTTATATTAAAAAGTTCGTGAATTGTTCAATTGTTCAATTCGCGCGAATTTTTCAAAATAACTTTATAGATTTTTACAGTATTTTATTTAAACACTAAAAGTTTTTCAAAAACAATTTATATTAAAAAGTTCGTGAATTGTTCAAAAAATCTATAAAGTTATTTTGAAAAATTCGCGCGAATTTTTCAAAATAACTTTATAAATTTTTACAGTATTTTATTTAAACACTAAAAGTTTTTCAAAAACAATTTATATTAAAAAGTTCGTGAATTGTTCAATTGTTCAATTCGCGCGAATTTTTCAAAATAACTTTATAGATTTTTACAGTATTTTATTTAAACACTAAAAGTTTTTCAAAAACAATTTATATTAAAAAGTTCGTGAATTGTTCAATTGTTCAATTCGCGCGAATTTTTCAAAATAACTTTATAGATTTTTACAGTATTTTATTTAAACACTAAAAGTTTTTCAAAAACAATTTATATTAAAAAGTTCGTGAATTGTTCAAAAAATCTATAAAGTTATTTTGAAAAATTCGCGCGAATTTTTCAAAATAACTTTATAAATTTTTACAGTATTTTATTTAAACACTAAAAGTTTTTCAAAAACAATTTATATTAAAAAGTTTGCGAATTGTTCCAAAAATTTATAAAGTTATTTTGAAAAATTCGCGCGAATTTTTCAAAATAACTTTATAAATTTTTACAGTATTTTATTTAAACACTAAAAGTTTTTCAAAAACAATTTATATTAAAAAGTTCGTGAATTGTTCAATTGTTCAATTCGCGCGAATTTTTCAAAATAACTTTATAGATTTTTACAGTATTTTATTTAAACACTAAAAGTTTTTCAAAAACAATTTATATTAAAAAGTTCGTGAATTGTTCAAAAAATCTATAAAGTTATTTTGAAAAATTCGCGCGAATTTTTCAAAATAACTTTATAAATTTTTACAGTATTTTATTTAAACACTAAAAGTTTTTCAAAAACAATTTATATTAAAAAGTTCGTGAATTGTTCAATTGTTCAATTCGCGCGAATTTTTCAAAATAACTTTATAAATTTTTACAGTATTTTATTTAAACACTAAAAGTTTTTCAAAAACAATTTATATTAAAAAGTTCGTGAATTGTTCAATTGTTCAATTCGCGCGAATTTTTCAAAATAACTTTATAGATTTTTACAGTATTTTATTTAAACACTAAAAGTTTTTCAAAAACAATTTATATTAAAAAGTTCGTGAATTGTTCAAAAAATCTATAAAGTTATTTTGAAAAATTCGCGCGAATTTTTCAAAATAACTTTATAAATTTTTACAGTATTTTATTTAAACACTAAAAGTTTTTCAAAAACAATTTATATTAAAAAGTTCGTGAATTGTTCAATTGTTCAATTCGCGCGAATTTTTCAAAATAACTTTATAGATTTTTACAGTATTTTATTTAAACACTAAAAGTTTTTCAAAAACAATTTATATTAAAAAGTTCGTGAATTGTTCAAAAAATCTATAAAGTTATTTTGAAAAATTCGCGCGAATTTTTCAAAATAACTTTATAAATTTTTACAGTATTTTATTTAAACACTAAAAGTTTTTCAAAAACAATTTATATTAAAAAGTTTGCGAATTGTTCCAAAAATTTATAAAGTTATTTTGAAAAATTCGCGCGAATTTTTCAAAATAACTTTATAAATTTTTACAGTATTTTATTTAAATAAAATACTGTAATTATAAAATTATTTTGAACAATGAATACGAACTTTTTAATTAACTTTAAGAATAAGTAAGTAATGCTCGGTATAGATACATGCTCTGAATGTGCTACACAGACAACTAATAATTGCTTCTATTCACCTAATGGAAGAACATTAAAGGTGCCGTCAACAAGAATTAATTAGTTGCATCCTTTTAAACACATCCGATTGGTCAGGATGTGGATGAAGGGCATCACATATTTTGGATATTTCTTTGAACTCTGTGTCGTAAATCAAGCTAGCCTTGCAGGATTTTATGTAACACGTGTATCTTGTTTTAATTTATTTTTTATTCATATGGATAATTGTGGACTTATGGCCTACTTTCATTTTAAAATTGTGAACTTATGGCCCAAATTAATGTGAACTTTTGGCTCAAATAGGTGGGTTATAAGTCCACAATGGATTTGTGGACTTATAACCCACCTAGGTGGGTCAAAAGTCCATTGTGGACTTTTGGCCTGTGGACTTATGACCCTGCGCCTACCTAAACACGGTAAACCTCCAACATAAGTCACCTCATACAGGCCAATCTCACTTCTACCTGGTGTTATCCAAACTTTTTGAGAAACTGCTTCTTAAAAGAGTAGATAAAATCATGAGCACAGAAGGCTTATTCCCCCCCATCAGTTCGGGTTTAGAAATAAGCATTCGACAATAGACCAAGGACATCGTATAACAAATATTATAGAAAAATCACTAGAAGAGAAACCAGTTTGTTCTACATTGTTCTTAGACGTTGCACAGGCTTTTGACAAAGTCTGGCATAAGGGCTTAGAGTATAAACTTCATAGGGATCTACCTAGACAATACTATGAGACACTTAAATCTTATATTTGAAATAGATTCTTTAGAGTTCGCTATGGTTCAGCATATTCTGAATTTAAAGAATTACAAGCAGGAGTTACACAGGGGAGTGTTCTGGGACCAACCCTGTACTTATTGTAAACTAGTGAACTACCACATACAAACGACACGATGATAGCCACATTCGCAGAAAGAAAGTAGAAGAGTTAAATGCTAGATAAGAAAACTGTATTGGTTAGGTTAGGTTAGGTTAGGTTTGGTTAGGTTAGGTTGGGAGGGCAGTTTTGCATCAGACGCAAATTTTCACCCGGAAGCCGTGCAGGCCCATTGTGAGTACCCTACCCTGTTTATACATGTAAGGACATGTGGCTAACAAAACCACTTCGATCTGTTGAGGAATAGTTTTATGTGTGATAGAGGTACCCCAGCCAAGTCGTCCAAACTTTCGAAGAACCTTGCTCCCATACAGGATGAGCGGCGTTCTTGTAAAGCTGGGCAGTGGCATAGAAGATGTTCCACGGACTCAATTCCCTCTTCGTCTCTGCAGCTTCTGCAGAAGTCATTTGCAAAGAGTCCTAGCCTTTTAGCCATGTTTCCTATGGTGCAGTGTCCGGTTAGAACCCCGACGAGCATCCGGATTTGGCTTCTGTTAAAAGAGACTAGGAGCTTTGATCTTTTGGTGTCAACCACAGGCCACAGACTACGGGTTATGACGCAACCGATGGTGTTGCTCCATTGTTCCTTAGCCAGTTGTGTGGTGACGCTGTCAATAAAAGTCTTAGCAGTGTTGAAAGGCGGTAGCACCTCTCCGTCCGCAAGTTGAGGGTTCATATCAGAGCCGTATCTGGCCAATTCATCCGCTTTTTCGTTCCCTTCCACCCCAACGTGTCCAGTAACCCAGCAGAGTAGAACTGAGTGATGACGTATAGCCCTAAGTGCCAAAAGGCAATCTGTAACACATTTCGCATTAACAAGGTTGGAGCCGATTGCTTTGAGTGCTGCTTGACTGTCCACACAGATGGTTATTTCCATTGCTGGTAGTCCCATCGATAAGATAGTCTGTGCTGCTTTCTTAACCGCATAGATCTCAGCTTGGAAGACGCTATAGTGATCAGTCAGTCGATAGCAAGTCTTTCTGAGAATACGCCGGCTCCTGTACCATTTTTTGTTTTTGAACCATCCGTATAGGCGGTTATACCTCTAATGACGGTACTGGGTGAGTTCCAGTCCTGTCTTTTGGGTATAGTGATTCTGAAATTTTTCTCAAAGTCATATCTGGGTTTCTCGTAATCTGTAAGTGACATGAGTCCCTTCCGATCAAAGATTTCAACCAGGCTTCCAAGTTTTGTTTGCTCTTAGTCTGAGAGCGGCTTTGGCTGCCACGTTCTTAGTGAATAGCTCAATGGGTTGCAGGTTTAATAGCATTTCCAGACCTAGTTGTGGTGTGGATTTAATTGCACCTGTAATACCCAAGCAAGCGATTCTCTGCACCTTGTTCAGGTTCTTAAGATAGGATTTGGTTTTGACCGCCTCCCACCAAACTAATGAACCATAGCTAAGAATTGGTCTCACAATCGCGGTGTACAGCCAGTGCACAATTTGCGGTTGTAAGCCCCAGTTTTTCCCAAAGGTTTTCCTACATGCATAAAAGGCATTAAGTCCTTTCTTCATTCTTTCTTCAGTATTCCGTTTCCAGTTCAATTTGGAGGTGAATACTACACCCAGGTATTTGGGCTCGGTCGAGAGATTAAGTCGGACGCCTTTAAGATTCGGTGGGTCCCATATTGGTACCTTAAATTTCCTGGTGAACAGAATGAGTTCGGTCTTTACCGGATTAACCGCCAGACCGTTGTGGTCCGTCCAATTAGATAGTTCTGATAACGCAGATTCCATAATATCTCTAATGGTGGAAAGGTATTTTCCTGTTATTAGTACAACTATGTCATCTGCATAAGCGACTATCGTAATACCTTTGCTGACAAGGGATCTAAGAATTTTTTTGATCGAGATATTCCACAGTGGAGGAGATAGGACTCCCCCTTGTGGTGTTCCGCGATTAACTCTTTTCTTAATAGCGCAGTCCCCTAGGCTGCTGTTAATAACTTTGCTGTTAAGCATAGTCTTAACCCAGTTTGTCAGAAACTGTATTGGTTGCTCTAGGACATAACTCTGAAATGCCCACTGAGAATAAGATTTTATACTGAAATCTGTTTGGGCATATGGTATCCAGTTGTGGGGTTGTACAAAGAAAACAAATGTACAAAACAACAAAGTCCTGCGGGGAATAGTAAATGCCCCATTAATTAGAAATAATGACTTGTGATTTTCAGATTGATGTTGTAACGGAAGCAAATAAAAAGTACGCAGTTCGTCACAATGAACGTCTGCAGATGCATATTAATCCTGAGATAAAAGGCGTCTTAAATGAACGATATAATATTCGCAGATTAAGAAGAACTAAGCCTCACAAACTGATAATCTAAAAAAATATTTGAACCCGAATTTAAATTATAATACCTTCTCAAACGCAACAGAACGTTGAAACTAAAATCATTTGTCGATCTTTCTTTGATTGGTCATGATTAAGGAGGTGTTTTTAGTGCGGTTAGAATCCCACACTACTCTGGATTTCCAGCGCCATTGTGTCGAGATTTTCACCTTCAATAACAAAAAAAAAAAAAATTGTTTCTTTGTTGATTTCTTGCTTTTTGGCTACCTATGTCCGGTGCCGTGACATAAGGCCAATCGTCATAAGGCCAAATCTCGAAATTTAGCTTTACGTCGCTTTGTGAAAGACAGAAACCATTTGGTATTTGATTTCATTATTGCCAAGCTTTAAGGAGAAAAACTTCAAAAATATTATCTTTTGTCAGCTTATAATTTTAAACTCTCAGAATGGTTAATGAGTAGTTGTATACCTACGTATCAGGGTCAGGGAAGCAAAATCTAATATGCAATCGAAAGTGTCATAAAACCAAATGCTAGAACTTGGCTTTATGTCACTTTCACAAAGCGAGATAAGACCAAATTTCGAGATTTGCCCTTATGTCGTGGCACTCCTATATTCCACCTTTTTTACAAACAAAAACACTACTTTTCTGAGTAATTTTAGTTTTTTTTATAAGTACATATTCACATAAGAACACTCGAATGAATGATAAAAGAATGTCAAAAGCTACCCGACCGAACAACGCACTTTTATTTATGTGCGTCTTGCAACGAAATAAAAAAAAATGTCTTCCTGGGCAGGGATCCCAGATTAAAACAAAAAATATCCCCCTTTTTTTAACACCAAAACGATATTTTTTCCCCTTTTTCAAAAATAAAAATTTCTTTTTTTCCCCAAAAACAAAAAACGCTTTTTTATGTTTTATTTTAACATTTTATGTCTTATTTAAATATCTTAGAATTAAGCACACAAAAAAAAAAAATAATAAGAACGCATTAATTTCAGTTAGTATTATGAAATACTAAAAAAAAACCAAAAATATCGATATGACATATGAAACGCCAAACGCAAAATTATGAATGCATTCAACATGAAAAAATGTTGTAAGCGAGACGTTACGTGGGTTCATTTAAGATCATTGAATGAGCTTTGAAAATAGTGTAGTCTTTCGAAGACTTTATTTATGCCCCTATTATCGTTAGCGAGTCGAACAAAAAAAAAAAGCGAATGTGACTTATTTGTATTATGGTTAGCGAATTGAACAAAATTCATTCGCCTAATGCCGCATTTACACAGTCACACATTCCTATCACGGAAGATTAAAAGGATGCTAAATACTAAATAGCCGTGTGAATGAAAGGGACGTGACACGTTTTTTCGTCGCCCATCTAGTTTACGTGGTAGGAATTATGGGAAAGCTATGCATGTTGATATTTTTATAGCGGCGGCTCACGAAATTTAGCTTTCCTATAAAACAAAATGCCTTCCGGAAGTGATGAGCGGACAATTATTTATAAATTTCGTACAACTGATTGATGCATTTTTGGTTAAATTTACTGAAACTTAAAATCGCTCTCATTTCACATGTTTTAAATCAAAAATAGAAATATTTTCAATTGATTACAGAAATTATATTCTCCGGAAATTGGGTTTATTTCCGTTTTACGTACCTATAATTATGGGCAGCACATCCATGACACTTTAGGCGTCTGATTTGTGATCTCATTCTTACTCCTTTACTAGCATTGACTGGGGAAAAACGGATTTCTCTCTCACGTCTCGTGCAAAAATGCGCGTGCGTGATCGTGTAAATGCAGTTTAAAACTTCAAATTTTGGCGAACAAAACTATTTGGTGAAACCTGAGGCGAATGTAACTTATGAACTAGAGAAATGAATGAAAATTCAAGAAAAAGGTATAAAACCCAATCAATTCATATTTCTACATACATATAAAGGGTGGTTAAATTGTAAGGGCAGATGTTGATTTTGAATAAAACACAAATTATTTAGAAAATTATTGTCATTTCTTTTTATTATGATAATATTGGTATGGTTCAATTATGTATGGAACAAAATATCGGCCAAATGGCCGCTACGACCTCGGCGGCACACCTCCATCCGATGGTCCAAATTGTCGATGACGCTGAGGGATAATTGAGGTTCTATGCCGTTAATGTGCCGAATTATCTCATCCTTTAGCTCTTGAATTGTTGCTGGCCTATCGACGTACTCCTTTTCTTTCAAAAAACTCCAAAGAAAGAAGTCCAACGGTCTCAAATCGCCACCACGTGAGATAACACGGCCATCGAATTTGTCGCGCAAAAGAGCCATTGTTTCGTTAGCTGTGTGGCAAGTGGTACCGTCCTGTTAAAACAACATAATCGTCCACATCCATGTCTTCCAATTCGTGCCATAAAAAGTTCGTTATCATCTCACGATAGCGAACACCATTCACAGTAACTGCCTGACCGGCCTCATTTGGAAAAAATACGGCCCGATGATGCCGCCAGCCCATAAACCGCACCAAACAGTCACTCTTTTTGGGTGCATTGGTTTTTCGACAGTCACTCTTGGATTATCATTCGCCCAAATGCGGCAATTCTGACAAATCCACTGAGGTGAAAATGTGCCTCATCACGGAAGATGATTTTCTTCGAAAATTGATCATCCATTGTTGCCATTTCTTGCCACCATTCTGACCATTGACGACGCATGAAATGGTCAAGAGGCTTTAGTTCTTGAGCCAATTGCACCCTGTACGCGTAAATGCAAGTCTTTATGCATAATGTTCATCAGCGACGAGCGTGAGAGGTGCAATTTTTAGGCACGACGACGAGTTGAGGTGGACGGCTCTTCAGCCACACTATCGCGAACAGCAGCAATATTTTTTGCAGTACGAGCTGTACGAGCGTGCAATGGTGTTTTAACATCTCCTACAGACCCGGTTTGCTAAAATTTTTGCAAGATTTTTCGGATAGTATGCACATTTGGACTATTAAATTAACCGAAAAAATCACGAAGTGCACGATATGCATTTTGATATGAATGACCATTTTCCTACTAATAAGCCTGAATAACTTTAACGCGTTGCTAGATTGAGTGTCTTTCCATGGTTCAAATTGAGTTAGTCTGAAATTGAGAAATGTCAAATGAAATGCAGAAGGAAAGGAAAAAAACTTGACTTTTAGGTGTGGTTCACATTCAACATCGGCCCTTAAAATTTAACCACCCTTTATAATGAAAATTTCCTTTTATAGTTTCAAAAGAAGCAATTTCAGCCAAATCCAGAAGCTAGTTGAGCTCATGGAACAAAACCCAGACATAGCCAAAGGGTTGGTACAATTTGGAGCTTCAAAAAAATCCAATAAAGAATATTTAATATTTAAGGCATACAATTTTTTTAGGGATTCCTTTTTTGTTGACATAATAAAATTTTAAATGTTTTTTTTCCCTTTTTTAGATTGTTTCCCCAAAAAATCCCTTTACCCTTTTTCCCCTTTTTTTTAGAAAAAATCGATAAAATTGTCAATTTTCTTTCCATTCTGGGATCACTGTACCTGGGTAGTTATAGTTATGTTGTATTGTGGTATTCGATTGGGCGCTCTCAGAACACTTTTTTTGCTGTCAGAGCAATTTTTATGTTCGTTCGTTTAGTACAAAAAAAGCTATCTTTTTCAGATTTCAGAGCACTTTTGCGAATCTGGATTTTTTCTCAGATTTGCTTCAGATTTACCCATACATGTGCGGCGTGCGTTTAGTGCGGTTTGTTTACGTTTTCGAGAAATTTATCAACTGCAAAGAAACGCATTGCATCGGGCAGAGACAATACTGAGACCACCAACTTCGGCCGATTTCCCGTTACTTAGCCTACAAGCTATATTTCTATGGGGTGGCAAATGCTAAGTGCGCTTGTATTGTTACATAGAAATTCGTATTGACAAATGTCACGTAACTTCAGAAATTCCACTCGCACCTTGCATATGCCACTTCCGCTTTGGGCAAAGTGGCTTGCAGCGTCAGCGTTCATAGAATTTTATCCGTTAAATTTGAAATTGTTCGTAACGTGTGAGCAAATTTTCATTATTATTTAAGAAAAATTTACACACGAAATCGAAGTTAATTATATCCAAAAGCGGGAAATACACAACCATATTTGTCCCAATATATTTCTAAGATATTAAACATCTACTTTAGATAGTTTTATTAACCACACAAATGAAATTATTCACCTTCAAAAAATTTCTAATTACTAACCAATGGCATTCAGTTATGCTAAAATGTGGTATTCCCGAACTCTTTCACATTTCCCCACGGTTGCCGAGGTTGGCAGCATTTATTTTTGTATTTTTTGTATGTTTTTGCATGTCACACGGATTCATATTTGACATAACACCGATAGGAATACAAAATGGCGAATTTGAAAAAAAACTGAGGGGGCCAGCGGCAAGAGGATTGTGAGTTGGGGGTCTCAGTATGGCTTGTCTATGGCATCGGGTGGATATACTCGTATTTTTCTTAATTATTTATGTACAAATGTTTAGAAATCAATCTGGGAGATAATTTTAAATGTTTTCATTTAAAATTTACCCAGTGAATAGAAAACGCTTAGAAAAGTGTCGAAGGCAACACATATGGCAGTCGCACAAATATCACAAAAAAAAAGAGCAAGTGACGTTTTTGTTTTCGATTAGCCACACGAAAGCCCAATCGAGTTTGACATAAGTCAATGATCGCTCGCACCGTCGCTTTGTGGCTTGTAGAACAAAACGGGGTAGGTAGTGGTTGTGAAAAAGCCACATAATGTTCACAGCGCCAAGAAGCGCAAGAGGCTGAGGCTCAAAAGGAGTCAAACCAATATGAACAGTGTTACTTTTAGTTGTCAATACATGAACGCGGCACACATATAAAGAGTGGCAAGCCCCAAGTTTCCAAAGTAGTTCTTACTTTACTTTGCTAATTTAGTCAACAATAGGCAACTTGTAACTCACAACTGAACCCTGTAGAGAAAAGCTTCAGGTCTGTTCAGACCTCAAAAGGTGTTGTTGAAAACCTTTATAGTAGAGTCACAGTCGTTGCTGAAGATTTAAAAAAAAAAAACTCTTGCAGGCTATTCCATCTTGTTGCCTTGATAAGTTCTTCTAATTTTTGGTAAATCTCCCAAATATTACTTCCGGAGTAGCACCTTCCTATTTCTTCAATAGTGCGTATTAGTAGACCTGAGGAAGGAGTGACAGAGACGCAAGTACCCAGTAAATATTTAGATCCGTGCAGAGCATTTGCATGTGGTCCTGTTGATAACTTGTCATGAACTACTCCTCTCAAAAGGACTGCCAAACTGTCAAAATTACGCCCCATAAAGTCGGCTTTCTGTTTCGCAACTCGTTAATTGACTTATGCAACACCCCGCTAACAAATCAGCTCTCACAATTAATAACATTCCGCCTGCTCACCACAAGCATGCCTAAACCAAACAAAACCGCCAAACAAATTCGTCAAATGCCCACATCACTTTCAAGTGCAGTACTCGTCGAGCTTCCGATAGAATTGAGTCGCAAATATTCTTTTGAAAAAGTGTCCTTCTACAGAGGCGCACGAGTGTTGCCTGCCGCCACTCCCGTCACATTTCTGTGTGTCACTCTCCATATTGATGTGAAAATTCATTGAAAATATTCAACTTTGATACCCGCTTTGCTTAATTCAATTCATTTCCATTTGCATACACTAACGTTCGGCGAAGAGACCTCCTGCTGCGAGGCCACCCGTCTGATGGAAAAGTAGAAAATTTTTCATAGAAAAGTACTCGCGCCGCGGGAGGGAGTGCTTATTTTATCTCGCGAATTCATGTGGAACTCTTCAAATAACCAATTTCTTGGGGGTGAGAGATGATGGGGTGCTTGGTT
Source organism: Cheilosia impressa (assembly GCA_948293265.1). Taxonomy (NCBI): domain Eukaryota; kingdom Metazoa; phylum Arthropoda; class Insecta; order Diptera; family Syrphidae; genus Cheilosia; species Cheilosia impressa. The sequence continues at coordinate 6,879,419 of OX411882.1, forward strand.
GGACAAAAACTCCCACTCACGCTCTGGCTGAAATCGTCAAATGCGCATGTGAGCGATGAGCTGAGATTTATGTCAACGATGACGACGATGATGTTTTATGTGCGATGTCCCTAATCCACTGCCATAAACGAAAGGATTTCTTTCAGGATGCTTCTTCGTTTAGCCGGGTAATAATAAATATATTCCGATATATGCGATTTAACGGGGCATTTGGTTTGGTATTTGATTTCATTAGACTGGGCGCTGAGATGAATTTTCGACATATCCCCGTGGATGGGTGATGTGGCAGTGGGGATTTATTCGTAATTCCATTCCAGGCTTTATGGATTTTTAATGTTCTTCAGTATTAATTACATTTATTTGCGCAGAAAAGAGGCATTTTTCTCTCAAGTTAAATTCGCTTGAAGTTGAAAGCAAGTTGAATTTAATTTGTCGTCTGTGACGACTGTTGTGACACTTTTGCTGGGTTTTTGACGTATATGTATGACTGCTGACAAAAGTCTAATAATAGCTCCATCAGAATTTGACCTTTAGGTATGGCAGGCAACATGTCTAGGTTCACATAAAGTAAGCCATAACACGTAGGTACCAATTCAAGTTGATAAGACAGAGAAGGATAGCCGGTATGGCAATTCCTGTTAAAGCGTTTAGTCCTGAGACTTCCGTACCAATGTTCTGTGTTAAAAGCGGAGGTATTAAAAACTGCAAAGCTTCTTGAAATGAGATTGATATCCAACAAGTATACCTATCGCTTTTTCCGTTGATAGTCGGGGTGTGTTTGACTGTCCAAGTTGAAATAGCACTAGAGCGGAACGCCCACGTTCTGTGTGACTGTCAAGGAAGGTATTTCTTCGAAAAATTTAGAGGAGGTTAGACTTTCTAATAAAATTGACACTTTACTAAGGTCCTTTAGTAGTATTGAGTGTGGGTATTGGTTTGGTTTTGACGGTGAAGGTCCCTTGCCTTGTCTGCCTAGTCTTTCTTGATGATCTCACAACCCAGAATAGCCTAACCTAACATCAAACCCATGGTCCGGTAGCGATCTCAACTGACTGACTAGGTTACCGGCAATAAAAAGGAAGTAAAGGGTTCTCCAATAAGAGGTGTTATTGTAAATGACCCGCTATTTCGGTAGCTGTCACTTTTGAAGCTTTTATTTTTTGACATTTGACAAGTAGAAACTACGCCATTACTAAAAATGGAACGATACACGCTTCAACAACGGATTGAAATTATTAAAATTCACTACAAAAATGGTGAAAAAACGTCGTGTCTTTGCTGAATGGGGTCCTTGAAATGCATGAAAATGATACAGAATTTCATCAAAAAATCATCTTGACTATGATGAGGCTCATTTCCACCTAGGCGGCTACGTCAACAAGCAAAATTGTCGCATCTGGGGCTCGGAAAACCCAAGCCTCTCCATCATCAACGTGAGGGTATCGATTTGGTTATGGAAAATTTCATGAAAAGGATATGGTCCTGTATGCGTGCTCGTGGTGGCCATTTTCTGATGTTGTTTTTCATTATTAACGGCATACCTTCCTCTTTATTATGAAATAAACATTCGATCATTTATCTCAAAAAATTACATTTTTCTTTGAATACCAAAATAACACCTCTTATTGGAAAACCCTTTATGAGCGAACTAAAGAGGCAAATTTTTCCTGAAATGCTTCGTGCTGCTGCCTTGTATATGTGCAAAAAATTTGGCGTCGTTGGTCTCAATTGAAAAGCTTTTTTCATAGGATTGGACATATCCACCCAACGTCAACAACTAAAACACTTTCCTCTAAGGCTTTTTGTTTCTACCTGAAGCATAACTTTATAAAGGGTTCTATAGCGACCAGACCTAAAGTACCGTTGCCTGATCGAATTACGTCTTCAATTAGTCAATGATCAAGGGCAGTCTGGAAGTACTATGCCTAAGACCGATGAATGGAAAAAGCGCTTAAACACAACACCAAACAACTTTCGACAGACAACTTTCGTCAGTTTAAGCCTCTTTAGTGTATAGCCATACTCTGGAAACGACTTGCTAACAAATCCATTGATCCAAGTGAACCTTGACAGAGAAGCACGATTTTTGAATAACAAAAAGACGAACTTTATAAAAATAAATTTTTATAAACGTGGAACCGTCTTACGGTGCAAGCCTGTTAACTATATTTTGTCAAACCATTGATTTTTGACGGTTTTGACGGATCATCCGCAACGTCTTTAGCTGATAGCGGCGACAACGAGCACTACAAGGTCTTCCCATGTCTCTTTTTTCACGTAAATTTAGTGAGTCTTTGTAGCTAGCTGCATATAAAGCTTTAGTGTTTGATAAGTGGGCCGGCCGGAAAGCCAAAATCACAGACGAACTATTCCTATAGTTACAAGAATTCCGCGTTTTTTTGAGAAGTGGAGTGTTCTATGGCTTGTTGACGCCTCTTCTGCATCTTTTTACTTTACAAATATCCAAAAGCAACTGACAATTGACGCCATTTTCAAAAGTTACTTCCAACAATTTGATCAATTTTGGGCCACCCACCACTTGTCGTCCTTATATTATCACATGAAAGTGTCAGGTATTAGGCAGAGAAGTCAAAAGGTCACCCTTAAGTGCACAAGGAGTCACCTCTACATCGCGGGAATCTTGCCTTTACGTTTCAATAAAATGTGAAACGTACTTCAGTTAATCGCATCGCATTACCGCCGCGTAAAGGACCTCGCTGCAAACTGTTTAAGGCATTTCCCTCACCTTCGAATTACTGAAAGTTTCCCAGTTATGTTCCTTCAAGTGCTGTTGATGGCAAAACTTTGATCTTCCAATTTGCCGCGCGACAATATGGCATCATACGAAAAAGTTTCAACTGGACTCCACTGGGAAACTGGAAGACACCACTTTCTATGGTAATTAGAATCTCAACTTGAAAACAATATTAAACTTCAGAAGGAATTTCAACTATCAGCAACCTAAATACAGTTCATTAGCAGTAACTTGACAATACAATTCCAAAATGGCGAACGCATTAGCAAGTCCCCCACTGAAATCGCCTGGCTTTTTCAGCTGCTGCATTGTTCGACCTTCATTTCCCCGCACTGGAATAATGCAATCCGAACACAAGGATATCTGTCTCTATTTCTTCGCATCCTTCAACTTTTGCGATAGGTTTTCATTGCGCGCGTAATTCCATTTGGTATCCTAATTGAAAAGCTCAACAGAGGATGTTGTCCTCACCATCGGGGTGTGGAGGCGTCATTAGCTGTGTGCTCTCCTTTCAGCGGGATAATTAAAAACTAATACTTTCCATCGAAGTGAGAGCGTGCTGCACAGGCAAGGGAGCTCCTTGGTCCTTGTCCTGTAAATTGAGCTATATTTAGATTTTTTAATTCAATGGATATGCATGATTGATTTTGTGGATGGAAACTGTTTTTATTTTTGTACTCGGCTGGTTGAGGAGGACAGTAATATCTCCTAAGAGAGAGAGTGAGAGGATATTTACTACCTTCTTAAGCGAATTCGTTTTCCTGCAAGGGAAATCCACAAATCTGCGCAGATAAGCTGGCCATTAATATATCCTTATACAACTCGTTCAAGTGAAAAGAATCCCTACCAAAGTAGCATTGAAAATGAAATACTTGCTCGCATTGTCTCAAGCCGTCTCTCTCTTGACTGCACAATAAAATGAAATTATTTTTAGAACAATCCGATTGCAATTTCGTGTGTATGTGTGTGTGGGAGAATGCAAACAGGAAACTCAAGACAATAGGAGGGGGAAAGCACGATTGATAAAAGAGATAACTGTAAGCTGCTTACGTACTATCCTCAAGTGGAAATGTGTGTGTGGACTTCTTAATTAATTGCACTTCATGCTGAAGAAGGACCCTTCCACAGGAAGGGCCTGCGTGTGCGTTCAAGTATTGTATAATGAATTAGAGTTCAACATTCGAATCGAATCAAGTTTACTACCTCGCTGGAGGGATTAAATTGTTTCCATGGTTAAATGTGAACCAGTTGTGTGTGGGTCCGGACCCTCGGATAAACTGTACTCGAGCAGCATCAGAGTAACTAAACATTTGTCGTAATTGCATTTCAGTTAGGTGAAGTATTTATGATGAAAGTTTTGGAAGTCGGTCTGCTGGCGGAATTAAAGGAACATGATCTTCATCGCTCTTAATGCGACAAAGGCTTGTGCAAGCTGGGTACTGTAGATCTTTCTCACAGTTGGTTCTATTAAAAGTCCTTAATGGACTTGTTTTGTTCAATTTCAATCTAGCGTCCTAAGCGCTGTCTGACTTTCAGACTGCAATAGATAAATGCACTTGTTGGATATTATTCCACTTCGACTACGCCAGAACCTTTACTTGGAGAGCATTGAATGTGTCCGACGTCCGAGCGTGGCAGAGCCAAGCATGGACCAATTTTAGAAGGTCTAGGATGTTCTGTAAAAATATTTTTCTGGGGAATGTTTTTTTCTATTGTTTTTTAATTTCTTATTTTTTTATCTTGAAGCATCAGGTGCAGTCGTGAGTTGGTTTCTTGTTTTTTTTTTAAGTTGGGTTGGGCTGGTTGATCACAGGATTTGGCGACCTCTCTGAATGTCTTTTTTACTCATCTTGGAAGCGCTATGATCTATGATTAGCGATTGATTTGGTCATGCATTTAAATCAAGGTCCCGGAAGTACGTTAGGACTGCCGTCGTTGAGAAGTTTTGAACGCCTTGAGGGTTTAACAAGCCTAAGACAACTGAGAGACCAAGGAACCCTGATGTCTGTATATCCTTCGCTCGTGGAGATGATGGGTCTCTTTCTTGTTAGCACAGCTGACAAGCATACTGACATCTATCCCCTTATTTGGAGCTCTCAACAAGACCGCCCTGCATTGATTTTGCTGCTTGTCAGGCCGCAAAAAGACGAGTTTTTAATCTTTTACGAGCTAGCTCATCAGCCGTTTCGGTGCCTTTGTAATCCCTCGTGGCCAGGAACATGGGAGAGAGTGAATGTACTGTGTACGGCCAGCTACTAGAACGTGTTGTGTGACGAGTCTGAATTTGAAATCGTATGATTCAAGAGCTGAAAGCTGGACCGTCTTAAAATAATGAAATGCTGAGAATAAGTCTTTACCGGACACCTGTTGCCGCTTCGGACCCGTCGGTGCCCCACACTTAGTCGGGAATCGTCTTTTGCACAGATTGGTCCGGGATGGATATTTTGTACCTTCGATGGAAGTTCACTTTTGAGGGCATGAAGTCAGCTGTTTGAGGGGCTCCCAAGAGTATTTATTGATCTCAGGATCTTTATGTGATTCGGATTTAAATTTATATACGAGATGAAGTTTTCTAACGCAGGTTGTGGCTCTTTGAACCCCTCTCCTTTGTACTAAAGGGTTTTCCAATGAGAGGTGTTATTGTAAATGACCCGCTATTTCGGTAGCTGTCTCTTTTGAAGCTTTTATTCTTCGACATTTGATAAGTAGAAACTACGCCATTACTAAAAATGGAACGATACACGCTTCAACAACGCATTGAAATTATTGAAATTCACTACAAAAATGGTGAAAATCTTGCAGTCACAGTTCGCAACAAGCATTTTTTGGTCGTCGTGAAGCACCTTGTCGGACCGCAATACAGAAATTGGTGGAAAAATTCGAGCTGTTGGGACAAGTTAGTGATGTGAAGAATAAAACCCGTGCACGTCGCTCAAGAACAACTGAGAATATTGCTGCTGTAGCCTTAAGTGTTGAAGAAAACCCAGGTTTGTCCATTCCTCGTCGTTCTTTGGAATTGGGCATTCCACAAACGTCATTACACCGTATTTTGCATAAAGACTTGGGTCTTAAGGCTTATAAGGTTCAGTTAACACAAGAACTCAAGCCGGCCGATCATCAGCAACGAAACCATTGATCTTTTACGGGAAAAGTTTCCGGACCGTGTTATCTCTCGAAGAGGTGATCACAATTGGCCACCGAGATCTTGTGATTTAACACCTTGCGACTTCTTCCTTTGGGACCACGTGAAAGATAAGATCTACGCCAACAGCCCAGCGTCGATTCAAGACCTCAAAGATAAAATTCGTGAGGCTATCGGGGACATAGGGCAGCCACTTTGCGATTGGTTATGGAAAATTTCGTGAAAAGGATAAGGTCCTGTATGCGTGCTCGTGGTGGCCATTTGGCTGATTTGTACATACAGCCTGTCAATTATTTTACTACAACAATTTGATCATTTCATCACTAATGTCGTATTTCATTGAATACGAGTCGAGTATCCGAGAGAATTTGCCACCAAATTCAGAATTTCTGCTTTTAATGAAATTCTTTGGGGCACTTTTGCAATAGTTATGGGCAGCATATGTCAGATTTGGTTTTCTGTTGCTACTTTCTTGTTATTTTCTACAGTAAATGTAATTTTTTTAATAGGCCAAATCAATATTGTATCAATTGAGGTTTAGATTTGCATGCATAATTGCATATTTCCGTAAAATTTGTTTCTAACAACAGAACTCACAAGTTAGTTCAGGGCAGATCTTTAAAAATATTCCGGACATTTCTGTTCTGTCGTGCTCTTTTGATAGAATGGGTAATTCTTTTCTTCAATCGAAACTCCAGAGTAGTAATAAGCCCTATTAACAGATTACGCTACAGGAGTAAAAGTCTTCAACAAGAAATCGGTGGAAGAAGATTGTCTCAACAGAAAAAGACGAAAAGTAATCACTAAACTCATTCACAGATGGCGCTGCAAGGGAAGTAGAGCGAAGAAGAAGAAACGCAATAGAAAAAGACAAAAAGTGGCATAGTCATAAAAAAAAGGGGAACCTTTTAGTGAAGAGAGAAATTGTCGGCAACCTTGAAATGGGTTCATCATTCCTTACTTACGGATCCCATTCACAGATGGTGCTGCAAGAGGAGTAGACCGATGAAGAAGAAAGACAAAAAGTCACTTAATCATAAAAAGAAGGAAAAAGTTAAGACAAAAAATGTCGGCAACGGCGGAATGGGTACATCGTTTCTTACTTATGAATCCCATTCACAGATGGCGCTGATAGAGCAGTAATGCGAAGCAAACTATTTGAGGCAAACAAATTAGCAAGGGAATCGAGTAATTAGCTCTAGAAAGGCTGAAAAGGTATGAAATAAGCTGATAGTAGCAGCAGAGACAGCAATTACCAAAGCGTCGCATTGCGACATCTTTCTTCTCCAAAGAGGACATTCCCCAAGCACCATCTTTGTGTTAATAAATCAGATCACAGAAGCAGCAATCAGAAAACCTGAGGGATAGTTACCCCAGCAACCAACTGGGTTAAAGTCTAAGATCAATAAAAAACTATTTGGCAAAAGTTGACCAGTTGACATACATATATTATAATGTCAGCGATTGGTGCATATGGCTAAAGAACTTTCAACCACACATGCAGTGTGCGCTAGGCAGAGTTTCTGGCGTTAACTCAAAGCTGCAGAACTACTTGTAATGAGATCAATATTCAACAAGAATAAAGCAGCATCTCCATTGAAAGTTAGGCCCCGCTAAATACCATAGAGTCTTTCATCACTAAATTGAAACTATTCAGGGTTTTCTACAAAATGCTTATGTATAAACATGGATTACCTCGTGCTATCTCCAGGGGCTGAGGGCTGCCAACTGATCACCACTTCTGGTTTTGCAATTTGTATTCAACGATCTAATTCTAGATTTTCTACAAATTTTCAATTGCAAAAGTCTACTCCGGTTTACACCTATTAATCTTGGGATGAACATTTCTTTCCGCCAGGATATGTGAGCTCAAATCATTTGTCATTCAAAATGTGAGAAGTTTTATTAGTACAAATTTTATTCTGTGGAAATTCATACCAAAAGAGGTAAACAGCAAACAATTTATCAACTCGCTTTGAAAGTGGTTACCTACTTTGTTGTACATGAAACTCGTCTTTTCGTTTCCATTATCCTTTGCATCTATTTTCCACTTGTCTGCAAAATTTTGTTAAAATTCAGTCCGGCGAATTTGCTATCCTGGAGTTTATTTTCCTACCGGAAAGGGGGAAAAAAACCCAACTTTGAAATTACAAAGTTTCATTCTGCACATAAATTAGCTTCAAAGTGAGTTTCCGGAAAATGCGTGTGTTTATGGTTTTCCGCAAGTGCAAATGATGTGCCTGCTTACCTTGTGAGGAGCCACAGTGCCCGGCGGAGGATGGTCAAACTTAAAGCAGCAGTCACGTTGCTATCAGCTTTCATTTGCATCATATCCTTGATGCTGGATGTTCAACTTAATGAGTAATCCTTGCTGTAGTGTATTCTAGTCGAGCACCACTCACTGGCAAAGCGCTCTAATGAATGCAATCAAAAGACTTTTTATCCATCCTTTTCATATCGATACGTGGTGTGCAAATATTTATATATACAGATGAAAAGTAAACATAACTTCCTCAAGCCGGCCGGCGCGCGGTCGACCATACTGTGGCGAGTTATTCATATCAAATTTAATTAAAAATCAACAAAATGCAATTGCCTCTGTCCGACCAATTCGAATGGAAACAGCACAATTTGTTGGCCAAATAAAAAATCAATCGATTCTCGTTCCTTAAATAAAAAAAAGGACACAGCAGCAAAAGACGTTTGCTACTTTTTTACAACTCAATTTTAGGTAACACAAATTTTAATTTCCGCATTTAGGACCTGTGTGTTTGTTTTTGCTTGCACGTAGTAAAAATGATTTATATAGGTACCTTTCGAATAAAAAGACGTCGGGCTTATTTGTTTTTGGTACCTTCCGTCGTGCTGTCAATTTCTGTTGGTGCTTTTTGTTGTTGAGGAATTTATACATTATTTAATTAATTTCATGGTTGTTGTCGCTCTCAGTCGGTTTTTGTGCGGTTGTAAAGTGCCTGCAAGGATGTGTGTAATGTACTTTCGAGTTTTGTTTTTTGGAGTTGATTGGATTTGCATTAATTTCAATTAGGAAATGATCTGAAAGGAAAACGTTTACTTCTTTGCATTTCAATTAAAGATACCACGAGCAAATGGAAAACCGTTTGCTTGGAAAAATAAATTAAATTAAATGGACGCAGTCTTGGAAATAATTTAAAAAGCACCATGGGTTGCCCTCGGGGATCCACTCATTTTGAAATTCAATCGAACAAGAAAACTGCTTTGGATTGAATCCCCAAATGTGGTATTCGGCTGCTGCCAGCGGGCTTGTAAAAAATTCATAAATTGCACTTGTGTAAGTGCTTCTTAAGTGGATTCTGACTTGAAATCGAGAAGCGAAATTCTCTTCTCAGAATAACCGAAAGAGGTTTTTTTCTCTGTCAATATAAACAATTTTTGTCGATTCCGGATGCTTCCTTTTGGCTAAATGGAAAACGACATAAAAAGGAATCGGAGGAAGTCTTCGACAGTGGTTGAACCAACTGCAAGTCGGAACTTCACTCAATTCTTGCTGTCAAAATTTGTTCAATTGGTATTTGTTTACTTAAAAATTTAAAAAGTTAAATTTCACTGCTTTAATTTTGGCTGCAGGTTTTTGTTTTAGAACTAGCTGAACCGGGAAACGTTGTTTTGCCATATAAATAAATTATTTATTAAATAATGTATTGTAAGTGTGTCTGAATGTTTTAACCATTGACTTATTATATATGGACTGCTAGTAGCCAACTTCACGCGTGTTCCAAAAATACAGAGCGCTACAGTTTCACAGCGGAAAACAAAATAAACTTGAAACGACCAAGTTTACTTTTATTACAAATTTGCGTGTAGTATGCCTATGGCTATGAGTTGAGAGGGTGAGAACTAATGTAGGATTTTTGTGTTTTTTTATTCATTATTTACCAATTATGTATGTTTCTGTATTTTACTTGGTTGTAGCACCTACGTAGTTCCGTAATTTATATTTTAATACTGCGATCTCAATTTAATCAAACCCTTAACACAAGCCAAGCGAATTTAAGAGGAAACACAAAACAAGTGAACAGCTACCGATATTTTCATCAAAGCAAGAGGATTGGTGGGCGGCCATTAGCGACATGCTTATTTTGTAGTTAGGCCTGGGGTAAAATAAAATAAAAATAAATAGTTGGCGCTACAGGTCGGTAAGGACCCTGGGCCTAGCTTCTCGCAACCATTCGTTTTGTGTGAGTTTTTCATTTTTGGGACGAATGGAAGGGATCTACAATTTTATGCCGAGTCCAAACGGCTAATTGAGAAGCTTCTTCATGACAGTTATACTCTCGGATGTTTGTCAGACGTTCGCGAGAGGTGGCGCAGTGGAAAAAACCTTGAGTTGAAATTTGGGTTTTCTCGGGATTCGAACCTGGGACCCCTCGCTTAGTAGTCCAACACACTAACCACTAAGCCACTGCGCCTGGGGTACCTACATTAATCTGTTGCGCTAAATATTTATTTATTTATTTATGTACCTATAATATTTCTTTAGTTAGCTGTTCACACTTTTTTTGTTCGAATAAAAAATTGTTTGGATCATGGTCCTTAAGTGACGGCTGGATTCACTAAAAAGTCATTGGATGCATTAGATGTTAAAACTACATCCTTAGAAAGAAAAAATAAGAAAAAAGTCGTATATCTCATGATGGATAAAATGGCTATAGGTAAGCAAATTCAGTGGGATGAATTAAAAAAGAAATACGTCGACTGACTACGGCACTAATTTCAATTTCACCGAAGATTTACCTCAAGAGATATGAATATTAAGGAATTGCACGCTACATGGAAGATATCTGTACGTTTTTTATTTTAGTTTGTGAGTCAATAAGTAAAGAAATTGTTATTTCGTTTTGTTTTTCGAAATAATAAAATGTTACAAAATTAATTTCAAATCACTCTTTGGAGCTTTGCTTCTTTTCAATAGATGACGCTCTTTTGTTTACACGTTACTATGGAAATGAATCGCTTTCGACAAGATGTCGCTCTTTTGTTTACATGTTTCTATGGAAGCGAACTTTTTTTGAAAAAAAAATCGCTTTTTTGTTTACGTTGCTATGGCAATTTAGACTCTGACGGCGGCATGTGCTTCTTTGCCAATTCGCTGTAAAACTGTAGCGCCTGTGTTTCTTGGAACATAATTTCTCGCAGAAGAATATGAAAATGACATTTCACTAGCGGTCCATATATAGTATGTCTATGGTTTTAACGATCCATAAAAATGATCGAATATGATCGATGAAAAAGAACGATGAAACGATTTAACCGAAAATGTGTTTGACGTTTATGTTGCCGCCAAAGACGGTGCACATTGTCATTCGATAATCAACCGTCAAACGTTGGTAAATCTTGTGTTCTATTGATAAGATAAATGTCGCATTGCTATATCGGTGCGGAGCACTTCAGAAATATCGCTGCAATCAATCATTTCATGTCGTATGCTCGTATCTCGTCGGGTCTTTTGGACACCCAGACAGAGATCTCAAAGAAGTCGAATGCATGTATAAATCTAAAATATAATATTAAAAGTTTTGTCCGCTGTCGGTTATTTCAGGTACGACGACAGTGGACAAAACTTTTCTCGTCGTTGATGATATATTCCATGATACATGAAGGTTTGACCGGTTTTCGCTTTGTGCCCTGGGACCATTCTTTGATAAAGGACAAACGGATATGTGGGGATGGGATCTATGACAGAAAGAGGAATGGAGCGCTAAAACTACCAAAACACTTTACATTAAAGTGTAACTGATATATGTATATTCATTGCTTGATCTCTTTAAAAGTTAAATTTGAAGTGAAAAAAGTGATATATTTTTATCGCAAATTTGAAAAACTGAAATAAGGAAAGTCAATATAATTCGAAGAGCAATTGAGTGTACGATATTTTTTGTCAGCCAACAAAAATAAGCTCGATGGTTTGCCCACGCGGGAACATGCCACGTATAATTAATGACCGTGTGAAAAACATGGTTTGCCCAAAACTAAGCCACAAACGGAAATCGTTTGTCCTTGCGACTCATTGCGAATGCCAATTTAATAGTAAATTGAATACGTTTGAATTTATTAATTGTTGAACAACCAATCACGTGCCATTGCACAGCCGTGGCAGGCTCAAATTCCGAACTTGAATAACCGGAGATCCAGTTTTCAGTCGTAGAAGGTGTGGTGCTGGTGGCATGCCTGGAAAAAAAAACTCTGTTGGATAATTTAATTTTGAACGCTGAATTGAATTGTTGACCATATGCCGCAGTATTGTGAATTATTTCTCTTGCCCGAACGATGTCATTTGGAAGCATTGAATCTGCGCATGGATTTCAGGAACAGGTTTGAATCTGGATCCGTGCCGATGAGCAAGCCGTTCAATGGTTTTGGTGGTGTCTCAATTTCTGTTAGTTGCACTTTTCATGATGCGCAACACGTAATGTTTGAATTTGAGCGCATGACAATGTGGATACTCTTTGTTTAACCAATCAGCAGTTTCGGATGAGTGGAATATTCAATATCTGGCTGATGATCGAATGCGAGACGTTGATCAAGTGTTAATTGATCAGCTATCAACCGGGGTTAAAAAATATAAAATACTATTAAAAAGTAGGGGTTATTGCTAGGAGGGTGAAAATAAACGACTAAATGTACTTTTTATTGCCACACCATAAAAAAAATATCAAACAAAAAATTTGCCCAAAAAATTAAAAATTTGTTTTTGGGGTGAACCACTCTTAACACTTAGGGGTATAAAAATTAGTTATAAACCTATTCTCAGACCTACTGAATACACATATAAAATTTCATCAAAATCGGTCCAACCGTTTCGGAGGAGTATAAACACTAAAACTGTGACACGAGACTTTTATATATTAGACTAGCTGACCGGGCGAACTTCGTACCGCCTAAAATTGATTAAATTATTAACATCCCTTTTGACTATTGAACGAATGGAACATTCTTAGAATTAAATTAAGTTCAAAGCATAGAAAGGACTTCACAGATTTCCGGGTCAGCTTGTTGATCATCTTCTTCCGCGCTAATGATTGAATCGAGTTGGCCCGGTCAGATTTTCTCAATCAATCAAATCAACTAAAGCAGAATGTGGGCAATCGGCCACTTCGACAGAGTACATCCAGAAACGCGATTGTCCGAAAACACTGTGCTTAACGATTAAGTCCATGATCGTTTTAAGATTTTGTTTAAAAAATCGTGCGTTATGTCATTACCGTGTGTATGACATCAGCACACAGTAAACATGCAAACATACAGCACACGCTCATAGGCGCCTAGGTTTTTTATATAGGGACAAAATCAGATGTTGACATTACTCACTAACGCGTTGACCAATTTCGTTCAAACGTTTACATAAACCAACTACATGACCATGCAAACAACCCCTAAAAATTTTATCGAATTCGGTTTGACCGTTCGTGAGTTATAAATTCACAACGATTTTGCAACTCTCTTTTATATTATATTATATCGGCCCGCGTGCTGCCCAGATGGTACTTTGTCTGCTTTGATGACGATCGTATAGTTGTCGTTGTGCAGTTTGTTTGAAATGGTATTGAACAACGGGACCAACTGGTTGTGATTCTGTAAAAACGGTTCTAAAATACCCACAATTTCTCGCTCCTCCATTTGCTCGATATGGTTGTACTGGCAGCGTGCGTTTATTTGCTGCTCCTCATCACCCATGAAGTAGATTTGCAGAAATTTTGAATTGGTATCAGGATCGGTATTAAAGACCCAATTTGATGATACACTTGCCCCTGAATCTTAAAGGTTGATTGAAAATTGCGACCATCCTCATTGTGAATGATTTTTGTTGCTCCAAATGATGTCATTTGAAAGCACGAATTGAATTTGCGAATTTTACGCAAAAACAATTTAGATTGAGATGTACCTCCAGCCAATAATGCTTTCAATGGTTCTGGCGGCGAATTCAATGGTGGCAATACAACTTTTCCAGACGCGCACCAGAAACCGGCCGATTCACTTTTGTATTTGAGTGCATGACAGTGTTGGCATTGTTTGCTCATAGCACCGATTAGAATTTGTGAATGTGACGAATAGTCGAAGTCCGACTTTTATTCAAACGCAAGGCGAAGAAGTGTGCTGTTGTTCGCGTGTTCTGAATGTGTCGGTGACTCGTTTGTGTCGGGCCAGTCTTTGTGTCAATGCATTAGCTCGAAGGCGTTCATTGCGGTGCTCTTGACTTTCATTAGCACGTGTGATTGCTGTCGGATTTCGATTTCCATTGTCCGTCAACTAATCTTGTGCCGATGTATTTAACCGATTGTTGTGCTGTAATTGTGAATGGATAGTCCGTCGACCAATACTTCCTCCTCGTCCACGAAGACGTGGCATTGTTTCAGTTACGTAACTTATATGTGAATGTAATACACTTAATATTCACTGAAAATGCGACACCAAAAATATCCAAAGATACAAAAAAAATTAAATATGAAAATAACGAAACGCACTTAATGCAATACAATGTACAGTAGAATTATATACATAAAGAAGATTGGATTCTTATTATTTTTTTTATGGGAGGTACCACGCCCCTTCGTACAATCCCGCCCATATTTGCAGCAGCACATAAAAAATGCAAACCAAACCGACTTACCAAATTTTGTGCAAATACCGTTATCAGGAGCAGAAATAATAGATTATTAATTTTTGGTTTGTATGGAAGGTACCACGCCCCATTGTCCAATTGGACCGAATTGTAAATCTAAACCACCCGGGGCGCAACCCAAACGCATACAAAAAAATTTATGCAAATCGGTCAAGCCGTTTAGGAGGAGTTCAGGCCCGTTCCCGCAGTTCCGCTCACAAATGTTAATGTGCCTACTGCAGATCAGGGTTGACAAACGTGTTACGATCGTAACTTTTAAGTTACAATGGACTTTGAAAAAATACAAAATACAATCGCTCCGAAAAAGTTACACTCAAAGAGAAATTGAAAATTTGCAATAATATAAAAACAATAGTTATTACAATTTTTTGTATTCGTTTATCCACAATTGCTATAAGGAGGTGTTATTTTGGTATTCAAAAAAAATGTCATTTTTTGAGATAAATGATCGGATGTTTGTTTCATAATAAAGAGGAAGGTATGCCGTTAATAATGAAAAACAACATCAGCCAAATGGTCACCATGAGCACGCATACAGGACCATATCCTTTTCATGAAATTTTCCATAACTAAATCGCAAAGTGACTGCCCTATGTCCTCGATAGCCTCACGTTGAGGATGGAGAGGCTTCTCAACAATAACTCTTGGATTTTCCCAGCCCCAGATGCGACAATTTTGCTTGTTGACGTAGCCACCGAATTGGAAATGGGCCTCATCAGTCAAGATAATTTTTCGATGGAATTCCGGATCATTTTCATGCATTTCAAGGACCCAATCAGCAAAGACACGACGTTTTTTCACCATTTTTGAATTTTAATAATTTCAATGCGTTGTTGAAGCGTGTATCGTTCCTTTTTTAGTAATGGTAGTTTCTACTTGTCAAATTTCAAAGAATAAAAGCTTCAAAAGTGACAGCTACCGAAATAGCGGGTCATTCACAATAACACCTCTTATTGTAAAAGCCTTAACTTACGAACGCAACAAATTCCACTGTGAAACATAATGTTAACTTCTCCTTACAGGGACGAAAATGCGTGGCATTACATATAATTAAAAACCACTCGTAATCATTCGAAATTTTGTACGAAAACGATATCTTCCCTACTCGTATACGAGAAATTAAAAAAATACAATTGAGCCCAAAAAAATACAATCGGAACTAAGATTTAGTTACAGTCCACACAATTCATTTTTCATCCCTGCTGCAGATGCATTTTCAGCAAGATAATGAGACAGTTTTTTTTTGTAAACCTCTCTCGCCTATAATAAAATAAAATAGCAAATCACGTCTGGAGACTATTTTTGTTTGGACACCTTGGTGGATATTGGACGTCTCCAAAGCGGCTAATCAGTTTTCATGGCAAATGTTCAGATAGCAAGCTCTTTGACCTACGAGTGGTATGGAGCGTAACAAATAGAGTAGAGCCGAAGTGGTTCGCAAATCAAACAGTACTCCTTCCCCATGCGCCCCTTGAAGACCTGAGTGATGAGCGTCTTTAATAATTCGTTCATTTTTCGATGACGTCTATAATAATGGCCGCGTTCCACTGTCCGCTAGATGACTAGCGGCATGTCAAACTCCATATAAAAAAATTTACATTTCACCATTTGCGCTAGACAGTTTTTGTGAAATATCGTTTTTACGGAATGTTCTCAGTCTAGCGCAAAACTACCCACTACATTGAGAAAAAAAAATATACGACCTGTCAAGGAAATCGTTCAAACGCTTACAAAATAAAAATAAATACAAAGCCGAGCAGGCGTAGTTGTGATTAAATTGGTAATAAGGCAAGTAAAATAGCAATTCAGATAATGGGTCGTAGCAATAAACATTTTTTTTTTTTTTTTGTCGGAGGTTGTTACTATCCGATGGAGCACTTAGACACAAACTACAGGTCCGTTGTACTGCCAAACAGACACCTTACATTACTGTACTTAGTTTTCCCGTCTTTCGAAGAAAGATGAGAAGGAGCTTCAGGGATGAAGAGCTTAGATGTTCGGCACTCACCACATCAGCCCCAAAGATCCGCCACCTGATGCGAGCAAAGGCGGGACAGCTACAGAGGAAGTGTTCCGCTGTATCATCGTCCTCTCCACAAGCAGGACAGATAGTGGTGTTGCTCAAGCCCAACACATTTAAGTGTTTGGCAAAAGCTTGGTGGACCGAAAGGACGCCCACAAGCAGTCTGCAGTCCATTCTCCTAAGGGATAGAAGGAAAGACGCGGACCTTTTGCAGATGTCCGGACGCAGTCGTTTGGTCTGCCTACATCCAGCACAGTCTCGCCACCGACGCTCGTGCTCACGAGAAACCCAAGTATCAATGGATGACCTAACCACAGAAGCAGGCAGACCCAACGCAGGTTCAGGTCCTGAGAAAGCCTGTTCTCAACTCCGTCTGGCAAGCTCATCAGCGATCTCATTTCCCTGGATACCAATGTGACCTGGGACCCAAACAAGATTCACGGTGTTGAGCCTTCCGACTAAGTTCAGAGAAAGCTTGAGTTCGAGCACTAACTTCGACGAGGTAAGAGGGGTAAGCAACGCTTTTAATGCAGCTTGGCTATCACTGCAAACGCATATGCTTCTAGCCCTCCACCTGTTTGTCACAATATAGCGCATAGCCATAAGGATAGCGAAAATCTCCGCTTGGAAGACAGACGCATGGTTACCTAAGGGGTAGTGTTGTCTAATGTTCTCGCTTTCCACAAAGACACCAGAACCAGACCCTTGTCCGGTTGTTGTAATCTCGACTTTAAATTTAGAAAAGCTCTCAATTCCAAAAATCCAAGTACGAAAATTTAGAGTCGAGCTTAAAAATGTTTTTTGAGGCCCATTGTTTTTATAATAATAGCTGAGGTCGTTGTAAAGATGACAGTACTAAAAGAGCTTCGTTGACAGTTTTGCATTTGATTGATTTAGTTTCGTTTGCGCACGTGTCAAAAATGAACCCTTGGAAAGAGAAAATACGCTACATATTACAGTTTTTCTTTGATAAAGGCGAAAATGCAAGACAGGCGGCTGAAAATATGAATAGTGTTTATTGTCCTGTTACTGTAACAGCCAACCATATGCAATTTGGCTTCGTCAATTCCGTTCCGGGAATTTTGAGGTTAAAGGTGAACCAAAAATGTTGATAAATTTATGGAAATCGTAAAAGCCGACCGTCACGTAAGCACTGTTTCGATTGAACAGCAGTTGAACGATGCACAAAAAACCATTTTGAACCATTTGAATAAGGCCGGATTCAATAAGGCCCTTCAATTTCGTACAAAAATAATGGATTTCAATTTACTACACCTATTATATTGTAAAGGGTTTTCCAATGAGATGTGTTATTGTGAATGACCCGCTATTTCGGTAGCTGTCACTTTTGAAGCTTTTATTCTTTGCCATTTGACAAGTAGAAACTACGTCATTACTAAACATGAAACGATACACGCTTCAACAACGCAATGAAATTATTAAAATTCACTACAAAAATGGTGAAAATCTTGCAGTCACCTTGTCGGACCGCAATACAGAAATTGGTGGAAAAATTCGAGCTGTTGGGACAAGTCAGTGATGTGAAGATTAAAACCCGTGCACGTCGCTCAAGAACAACTGAGAATATTGCTGCTGTAGCCCAAAGTGTTGAAGAAAACCCAGGTTTGTCCATTCCTCGTCGTTCTTTGGAATTGGGCATTCCACAAACGTCATTACACCGTATTTTCATAAAGACTTGGGTCTTAAGGCTTATAAAGTTCAGTTAACACAAGAACTCAAGCCGGCCGATCATCAGCAACGAAACTATTGATCTTTTACGGGAAAAGTTTCCGGGCCGTGTTATCTCTCGAAGAGGTGATCACAATTGGCCACCGAGATCTTGTGATTTAACACCATGCGACTTCTTACTTTGGGGCCACGTGAAAGATAAGGTCTACGCCAACAGCCCAGTGTCGATTCAAGACCTATGGAAAATTTCATGAACAGGATATAGTCCTGTATGCGTGCTCGTGTTGGTCATTTGGCTAATGTTTTTTTTTCATTATTAACGGCATACCTTCCTCTTTATTATGAAATAAACATCTGATTATTTATCTCAAAAAATGGCATTTTTCTTTGAATACCAAAATAACACCTCTTATTGGAAAACCCCTTATCATTCCAAATGATTAGAAAAATATTGTCAAATATTCTAGCACGGGTGTTCCTTTATCGGGGATATTTTGTGCTAGACAGGCAATGGAACGTGGTCAATTATCTTCCTCTTGAAAGAAGGAAAATTGTTCTGTTCTATTAAAGTCTTCAACAATAAACCACGTGTTTAAATTTATTTATTATACAATTTTCGTCTTTCATTGATCCCTCGTATTTCAGCAATAGTTCATAAGAAATACGAGTAAATTTTCATTTTACTATCGTCAACTGTCATCTCTTATTAGACTTCTGTAAAAATTTGAGTAGCCTGCGTCATTTGATTTGTGGTTGAGAGCTATATAAAGCAATAAACCTCTGCAATTGTAATAAAAATGGAAAAAAGTGAATTTCGTGTGCTGACCAAGCATATTTTTTACGTAAAAAAACCATCACCGAAACCAAGGAAAGGCTAGATAAATACTATGGGGTATCTGCACCATCAATTTCAATGGTTAAAAAGTGGTTTACTGAGTTCCGTTGTGGTCGTACCAGCACAAATGACGCCGAACGTTCAGGCCGCCCCAAAGAGGTCGTTACGCCAGAAATCGTGGATAAAATCCATGGAATGATATTAGACCATCGGAGAATTAAAATTCGTGAGATGGCTGAGGCATCAGGGGTACATCATATTTTACATGAATATTTGGACATGAGAAAGCTATCCGCGCGATGGGTGCTGCGATTGCTCACAATCGACCATAAACGCAACCGAGTGACCATTTCAAAGGTTTGTTTAACGATGTTTAGCCGTAATCCCGGGAGTTTTTGCGCCGTTTCGTAACCGATGACCAAACATGGATCCACTACAACACACCAGAGACCAAGGCACAATCAAAACAGTGGGTTTCTACAGGCGAACGTGCACCAAAGAAGGCTAAAGAGGGCCTTTCTACCAACAAGGTCATGGCCACAGTATTTTGGGACACACGCGGTATCATTCCCATCGATAACATTGAAAAGGGTAAAACGATCACCGGCGTCTATTATTCAGAGGGAATAAAACATTAAATTGGAAAAACGCTGGGCTAAGTGTGTCGAGCTAAAAGAAGATTATGTTGAGAAATAAAAAACTTTTTGACCAAAAAAATATGTATTATCCAAAAAGTCACTGACTTATCAAACAACCCTAGTATTTCACTTAATAAAAGTTTGAATAATCAAGGACAAACTGCACGGGAAAAATCTTCGTTAAGACCAAAGTTTTTCATATACAATATTTTACTTGGTTACATAAATCGCAGGTCATTCAAAAACACTACCATTTAAAAGGGACTTACGTTCAGCAAACAATCTTCAGCAACTCCCAAATCCAAATGCCACGGTACAATGGGAGACGAAGCTCAAAATTCTCTTCCCTCCAACTAAGGTTGTAATTCCTGCCTCAGAACCTTCCAATTGACAAAGAAAAAACCAAGTGCAATAGTTTCAACGAAAAAGTAAAAGAAGCCAATGGAAATAGGTTCCAAAGTATGAAAATTTCCACAAGGATGTGATTCAAATTTTATCCATTCAAAGTTTTACTCAAGTCTTGCAATTTTTAACTTTTCCTTGAAGTTTGAGTTTTTGGTACAGCTAAAGGGGGAAATTAAAATATTATTTTTCAGCGCAAATAATTTCTATAGAACTGGTTGCCAGATAGTAAGCAAATTGAATGGCGGGCTTAGAGAAGTAGTAAAAAGTAAATGAATATTTTAAATCAAATAAAGTGCATGACTGGGTCGCTTGAAGCTTTCTCTATTGCCCCCAGCTCATTTTGATAAGGAGAGTTGCTTTTGAATGGTCGATTTGGTCGAACCTGGCTGGTTAAATTACCTGGGGGCACTATGGTGTAATTCTATGTCGGTTAAGGAAATATGTCGAAAGACTCAAATTGACGGACACGGATATATACCTTCGCAGATTCCGCAGTGGCCTACAAGCTATAAAGGTCATATAAAAGTCCAAAAAGGGCACCACAATGGGTCCACAATGACCTACGTATGGTTTAGCAGTCTGCTCTAGCTAACAGAAAGTCTAACCTAACCTAATTCATCGATTGTGCAAATGTGAGGCATGCATCAGTATCAACAAATATATTGTTCACAGTTTTATCAGAAGCAAAGACGGGAGTAATGATTAATGAAGAGTGCAAAGCAAAATATGTGCTGTCCATAGGCAAGGACTTAAATAACGAGGCCTTGGACTGAATGTAACAACGGATAGTTATATGTCTCTAAGTAGTAAAACACTTAGTCCCCAAAGGGGATTGTCGACTGGCAGTTGACTCGATAATTTTTGACAGACACATAAGTAGCATTGCTTTGACTTTTATCTGGATCCACATTAAATTTAAGCAGTAATTTCTGTCTCCTTTGGTCGTTACCATATTTATTGTTATAAATTAAAAATATGAATTCTCCCTTAAATTTTACAGCTTATATGTTTCTTAACAACAACTTTTATTCGTTGCCAACTTCAGCCAGTCGATGACAAAAAGTGAAAACGAAAGATCGTGATAAAGAAGAAATCGGTAAATGTATACAGATTTTTTCGAGATCGAAACCGCGATACCACAGTCAAAAACGAACGACTTTCGAAGATCGAAAAGGGGCCTTTGTGTCGACATCGGCCCTAAGATGTTTTCATGGGTTTAGAGTAGACGTTGAAAAAGACCCTTTATAGCTCTGTCTTGCTATATGTCGCAGAGTTAAAGCTCTTATCGAGAAGATTCGAATAGGCCAAGATGGTTGGCACTATAGAGGGTTAGGGCGTTAATACTCCGGCCTGGAGAATAGTCAACTCTACTTCAGAGGACCAGGGCGCTACAGGACGACCTTATATAAGATGCGCTCAGTTGGAAGAATAACTCGGCTAATATTGCAACCTTATGACTTGTTGGTTGAGGCCCTGCAGGTCCTCCAAGAACTGTTGCCCCATCAAAAGTAAAGTAAAATAAGTTGAGAGCATGCTGAGGAGTCATAAGTAAAATAAGTCTAGAACGTGCTGCGGAGTCATACCCCCTCAGCATGTTCTAAACTTATTTGACTTTTAAATTTGGCTACTTACGCGAAAGTATTTTAAACTTTGTTGTAATAAACGTTTGTTTTTTTTTTTAAACCAAAAACGGTAATGTGAGTACCTGTACCTTATGTTATTCCAAGTCGAAATAGGTTAGCCGCGGTTGTAGGGATCGAATAAGTTTTAAGCGACACAGTCATGTTTTTTTCTTTTTTTATTGCTTTTTTAGTTAAAAGTTTACATACGTGTTTCTATACAGTGTGGTAAAGTTTAAAATTATTTAAGTACACGGCAAAGTCCGTATTAGTCTACAAAAAACAACAACTTTATCGTTGTCAGCTCGTACTACACTTCAAACCACAGAAAGCTAATTTTATCTCTTAGTACAGACTCTCAAGTCTCAACCAACCACTCATCTGCCATTTTTAATCTAACAAAGTACTTTCAGCAGGAGTTTTTTTTTTATTTTTTGAAGTTGTGCTGTAAAAATCTTGAAACCCATAAAAAACCAGAAAACTCTCTTACAAAAACGGCAAAGAAATTTATTTGTAATAGATTTCATTTTCTCATGTGATAATCTACAAATAAAATTAAATATGTTGCGCTCCATTTTAGAAATATATTTTCTGCTTCTTCTATTTATACACTTTTTCGGTGAATCCTAATTTGATTTTCTGTTTCTTTAATCTGTTACAGTTCCGAAAAGTATTTGATTTTACAATCACTGCTGGTCCACTACTAATAATCGTACCAGATTTTAGTTTTTTTTTATAAATGCTTAAATTAAGAATAAGACTTAAGTGCGAGAGTTTTTCAAGTCGCCTTTAATAGGCGATGAGAATAATTTTGCTCATGTATTTATTACCCATCCCACTGTGCCACTGTTATCTCTGAGCCAGAACTCGGTAAGACAAAAACGTTCAATCGTTTTTTCTTGAAAACGAAAGGAACTTTCGTTTACTCCCAAAACGAAAGATATTTTCATCTCACGCTAAGGAAAAAGAGCCCCTGCTGTTTCATTGTCGTTTGTCATTTTGCTTAGTAGCATCCGACCATTCTTAAAAAAAAGTTGTCAAACGAGAAATGTAATAATTTGCGAAGATGTAGAACGGAAGCCTGGTAAAAAACTTGATTACAAAATAAAAATAAATCCAATTTTAACCAACCCAACGAATAAATGGAACATCGACATTGAATTGTTTAACAGCGAAATGTGCGGCTGTCAAAAATTAAACTTGTTCGAACAGTGAAAATTGCATTAAAAAATTGCAATTCTTAAGTGATTTCCTTTCTAGAAAGAAGAAAAGAAGAAAATGAAACGGGTTATTTGAACAAATTTTTTCTTTGGTTTTTTGAAAAGCGAAATTGGTTTTCGTTTGGTTTTTTTTTTTTTACAGATTTCCACCCTTGTTGAAGGTTATTCGACTGCGGTCACTTCCCGGCTTAGGTTTCTTGTTTTTTCTTGTTTTATGTTACATGTCGTTTAAGAATATACAGCAGTGTCCGCTTATAACGAACTCGAAGGGACTGACCAAATTGGTTCGTTATAACCGAAGTTCGTTATAAGTGATACGCTAAATAATTCATCAAGTTTTGTTATTTGTCTTTTAATGTGAAACATTTTCTTTTATTTTTTTCTAAATCTCCCATTTTACTTAAATGATTTTTAAGCGCGTCACTTCACTCAACCTTTCGTTTGTAAACATAAGGTTACTCGGGGAAGTACCGAACAAATTATATTGAAGGACGAAATTTTGACGTTTGAGAATGTTGGTTCGTACGCAGCTATACAGTTCTCGGGGAAGTCCCGAAAAGTTGGGAAAATCTGGATGACAATGTAATTCGTAATTCTTATGGGGCATTGATTGGGACTTCATGAAATGGTTCGTTATAACCGAAAGTTCGCCTTAACCGGGTTCGCTTTAAAGGGTTACTACTGTAAGTTTTTTTAAAAACGAAACAAATTTCTAATATTAGCGAAAAGAAAAAAGTCTGCACGGAACTTCAGCTGGCCGTTTTATTTATTTTATTTATAGTTTCGTTGTATTTATTTGTCGAATTAGATCTTAAACCCTTCCACTCAACAGGAAAAGAAAAATAGTTCACAAAACACAAAGAACCGCCAACCGATTGATAAATTAAAAGGTCCACATTCCAAAGATTTGCTTGCCGCAGTTTGAACCAAAGGGAAATTTCATGGAGAAATACAAGTGAAATATACTTCTAAACTGCGTATATATTTACAAACTGCCCCTTAATGATGCTTCGCAGTTGAAACTTTCCCAATTTTCGGCGAGACATTTTCCGATAACAGCAGCAACAAGTTTATCGATTACAGCTTTTTTCCCGCTGAATACTTCATTCTACCGTAGCTTGCCTTCGTATCCTCATTAAGCAAATGTTTCGCCTGCAACTGGTGTACACCTAATTCCTAACGTGTCGCGATTAAAACTTCACCTAACGAGCACGAACTTTGCCCAAGTACATCAAGTCGCTTAATTTGGACACTAATCTCCCAATTCCGTGCGTAAATTCTTCTTCGGCAGTACTCGTATTGCCCGATTTTATTGTTGGAATGTTTGTTTCCAGAACTCGCATCACTTCTGTAGGGGGTGCCATTAATCCCAGGCAATTTTAATTTAATCCCAGAAAGTGCCGTCGACGAACGAAATTAATTTTCAATTTCGCTCGCAAAAAGTGTGAAAAAGTACTCAAAACTTTGTGCCACCAATTTAATTGGCCTAACTTTCCGATACACCCTTTTAAATTGTGTTTTTTTTTCTTATTTTTCATTCTAGGCAACAGCAGCAAGCAAAGCCGCAGGCCTCCCCCAAAGATGAAACATTTGGAACACAGCGTGTCTACAAGAAGACTTCCCCCAACTGCACCATAACTCTGTACTTGCCGACGCGTGAAATCATCCTGTCCGGGTCGAATCCGACTATCCTGCGTGGCATTGTGTTCGTCGATCCAAAGACCGTGCAGGGCTACAGGATTTATGCCCAGCTAACGCTGACTTTCCGGTAGGTGGTTGTCTCTATAATTCTGCGTGGAAATACATTCAAATGTTCCCCTCTTATACCCCACAGCTATGGCCGCGAGGACGAAGAAGTCATGGGCCTACGGTTCTGCAACGAAGCCATAATGTCACTTCATCAGGTATGGCCCCGAGCCGAGGAACCGTCGAGGGAGTCTCTCAGTCCGTTACAGGTACAAATTAGCTCTTGTCGTTTTTGGGTGGAACAGAGTGCTCGTATATATCCTTTCGGTGGTAGTGGAAAATTAATAGGAAATCAATTTGTTTTAATTTGCACAACTGTCCTGTAAATCGCTCATTAGTTTTTAATCAAGTTGACACAAGAGTGGTGACTGGCTGGTGCCCAACGTGCCACATAAAATTGACGTCAATGTTAATTTAGTGTGACGCAAATCCTGTTCAGCGCTGCCACTTTGCTACGATCGTAGCAAAACTGCTACGCAATTGCCCGTTTGCTACGCTGCTACGCACTCTCCCTAAAAACGCCTATTTTGCTACTTTTTTTTTAAGCACGAAATGAGAACAAAAATCTTGTAATTAAGGCAATGCTTACATGCAAAGCGCCTTTTAAGTGAAGTTTTTAATGTTTTTTTTTTTTTTTTTGTTTGATTATAGTTTTGTAAAATATATAGTTTACCAACTATACTTGTACTAGTCCTTAAAAAAATATTTACTTTGAATAAAGAATTAAGTGTTTTTTGTTTATTTTCGAAAAAAAATTTATATTTTGGACTTTTGAGTTTTGCTACACAAATTAAGTTTTGCTACGCAAATTTGCTACGCAAATTTTTTCCCTTGTGGCAGCACTGATCCTGTTCCTAGGGTACGACAAGGATGTAAGTGGTAATTTGAAAGGTGATTTCAACTAAGGCGTCAATACGTGCTTGGATAATTTATCTAATTGGTGCGATTGAATTGGGCTCACACTTTTGGGCTTTCGGGTGCCCCCAGGTGCGGAAAATTGGGTATAAAGTGGCAGCTCCGTAATTTCGTTGTAGGTTTATTAAATAATTTATCTCGCACTGATGATTTTCAAACTGTGGGTCTTTTAAGTGCCTACATGTTTGTACCTTTTACATTAAGGAACTGGGGGCGAATTTATATTAATTTGGGGAAGTGGTTGAACAGAGTTGGCGATAGGGTGAGCTAATTGCAGTGGCTTGTTGTGGAAGGTTGCCAGCACACTGTAGTGTAGGTTCGTGTCATCGTAGCACTGTTATGGTTCTTTAATACGAACAACACGTGCTATAAAATAGGCCCTTCCATGTTCCAGTGAAGGTTTTAATATTTGCATATATTTTTTATACTGCAACGAACGATTTGTAATTTTCCTGAGGAAGCTTCTCCGTTCTAAACGATCTCATAAATAATAATGACTTAAAAGTATCCTAGGTTTCGAATGCCAATGTGGACCTTTGTGATCATGAGTAAGCCTAAGCATAAACACGACCCTGTCAAGAGTATTACATCTGAAATGAGTTAGGTTATGATGGGATGTGCGATGGAAAACAACTCATAACCTTCACTCGGAGGGCTAAAAGGATTATCAAGTTAGTCGCCGGCCGTTAGTAAATTACATAGGAGATACGATATCTGATGGAAGCCTGTCAGTTTTGCGATATTTGTTGCGAAAAAATCCTAGATCCTAGGGTAAGTGCGTGTAATACAGCCCAGAATCTGGACTGACTTCACCTCCTAGTCTTTTCAGCTCTATTTGGGGAGGAAGACTGTACTGGCATAATGTCCTGTGTTGAGGTGGGGATCTATTAAGTAACAGAAGGCTCTTTGTGGTCTCCTTCGATAACAAGGAAGGGTTGGCCGCTTTTCCTCTTACTTTTGTCGATTATACATTACAATTTTTCAATGTATGCATTCACTGACCTCATCCTCGCCAAATCATCCTCCTTTTCGAAAGCTTCTTTTTACACTCAACAGGCAATGTCCAGGAACCGAGCATCAGAGTTTGACTGAATGGTCTAATGGCCGGTGATCAGTGCTTCGCGAGACTTCCTAATCTCCTTTGACTTAACGATAGATAGATGGAATCGAGTTCAGGGCTGCTTGACTGCCAACAGCTTTTTCTGTTGCCAAACCTATTTCCATTTTTCAAAGGCATCCGTGTTGACGGCGAACTCTAGATCATTATCTAAAGGGTTCTCCAATAAGAGGTGTTATTGTGAATGAATAGCTATTTCGGTAGCTGTCGCTTTTGAAGCTTTTATTCTTTGACATTTGATAAGTAGAAACTACGCCATTACTTAAAATGGAACGATACACGCTTCAACAAAGCATTGAAATTATTAAAATTCACTACAAAAATGGTGAAAAAAAGTCGTGTCTTTGCTGATTGGGTCCTTGAAATGCATGAAAATGATCAGGAATTCCATCGAAAAATCATATTGACTGATGAGGCCCATTTCCACCATCTGGGGCTCAGAAAACCCAAGAGTTATTGTTGAGAAGCCTCTCCATCCTTAACGTGAGGCTATCGAGGACATAGGGCAGCCACTTTGCGATTTGGTTACGGAAAATTTCATGAAAAGGATATGGTCCACCACGAGCACGCATGGTGGCAATTTGGCTGATGTTGTTTTCCATTATTAATGGCATACCTTCCTCTTTATTATGAAATAAACATCCGATCATTTATCTCAAAAAATGTCATTTTTCTTTGAATACCAAAATAACACCTCTTATTGGAAAACTCTTTATTACGAAATTCCATGTCGGCATTTTTGGTAGTTGGACAACACTCCTCTTGACAATTATTTCCCGCGCACTTTTGCAAACTCGACCGAGCGCCCATGACCGTCGATATGGAATCGGAATGAATATATTTACTCTATCTGCCACCTTTACCCATGTGCATGTGCAGGAAGCAGGATCTATTCTAAATAATACGTAGTTCAAGCATGAGTGGCTGGGATTTTACTACTCATTACAGTAGGGACGTGAAGTTGAGACCACTGTTGGTTAACACAATAAAATTTTGGGACGAGTTATTTAGCTCCTGTCCAAGATAAACATTTCTTTCTCAACATTAACATTTAACCCTTCAGTTAGCGATGTTCAGGCAACTATATTTGTTTATTGCTAAAGGGATCTTGGAAAGTGTGGAGTCTTTGCGTAAACTGCCAGACTAAAGTTGATTATTGCTAAGGCCGACTGGCTATATTTTTCATACAAATTTCGCAGTTGTGAGCTTCCGTAAATTTTAAGTCTACTAAGCGAGGGTTCTAGATTCGATTCCCGGAAAAACCCCAATTGCATCTTAAGTTTTTTACCTCTCGCGAACGTCTGAAAAACATCCGAAAGTAAGACTGTCATGAAAGAGCTTCCTAATTGGCCGTTTGGAATTGGCAAAAAAATTGTAGATCCCTTCCATTGGTCGCAAAAATGAAAAACTCACACAAAATGAATGGTTGTGAGAAGCTGGGCCTAGGGTCCCTACGGACCTGTTGCGCCATCTATTTATTTATTTACCTTAAGGCCTTTTTCAATTGTCTGGAAAAGCTCTTCATTCCTGCTGCTAGGATACGACGTTAAAACTGTAGGTCGCTTCCATTCGTTACATTAAAAAAAACGACAAGCCCGGTTAGGTTCCGGAAGTACAAGGCCCTGCGTCTAAGTCATATAAACTACTTAAAATTGCTTGTAGATACTTTTTCTGCATCACTGTGGAAGGTTTTACGACTGTAAGATGCGTCTTTCCAAGCATTTAATTTATGGCTTCAATGCAAATGCTTCATTCCATCCCTTAAAAGAAGATACACTCACCACGTTTAAGAAATTAATTCCCGTCGTTGACATTGTGTAATACGGATCCGAATTAATTGTATTGCTAACAATCTTGTCTGAGGTAACGCGTTTCTCTGCACGCATCCATTTGTTTGGGACGAGAGGCCTCGTTTATAAGCTATAAAGTGGCTTTGCCCCAGCTGAGGCGGCATCCCTCTTCTCTATCTCTTGCTTGTGCTCAACGCATTTAAATGGTTGTGCCATTATTTAGTCTGTCACCACTTAGGCAACCAACACATAATGAACATTAAACATCCTGACGTTTTTTTCGAAGCGGATGTACACGCAAGTAATGGCAGCTTGTTATTCGCCGGCGGCACTTGTACATGAGTTGTGTATCTTTTGGCCGATAGCTCATTTAAAGTGATGTATACCAGATCTGTCAGAGCTCTGGCTGGATAAAAATTTTTTCTTTGGTCTATCTGTTTTTGTGGCAGTAAATCGGAGAACATTCCGATTTTTGCCAAAGATTCGCACACGGGTTTTGGTTTTTTGCCTGCAGGGTAGTTGCGCGTTTAAAACGGATACCTGTTTTTTCGTGTTTTGTAGACTTTTAGAGGGCACACGCCTGAGTCTCTCAAGATGAACTCTGATGGAGGGCACTTCAGGAGTATGGAATTGACGGCTCTTTTCTGAGATTAATTTGATTTCCTTACAAAAAATTAATGAGGTGTGCTTGGGTAAACGCAGTTAAATTGATACCAATTGCTGTTGGAACTCGTCAGGACTGACCATTACCAGTCGCTCGTCGTTCCTGCAAAAAAAGCGACTCATTGACTTTCATATTAGAGCCTTTAATTTAAATCGGGGGAAAGTGCGAAATAGTACATTAAAATTAAGCGGACTCCACAATTAAAGCTCTAGGGGATATGACAGAAGATATGACAGCAAACCGGTCAGTCATAAACTGATTCAAAAACAAGTTTAACTGCAGGGTAATCAACTCAGCTATTGGGCCTAGTTTTGAAAGCAAAATAAGGAGGAGTCCTTTACAAATTCCTTTGGCATCTTACCGTCGACAGAATTTTGTAGCTCATATGCTAACGACTTGGTAATCATTTTTGAAAGATCAATCATTCAGTCAATAGTCAACTAAAGCAGTCTGCTCTTAAAGAGCTCTTGGAACAGCTTGGGAGTTTATCCATAGAAAACTGAGTTCGTTTTGGAGGGTAAAGATGCCGGACCTCGCAGTTCCAAAGGTGAATGGCGCCGCCCTGGATCTCCTTCCTGAGGCATAATATTCTGTCGCCATTTCAGACTTCAAGTTGTCTTGGAGAGGATTTAATTTGAACAAATGACAAAGCAAGGAATGAAGAGCTCTATGCCTGTAGAAAGGCCTTTTGAAGAAGATGGGGCTTTCAACAAAGTTACCAGAGCTTTATGAAAGAACTTTTCACGTGCAGGGCGAAAGCAGCAGTTTGAGCGTGATTCTTGATGTCCCTCAACTGGACACGTTCATCAAAGGTATTGCTACAAAAAGAGCTCGCACCTACGGTAGTCTGCTCGGACAAAACTATCTTTGTTGACAGCAAATGACAGTCGATTTTATCTTATACAATCAAGCCCAAGGCGGTAAAGAAAGTGTCTCAATGCATTGGTCACCATTAAAAAATATTCGGTCGAATTTAGGTGGGGCTACCATTCATATCAGTACAGAAGGTAACGAAAAGGCAAAAGTGGAAAGACTATAATCTAAAGTGAACATCAGTGAAACGGGCACATGCATACTGCCGCGGATTGAAAAGTTGTCCATCGAGGGCGTAGTATAGAAAAAAAGCCAATTCATTCTGGTTATATCGGGAGGACATTGCGCCATCTCTCGTGCGTTCCAATCGATCTGTTCTCTCTGTCCGACCGTTTGTGAATGTGCTGAACCGTTGCAAAGTCGTAGTTTTATTTATCAGCCCATAACTCCTCTTGAAATCCTTAAAGTCATTGGTACTTTAAATAAATCGAATTCTTGTGGAGCTGTTGGCAGCTCGAGTTTTGCTCTAAAACAAATTGCATGTTTCATTGTGGGTTATATTTGGCAGATATTTCACTGGGGTCTTTCCTAATGGTCTCAAATGTGCTGATGTCATTCCATTGCTCAAAAAAAGGTTCTTCTGCTGACATCTGCATTTATAGGCTAATTTCACTTCTTCCAGTCTTTACTACCAATTTTGAAAAGCTAATAACAAATAGGATAGGAACCTTTCTAACTAAAATCAAGTCTAAAAGGAAAGTCGACGGAAGATATTCTGTTACAGTTTTGTATGTATGTATGTATTTATTTATTTGGCACACGGAGCCATTAAGAATATTAACATTAACATTAGATTTATAATTCAAAATTCAACAAAATTAAAATTTAATAAAAAATTATTAAAAGATAATATTAGAAATTTTCTTTTACATAGATTAACAATAATCGTTTGAAAATAAAAGCATTTGCACAATTTTGTATATTGAACTGAAGCATGTTGTACATAGCTATTCCCTTGTACATGGCTCTATTTTGCCCACCAACAGTACGGTGAAGATCTAGTCTGAAGTCCTGGTTGTTTCTTAGGTTGTATGGTTGGACATCTCCAACGAACCGTACCTTTTCCGTTATGTAGAATGGCAGCACACCTGATTTGAGCTTGAAGACAAAAAATAAAACATTGTATATTACCCTCTGTCTGATGCTTAACCATTTTAATGTATTTAGCATATGCAAGGTTGGTGTTAAACGGTGCATTTTTAAAATCGCTTTGTTTTGCAGCTTTTGCAATCTACTCATATTTTCCGCCGAACATTGAAGTAGTACCGTTGAACAATATTCAAAATGTGGTTTTATTATTGTGTTATAAACTCTTATTGAATTGATAAGTGTAAGTTTATCCCGCACTCTTCTAAAGAAACCAATTTTTTCGACACTTTTTTACATAAATAGTTAATATGCTCTTTAAACTTTAGATCACTGTCAATTATTATGCCTAGGTATTTGATTTCTTCTTTTCTATTTTTTCAGCACCTACTACTATGTCCGCATTAAGTGAACCTCCGATGATCATACCTTTAGTCTTTTTTGTGTTTAATTTTAACTTATTCATTTTAAGCCACTCATTTAACGATTCCAAATCGGTTTTTATTTTTTCCGCGCACAAATAAATGTCAATCCCATGAACGTAAATTAAGGCGTCATCCGCAAACAAACAAAGATTTGAGTACTTCACTACCTTACACATATCGTTAATGTACAAAGTGAATAAATGTGTACCCAAAACGGAGCCCTGGGGTACTCCAATTTTAACTTCCAATGCATCAGAACACATATCATTAAAAATTGTGCGTTGACATCTATTGCTTAGATATGAACTAAACCAGTTCCATTCAGTTCCTCTAATACCGTATTGATACAATTTGTCCATCAGTATCTTCCTATCGACTGTTTCGAAGGCTCGTTGTAAATCAATAAACACTGCTATAATTTTCTGCTTAGCATCCGTCAGACATCTCCAGTCGTCTAGTACCAAATTTAATGCAGTCTCGCAGGAATGTTTTTCCCTAAATCCTGACTGATGTGAGATAAGGATATTATTTTCTTCCACAAATCATTGAAGTTGCAAATATACGGTTTTCTCCAGTACCTTCTCTAATAATAAAAGCATAGATATTTGTTCTCAAATAATGTCACTAAAAATTCACGGCGGGCTTATTTATTGATATAACCAAAGCTTTTGATATGGTTAACCATAAAATTCTGTTGAGAAAACTGGAAAAATCCGGATTCCGTGGTTTCATAGTATTGTATTGTATTGTAAGTAATAGGCCCTGTGCACTGCGACCAGAAGAGATGTATTGTGTTGGCCTCTGTATTTAACCCAGGGAGCTGTTGAGGCTCCTTATAAACCACAGTACCCTTCTTGGCTTTCATACTAAGTTGGTTTAGTTCGTATCTTAAAAACAGGTAGCAACAAGTAATAATTGATGAAGTCAGGAGCGAAATCAAGTTCTTCAATATCGGTGTACCACAAGGCTCTGTTTAGGGTCGGATTATGTTTTTAGCCTACACCTATTCATTGTTTTCTTTAAATTTCAAAGGATCACCTGCTGCCTTTGCGGATGTTATAGGTTTCTCTCTTGGTTCAAACAGTCCCTTGGACTTGATGTCTGATGTAAATTGGGATCTAAATCTTTTGAGACACTGGTTTGTTAAACATCACTTAGTTATTAGCTCTAAAACTAAAATAATGTTCTTCAACTTATCTAACTCGGCGAAATTTGAAACGAATGTGTAATTCCACATCCGCTGCTGATCTTGCGGAAATTATATCCTCTGACTAATTTGTCGTAAACCTCCCAGACATCCTAGCTATCTTTTATACTGTGTACTGAATTTTCTTCCCGTGCGTCATTGATATTGTTTCAAGCGACCATATAATTCACTCCCTTTAATCCGGGTTAAAGCTTACACCCGGGTTTAAGTGAGTTTAACCCAAAAATTAAACCCAAGTCCATAATATTCAGTCGTTTAACCCGAACATAAACCCAGTTTTTTGAACTTGACAGCTTTTAATCCGATTGGATTTAAACTGCACTCCGGAGGCCAGTTTAAGTACAGTAAAAGCTCGTTAATTCGGAATGGTTGGGCGGAAGGTCAGTCCGAATAAACGAGTTTTCCGAATTAATGAGACAATTTTTGTATGCACTAAAACGCGTTCCCATTGATGAAAAAATTCTAAATTATTTTATTATTATAATTAATTTTTGTAACCAAAAGATTATAAATAGAACCGTATCAAAAAATGCAAGAAATAAAAAACATAAAATCACATCATATTTAGTACACATAAACATACATAACATATTTATTTCAATTGGTTTAAAAAATGTTTCAATTTGACTTTGTTTAATGTTAGTTGTCTGCTCGCGGAAAAGATTAGTTCTTAAGTTTTTGACGGAAGTGTAGTAACGTTGAATTTCCGGTTCACGGAATCTTGTTTCTAAATAACTAATGGTTTTGTCCAAACATTGTAGCACTTCTCTTCGAGTTATCTTGCATGTTTCTGTTTCTACGTCATCTTCAGACTCAGAAGAAATATCCCTTGAATTTTGATCCAATAACGACGCTGATATTTCTTCTTCATTCAAAACTAAATGGCCCGGGTCACTTTGGTCAATATAAGCCCAGTTTTCCAGATCTTCTTGTGTAAAGTTTTCTGATTGACGTGCCTGACGAATAATGTTTGCCAAATCTGACAAATTGATGTCGTCTTCACTGTCATAGAGCAACATTTCATCTTGGATGAGTAATTTCTTCCAACAATTTTTTAAAGTTGTTGTCTTTATCTCAGTCCAGGAATGGGACAAGTTGTAAATCGCGCTTCGCAAGTTATAGTTTTTTAAATTTTTTAAAGTTTGCTCTTCAACATTTTCGCACTCGTTCTCAAAAAAAACCAAACAATCTTCCAGCTGTCGACGTCTGTATAATCGTTTAAAAGCCATGATTATACCCTGGTCCATTGGTTGCAGTATGGATGTTGTATTTGGTGGAAGAAATTTGCATTTTATGCTTCCATCGGCACTCTGTAGATCGGTGGGATGAGCAGGAGCATTGTCTACTAGCAATATTGCCTTCACTTCATCTTTTGGTATTTTTAAGACATTTTCCTGGTACCACCTTACTTCACTGATAAATTTTTTTGAGAACCATTCATTAAAAATCCGTTGATCGAACCAAGCTTTCTTCGAACTGTAATAATGTTTACCGGTACATTATTACAGTTCGAAGAAAGCTTGGTTCGATCAACGGATTTTTAATATCCTTCAGTACTCTTGGTTTCTTCGATTTTCCTACAACTGCAAGCGTGTTTCTGTGAGAACCATTCGCATTTGCACAACACAAAACCGATAAACGATCTTTTGGCTGCTTATGACCAGAAACGTTTTTGTCCGATTTACCAGCCTGTGTTGTATCTGGCATTGTTTTCCAAAAAATTCCTGTCTCATCTGCGTTATATATTTGAAAATCAGAAAGATTTTGCTCCTGAACCAACATTTTAAAATCACTTTTAAATAACTCTGCATTTTCAGTGTCAGCGCTTAGGGCTTCTCCAACCACTTTCCTATTTAAAATACCATGTCTGTTTCTAAATCGTGATAACCAACCATCGCTAGCTTTGAAATCGTGTTCTCCAAGTCTCTGTGCAAAACGTATGGCAGCAGTTTGAATTTCAATTCCACGAATAGGAACACCACTGGATCTCTGCGAACAATACCGCAGTGTAAACCGCACTGTCAATTTTTTTAAAGTTTGGCTCCCTCAGTCTATGTATATTTTTATTCGATTTTGTTTCAGATTCAAAAAAGCTTTTTAATTTGTCTTTATTTTTCTTTATGTCGTAAAATGTAGATTTAGTTATGTTAAACTTTTCTAAAATTTTCTTGTAATTCATTCCACTTTTTACACATTCAAGAACTTCCAATTTTTGTTTTAAGTTTAATGATTTGTATAAACCTCTACTTGTTGATTGTTTAACTGACATTTTTAACTGAGTTATAATTAACGTTTATTTATGCAGAAATATTTGTCAACTTTGTGCTAAAGGACCATGATTTACATTTATTGCCAACTTAAACTGTACTGGTGTTTTCCCGAACAACATCTAAATGTGGATTGTCGGGATTCCCCCAATACAATTTTTTTTTATGTTTTTCCCCCAACTTCTAAATGTGAATTGCCGGGAATCCCCCCCAAAAAAATTGTATGATTTGTTCAGACTTTTACATATTAGACATCTATTTGATACCTATATGTGTATAATTTAATAATAAATTTAATTTAATTTTTACATAATAAAAATTTAAAACCGACTCTCATTTATTAGGAAAAATCTCTTTTATTCGGAAATTTTTTTCTTTTCCGAATAAACGAGTTTTCCGAATTAAAGGGCTTTTACTGTACTTTAACTCGGGTTAAAACTCAATTTCATTATATTGACATTTTATTTAAGAAATAAAGTAATAAGAAAAGTAGGAAAGTGAAATGGGAAATAAAAAGTAGCAAAGAGTTGAAAAAATGGATTTCATTCATAAAATGGTAAATCAATGTCGTCCTCGATTACGATTTGGTGGATTTTCAAAAATATTTCCGACTGGAAAAAGAGACATTTTGGAGGCTACATACATTCCATGATTCGACAAATGCACTAAAAACTAAAATCCGCACACTACAAATTAAATCAATTCCCAAGAGACAAACAACAAAACACACAAAAGCCATTTTTTGTGAATTTTGACATTACTTGGGTTTAAAACGGATTAAAAACGGGTTAAAGTGTTTTAAATACGCATTTAATTTTTAATTTAATGGACGCGGGTTTAAATTATCGGGTTTAAAAAATGCGGATTAATGGTCGGCGGTAAAATAAACTTAAACCTAAGTTACACCCGGAGTGAATAATATGGCCGAAGGTATTAAAAACGTTTTTCATGAAGTCCGGTCATCATAATTTTCGTTTAATCTCTAATTGTGATTTGTTATGTTATGTTAAAGTGGCTCTTGGTGAGAGAAACACTTAGGCTGTTAATCGGCCCATTGTGGGCAACCACTGGCATTTGGAGCTCCCTTACTAGTTACTCGTTGTGAACCATTTACTTCCTTTGATAAAGCCAAGAATGCTGGCAGCGCTGATGTAGCATAGATCGCTGAGATAATTGAGGAAATAGCTTCCTAAGTGCGCCATCCTTAGATTGGATAGGGCAGGGCGAGTGACGGACTCGTCTTATTCTTCATCCCTACAGCTTCTGCAAAAGTCATTATGTGGCAGCCCAAGTCTTTGAGCGTGTCTGCCCAGAACACAATGACCGGTGATGATATTAGCGACTAGTGAGACACTACGTCTGTTGAGACGCAGAAGCTCTTTGGATCTTTTTGTATCCAGTGTCGGTCATGTAATATCCTAGATGTTTCCACCTATGACTTGCTTTTCTTGTTGCGTCGGCCTTGATAATTTGTTTAGCGTATAAGAGCGGTGCCTGCACGTTGTGCAGACTAGCACTAACAACGCCGGAGGAGCATAATCTATAGCAAGTTCGCCAGCTGCACAGTTCCCTGGGATATCACAGTGTCCCGGAACCCAGCAAAGGGTGAGGTCGTACTGTCCAGCTATCTCGTTAAGAGATACGCGGCAATCTTCCACCGCTTTTAAGCTTGTTTCGCTGGATACTAAGAATCTGATGGCGGCCTGACTGTCAATATATATTACGATATCCCTGTGTGATATTGCATTGATCGACCACCACGCCATGTCTTGATGAATAGCTGTGATTTCGGCTTGGAAGACACTACAGTGTATCGAGAGAGAAGGAGAGGCTCGGGACTCCTGCTCCGACTCCCTCTAAAGTCTTAGAACCATCCGTATAAATTGACAGTAGCCTGTGGGCACTAGAGATCCTCTATCCACATCATTAGAACTTTCATGCTCCGTTAACGCCTGATAAAGTCCAACGATTTATACAGAAGCTGCGTAGATGAAAAAGAGTTTAGTCAATTCATCGTCTATTTTGCCACTGACGAACGACGTCTAGGACACCTAAAGTGTAGGTTTTTCACAAGCACGTCAGAGTTAACAAGCTTCCAGGTATCGGATCTCCTGTATACTTCATGAGGACTACCAACTGGTTGCCAAGATCGGTTGTGTTTCTTATATTCTTTCAGTCTCTCAGGGGGTTAACAATTGGGCCTTTAAGGTCACCGAGGGGGCTCCTTGTATTTTCATCACACATACCTGCATAACCTAACCTTCCTTTTAGCATTTCACATGTCAATTGCCAGCGAATCCATTGAAGAAAGTGTTAATTAACGTGACAGCATTGTCTCTAGAAATGGACCTGTAGCTTGACATCCAAGGTTTCGTTTTTTTACGCAACTGAGGACTATTTTCTGTTGGGGTATTCGAAGTCGTTGAGTTATGCCAAAATAAGGTACTGTTCAAATGTTTTCCGAAATTAAAGCTTCCAAAGGCATAAAATTTCCAGTTCTGATAAAGAAAGTCAGAAACTGGTGGCGGCTTTCTTGCGATAAGGCCTATGCCAAGCCATTTGGGTAGGAAACGGTTTTGGATCCGTGGACAGCTTCTTTTATTTCATTTCTGCATTAGCCCTTCACTTCCTCTTCGCCACAAAAAGGGTACAGCGACCGAAATTTAATCTTTCGACCGTACATTGTCCCCTACAGAAGTAACGACTTTAATCTCCAACCGTTGGGCAACATTTCGAATCAATACTTTCAAATTTACAACCACCTCAATGCACACATTTGGGATACCTACTCAATTATACAGCTGACAAAGAAGCAGATAACTTTGCACAAATGTAATAAATCACCTGGGATGTGTCGTTAAATTCGTTTAAAGTGATAGCACACACCTTATGTAGGTAGATACACTCTAAAGCACATCGGAATTACACTCCTTGAGAGAGTGCTTTGTCTTGTGTCTGATTTTCAGTCGTGTGCCAATTTTTATTTATTTTCTAACATCCTTTTTAAAATATATACGAGTAAACACATAAGTTGGTCGATAATCTTTGTAACAAATCTGTCTTGTCTGTTTCCGTTTGCAGGATGCTCTTGTGAAGCGGCTGGGAGAAGGCGCGCATCCTTTCACATTGAATCTCACACCACAGGCGCCACCAAGTGTTCAACTGGTACCGGCCAAACGGTACTATGGTGCACCCATAGGCACCAGCTATGATGTTCGTTGTTTCATTGGTAAGTTTATTATGTATATATGTAGGCAGTCCTTTTCCGCAGTCTGCTAATGGCGCGATGAGAGATTAGTGCGAAGGATCGATACTACTTCGATTCGATTAATTGCCTGAATAAGAGCAATTAATTGAAGTAAACTTATTGCTCTTAAGGGGGCTTCCTTCGAAGGAAGGTTTATTCCTTCCCTTCCATTAGGGTTTAACTTTATTTACTGCCAACTTGCGCAAAACGAAAATGTTTTCTTTATTAGCGAGTCTTAGACTGTGGGTGGGTATACAGTGGGTGGATTGTCTTGACGAAGGTAAGTTGTTATTCATAGAAAAATGCTAACGAAGGCTTTTTACTTCACATTTATTGAGTTGCCGGTACTCGAATAACAATTTACTGTCGACAATTGGTATGGGGTGCTTCTTGTGAGATACATTAGTTGACTTTCAATCAACCTTGTCGGCAGAAAACGCTGGACAGCA
This sequence comes from Cheilosia impressa, assembly GCA_948293265.1. Classification (NCBI taxonomy): domain Eukaryota; kingdom Metazoa; phylum Arthropoda; class Insecta; order Diptera; family Syrphidae; genus Cheilosia; species Cheilosia impressa. The sequence goes on from OX411882.1 coordinate 6,918,190, forward strand.
ATGTTGTCATCTGCAATAATGCATTTACATCTAAAACCCTAAGAGATAAATAGGTTAGGTTGAGTAGGGTTGTGAAATCGTCACAAAATACAAGGTGGGCCAAAAGAGATCACCCTATTGGAAGATGCTCTTATTTTTGCAAATGGCCGCCAATGTCAAATCAAATAGACAGAATAATCGCGTTAATTTTTTTGCGTAACAATTCGTCTGTATTGTTGGCGCAGCGCGAATTCCGTCGCCTATTCCACGGCCGTTAGACACCGACAGCGCAAACACTGCGCCGTTTGGCCACCAACCTTGAAGAGTATGGGGACCACCCGAGACGTTGCCAAGAGTGACCGGCCCCGGAGCGCCCGTTGTGCTGAGAATATCGCCGCTGTTGACGAGGAAGTCGAGCTTTCGCCGGAAACAGCGACCAGGCGCCGTGCCTCGCAATTAGCCATTAGCCGGTCGTCTCTAAGTCGAATTTTGGTCAAAGATTTGCGCATGTTCCCGTACAAAGTCCAGTCCGTGCATCAGCTGCTGTCTGTCAATCGCCATCCTCAATCTCGAGGACGAAGTGGACGATTCTTCGACCAAAATCATGACGAGCGATGAGGCTCATTTCCACCTCAGCGGGTACGTGAACAAGCAAAACTATCGCTTCTGGGGCACCGTAAATCCACGAGTAATGCACGAGGAGCCATTACACCCGCTCAAATTTACTGGATGGTGCGCTGTTCACGCTGGAGGAGTCATCGGGCCATTTTTTTCGAGAACGCCGATGGTCAAACGACAACAGTGGACGGTGCGCACTTAGGGCCATGTCAACCGAGTTTTTTCTGCCGCAATTGGACGAATTAGGACTGGAGGACATGTCGTTCCAACAGGACGGAGCTAATAAACATAATCAAAAAAACCTTGTACCAGGCACCACAGCCGGGAGATGAATTAATCGGTCTCACTGCGTTTCTTATGGCCAATATCTTATGCCCCACTTAGCTGCGCCATCTGGGTTTGCACACAAAATTCGAGTATCGTTTCAGAGAGACCTTCAAAAATTGTTCTCTTTAGTTGAAGACGCAATGCACATTCAGCGCTGCAGCAACAGGCACTTTAGTGCCAAACTGGCACTTTTAAACATGTTTGGCACCTAGGCACTCATTGGCACTTAAAATCTATAAATCTGGCACTCATAAATTAAAAAAAAACATAATAACCAAACTTCGCAAAAAAAAGTCGAACATTAGTACATTTGTTTCTCTCCCCCTATTTTGCTATTGACATTTTCGCATTAAGGTTTGGTGGTTAAAACAAAAAGTCTTGCTTTTTATGCCAAATTCAAAATAGCTAACGAATTTGCAGAAAAATGCGATTTGGAATCAGCATTTGATAATTCGGCGGAAATTGATTACCCATTGTCGCATGCTGCTAATAAGAGCACCGATAGATATTATGGCGAAAAATCGAAATTGTTCAAAAATTAGCACAGTTAATAGGTTTGTTCGGGTACTTTTTTGCAATAGTAAAATTATTAAAAATGTGCTAAGAAACTGTGCGAATGCGACCACGTACTGAGAAAATTTAAAAAAGTGAGAGAGAAATGCATTTCCCCTCTTTTCATTTTTTCGTAATTTTCTACCCGCCGAATTTCGACTTACTGAAAAATGAAAAATGAAAACTGACAACTAAGCGACAGCTGAAAAGTTTGACAAGTAAAACTCTATTTATTTTCGTCTTCAACGATGTCGGAGGAATAAGATGTAATCTAATATTCTCCTAGAACATATCAGCGCATTAAAAATGATAAGTTTAATAGGTAAATATTTAGCTTATAAAAACTGCAATTCCAACTTATTTTGTAGATGCTGCATTTTACGATAATGTCAAAATGACATTTGTTAAACTTTTTGTAAGAAAACCGATCAGGAACTTCTGTTGAACTCCATCGAAGTCAATGTTAAAATTTTTAAATTAGCATTTTAACAGTGGCGATTCCTGGTCTTAAGCATTGGGTTAGCTACGTGCTCACTTCTTACAAAAAAAAAAAAAACAAAAGCGCACTCTCATATTCCAAAAGCACGACAAAAATAATTATTATGTATTTACTCACATTTATAATCCACGCAAATATAAAATTATAAATCGCACTTTACTTTTGTAATGGAATTCAATAAGACTATTAATTCAGTCAAATAAGAACACAACGACACATTCTTACTGCAATTTGACTAGAAAGAGAAACACACAGAAGTACAAAAAAAGATAACGCGCAAAATATACCTGCTTGCTTACACTTACACTCTACTTTCAAGTTTTATCGCATTTGTTTGCGCTTACCCTTCCGTATATTTTCCTGTGCTTTGCTTACGACTGGTAGAGGCAGAGACAATACTGAGACCACCAACTTCGGCCGATTTCCCGTTACTTAGCCTACAAGCTATATTTCTATGGGGTGGCACATGCTAAGTGCGCTTGTATTGATACATAGAAATTCGTATTGACAAATGTCACGAAACTTCAGAACCAAATACATTCGCACCTTGCATATGCCACTTCCGCTTTGGGCAAAATGCCTTGCAGCGTTCATAGAATTTTATCCGTTGAATTTGAAATTGTTCGTTACGTGTGAATAATAATTTGTTTTAGGAATAAGTGTACATTTACTTAAAATATCTACGAAAAATTAAGAATGTAGGTTGGTTGAGGGAAAATAAAAACATGTTGAGCAAATTTTCTTCATTATTTAAGAAAAATTTACACACGAAATCGAAGTTAATTATATCCAAAAGCGGAAAATACACAACCATTTTTGTCCTAATATATTTCTAGTATATAAAACATCTCCTTTTTATAGTTTTATTAACCACACAAATCAAATTATTCACCTTCAAAAAATTTATAATTACTAACCAATGGCATTCAGTTATGCTAAAATGTGGTATTCCCGAACTCTTTCACATTTCCCCACGGTTGCCGAGGTTGGCAGCATTTATTTTTGTAGTTTTTGTATGTTTTTGCATGTCACACGGATTCATTATTGACATAACACCGATAGGAATACAAAATGGCGAATTTGAAAAAAAACTGAGGGGGCCAGCGGCAAGAGGATTGTGAGTTGGGGGTCTCAGTATGGTTTGTCTATGGGTAGAGGTAGTCAAATTCCACACTTATACAGATTGTAGGAAATTCCGTAGCGCAGTTTTTTACGCTAAAATGCTCCAAGCAGGAGACTTTTCTATGGGAGTTTAAGATTGTGTGTGTGCGTGCAGGAAGGGAATTTGCGGTATCGCAAGTTGTAACGCTAAAGAGTATTTCATGTGAAACTTATTGCATGGGAGTATTGTGTTGTGTGTTTGTGTAGGCAAATATTGTTTGTAAATGATAGTTTTGTTATTTAGTATGTCATTGATTATTGCAATTATTAATCTTCATAATTACTTTAACCTCGTTATTTGCTGTATTTTGCGTATATGTATTTCAATTTATTTTCTTGGTTTAGCGCCGCTAAACTAGCTAACTGAGAGGAATCGCCCCTGCATTTTAAGTTGTTGGTATATAAGCAATGTAGTTATTTCTTCACATATAAATGAATCTCTTATTTTTTTTCTTTTGTATACAATTTCTTTTAATGAAGTAATGAGAAATTAAAATATTTTTCGTTTTTGTTTGAATATATGAGTTTTTTAAGGTTTTGTTTTAGAAGTTTGGCACCCTGTGGCACCCATTAAAAAAAATTGGCACTGTACTTTTTTTTTCAAGTGCAGCGCTGTGCACATTATGTTCCAGCCACAGGGAATGCTCGTCGATTGTTACTTATAGAATTTTAAAGTTTCGGCCTGCCTTAATTATTTGTACTTCATGGCCGAATTGAAATCATTAAGTTGAACCACGGTTGAAATATATGAGCAGTGGCAATACATTTTTTTTTAATAATTTCAAAAGTTCGTTGGTATAAACTATGAAAAGGAAAGGGCCCAACTTGGAGCAACAAGGCCCTGTAAAAGTGCTAAAAACTGCGTCTTTAGTCAACCTGCTTTGGCATCTGGGACAACTGATGGACAATTTTGGGTTAAAATCGATGTCGCTTTATACAGTTTGCCATTAAATGTACTTCTACATTTGGTTGGGCTATGTTGGTCAAGTAGTTCTGGTACCTCCCATACAAAACCAATTTTGCATGACTTGTTTGCAGTGGAGGGTACCAAAGCATCGGCCAGGCCAATGATAACACTTTTACTTGTTTTACCTTCACTTGAACTATTCCCGCTTTTTCACAGCTTTACTCTAAGTCTTTTAGTTTGTTTAAGTTTTGTGTTGAGCGAATCTCCCCAGAAAGCGACTTTCATACGGACTTGACTCTTTTTAAAATAAAATGCAAACTACTTGAGATATCTAAAAAAAATGTCTTGACTTGGATTGCTATCAAAACATTTATGAATGGAATTCGACTTCGTTCCCATATCCACCACGGAAACGTATGCCTCGGTCGATGCGTTGAACCGAATTTTCAATAACTTGGCCGCACATTTCGACCGATACGGCCGCTATTTCTCGTTCAATATTGGCTCTGAGCTGATTTCATTGTAGCCCCATAAAAAAAGTCTAGAGTCGTTAAATCACATGATCTGGGCAGCTAATAGATGGGTCCGTTCAAAAACTCGATTATTGCACCCGCTGTGTGGCTTGTGGCAACGTCTTGTTGGAACCTCATATCAGTGATGTCCAATTCTTGCAATTGCTTAAAGAAATAACGTTCCAACATGTCTCTGTTGCGAATACCATTTTACCATAACGTGACCGTCATTTTCATTGACGAAAAAAAACGACCCAATGACGCCACAGGCATGAAAACCGCGCCAGTGACTTTCTGCAGATGAAGTGCTGTTTCATGAAGCACATGATGGTTCTCACCCGTCCAGTAACGCATATTGACGAAGCCGTTTAACCAAAAATGCGATTCATCGCTGAGCTGCTTTTGCGATGAAATTTTTCATTTTCTTCTATCGTGTCCAGAGCCTAATTCGAGAACGTACGTCGCTTCATATGATCAAGCGGCTTTAGTTCTTGACCTTGTAAGGGTGTAGGCCAAGATCCTTACGCAAAATTCGTCATAATGTGGTCTGGGAGAGGTCCAAGTTTAGAGAACGCCGTGAAATTGACTGATTTGCCTCGTTTGCGACGGACGCCTCCTTGGCAGCAATATTTTGCACACTTCGGGCAAAACGTAGTCTCAATGGCACGGCAACATCAAGCAGCGAATATTCTGACTCAAATTGTTTCACTAGACTATGAATTTTTGCTGGGTCTAGAATTACGGCCGAAAATTGACGTTAACGCTCTTAAACTTCCGACCACCGAGTCGGAATTTTGGTAGTAAATTTTAATTATATGTAAACTTTGTTCCATGCTGATTTTACTATATAGGGTTTTTCAATAAGAGGTGTTATTTTGGTATTCAAAGAAAAATATATTTTTTTTGAGATAAATGATCGGATGTTTATTTCATAATAAAGAGGAAGGTATGCCTTTAATAATGAAAAACAATATCAACCAAATGGCGACCACGAGCACGCATACAGGACCATATCCTTTTCATGAAATTTTCCATAACCAAATCGCAAAGTGGCTCCCCTATGTCCTCGATAGCCTCACGAATTTTATCTTTGAGGTCTTGAATCGACGCTGCACTGTTGGCATAGACCTTATCTTTCACGTGGCCCCAAAGGAAGAAGTCGCATGGTGTTAAATCACAAGATCTCGGTGGCCAATTGTGATCACCTCTTCGAGAGACAACAAGGTCCGTAAAAGATCAATGGTTTCGTTGCTTTTGTCGCACGTAGCGCCGTCTTGTTGAAAGTAAACGTTGTCCAGATCAATACCATCCAACTCCGACCATAAACAAATCATTAATCATCTCTCGATAGCGCAATCCATTCACCGTAACAGTTGATCCAACCTCATTTTCGAAAAAGTAAGGTCCAATGACTCCGCCGAACCATAAACCGCACCAAACAGTCACACGTTGAGGATGGAGAGGCTTCTCAACAATAACTCTTGGGTTTTCCGAACCCCAGATGCGACAATTTTGCTTGTTGACGTAGCCACCGAGATCCGACAAAGTGCTTCACGACGACCAAAAAATGCTTCAGTTTTGCGAACCGTGACTGCAAGATTTTCACCATTTCTGTAGTGAATTTTAATAATTTCAATGCGTTGTTGAAGCGTGTATCGTTCCATTTTTTTATTAATGGCGTAGTTTCTACTTGTCAAATGTCAAAGAATAAAAGCTTCAAAAGTGCCATCTACCGAAATAGCGGATCATTCACAATAACACCTCTCATTGGAAAACCCTTTATTTTGACATTGACAGATCGGTAATCGGTTTAAGGCTGCGTTCATACTGAAAGCTTGAAGTTGTCTAGTCGCATGAAAGACCCTTTATGTGAATTTGGATTTGTTATCGCATCATTTTTAAACTACTGACCCCATCTATTTGGATTTCTTAGACACAACAAAGGGTTTTATGGAGAACCATTTAGTCCTGAAATTTTCCAAAAGAGGGCAGATTACATTGTTGGTCGGTCGCGGCACATTTATCCTCACTTTATCATCTCAGCACTAAAAAAAATGTCAATTCAACAGTTCGACTGTAAGAAACAAACGTCCGTTTGCAACCTTCCGTGAAATGCACTCAAAGTCCTCAGTTGTGCTCTCAACATACGCACTCGTGTCTACTTTCCATCTCGGAATGAAGTTTCCTCGAAAGCAGGGGTGCTTACACAAAGGTAATAATCATAAAGTCAATATGGACAAATTTCGTTACACCCTTATGGGATCTCCACATTTTTTCTAAAGATAAAAGAATCCAATATACCCTAGAGTAAACTGGTGAAATTCTTCGTATAATACTCCAACAACAAACAGAACACCTTGCGGTTACATGCTCTAACAGAATTGTTGCGTTCCAAGACGAGGACAACGGGGAAGAAAAATATGTGTTCCGGCTCGTGCACAAGGAATAACTACACTGCCATAGTACAGCAGGATATCCCTCCTTTGTAAAGGCGAACAGCAACAGCTGCAACTTATCCAATTTGGTCCTTTTGCTTGATGTTTCGCATTGCCTCATAACTCGGTTGGATGTGTAAGATAAATCCGACCCCCACCCATGACTGGCAAAAGGAAACATGGTGCTACATACATTTCCCACATCGCAGGTGCACGGACCGGGACACGGATATGTATTACTTCGTTTAATATTTATTAACACAGTTGCTGAGAGGATGATGTTGCGTCGAATGATAGGGATATCCTTGAGCAGTTCGCATGAATATGTTTTACACACTCTCAAGTAACATTACCATTATTAATGCCACAAGCCTGTCCAAAGCACTGCTGCCATTATCAGTCGTTTTTTTTTTTTTTAATGAAAGTTGAGTGAATTTAGTGGATCCTTTAAAACTATAGAGCGGCGTACTTTGTCTGCAATCAAATGCAATCAATTTCTGTAGATGGTTGCATCTTTGGAGGAGGAGAGAGAGGAGGAGTACATCACGAGTAGCAAGGAGTTTCTTTAATTTTTTTTTAAACTCAAACTAATTGGAAAGCAGAAATGAAATGAGAATCTTCTTAGCCTTTTACTAGTCTTTTACTAGATCGTTCTGCTGTCACACCCACTCGCGCGTCGCTTCTATATGGCCAAGGTTTTTATACGTCATTCACAAGCATACTGTGCTCCACTGCTCCCGTCTTCATTCGATATTTGTTTTAGGCCACCAATCTGTTTCTCCCTACTTCTATAGGGTCAGCGGCAGCATTACGGTGGGACAACTGATGATGATGGGTATGACCTTTCAGAGTCACAGAAAGAAAATACACACTTTGATGGAATTTATATTGTGAAAGTCAAGTTGTCTGTTTCGGCTTAATCTACATGTTTACGCCTCAAGCAGCGTTGCCAGTTTGGAGGTTTTCCCCCCAGATCTAGGGGTTTTTTTTTGCCGTCGGGGGGAAATCTGGGGGGAAAATTGTTTAGGGGGAAATCTGGGGGTTTTATTTTGTAACTGCGTTCAATTAATTTCTTTTTTTTCTCACTAAAAAGCATCGTAATAGTAAGCTATAAAGCAACTGCACCACCAACAAACGAAATCAATGTATATTCGAGTACCTTACCTATGTCCGATGAAAACATGTCTGGCAATTCCATTCCATTCCAACACATTCCAATATTCATTGAGAAGTGCCAGTGCATTAATTAACCCCTATCTAAAGCTACATGCATCACACACTATTGCGTTTGCGAAAAGTTCACAATCATTTGGGTGGAAGGAAGCAGAGCGAGACTTTCTTGGTATTTTGAAAATTGATTATTTTTACTTATTTCTTATATTATTCTTATCTTGAAACAAGAATTCTTTTTAAATATCTATACAAAGATACATACCTACAAAAATTTAAAAAAAAGTTCTTTGTGTTGAATTAACTTTTTGCTTTTTATATATGTATGTATATTTTTTGAAAAAAAAAAATTTTGGGGTTTTTTTCTTGAAAATAGCTAAATCTGGGGGTTTTTCAGATTTGTCTGGGGGGAAATATATTAACCGTCTGGCAACGCTGGCCTCAAGTCGAAACGAAAAATTTGTAAAGAACGCTGAAGGAAATTTAGAAAATATAAGGTCGGCGGTGATTGTGGTAGCTGAAATTTGAACTTTGAAACATCGTCGTTCCATACAGCCACATGCTGTAGCTTCCTTGTGATCAGAAAAAATTATATTCCGAAACTTGGACCGCTTCGACTTGAATCTCAGTCCATTGTCAAAGCAGGAAACCACCTGTTCGGAATAGTGGTGTTGAATTTCTGCAAGTAGTCGGTGTACAGTTTGGGAATCTGGCATTATTCGTCTTATTGTATGCAGATGAGCTAGTAATTCTCGCAGATAATTACTGCAACTTATAATCAACAAACTAAAACGCTACTGGGACTAGTGGGATTTGTAAATTAATATATCAAAGTCTAAAATTATGGTTTTTGAACCAACATCTCGAGGGAGTCCTTGCGAACACTGGACTTTAGATAGGGAACCCAAAGAGGCAGTTCAGCAACTTAAATATTTGGGTTGTCTCTTGTCACACAACCTTGACCTACGCCCACATGTAAGAGAGAAATGTTCTACTGCAAAAGTGGCTATCAATAATACAGGGTGTGGCAAGAAAACTTGCTAATCTTCAAAGGAAATAAAACCAAAAGTAGTGGACATACCGTTACAAAACTTGTTTATTCTTGTTACACACGATCTGAATTTTTCATTACATGGTTTTAAAGATGATATCGGACAAGTGATGGCCTCCGTTTTCGATACACTGAGATACCCGATTTTCGAAGCTCCTCTGAACTGTTGGAAGCATATCGATGGGTATGTTCGCTATTGCTTCACGAATGTTGTCCTTCAGATGATTTAACGTTCAAGGCCGATCGGTGCAAACGATAGATTTAAGGTAACCCCATAAATCTATGGGGGCCGGCCACGTAAGGTCGCTCCTTAAGGCGATTAGACGATCCCTCAAAAGATCCATCGATGCTCGTGCTATGTTGGCCGTGGTTCCATCTTCTTGAAACCACACATCAGCAAGGTCCAGTTCATCGAGTTTTGGGATGAAACAATCGACTGCCGGCCAGGAACGCGACCTGCGGGATGGATGTTGAAGCGAGTACGGAAAGCACGTTGAGTGGAAATCATGGAACGACCGTTGATAAAGTAAGCCCCGCAGGCAAATTCGCGTTGCTCTTTGCGGCGTAGATGTAACTTCAGGAAGTCCCCTAAAAAATGAGACACTCTCCACCTACCTGCGACCACTCCCCCCACTTGGCGCCAAAAACAAATCAGCAAGTTTTCTTGCCGCACCCTGTAGTTCCGGAAATTACCTCTTATAAACAAACATTACCTCTTTATATAATAGTGTGATAATTTTAATAGACTTCACTTTAGTAGGTACGTGAGAGTAAATGCAGTAAATGACTCCGCGTATTTTTGTTTTGTTTTAAGTAAGGTATAGCTATTTATGATTTTTGTAATTTTTTTTTATCCGTTGATTTGTTTTGGCTGAATTTTTAGCTAAATTTCTGTTTGCATTTCGTTGACTGTTTTTTTTTTCACAGCCAAGCCGATTTCAAAATGGCAACGCTGCGTTTAGCCAAACAAAAAGTCGCAACAAGATTATACCACTTAATAACAAATAATATCACTCTCAACTGTTTAATTGAGCATTAGTCCACTTCCCTTAGATATAGGTGTTCAATAAAACAGTCCTTCTATCAAAATAATCAAAGGAAATTAGAAATTTCTTTCGTTTTCAGAGTTACATAAAGCGAAAACGAAAACGTCAATAAAATAGCTTGCGATGCCATGCCTTCGCTTTTCCCTTTGAAATTATTCTAGGACATGAAATACAAAATTTCCGAGCAATCTAAAATTCCTTTCGCATTTAAAGTTAAATGAAGCGAAACGTCGCTGTATAAGCGAAAACGAATAAACGTTTCTGCCTTAGAGAAACGCATTCCAGAGCGAAGCTGAATTGCCTTTGCTCCTCTACAAATGCGAAGTTGGTCGTCCTCTTCCTTTTGACACAACTTCACTTAGTACAAACTTAGTACAGAGGGGAAAACGTTTGCATGAAAAAGATTGAGATGAGTTCTACACAAAAGTTATTATCTCAGCCTAAGTCTCTCTTCTGCAACAACTGTAAACATTCCCACTTGAAGTGGGAAACATAAAACCGAAGGTAATACACCTAACGACAGGTTTTTAATTTAATTTTACTTAAACAAAACAGAAAAAGGACTGGAGGAGGCTAAATGCAATAATAACTTCTTTATTGTTGAGAGGATTAAATTAACAACCAACTTGAAAAGTGCAGCGTAAAACTTATTACTGTCGTCGTAGTTTGTTCTGTGACGGCAATAAAGCTCCCGTATTACATCCTGTTGGGCAACTTTGTGGTATTAGTTTTCTCTTAAATGGCTTTGTTAAGGTTACCATCAAAGTGAAAGAAGTAAATAGCTCCTCCTGCCTCACCTCAGCAAAGTCATTCATGGGAAAACTAATACCTTACCCCGTTGTTACTTTGTACAGCTTCTCCAAGAATGCGGACAGAGGAAATTTGTTAGAGCGATGAGTTGCTCAAGTTAATCAAAATTATATTTTCCTTTGGGATGGTGGTCCTGGAAGCCTAGCAGATAACATTTTGCATTATGCCATCAACAAAGTTATGCTTTGCATTATTGAGAGGGGATTAAAGGCGGCAAGACAATGAAGTGAAGAGCTGTTTGGTTAAGTTATCGGATGACTTCAATTATTTTGCATTACAGACTTCCTTGATCATCAAAATGCATAAATATATGAAAGACAGTTCTACCGCCCTTCATATCAGAGTTCAAGTCATGGGCCAGTAAAACTTTGCCCTGATGGAAATCTTACCTATATATTTTTTTGTGGTCGCAATTTTTGAAAAGCAGTCGTTCGATTGAATTGAAACATTAACACAACTTTCTATTCGAATACACGTGTGAACTCGTAGTAATGAAATTTACAAAGGGGTGTGGCACCTTGCAAAACATTACAAACGGTTTTTCTTGAGCAGCAAAACTTTTAAAATCAAGAACATTGACTAACATTGTCCACCCGAAGTAACTACTTTGTAAAATGTGGTTAAGATTGGAAAACGGGACTTCACACTTTCCATAAAACAAAATAAGCGCGGCAATGCACGCCGAGTCAGTGTTTCCAGACTTTGAAGACTGTTTTCTTCTTTTTTTTATCAGTTTTCCCCTAAATTATAAAAAAATCTCCTTTTATTCCCTAAGTGAAATTTGCACTTGCTTTCATATGAAAAAAATTACAAATTGTAACCGTTTTTAAGCTAATTAATTGGGCAAACAAATGTGGGCTGGGAGTAAACCCTCACAAAACTGAACTTGTTTTTTTCTTAAGGAAATACAAGATTCCTCACGTCGACCCTCCATCTGTAAATGGCATTAGTTTGAAATTCTCAAATGAAGCTAAATACTTGAGTCTCATTTTTGACAAGAAGTTAACCTGGAAACCTAACATCCAAGAAAGAGATAAAAGAGCCACGGTAGCACTTTTCTCTTGCAAAAAAGCCATAGGAAACAAATGGGGTTTACAACCTCGTATCGCTTATTGGCTATACTTCTCTGTCATAAGATCGATACTCACGTACGGTGTGGTTGTCTGGTGGACTGCTTTTGGACAAAGCGATTTGTCGCGATAAGTTGAGCAAAGTCTTCGTACTCTTCTTACTACCCCCTCCGCTGCACTTGACATCCTGTTTCATCTGACACCCATTGACAACTTCAGCAAGCAAATGGCAGCTTCTGAAGCCGTACGCCTTAAAGCTACCTCACGATGGCACAGAAAAACAACTGGCCATGCCGCTATTTTGAACAATTTTAAAAACCTCCCAGGAAACATCGATTACACTACACCAGAACTACAATTTGATAGGAACTTCCAGGTCTCCATTTCCACTATCTCATTCTGGGAGGAGAAAGCTTTCCTGGACGATGAATCGATCCATTTCTTCACAGATGGTTCGAAAACTGTGTACGGTGTTGGTGGCGGTGTCTTCTCCGACAGAATGAATCTTAGTCTCTCCTTCCGTCTTCCTGATCACTGTAGCGTTTTTCAGGCAGAAATAATGGCGATAAAAGAAGTCTTATCTTGGCTGAAAGAAAACGTGATATCTGCTAAAGATATCCGTATCTTCTCGGACAGACAAGCGGCTATAAAGTGCCTGGAATCAGTCTCAACGAATTCAATAACAGCCCATAAGAATGTCGTTCGTCTCTCAGAGAGATGGCAAAGCAGTTCAATATTCACCTCTGTTGGGTGCCAGGGCATAGGGACATCACAGGTAACTGTAAGGCTGATGAACTTACAGGTCTGTAGAGAATGCATTAAGCCATGATTTCCACTTTGCTTCTACTCTCTTTGGGGACGTTCAAGTATCTATATCTAGTTTAGTAAGTCTGACAGCTGTTAGACTTGATGTAAATCAGTTTTTATTGACTTATATCGGAAACAGCTGTTTTAGTTGACGTTTAAGGAGTGGCAGCTGGCGGATATAGCCAAGAAATTCCTGACTGAGTGCTTAGTTGGCAGTTCCCATGTGGCTGAAGTATGAAAAGTGACATTCCCGACCAATCTGGTTTTTACGTTCTACTACTAGATTATGTCTAGTCCAGACGCCAGGCCAATCTTGTCGACTTTCACTATAAAAATTCTAACAGGCATTTCAACATATTTCTTTCTGTGCCTGGGTTTGCCTTAAAAAAAATCCTGGACTCATTAAAATATAGTTTCTTTCAGTTTATAGAGTACATCTGTTGCTATAACGAGGGATATCATTGAGTTCGATAACTTAATAAGTTTTAATGGGCAAGGATTTCTTGCTTGATGCTCTTCATTTTTAAATCAAACATACCTTAATCGCGCAACATTTCTTTCAACCGGAGTGATACCAGTGACGTTTATTCAAAGGTGCGCAGGTGTTCTCTGCACACCCTATCCAAATCTATTATAATAGTTACACTGAACTTAAGTTCATTATGAAACACATTTCTGTTTTTGTCTTTGCAATAATTTGTATTTTAACAAATCAGTATCTGTAAATGAATAGTTGATCTCAACATAAGATGTTGAAAAAGTTGTATCGAACCAAAATCCAAAACTCCCTGTATCGATACTTCCAATTCACATTCAACGCAACTTGGTGGTAATAGCTGTTTTTTATTATCAGCTATGATCCATATAGATCATCGATTTACATGCAATTACAACAACAGCACATGATCCTGCTTCTCATCGAGATCATGAATCATGATCTGAAAATTATTTCCACTATTTCCCACTAGATGGCTTGTTTAATTTTTAATTGTTGGTGTGCCTGCAAACGATAGCCACACAATCACGTTGCCAGACTAAAAAGTGGAACAAAAACAAAATCAATTGATTTTTTCGCATTCGAGTTCCGAGTTATTTTTTTTCGTTCTTTAAAGGTATTATGCAGACCAGCCAAACACTTGATAAACAATTAAATACCTACATATTTCATAAATATTTCTTAAACATTTATTAAACAAAACAATTTTTATGAAATGTGTTGCTGGTTTGAATGTGGACACCAAAAAAACATTTATGAAATGTTTCACAGTTTCCCAATCGTGATGGGAAATCATTTTTGTTTTGCAAGTTTTCCAGCAGAAAATGAGCGCTGTTTTTCGATTATTTTTTTTTGTAAATAAAATACAAATGTCAAGAAAAGCTTGGGATACCTAATGAGGAAGTGATGAATGAATTAGTTATTTGAATTAAATCGCATGTCGCGTGATTCCCGAGACCAAAATTACAGTAATAAAAACTTTACTCGCTGCTAATTATAATCCTACCACATATTTTTCTTCTTATCCAAAAAAGGATGAAATTGAAATATTTCATAAACATTTAGGTACCCCCGTATTAATAATCAAATGTGCACAAGTTAGTTAGCTAGTAGACATCAGATAGCGTACAAAAATTTGACGTAATTTCTGAATAACGAGTTGATAACTTTTACGCATAATAATAACTTGTCCGATTTGCTTCATAAACATTTTTGAAATGTTTGGCTGGTCTAGACACACCTTAATATGCCAAGATAAACTCAAGTGCTAGCTGAAAAATATTGTTCATGTGTTTCATAAGTGTATATGAAATAAATTTGTTTCTAAAAAAAATATGGAAAAGATAAATTATGCAAATTTGATTAAATATGGTAACACCCCCGATATTTCAAGTGAAATGTATGTGCCTTGTGTGACGTCACATTGAGCAAAATATTTGCAATATGGCTGGTAGCAATATGAAGTTTGTAATACCCCTCTATTATCTTCTTTGTTTTTGAAAGCAACTGTTGCCACAATTCAGAAATTAAACTTTTCAATGATCCGTATTGTTTTATTATCGTGATCTGATCCGGATCAGATCACGCTGATAATAAAAACGGCTAATGAACTATTAATGAAATTCACACATCGGGGTGTTCATCTCGCTTTAGAGCACCGTCGAGGCGTTGACAGGCAAAATTGCATACAAAAAACAAAGACAAAATAAAAAAAAACAAAAACCCTTTTCCCACAGAAATCTACCTGGCTTGGTGTTCTCCTACATCGAGTGCACCTCGTTGCAGTTCGCACTTGTAATTTCATTTTCGTTTTCGTTCCACCCTGACAACATAGTGCTGGAAGTTGGAACTTGGAAGTTCTTTTGTGCTTTTGTGCCTACTGGTTGCAGGAATAAAAACAAGCACAACGCAAGATCATACAAGATGCAACATACAACAGCGAACAGCTAGAGCCAAAGTCCTATTTCGACCCTAGTGCTTTATTCTCCTGTAGTGTGGTGCTGGTGCGCTATAATTTGCAGAACCTGAAAGCGCAAGCTGGAATTTTGTAATTTGAAATCGCAACTATAACTGAAAAGCTACTTGCGAAACCATTTTCACAGCTGTGTTCAGCTGAAAAATTGGAAATATGTTATTTATTATGTTAGGCCAACACTACCTTCTCCAAATTTTAATAAATATTTTATTAGGAACTTTAATGAAAAAAAAATATGAATTCAAGCTTTGATTGTGTGGTTGCCATTCTATAAGCAAAGTATTCATCGTCCTCGTAGGGTCCTGGAATAGAACAAAAAATTCACTATTTTACTACGGTAAAAAATATAGTGAACACCCTACTAAAAGCACCACGCCACGTCACTGAGTAATACGCTTTATGGCGGAGATGAGACAGAACCGCAACAGGATAAAATCTGTGGCACAGAAAATGTGCTGGTTGTTTTGCTTACAATACAATAAAAACAACAAACGTCGACTGTAGGTTCCGAGTGTTTATTTGCAAACATTACCGCGTTCAATGCGTTACATTACATGGTCAACAGTTTCTGATAGTTCCATTCGCCTGCAAATTTAGGCAAGTTTCGTGTGTGTGATGACTGAAAGGCAAAAATGTCTCTCTGCGGATATAGTCGATTGAACAAATGTAGCTATTGTGTACGTTGCAACTCAACTTTACGATTACTTCCGGTTCATTTAAGCTAAGCGAAATGATAGCAGATTTTTCGCTGCAGTTCCATTTTTGTTTTATGGTGATTATAGACAAACATTATCCTCTGTCATGAAAGGTACTTGGGTATAGGCTGTAGAGAGCTTTTTTGATATAAGACGACAGGGATGTTAATGCTCTTAAATGCAGTCTGCTTAGTGTCCCTGTCCCGTGGCAAGACCTCACTACCTAATTGCATTTGTAAGCCAAAGTATCGCCGATTGGCACGCGTAAATCCTATCCATTTTAGCAGAGCCAATAAAGATACAGTGCCTTACTACCTCAGAGTTATAACTGTCTTTATGACGTTCCGTGCCATTCTTCAATGTTGCAGATCTCTCCTTGTTAACAGCGAAGACTTTTACTTGACCTACATTCACGACTGAACTCATTTTTGCTACTTCTGTCCCAATATTTGCAAACGCGCTGACAGCTCACAAAGCCCTGATCAATGACGTCAAAGCCATTGACTGTTGTACAGATTTTTAAAATATTTGTCATCTCTTTGTCTGTATGTATTTTTTTTCAATTCGACAAAGGATTTCGTGAGTTTGTTTCGGACCTAAAAAGAGTAGCGAGTGTTCTTGACTGTCATTCTTGACCAGTTTGACTAAGATGCCGCGTCTAGCCATGGCCCAATCTAACCCGCCTCTATAAATGCTCTCATATGAAGCCTTTAACCCGATAGAGAAATGGAGTAATGATCTCGATTTCTTGGGTTTTCTATACGATTTGTCGCTGTATAGATAAATGTGGGCAGTTTTAGTCTTAACCGCAGCAAGCTCTGTGATACAGAACGGGCCTAAAATATGGGCCAATAAATTCGTTGACAAATTGTTGCGGATTTTCACACAGTACGGTCGACTGGAACGTTTACGACCGTAACTTTTATGCGATGCTAAGGAGACTTGTCCCATGTTTGACGGAGTTAATAGGGTCTCCGGTCTTTCCCGTGGACCGGGCAAACGATGCCGTGATTCCATACATTATGCATTCTGTTTTTAACCCAGGTGCTTTAGACTATGGTCCCCGACATGTGGTCTCCCAATGTCTTGAATAGTTTGTCATGACTAGTAACCTTATGTTTTAGGTAAATAAAGTTCTTCTGATCCAGCAGCCTGGTTAGACTTGGGTTTAAATTTTAAATATTCATTTTGGTCAAATAGATGTCCAAAGTCTCCAGTCTTCAGTTTTTATAGTTCAGATTGAATAGTTTCTTCTGCCCAACATCGGAATTTCGATAGTCTTCGTCGTTTAACGTCTGCAAAAGTGACCTATCCCCAACACCGACTGTGACTGTAACGATAAAACTTCCCTACCAATCTCTACAGTTGCCTTTTCGAGTCTTGTTGCCGTGACACGTTCGATTTACCTCATCGTAAAACTTGCGAACATTGTTCCCCGGAGAAGCACCTGTCAATTTTGCCAAAAGCCAGCTCATAGGGTAACCTTTCAAATTCAAAAATATTGACCTTTCGAAAACATGTTGCCCTTAAAATTTAATTCAATTCTAATTATTATTATTATTAAAACTGTATTAACAGGATAAATAAATTAAACTGCTAATAGGTATTAGCACTAGCTACCAGGGCTTATAAAGGATGCACAAGTTCAATGTTAACCCCCCCCCCCTTACAAAGACAGTTCTCCCCGCTTATTAAATTAAAAAAAAAGACATATTTCTTTTATTTATACCCCAAAGGCGCTTGACAAAACAATTTAAACTCTCTCGTATCAAAACTGACAAGCATTATGCCATCAAATCCTAACATCACTTGTCTGTGCACAGTTTACCTACCCTTGTCAAATTTAACACAAAAATCCCTTACGCAACCCTTTAGATAAATCAATTAAATCCGACAACTTTGCTTTCTTCCCTCTCTCGCTATATAGCTGATAAAATGGACGAGAAGTTCCATCGACGTGCATCCGTCAAAATGGGCGTTCGAGTGATTTATCGCACCGACGTGCACCATGGCAGTGCTCCTGAGAATTTCGCAGCTCTAATCAATAGTCAAGCATCGCCGCCGGTTTCAAGTGATCAACTTCTATCACCCCCACCGCCAGCCGACTCCCACCATCAGCATCATCCGACAAATCCAGTGGAGCTACATCCTGCCAAAATGCCATCCGGAGACGGTCACACATCAACGTTGGCCACATCCGGGACAACAAATACCACCAGCACAGCCACCACGTGCAGCACGAAGCCGCGCAAATCGGAACGTGGCGACTCCTTTCCAAAACTTAGACTCTCGCCAAAATCATTTCGTTTTAGTGGCCGCTTCGGTCGCAGCAAAAGTGAAATCGAGAAGTGTCCCAACGACCCGTTCTACAACTACAGCAAGTCCTTTCAGGAGGTGAGTTTGGGTTACAGTTTGAGTTACATGGTATATTGCAAGTGTGCGTTTTAACTTTCAGTATGAGAGTGGGGGACCACAAGGCGCTGTCGATAAACCATTCCTTCTGCAAGAGGGACGCGTCAGCCTCCGGGCGAGCTTGGACAAAGCATGGTACACCCATGGAGAGGATGTCATTGTGAATGTAAATATCCGCAACGATAGCAGAAAGACGGTGCGCAAAGTCCGGGTAAGTGGACACAGCTAGTTACATTGTATAACCAAACCGAATGATTGGAAATCTGTTGATTGAATTTTTGGTTACGTTCAGTTGGGCTATGGATACGTTTCGATTATAAAGGCTTGCACGATTGATTTTTGTATCAGATTGACTGGTAGGAATGTTGCAAAGTTGCACCTTGGTTGGGTGTACGAGTATAGTGTCTGTGGAGATTTAAAGGTGAACCTTTGTGTGTTCAATGTGAGGGAAAGGCGTCGGAAAACTGAAAACCTCCTTTACCTTTGGGTTTGGGCTAGGGTTGCATTCAGATAGATTTTGTTTCAAAGAAGACTATCAGGAGGACGTGCTGGGATAGTTGCTCCCCTTAGTGCCTGGGTGTAGGATTTACATTTGATTTTGTAGTGATAGAAATAAGACAGCATCTGCTTTGTTCACTTTTCTACGTCTACTCCTCGTCATAAACAGAATGTTTCTGTTAGGACTCTTTATAAATTCCAGCACCACAGCACCAGCCAATCTTTGAAAACTAATGCAGATAAAGAATTCAACTTAATTAAGAGTCACTTTGAGAAAGTATCAAGTCGCCCAGCTTCAATCGCCAAAGACTATCAAAATATTCTATTATTAGACGATGAAAACCAAAACTCGGGTCCACATGGTCAACACAAAGTAAGGATAACAATATCGAGCACCCAGAGATGCTGCTGAGCTTGAGGCTTCTGCACATCAAGCTCTCGTCATCGTTTTGCTTCAGTGAGTCGGTACGGTCTATAAAAACCTACGATCCCTACATTTTGGGGCCCAAAGTGCAACTCAAGCCAACGACTCTAGGATTACTTTGTAGATAGCCTGGATCACCTTCACTTTGATCAATGCAGGACATCCCATAATGATTTTCGGTCCAGCGGTAGGGTTGATTGTTCCATGTCCCGGATTTAGTTTCCGTTCTTTTGACGAGCTGTCGGAGAATATAGGCCAGGAGTAGACTGATTTGGTCGCCTTGAGTCTACCGGAAGACAAATCGTTACCAAGTCCCCGGTCTAGGAATTCTTCAGGCCATCTTCCCTTTCGTTCAGGCATGTGGTATTAATAGGGACCTACCAACCTAGTCTAAGTGTGTCTCTCAAGACAGGCACCCAACCTAGAATTCATCAATTCATTTCTGACTGTCCGAAAGGATATACAAGCCTTTGCCTCCAGGTAAAGGGCGCTGGGTAATTTTCCAAGTTCTATTGCTCTCTGACACTTAGGCCCATAGACTCCAGTACCCCTGTATCTTAGGAAGGCTTTGATACTGATGCTATTACAAAGCTTCCGAGGTTTGACACTTACGTATGAAGCAAAAGGATAGGTTTATTATTCCTATGCCTGCTGTTGGACATCTTTTTATCTTTCCTTTCGTACCAAAACATTATAAGCGTTAAAGCTTCTTAAGTTGCTTTTAAAACGGATAAGGTTGGAGACTTGTCGTTTTTGCACATGTGAGCTATCAGCACTCCCGACTGTTTTTTTTTCTGATGCAATGGTTTGCTTGTCGAGACGTAGAACCATTGTGGTAAGACGTAGAGTCGCATTTTCTGCTTTTTAAAACCCCTTCTTCCATTTCTGGCTGTTCCTCTGTATTCTTGCTCTGGTTTTCCGATGCTTCGTTGAGTGTTTTTGCTGCCGAAATGACTGAAATCGGCCACGAAAAATGCAAAATGGCTTATGAAACTTGGGGAACCATTGTTTCTTCGGGAGGAGAAGGCATCGTAGGCAGTCTTGACACCGAGCTCCAACAACTAAGCGGTCTCTGTATAACCCCTTTATAGTTGCAGTCCTTTGCTATGAATCTCAAGCACAGATTGGCCTCACCTGGCTTTGGAGTAGTGCTCTGAGCTCAACAAGCGGCACAGCACCATCGATGTGAGCCGACAAATTTGGTCTGATATCGTGAGGACAAGTACAGCGAATGGACACAAGCTCTACGAAACCGCTTCTGATATTTTGTACTTGTTCAGCATAGACATTCCAGCGAAAGATAACTCTAACCTAAAGCTGTTTCATTGAGCTCAGAGGACAGTTCTTGTGTAGAAAGGCTCTTTCCCAAACTACTTAACAAGCTCTGTATAAGACCTTAATAGTCTGTGTTTTCTGCCCTTTTCTATGGATCCTAAATATGGACTTGAAAAGCAAACGAAGATTGCGTTGACGGGCTTTAGAGCAGGAGGTCTAATAGGGAGCTTTACAATTTGTATACAGCGGCACTCGCAAGACCAGAAAAGGGAGCTCATGCTCGGGCACTGCAGTCTTAAAATCCAACCCTTCAGCCTGAGGTCGCACCGCCTAGCGGAAAGTAGCTTGGTGTACACATCAGAAGGCAACAATAGACTGGAGAGTCGTATTTGCGGTCGTCCAGGTCAACGCCAGACTATGTTACAACGAATAAGTCCGTTTTTCTCTGACACAATTGTAAAATTTTGCACATTTCACGTTGTTCTTGGTCTACCAACTCGCCGTGTGCCTTGAGGGTTCCATTCGAAGGATTGCTTTGCGATGTTGTCGTTTGGTCTCCTCAAGGTGTGGCCAATCCAGCGCCACTTCCGCTGCATTATTTCGGCATTCAACTGCTTTTGACCCATTATGTCCCACAATTCTTGGTTCGATATAACTTGCGGCCATCGAATCTTAAGAATGTGTCGAAGGCAGCGATTTACGTAAGCCTGTAGTCTTCTCGTGATGGAGGTAGAGACTTTCCATGCTTCACAGGCATACAGTAGTACGGACTTGACATTGGATTCGAAGAGCCCTAACTTAAAGCGTATGGAAATTTGACTGGAGTTCCATACTGAGGACAGCATTCCAAGGGCGCTGCGGACTTTACTTATTCTGTTATTAACATCGAGATCCGTGCCTCCTAGATAGTTAAATTCCTTGACCTCCTCGTCTATCGCTAGTAAAAAGAGGATTGGCTACAGAATATCCCCTTGTCTCACTCCCTGTCGCACTTCGAGAGAGTCTGAACGCTCCATTATGTAGAACGAAACATCTTGCGGCATGATAGGATTCCTTTATATTACCCGTACACTTTTGCGAACTCGACCGAGCGCCCATAAATGTCGATATGGAATGAATATATCTACTCTATCCACCAACTTCACCCAGTCGAGCTGCATGTGCAGTACCTATTCTAAATACTACGTAGTTCAAGCATGAGTGGCTGGGATTTTACCACTCATTACAGTAGGGACGTGAAGTTGAGACAACTGTTGGTTAACAGTTCGGCCACCCGAGCTTCACTGCCCTCAGTGAATTAAAATACCTGTCTTATCTATCTGAAAATTTATTTATTCCTTTATTATTATAAATTCGCATGATCACAGCTTTTCCAACGGCATGATCACAGCCTTTCTTACCTTACAGCATGATCACAGCTGTTTCTACGACATGATCACCAGTCAAATTGCTCAGTTCATATAAAATGACGTAAAAAAAAGAAATTCAATTATTTACTTATCTCTTCGTCATTATCACAATCCTTTTCAAGATATTTTGCCTCGTTCAAATCATCAATAGGCAAATCGTTGAACGAGCACCAACTTTTAAATGTATGAACGGCTTCATAAATGGTCTTGATGGCACTGGGGTTGACGAGGAATCCCCAACCAGATACCGGTCGTTGGGCAGCACACACCTCACCTCATATGGCCCTTTATACCGTGGCAAGAGCTTTCTCGACTGACCAGCTGTATATGCGGCACGAACCAAAACCATATCTCCAACTTGGGGTTTTTGAGGTTCCCTATGCACAGCATTGAATCTTTCAGGTTGCTGATCTTGTAACATTACAACTCGACGCTTAACATTCTCCCGCAATTCAGCCAGTGGAATATTCTCCTCTTTATTTTCAGAATCTTCTCCTTGCAGCTTTATGTTCAACTCATTACTGAGCGAGTTTTTAGGTTTAAAAGCAAAGAGGATCTCCTGTGGCGTTTGATTGGCGATACGATGGTTTAAACAATTTAATCCCCATTGTATTGCGGAAAGGTGGACATTACAATCTCGTCCATCCGGTCTCTTAGTCATCGTTGAAATAGCTGTTCCTACGGTGCGCAAATACCTCTAGATTTGCCTATTAGCTCGTGGAGTACAAACCGCAGTAGATTTGTGTCTAATCCTATTTTACTCGAGATGGCGTCCCAAAAAATTGTGTTAAATCTGTTAAGGATCGTACAACTGCTTTTGATGTAGTATCTCGTACAGCTCTTAGAACTATGAATTTACTGAAGGAATCGACAATGCCTAGGACATACTGACTCCCCCTTCAGACTTTTTACGTAGGGTCCAAGATGATCAATATGTATGCTGAAGAATGAAACTGCATGTTTCTCTATCGGATGAATGTGATATCTGGTTTCGTCCTTCGAACGTTGGTTATATTTATAAACAGGGAACACAACTGCAGAGATATTTGCCAACAATGGTACGCATTTTGGTGAACCAGTATTGTTTTTTGATGTGCTCTATTGTTCGATACCGCAATGCCCTATGTCATCGTGTGAAGTTTTAATAATTCTCAAGCGAACACCACGTGGCACGACAAAACGACGTCCTTCTGCAGTTATTTTAAAAAGGCGACCATCCTTCAAAGAATATTCTTTTTCTAGAGATTTCCTCTTTGGATTTTTTTTTTTAGTAGGTGGTTAACCAATCCGGATCCTGCATTCCAATGATATTGATGTTTACTCCAACTTCGTCCATCTCAACTGCCTTTCCTGTCGGGTTGCGGCTCAGAGCGTCTGCGTGCTGCATTTGATTTGCTGTCCGATACTGCAGATCGAAATCGAACTCTTGTATTTTGAGCCACCAG
Organism: Cheilosia impressa; assembly: GCA_948293265.1. Classification (NCBI taxonomy): domain Eukaryota; kingdom Metazoa; phylum Arthropoda; class Insecta; order Diptera; family Syrphidae; genus Cheilosia; species Cheilosia impressa. Next base: position 6,941,763 of record OX411882.1, read on the forward strand.
CGACCTATTCTGGGCACAAGGTCTTTTTTATTCTGTATCATTCTCAAAGAGTTGCAATCAGTGAAAATGGTAAAGCGCTTGCCAACTAAATAATACCGGAAACGTTGAAGACTTTCTACCACAGCTAAGGCTGTGGTACCTCGTAACTATGGTAATTCTTTTCCAACTGCGTGGTCGATCTGCTATAGAAAGATACTGCTTGCTTTTCGCCCGACACTCTAATTTGTAGTAAAACTCCTGCAAGTCCTAAAGAGCAGGCATCGGTATGAAGTTCATGGTGAACAGTTGGATTATACATCACGAGAATTGGCGTCTCACCCAACTTAGATTTTAAAGTGTCAAACGCACATTGTTCAACATGCGTCCAAGCAAAACTCGAATTCTTTTTTAACAAGCTATGCAAAGGGGCTGCTATCCGGGCGTAGTTCGCAACAAAACGTCTAAAATAACCAGATAGACCTAGGAATTGCCTCACGTGTCTAACTTCGGTAGGAATAGGGAATGAAGCAACAGCGTCTACCTTGTAACTTCCGGGACTAATACCTTCACTACTAATTTCATGGCCCAGGTAGGTAATTTTTTTCACAAAGAATTTACACTTAGATATGTTCAGAGTTAGGTTAAATTCTTTTAGCACACTTAATAGCCTTTCGAGGTTGGCCAAGATCGTGTCAACATCTTTACCATGTATACCAAGATGTTCTCTGATGTAACGCGGCGCATTACCAAATCTAAAAGCCTCATGAACGTTGCAGGGGCATTGGTCAAACCAAAGGGTACACGCTTGAATTGGTAATGTCCTTGTGGAGTGACAAAAGCTGTTAAATGTTTATATTCTTCACCGACTGGTATTTGATAGTATCCACTCATCATATCTAGTACAACAAAAGTCTTACCATCAGACATTAGATTAATTTGCTCCCCAATGTAAGGAGTGGGGAAATTCTCACGCACCGTGATGATGTTTAAACGTCGGTAGTCAACGCACATTCTATAAGTACCGTTTTTCTTTTTAACGAGTAACGCAGGACTAGCATATTCGGAAGTAGAATCTTCAATGATATCATTTGTAAGTAGTTCACTTATTATTTTTTCCAGCTCAGCTAATTCATTGCACGCGACGCGGTAAGGCTTATATCTAATAATATGTAGTATTGCATTTTAGTTAAATCAGTTTTTCCTAATTCAATAAGTTTAGCCGCAAAACAGTCTCGATAGTCATTTAAGAGCCTTATAAGTTTTTCAATAACCTCACCATTCGTATTTGTATCGATTTCTAAGTCTGTAGTTAGTATTGGCAATTTCTCTGAAGGAGTCATTGCACAAGGTGATTACAAGATTGGAGACTCAACACTTTAAATTTGCTCCATCGAGCCTTACGGTGGAACAAACAGCTCCATGATCTTCAAATGCCGTGACAGTGAAGTCACCTGCCTGCACCTGCTTTATCAACCCTCCATCACCTCGATTGTATATCAATCCTCGTATCTTGATTGGTTAGTGATTTAAGCAACACCAGCAGTTCGCCAATAGACTTGGCCATAAAAACGCTGCCCATCAATGCCTCCTCTCACAGACCAGAAATTATGAAGTTAAAGTTTATCCATACACCAAACTTACCCTTCTAAAGCTACATTGTGTATAGTTACAAACTGCTTGCAGTTTTCATTTGGGACCTTCTTCCTTTTCAACATACTTATCAACTCATTCATCTGACAACGACGGAAAATAAGTCACCAAATTGGTTTTAAACTGATAAACAGAGCTCCTTCAGCCTTCGGCCATTGCTGAGCTGTTTCGTCCAATATCAGGGACGCATAATTTACTGTGGACCTATTATCCCAAATGACTAATGTTGTCTATAGTACTCACCCACAAGTGCGTAAAATTTTTCTTTAATCCCTCACTACCCATCTGCATAACCAAGTCGCCGAATCTACCTCCCCTTTCCAGAGCATCATTCCACTCATTCAGTTCTTTCAACTCTTTTCCTAGCGGAATCTTTATTATGCTATCTTAAAGTTCACTCGAGTAGTCATGTTTTCCTTTTCAAAGATGGCTACGCATATATCTCAGTCGAGCTGCATGTGCAGTACCTATTCTAAATACTACGTAGTTCAAGCATGAGTGGCTGGGATTTTACCACTCATTACAGTAGGGACGTGAAGTTGAGACCACTGTTGGTTAAAATTTATAACAGCAACAATCTTCGGAGGAATCCTTCTCCTATCTAAGGATTTCCATATCCATTCGCGGCTGACTCAGTCAAAGGCCTTCTCAAAATCTACGAACATTAGGTAGAGCGGTGACGTAAACTCGGTTGACTGTTCGAGAATTATACGCAGGGTGTTGATGTGATCGACGCATGACCGACCACTACGAAATCCCGCTTGATGCCTCTTGAGCGTATTTTCGATTCTGTCCTTTGTCTGCTCGAGAATTATAGTTTCCATTATTTTTGGAAAAACAAACAAAACGGTAATGCCACGCCAGTTATTGCATTACTTAAGGTTCCCTTTCTTTGGTATCTTAACAATAACTCCATCCTTCCAGTCCCTGGGGTATTTTTCTTTCACCCATAGTATTTGAAGTAGTAATAGATTAATTATTTCATATTTCATATTCAAGTGATTTCTTTTCTTTTAATCTGAGTCTATCTATGGTTTGGCTAAAAACTGTCTACCAGATTGACATTTGTATATAAAACACTTTAATATTAATTTACCTATAAAATTGTTCTCATCCTAAAAATCTTCTCTCATAATTTGTGTTCTGTACTTTAGAGCATTTACCGCGAAATGATATACCAAATTCCAGCCTCTCTTACCATTCAAAATGTTTAACATTTCATCTAGCTCTAGCACACTGACTCCAAAGAATGGTAAACTTCGTTCCGCTCTCTGAGATTACATAGGCTTCACAAAATTTGAAGATCTGTGCGGTGCGGTACATAATTCAAATGCGCTAACTGTCCTCCTTTTTTGAAAATGACGCTTATCATCTCAGTTGTGTTGTTGGTCAAGAGGTATGTAGTAAGCTGTAAAGTTGTCATACAACCTGCGTCCTGTTTTTTTCCAGCAAGTTTTGGAATTTTAGTTTTAGTGAAGTGGGTTACTCATTTGGTGCAAGCAATCAAAAATTAAAGCCACATTCACAATCAAAATTTTGCCACTCTTCAGCACATCCTTTTTAAGTGCGTATCATATGTAAAAGTACTATCTTCGGTAGTCTTTCTTCTCTCATTGCCATAACTCTAACTATATAGTTAAAGTGAGGCTTTAAAATATCTATGAAGATGCATCCCTCCCTTCTATAGCTAAAAACACCATATCATAAAGCTGGTATGTGTTTACTTTTGAACTGGATTCCTCCCTTGACGGTGTCTGCATCTTGTGGTGTAGTGTCGAATGCAGCTCGGAAATGTATGGAAAATGCATACAGCTTCTTGTATTTCCTCTTAAAGCAATATTTGTTTATGTAAAAATTTGGTCTATAGTTGAGTAACTTTGGCTGAAACCAGCTTGGAATTGAGACAATACATTTTTGCTACTGACCCACTGCGCTAACCGATTGAAAATCACTGCTGCGAAAAGCTTGGCAGACTTATTCAAAGATGAAAAAAAAAAAAAAAAAATAGTTGGCGCTACAGGTCGAAAGGGACCCTGGGCCTAGCTTCTCGCAACCATTCGTTTTGTGTGAGTTTTTCATTTTTGGGACGAATGGAAGGGATCTACAATTTTATGCCGAGTCCAAACGGCTAATTGAGAAGCTTCTTCATGACAGTTATACTCTCGGATGTTTGTCAGACGTTCGCGATAGGTGGCGCAGTGAAAAAAACCTTGAGTTGAAATTTGGGTTTTCTCGGGATTCGCACCTGGGACCCCTCGCTTAGTAGTCCAACACACTATCAAAGATGGTATGCCATAAATTTACGTTTAGGTAGAAGTCACATCTTGTTTTCTTCGCAAAATCTCCGACTCTTCGGAGACTGACTTGTTGAACTGATTCAAGAAAAAGAGGGAAATTTTCGTGTTCAACAATAACACACTTGTCAGGCTTATACATATAATTCCACAAGTACCTGTTGACTTTTTTACTTTGTGGTTTTGTGTTATAGGCCCCAGGTTTGACTTTCGTATCGGAATTTTTTCCGAACGTTTATCTCTCTTTCTTATACCCTTTGGAGAAATTTTGCAGAATGTACCTGTCGTTGGCGGCCTCAGTTTTTCACCAAGTAATTAGCTCGTAAATGCCAAATCCTGCACCTGAATCCTTCGTAACCGGCATGCCCTGGCTAGTTTACTTCTGCCACCTTACGGACAACGATTATACGGGTGTAACCACCGCAGAATAGCGTGCAAGCATTTGAAATCACTGGTGACAGTCATTGAGTCAGCATGTTACACGCCACGCCAAACAAAAGGAGTTCTCTTCCAGTGCTTAAATGTGTCGGCATTGAACACTAGAGTTGAGTTCATTCAAATGGCACATACTCCCAAGCCCCCGAGCTGTATGTGCGGCTCACTCCCACGACATACACCCACCTATGGATGTGTAATTCACTTAACACATTAGGAATACATTTCCATCTTTCGTGTCGAAAGACATTTGTGTCATCTGCCAACAACGAGAACTTAACGAAATTGTACTCGGATGTCGGATGTGTGAGTATGTGTGCTGTGGGGTGCTCGTGGTGTCTGAGAATGTCAGTCTGTAAGCTACACGACAGGCGTCGTGCTTAAAAATGTGTACTTTTCAAAACCAACTTTCCACATGAATGTGTGGTCTGCAACGCGACTTAAGTGCTTCCGCGAATTGTGAGGTTAAATTGGGTGTGAGCCTTATGCACTCGGTGTCATTGTTCGCGAGTGAAATGTACCGTCAAAACCAACACACTCGCGTTCTCCATTAGCGATTTTGCTCATTTCCATTCCATAGGTATATGAATGGGGTGGAAGCACCGATAATGCGATATAATCAAACATGCGAATCCTTATTTGAAATGTCTGCGAGATTGTCCTTGAGCAAAGTTTGTTTTTTTTTTATTTTGTGGTAGCACGCACAGATGTTTGATCGAAACAATGTCGATGTCCTTCGGTGTCCCCGGTGCCTTCAAATGACAACTTGATGGAATTTTAAATTAATTACCGACCCAATGACCGAAAGAGCGAGGCTGGATCATCATCATTAACGATATGCAATTGAGTAGATCTTGCAATTATTTTGGTTCAGCTCATTTACATTGGGAGCGAAATTGAAAATCTCTCAGCGAAGAATTAGAGATTAAATTCCACGTCGGCCAAAAACATTGCAAAGGACAACACAGCCGACCGACACTGATTTATGCGAAGGACTTAACCGGTAATGAATACAGGCGAAGGTTGCAGGGGATAGGTCCTTCCATTTGGAATATCATTATCTACCGAAAATCCTGGGGGCGGAAATGAAACGGAATTATGAAGTTAGAGGGGATTGCTTTGTAGGTCACTGAATCCGTTTACTGTGGGGCCTTGAATTATGTGCCTTTGAAGGGATGTCAGCGATGGGTGATTTAAGCTGAAGCGCTATTTAGAACGAACTTTTTTAAGTGGTGTGTAAATTTGTGTGCATACGTAAATTCAATAACCAGATGAGAATTTGGGGCGCCGAAGTGGACCTCGGATTTATTCGCATTTATGCGTGAGATGTGCGCGACAAGCAAAGATTTTCATTCGTTCTAAAGGTAGTAGCAATCTTTTGTTGCTAATTCGAAAGGGAAATGAGTGTTCTTCCTTTCCATCGAGATGAGATGGAGGGCTATCATTGAGCAGCTTGTGGATTCATTAGATTCAGCTGTGAAACCCAATGTAACCTACATTTCAGGGGTATGCGCAAGTCGAAGTTTTAATGACGTTGCTTAAGCGAAGACTTGTTTTATCGCGACGCTACGAAATGGCGGGCCACTATCGTATCACTTTTAATTCTTGTATGACTTCAAACATGAAATCGTGACTTCAAACATACCACTTCTAGGATGTGAACGCAACTTGTTTTAAATCTCTAGATTGTTAGATTAAACTTCTCAGCCAAACCCAACTCATGCATACGGTAACTTTTTTTTGTACTGTTTTTCAAAATGACGTTTTCGCACTTATTTCTAGGTGTAAAATGTAAAGAGTCTGCACCTACTCTCCTGGCTATAACTTCCAAAACAATTACCACAGCGATGTCAACACGGTGATGGGAAATAGAAAATCACTTCACCAGAGATCAAAGATAAACGATATCGTTTTTGAAAATTTAATCACCAAAATAAGTCATATTCTGCTCGAAGTTTTTTGACAAACTTCTGCTTTCATTATATTTTTGAAAAATTGACTGGATATGGCCCTCAAACTTGCAATTTTAGGAGTTAGTTGGTAGTTTTGGACGTCTATCGTTTCGACGATATTCGTCGGAAAAGTTACGGAATGAGTGCCCAGGCGTTTCAGAAGATTCTGATTTTAGTTGCTGTAAAATATTTGTTTCAAATATTCTTAAACCTTCGTTTAAACTCTTTCCAGTAATACGGATTAGTCAAGTAATCTCAACATTTTAAAAGTTCTTCCTTTTTCGGTGCATTTTTCCAGCGTTTTTTGAGACATCTTTCGAAGATTTTCCGTCATTTTTGAAAGTGATTTTAAAACGTCGTTTTTTTCTGACATTTTTCCCAGTATTTTTCAAAGCATATTTTTTGATTAAATTTTCAATACGTTTTAAACTTGTTCGTGCCATTTTCAGACCTTTTTGGAATCGTTTTCAAGCGCTTTTATATCATTAATAGATAGAGATTTTTCCAGGGCCTTTTCGGGTTGTTTTTCAAAACGATTTTCGAAAGATTAAGATAAAGAATAAAGGAGCGCTTTTGTGGCGTTATTGTGTCGCGTTTTTTGGGTTGTTCCTTTTTAAATGTTTTTCGTTATAGATATAGCTGGGAAAACTAGAAATAATTTAATGATATAATGTTCCCTCTTCTGGAATAGCATAGCAGCAACCGTTCTTCATGGGGACCAAACTCCTTCCTCCATGTCTGTGGCTTTTAATAAAAACCATCGGTACTAATCTAAAAGCAACCTGCATATTTCAATCGTTCGTAAAATTGTGTAACTATAGAGGTCTGTCAATTTTAGAACAAAGAACCTTATCTTGGATCTGCGAAACCAAGCAGTTCACTGGAGGAAATATACAACTCTTTGCTTCTGAGTTGAAGAACAGAGTCACAACAGTGCAATCGAAACTATAGGTACTTAAGACTACGAAAGACAATTTCTTAATTCTCTCAACCCAACCCATAATGACGTTTCAATTAAATATCAAAATAGGAACGGCACACCAGTTGTGCTAATAACATGTGTATATCAGATCAGAAACTTAACACGAACAGTATAATAGCTCAAGTTCTAATCGAAGGACGTTCCTTTTCACTATTTTTAAAACACACAATATCTCATGAACAGTAAGTTGCACTGACTCGTGTTTACTCTCCACATTGGTAGAAAAAGAAATGATTAGACAGTTGTTTCACCAACCTTCAAAGTGACCCAAGGGGGTCACCCCTTTTTGAGGGGTAATATATTTAACCCTTCTTATTTTAAACTCTTTTAATTTCCTTACCTCTTACAACAGCGTTAGGCAATTTTATCTGACCATGCAAATTAGAAAACAATTCGACATGTATTTCAGGGTATTTCGATTATTGCCCAATACCCCCTAAAAAGGGGGCATAAGCAAAGCATGTTTTGTTTTTTTTTGGCGGATTTACTTTAAAATTTGTAATATAACCGTACATATAGTTCTACCGACAATCAACTTATCATTTGCCTCAAATTTAACTCATAAGTTGGGCAAAAGACCACCTTGACCATGACCATTTTAGGTGGCATATTTATATTTAGTTTGGAGAGTTGATTGACTTTGTATTTTAGACGTTGCGCTGGTACAAGAATGAAAAATAAATAATAATTTGTAAGTAGCAATGGGGAGCAATGTTGGAAGTTCGTAAAATCTAGCCTGAACATTGAACACGATTTTTACTGTCCCCAATCTCTTTTAAAGAGTTACGTCGTCGACGTATTCATCTGGCGTGTACAACGAGCTACAGCTAGCAGTGACGTTTATTTAAAGGTGTGCAGGTGTTCTCTGCACACCCCATTCCAATCTATTTTTATAATGCATTGAACTTAAGTTCATTATGAAATACATTTCTCTCTATTTGCAATCATTTTTATTTTAACAAATCAGTGTTTGTAAATGAATAGTTGAAATCAACATAAGATATTGAAAGAGTTGTATCGAACAAAATTCCAAATCTCCCTGTAGGTATCAAAAATTCCAATTCACAGTCAAAGTGACTTGTTAAACTCACCCATCGGGGTGTTCCGTGTTCATCTCGCTTTAGAACACAGTGGACAGGCAAAATAACATATAAAAAAAACGACAAAACAAAAAATTAAAAACCCTTTTCCAACATAAATCTATCTTACTTGGTGTTCTCCTACCGCATCAAGCCCACTCGCACCTTTTTGCAGTTCGCTTTGCACTTGGAGTTTCATTTTCTTTTTCGTTCCACCCTGCCTACTGCCTACTGCCTGCTTATTGCCTTTTTTGTGCAGGAACAAGAACAAGCACAATGCAAGATCATTCTTCATTTTCAAGTACAACTTACAACAGCCAGTTCTCCTGTGGTGTGCAATTATTTGCAGAACCTTAAAGCACAACAAGCTCAGTTTTAGGTGACAATTCATTCCCATTCCAGTCCTCTGATGTCGTTTTTCATTGGTTTCACTCGGGGATCCACTCATTCTGAAATCCAATGGAACAGCAAAACTGCTTCTGAAAGAATCCACAAAAGTATTGGTGAAATGCCAAAAAATAATCTACGGCTGCCGTCAGCTGACTTGTAATCTAGGTATATATATAAAAATTGAGCTTAAAATTGTGTTGGTTTGTCGCCGATTCACGCCTTAACGTATCTACCGATTTTAACCAAACTTTCACACATCTCTGGTATTGGTCTACCTATATATATCATTTTTGTGAAGTTTGGTTGAAATTAGAAAACGTATGCGTGGGTTGTGCGGGCTTGGAAAAACACATGAATTTCAGTACATTTTGGTTTTTGAATGACATCTCAAGATGTCGTTCGAGAAGCTGAAGACTACTAATTGGAAGATTATGACAATTTTTTTACCAATACCGGAACAAAACAATGTGTTTGTACTGTAAAAGTACAAGTTTTTTGTTTTTATGAGAAATCAATTTTTATTTTGTCAAAATACTTTTTCGAGTTTTCAATCAGGTTTTTCATGTTTTCCCAACATTTTGAAAAAGTTTAGTTCTGCGGTTCCTACGATGGTACCTTTAACTTATTTTCAAGATTGAAGATAAGATAAATTGATTTCTTATAATTAATTTTTTTCTTTTAGTTTGTATCAAAAATGCCACGTCAGCGGAGAAGTGATATTGGTAGTCGGTCACGTAGAACGCACAACATAAACTAAGTATGAAATAGACTGACAGCTTTACTACGTCTCACCGATTCCCCCCGCAAATTTTTTTTAATTTAAGCTCCTCCCTCCCGCTCGCAATTTTACTTTCTGTGAATACGTGTGAATTCAGCAGTGTTCATACATCGTTGTATCTCAACCTTTTTGAGGGAATTTGATATTTTCGAAAAACTTTTTGTGCGTAAAAGGAAAAAAACCTCAAAATTGTGGGCCACATTTGACCATGAATATAAACGCACTAAATGCACATAAAAAGAAGATTTGCCTATAGCAACAATTTCTAGTACCAAAAAATAATCATTAAAGTGTTAGCAAATTCCGATTTTTATACTGAAGATTAATTAAGTGTGATTTTTGTCCGAACAATACAAATTTTACTTTTATTTAATTTAAATTTAGTGAAAAAGGAAAATGAACACACTTCGTGGGAAAAATAAAGAGAGACGTCTTAGAACACTGACTGATAGTTTGTGTGTTTGGTGATTTTTGTCTGCTGATGGATGCGTTCTGAGAGTTCAAATTCGTTGTTTTATTTCACAACGAAACATGCTCATCTTTTGCAAATTGTATAATAACGAATGTAGGTAATCAACATAAATAATAAAGGAAAAAATTCATTCGCTCAAATAAAATATTTTTGTTCCTATAATTATAATTGAGTCTGTTTTCGTTTGTTGTTTTTGGCGAAAAATTACTCCGCAGTAATGTCCGAAGAATTTAAAAAGAAGAATTGATTACGAATATTAAGATTTGAAATATGATTTTTTAGTAATGATCTTTTCGTGAAGATTCCGTTTAATTGCGGAAAACAAAAAAAAAATTCATACGAATTACCTACATCACATTGGAAATGTCTGATTACTAGATGTTTCATTATTAATAAAGCCCGTGTCACACTATTTTTTTTTTTTTTTAATTTTTTCTGCTTTTAAAATGAAACTAGAGCAGTACGAAAAATTAAAACTAAAATTCCCAATGGGAGTGAGTGCGTACACACCAACTTTATTAATGTAGACACATAAAAAAATGCATTAAAAATGCATTCAAATTATATTTTCCAGCTGCTGGCAGCTTATTTTTGACATTTTAAGATTATATGAAAATAAAGGTTTGAAAATTTGCGGCTTTCTTAATACACCTTTAGTGTCTTTTACACAGCGCTGACTTTTCAAAACATTTAAATAGGCAGAGGAATCACTAGCGAATATTCAAGAAAAAATGTGAAGGAAAAATTAATAGAAAAAGTGATGGCGAAATTCAAATATCAATAATGATAACATTAAAAAGAAATCGGTCGGTGATAAATTAATTGCAATAAGTATTTTGTTATTACATACGCCGGAAAAGGTCTCAAGAACAAACAAAAATTGGCATTGAATTGAAATTTTATCTTTTGACTAATATAGTTTCGTTGTTTACAACAATTGTTTATATCATGGTTTTCTAAAATAATATAATAACTTGATACCAACGAACAAATAAGCAAGTCGAATATTTTTATATAATTATGATTTAATGACGTTCAAAATATAACTAACGAATTCGAACAGGAACTAAGAACAACTTTAATTTGCCCAACACAGCCGCAACACACGATAATGAAATAACCCCCCACCTCAGGTTATCGACATCCGGTCTAAACCGGAAGTGTGTAGGCTGGTTTTTTTTTCAAGTATGAGTGAGTCCCTTTGATTAACATTGGCACTAATACATGAATTCAAACTGGGCTACATCAAGGTAAAATTCAGCTTGTAGGCAATTTCTCTTTTTTGGCTGAAGCTGTCAGTCTATTTAATAGTTAGTTTATGACGCAAAATAGATCAAATGAAAGGCAAACTCAATCACAAGAAGAGCGAGAAAATCGAAATCGAATTCAAAGAGAACGTTTAGCCAGATCACGTTCAGGTCATTTTTAACTTTAACTCTTAAACTCATTTTTATGCAATTCATTCATTAAGTTCAGGTCATACATCTGAACATCGTAATGAGCAAGACAGATTGAGAATGCAATCGCATCGCACAACAAGAAATGTTAATGAAAATGTACAAAGACAACAACGAGCTGAAAGAATCAATGTTAATATTGTTTTAAATGGTGCTGTATTTCGATATAATAGTGCCATTGATTAAAGTTTGCACAAATTTGTGGTTATTGGAGCAATGAACAAATTATGTCAATTTTGTAATGCATTCAAATTTGGAAATGAAACTTCTGGGAAAGTTCGATTACCAGAATTATACAATATCCACCTGAAGCATTACGATCATTACTTTCTGGCACAACACCAGAATCAAAATATTTTTTGGATAACATTCAAATGTACAATTAATGCTTCCAAATGACATCTTTTGGAGCAACGAAAATTGAGCCTTAAAATTGTGTTCGTTTGTCGCCCATTCACGCCTTAACGCATCTACCAATTTTAACCAAACAAGGTTTGTATGTACATATATACGTTCTTTGTATTCGTATTGGTTGTAAAAGTTATAGGCATTTTAGTGAACATACCTGTGTCGACCTCTAGAACCCCTCAACCGATTTAAACGAAATTTGGTCGATGTGTACGGTTGGTTGCAGCTTAAAGGATAGGATAGTTTTAGTGGCCACCCGACAGGTGGTGCTGTTGTCAATCTCCGAAACCACTTAACTGATTTCAATTGAATTTTTGTGGATGGGCATATATGGTTCCAACCATTTTTACAAGTTGACCACTCGCCCAAGTAGTCCAGTATACTAACCACTGAGCTACCAAAGGGAAAAAAAATATTCGAACGGTGATTCTTACTTCCCGGGCAAACTTCGAGCTACCGCCATGACATCACCGTACGATTTTTTGAACAAAACCTCAAAACGATCATAGACTTTATCGTTAAGCACAGTGTTTTTGGACAATCGCGTTTCTGGATGAACATAATCAAATGGCAGAAGCGAGGATTGCCTATTGCCCACATTCTACTCTGATTGATTTGGTTGATTGAAAGCATCTCACCGGAACAACTCGATTCAATCATTAGCGCAAATAAAAACGATCAAGAAGCCCGAAAATCTATGAAGTTTCTATGCATTCAACTCAATTCAATTCCAAGGGAGTTTCAGTCGTTCAATAGAGAGGTTCAACTATTAAAAGGGAAGTTAATAATTTATTCAATTTTAGGCGGTACGAAGTTCGCCGGGTCAGCTAGTAAATACATAAATTGCACTTGTGTGAGTGCTTCTTGAGTGGATTCTGACTTCAAATCGAGAAGCGAATTTCTTTCCAATATTTACGCCATCGAGTGTAATGTCTTCATGTGTGGAGTTGGTCATTACTTTTGTTTTAGACTGATTTATGTATAATCCGTAGTTTTTACAAACTAGCCAACTGTGTTACCATTGTCTGAATGTTGTCCGCTTTTTTGTGATATCAGGACAACATCGCCAGCAAATCTCAGATTGTTCAAATGTTGTCCCCATATATACTTATATTTCAAATCGATTCCAGTCAAGTTGTTTAAATATCTCTTCGAGGACTGCAGAGAATAATGGTGGTGATATTGGATCACCCTGTCGTATACCTCTTTTTATGCTGAACATTCGTCCTGTTCTTTCTGTTTTTATTTGCCCTGTATTGTTTTTATATATATTTCTAAGAGTTTTTATGTATAAATCATGGATCCCTTGGTTTTCTAAAGCTGTCCATATTTTGTCGTGTTCTATTGAGTCAAATGCCTTGCTAAAGTCTGATGAAATACCGTCATTTCCAGGACTTTCTTCTGTTTTAAGTTCGTCAATGGATTTCATCTAAGATTGTAGTTCCTTCTTCCTATGTTTCGTTTTAATTAAACCAAGTAGATGGTCATTGACCTAATTCATTCACCTTTTCCGAACAATATTTCGAATCTTTTGTTTCTTCAAAGAAATAACCGAATTCACACTCTGAATCCCATATAGGTACCTTCTCTTGCATACAAAGGTAACCAAAATTGCCCAAAGCCGCACAATCTCATTATTAAACATTTCAACCTTATTTCAATGTTCCTTTGCACTTCTCCTTACCTTTGTATCAGATAGCCCTTCACCAAAAGGGATAACCATGTAGAAAGAACATTTGCAAAGCACCTCCCTTTACCTGTAACCAGACATTGTTGGAAATAGAAACCACATCCCAGCCATGCCCCATTAAATCCTTTTTACCCCTAAACCGCCATCAAACGCAAAAAAAATAAAATAATAAAAAACTAACCAAACCCGACGGGAATTGTCGAAACGAGTTCCGACTTCCGATCCGAACTATACTGAGTGTGAACGATATATGCTTGCGTTTTATTTCCAAACTATAGAAGAAAACAATCCCCAATCCTGCTAATGGGAATTTTCTGTGTTTTTTGCTTCCCTTTTGCCAACCACAGGTCTGTGCCATACAACACGTGGACGTCTGTATGTTCAATAATGGAAAATTCAAAAACATCGTCGCCGATTCGGACAATAACTCTCCAGTTGACCGAACCGTGATTCCCGGTAGCACACTTACTGCGACATACATCCTGAAACCACAGAGAGGTAAGTAAAATCATACCTCTTCTGCACACAGCATCTGTTCTTCACTAATCCCTGTTGTTTTTCTTTTTTTGTAGGCCCAACAAAAAATTGGATAGCCCTGGAGGATACACTGCAGCGTAGCACCGAACCGGAGGAGATCACTGGAGCGATTGCAGCTTCTGCTATCCGTTCGCCCATCGTACCACCGCTGGCGGCAATAACATCGTCCAATCCGGAGGATCGAAACGTGTTCGCCATCTATGTGTCGTACTATGTAAAGGTAAAGCTGACCCTGAGCGGCATGGGTGGAGAGTTGTCGCTGAAACTGCCCTTCGTGCTAGTGCATGTCGATGAGCCATACCACAAGGCAACTTCGATGCTAACCGCTGGCGGTGTTAGTCAGGAATTGTTTAACGACGGGAATAAATTGGCTCTGGACAATGTTCCGCTGCCTCGGAAGAACCACCATAACCACGCACTCAAATCCATGCTGACCCACGAGGTGCTGCAGGAAATGGAACCGAGTTTGGACAGAATTGAATCCGTGGAGGACGACGTCAACATACCAATACCTGTGGTTGTGGCCATGCCTAAGTCACCCCGCCTTGGCAGTGGCAAACGAAAGCTTCTACGAAGTGAGACTGTCGCCAAGGATTTGTCAGACGACGACGATGAGGATGCCGCTGCGAAGGACGAACTCACCCAAGACACACAAGTCGCGGCAGATTCATTGGACTGTACACGGGACGTTGTAATCCCGAGAGATGATAATCAGCACGGCAGCGACGATGAAGACAACCCAGGGGATGAGTCAAATAAAAGAGAAGGACCACCGACTGGACATCAGCAGATAATATGTGCCCAAGTGCACTCTGAGGTGTGATGCTGATTTATGACACCCAACGATTGTGGTTATTGGCTTTTTAATTGGGATTGGATGGACCTTCAGTGAATCCCGGTCTGATGCATTAATCATGAGTGTGTGTGTGGAGAGAAGGACGAATTTGGCTTTCCTCAGAAGAGGCGAACAAGGAAGTGTTTTTGTGGTTTGCGGTTTCCTATAAAATGCCTGCAAATGCGTAGAGAATTTTGACGTTTTTATTGTAGATCCTTGAGCGGAGCTGGTCTCCCCAGGTGCAAAGGATTTGTTCATTTTATGCTTTTTTTTATTGCAAAAGAATGTACTATGACAAGTATTATTATACTAATGGATACTATGCTGTTGTACTACTACTACTACCACTACTGTCAATGAATTGTAATTGTTGAATAAAAATAAAGGTTTACCAAAAGTTAATGAGCTTCATTTGGCACTGGCAGTCCTTTCAAGGAAGACGCAGCGATGTGAAGTAAGTTAGTATCGAAATTGAATAAAGGCAGCGGGTAGTTGATAGGTTTGGTTAGGTCGGTTGTCGGTTACCCACTTTAATCGTTGTAGGGTCCACTGAGGGGACTGAGTGAGATCTACAAGGTGGGCCAAAAGATGTCATCCGATGTTGTTGGGCTCTCATTTTTTTTTGATTATGTTTATTTGAACCTTTAGAATTTTATTGGTCAAGTCGAGAAGATGATATCGGCCAAATGGGCGCCGTCACAATTGACGGGCTCGTTTTATGGCATTTTTCATCACTTCGGCGAGAACTTCGGGCGACAGATTCTCGCACTCGTATCGAATGTTGTCCTTGAGGGCTTCTAGGGTCTCGGGCTTGTTCACGCAAACACGGAACTTCAAAAAACCCCACAAAAAAAAATCTGGAACGGTTAAATCGGGCCAGTGCAAATCACCAAAACGAGAGATGAGGCGACCCGGGAACGCCGCCTTCAGAATATCGCTTGTGGCTCGCGCAGAGTGTGCCGTAGCTCCGTCCTGTTGGAACCACATGTCCTCCATTCCTAATTCGTCCAATTGCGGCAGAAAAGACTCAGTTAACATGGCCCTAAGCGCGCAACGTCCACTATTGTCGTTTGACCAGCGGCGTTCTCGAAAAAATGGCCCGATGACTCCTCCAGCGTGAACAGCGCACCATGCAGTATCTTTAAGCGGGTGCAATGGCTCCTCGTGCATTACTCGTGGATTTTCGGTGCCCCAGAAGCGATAGTTGTGCTGGTTCACGTACCCGCTGAGGTGGAAATGAGCCTCATCGCTCGTCATGATTTTGGTCGAAAAATCGTCCACTTCGTCCTCGAGATTGAGGATGGCGATTGACAGACAGCAGCTGATGCACGGACTTGACTTTGTACGGGAACATGCGCACGTCTTTGACCAAAATTCGCCTTAGGGACGACCGGCTGATGGCTAATTGCGAGGCACGGCGTCTGGTCGCTGTTTCCGGCGAAAGCTCGACTTCCTCGTCAACAGCGGCGATATTCTCGGCACAACGGACGCTCCGGGCCGGCCACTCTTTCTTGGCAACATCTCGTGTCGTCTTATACTCTGAAAGGTTGGTGGAATCGGCGACGGAGTTCGCGCTGCGCCAATACCCTCCATGTCTCCCAACTTTAACTCACTCTACAGTGTAGATGTTCATTTATTTTAAATCAAATTCCACATATGAATAACTCAACAGGCGACTGAATAATGCCCAAAATTGATTGCACTTCAACCAAGCGCCCTGCATGACAAATAAAAACAAAAGATTGCAATCCTGTGACAAACTTAGCACAATCCATGTCTCAAATTCAGTGGAATACAACTCTCAATTAGCATTTAATTAGCAATCCCATAAACACTAAACGCGCATTGATATTGATGCGATAACCTTTAGTTAATTAATAACGATTCCCTTTCGGTTTAGGGGGAGGCTGGAAGTTCCTAAACCCATTGTTTAACAACACATCCGCTCACCGCTATGGGGATAGCGTGTTTTACTGTCGCGGTTTCGGATTCAGGTTCGACAATATGCCGGCCGTACTTGTATGTTCATTAAATTGCCAACTAAGTGCACGAAATACTCGTAGATTTCGGTTACAAAACATGTATCCATGGCACGTACGAGTCGAGTGTGTTGAATTTAATGTTGAAAATCTGTTGCATTGTAATTGTGGCGGCAGTGAATTATTAAACCAATATTTTGTGGTTCGCTTAGTCTGTCTCATATTAAAATAATACGAAAAATATTCAGATGATGGTATCATCCATTATCCTATTGCACACATCCGATGTATGTCTGAATAATTGTAAACACTTCATCTGGTAAACCCTAACCCCATAGCCATGCATCGCACATGTCTGAAAGTTAATACCCGCCTGCATGGAGCGACTGTAGACTTTGTCTTCTTGCACTTACCATTAATTCGATTGAAAATGCTGCTCAAGTCAACATCTCTATTTTCGACATGCATAATGCATACGGTGATAAGAAGCTTACCAACTTCAGAGCATGGAATTTAATCTCTACGAGAAATATCTCGAGTCTTCCGGAGCTTGAATACTTTATGATTTTCTGTCTCTTGCCATTTACCACTCGGGATTAAAGGCAGCAATTTCTAGGGGCACCCTTCTAGATGATAGTGTCGGTTGTGTACATTGTCAAGTGCACTGGAAAAATGTGAGAACATCATGTTCGCATCTAGCATCGACATCAGACATCAACCAACGAGTGAAGTGAGCACTCATCAGGTGAATATTAGCTTATGCAATAGGGCGGTTGGTGTGGAAACATTTTATGTATTGCGTCTTGAAGTTTCACTAAAGTGGCTGGCAATTACTAACGGAATCCACAGAGCTTGAGTTGTGGCTGAATATGGAAATTTTTGTAGGTTATCGTTTTAGAATTTTAGGGCGCGCGTGTGTTTATAATTAACATTCATTGCGACGTTCGTAAACGAGTATTACGTGACGGAATTTGTTTTTGTTTCACATGTGAAATAAACTTAATTCCGTGAACTGTTAGCTCTGACTTTCTGCTTAAATGTGCACATCCTCAAGGCTTTGGAATTTTTTTTACTGCCATTATTACTCGTGTTTGCAGTGTTTTTTAACTTTCTCCGTTATTTAGTAAAAGAAGTGGGTCGCAAAATTCTGTCCGTATGTCCGTCTGCCTGCCTGTTTGTATGTCCCGAGGCCTACAGCTAAACGGCTGACCGGATTTGGGGTTTGGGGGCCGTTTTTTTTTGTTTGCATGGTACCTAACCTCAAAATTAATGGTACCTACTTCTCATATAAAATTTTCATACCCAGTTTGATTTGCTCGAAAACTCTAAAGATTTCAACCAAAATTGATATTAAGTTAGTCAGGTTAACATAACTGCATACTAAAATATCGAATAATGGAACTTTTGAAATTTGGGCATACCTATCTTGAAAACGGTCCGTACGATTGTAACAAAAATTCATATCGAAGGTAATATGGTCATTTCTAATATAATGGCAAACTCAGTTTTTCTCTGTATTATCGTAAAATGGATTTTTAAAAATTCATTTTCGAAAAAAGTACCTAATTTTTGAAAAAAAGAATTTTTTAAATTCTGCTTTTTTTAGTTTACCTAAAAACGGCAATAACAATTTTGACCACAATGCAAACTTAGAGTAAAATTGATGTTTCCAAAATTATTGCGTCCTTAATTTTCAATTCGAATCACCGTAAACGCTAATTTAAAAAACTGCTCATATCTCGAAAACCTCATTGCTTGCACAATCAGCAACTCGCACTTGATTTACATTAAAACTTTTGATGAACGAGAAAGTTACGTTCGACCCAGTCGTGCACTTTATTATACCCTCCACAGGAAGGTATATTAACTTTGTCATTATATTTGTAACGCCAAGAAGGAGTCACCGGAGACCTCATAAAGTACATATATTCTGAATCAGGATCACATTTTGAATCGATTTAGCCATGTCCGTCTGTCTGTCGGTCTGTCCGTCTGTCTGTCTGTCTGTATGTTGAAAACACGATAGTGCCCAAAGGAATTGACATAGGCGAATGAAGTTTGTTGAAAGGACTTCTTTTTATTGTCGTCAAGTTGGTAATAAAAATTGAGCTATGTCGGTCAAGTAGTTCTGGTACCTCACATACAAAACCAATTTTGCATGACTTGTATGCAGTGGAGGGTATCAAAGCATCGGTAAGGCCGATGATAACATTTTTACTTGTTTTTAAATTCATATTAGCTCTGTATTTTTAGTAAACGTCAGTAACAACATGAAGGTCCAGTTGTAAATGATATAACTACTGCCGATTGACTAGTTCAAAACATAATCCTTGCTTAAACTCTTAAACTGGAAAAAAACGCGTCTTCTCAATTCTAATTTGAATTATTTTGGAAAACATTTTCTCAAATTCCATTTATTTCAACCTCAAGACCGTCCCTGAATTTTGTTGAACTGGAATTTTTCCCAGCGACCCCCTGTCCTATATTCACACGCGTGTATTTCAAAACCTTGTTACATTCTTTTTAATTACGACAAATTGAAAAATACATGCCACGCACATTAAGCTAAACGCCGTCATTATAGACACACACTTTCCACACTCCACTTGATCTTAATTTTATTCAGTTGCGTGCTTAATCGGCTTGAAAGTGTTAATTACCCCAGTCCTTCTGATCGATATCCAAACTGTTTAATCAGAAAAAAGGAAAATCAATTGGAATCGAATTCCACTTGAATATCAGTTTATTAGTTCCCATCGATCAACTGCTTTGCCGGCATCATTGCCACCACCGGCATTCAACGAGCCAGCATCTTTTCGGACACGAAATTTCCAAAACCAACAGCACATTTTGTAAGTGGTTGCATGCTCTGAAAGATTGCAAATTAAATGTTCATCAATAATAATAATTTTGTCTGTTGAAAGTGAGACAGACGCACCATAAGACAGTGGCGGCATGCATTCTATCTGGTTGTTGGTGTCGCAAACGCGACGGGTCTCAGTCTCAGCTGGTGATCTCTTATAGGGGAGAGAGAGGGACATGTTGGCCTTTTCGAGAGGACCAGCTTAATACACATGAAGCTTCTGTGTCTCGAATAATAAAATAAATTACTTGAGCTCGCGTACTTGAACTATGTCGGCGTGGACTTGGACATGTGTGCAGCTTGCGCGTTCGTTTAGCTTGTTCTTGTTTCGAAATTGACTTGGAAATGATTGGTTTTGCTTGTCAAGTGCATTTTTCTCGCCAACATCGAGGCGATTAAGTAGCTGCCATATACTGAACGGGCAATAGTTGTATGTACGACTATATGTTGAGAGACACTGATGCTTACAGAGATCGGTCAGAGAGAGGTCAGCGAACGTCCTCCTTCATCCAAGTTCATTCAAAGTTGATATTTCCCGTGGTTCTTGAATGAGTCTTTTCTTCACTATCAAGGCGACTTTTAAACGCTTCTTTGAGACCTAGCTCTGCACATTTTATGAATTTACTTTCGCTAGGGACTCAGCTGCCAATGGCTCGAACTTCAGCCTACGACGACAGGAGAGTAGTAAAGACTTGTCAGCGAACACTTAGGAGACTCTGCGGCGTACTAATAAAAAATTGTAGTCTCGACTCTAAATTTAAGTAAGCTCACAATTACGAAATTTGTATGGAAAGTATTGCCATTGTGAAGTACTAAAATTTAGAGTCGAAACTAAAAATGTTTATTGGTGGGGCCCTCTAGCTCTTATTACTGCTCTATTCCAGTGAAGGTAGATGAAGGTTCTTCAGTTGATTCTGGGCGCTCATTTCGTAATTTTTCAGACGATTATCGTCTATAGACCTCCAAAAGTAGCAACTTAGTGTCAAAATTACGAGTTTGAGACGGGCTTTGGAGAATCAAATTTAACAGCGAACCTTACGAACTTAACAGCGTCAGAAAAATTATACGAATCTTTTGCCCAGTATTCCCAGACTTCGAAGGCTGTTTTTCCCTATATTTAAAAAAAAAGTTTCCTTTTTCATTAATTTATTTTTATATGAAACAAATAAAAAATTCATGAATTGAATAACAAAAATTTCGACTTTCCAAAGTTCGGTGGCCTGTTTTCTTTCATGTTCAGTATAAACATTTCATTCTGAGTAAACTTTGACTTTTTTTTTGTAATGAAAATACAATTTGATTGTCGAGTCCAAAAAGTCTTCGATGCCAATTTCAACCTAAAAGTACAACAACCTCGCTTTAGTACCCGAATCGGTAAGAAAAAAGAACGCAGTATGGTGGGCGGTACATTTTGACACAAAATCAAATCCCTTAAAGTTGTTAAGCTTCACCGACTTGATTTTACATTGCTTAACTTTTGCTGTCATATCCATAATTGATCCATAACTTGCTGAATTTAGCTGCAAGTTGGTTCAGATACCGCTTCTAAGTAAGTGCGCCGCCAAATGGGATCTTCATATTCACTCCTGTATATCCATTCCATATCACAATGGGTCCACTACCCAAGTACCTAAGTGCGGTAAAGTAATGTTTACCATATTCTACCAACAAGTAAATTTCAATTCCATATTTAATTTATTTAAGGTATAACCTAAAAAAAAATTAATCTCAATTAATTTAAATAGCAAAATTTACAATTACAGCAATTTTCCGGTGAATCTTTAATTCTTGTCGCGAACTGTCAAACTTTATTCACAATCCACATAATACAGTCGCGATCCACAAAACCCACGAATAAAAATTAGTTTTTTACAATCAAAACTCATTCTCGGCTCTCGGGTAGGTATTTGCGACAAAAAAAAATCTTCATGTAAATGAAATGTCACAAACTACGAATATTCGCTTGCTTGCGGTTCGGAATTCGCTCTAGCATGAATAATCCTTTACGGGGGAGACGAAATGCGATTTTCTGTAAGGTGTTATCAGCAATCTGTTCTGACCAACGTTATTCAAATCCCCAGCTTTATCAGACAAGTTTAGTTGGACAACGATCTACAAATGTCTCATTCGTATCGTCTTCAAGGAACGTTATGGTTTATAATTTAATATTAATAAAGAAAAACTGCGTTTTTTTTAAATGAATTCTATTTTATCAATAAGTTTACCAACAGAAATTAGAAAATTTTTTTACTTTTAGAAATAAAACCCAAACAAAGTTATAAAATAAAAATAAAACAAATTTTGCGATTAAAATGTAAGTTTCATGATTGTTTTCTTTTAAAAAAATTTTACAAAAACATTTAATTCTAAGAGCATTTAGTGACACGCAATGAGGCCGGTAAATTCGCTTCAGCCAATAAGTAAGTCAGTTTGGAACGCACCCTCAACGCTGCATACGCAAACGAAAAATATTTTTATTGTTTTGGGTCACCCTGTCAAATAGTTGCTGCCAAGTGTTCCGTTTCAAAGAAATTCTCGTGGCGGAGTTTTTCTTTAAGAATGCTTATGGAAAATGGTATTCGATCGCAATTGGAGTTTATGTTGCTTGCTCTGTTTTCTGTGCACCTGTTGCATGTTTCTCAATATTTTTTGTCAAATTTTGTGTTTGGCAGACGATGGACATTTAAAGAAGAAACCAAACCAACAACCAACCCTGCAAACTTATTTACTTGCACTTTTCAACAGAGACTGTGGTTTGTCTCTGCTTTTCATAATCATTATTACCAACAAACAACAAAGTCCGCCCCACGTACGATATTTCCAAACAAAGTTGGTTGCTGTTGTCCGTCCTGTCAACGAACTGTGCTCAGATTCCAAGGCGCACAGCAAAAATAGACACCCAACTTTTCAATTCACGTGAGACAGGGGTAAAACGCACCATCAATGACTCCGCCCACACATCACAGACTTGTCAATTTTGAAACGGGACAAACTGCTACTTCCCAACAGGGTGGCCAAGTATGAATTAAAAAAAAATCAACAACATGTTTGCCATAAAGAAAAAGAAAATCAAATCCAACAACAAAATCAAAGTACAACAAAACAATGGAGCGTGAAGGGCTTTACGATGCGCGGACATTAATGAAACAATTTGATTGATGTTTGATTTGAATTCAAAAATGGACGTTATTAATTTAATAATTTAGAAAGGAAGATGCAAAAAACTAGTTCGCTCTTGACGAATTGCAATTTGAGGACAGAAATTGTCATCATAAGCCTCCCTCAAATTCTTTTTGTCTGTTTTCCGTCATCCACCAAAATATTAGAAGACACAAACGAACACCAGGTGCACAGAAAACATAGCAAGCTACCACAGAAACAGACTCCGCCCACCAGAATTTCTTCAAAACGGGACAACTAGGCAAAAACTAATTGACAGGGTGACCTAGAACAATAAAAATATTTTTTTGTTGTTAAAGCAGCATTCAAAACTGGGTCGAACGAAACTTTCTCGTTCATCAAAAGTTTGATCGGTTATTTTCTTATTTTATTAAATAGGTAGGTAAAAATTTGAGAGCCGATGCTGGATAAAAGAAACGGTGAATAGAATATAGGAAAAGGGATAAAATTCACTTTGGGTTATTCATCTGACAGGCAGTACATAAATATACCAATAATTGTCTCAAGTTATGGGTAAATAGTTAGAAGCGTCAAGGCAAAGTGTGGCAGTGGTTTCTGTTTTCTGATCCACTTATGCATATTTTTATTTTTGACTGGAATATATTAGTAACGTTGGTTTAAGGTCTCTATGATTGGAAGTAGGGTTCGTGTTAGACCGATATCTTAACATAGATATTTATATAAGTTTTCAGAGATTTATTTTTATACCCTCCAGAGGAAGATATATTCACTTTGCCAATACATTTGTAACGCCAAGAAGGAGTCACCGGAGACCTCATAAAGTATATAATATTCTGAATCAGGATCACATTCTGAATCGATTTAGCTATGTCCGTCTGTCTGTCTGTTAAAAACACGATAGCGCCCAAAGTAATTGGCGTAATTAAATGAAGTTCGGTGAAAGGACTTCTTTTTATCGGCGTCAGGTTGGTATTGAAAATGGGCTATGTCGGTCAAGTAGTTCTGGTATTTTGCATGACTTGTATGCAGTGGAGGGTATCAAAGCATCGGCCAGGCCGATGATAACACTTTTACTTGTTTAATTTTGCATTAGCATTTGTGGGGGTGCAATTGAAGTGAGAGTTTTTGATTGTGTAAGGAAGTGCTTGCAATTATTTAAAGGTGCATATTCAAGCAAGATTGACAAAAGGGTAATATTTGCTAAAATGAAGTTTTGCTTACTTTTTATTGCATTTTTATCGGAAGTAAGGAGATTATAACAAAAATTTAGCACAGATATGTGAAAATGGATGGGCAAATATAAATAACTACAAAAACTGATATTTTTTCGAATTTTTTGGGAAAAACTAAGTACGAGTTCTTGTTTCGAATACTGATTTTATATTTAACTAGCTGGTACCCGCAACTTCGTCTGCGTAGAATTGGTACTTTGAGTAACTCAATTAAAATATTCATATCAACAACACCGCCACTTATCGGGTTCAAAACTATCCTATCTATCAATCCAACCAATCAGCCTTACAAATTAAAATTAAATTGGTAAAATATGCAGCAAATGTATTTATTTCTTACCAAAACAATAGATACCCATGATGAATTTAACTATCCCTAACTTGAGAAACTTCATCCCCTTCACGTTCTCAGAGGTCCCATCTATCCCTATAGCTACCAAAATTTATAAAAATTGGTTTGCGGCCGTGAAAAGGAAACATTCTGAATTTTCGCATTTATAATATTAATGTGGTATTCGATTGGGCTTCTTGAGATTCTCTCTCAGATTTCAGATTTCCCGTGTGTCTAATCGACCATAAAAACGTCACTTGCTCTTTGTGTTGATATTTGTGCGATTGGAATATGTGTAGCCTTCGACACTTTTCTAAGCGCTTTCCATTCAAGATTACATTCAAGATGCTCGCCCAGATTGATTTCTAAACATTTGTATGTAAATAATTAACAAAAATAGATCCACCCGATGCAATGCGTTTCTTTGCAGTTGAAAAATTTCACGAAAGCGTGCACAAACTCAAACGTACTTGTATTGGTAAATCTGAAGCAAATCTAAGAAAAAATCCAGATTCGCAAAAGAGCTCTGAAATCTGAAAAAGATTGTTTTTTTTTTGTACCAAACGAACATAAAAATTGCTCTAAGAACAAAAAGGTGCTCTGAGAGCGCCCAATCGAATACCACATAAGATTATATAAAGCCTACCTTGAATTTTTGGTGCAAATGACAACTGACAACAAAAATATGCTTTGAAATAACAAAGTGATGCCAAATTTGTACAAATATTTTGTGATCACCTTACGTATTTGACTATTACAAAAATGACTATTACCTATCACCTTACCTTACATAAATTTTGTTCATAAAGCAAGCTCAAGCGCACAATTGTCACACAAATTTGGTGCAAAAATAATTGTCGCAAAAAATTGTCACAACGTAACGTAAACATAAACGTCATCTATCATGAAAATGGCGTCGTAAAATCGCTCAATACAAAATGTATGGGAAAATGTATTTTTTTCAAAATTTTTTTTCCCGGGATTTTTCTGGAATTTTCTTGGGTATTCTTCTTGTTTGGCCCGTGACCAGTCCGAATTGATGCGAATCATCGAAATCGGTCCAGGCGTTCTTGAGTTATAAACGTAGTAACTAACGTCACTCTCTTTTATATATATAAAGGGTGATTTTTTAAGAGGTTTAGAACTTTTTTTTAAAAAAAAACACAAAAAATTCGAAAAAATGAATGAAATATTTATTTGAATCGATAGTTTGAACCTTGCCATTTAATGTTTAAAGATAATTTCATGCAAATGTTGACCGCGGCTGCGTCTCAGGTAGCCCATCCGCTGAGTCCAATTTTGGCATACTCTTTCACACATATCGGCCGGTATCTCACGAATGAATGCATGGATGTTGGCTTCCAGTGCGTCAATCGAAGCGGGCTTGTCCCTATACACATTAGCCTTGGCATACCCCCACAAAAAATAATCTAATGGTGTCAAATCGCACGATCTAGGCGGCCAATTGACCGGCCCGAAACGTGAAATTAACTGTTCACCAAACTCGCCTCGCAATTGCGCCATTGTTTCGCGTGCTGTGTGGCATGTGGCACCGTCTTGTTGAAACCACATATCATGCAAGTCAAGAACTTCCATTTCGGGCAAAAAAAAGTTTGTTATCATCGCTCGGTAGCGTTCACCATTGACAGTAACGCTGCGATTCGCATCATCTTTGAAGAAATATGGCCCAATAATGCCGCCGGCCCATAAACCGCACCAAACAGTGGCTTTTTCGGGATGCATTGGTAGCTGTTGCAATGCTTCTGGCTGATCTTCACTCCAAATGCGGCAATTTTGCTTATTTACGTACCCATTCAACCAAAAATGAGCCTCATCGCTGAACACAATTTTTCGATAAAAAAGCGGATCCTCGGCTCGGATGAACATTTCGAACCGAGCACGAATCTTGATAGTAAAATTCAATAATTTGCAAGCGTTGTTCATTTGTAAGACGATCCATGGTTAAATTGCAAACCAAACTGAAGCTGTTTGACAGTGACACAAGGTACTAAACACACGTCAGCTGTCAAAACCAGTGTTGCCAAAACCAAACCAGCTAAAAAATCACCCTTTAGATATGTATTTTTATGAAAATCGTTAGAGTGGTTTTTGTAAAATTTGGCAGACATAGCAGTACCAAATACTGCAATGTTTAGTTTGGAAAATAATATTGCTTAACTTAGTACAACTAATTGTTCGGGATGTAAGCATTACTCGGTTTTAAAAGTTTTATCGAAATCGAAAATGGGGTTTTCCAGATATAAGCGGTTTTTAAAATTAGCGTTTTCGGTGATTCGAATTGAAAAATAGGAAGCAATAATTTTGAAAACATCAATTTTACTCTAAGTTTGCATTTTGGTCAAAATCGTAATTGCCGTTTTCAAGTAAACTAAAGAAAACTAAATTTTTCAAAAATTACTTCTTTCAAAAATAGGTACATTTTACGATAATGCAGAGAAAAACTGAGTTTGCCATTAAGTTGGAAATGACCGTTGTACCTTAGAAATAAATTTTTGTTAGAATCGTAGGGACCGTTTTCGAGATAGGTATTCCCTAATTTCAAAAGTACTGTTATTCAATTTTTTTACCGGAAAACTGGGTACGCAGTCATGTTAACCTCACCTACCTAAGCTTAAAAGTCAATTTTGGTTGAAATCGTTAGAGTCATTTTCGAACAAATTAAACTCTCTAGTCAGAGAGCTGTCAGACTTACTAAACTAGATACTTGAACGTCCCCATTTCCTTTCAATTCGCCATTCAAATCCATTTTTCTATTTTTCTTTCTATTCCAATTCCCATCTGCCGCATCTCATCCGCTCAAAATCAATTTATGCATTCGTGCGTCAGTTTCGAAATTTCTCAGTCAGATGCTAAAAGCTTCTGTTAGAGCTGGTTTATCAGTTTAAAGATATCGTCGTATTGCCTAATATGTATTGAAACGAAGAGTGGCAGGTTGAACAGTAAACAAAGAATGTCATACCAAACTATAGAAAAACATCCACGCTGTCCTAACCGCCGTCAAGTCACAAAGTACCTTAAGGAGGGCCCATAAAAAGTACCGTCACAGAGAGAGTGGCGGGAAGAATATCATTAAAAATCATAAAGTTAACTGCGTTGGTTTTTGTTAAGGGACGACATATTTTCGTCGTTATACGAGTAAGTGAGACATGCAAGTGAAATGAGGCATTACGCGTTTCGGCACAAAAAAAAAAGACTCAGGTCATTACTTGGACTCTTAGACTGAAGAGGAAGCTTCTGGGATTATGGCCGCCAAAGGAAGGACCGTTTTTATTGTAAACCTAATTGCTATTCATATTCTGCTGCTGCAGGCAAACTCCAAATATGATTTTTAATGAGGGAAGCACTTAAATGCTCATCGCGTAATATTTATGCCGTCCCTGGCATGTTTTTTTGTTGTTTTGTACTGAATTAAAATATTATAACGAGGCATTTCCTTATTATTGAGCTTCAGTTTTTTACAGATAAATTTAGGAATGCGAATGGCGGTTGTTATGTCGCAAGGTTGCATCTTGGTTGTATTTTGTATATAAACTTGTAGACTTACATGAAGAAGGGTTTCTGTCAATGGAATAGATAACTTCGGGGAAAATGTGGTCAACCCACTAAAAAGGGTGAAGCAATGGTCCATTCGCTTCGAGTTTCCGGTAAGAAAATGTCGCTGACCTGCGATTCTCTCTCTGGCGATTCATCTTTCACGTGAAATGTATAAATTTGTGAACGAACGGAACTCTAACATCTAGAGGAAGTTCATGCTAGCGAAAGGGGAGCGGATCGAAATTCTCTCTTCTCACGCATAATTTCTGCTGCTTCTTTGCTGTTTAGTTTTTTGCAAAATAAAGGGTTTTCCAATGAGAGGTGTTATTGTGAATGACCCGCTATTTCGGTAGCTGTCACTTTTGAAGCTTTTATTCTTTGACATTTGACAAGTAGAAACTACGCCATTACTAGAACTCATGCCGGCCGATCATCAACAACGTCGTGTCTTTGCTAATTGGGTCCTTGAAATGCATGAAAATGATCCGGAATTCCATCGAAAAATCATCTTGACTGATGTGATGAGGCCCATTTCCACCTCGGGGGCTACATCAACAAGCAAAATTGTCGCATCTGGGGCTCGGAAAACCCAAGAGTTATTGTTGAGAAGCCTCTCCATCCTCAACGTGTGACTGTTTGGTGCGATTTATGATCCGGCAAGGTCCTTGGACCTTACTTTTTCGAAAATGAGGTTGGATTAACAGTTACGGTGAATGGATTGCGCTATCGAGAGATGATTAATGTTTTTTTATGGTCGGAGTTGAATGGTATTGATCTGGACAACGTTTACTTTTAACAAGACGGCGCTACGTGCCACACAAGCAACGAAACCATTGATCTTTTAAGGAAAAGTTTCCGGACCGTGTTATCTCTCGAAGAGGTGATCACAATTGGCCACCGAGATCTTGTGATTTAACACCTTGCGACTTCTTCCTTTGGGGCCACGTGAAAGATAAGGTCTACGCCAACAGCCCAGCGTCGATTCAAGACCTCAAAGATAAAATTCGTGATATCGAGGACATAGGGCAGCCACTTTGCGATTTGGTTATGGAAAATTTCGTGAAAAGGATAAGGTCCTGTATGCGTGCTCGTGGTGGTCATTTGGCTGATGTTGTTTTTTATTTTTAACAGGATACCTTTCTCTTTATTATGAAATAAACATCCGATCATTTATGTCAAAAAATGACATTTTTCTTTGAATACCAAAATAACACCTCTTATTGGAAAACCCATACAAATTACGAAAATAATTGTTTGAAAAATATTAAAAAGCGCGTGCATTGCAGAAATAAAAAAGTAAAATTTTCAAACTTGAAATTTTGATCCAAAGTCAAAAGAATACCAGCAGCAAAACTATTTAGAGTTCCTGGTCAATAATTTCTTGGGCCGTTTTTCGTAGGATAGGTGCGTTTTAGACCCTTTTCCGATAGATACAAGTATTGTTTTCAAATTTTAAAATATTTTTGCGACATATTTTGAAGTGTTTATTGACGGCGGAGCGTTGTTTTCAAGCGATATTAATGGCGTAGTTGGCGAATTTTCACGGCTGTTTGAAGTGGTTACTAATGCTTTTTTTGGACTGCATGTCAAAACATCTTTCGGGGTCCTTTTGGTTATTTTATTGGATCATTATATGGAACGCTTTCGGAGGTTTTCAGTTTCTTTTTTCAACCGTTTTTGTTTTTATTTCTTGTATGTGTTCTTGGGACATTTTCTTAGGAGTCTTCTAAAGAGTTCTTAGACATTTTTGGGCCTATTTTTAAGGCGACTTTTGGAACATTCGCAGAATTTGATTTGATTTAAGCAATGCTTTACGCACGGGCAGTTATATGTAGCATGCTCCAGGGTAATGCAGCAAATATCACTATCTTAGCCGATAGAAACAAAACTGTTAATCTCTATATACAAAAAAGAGAGTTGCGAAAGCGTTGTGACTTTATAACTCACGAACGGTCGAACTGAATTCGATCAAATTTTTAGGGTTTGTTTGTATGGTCGTGTAGTTGGTTTATCTAAAGTTTGAACGAAATTGGTCGACGCGTTCGTTAGTTATGTCAACATCTGATTTTGCTCATATAAAAAAAAAACGTAGGCGCCTATGAGCGTGTGCTGCATGTTTACCGTGTGCTGATGTCATACACACGGCAAATACACGTTGCACCGAATCCACCGGCTTATGCTGCGCTGGTGGCAATGTGAAATTGCCCGTTTTTACTCACTGATGGGCAATGTGATTCAAGCGACGATCATCAAGGGCAAATTGAAAGGCGATGAAGTCCTTATCCCACGAATACCGATTATTCCAACTGATCTTCCATTCCTATTCAAGCAAATTCAGTTCCCCTTTCAATTGGCTTTTGCGATGAGAATCAATAAATCGCAAGGCCAATCGTTGGAAGTCTGTGGGATTAATCTCGAATTGGAATGTTTTTCGAACGGTCGGCTGTACGTTGCCTTTTCGCGTGTTGGCAAACCGTCTTCGTTGTTTGCTTTTGCGCCGGAAAATAAATCGAAAAAAAATATCACTCTCTACTGATTTCGATTGCATTCAAATAAATCAAAAAATGTTAACTATGTGTTTTATTATCACTCTGGAGTTTATCTGAATGGTTTAAATTGGGGCGGGACGAAGTTCGCGTGGCCCGCTAGTATACTATACAAAGAAGCCTTGCATTAATAAAAACGTGAGTTAAATATTATTTGTCTTTCATTTTCATTGTCCAAAGAATATTAAATTTTTGCCGATTAGCCCACGATCAGGTGCAGTACCATACAATGAAGCAACCTCCCGAAGACAGAGTTGAGTCAGCCTTCGGGAGGTTTTTCATGCCACGTTAAAGTCCTTTACTATTGCAGAAGGCAATAGTCCCCCGCGTTATACCTCTGCAATGTCTTTCAATAATTTTTCCTTCCAGCGATTATCAAAAAAAAAAAAAATTCTATCCGCTACAAGACAGAAAACTTCTTAATTTTTTTTTCCATCAACTGTTCTGAAACCACATTTTGCACTTGCGAAGCCGGGCGGGTAAAGCCAGTTGAAAGATATAATAATGCTCTTGAGGGGTATCCCATTGAAATACAATATTCCCCTGATGTATTGTGTGTGTAAAATTGTTTATCGATACATATAGGTGGTGTATCTATATCTATGGTATTTGTAAGGCCAAGTTATTTATTGTTATAGGTACATCGAGTTAATTATATAATTATACGTCAAACATGCTATTTGTAAGCTCTACCGAATATTACGGTGTAAGTACCCTTTTGAAATCGTCTACAGATATACGATCGTAGAAATTTTATCCCTCAATGGGATTATACAATTGAATTCCTTTGCCGCTTAGAAATCGAATGTATTAATCAGAAGCTGCTTATAATTGCCTTAATCATCGGGATTATATAATTTCAATTAAATTTGCTTGGAACCCAAAATTTGAGTCAGCATAACATCTTGATAAGTAGTTGTTTGCACGTGTTTTATGTGTTTGATTACTTTAGATACAGTGCAGGGTGGACCACCAACAATCCTCTCTTTGTCCCCATCAGTTAGTTGTCTCCAGTTACGCACTCCATGGTGGCTGGCTGAGGTCGTTGCTTTTCTTTTTAGCAACACTTTATCCCTGAGTACTGTCCACCTTTACGTGTAAGTACGTATTTAAAGAAATTTATATTGAAATGTCACAGTTGAAAATAATGATGCTCACGGCAATTGAGTTGCATTTCCCATTTCCCTACGAGCTGTCTTAAAGAAAATAACGAGGCTAGTGGAGCAAGATTGATTTTTTCAATACTGCCTTTCCCATTCAAATAGACTTACTTATAGGTGGCGCTACATTCTAAGGTGGACCTGGACCTCAATATGTCCGAATTAGCTCGATCTTTGGCTAACTGATTCCAATTTCTCACTCCAAGGTGGCGGAGGTCATTTTCTACTTGTCAGCTTCACCTAAGGTGGGGTCTTCTTCTACTGCGTTGAAATCAAATACTCTTCGAGCATACATACTTAAGCTGTAAATACAAATACGAACCGACAAAGGTGAAAAATATCGTTATACACACAATTTGGCTACAGCAATAAAAACCGAACCGAAAAACGTATAAAATCAACCTTCAGTCACAGTGACGTGCGAACAACAGTCCCAATAAACACACTCAATAAATACAAACAGTTACAATGATGCCATTGAAAAGAAAATATTTTGTTGCATGTGGCTAAATATTTGTTTTCAGGTTTTCGACATTTTAAATGTCAATCATTGCCCCGGTGCCCGGAGTACTCCATTCCATTTACATGAAACCAACTGCCATTTGCATTGTGTATGCAGCTGCAGATAAGTGCTTACCTTGGGTCCAAGTCCAACACACTGCAGTAAATGCGGCAAACGCTACATTTGCACATGGACACATGCAGCATACATTTGAACACGAAATTGATATTACATTTGCTTCGACTGTCGGGGTCCTTTGGAGGAGAATTTCTCCCAACTTCCATTCCCAATCGGCCTTGGATTACGCATTTGCCAATGGTACGTGCATTTACTTGTAACCGACACGAATCGATTCGGTTAAATATGGATTTTCTGTGGTACCAAACCACCCACAGTCAGTTGAGAATAAGTGAACTATTCATTGGAAACCGAAGTTTGGTGGATTGAATTAATACTGGCGGTAGATTGGTGGTTTGTTTTTAACCGCGGCGTACCTATATAGGTACGCGAAACCGCGAGGGGGCAGGCATTGCGATTTTTCCGTAGCAAAATTATTTCGAAAGTGACAGAAGCCTGAAGCGGTTTAACCTTCTGTTTTTTTTTCAAAACCACTTGAAGCTTTATTTTGAACAGCGAAAAGCTGATGGCTTTGTATTTTAGCTGCAACCAACCGGATTCTCTTTCACAAGTGCGTTAGGGCAGGGGCTTAGTTCCCTTGTGAAGCCAATGCAGAGAATGAGTGGAGGTGTTAACAGGGATGGTAGAAATGGGGTGCTGGTTAAAACAATTGTGGGTTGCAATTTGAAACCATACTGAGATCGCCAACTTGCAATCCTTTTGCAGCTGGTCACCTCATTTTTGATTTTTTTTTTTTATATTCCGCCAGGCACGTAGCCAAGGGGGGGGGGGGGCTTAGGGGCTTGACTTCTTCGCCTCTGTGAAACAAGATTCATTCAACGGCATGATGACAGTATTATTTCCTTGGTAGAGCTCTTCAAATGCTTCTCAATAAGTCTTGCAGGAATAACGATCAGTACGTGAGCGATGTCTTCGAAAGCATAAAAGCTTTTGGCAGCGGTCCAAAAAAGTGATTGTACGCGAAAGACTGTTCAGTTTAACGCTGCCCTTATCAGTTTTACTACAGAATAGATCCTTAGATCCTCGTTGCTGCAGTCGACCGCACAAAATCAGTTCTGAATTCTCCTAAGAACATCAGAGAAAATGGCGACAATTTTTTCAGAGAGGCTTTTCAATCCGCATCCCAACTTGGCGAGGACTTATTTCAGATTGAATTAAGGGCTCCAAGAACTTCATTGAAACAACGCGTTCCAATCCAGGAACCTATTCTACTGAAGACTATTTTAGAGTGTCTATACTGATTCCCTACATGGATTCGTTAATACAAAATCTTACGGATAGTTTCATGGTCAACGAAGACGTTCTACCGTCGTTTCAAGCTCTTCTCCTAGGTTTTGCTGCAGCTGAGTGAGTTAACGAAATGGAAAAGCTGACTTGTTATGCAATGCAATTTCGTTGTCAGCTGTGAAAACTGAGTACCTACATTCTTTGGTGGATCGTCGAGTGATCCTTCTACCGAAGTTCTAAAATTGCTTGATATCGTGATGTGACAAGACTTACTTAAGAGAAATAAATTTCTTGCTTACGGTTTTGGCCACGCTTCCATTGACCACAGCTGGTGTTGAAAAAATCTTTTCTACTATGAAAAAGGTTGAAACAGTGTCCCGGAATGCAAGATTGAGCTCACTTGCTATGAAATCTGTTCATTCGAATATTAATGTGGATCCAGGTAGGGTGATTAATCTCATGTCAAAAAAAAAAATCAAGACGTCTTCTGCTTTGACAGAAAGGTTTATAAAAAACTAATTTAAGTAGTCATGTTCGTTTAAGTACATACGATTTAAAAACTAATAAAAATCAATGAGTTGGAATATATATATAGTTCTTTGTTTAAATAATTCCTCGTAAGATTTGGAAGCAAGATACGTTTTTGTGAAATTTTTCAACTGCACAGAGACGCATTTCATCGAGTGGATCTATTTTTTTTTTAATTACTAATGTACAAATTTTTACAAATCAAACTGGGTTTGAATGATTTAATACATAAAATGCAGCCAGTGAATGGAAAACGCTTAGAAAAGTGTCCAAGGTGTATAAAAAAACGCACGAATGTAAAAAAAAATAAGTGACGTTTTTATATTCGATTAGACACACAAAATCTGACATCTGAGAGCGAATCTGAAGAAGCCCAATCGAATACCACATTCGAATCCGTGGGACATGCAAAAACATAGGTAGGTAAAGGGTGCTCTTGTTGGGTCCATTGTGACCATTTACCATTTACTGGGGACCATCCATTGCGTACCTGTTGAAAGACCGCTTTTCATATTAGAGCCACATAGATTTAGTACGAGTCTCATGGGTTCTTAAGCTCCGTTGTAGCCACATCCTCTTAATGATATGAAGTCTGTCTATCTACTAGAACCACCCAGATCTGAGTATGAATCTCAGGAGTACCTACTTTAAGATCGACATTCTTCAGATCCTCTAAGTCGTCGAAGAAGTAACTCTTGAGAATCCTTTGTCTGCTGTTCTTAAGGGCTTTGGCATTCGCATAGCAGGTGGCCAACATATTCTATTTCTTCAACGTCCCTACAGCTTCTGCAAAAATCATTATGCAGTATTCCTAGTCTTTTCGCGCATGTACGCCTATAGCACAGTGTCCAGTAATGACTCCCGTGAGTATGCGAATATCCTTGCGGCTAATACCGATCATATATTTGGATCTCTTTTGGCTCACCTCTGGCCATAATTCGTTTGTGTGCCTGCAGGTAATGAGATTGGTCCAGCGTAGAGTAGGTTAGTCCTACTGCAGGATTCAATGTCAATCTTCCTTGCAAGCGTGCTTATAGGAGTTCTTACTGATTTTAGGGCCATAGATGTATGTATATTGGACCCATTTCATGCAAGCTCATCCGCCTGTTCATTTCCTCGAATATTCATATGTTCTGGTGTCCAGCATAGGGTCACCGCGTTGGCTTGTGATACTTCTTACAGGGACTCACTGCCCTGGACTTCACCACGACCGACTCCATGGCTTTTATGGCCGCTTGGCTATGCAAAAACATACAAAAAATAAAAAAAAAATACTGCCAACAGCGGGGGAATGTGATAGAGTTCGGGAATGTTTTAAAAGGCGAATAGCTCGATTTGTTTTGGTTAATAACACATCCAAAGGAAATGTTTTATGCTAGAAACGTATAAGGTCAAACATTTTCTGCTTTGGGTTATCATTAAAGGACTATTCTTACGAGATAGAATTATGAACAAGTGAAAATTCGCTGTTCCTGACATTTCATTCACATAAAAACTTTATTTTCATTTTTATAGGTCAAGTTCGAACTAGTTTTGCAATTGTTGTATGGGTGGTTTGTGGATCGCGACTGTATTATGTTGATTGTGAATAAAGTATGACAGTTCGAGGCTAGAATTTTCGATTCACGGGAAAATTTCTTTAATTATAAATTTCGCTATTAAAATGAAGTAAGACTTAATTTTTTTTTAAGTTAAATGTTAGATTAATTAAATATAATGCTTTTGTTGTAAGACAAATAGCTATTTTCAATTCATAAATGTATTTAAATAGTTTTTTTTGCAATTCGCGTATTCGAAACTCTCAAGTGAATAGTCCATAAATTCGGTTTGTTGTGTAAATATTCCTTAAACAACTGAAGAAAGTTTGCAATGTTTTTATTTCCCTTCAACCGATATTGTGGAGTTTTCATAAATAGTTTAAGCTCTTAAGCCTAGTATGCTGCTCGCGCTGAAATTAAGCCCCCATACAAAAATGTCTCCAATGATAAAGTTAAGCAAAGCGGTTAAGTAGAGATTAAGTACGAAAAATCTCTACAGAATTTAAGTAAGCGTATTAATTCAAAATACATTTCAGAGAAAATATCGGTATTCGCAACAAATATTCATACGAAAGCAAATTAACAGAAGCAAGTCAATCAACCAACACAGTTCTTTTTTTTACGGAACTTAAACTGTCAAAATAAAGCGAACATTCAGCGAAGTGGTGGCGAGAAACATTGGAGAGGCGCTTAGTTTTAGTTTTCCTGGAACAGCATACTAGGCTTTATTCGAGAAAAAATTTTATCCACATGTAACGAACAATTAACCGATAAAATTGTATGAACGCTGCCAGCAACTTTGCCCGTAGCGGAAGTGGCACTTACTAGGTGCGAGTGTATTGGTGAGCCGGAATTTTTGAACTAACGTGACATTTGTCAATACGAATTTCTTTGTAACACTATTCGCCACTCCGTCAAAATATAGCTAAGAAAGATCGGGAAATGGGCCGAAGTTGGTGTCCTCAGTATGGTTCCTTTGTCTATGAGGAAAACCGTGTAAGCGAATGCATTCCACAAATCCACATGCCTTCGACTTATGAAAATCAAAGTAGCTCTTTAATTTGCAGATTGTCTGAACTCAGAAGATTGGCTTAGGCTGAACTGGTCCTCACTCAATGAGTGAAGACTATGTTGCGAGAGAACTGTTAAACATTACATTTCCTTTTATTGAACTTTTGGTATATACAATTTGACTTAAACTAGGTAACAAATTATGGTAAATAATAAATATTTCAATAGAGGCCCAACAGTATAGAATGATTCTTTTCTTAAATCTATTTTACATAAATTGCGGCTGTCTCGGATTCATACTCGTGCATCGTTGTTTGGGTTGACCTCAGGGTGTTAAAGTCCGGGTGTTGATGTTCTTTTGATTTGGTAGTGGTTGGTATCCTCGAAGGTGGGTTGTATCGCTCGATTCGTAGAAGGACTGTGTCGCTTGGGAATAACTCTCTGTTAAGCGGAGCCAGTACATGAAGGTACCGATGCTCTGCGATGTGTGGGATGTTCGTAATCCTTCGGACTTGTGGGTTTGGATGGCTGGAGGTATTTCCGAGTATTTTGTGGAAAAGTGTGACCAGTCTGACGTTTCTCTTCCGGATTGGATCGTAGTGCAGTCCTTTCCATACTAGCAAGAGTTTCCCTTCAAATACTCCCAGCTTCCTCACGTATTGGAGACGGTATACCAAAATAAGGAATCCGCAGGTTACTACCGGTCTCATGAGTAGTTTATATAGCAGCAGTTTTGTTCCTCTACTTGGTCCATTTTGCTTCTTCGTCAGCGTGTAAACTCGTGAGAACAGCATTCAGGTGTGGGTTGAATCTAGGTCGCTCGTTGAAGTTGGCTCCAAGATACTTTATGTTGTTTGTGGGAGAGAACTGTTAAAACAGAAGTGTCATGCAGATAGCTATTTCACCAGAACATTGGTGGTAAAAGTCCAAAAACATTTCTTCGATTCAGTTCCTATCCCTGTAGAAAGTAAAATGACCCCCGGTCAAGGGAAAAGGATACCTCTTCACTGCGAACTCTGTTTGCAATTATTATGCAAATTGAATCAATGCATCAACTCCCATCAGGAATACATTCTTGCCGATATCCTTAGAAATTATCTCCGCAACAGCATCTTTCGGGTGACCCATATTCTCATCTCCTCGAATTTCAATTTCGCACAAAGGAGCAAACTTGCCTCCCCACTTATATGACACACAATCCCAATCAATCACTTTTCACTTTGTATTTGCAATTCTCTTGCTCTCCACATTCTCAAGTGAATGCTTCGTTATAACGGTAATACAAAAAATAAATCTCATATTCGATAGAAAATTACTGTGAATATCTGTCACCTTATCCACATCACCAGTTGTGTAAATATTCCGTTGGAAGTTTTTGAAAAATCACCTCCTATATAGCATCCGGAGAGCAAGTTCGTGCAATCTTAGCTCGTTTGTCACTTCAAGGATATGTGAGTACAAACTAGAAGTGGCCCTACTTCCAAGAACTTCTCTATTTATAGAAAACTATCCGGATGGTAAAAGAAAACCTTAAATTTTCCAAGGAAAAGAAAGAGAAAAAACCATATACGACAACTGTTGCGGTTCATTCTGAAGCACGCAGAGGAGAACCACCGAAACGCGATGGAATACTCGTATGTGTGCGGGGAAAGTTCCGCAACTAAGAAAGTTTGTCTTGCTGTGTGAATTCCTACACTGAACGCCAGTATGACGACAAATGGAAAGAGTTTTGGCAGTGATTTCCAAGATAAATGTCAGAAGCCAAACACTTTAATGAGCCAATCCCTTTTCCTCTACATGTGCGAGACAAGTGGATATGTGTACAGATTTTGGTCAATGGCAGCTTCTGTTGAAATAATTTTCGTTAGATGAAAACTTAGTGGGTGAAAGGTGACGCATAGAGCGAAATACCTAGGTATGATTCTCGATAGAAAACTTACTTGGAAGCCGAACGTCAATGAAAGAGTGAAGAAAGTAGCTAATGCTTTCTACGCATGTAACCGCATCTTTGGCAAGAAGTGGAGACCTAACCCCAAAATAATCTTGTGGATGTGCACGGCAATCGTGCGGCCTATACTCACATATGGCAGCATAGTCTGGTGGCAAGCTGCGAGCAAGGCGACCAATCTCAAGGCAATGATAAAGATACAAAGACTAGCGTGTATAGGGACAACCAGCGCGTTGAAACCTACACCCACTGCTGAACTGGAGGTAATCCTCAATCTGACTCCACTGGACCTATATATGGAAGAATCATCTGCCAAAAGTGCCTTAAGGATTAGCCAAACTAATTCCTGGAAAACATGTAATTTTTGGGAACGATGTCATATCTGACTATATGTATCCCCATCTGAACTTTGATAGACCATTCACCTTCTCCCTCCCGAGTAGGAATGAATGGAACACAGATGAACCCACAAAGCGGAAATCGTTTTCCATCTACACAGATGGATCTAAGATGGACTGTGGAACCGGTGCCGGTAAGGAATTAAATATACACTGCTCCATCAGGCTACCTAATAATAGCAGTGTCTTCCAAGCGGAGGTTCTGGCAATCGCGGAAGCGGCCCGAATGGTGTCATTGTTGGCAACACCACGTAATGATATTACCATTTTCATTGATAGCCAGGCGGCTATAAAAGCAATTTCTGCCATCAAAATAAAATTCAAGCTAGTACACCGCTGTCGCGAAG
The DNA here is from genome assembly GCA_948293265.1 of Cheilosia impressa. Lineage (NCBI taxonomy): Eukaryota > Metazoa > Arthropoda > Insecta > Diptera > Syrphidae > Cheilosia > Cheilosia impressa. The sequence continues at coordinate 6,981,145 of OX411882.1, forward strand.
AGCTTAAGGTTCTTTGCTCGCAGCACTCTACGAATCTCTGCTGGGTCCTCGGATACAGTGACAAAACTGGAAATGAGACAGCTGACGAACTGGCGCGAAAGTGGTCTGCAATCGATCATGATAGAGCACTACAGTCGATCAAGCCTCCACTCTGTAATCTCAGAGAACAAAATTCGTATGAAAACTAATAACAGGTGGAAAGAATTAACTACCTGTGAAATATCTAGGAAGCTATGGCCATCATTTGACAGAGGCCGAACCATCAAACTTTTACAGTTTGATAGGTCATCGCTATCTAAGCTGGTAGGGGCTCTAACTGGTCATAACTTCCTAAGAAACCACATGATGAAACTAAATCTCAAAGATGACGATATATGTAGGGGCTGCGGAGACGAAGAGGTCCATGAGGACACACCTCACTTCCTCTGTCATTGCCCGAGTCTATGTCACTTGGAAACAGAACACTTGGAAGCTATTACTTCCACGACTTACAAGAACTTTCAGATGTCACACTTTCTAATCTTTACAGGGTCTTGAGGACATCAGGATGGCTGGACGGCATTGGGTAACACAAGAAGAGGAAGGAGATATATGAGTAACCATAAGACACCAAGGTTAACCCCCAAAGGGCATCACAATGGGTCCACGAGGACCTAAGTGTGGTATAGTAGGGTTTACCTTGCTCTACAAACCCGTAAACCTAACCTTACCTAGTGGGTGAAAGGCAATATTTGGAGAAGGTTTTGGAGAAGGTCTTGGAGTCCCCAAAAGATGCTGGCTCTCTAGGACCGGAATTGTTCTTTGGTTTAATTGCCTAATCCAGTGGTCCCAGACTTTGAAGATTGTCTTTCCCATTTTTAAAAGCAAAAGACTTAGTTTCCTTTTAATTTTATTTTTAGGCAGTTAAATTTCACAGAAATTTTATTATTTGTTCCCCCTTTCTTAAGATTGTCCCTTGTTTTCCCCTTTTTTTATAAAATCGCCAAAATTGCTTCTTTTTTTATTACAATTTAATTGCAACTGACAATTTTGTTTCGAAGCCAAAATTGGCGCTTTTTCCCTCAATCTGGGAGCACTGGCCCAACCACCCCAACTGCCTTCGATAAGAATGGATTCTTAATGAAGATGAAAAATGGAAAAAGGACATTGACGACTGCGTTTCAGAGGCTCATCCATTTAAATTTATCCCATCTGCATCTGCATCCGATCGTGGTTCCACTTTTTCTTTCGTCAAGTTTAACGAAAGCCTGTTACTTTCTCGCGTGACGTTGAAAATGAATGGTCTTCTCCACTTTACTGCTGCCATTTTGTTGGCGTTTATTATTAGAAAAACACTGTCCTCAGGAGAACCTACTCAGAATATTACTTTCTCCGGTCACCACAATTTTGTCATTTAATCAGAAAAGGATTCAATTCTCTCCTGGAAAAGTCCAAGTCATACAGTGACTGACATTTTCCTAGCAAAGACGATAGCTTTTTCTATAGATTCCGTATAATATTTCTTTTATGTGAAGCTTCTCTGATTATTTACTATCAAACTGGGTGTTGCTGGAACAATTTGTTTATCATTGAAATTCTCATGATCAAATGACGCACGATTTTACGAATGACACTTTTTATAGACAACCACATCATCTGTCAATGCCATAAAGTTTTATTACAACTAAATTTAAAACAAGTCCTTGCAACTGACGTTTTTATTTCGACATCAAAATGACAACAGTTTTCCAGGAAGGAAACACCAACTGGTCTAGAAGCGTAATTAATTTTTCCATTCAACGTAACGTACATAAGTATCAATGCAATGGGCCGGAAACACATTGATGAGTCAATTTCACTTTCAAAATACAAATATGTAAATAAAGCGAATAATTTTAAATCGTTTTTTATTTATTCACCTTGGGGATACGTGATTTAATGCAATGTTGTTGCTTTTTACTGCTATTTATTTTCATTGTTTTCGTTTATTTTTCTGTGATTTAAGGGATTGTCTGTTGGGTTGTAAACGGATTACAAGGTCGTTATTATGAATAATGGAATTGCGAGAGAGAATTTCATTAAATGTTAAAAATTTAATTGAATGGCCTGATAAAGTTGCTATGAATTCATTTTATTCTGTGTTGCATGTGCTGAGTTCATAACGATTGAATGGAAAATCGGTTAAAGTTCAGCATTTATTAAGCGCTTTACTTTTATCAAAGTCGTTTTCAAGACCAGAAAAAAAACAAAAAAAATTTTTTTGTGTTAATTACCCAACAAGTAAAACATATATAAAAAAAATCAAACGGTTGAAAGGCATTACAGAGCAAAAGCTGCAGATGTTGCGAGTTTGGCACGTTCGTAATTTTATTAGGTACCTAGCTTAAGCAGTATACACATTCCTAGACTTTTCGTTTAAATTTTTCTTTAGCAGCTCCATATAGGAAGGACAATTGTTTTGAAACACCTCTGACTAATGGAATCACCCGAACGAACAGACGTAGGACGAAAGACTTTTTTGAGTTCTTCTTATAAACTAGTAGTGAACACTTATGGTTTAGTTACATCATACACCTGGAAATATTCCACTCTATAATTTCAGCAGTACAAATCCCTTTAGTGGTTCTTCTGTGCTTAAGCGTTGGCATACGCAGATCTTCCCATTTGGGTATATTCCATTTCAGAGTTGAAACAAGTTGCATTTAGTACTTTTAGTTTGGGTTGGTGATATGGTTTAAACTTTAAAGTATTCTCTCTGAGTACCTTCATATGTCCATAGTGGTACAAAACGCATAGTGTGTCTGTGCTGTAACAAAAATAGCACATTGTACACATACTCTACTTCGATTTGTGAAGTCGCGTAAAAAAAAAGGCGACAATAAAACCGTCAAAAAATAAAAAAAAAACGTGTCTAAAAAACTTAGAATCAGACAAAAAATACGCCCAAAAACGTTTCAAATAACCATAACGCAAAATGCTTAAGAAATCATCGATCAGAAAACTAATTAAAAACGTGCTAACATACCCCAAAATCGTGTCGAAAAGAGCCTAATAAATTAATAAAAAAAAATGTCGAAAAACACGAAAAGATACCGGAAAACAACAGTCAAAAAATTCGAAAAATTACTTTAAAAAATACCTTAAAACCATGTCGAAAACATGTCAGAAATCGCCTCAAAATTAAATCGAATAAGAAATCATAAGATCATAAATCATAAGACAACAACAAAAAAACGCCTAAAAAGGCACCCGAATGACTTAAAATATCGTCGAAAAACGCTAAAAAAAACGTTCAAAAACCGCGTAGAAAAAACAGTCAAAATGGCGTCGAAAATTGGCTCAAAACATGTGTTAAAAGATTAAAAAAATACCTCTCGTAACATGCATTGTAAAAGCCTAAAAACACTCTAAATACCTGTTTTAAAACGCCTAAAAAACTTGTCACAAAACGCCTCAAAAAACAGGCCAAAAAAGTCAAAACAACTCTGAAAACTCCGTCAAAAATGACTGAAAAAGCTTAAAAATCTGTCGGAAAAGCATCAAAAAGTGTTTATAAATACGAATACGTGTCGACAAAACGCCTCAAAAATATTAAAAGCGTCAAAAAATGATGCGTAAAAAACGCATTAAATAAAAGGTCAAATAAGAGTTAAAAAAGCGTCCTAAATGTATCAAAAAAAATCGAAAAACACATTAAAAACTGCTCCAAAATGACTCCAAATACTCGTCAAAATATGTTATTTCATTGATTATATTTTCACTGAAAGAATTGTGGTGAACATTGAAAAGTTCTTGAGGTAACCGTTTAGAGAGTTCAAGCCCCAGTAACAGTGCAAATTAAGGCCGCGGTGACAATTTGTAACGACGATTTGTTCAAGGTTGTTATATATCAGTAGAAATCGGTTATAACGATATCGAAGGGACCTTAGAATTTCATCGTTATAACCGATTCATCGTTATATCCGGCACAATGAAAATAATAAAAAAATTAAACCTTTATTAAAAAAATTGCTTCAAATGCTCAAGAAAATTGTTGAGGAAAGAAATCACTAATTTGTGTTTGTTTTGAATATTTAGCTGTGTAAAATATTTTTCGAAGACAGTTGCCCAATGTTTGGATTCCAACGTTTGAATTTGCATTCGAAGGGGCCCATATAGGATTCAGCACCATGAAGCATTTCATATTTTTGGGCAATGGAAAATGATTTCCGCTTATTTTGTATTGTCACCATCTTAACAATTCTACACTCAACTTGTTTCAAAGAGAAATTAATATGTACTTAATGAATGAACTCTTCGGTGATATTGAATGAAAATAACAGGCTGTAGGCATGTAAGAAAACGTTTTTAACCATCGCTATAAACAGTTTTTAGACTTAAATATGATAAATTTTCATCGCTATAACCGATTTCATCGTTATATCCGGCATCGTTATAACCGATAGCAAATTACCTTGAGTTAAACGGAGTTTTGCCGGGACTTTGAAAATATATTGTTATATCCGGTTCATCGCTATATCAGGTATTGTTATAACCGATTTCTACTGTATATATATGTTGTTATATATCCTGTTTAGGATTACAGTCATTATGAGTAGTTCATAACTAACTTATTTTGTTCTTACTCAGCCACAAGAACCTTCCTCAAAAAGCTCATAATTACCCTCTTTCCATCAGCTACAGAAATTGTTGTCTAAAAGTCTGCAATAAGTAATTGTCCACAATTAGTATTTGTTTCATTTGTGATCACACCTCATACACAATTGTAGGTCCGCCCAAGTCAATTTCCCCCTACCGCATAGTCCAACAGCAAAATTGATTTCCTTATTCTTCACAACATATTCAGGGTCAAATTTGTGCGCAATCAACAGAGTCATTCCGAAATTCCTTACCATAAAGCATCATACTACACATTTGGCAGTGATTTTATGCAAGGCATGTGGGGAATAAACCGAAAGCTTAATTCCCTTGGGCTGGTCTATAATTTGCGATTCGGTGCTCAAGTTGAAGCAAACCATTTGAGCTATGTCTACATACAAATGTAAAATAGGAGTCGGCCTTTGTGCGTAAAAATAGTAGAACAACATCGCCAGGAAAGGACCTTCTGTCGAAAGGGAAATGGAAAAATCTCATATAAATTGAAGTCAATTAGCAGCAGATGGGCTGGCACTGTGTGGAGTAATATAGAAATATTAAAGAAGGGGAATATTTTGTTCAAGTAAATTTGATTCAAGCAAAGGGAATTACTATCATGGACCTTCGTTGGGAATTTCAGTACCCATACGGAAATGCTAAGGTAAACAAAAATGCTACTAGCATCAAAGGGTAGCTCTCAAGTTCGCTGTATTTATAGCTTTCACAGCACTTGACCTTTTGCTCAAACTGGGACTGCAATTCATTAAATCTTTGCTGTCCAAGAGGTGTAAGGTGTAACAGATTCAATTTTAGGCTTGTATATACTCAATTGTAGCACGCTTGACGTTTTAGAGAACTTGCCTGACACTCTGTTGGAGAATATTTCGATAAGGATTTGCAATACCAGAGGTTAGGTTATGTTAGATTAAACAACTGTTTTCCAAATGGAATGCCTCACGAAAACCCACAGAAACGTGTAGAGCTTCTGTCTATTTAGAGCTTATCGGAGGAAGGGCAGTACGAAAATATTGAGAGGTTTTAAAGTCTTCTCTCTGGGTATGCCATCAAATGTCCATAGTCGACATGGTGTGCCTGGCACCAGAAAACACAAATCTAAGCATCCACTCACTTCAATTCGTCACAAAAACGCGACAAAAAACAAACCGTCGAAATACGCGAAAAAAAGTGTCGAAACTGCTAAAAAAATTCATCGAAAGCGCGCCACAACGCTCCAGGTAACTAGTAAAAAAAACGCGTCGGAAAATCTCTTGAAAAGCATTGAAAAATGATTTAAAATGCGTGTGAAAAAAAGAAACAAAAAACTTGCCGAAAAACGCCTAAAATCAAATAAAAACAGTCAAAAAAGCGTTCAAAAATGCATCAAAAAAGCATCGGATACTTCTTCCAAAATTGCGTCCAAGACCAGAAAAACTCATCAAAAAACGCATGAAAAACCTGTCAAAAACGCCTAAAAATCAATTAAAAGGAATTGGTAAAAAAACGTCTAAAATTGCTTTAAAAAGCTCCGGAAAATGCTAGTAAGTTTGCAGCCAAAACACGGTAAAAACTCGTCGAAAACGCATTAAAAATCTGTAAAAACGCCCAAAGTAACGAATAATGACTTAAAAAACGTTGATAAATTGGTAATAACCACCTCAAAAAAACAGACAAACAATTCATCTAAAAAACCCACTTAAAAACTATCCAGATCTGCAGTCAAAAAATGTGTGAAAATGCGTCGAAAAAAAAAATTCCTTAAAAAAACATCGAAAAACGCATAAAAAAAGATAAAAAAAATGGTTTAAAATTCGTCGAAACATCGAAAAAAGCCTTAAGAACCTGCGAAAAAAGTGACGTAAAAGCTAAAAAATTGGTCAAAAATACCTTAAAAACACTCGTCATAAACCAAATAATGTTGATTTAGTTTTTGACGAGTTTTTTTTAAGGTGTTGGTCTACCTCCCTGCAATTCACTACGGGATCCGTTGGCATCTACCAATCGCCAAAATGTTTGAAGTGACCCACACAAAAGTCATTTCAGCAATGTGGTCGTTGAGAGCGTATTGTTTGTAAATATATAAAGGGAGCATAAAGTTTTTCCACAAACTTTCTGAAAGCTAAATACTCGTATATTATTCAAACCAATAAGTCACTATCATGCGTATAAACGCGGTAGCTTTGCTCTTTCAAACTTCAAAAGAAAACACATTCCACACCCGTTGCAATGAGGGTTCTACATTGCCCACTGAACTTTGTACTTCCGCGAGATCAGGAGCATCCTCTGCAATAAAAAGGGAGTGCAAAGCAAAAGTCCGTAGCATCGCTGTTTACATTAAGCAGAGTATCCTCCGGACCTCGAAACTGCATTAACTATTCCTGGTCTGTCTACAAAGTTAAAAAAAAGTTCGATATTTTTAAAAATGAAACGCAAGCACTCCTCTTCTACCAGGTGCAAGCCACCTAAGTACATGCAACCATCTCTTTACTTATTAATTTCCAATGAACTCGAAATAAACAGAAAAAAGGAAGAAAAATTACTTCGGCTAATTGCATTTATAATATCCTTCTACCCCGTCTAAGTGCAGTATCCTAGAAATGTTAAAGCGATTAACTGCCTTGCATCTTGTTAGCTACCATCGCCGTCAAAGGGAGACGTAATACATATTTTGTTCGCTCGCTGAATAACTTATGTAACTTACACAGTTCTTTGGCAAGGACATGCATAATGCTTCGAGTCAACCCGTTGGTGGCTCGAGTACAGTTCTGTTTAGTGCCACTTCCCTACGTATGCGAGCTGTGGGATCACATAATGTGTACAAGATTTACCCTTGTAATACATTTATTTGAGTAGGGTGCTTAAATTGCGGGTGTCGCATGGTGGGGTGCGAAAAGCTAAATTGTGTTAGGGCTGCTGTGCGTATTTCCATTTCGAACCGGATTTTCCATAGTTCATTGTTATTACGAGTTTTATTGTTATGGGTATGCGATACGCAATTGATGCCAACCAACTTGAAATTGAGGGAGGGATGTAGATGATGGGGTAATTTGTAAGGGCGGGAGAAGGTAGTTAAGCGGCTATGAGGTTTTTGTAAATGGTAACCACTTTTATGGAGCATTTTTTTTTGCATTTAATTTATCCTTGAACCGAAGAAACAGGATGACTCGGTGCTACAAGTCCGAACTACCAGATGATGCTTCGGATTTCATCCCGCCAGAGTAAGAGATAGTCCGGAAAGACAGTCTAAATCCGGTTCTCATTAAGGCCGCCCAATGCAATTCTCCCATGCAACATGGAAGTTCGAAAGATTCGCATCGACCCAGGCACACATTCGTTTCGCTGCTACCAACCCATATTGCACACAGACTTAAACTCTTTCTTATAAAATAAGCACTTGATCGGCTCATATCGGGTTTTGAGTTCCGTACATATTTAGCCCCAAAAAGGCGAAGCAGAGTCCTATAAATAGAGTTCCAGAAGCACGTCGAGCTTGCTCTGAACCGAATATATTTAGAGCGATCTGGTTTAAAAAGATTTTTAATAATAAAACAAGCATAGACCCCGCTGAAGTTGACCAATGTCATTGGTTATGTCGGCTTTTAGAGCATCGTTCGGATTATTGGCCACGACCTGCGACTTTAGAAACCTCCACAAGAAAAAGTCTTGCGGAGTCAAATAGGATGATTTTGGTGGCGAATTCAAGTCACACATCCGGACCAACAAGTAACTTTTTGTGGATGCATCGCCACCTAGTGAACCTCGTCCAGGTTGGATTCGTCGCATAGACTGCGATTTCGTTTGTTAACTTGGCTTTTCATCCAAAAGGGCGCTCCCTCGCTATAGATGATTTTTCGACCAATTTTAAGGTCCTCTTCCCAATTTTCCGAAGCCCATTCAACGAACAAGCGGTGTTGGCTATGGTCATTTGCTGTGAGCTCCTGAGCCAGTTGGAAATTCTATACAGGTATTACCCCAAGTCCCGAAGCAAACTTTGACAAGTTGAAGTCATTGGAAAAACTGACTTCTTGTGCGAGGAATTCACTGTCTCGGTTTCTCCTGTACACATTCAAGGACCGCGGCAATACTCTCCGGCAATCTGGCGTTAAGCGAAAAACCCATTTTAGTCGCTTCCGTTTCTTTACTCATAAACGCACAACATCAGTGACAGCTCTCTGTGTTCTACTACATCAAGCGCTTTGCCTTCTTTGACATAAAATATTTAGTTGAGGTCTTCACCGATCTTGCTGCACTGCACCAGCGAGCTTTTTCCAGGGTGGCAAAAACTTTCAATGGAAGCTGTCATATGCGGCCTTGAAGTCGATGAATGGTTTTGTATTATTTTCGTTTTTTTTCAGATCTGTTTAAATAAATTAACTTTCCTGACTGAAAATCCATCGCAACACTATTTGATTTGCGTCGGATTTTTCCGATAGTCTACTGCAATTCCAGACTTTCGGCGTCATGCTTTTGAAGTCATTTTGTCTTTGTTGAGGTGGGTTGGATGTCCGAATTCTTGCCTTTGCTGCAACAAAATACCGATTCGTATTGTCCCTCGGAAGGTTCGGACATCCAGAATACTGGAGGCGTCATTTATAAATATTGACATGTGAAACCCTTTTTAAGGTTCCGTACCCAAAGGGAAAAAACGGAACCTTATTAGTTTGGCTTTTGTCCGTCCGAACCCACTACACCAATTTTTTTAGATTTCGCATTCCCTCAAAGTCAATGAGCTTAAGACTCTTAACAGGGGTAGACTCCTTACTTGCTATCCAGCCTTGAAAAGTCTCTGCCTGAGAAACTGCAGCCCTCAATCCTCTGCGATTCCGGTTACTCTGCTTTTAGTTATACAGACCAAGCGCTCTGGAATCCGCGTCCGCATACCCTATTAGTGGAACGGACCTGTTAAAGATAGTGCCTTCCGTGTTGACAGCTGCCCTGCGCACCATCTACTCCAGAACGTGATTGAAGCAGTCACATGATAGCGCATCTCCGTGCTGAATTCCGATGCATGTTTGAAGTAGTTCGGGGGAGCTACTTTCGAACTGCACGTTGCGGCGCGTACTTGCCACGGTCACGCAACACAGATGGATCAGTTATGCTGGGCTCCCGAATTCGGCCATCACAATACGTTGTTTCCAGCCTCATTTTCGAAGAAAAATGGTCCAATAATGCCACCAGTCACACTCTCGGCTACAGCAGCCACGTTCACGTTTGTGCGCACCGTACGACGACGGGGACCAAGAGTGTCTCACCAGTCTCACGAACATTTTGCACAAACTTGAGTACAGCAGGCGCGTTTCGGCCAAAAAACACACTGTTTTGGGCTACACAGCACTCACTTTGTTTTTAAGTTTTCAATATTTCCCAACGTTGTACAAGCGTAAATTGACTCATTTCGTTCCGCAGAGGCATGACACTGACTTTCTGTCAAGATTTCGAGCGGGAAACAGCTGTCAGTGTCAAAATATGGTTTAAAAATAAACTACTAGTTCATTTTTTGACGGAGAACTAAGCTCTACAGTGCAAACCGATTTTTATCCCAAATCTCTATTTGCTTGCATCAATCTTCCTTTGGTAACGATTTATCACTTCATGGAAATATGTACACAAAAGACTTATATTTTCCCAAAAAGAAAAATTCAGAAAAATATAATTTTTTGCACAAATAAAATTACAAAGCCGAGGTACCCAGTTGATGACATAAAACGGTCATACCTTTGGTGTAATGCTTCTCTCAGTCCGTTCATATATTCACTGCCAGGGGAACATGAATTGTTAAAGACGCACGCACGTTACATTAGGTCTATTCGCGTATTTTCCCGAGACGAAATCTACAAATCTGTCAAACTAAGAAAATTAAGCAAAAATCTAAGAGCTGCAAATATACGCAAAAGTACGTGGATAGACTTCGAGCTATACTTTGAGCCACTTTTATCTTTGACATCTAATCCATATCAGAAATAAATATATAACTTCCCAAGGAGCATTTTGCGACTTCATGTGTCATGTCTAATGATCCCATCTCTCCTGTTTTGCGCAGGAGACTCTTGTTTTTTGGACCGAAAACCTGTGACCTGTTTTTGCCCTCGAAAAACCTGTTTTTTACCAAAGATGTTTTTAACGCACTAAACTTTAAAATTTCAAACGTGTCAACGTCGCTTCACGTCGAACAGAACATCGCAGTGAACTGGCAACTGCGTGAAAAAGCTAACGGAGCAAAAATTACATACGGACATACTCCCTCTCTCACTTTTTCAGTCAGTGTACGCGAATCATAAACTAAATAGTAAATAGACTGACAGCTTCAGCCAAAAAAGAGAAATTGCCTATAAGCTAAATTTGGCCTTGAGTATAGCCCAGTTTGAATTCATGTATTTGTGCCATGTTAATCAAAGGGGGCACACATATACTTGAGAAAAACCAGCCTACACTGCCGGTTTAACCAGATGTCAGGTCTCAGGTAGCCTGATGTGGATTCTCATTTCTATATCGAGTGTGGGACTGTTTTGCATTTTTACACGTATTCACAGACAGGCTCGCTCTCAGAGAGAGAAAGGGAAAAAATTTGCGGGTGAAATCGGGGAGACGTACGAAAGCTGTCAGTCTATTTACTATTTAGTTTACGACGCGAATAGAACGTCATTATTTTTATGTGCGCCATTAGTTCTTTGTCTCTTTGCGATCCGCTGATGCCAACGTAGAAACAGATGACGACTTCGACATTGACCTTGAAGATGATGATGATTATTGACTAAGCATTTTTTTAAATATTCTTTAATACATATTATTACGTATTTTTGTTACATTAAACATTAAATTAGTACTCACATTGAACTCCTGTTTTACACCTTTTTTTTCAAAATAAAAAACCTGTGAAACGCTACGATTTTGTGAATTTCTCCTGTTTTTCAGCAAAAATGAGATGGGATCATTATCATGTGTCATGAGCGACGCCGCGGTCGTTAAGACGGTTTTGTTACCAGAAAATATTCCAATGAGTAACATTTTAGACACTTGCTAGGTAACATTTCCCATTTAGGAATATTCCTATCTAGGGATTTTATGTCTACACAGGTTCTTTATTGTGTCAAAATTGTTTCTTTAGTGAAACATTATGTCCGCAGCGTGTAAAATGTGTGGAGATGTGTGTTCATGTACACAGAATAAACACAATTCCCAATAGATTATTTACTACACAAATAAGAACGAATTCCTAAAGGCACCAAGTGACAAAGAACAGAAACAGGAACAGAAACTGAAACAGAACAGAAAGTTTTTTCGTTCTGTAGTAAATTCTGGTTCTGTTTACGTTGCTAGCTCGGCTACACAAAACTGAAACAGAAACAGATCAATAAAACCATGATACATTTTAGCTTTGACTTCAACGAAAAAATGGAACAGATTTTGAAAATGTTTAGTGAATACGATTTACATGAAGCTAATTGTCGAACTGTGGCCTATAAACAAGCAGGGGGTAAATTCTCGTTCTGTGAAAAAGTGAAACGAAAATGTTTTCACCCTTTCACAGCAATTTCAATTCTCGTTCTACGAAAATGTGAAACCAAACTTCAAAATTTTTCATATGAATAATTTTTTTTCACGTTCTCATTTGCAAGTGAATGTTTTTAGTGAGAGTTTGAAAATTGAGAACCTGATATCATACAACACAGTATACGATACTAAACTCACCACGATATTTTCACTTATAGAACGAGAATCGCTTTTTAGTACTGAGTGAATCGAAAAAATGAAAGAAATGTGTGAGAGCGAATGTGAAAACGATTTATTCGATTCACCCTTTCACAGAACGAGAATTGACCCCCAGAGCGGCAGTTTTCAGACGATTTCGATTTCAGATGAGAAATGCAGAAAAATCCACACAAAACAAACATCCCCCCATGATAAATTAGCATTTCTGTTGCAGAAACAATCAATATAGATAGACTTGTTTACGTTCTGTCGTCAAACAGTAATTTTTCTGTCGCTAAATTCTGTTGCTGACAAAATTTTTTTCTGTTCCTAATTCTGTTTCTATTGCAAATGTATAGGATTTTGTTTCTGTTCCTGTTTCTGTTCTTTTTCACTTGGTGCCTTTAGCAACATTTCAAGGCAAAATGATGTTCCCCATAAAATGTGTGTAGCAGTTTTCTGTTTAATAATGAAATGTTTGATGCAGTCAGAATATTATTTTGGTACATAATATAGGTACACAAAATGAATGACGTATAATAACGTCACAAATTATATGGTATGGCATTCTTTCCAATTTGTGTATTTATAGGATTTGCGTCAAAAACAATTCCGACTTTGTGTTGCGAAACAAAAAAGGAACTGTTACTTCGTTGTTTCGAAACATATATGTTCCTAAATGGGATCACGAATTGACACCAGAACGTCGCCAGGCCTAAAATGTGTATTCGAATGCTACTTGGGTTACCTTTTTGCCTCTTACAGACTTTATTATTCAGTGCAATTGATTTTTAAGACAGATTTTGAATTTGTTCCTTGATAGCTTTGTGCATTTCAAGTCAATAACTTTTGTCCTAAGCCGATTTCCCACGACGAATCCGCATCCTAATACATGCAATCTTTTATGGCAGCTGTAATAAATATCGCAATTTTTCCTTTTCATCATACCTGATCCTATCCATCGTATCTCCTGGATCGCGGTAATATCTGCCTTGTACCGCGTGAGGACAGACTCAAGTTTTTGAGTAGCACCTGGGGTGTACAGCGTTCGCACGTTCCAGGTACATACTCTCAAATCGTTGTCCGTTGACGTTCCGGGTCTGGTTGCCGTTTGAGGGAAATCGTTATCCGAGGCTCCTCGTGTCTCTCCCATAACTAGTGTTTTTTTTACATGGTCGGGAAGTTACCCCGACGGCACAACCCCCAACCTGTAGGGCCAGGCCCTTGACCTTAGGACAGCAGGCCGGTTATTCCGGTGCCAGTAACCCACTTTGGGATGTGAGCGCTGCCGTTGGCCCATTAAGGGTTCAACCGCCACCAACTCTTCTCCAACACCCTGGCTCGGTATTGGAAATCCCTATAGACCTGGTATCCGAATATGTCAGAGCAGCTCTATAGGGATTACACTAAATAGTTCGGCCTGACTGGAACTGTAGACGCCACCGTTGGCTCCATCTAGGGAACTCCTCCGCTGCCGTCTGGTACCAGAGGAGGTGTCTTAGTGAGAAAACAACACTCCTCCCCCCTCTCTCGTCTGCTGCCACCAAAGACCTTCCAAAGGGGTTGGTTACCCAATCTCCAGTCGAGGTACTAGGCACCCACCAGTCACCACGTGGAGGTGAGAGTTGGAGTTGATAGTGAGAGGCTAGGTGAGAACGCTTGTGTTCTCATGACATCGCATCACTACCCTTCAACACCGGCAGTGATGCCAGATTACAAGATATATCTTTTTTTTCAAGATTTTTGAGCTCCAAAATAGGTGCAAGACTTTTTACCTTAAATTCATCAAATTTCAAGATATTTGATATCAAGAATTTTCGATTTTTTTTTTACATTAAAACAACCTTTTCTATTGAATAAAACCGTTTTCTATTAACTCCATTATTTTGAGTAATGTGAGTCGAACAGAGCCCATGTACGAATTTGATAAAATAACCGATGTAATATGTTTTCGGAAAAAATTGTTTGTAAAAACAGCCGATGGAAACTTCACATATACAGTTTTTGAAGATTTTTATATAAAACAAAAAAATCGTAATCATTTGAGTACTGAAACAGTTGAAAATTTAATCATTACAAAGGATTTGTTGCTCTTTAATGGAGCAAATTGCTATGATTCTAATATAATCAATGATGTTCTGTCATTTTTATTCAAATATGTATGTTCCAAAATTTAAAAAAAAAACAACGACCTTATTAGCTATACACGTATATAGCTACCTACTAAAATTTTGTCGAAAAAATATATATAAAAGTAGTAAGTACTTTAAAATTGTATGTTATATTTCGTTCTTTTTCTATTTTGAAAAAATCTTGAAAAAAAGATTTTTAATATCGGAAAAACAAGATTTTTAGATTTTTCATCTGGCAACACTGAACACCGGCCATAAATTTATCAGCATTTTGGAATTCTCTGAGCTGTTTCAAACCGAGAGAGGAACTGCTCGTTACTCGTTATTTTGCTAATTTCCTCTTTTCCTGTCATTTTTGATGAGTACATGTATAGACTTTTTGCGATTGCGATCGATTTATATCGATTGCGTTCGATTCAAACCGCGTACGCGAACAAACCTATTATAGTGTGTAAATGTTGTGAGCTTCTCAACTAGAATGGTAAGGTACCTGTCGTGGATAACCATTTCCATATGTAAACTCCAGGATTATGTGCTTTTGTGTTCTGTAGTGTATTTCTTCAAATAGCAGACAAACTCTAAATTCTAAATGATTCCTTAATTAAGATGAAAAATTCCACGAAAAAGGTTTGGCGTCTCCTCTTCTGAAAATAAAGACGCAAAAGTCCATAATCATTTCGAATGCTAATCATTTTCTGGCGCAAACAACTCACCCGCACACGAACTCAACAAGTCTCCTCCGAACTCCTTAAAGGACTTGAACGATTGCCCTTGAAAACAGACCAAAGAAAAACTGTCAGTCTATTGTACCGAAACTGTTGACGCGCACATCATTAAGAATCGATTTCGGAAATCACTCCCCCATTCACCTGTGTTCACTGAAAGCATTTACATTTTCGTTTTCGCTAAACTGAGCAGTAAGCAGAAGCACAAGAACGACGGCGATGTTTCTAAGGCAAGAAAGGCCTTCTCGATTTAAGTAATTAGGCTTCATATATTTTTTTTTTTTGAACCGTCTTTCATTCGATTTTCCCCTTCCCAATCTTTTCCGCCCCGAAAAAGGCAAAATGCTGACACTCATGGATGAGAGATAAAAGCTGATGATGAAGTGGCGAGATTTCAAGAACTTGAATAAAAACTGTTCAAATGAAGGAATATAGAGACAACAAAAGGACGAACAGTCACGTTTCGTAAGGTGATTTATTGAATCGTCACGTGAGGGAAACTTTTCACTTGGCAAACAAGTGGCATCATGATGAAATCGACGTTAAACTTTCTAATAGTGTTTTATTGAGCTTGAATTTGTTTACGAGGTGTGGAGCTGATCTTGGGGAGGGAGGCACATAGGGAACTTAATTTCTATGTGATATTTAAAGGGCTCAGTCCCGATTATTTGTTGAAATTTCAAAGGATCTGTAACAGTAGACAAAGTGTGTGTTTTCGGGATACAATCAAATGCAAGCCCTTCACAAATTTCATTCCAAATGTAATCCAGAAGATATCAAACATTACCTCACACAACAATGCACAAGGAAGCGAATCATATCAGGCGCTTTGCACGAGCATAAATTGACATTTACATTCCTTCCATGTTGCTGCTTCTCTGACTGTAATTCCGGATTTCCTAGAACTCAGAAAATATTAATTATCTACTCCCACTTCTGAAATAAATTTTGACATAAATACGCCGGAAAATGTAAGCGATTCAGTCAGTGAAACAAAGTATCTACCTTGATATATGTACTTGTCTGCATGGTAGTAAAATTGTTTGGGGTTCCTTCATGTGGACTGTCCCAATCAGAATCAGACATTTTCTGACGGGAGTGTATTAACTGGTCTTTCCAACCCTGTCATTCACGAGTAGTTGTTAAACGTGTTGTTAATTTGAAGAGTTGCCCAATAAGAGGGAAGACGATTTCTAACGAAATGGGAACAATCTTTTCGACAGCTCAAGGGTTTAGACTCTATCAAGGGAGAGCCATCAGTCATCCAACCACGCGAACAATCAATGAGTAGAAATGACCCACAAAGGTTGAACGTTCAACAACTCACCTTACGACAGCAAAATCCGAATGGTTTTGTGCGGATTGTGCATTGTGAGCTACATCGGCTTGTAACTTCTCTGGGGATAAAAAAGCAGTAACATTCTGTAACTAGTGCCCTATAAAAAATCCAGTCCATTGAAATAGAAATGAATACCGAACTATAGGCATGGAAATCCGCAAGTAGTTTCTCAGTGGACTATATACAGAACTGATGAAAGGGCTCTTGCGTTCTTTTTTATGGTTCCGTACCCTAAGGAAAAAAAACCTTATTAGTTTCGCTTTTGTCTGTCCGAACCCACTAGACCAATTTTGTTCCTAGGTCTATCTCAGAAACTAATCAACGTAGAAGGCTGAAATTTTCACTCAACCTCCGTTATAACCTCTAGTTCAACGACAAATACCAATGGAAGCGATACATGGACTGGTTTTAGAGTAATTTAAAAGTCATTTATATCTTGATTTACAAAAAGATGCATACATACCTTTCTTGTAGATCATGCTCGTTGTATATACGTGTTGGCCAAAACTAAAGCACGAAAAGATGAAGCTTTGAAAAAGTGTAGGAAATTCAAGAAAACCTTCAATAACTTTCTAGCTTTATTTTTTTTTTACAAAACAAATAAATATTGCGAACAAATAAAACAAAAAATTCTGTCCGATTTTAATAACGGCTAATCCGTTTGACTTCTTCAATCTCATGTTAGAGCAGATAGTGCGCAGGGCAGGTGTCAACACGGAAGGCACTATCTTCAACAGATCCGTCCAGCTACTGGGGTATGCAGACGATATTGACATCATCGGTCGCTCCCAGCGCGCCGTGATAGAGGCTTTTACGGCGATTGAAAAACAGGCGAAATTCGTTGGTCTTGTAGTAAATGAGGACAAGACTAAGTACATGCTATCAACAAACAAACAAGCATCTGTCCACCGCCTAGGACAGAACGTCACTATTGATAGCAACAATTTCGAGGTAGTTAAGGAGTTTATCAACCTCGGAGTAAACATGAACTCCACAAATGACATCCTAGTGGAGATCCGGCGAAGAATTACCCTAGGAAACCGCTGCTACTTCGGTTTGGCAAAGCAATTGGGTTCAAAACTCCTAACTCGAAGGACAAAATGTATGCTTTACAGAACCCTTATCCTGCCAGTTCTGCTTTATCTTTATGGCGCCGAGTGCTGGACGATAAGCAGGAAGGGAGAGCTGATACTGGGCTCCTTCGAAAGAAAAATTCTTCGGCGGATTTTTGGTCCTGTGTGCGAGGAGGGCGAATGGAGGAGAAGATACAACCGCGAACTCTATGAGCTGTACCAAGATGTGGATGTAGTCCAAAAGGCCAAAATACGTCGACTACATTGGCTCGGCCACATCGAGCGATTGGACAATAATGCTCCAGCTAAGAGGATCTTCGAATCCCAGCCGCCAGGTTCGAGACGACAAGGAAGACCGAACCTCCGTTTCAAAGACCAAGCCATCGCGGATGCCAGAGCGCTTGGTCTGCATAACTGGAAGCAGCGTGCCCGGGATCGCAGAGGATGGAAGGCTGCAGTGTCTCAGGCAGAGACTCTCCACGGGTCGGGAGCCCGTTAAGTACGTAAGTAATCCGTTACATTTATTGCCAATAAATTTGACATAGCCATACAGTTATTTCTCGCATTATTTCTCGATTCCGCTACCGGGGAAATGTCCAAACGGTTCATAGTGGTGGTAGACCCCGAAAAACGTCCATTCGCGAATACAAAAGGATCATCAGATTAATTAAAAAGGTACATATCGTCCACGTGTATTTAAAGAGATTTAAGTAGGACGATTCGGCGAAGAGCGGTTGATGGTGGCTTGTCGTCATATCGAGCAGTAAAAAAGCCATTTATTGCTCAAAGGAATCGACGTGCAAGACTTGAATTTGCAAAGGCACATTTAAACTTGACTGTGGCAAAATGGAAAACAGTCCTCTTCTTTGATGAATCCAAATTCAATTTAAAGGGATCTGACGGATTTCGAACGGTACGGAGACCAATGGGGGAGCGGCTAAATCCACGTTTCACAAAGTCCACAATTAAGCACGGAGGAGGGAATACAATTGTCTGGGGATGTTTTTCCAGTCAAGGAGTCAGGCCGATTCATAAGATTAGTGGAATAATGGATCGTTTCGTGTACCGGGAGATCCTACAAAGTGTCATGCTTCTTGAAGCTGAGGAGAATATGCCATTGCGATGGATCTTCCAACATGACAACGATCCTAAACATACAATTATGAAGTGGCCACCACAATCACCTGATCTCAATCCAATAGAGAATCTATGAGAAATTGGACAAAATTGAGAATTGATCGTACAAAATGCTCCAATTTAGACTCGCTGCTCGAACAGGCTCAAATTGCCTGGAGTAACATACCTACGCACATTATTGACAACCTTATGGAGCCACATGCCTCGACGATGTGCTGCAGTGATAAGAATTAATGGCTACGCCACCAAATATTAGCAGAAAATGTTTTTTTTTTATTTTTTTTTATTTATGAATTCTGAAATGTGCTTTAGTTTTGTCCACTTAGTTTTTAATGAAATCTAGTTTATGTTTTTATAATTTAAGGGTTATACTAAAATTGTTTATAAGAAATTGAGGACTGATATACATATCTTGTTTTATAAAAAAGAATAAAGCTAGAAACTTATTGAAGGTTTTTTCAATTTCTTTTACTTTTTTCCAAAGCGTCATCTTTTCGTACTTTTTCGTGTTTTCGCCAACACTGTATGTATGTGCCGAAGACTGTTTAGCGGAAGAAGTTAATATTTTGAAAGATATTTACAAAAAACTGTCAATCATTATATAAAGTACGCTTCTTTTAACCGTTTTTTATTCGTTATTGGATTTTCAATGCATACTGAACCCTACTCATACTCATTCACACACCGAAGCCACAGTCACAGACCACACTCCACACTACTGTTTGTGCTCTCGGTCATCTCCATTCTCCAATTGTCCATTCATTAAATACTTTTTCCTTAATCGTTTTCCATTGGAACTTTTTCAATGAATAATCTTCTTTATGCACTCATGAGACATGACACTTGACACACATTGACATATTGTTAACAAGCTCTCGGTCATTTCTTTTATTAGAGCGTGAATTAAAACACTTGTTTCTTACTTTTAAAATTAAACAATATTTATTTGGAACTATGTCCTTTATTATTGAAATACTTTTTACTAATTCTAAAAGGAGCTTAAGGCTACTATGTAGTTACAATAAGACTGTTGATAAATTCATCATACAGTCGTATTTATATACTTTTCTTATCTATCTACAAGGAGACCCAAGCGTACAATCGTCTTGCTTGATAATGAAGAAGAGATAATATTCCAACATTGTATACAAACGATATTATCTCTTTTACATATGTTATCATTGTAGCGTTGTGTGCAAGACTGTACTAGAGACTAAAGATATCATTGAATACAAATAATGTTATCTTTTTTCTCAATATGTTTTGCTATGGATACTTAACTCGTGTTCTCTACTGTCTTAACTGGGAGGGGAGCTTTGTGTCGGCTAACATCTACCAATTACGGAAACAATGGTTCCGCCGGAAAATGGGAATGGAGGCAGAGGTGGTTTAAGTGGATTAAAGTCCCACACACAGGCTTTCGATGCTTCCCACTTTCTTACAAAAGAAAAGAATCTTGACAATTTCCAACTCTAGCGAAGTACGGAACTTTCGGTGCACGGTGACACTCGCAATTGGCCGGTTTTTTTGTGCTTGCTTTAGGTGACACGTACGTATGCACAGGCCAGGTCTCCTTCATTCTTAGCCCAAAGAAACAGCGATTGCCAAGAGTATGCCATCGCTTAATCCCTGCGCCGATATCATTTTGCCAGGGGGCAGATTCCGTAAAACAAAAATCGTCGGGACGATATCGTTTTTGAAACTTTGATGACCAAAAGAAGTTATATTCTTTCCAAATTGGTTTCACTATCGTCAGCTTTCATTACATTTGTGGAAAATGAATTGGATTAAGGTCTCAAACTCGTAATTTTGATGCTTAGGTACTTGCTACTTTTAGAGATATATCATTTCGACGAAAATTGTTTTAAAATTACAGAATGAGTGCCCATGCAATTGTATAGAGCCCATTGGAACAAAGTCTTTAACTATTGGGAAGCTAAACCTGTCCTTTCCGTTTGACTGAGCAAACCTACTTCATTTTCGTAACATGTTAGCTGCCTCCGTTTCAATACGAATCACTGACGGCTCACCGGCTTACTAAAAATTAAGCGTTCACACATCGCGGACAAGACCTTATACGCGACATTCAGGACAGGAGTCTGATTACTGAAAAAACTGGTGCATAACAAGCTTAATCCGCTTAAGTTAAAAACTTGCGAAGCATCTTACTCATATTTTCCATCCACATTTGATTTGTTTTAATTTAAAAAAAGTAATTCCCAAATCACTTCCGGCACATATTTCACTATATTCTGTTCATTTTATATTTTCAGTACAGGCCTTATGGGAAGCTCTTTTTTCTACCAATGGTGCCTGTAGATACTCTCACGGCACTCAATCACAATAATTGCCACTGAAACAAAAACCAAGCCAAGCTCACTATGGCAACCATCTGAGAGCTTTAAAATGGAGACAGCTTATTAAAATCCATAATAGTAAGGGTGAAAGGCAAATAGCCTATCTTCCCTGTACTGAAAATATAAATTGAACAGAGTATAATCACTAGCACTCACCGACAGTGTTCAGTACTCTCTTTTCATTTTTCCCACGAGGAAGCGTTGTCATTTTTCCCTTTTCATTGTAATCCAATTACCTTTCAAATAATTTACCTGGGTACATATTTTTGTGAACAAATCTAACAAATGTTAATCCAGCATAAGATGAGAAGTGTCCACTTAATCGAATACCTACACCCGCCAACTGAAAGTTTATGCTTTCGGCGCTTTCAGTCCAGACATCATCCAAACTCGACAAAAAAATCACCAAAACTTAAATCTAACCAGGAAACCCGGATAACCCAGAATCGGGCCATAAGTACACGATTCTCGAGATATCATAGTACCAAACTGAGATAAAAAAAAAGCAAAAACCGAGTTGGGTACTAACTGACACTTAATCAAACGCCTGCATAAATTCAAACTGACTCCGAGGATTGTTTTGATGTTATTTACTTTAGCTAAGATATTTCGTTATTCGAAATTCGTTATTTCAAATCATCGAAAATTGAATACGCAGAAAAAACTTCGGATTTAACGTACCTAATTAAAACCACTATTCCTGGTGGGGAGTACAGACCTTAGGTAAAAACTGCTCATCGATTGACTTGGCAGCACTTCCAGTTGCTGTATATTCTCCACAAGATGTCCCCACTTTCGATTCCAACCAACAAAACAAACACACCTTGCACATTGACGTTTCCAATTATAAATTCCTCATATCCTCGGGCAAATTAGATAAAAAAAATTCGCAAATCGTCATCAATGACCAGTAGTCTATTAAAAATAAAGTATTTATTGCAATTGCATAGTTGATGATTAATCGTTTCGTTAAAACCATTAGTGTCTTGAGCAAAATAATAAAAAATCCAAACTGTAAACGAACTCGCTTCGTTAACACCGCACGACAAAATCGTTTAAATCGTTCCAATTACCCAGCAACAACAAGATCCAGCATGGATGGACCTGCTAACGATAATATTCAATACCTAGAAACTCCCGATAAATCGGAAAACGACAAAAAGGAATACAAGTAGGGCATTATTTCTTTTAGCTGATGTGTTGACAAAATCCAATACGTATCACATTTTTCCAGGACGTTAAGGCTCTCTAACGGATTGTTAGCTCTGCTCATATCCGACCCCAGTCCAGTGCCTCATGATGGTTTCACCACATCATCGTGTGACTCAACGGACGACTCGTGTGCCGAAGAGTCGGATGAAGCAGAAGAAGAGGAGGAAGTCGATGATGATGAAGACATCATTCTCGCGGACGTCGACCCCGACGAGGAGGAAGACTCGGATGTGGAGGGCGATGAAAAGCTGGCCGCATGTGCACTTATGATAGACGTGGGATCCTTCTCAGATCCTAAAGAGTATCAAGGGTTGGCTCACTTTCTGGAACATATGATATTCATGGGTTCAGAGAAATTCCCAGCCGAAAATGCCTTTGACTCGCACGTCAAAAAGTGCGGTGGCTTCGACAATGCGCACACCGAGTGTGAGGAAACGATGTTCTATTTCGAGTGCTCCGAGGAGCACTTGGACAGCACTGTGGAGATATTTTCAGCGCTCTTCAAAGCGCCCCTCATGAAGAAAGATGCCATGACCAGAGAACGAGATGCCGTCGAATCCGAATTTCAAAACACCATCCTAGACGATGAGGTGCGCCGAGATCAATTGTTGGCTTCGCTGTCCAACCCCAACTACCCGAACTACACATTCGCTTGGGGTAACTTAAAGTCGCTTAAAGAGAACATCGACGATGAGCTGCTGTACCAGCGAACACATGAGTACCGCTTACAGCACTACAGCAGTCACCGGATGTATGTGTGCATACAAGCCAGGCTGCCGATTGACGACTTGGAGCAGCTGGCTGTGAAGCATTTTTCAGACATTCCCAACAATCACAAGCACGGCGACGACTTCTCTGTGCTCAGCTACAGCGACGCGTTCAGGCCGGAGTTCTACGAGAGGGTGTACTTTGTCAAGCCCGTGGAAAACGTGAGCAAGGTCGAGTTGACTTGGGTTCTGCCACCCTGTTTGAAAGTAAGCATTGCACTCGAATTTCGACAGACTAAATGAGATTTCTTTGTTTTCGCAGCAATATCGTTGCAAACCCGATCATTTCCTGTCGTACCTGATTGGCTACGAGGGCGAAGGCAGTCTGTGCGCCTACCTGCGCAACAAGTGCGTGAGAATCGGCGGTAGCTTTTCAATCGCAACTTAACCGGGTTTGAATATTGTTCTAGGTTGTGGGCGCTGGAGCTGATTTGCGGTGTCGATGATTCTGGTTTCGATTCGAATTCCATTTATTCGCTGTTCAACCTTTGCATTTACCTAACCGACGAGGGATTCATTCATCTGCAGCAGGTGAGTGGCGGTGAGAACAGAGGCGGCTGCAAGTTACTCTGCGTTGTGCCTTCCTTGTCCTTTGTATATCCACCAAGTACAGAAATCTGTACTTAACAGAGAACAAGTTGTCCAAACACATCGCGAGAACACTCTCCACCGCTTGCGTAAAGTCCTGCTGTAATTACAACTCCCATTTCAGGTCCTCGAAGCCACCTTTGCCTTCATTAAGCAGCTATCCGCTTGCAACAATTTAGAAGAGTACTACAAGGAACTACAGTACATTGAGGAGACCGGCTTCCGCTATCAGTCGCAGAAGACCGCCTTCGATAACGTGCAAAACATCGCGGTTAACATGAAATACTATCCCGCAAAGGACATCATCACCGGCACCGAACTGTACTACGAATACGACGCCGATCAGGTTCAATCGATCATCCGTCAGCTAAACGAATTTAAATTTAACATCATGGTCACAACCGAGAAGAAGTACCCAGGCGTGACCTACGACCAGAAGGAGAAGTGGTTCGGCACAGAGTACACATCGATTCCAATGCCAACCGAGTGGATAGACGCGTGGAACAACTGCCCCACATACGCCGAGCTCTTTATGCCCAATCCGAACATCTACGTGGCGCACGATTTCCGAATTCTTTGGAAGGAGAACGGTGAGCCGGAGATTTCGGCACATCCCAAGAAAATCCTCCAAACGGACGTCTGTGAGTTGTGGTTCCGCCAGGACGACAAGTTTGCACTGCCCGACGCTATGATGTACTTCTACTTCATCTCGCCTCTGCCTCGGATAAGTGCAAAGAACGACGTCATGACCGCGCTCTACGTGCAGTATATCAAGTACGACCTAGCCGAGGCGTTGTATCCGGCAACAGTGGCCGGCATGTCGTACAGTTTCTACCCAGCCGAGAAAGGAGTCGTCTTGAAGGTGGGTTTCTATTTGAATTACAGTTCGCCCATGCTAACCCCCTTTTGTTTAGGTCAACGGCTACAACGAGAAGCTACAACTGCTGGTCGATGCCATCACCAAGACGATGGTGTCATTTGGGGAGAACTTCGACAGCAAGTTGCGTGAGATTCAGCTGCCCTGCTTCTTGGTGAATCAGAAGAAAGCCTACTTCAATGCGGTCATCAAGCCCAAGATGTTGAACAAGTAAGAGTTTTAATTCACCGGCCTTTGCAGGGTGCAACCTTTTTGCTTCTAGGGACATCCGCCTTTGCGTGCTGGAGAACATCCGCTGGTCGATGGTGGAGAAGTTCACAGTTTTGCCGGAAATCACCGTGGAGGACATGCGTGAGTTTGCATCGATCTACACCCAACAGCTATACGTGCAGGCACTGATGCAGGGCAACTTGACCGAGGAGACGGCGCATAATGTCATGAACTCGGTGCTGACCACATTGAATTGCCAAAGGATAACTGATGTAAGTAGAAATCCAACCATCTCTCTCCCCTCTAACCGACTTAGTCGTCCCTTCAGACGCATTTAATCGAATCGCGGACATGCCAAGTGCCCAAGGGCTCCAATTATGTCCGTTGCAATGCCATCAACACCGCGGATCAGAACTCTGTGGTCTGCAATTTCTACCAAATCGGGCCGTGCTCCCTCCGAATGGAGGGCATCCTCGACTTGCTGATGATGTTCGTGGAGGAGCCCCTCTTCGACCATCTTCGCACGAAGGAGCAACTCGGTTACGATGTGTCCGCGTCTGTTAGGATAAACCACGCCGTGGCTGGCTATTCCATCACTGTGCAGTGTCAGGAATCCAAGTTCACTGCGCAGTACGTCGAGGAACGAATCGAATCATTCCGCACGCACATGATGACTATTCTCAATGACCTGGAGCAAGAGGAGTACGATCATGTGCGCGAGTCGTTGATAAAAATCAAACAGGTGGTCGACACCTCACTCGGCGAGGAGGTCAACCGCAATTGGGGCGAGATCTCGTGCGAGGAGTATCTCTTCGACCGGCGAAAGCGCGAGGTGGAGATTCTGCGAACCATCACCAAGCAGGACGTGATTGATTTTCTGATGAACAACGAGCGCAATAACTTACGGAAGCTGTCTGTGCAGGTGGTCGGCTACAAAAAGGAGGCCGACGACCTCAACATGAACGACGATGAGCCTGCGCCCTGCGAGGACGTTATCGAGGGCTACATCCCCAGCTTCGTTGAGAACACGCTGCCCAATATCAAGCACTTTAAGAAGCAAATGACAGTCTACCCGGTGACCAAGACAAAGGTGGACTCCCTTAGGACATCGCCCATGGAAATCATAGAAAACTGTTAAGACCATGTTTTGGAATGCAAAGGGCAGATATATATTGAATCAACTCATGTGTTGTTAGCTTTATTGTGTTTCTCTTGCTGGGAGGTTTTCCGCTGCGCGATGAACTGGTTGAAGTTCTGCTCCTCCAGTTCGTCGTCGGCGAACCCAACCGGTTTTTCTTCGTTGCCTTCTTCGTCCTCGGAGCTCTCGTTGCCCGGGTGTTTTAGGTAGATATCGGAGAGTTCGCGGCCCGAAGAGATCTAGGAAAAGGAATTTGTAGCGAGCTATTCACTGCGAACATGTTTAGCTTACCTCTTCAACGAAGGTGGTGAGGGGAACCTCTGCACCGGCGCCGGAGCTTGAAGCAATATCGCTGAGCTTTTGTTTGCTCTTCTTCTCCTCCTCTTCTAGTTTCTGCAGGCGCAGCTTGTTGTATTCCGCTTTGTAGTCGCTGAAAAGATTCGAGTTTATTAACACGTTGAGTGGTCGCACAACTGCCTTACTTTTCATACTCCTTGGCCCCATCCATGACCAAGTCAAAGAACTTGTCAAAACCAATCCCAGCCTTTGACGAGACCCCACACGTCTTCAAGTCCCGGTAGAACTCGTCGAGAGTCAAAGACATAGTGCGAGTGAGATTGCTAACGTAAGACTGTTCTTTCTCCAGTGCCTCTTGGAATGCCTCGAAGTCCTGCATCCATTCCACCGCGAACTCGTGGTCCTGCACATCTATCTAAAAGCATGGTCACTTAATTCATCGGTGGGCAGTCTTCATTCCCTTTACCTACCTTATTCAAAGCCACGATGAATGGCAACCTTGTCTTGTACAGAATAGAGCACGCATACAACATGTTCGACA
Organism: Cheilosia impressa; assembly: GCA_948293265.1. Classification (NCBI taxonomy): domain Eukaryota; kingdom Metazoa; phylum Arthropoda; class Insecta; order Diptera; family Syrphidae; genus Cheilosia; species Cheilosia impressa. Next base: position 7,007,838 of record OX411882.1, read on the forward strand.
TGAACGTCGTTGGGCTAGTGGAGCGCACCACATCCATCACATAAACCACAATAGTGGGAAAGCCTGTCGCCAACGCCTCTGTAATTATTGTGCCCGATGCAGACCATGTGAACACCTCAATCTGTCCGGGAGTGTCAATGATGCACCACTTGTGCCCCTGATCGCCGGCACGTTTAACCAATTCCACGACCTTCTCGAACTTTGTGGCGAACAGGTTCAGCGAAGTGACAATGCCACCATTGGGTCCTAGTTTGTACTGCTTCATCACTTCCTTGTAGTTAACTGTATCACGAATGTCGATGTTTGCATGGTAAGGTGTTTCACGGCACGCCGGATCCAGATTTATTACATACGGCTTAAAGTGTTCGTATGACACTTGGGTCAGCTTTTGCACGAAGGTAGTTTTGCCGGAGCCAGCCATACCGAGTACAATAATACAGATTGGCGCGTTGGCTGGCCCAGTAAGAAGAGCCTTTTGCTGATTGTTGGATGTGGAGGCCATGCTATGTGGGTTATGAGAAATTAGGCGAACTTGTAAAAATTGCGAAAACAAATGCTCCGCCGTGCGTTTGTTCGTTTGTATTTTTGACGTTTAATGTTGGCTTATCCCTATGTCAGTAGATAATTCTTTTAGGTGGTTGCACAATAGAAAAAACGTTTTTGAGAAAAATTTAAATATGCGTCTTTGGAACTAGGTTTATCTCATTTTTAATTTTCACCAAGTGCTTTCTCTCACGCTGTAGCAACTACTGACAAAGGGGCAAGGGCAACGAACAAAAGAGAAGAAAGTATATGAAGCCGTGTTCCAAAGCCAGACAAACGTCATTTAGTACAAAAATTACGTGCGAATAGCCAATTCGTTAAACTTTTCCCACATTTTTAAATAGTTGATATTCCCATATCGATGTGCGCAGACCTTCAAGTACATAACTCTGCCATCTATCGGCTAATAGCGAACTATCCGACTTTACATGTTGCCGCTCCAGCTGATTGTCAGAAAAATATTAGAAAAAAATTCTCCGTGGTCCCACGATTTTTATTTTCGAATCAATTTCGTAATCTGCTCAAGAAAGAAGAAATCCATTCCGACGAAAATGACTTCAATTTTCCGGCAAATACTCAAACAAACCCTCGCCACCAGCGCTCGGACCAATTTCCAACTCCGTGTCAGGAACTTTAGCGCCGGACAAGATTTGAAATTCGACAAAGAAACGCTCAACAAACTGGTGCAGACCAACAAAGTCGTGGTATTCATGAAGGGAAACCCGGAACAACCGCGCTGTGGATTCAGTAATGCTGTAGTACAAATAATGCGAATGCATGGAGTCTCCTACGACGCACACGATGTTCTACAGAGCGACGAACTGAGACAGGGTAAGTAGTTTGCATTGCATTGCAAAAGTTGTGCATTTGACAATGGAACTCTTTGCAGGAGTGAAAGACTTTACAAACTGGCCGACAATTCCACAGATATTCATCAACGGCGAGTTCGTTGGCGGCTGCGACATCGTTATGCAAATGCATCAAAGTGGCGATCTGATTGAAGAACTAAAAAAGGTAGGAATCAAAAGTTTGCTCCTGGAGGAAGCCGAGAAGAAGTCTGAGAATAAGGATAAATAGAAATAGAATGCGAAAATTATGTTATAGCCTTTATTCAAGAGACGAATAAATTTGTTGACTTAGTTTAGATTTACTGGCGCAGATGTAGATTATTGTTTTTGAATCAGCTGAATGAGTCGCTCCTCGACTTCGGCGGCGTTAGAGATGCCCAATATGGTTTCGCATTCCTTGCGGAAGTCTTGATTGGTGGAGGTCTTGACAATTTTCCCAATTGATACTGCAATGGATTTGTAGTATTTTAGCGGATCCTTGTTGCGCTGCTTGTGGGTGATCTTCCATTTGCCCATTGTCGCGGAGGAGTATTTTATTTTAAATTTATGAGGAGTATGAAGTTGCTGCGACGTTCTTGGTGGTGGCTGCTTTTGACTGATGTAGATAGAATGAAGTTTTTGCTTCCGTTAGCCATATTGAGTGCAGTTTTTAGCAGCACTTCCGTTTTGTAGTGATCGTCCATAACCAAACAATTCACATTGCGATAAAAAACGGCTCGGCCACAAGTGAAGAGCACTGCTAATCACTCAGTTCCCGTAAGCGACATATTTCAGGAAAGTGAACTACATCCTGAGAATCGATTTGGAGAATGTCCAAAACGAATTCTGAGGTCGAATTACCGCATCCGAATAATACGTCACTGAATTGTGTGGATGTTACATGCAAAACAATAACAAATTCAGTCACGTACTACACGATCAGGGATACAGTAATTCGGCCGCAGATAGGAACTTACTGTTAAGAAGTCGTTTCATTTTTTGTATCAAAAATAACTTCTTGTTAACGCATTAACACTGTTAAGTTGTTGGAGTAACCTCGGTATGAACTCACTGGACTTCGATTTCCCCGCCGGTACGGTACAGATTTCATAGCTCGCCGTGGAATTCAAGTTTGAGACAATCATGTGTACAAAGTGACGAACCCACCAATCCGCCGCTACGTTCAGAAAAGAGTTAAAACAAACGAAGAATTGGAAATCGATAGATTAGCTTTGCCATAACGGTACGAAAATCCTCAAGTCTGACTAATCTTCGACTTCGCGATAAGCACAACCCCTTTCATTGCTCATTCATGACAAAGACCCGAGATACTAAAATCTCTCTACCTGTTTCAATTTGGGACCGCAGTATCATGCACATTTTCAGTCATCCCGAACACGCCAATGTCTTCAGATTTACGTTCATTCCAAGGCTTCGACCCCCATTGCTTTGTTCGGGAGGCACCAACTCAGTCTTGTCGATATTTATGTAACATTCTTCCTCAGTCGTTGTCAGTCAGCGAAGCGATGTTACATGATGTGTCTTTCCGTAAGTCCACTGATGGCCATATGTGCTAAAAGCTTCTTCTCTCCGACTCGCATACTAGTTTTGCGGAACCATTGATGCAAAACTCGTAGGATTTTCGAGTTAAACCCAGTCGGTTGCTTAGCGAGACAAGCCGACCACCAGGTGCACGCGTGCTGCCACCCTTCCGGACTGATTTCAAATGATTCCCTCCTTTGACAGTTCGGTCCTATATTGAGATGATCCTTTCGCATCTCCATCTTCTAGTGTGCGCTTTTTGGAACGCATGTTGTCGCAAATTTGATACCTTTGTGTTATTTCAGCAAGTCAGCTTTACGTTGTTGATTTGTCGTAATCATGGTTTAACCAAATGCCTGCCGCATGCTGAATTCGTATTTGAATCGTATATAAACGTTGAATACTTGTCGCGCAAATTGTTTGCACATACTGTATACGAGTTTTTCCGTCAAACAGGCAGTGGCCCGGTCAAAACTACACGAACGTATACTTGCAACTAACTCGCATCCAGCTTGCGCACACCCCCTTGTACTTTAAACTTGTGGATTGTTTGTCCGCGAGTCAAATTCGTACGCGTCCAAAGTGCGTCTGGCCTTAATCTATAGCACTTCACTCACAGATTTAACCATAGAACAGACCTGCCCTCAACAAAATAAATAAGAAGGAATTCACAAATTATGTTAAATCAATAATTTTTATTTGTTATTGTTTTTTTTCGGTATTATTATTTTTATTTAGCATTAAAAATTATGCGTAACAGGCCATTTAAATATTTTCCTAAGTAAATACTGACTTAATTCTGGTTCGCGTTGCTTAACTGTTAATATTGTATTTTCTGTATTTGAATTCAACTAATAGAAACAATTATACTGCGTTTGAATTCGTTTTGAGCGGGGAGGGGTTTACGAATGAAAATGAAACTGATAATAATAAACGAGAGCTTATTCTTTAGAAGGGACTTCAATGGTTAAATAGTGAAAAGCTTGTAATACAAGATGCTAAACGTCGCTGTTGCTGGTGGAGTTGCCTGATCCAAGGGCATGGCAAAGAATGAACTAAGAGTAGCTCTAGTAGTAGGTAGGTTAAAGAGCTGCAACTTTCAGAAAGTTTGAGGACTGCCTGCGTTTTAAAGTTGTTTGAGGACTGCCTGCGTTTCAAAGTTGTATTTCAAATGCTTGAGCTAAATATCGAGCGATATCGGTATGGATACAAGACATTCATATTGTTCAAATCGAAAGAGTTGGGTAATTATATTTCTTCGGAGCAATCGAACTTACTGAATTGTACTATTACACATAAACTGTAGAACGTGAAGTGACAATTATAAAAGGGTTAGGGCATGTCGTTCGCTTTCGTTGGATTGCATATTCAGTTGGTAAAACTGACTGAGTTAGTTATTGTAATATGCGGTAAACCTTTAAGCCAATACCGCGAAACAGTTCCTTCATCAAAAAATTAAATAAAATGTTCAGGGAAGCTTAGCAATAAGTAAAGTTATCTTTGCAAACAAAAATTCAGCAATTACCCCCACTTTTCTGTCTCTTTTCAGGAAGCGGTGACAAGGTGTAACCCCACAGAGCCTGCAAGAACGTAAGAGTAAAAAAAATTCTGAGAACATAGACTGCAGGACGATTATCTGAAGAAAATTAGACAAACAATAAGCCCAGTGTGTCAGCAAGAAGACGCTGAAACCGTTGAAGATCGATAAATATTAGAAACGCAGGCAACACGTCACGGTAAGTTAATAAATCGCTAAACTCCTAAAGTTTGAGAGAAGAGAAAAGAACATAAATACAAGACCATGGAAGATTGGATCTCAGAGGATATAGATAAGGTGTCACTACCTGGAAGTAATGCATGAAGCAATTTTGGGGTTAGTTCGCCTGATATGGTTGCGGTTTAGTGGGTAGGGGTTTGCCGCACCGAGGAACTTAATCCCTCCTGACGGTGCATGAAGGATAACCTCTTCGAAAAGACATTTTTCCCCAGTCTTTTTTTTCTACATTTTTTTTTGATGTGATCTAGGTTTTAACACGAACTTGCAACAATGGTCTGTCCTGCTTTTTGTATCGATCAATTTGCAACTCCATTCACTAGCTACCGTGCACCTAATTGGTTCTTTGAATTTTCCCACCGACGTAATCCCTGTGAAGAAATTTCCGCTTAATTCGTTAGTGGAAACATGCTTTAAGGCCAGCGCGTCTCCTATCTATTGTTTGGTTTTTCGCTAACAGTTTTACCGTTGTTAAACGATTATTTTATTTTATTCCTCGGTAACCGCAAATGGAATTTTGTGGGTTCAAGATTGTGTCAAAAATTGGGACTTTCAGATTTAAGATCTAGGCATTCCAATCGAACGTTTAAATTTTAATTGTTCGCTCTGTTGGTTTATATTAAGTGGTTTCATTTAAATTTAGTTCGAAATGTGCACCCAAAATAAACCATAAAGAGCTAAGAAACAATCAATCAACCCAATTCAAGGCGTCTTACTAATAATAAATTTAAGTCTCGTCCTTAAATTTACACAATTGCGAAATTCGTATGGAAAATATAGCGATTGTGAACTAGATGAAAAATTTCACGTAAACGAAAAACTAAACTATTTGTCCAAACGTTCTTGTACGTTGTACCTACTACTAACTTTTGAAAAGAAATCTAGATTCGGAAAAAGTGTTCTCTATTCAAGACAGCTCTTTATTTTGAAGCGCTATCTAAAGTTTTATTTTTTTGTCCAATTCTGTACCATATTAAATCCAATTTAAAATCCAAGAAGAAAACAACAAGAGATTTAGTACGATAAGGGCAACGTTTTGTTTAAAAATTGTTTAACAGTGTAAAATCTCTATTACTTTAACATTTCTGCTCTTAAAAATACTTTGATATCTTTTTATTTCAGATCTTGTTATAAACTTTTGAACAAGTTTTGAACAAAACGTTGCTTTGGACATAATAAGGTCTGTTCTTTTACTTCTAAATTTTTCGAATTTTTACTCTATTTCGTTCCTGAACTTAAACAATTCGTAAAAGAGAAAGCGCCATCTAATAACAAAAATTTAGTGCCGCCTTTAAATTTACGGAAGCCCACAATTCCAAAATTAGTATGGAAACTTAAGCCATTGTGAACTCCTAAAATTTAGAGTTGACACTATTGGTGAAGCTTAGTATGCTGCTCGAGCTAAATTTTAGGTCCCATACAAAATTCGCTCCAAAATTTAGCTGAGCTAAATTAAAGCGAATACATTTCGCCGAGTAGAACGCAGCTCGAGCTAAAAAATCAAAGTTTTGTTTCAGAATGGACTTCTTGTATCTGTCAAAATTTAGCGATGCCATTTAATGGGTCAGTGCATTTTCTCAAGCTAAACTGTGACAGATCGTTGTGTTCTTTTGCGGAAATGGTTCAAGGATGAGCTTTTTTATTTATTACATGGACATTTCCTAAAACAATTTCCCAAAGAATCTTGAGAAGAACATTCAATTTTATTTTGCCGCCCGTTGATACCATTTTAAAACGCGGGAAAATGAAAACATATGCAACCGTATGCCAAATAGGATAACACTTTTTAAATTATCTGTCAATAGTCAGGGTTCCAATTCTCGCACCAAGAAATTTGCTTAATAAAAACTCGTAAGATTTTCAGGGGAGGTTTAATATCTTTCTCTCTCTTCGCTACCGGGCCTTAAGCTTAGTAAGGTGCTCGAGCTAAACAAAATTTTATCTGGTCTCCAACTTTTGTCTCCAAACATCAGCTAGAGTCCTAGCTAAATTTTGACATGAAGTATGCTGTGGATAAGTATCACAGACAAACAGCTGCTCATTGAAAAGACTTCCTTCAAAAATGTAATTCTCTCTTATTTTAACTATTTCTGATTCTCGGTGCTTCTCGTCCATGTAATAATTAGAAAAGCTCATCCTTGCATACTATTCCGCAACAGAACACAACGATCTGTCACAGTTTAGCTTGAGAAAATGCGCTGACCCATTAAATGGGACCTCTATATTTTGGCAGATACATGAAGTCCATTCTGAAACAAAATTTTAATTTTTTTAACTCGAGCTGCGTACCATTCGGCTAAAGGGATTCACTTAAATTTAGCTCAGCTAAAATTTAAGACAATTTTGTATTAGGCATAAAATTTAGCTCGAGCAAGTTTCAACAAATTTTGGAATTGTGATGTAAGCACCCGTAAATTTAAAGTCGACAATAAAATTTGTTATTGCGACTGCGCTTTCTCTTTTACGAATTATTTGAGTTAAGAAACGGCATTGAGGAACAGGAACAGACTGTCTGTACGTAACAGAAAACAATGCCTAATTTTTGCTCTGAGCTGAGTATCTATCAGTACTCAGTAGTTTGTTGAGCTTTGTTTTGCTGTCAATCGTAGCTGTCATATAGGGAGAGCTCCTATTTTTGTGAACTATTGATTAAGACTGCGTCAGTCTGGCAGCTGTCAGACTTGCTTAACTAGATTCCCCATTGTTAAAAGCCATTACTTCAAACATGAGCCTTAAAAAGTTTTAAAATCATCGGCCCATTAATACTCCTTGGTATAATACCCTTTTCACTATTTAACCAACTTAATTTTTCCAACAGAATTTGCTTTAAAATCTAGAAAAAAAAAGAAACTCATCATAATTATAACCAGTAATAAAGCGTTAATGGATTCGTTTACAGTATTCGACCCTTAACATAAGTGTTTCAATTCATTTAGCGTTAGGATTTCAACATATAAAAATTCCCAATAAATAGGTAGGTGTATTTGAAATATTCTTAATTTATTTGCTTTGTGTCTTGTTTTGTTTGAAGAGGTTATCTCCTGTTAATACTTAGTTGCTAATCAAAAACACAATTTTTTTTCGTATTTTATTATTATTATTTTTTTGTTATAGGAAGAAGTATTGAAAATCAATTAGATCTGTTTTAAATATTTTATAACAAGCACATTTAAATATAAGTTTTTATTTTTTAACTACAGTTTATATTATATATAGAATGTTTTTTTTTTGTTTAACATTTGGTGAGCTAATGGGAGCGTTTTTTTGTTTAGTAGTAACAATGAAGTGCGGATTAAGGCGGAATTAAACATAAATATCTTTATGTTTACGTAATGATTTCTGTTTTCGTATAAATATATAGACGTTTTAATTTGTATTTATTTTTTTTTTGTTTTAGATTTTTTTTTATGCTTTTATATATGAAAATTAAATTTCCGTTACACATCCTACGCTACAGTACACAGTTATTGGTTTTTATATATAATATAGAAATACATTTGATTTTGTTTTGCTTACACGGATCTATTTATAAAAAGTTATTCCTTTCTATTGTTCTACTAAATATTTTCTTCTATATTCCCATCAATATGAAACGTGTTACAAAACCGAGAATTGGTTTCAAGGTTGATTTTATACAGGGTACGTTAGCAGAACAGGAAACGAAAGAGTTTACATTCATGAAAAAAGGAAACGTCGCAAAATATTACTAACTATGGATGGAACTAGCGTTATTAGTACACAGTGAAATTTGTTTTTATTTTTTACTCTCCTAAATTAAAGGCGAACTAGATATTTTTTTAAAGTGGTTACAATCAGAGGTTTTTAATTTTTTCTATCAGTGCATGTAGAGTGGATGACACTTTTTCTGAATGAAGTCTGCATTCGGCATGAGGGATTGAAATAGGAAACATTAAGTACTTGTAGTACTCACTTGATGCATGGGGTGTCCCGAGGGAGTTATTTCTAAAAAAAAAAAAAAACATTTTTCCACGAACCGAAAAATATCCAAATTGTCATTGACCTGTAATTGGACTTTAACCAACTCAGTAGTGGATCCATTGTTGGATCAACACTGCACTGAAATCTTATTACCTTTAGTTTGTCTGGATTAGATGCAATCTGTGCCCATGTTCTGTAATTATCACATCGATATATTTATCACAAAAACAATATGAATTGAAAGAAAATACTTAAAAAGTATCGATGCGAAAAATTATTTATTAACCTCAGGAGCATTTTCTTTCAATTCATATCGTTTTTGTGATAAATATATCGATGTGATAATTACAGAACATGGGCACTGAACTCAAAAAACAGATTGGTAACGTTACTTTGACTTTTCCTAAGTCGGCCACATATACCAACTGTCAACTAAGTACTCAGTCACGAAATTCTTAACTAAATTCGTCCGCTACCCCTCAATTAACGCCAACTGGAGAAACAGTTCATGTGACCGATCTAGGCCAATCAAAACGGAGGCACAGACTTAGTAAAATCGATTTTTGAACGACCCTAATGCCGCTTCTAACGTCAAGTTTACCACTCGGTTCTGCAGATAATTATTAGACCCCTACGTCAGCCCTATGAACGGAAATCGAAAATTCTGCAAATGCCATTTCAGTGTTATTTTTTAACGGCGATAAACGCCAAATTAGTCCCACTGATTGACGGACCAACTGACTTCAACTAAGGTCTTTGACATATGACGGACATGAGCAAAATTGATGGGGTAGCGTCTCTGAATATCCATATTGGATAATTCCAGTGACAGAATTCGAAGACTGGCTGGCAAATAAGCGATCAATTTCGTCATTGTTAAAAGACAGCATTTTTGTTACGCAAAAGCTCATGTCCCAGAGAACATTTTCAGATAAAGCCAGACGTGTTTCATATTGAAAAAAATCCTTGCAAGACTAAATGCTACCTGATTCAGTCACACAAATGCCAAGGACGTTACTTTGAAAACTGCGTATAATTTATTTATCCAATTCTCTATAACAATTCCAAATTTTACAGTCGAATGGAATTATTTTCAAGGCTTAAGACGAATAAATTTTGATAATGATTGACTCCCATTCGCCTGGAAGGCTTTAAGGCTTGAAATTTTGTCCTCGCAACTAATATATTATGACTGAGTAATTGAATAATGAATCAATTATCCCTGAAGACATTTTGTTTGCACTTTTACGACCCTCTATCGCACTTTAGGCGCCGTCAAAAACGTCTGGCATTGTCTGAAAATGCTTTCTAGGTACGCGAGCTATCGCCGGACAAAAGTGCAGCCTTACAAGGATGCGTAGGTACTTTTTTTTAATTTTAAAGGAAGTTGCCTTTCTAGATTCAAAATTTTTGTGACTGCACCGCTTCAATTAACAGAAAACTTTATAAATTCGCTTTACTGCGATGATGGTTGCAGAATGTTCATAAGCTCCTACTTTACACGCCGACTCGACTAGAGATAATCTCTCCAACTAAATGTGACATCTTTACCTCATGTCCAGCAGAGATATACAAAAATTGTTTGGTCTAAGGTTTGTTTGACGTGACTAGCACTAATACCAACTAGTGCGCACTGAGAAGTGTCAGCCAATTTCCACGCCTGTCAAAAACGCCTACACAACCCTGAAAATTCGCCTTCTATATCAAACTCATAATTTTACCCTGAAGTCAGTCGGTTTTTGATATGGACAAATATTTTTCTTTTGCTAACACTTTTCCCCGTTTTTTGTTAAAAATAAGTGAACTTAATTCTTAACTTGGGTTTACCATAATGCAAATAGTTGATAAAAGTGTTCGCAATATAGATGATGCAATTGAAAGTGAATGACAGCAAACCCCAGCATTGAATTCTTTCCCCTACAAATTAATTGGGGTCAGTTCAGGGCACAATTAGGGTGCCCTAGAAGCCATGTCAAACACACGTTTTCAGTACCAGGGCGAGTTCAGTGCTATATCGAACACACTAGGGTTAACCCTGTGTGCACTAGGGCCCACATCAAACAAACCTATAGATGTCAGACATTTTGTTGGAGAGATATAGCAATCGGCGTGTTGTAAAGTAAACTAACTTCCAATCCCATGCATTTTCTAACTACTGTCAAAAAATGAAATTCATCTTTGTCAATCGAACTAAAATCTTAAATGCCATTCAAATATTCGAGTGCACAAAACTAGGAACTGATTGAGTTGAAAATGTTGATGCAGATTTATTTTGGATTATAAAGTGCATGCCACTTCAGGGTTTATGTCATAAAAAAAGGCGGTAGTACAATGGACTAGAGAAAATGCAAAACAAACGGAGCTCAATCACGTTGAGCATGCCTTTAACTGAGTTTATTCAGAACGTTGTGCGGCCGATTTACTAAGTCAGTTAGAGAATAATACGTGTCAAAAAGTAGTATTTGACACTACAACTTCAGAAATTCAGCAATTGTTTTCATTCGACAGGTATTGACTTTGGAACCTAATTTTTTTTTGGGGTAATTTAATATATATATCTTTCAAATATTTTCGCATAACAATTTACTAAGCAATAAATTAGTAATGCCGTTTTCGATTCAAGAATAAAATTGTCCTTTCAATTAAAAGAGTTAATTAAAAAGTTCTCTTTCTATTGTTTCATTGAAGAAAAATGTGCACTTCCAGGTCGATTCTTCATACAGCAAAAGAGTCTGACATATTTTTGAAGAAGTGCCCTGAATTCAATGTCAGATTGAAATGTTTGTTGGTTTTTTATTTGGTCCATAAAATCCTTCATTTATGCTGTAGGAAAGAATTTAGGAATAGCAATAAAAACCAAATCCCAAATATGATGTTCATGGTGTGTTGCAAAATTGCTCCACCGAATGTCATTGAAAATTTAGAATTTTGGAGGCAATTCTCTCGGCCCTTTAATGAAAAGCGAAATAAAAAATGTTCTCACTGCTTTCATTTGCAAATTTGCCCTAAAGGACTCGTGTTGTTATCGCATCTGTCACCCACTTCAATTTGTTGTTATTGAATTTTTGCTAAAGATTAATAGCTGTGTTTGCGATAATGCATTCGAATATATTTGTCAAATTTAGTCACACTTCGTTCCCAAACGCAAAAGTTGCGTAGAAGCGACTTACAAAGAGATGACAAAACATCTTCCCTCTATAAAAATCCTACAAATATCGGCCCCAGAAATTTCTTTGGTTGGCTATAACTGATAGTTAAATCATTCAAATGCTAATTTGTAGCGGCTTTTTATTTGTTATTATTTATATTTATTATTATTAGCAATGCAATAGTTGTAAGAAGTAAAAAACGCTAAATTTTGCCCTAAAATAAGAATTTGAACTTTGTTCCGTTGATATTGGAATTTCCCCGCCTAACAAGTTCATATTTCGCAAATTTGTCGTTCAACGCGTTAGTCTACTTTATGGTTTTTTGTTATTTCAGTTAGCGAACCCTCTCGCATTGAGATTAATGTGACATTTCGCCATGATTCTTCCGCAATGTATGGGAACAGGCCTTATATAATTTTAAATGAATATTTGACGAATGTATTTTCTGGACCTGCTTCACTTGATTACTTAATCCATCACAGTGTCCCAATTCGGGACTTTTTTATTTAAGAAGCACACTCAGAACGTCAGGTGTCATATGTGATCAAAACAATAGGTTCCCTTTTTTTCTGGTTCAATATTGGCTACACAAGCACTAAATATAAATGAAATCAAATAAAAGTCAGTCGTAAATTAACATTTAAACGATTTGACAACCATCTGTCAGCTATAACCAACTAGCCCAAAGAAATTTCTTTGGGCAAATATTTGGAGGTTTTTTATGGAGGGGAAATATTTTGTTTTCTCTTTTTGGCTCTTCTGCCCAACGAAGTTAATTTATTAATTGCTATAAATCTGTGGAAATAAGTTAAAGTAGCTTATGTCAATTTTGGTAGTTTTTCAGTGTGAGCAAAACAAATTTATCTTTTTCAATCTATTACACTACATGATCCTTCAGTTTTTTTTAATTTAAAGTCTTTCATTGGTTGTAGAGTAATAGGACCTGGACCAAAAGAAAGCTAAGGAAAAGGAGAACTTTGTAATGTAAAAAACTCGAATTTGACTTAAGTCGACATAAGCTTCTTCAACTTATTGCCACAGAAATATTAAAGAACAAATTCAAAATCTTAATAAAATTAACTAATGTGTTCGAATGAATTATCGTTAGTGAACATGATTATTATAATTTGCTGCCAAATTGACAGTTCTCTCGCTGTCAGTTTATTCTGCGCCTAAAGGGTGCGTTCTGATCAATTTCTGAATGAAAAGTGAACCACAAACTCAAACCTGGGTTGGAAATGAACACTAACCTTTCTTAAACCTCAGACACTACTCTGACCTCTGAACTTGGAAATAAGTTTTTAATGCCTCGTGTTCGCTTTGTTTTCAATAGCGATAAATGACATCCCTGGTGGATAAGCATCATCCTACTACCATCCTCCACCCATTTGATAGAAAAACATTCCAAAATATATTGTAGAACCGCTTTGTCGAGCTTAATCAGATTATCATCCATATAAGCAGTAAAAATTTATTGTTAAATTTCACAGTGCATGCTCTAATATTGCCTTCTTAAAAGTTTAAAACAAAACCAGATACTTCTGCTCTAAATAGATGCGCTACACATAAAATTTGTATTCTTTTGTTTTAGTACACATTATTTTTTGTTTTTCATTTAAATTGAGAAAAAAGATAATTCTATCTACATCTATCACACGTTTACAAAAATAACTATTTTTTTTCTCGCTAAATTTTAAACTTTTTATATTTCCTCATTAAATTTTTCATTTTGTTTGTATAATATTGTATCATTTTGGTTTGAATATAGGTATCCAGTTTTTCATTATTATTCATTTTTATTTTTTAATTTATAACTTACATTACGCGGTTGCTTGCTGCTTTTAAACGTGGAGTTTCGAACTTAAGTTTATACCGGGGGACAAAAATGTACACATTAACCTGATGTACATCATATATTGCACAGCTGTAATAATTCATATATGTATACATATATTATTATTATTTTGCTTGTAAATACTACTTTGTTTTTATTTTTTTTTTGTTATCTTTTACAGTCTTTTTGCATTTTTTTTATATTTTAAATAATTTTTTTTTAAATTTTTGTTTAAATACTTTTTTGTTGTATGTATATTTTAATGCTGTTTTTGTGTTGTTTAATTTATAAGTAAGTAAATGAGTGGAGAGTATATATGTTTTTAGTTAAGTGTGTATATTTATATGTAACGTTCGGTGATTTTCAAATCGAACATAAATTTAGTAAAATGTTTGCGGTTTTTGTTTTGTTTTTGCGTTTTAAACTTTTGTTTTGATTGCGTGATCATTTGCGTTTTTTGTTTTATATTGCAAGACGGCATAAGCTTTGCTTAAATGTTTTATTTGAAACTTTGAATAATTCTAGACATTTACCTAGACTTGGGGCGGTTTTTTTAATCATCGTCTGATAAATTTGAGTTTGTTAGGAGGGTTGTATTGTCCTCGCCAGCTTCTTCGATATCCTGTAAATTTTTAGAATTCGTTATTAGTTAAAACAATGTAAAGAGTTCCTGCCTTACTATAGTAACCAATTTTAGTACCGACTTTAATTTTATTGCATTCACAGTAGCTTAATTTTTTCATAAAAAATTCGCAATTGTGACCTTTCGTAAATTTAATGTCGAAACTATTATTATATTACATTAGTATTGAAAGTAAAAAATACAGATCAACGACAAGATGTTTCTTCTTTAACTTTTGTGGTTGTATAGTTAAGGACATAGTTACATTAACTTCGATATCAGCAAACAAAAAATAAAAAAATATATATAAAAAGTTGGGGCAACAGGTTTGTGTACCCTGTACCCCGCTTCTTGCAACCACTCGTGTTGTGTGAGTTTTTTTTTTTTTGAGACCTACAATTTTATGCCGAATCCAAACGGCCGAATTGAGAACTTCTTCTATGACCGTTGTACTCTGGGATGCTAGTCAGACGTTCGCAAGATGCGGGGCAGTAAAAAAAAACTTAAAAAACCTCGCTTAGTAGTCCAGCTCTAATAAAGGTTGTCCCATAATTCACAAAAAAAAATAATTTTGATTGAAAATACAGATTTTTAATCAGAAAGCTTAATAAATTTAATAATAAATAATTTAATTATAGATTATACAGATTGGGGTTATGTATCGAATAGCACATAGGATAAATGGCCGCCACGGCTTTGCTTCCAAGTACATACTCTTCCTTTTTCAAGATGTTGGTGGTGGTGGGCTTGTTTGTATAGACCTTTGACTTCAAAAAGCCCCAAAGAAAAAAAGGCCAATGGCGTTAAATCGCAAGATCTGGTTGGGCAATTCTGATAGCAAAACGGCCAAATACACGAATAGGATATGGCTCATGCAGCACTTGAATTGTTTCTCAGCCGCATTTTCGAAGAAGAATGGTCCGATAATGCCTCCAGCCTAAAATCCGCACCAAACAGTCACGCCTCGCGCGTTGTGGATGCATTTGTTTCTCAACAATAACACTTTGACGATTAACGAAGCCGACAAGTTGAAAATGAGTTTTTTGATTTTATTGAAAAAAAAAATCCTTCATTATTTCTAAAATATTACTCAACAATGAAAATGCGTTGTTCACCCCATTTGTACTAACCCCAAACTGTTAGCTGTCACATTGTTATTGTTTTACGCTGGCATCACTGTACTATTAAAATAACGCAAAATTCAAACTTTGCATGAATTATGGGACACTCTTTACAACCAAATCCATTTAGGTGTGTATACACAACTGATTCTCATTTACGTCTTTTCGAGAAGAAATTACTAACGTTTCTGTTAAAGATTGTTTTCGAGTATGAACGCTTTTTTTAAATTGTTGCTACAAAATACCATCTGTAGTAGATGATGTATGCTTAACAAATTCAAATCTGGCGCCTACATTTATACCAATCGCCATCATTTAAAAAGCATACTGTGTACATAATTGTTGGTACTTTAAAAAAAGCTTAAAAACCGTACTTCCAATATTGTATATAAATAACTCACAATAAGGAACTTGCGATGCATTGTTTGTGCAACCACATTGGTGGAAACAACTCGTATTACTCGCTTTTCGCTTCTACATATTCGTTTGTTAAGACGGTACATTAGCATTACACCGGTTAATACGAGTACGTCGCGTAAATTCACCAACCCGAATAAAACTACAACCAAGGAAGTAGAAATTCGAGGTTGACGGTCAAAAAAAGGGTGCAACCATTCACCATCCCAGCATCAAAAGGCATTGAGCGAATGGCCACTTTCATTGAAAAACTTTACTTTAACAGTACTCCACACTTCGTTAATTGTAAAAACACTTTGAACATACCCTTCTTGTTCAAAAAATCATTACACCATCAGAAATAAATTACAAAGTATCCATATAGGGAACAAATTATCCTGAATATTACCCCGATTCGCACACGGCCTACGAACATTTTTGACTTGCGCCATAAAGCATGCAATGATTCCTAAGTATTTCAATGTCAAAACTTGAAATGTACTTGACTTACATTTAAGTGGTTAGTGAGATAGACTACTGTGCAAGAAATTTCAACCCCTGAACATATTAAGTTTTTTTTGTTCCACACGCAACACCTGACAAACATCCGAAAGTATAATTATCCTCAGACAGTAATCCACAAAAAAACTGTAGGTCTTTTCTACTTCTCCCAAGTATACAAATTCAAACAAACGAATGGTTCTGGAGAGCTAAGTATAGTCCTATATGGAACTGACTCTAATTTGACTTCAAAGGAGGTGTGCTGAATTACAATGAACACACCCATAAAATATTAACAGCAACAAATTTTCCTTCAATATTGCACTAAGTAACAAATGCGCGCGAGAAAAGGAATTTTTCGAATTTTAGAAAAGGCTTTCGATCGTTTTTAAAATGGCCTAACACTTAATGTTATCCTTCGGTACTGCGTACTGTGGGCACACGTCGGGTGCAAAGGTTTTGTCATTCAGCCTTATTGTGAGTTTCGCCCGAACAATATTCCACCCGAAAAAAATGACATTTCAGAACAGAAATCTGTTTTTTTCGGGTGGAATATTGTTCGGGCGAAACTCACAATAAGGCTGATTATATTTTTCAATCATTAATTTTATCCATAAAAAAGTTTGTTTTAACCAAGTCAATAACGCACAGTCCAAATTCAGCGTTTTTCTTTTTTACAATCGGAGTAGAGCACTGAACAGATTTCAAGAGCGTATCCAAACCGATCTGATTTATTTATGAACTCGCATTTAAGCTGTAGCTGTCATACCCCATGTGAACAGGAATGGTGTTTACTTTTGTATTCAGCTGCACTTTTTAACAAACTCCTTTCTTCTTCAGTACCAGCATTCGCGGTTCTAATTTATGTAATCTGTCAAAATACGCTGCCTATTTCGTCAATTTATTCTGTTCTCATGAACTGCGTTCTGATCGGAAAATAAACACAAACTAAGGCTCCTCTATGTCTGAAGAGCTAAAAAGAAACCCTACAATTTTTTGACAGTTGTTAGACTTTGTTCTGAACTAAAAATGGCTATTAAAAAGTACATTTCAGGCGCCAGGGATTATTGATTTTTAGATAAGGTTTTATTATAGTTTTTAAGAACACGATAACTCACGAACCTTTACCTTTAATTTTTTTAATATGTGAAAAGCACATAATTCTTACTAGTTACTAATTCGATAACGCGTCAAAGTAGTTTTAACATTTAATGTAAGAGGTCGCTACATAGCACGTACCAAGCAAAAATCTGTCTCTTTTGTATAGCACCCTTTACGAATTAAGACATCGAGCTCCACATCCAACTCCAATACCAAATCCTTCACGAGGAAAATTTCTGGCTACCAGGGTCTATCCCAGAGTCTACCATTAAGCACCCGCACAAAACCTTCAATATGAAACTCAGCACATTGGCATTTGGTAAAAAAGTAAACTTTAAAGACAACAAAGATTTTTTCCATGAGTTTTTCGTACAAATCAGGCTGTTTGGTCGCCGATGTTGGCTTAAAAGATGTCGAACCGCTTTAAATCAATCAAATGAGATGACTTTAATTTTTTGAGCACCTATCTCAGCAGAGGAAAGCAAATGACAGGTTAGACGTCACAGTGACATTTGTGATTAAGTTGCATAAACAGGTAAAATTTTTGTATATCTCTACTTTTGCCGTTCTTTTAGTACCCGCTTACTGAGTGTGAATGACACTGAAAGCAGTTTATAAATTTCACGGCCACAACAGAAGATTAACGTCAAATTAGGACCGTTCAAGAATCTAATTTAGTTAGTGTGACAGCTTGCTGACTTCATGTGTCTCTGTTTTGATTGCCTAGATCGGTCATTTGAAACCGTTATTTGGAGTTAACGTTTATAGAGGTGTAGCCGATGAACCTAGTCAAGAATTTTGTGACAGTGGGCACATTCAAGAATCTATAGTTATCGTAAGTCGACTAGATTGGTCGTCTGGATAAGATGTAACCTAAACGGAAAAGCTAGATTGGTCGGGAACGTCACGTTTTCTCAGCCACATATGCGAACTGTCAACTACGTACTCAGTCACCCCTCCATAAACGTCAACTGAAAAAGCTGCTCATATGACCGATTTTCGCCAATCAAAACCGAGATACATCTAGTCAGATAGCTGTCAGACTTACTAAACTAGATATTTGAACGTCCCCAGTACTAAGTTGACGGTTTGAATATGTGGCTGACTTAAGCCCTTATGACACTACATTTGTCTTGCATTTTTTCTGCTTTTAAAACGACACTAGAGCGAAAATTCCCGATGGGAGTGAGTGCGTACACACAGGGCCGGACCAACCATATGTGCAAAATGTGCAAAGGCACAGGGCGCCAAGTTCTGAGGGCGCATTAATGGAAAAGATCAAATACTGCTGTTTGCATTTTAAACAAAAAGCTTGTTCTTCAAAGTCCAGAATAACAATCACTTACACTTTACAAAGAATCTATACTCTGTTCATTTTATATTTTCAGTACAGGCCTTATGGGAATCTCTTTTTTCTACCAATGGTGCCTGTAGATACTCTCACGGCACTCAATCACAATAATTACCACTGAAACAAAAACCAAGCCAAGCTCACTATGGCAACCATGTGAGAGCTTTAAAATGGAGACAGCTTATTAAAATCCATATAATACTAAGGGTGAAAGGCAAATAGCCTATCTTCCCTGTACTGAAAATATAAATTGATCAGAGTACAGTTCAAAAATCTCAAAACCAAAAATACCTCAATAAAAAAAAAACGCATTGAAAGTCTGCCTAATGGTTGATGTGAAAAAGACATGCATGTGTACAAATATGAGAAAAGGGCGCTGTCTGTAAATCTTGCACAGGGCGCTAGTTTGGTTTGAGCCGGCACTGCGTACACACCAACTTTATTAATGTAGTCACGTCAAAAAAAATGCATTGAAAATGTATTC
The DNA here is from genome assembly GCA_948293265.1 of Cheilosia impressa. NCBI lineage: Eukaryota > Metazoa > Arthropoda > Insecta > Diptera > Syrphidae > Cheilosia > Cheilosia impressa. Next base: position 7,027,022 of record OX411882.1, read on the forward strand.
TAATTGTTTTTTTTCAGCTGCTGGCAGCTTTTTTTCTTTTTTTTTGACATTTGAAGATTATTTGATAACAAATTCGTTTGAAAAAAATGTATTGTTGCAAACAATTGGTACCTCGTTCGTAATACACTAACTTTTAGTCTCTTTGAAATAAGAGTCGATACTATAACAGCCTTATTTATAAACGTATTAAAAAGAGTGTACAAAGTTTTGCACCCTTTGAAATGCCTCTAAACGCATAAACCTTATTGCTTGTATAAGCTAAAGGCGCTTGTAGGTTTCTTAGTGCCTGTATAGAGGTGCAAATGTCATTTTGACTTAAAAAATCTGTCACATTTTATTTTAAATGCAATCGAAAATAATTTGGATAGATTGTATAGAAATTTGTATTTTCAATTTTAAAGATTCAACAAGTATATCCTCGTTAAAAAGTATGTGCAGATATGAGAAGTAATACAGTGCACTCGGGAAAACGTCTACTAATTAAAACCGCGGGTGTTGACGTTTAAAAAATTGTTGACGTTCACGAATGTAAAATTTTTAAATAAAAAACATCTGCTTTTAAAAGTTTTTATTAATTATACACTAAAACCAAACATAAACAAATTCAAAAAGGAAACAAAAAAGGCATTCAACCTGACTAGAAACAAAAAAGCAACTGAACATAAAAAAAAAGATAATACGTGCAGTTGCAACTACTTTTCTACTCTACTTATAAGGGGAATCACCAATTTCAGAAATGATTTCATAAAATAAATGTGTGTGTGTACAAATTTGTGTATTTTAACTGCTGCTAAATTCAAAATTTTGTTTTATTCAGAGTTGACGTTTTAGAGCTTTGTGGTTGGGTTGACGTTTTAGAGTAGGCAATGTAAAAAAAAGAGGGTTGACGTTTTGGGATGTTGACGTAAACGAGCGTTGACGTTTTCCCGAGTGCACTATTGAATTGTTTTAAAATTGTGAATCTCAGTCAAGTAGATTTTAGATTTTCGAATTTCGTGCAAAAGACTCTATACTTTTTTTTGCTTTTTGAGAAAGCTTTTCATAAAAACAAGCCTAATGGATCGCATCTTGTGGGACAGAGTATGGTATTGTGGGTACTTAATTTTGACGTGATTACAGAACGAAAGCGACTCCATTCTTGTTTTTTGACAAGATAAACGCCATTTTTGTTTCGCTGGCTCTAGAGCTACAGCTTGCCGTTTGTAATCTATCGCATTGCGACGTCTAGCACGCAATGTGACGTCTACGCACGCAATGCGATAGTTGGGTATTTGATTTGATGTTTAAGCTATAAAATTTTTGACTGTTCTTCAAGCCTTTGTAATATAATGTATATCTTTTTATAGGTTTTAGACTCTCACCGTGAGTTTGATGTGTCGCCACCGATTTAGCTGCGAGTGGAACTCGAGGATTCTATTGTGGTTGGAAATAACGGCGCAAAACATTTTAGTAGCCTCAATAATTTGTCACCTCCATCCATGCCTCAGAAAGCAGAAACGAAGTCGGAACTTGGACCTGTGATCCACAACAGAGCTCTACAGACTCCCGACTCTCGAGATTGATGTGAGCACTGAGCACAACAGCAATCCAGTTCGCTACAGAGGGATGATGGGTAAGTCTCAACAAATTATTGAAACCATAGGAAACTTCCCCCCAGCAAAAAGGAGACTACCCCCAAAAATTGAAATTGAAGTGTTTGGTTCTAGCTAACTTTTAAATCGGGCACCCCTTTTCAACCCAAACAAAATCCAGTCAAACTGATCAAAGGATACAGATTTTGTAAAATTATACTCACATTTCGATTCCGCTTTCTAACCGAGCTGACAATCGTTCGCTTGTTGCGTGCCACCAAGCACAGAGCTACTATCATAATGACCACAATCAAAGCAATTCCCAAAATCGCTGGCAGCAGAACACTATCCTCGGCCTTGTAACCCTGAAACATTTGAAATATAGGTAACATTGCAAAACTAACAAGTCTAAATCTCATTGTACCGTCCATTGGAAGTATGTCGACGGATCTATGTACGGCCAGTGCGAGCGTATCCAGTCGTTGGGGCCTTTCGGATCTTTCTTGTCGTTCTTCTGCAGTTGTTCGTCCTTGTCGGATGCCTTAGCACTCTCACGGCCTAGGGAATTTGTTTTAGCCAATACCGGTGGTATGATGGGCTTTTTCGAGGCCGACTTCAGCAGGGGCACTTGCATAACGCGACTCGTAATGTTTTGCCCACCAGCCGACACTGCAAGTGGCCTTATTGCTGGTACTGTTGTTGTTGTGGTTGCTGCGGCCAGATTGCCTCCGTCGACCACTCCCTCTTTGTTTTGGTCACTGTTTCTCACCGTGGTTACAACGATGGTCGGTGCCACAGCTGCTGCCATTTGACCTCGCACACCCTCAAAACGTACCTCGGCAACGAAATCATTTCCCATCCTTGACTGGCCGCCGTCCTGAGTGGACTTACCGTCGTTATTACTACTGGCTATGGTGCTGAATGCATCAGCAGCCGCTGCTCCTACATCTATTTGTGGATCTGATATTTGTGGTAACACTACACTACTACTTTCCACAGGATATGGCTGAATTGTACTCTCGATTGGTTTGTTATTGTTTCTTGCATCGGTGGTGGTGGTGGGGCTGGTAGCAGTCGTCGTCGTTGTTGTCGATGTTTTCAGTGACGCACTGGCAGCACCAAATCGTCGGGCACTGCCAGTGAGAGCGGCCTTTGTTTTCAAAAACCAATCCGACGGATTTGGTAGGCATTCGGCTGACACCAAGAACGGCACCAGGATAGCTCCAATGATCACAGTGCATACGAACAATAGTCCGAGATACGCGAAGAAGGAACGCCTTCTCGCAGAACGTTTCGATTTTGATTTACCACTACTGCTGCCACTGCTGCTGGCACTTGTTAGTTTGCCTTCAATCCGGAAATCATCGTTCTGCGGAAGGATTGTGTACTGCAGGCTGTTCTCGCCATGGCGGATGGTTTTGTACATGTTGGGTTAATGTTCGCACGATGATACTAACGCACTTGTCTGTAGTAAAGCGATGTTAACGAGGACTTGAAGGACTCGAAGGATTTCCGACACGTACTCAATTCACTCTGACATTCTTTATAAACCACCGGGCGTATCGATTAAACACGGTAATAAACTATTGAGGAAAAATCAAAGAAAAACGATTCCCGTTTTTGCCACGAAAAAAAAAATACGCACAAACAAGGATGTATCTGTGAAGTTCTAATTTTTGCACAAAGCGATGTGTTGGCTGGTTTATCAAAGCGGATTATACTGCCTGCGAAGCAATTAAAGGACTTTGTATCCGCTGGACAGGAATTTATCCCCTTTTCGGTATATTTTCCTTGGAAATTTTTGCTTTGCGATTTCCTTTTTTCCCCCGATTTAAATTGCTTTCACTATCTACGGCGACTTTTATCATGAAGTGCGCACAAGGAACTGATGAGAAAATTTGATAGCTAGTCCTTGTTTGTCGGGGAAAAATCAATAAAAAGGACCTGTAGTACGTATGGCATGGGTTTGTTTGTTCAGAGGATGCAGTCAGCAAATGGAGTTCAAATAACATCCCCTTGTCGAAAGTGACGTTTGTTTTAGCTGGTGCTGGTGTAGTTTGGTTCTGCTTTTCGATTATGTTTATTTGAGGTCTGAAATTTTTTGAGATAATATATTGGCGAATTGGCCGGCGCCAGAATTGATGACCATTCGGGCTCGATTTATAGCATTTTCCATTTTTCCGTCACTCTTGCCAGAACTACTGCTGTTAGGTCGCATTCTTGACAGATATTTTTTGAGGGCTTCATGAATCTGAGGTTTGTTGATATGGACTCGTGAGTTGTGACTTTATAAACCCTACAAAAAGAAATGTGGAGCAGATAAATGGGTCCGTAGTTCATGATGATTTTTAAGGAAAAATTGTCTGCCTCGTGGTCAAGATTCAGGATGGCTTGGGCGTAGACTGCACGCGCTTGGCGACCAAAAGCCAACATCTGATGCACTGTCTGCGCTTTTTAAGAGAACAGCTTCAATCCTTTCACCAAAATTCTCTGTATCTGTAAAAACCGCCTATTGATGCCCAATTGAGTGGTACTTCGCCTAGTCGATACTCCGCGGTCTTCTGAGGATTCTTCTGCGATATTCTCAGCTGAGCGACTGGTCTGGGGCCTGCCAGACCTGGCAGCAGCTCGTGTTGTCCCATATTCTTCTAGGCGAGTGGCTAAGCTTCGTAGTGACAGCCCAGTTGTTGTTGGACGACCGCGAAATCTTTGGCGAAATTAAAGCTGTGCCACAGGCGAGATATTCCGCGAAAAAATCGAAACAATTATTTAGCATTTTTTTAAGTGAAGTTATTTATTGTTGACGTGGTTTTTTTTTATCCGTTTACTTCACAAATGTCAAAGTAGAATTGTCCAATTAAAGCATCTTCCGATAGGATAACACCAGCTGAGAAGTTGTGCGATCAATCTAGATCTATCTTGCCAAATTCATAAAGGCAATGCTTTGAAACGATAGCAGTCGAATAAGGGTTTTCTTTGAGGTCGCTGCCTGGTCCTAACGAGTGCTGGAAATGAAATAGTGAATAAGGGTTTCTTTTGTGGTACCCAGTTGGACTCAACGGTTTCCTAAAGGCCAGTAGACTGTGGTGATTTTACATTTTGTCTAGAAAGTGGATTGTTTTTTTTTTCACAATATTTGTTTAAATAAATATCAAAACATCATCAATGGAGACGTTCAGATACTTAGTTCATGTTATACGTCAAATAGGGGTTGGGTCAAAATTCTAGATGGATCTTATTATTTTTTTTTTTTTTACAAAATTCTGCTTTTAAAATGCCGTTTTCAAAACATTTTTTTATTGTTTGCAGTATTTTGTAAAACAGAAATAGAGATAACGTTTACTATTTTTTTTAGTTTTTTTTTAATATTTTTTTATATTTTTATATTTTTTTTTATATTTAATCTAATTTTTATTGTTTCTTTTTAATTTATATTTTATTTACTTTTAATTTTAATTTTTTTGTGAACTTAAGTTGAACTAAGTTGGAAAAAATCAGAATATGCTGAATTTTATTGCTTTAAATTTGAAAAGCAGAACTTTGTAGAGCAGAATTTTCGTATGAGAAGACAAAATTTTGAAAGCTGAATTTCGACCTGCTCCCGTCAAATAGATTTGTACCAACTAGGTTAAGTTTTACAAACTCCTTAGTTTTATTGTCTGCTCAATTTGAGAACAGCTACTAGTTTTCATTAGAAGAGCAACAATCCCCACTCCTAATTTCCACGTATGGACATTTTTGAATTGTGCTTTATATATTAACTAGCTGACCTGGCGAACTTCGTACCGCCTAAAATTCTTAAATTAATAAAACCCCTTTTGCAGAATGTGGGCGATCGGAAATCTTCGCTTCTGCCATTTGACCGAGTACAGCCAGAAACGCGATTGTCTAAAAACATTGTGCTTAACGATATTGTCCATGACCGTTTTTAGGTTTTGTTTTAAAAATCGTGCGGTGATGTAATGATTGACAACTGTCGGGTGGCCACCAAAACTATCCTATCTTTTAAGCTGTAACCAACCATACACATCCAAAAAATTTAATTTAAATCGGTTTAGGGGTTTCAGAGGTCGACACAGTTATGTTCACTAAAATGCCTACAACTCGAATGACCAATCCACGTACATACCTACAAAACTTGAAATTGACGTCATCTTTCATTTGAAATTTCCAGAAACAAAATTGGCTCAAGGAGAACGTCAATTCAAACACAATGTGACTTATTTTGATATAAATATATATAGAAGAAGATAGATGAAAATCGAATATGCCTACAGCGCCACCTGTTGAGAATTTTCAGAATTTTAAGTTTTCCTAAACCATCCCTGATTCAAGACAAACAAAATAAAAAAAATCCGTCCAGCCGTTCTTGAGTATTTACCCGAGTAACGCACAGCAATTGATTTTTATATTTATAAATGTGGAAAAAAAACCCAAAATGTACTGAAATTTATGTGTTTTTTAACGCACGCATACGTTTTCCGATTTCAACCAAACTTCACAAAAATGATATATAGACTAATACCAAAGATGTGTAAAAGTTTGGTTAAAATCAGTAAATGCGTTAAGGCGTAAATCGGCGGCAAACGAACACAATTTTAAGGCTCAATTTTTATATATTGCGACTTTTCCCTGCTTTAACTTACTCCTTTTGTAAATTCAGTTAACAACGATCACACGAAACAAGGTCTGACTGAAATTTGATATTTTACTTGAGTATTTAGGTAGAATTTTCTGGACTTGATTGGTTGACTACCGATCTTTCAACGTCAATTGACGAAAACATGGTTTTGTAATTAATCTAGACCAACGACGAGAGTGACAGACTTAAGCTACGACTACACTTGTAATTTTTCGTGACAAATTTTTACTTATACGATGCTGTCTTCAGGAACTGTAGCTTCAGCTCTTTTAGTCTTTTGAGGTCTGAACACCCAATATTCGTAAATTCATCGGAACAATTTGAGCAGGATTGAGCTATGGTGTGTAAATCGGTGAAGATATTTTCGATAGTTCTAAATAGGAAATATGCAATGTGGTGATTGTAATGGCACATATTCTCTTTATTTAAATACCGAAGCAGTCGGGATAAGTTTGCGAGTTTATCTGCCTCTTGGTAAAGCCTTTGCATTTCGTTAAGGCGACCATTTTGGCTACAACACAGGCTGCGGATGCCTTCACCGTAAAGGTAACTGCTTGGAAAACGTTTAGGGACTGCGTAGAACATTTTGTTCTGTCGACAGGTTGCTTTTATATGTAAGTTTCTCCTTTGTATAGTAGTATATCCGTATTGAGCAGAGTCCTCCTTGCATATCTAGTCCCACCGATGTTTTTTAGCACATAGAAAAGCGCTACTTGCATCCCTGACGCTATCTTTCTGAAGTACACCTATACTCAACATCGTTTTGAAGTTTATTCTGTTGTCAATCCTTAAACTTGGTATTTTGAACCCTCCTTTAAATTGGGGTCGAATCTCTTTATCTGTAAACGAGCAATAGGTACGTGACGGAGTTTGCTTCTCTGAAGACTTAATTTCTTGAACGTGTATTAAAGATGTCGCGATTCGGCCCCGATCATTCAGCGCTCGGCTGTCTGTGTGTTTGGGTATATTCAGCAGTCTTTCAGCTAGCTGTTAGAGGACAGCATGGGTCTTTGTTTTAATTGTTTTTTGTAGTTTTAGGTCGCTTATCTCTAGTCAATTATTGTTTATTATTGTTAGAGGACAACCTGGGCCTTGTTTTATTTTTTGGCTTTAATTCTAGGTGGCTAGATCGAGTTTCTATCCAATTATTGTTCATTAAAACTGCTTTATCCACAACAATATCGTCACCTTGTGACAGTGTTGTTCAAAGAACTCATTACATACAAGTCATAGAACTGAGCCTTGCGAGTCTCCCGCAGTGACCTTGGTGAATAATTTAATTCAATTCAAATATATTTCAATAACACTTACATACTTTACAATTGAAATAAAATTAAAACAGGCTACCAAAGGCTCAAAACCCTTAACAGTGGGCACAAACGAACGTAAGTACTAGATTGGTCGGTAAAGTCACTTTCCTCAGTACTAAGTTGACATTTCATATGTCAAGTAGCTACTCATTAATTCATGAATATTAATGCGGATTTGGCACCCACAATAAGCATTTATACATCTTTATCTTTAGTTTTACTAGTTTTTGGCCTGCGGCTCCGCTCGCGATGGCCAATAAATTTACACCAAATCAATGAAAAACTTAACATCCCCAAAAACAGTTTTTTGGAAATATATCTCGGTTTAAATGAATCACTTCAATAACGCTTCCAAGCCTTTTTTGTATTGCAAATTAAGCTTCATAACAAAGCCTCACGGCCATTCCGGGTAAAAGTTAACACCCGGATTTATGTGAATCTAACCCAAAACTTTAAATCCAAGTCCATAATATTCAGTCGTTAGACCTCAACATAAACCCAGTTTTTTTTTAAACTTGACGGCGTTTACTCTGATTGAACAGTTTAAGTTCTTTAACTCGGGTTAAAATTCAATTTCATCTTGGCATCTTTTCGCTCGCAGGAAGAAGAAGAAACAGGAAAAGTAGAAACAGGGAATAGAAAAAAAATGGCAGGAAACATAAAAAAAGGACTTCGTGAAATGGACAAAATTAGTGTTCATATCTTTGTCGAAGAGCTGATGAAACAGCAGCTGATGGTAAATTAACTTCGTTCTTGTCGTCGAATATATCGAATGCACTAGCGGGCTTGCTTGACGTTTACGATGTGCTATATTTTCGGAAATATTTCCAGCTGAGAAAAGAAACATTTTGGAGGCTACAATCGAATCATCGACAGAAGTTTCGGCATAACTTATGCACCTTAAAATATAACTTGGCCCAAAACAAATGAAATAAATTTCAAAGTGACAGATAAATGTCTCTTTTTTTTGGTAAAATTTCACAGTGCGTAGGTTTAAAAAGGGTTAAAATTGGTTTAAACTGTTTTAAATCCGCGTGTAAATTCATCTTTAATCCAGCGGCTTTAATGCATGTTTTTGAGTGAATATTATGGACACGGATCTAAATTGTCGGGTTTACAAAATGTGGATTAAATGGTCAGGTGTAAAATCAACTCAAACCTGATTTACAATTGGAGTGATTAATATGGCCGTGAGTGTATCCTAGTTTTGCATTACAATCTTCGGAAATCATATTTCTTAGCAAGTGCGTGGAAATCTTGGCTGCCCTACACACTCAGAAAACTACAGAGCTACGATAGCCCTACTAAATGCACCACCTCTGTTTTGTGTAGGCACATCAACTGCTACATTTGTGGCTGCTATAACCAAAAGTTAGTTGCGATGGCTTTAGTTATATGGGTGCAGCACATTAAGAGATCTGTCGTAACCAATAAAAACTATTTGGAGAAGTCCAAGTTAGTTATCAGACCCGCTTACAGAGCTGCTAAACCTCCTCACAGAGCTAATGCGACGTAATGGGGGCTGTCACAGCATCTCAATAGATTTATGGTACCCATATACAGAGCTTTTAGAACCTTATGAAAGGCTGTCATAGCCGCTCAAAAGATTTGTAGTACCCATATGCAAAACTATCAAAACGTCAAGGGAAGGTTGTCAACCCAAAATCGGAAGCTGAGATAGCTTAGTAAAAGTACCTAATACTCTCATAAAAAGATTATACCTTGGTGGATGTTTTACACATGTTATAAGCCTTATAATTCCCTTATACTAAGCCTGACCTTAGAAATTTGGAGAGCTCACAGTATGGCAGCTGTCTCTTAAAACCCGGTTAATTGCTACAGGTATAGGTTCGATATGGGCAAGCTTACTAAGTTGTAGGTGTGGGAAACAAATTTTAGAGTTTGGTAACCATATTTTTTAAATTTTCTTTTCTCAGTAAGATTTGAAATTAATTTGATTGCATTATGATGTTCGCACCGTAATTTTTACTGACATTTCTGAATGGCTCGCTGATATGCGTATTGGATTACTGAGCAATCGGTCTTGAGGCTTTTTCCACAGCGCCACCTCCCGCAAACGTCTGACAATCACCCTAAGAAAGCTTCTTAATTAAGCCCCTCAAATTCGTCACACTTCCCAAACTCTCTCGGTGTAACACCAACGATTGGCTTAACATGTGAGTTCAGTCGGTTCACTGTTTTCCGAGTTAAAAGAAATATGTTTCTGATGGCAAGTGCCACGCTCCTTTGCCAATGTCCTTTTCCAGGTCCCAGGCAGTCACTCTACCTAATCACATTACCATTTGTTCAGAGATTAAGTCCTGAAGAGACAGACTTTTGCATTTGCCAATTAGTGTGATTTTGTTTGGTGTTATAAAACACTTAGAACCCGTTTTTCATCTGTCACTCTGACAAGGGATCAAAAACCCAATTGGGCAGCCATAGCCAGCGCCTTCATAATAATGTACAAGCCAACAGGTGTTTCCCTTACCCCACTGCAGGCATTTGGCATCATAACAAAACACATGTCATAAACAACATCTGCTATTTTTATGCACTCATACACTGCTACCATTTGACCACGTGTGTCGCTTAGGCAACTTCTATATATTAATAAAAAAAACCATATGTCCAGTGTCCACCTTATCTGTCTTATGTACTCTTGAAGTTATTGGCATTGAAATCCATTGAGATTGGAACACGTTCGAAACTACCGCACACACCGTGCCGCTGGAAATTCTGTTGTATGTCTGTATGTCTAATTATAGCGCCTGGAAACCCGAAAAGCTCCACGTTTTTGCTCGGAATATTATTTTGATAGCGACGCAAAAAATTATTCGTAAAATTTCCGATTGGAACGTATAAGTCTGGTGCGATTGTGTTGGTGTCTTAAAATAGTTCAACTGTATGAGGTGATTAGGCTAAGCAACGCGATTATTGCGATGTGGCGTGATACAATTCGTGTATTTGAACAAACGAAACTAGAAATTTCTAGATGTAGTTTGAGTGTGTGGGTACACGTTACGTAAGATCGTCGAAAAAGAATTTGGTGCGTGAAAAACGTTGCTAACTTCAACTTTATTATGGGTTTTGAAATTGTTGATTCGGTGGAGTTTTAATAAAGTATGTGTGCGGATTCAATTTTGGACATTAAAGTGAAATATCTTAATTTTTTTCAAAAGAAACAGTCTTACTTCAGTTTTCAAAACTGAATTGCATTTGATGTTTTATTTCAAAGAATAACAACTTGAATACAAATTGATTGCAATTACCTGTGGCTACTGAACGAGGTGCCTCAAGTTCGATTCCTGAAAAAACACAAGTAACATTTGTAGGGTTTTTCCACTGCACCAACTCTCTCAAAGGTCTGACAAACATCCCCGAGAATAAGTGTCCTTCTTCTCAATTCAGCCGTTCGGACTCGGCATACAATTGTATTTCCCTTCCATTCGTCCCAAAAAATAATAACACACACGAATAGTTGTGAGAAGATAGGTCTAAGGTCCTTGACAGTTGCGCCAATTCAACTATTTATCTAACCGAAGCATTGCTTACTGCACCACCAACAAGATCATCAGACCGTTTTATTCTTTAAGTAACTTTTATAACAGTTCGAAAAGTTTGAAATCGGTAAAAGTGAGGGTTAGATACCATTTAAAATTTTAAGGATTCGATGGGGACCCACGCGTTTACCCGTTTAAGTCAGCTTTACTTACCCACAACTCTTTTTGTTATCGTCTAACTTTCTAAGAGTTTCCTTGTGTTAATTTTTGTAAGGCATTGTTACTTATTCAAAGTAAAATTGAATTTAATCCACTTCCGACGTTTATTTTCAATCCACGGTTAACTGCTAACCAAAGCTAGAGATTTGTCTACATTAGTACAAAGAACCACCACCGGAACTGATGTCAGCCCCATAAAAAGTCTGGTTTGATAAACAGTGGGCAGCAAAACAATTCGACGACAAGGAGCTTGAAGAAGGAAGCCGACTTTTAAGGTCTACGAGCGAGGGTGCATGAAAGATCTTTGTATGAAAAAGAAAGAGTACATACAATAAGCGCGTCAAAGAAAAAAAGTTTTCTACTTTACCAATCATGCCATATCTCAAATTTGACAACAACATTTCATTAAAAATTTTGCGAAAAATTAGACAGTAACAAAGGCTTTGTCTGAAAGCATACAGAGTTCTATATACCCTCGTCATCAAGATATCTTTGGTCGTTTTAAACGCATAATTTTTCGGGTGATTTTTGGTTCCTTTCAGAGCAGAAAGTTGGTCAATTTGTTGGCTTTCCCTCTTATTTATAAAGCTTGACTATCGATAATTGTTCGTGCTTAAATCTGTTGCCAAATAGCCCATTTAACACATAAAACAAACAAGTTCACAAATAAAGCGTTTGCGCTCCTCATCCAGATCAGATCTGAAAAAAAAATCAAATACAGTAGTGGTCCAGTATAACGAATGATATAATGTCCAGGTGTATTCGTTAAATCGAAAAATTCGTAATATCGAGCACATTTTACTTGTACATTTATTCATAAAGTTAAAAAAAAAAAACATTCAAAGTAAAAAGTAAATAAGTCTGGATACAATCATTAATTTTTTGAATTGCAAACTTCTTTGAAATGCCCTTAAGCTGGACTCCCTCATTGCACTCGTCAATGATTTTTATATTTATTTTGAAGCGAAAGGCGTTTGCGAGTTAAAGACATTTTTACAGTTTTACCGAACTACTAGCACAAGAAAATAACTCTACTTTTGATAGACGCGCCAACTAAATGAAAATACGCCACTCGTTCATATGTGGATACCAAATCGTGCATGTGCCCCCGACGAAAAGTTCCAAACCGAAAGCATTGTGAGTGCAAATCCATAGCACTCGTAGTAGCCAACAGTTTTACAACAGGCCTTTACACATACATACAATCACAATCCAGAGAGTTGCTTTACACCTGCCTACATATGTATGTACATTCATATTTCTTTACTATAGATATGTATAAAAGAGACATTCGTTATATCGGATGTCAATCCTTTTTTTCGTACGTTATATAGAGACACCAATGAAGTTGAAAAAAGTGTACGCTATATCGATCATTCGTTATATCGGCATTCGTTATACTGGACCACCACTGTACTCCTAAAATACACATTCTACCATTTTTTGAGATTTTTAAAGCAACCGTATCCGATTTACAGCCCCAAAAAAGCCAGCTAATTGCATTTCGTCCGATTCGAGCCCACCGAAAGAAGAGTTCAACGATATGCAACAATGGAGAATGAAGGTTTATTTGAAGCCAGTTTTGGGCCATAAACCAGCTGGAACTGGATCTTGTTTTTTGATCGGGACACGCAGATACCCATTTCTATTTAAAAATATGTAAACAGACCCCCGTTTTATTGTCCACAAGTTAGTTAGCTAGTAGACATTAGATAGAATACAAAAATTTTACGTTACTTCTGAATAACGAGTTGATAACTTTTACGCAGCGTTTTTCATTATTTAGTTATTAAAACTTTACTCAGTTGAGTATTTAGTTCTCTCAGCTCATAGAGTTTAGTGGGACATCGGACATTAGTAAATTGGGAGAGAGAAACTAGAAAATTTCGACGCACATTGGTTTTAAATTTCTAAAGGTATATATTGTTGAGAAAAGACAGAGCTGGACTTTTGACAGAGTTCGTATATTTAATAGAACGTGTGGTGTGAAAATAGACTGGAAGGTAAACTGATGAAGATTAGTAGCATGGCGACGACGAGTATTGCAGTTGAAGGGGAACTAGCCATATTTTCGTTTATACACTCCTTTTTTTTAAAGAACGCTTTGGTTTCTGGTATGAAAGACTAAAATATTTCTTACAGACCAAATGCATTTACTTCTACTCCTAGCTGATCTGCTTTTGCATGTTAAGTTTAAAATTTAGTGGACTCGACATAGATTTCCGTTTAAGTTCCACAAAAAAGGGATGTGAGTTCTATAATAAATATGAAGGGCTGCCAGTCTTACATCGGCAAATGAATAATTGGATTGTAAGAGATATGCATAAGAATACGGGAAATAGAGTTGGGGACAAACCGGAGCCTTGAGGGACACCAGTATTTGTATGGGGAAGACAATTAAAATTTTATCGGTCAGCAAGGCAATTTCTACTGTTTTGACAATTGATCACATTGGTCCAATGTAAACCTTTGCAAATATTAAAAACAATAATATTCATTTTAACAGAGTTGTGGTTCTATTTTTCGGTAAGATAAGATTGGTTAAATCAGAATTTAGCCGCGGAGTTAACAAAAGTATTGTGGTGTGGAATATATCATGAAACCTTAAATGGTGAAGTGTAAAGAACCCATTAGTCACCAAACAAGTTCCACTTCCAAACAGTGATTGGTAAAGTTCGAAATAGTAATCGGTTATAAAGATAAATAAGTATTAAGTAACATAGTGTATTGAGTGATTGGCTTAAAACGTTTAAGAATTGTTTTGGCACTTAATAATTGAATTATTAGAATAATCCGTAAAAGTGCAATAAAAGTGATTTTATAAGAAAAGTTCAAAAGAATAGTGTTTTTAGTGCTTTATTGTCACAAAAATCGTACCGACGAGCATTAAGGGCCGTTTGCTCATACGACTCTTAACGATTTAAGTTCTACTCAAAAACTTATTGGCTACTTTTTTCAGGTCATAAACTGTCACATAAGAGTTTATGTGGAACTTAATTCGCTATGAGTCGTATCAGCAAAGAGTTTTCGTGATTAGAAATATTTCGTAAACCAATGATTAGCCAGTATATAAAGTTAAGGTTCTTAATAGGTTCGAATTCATGGTCTTTTATTGAAGAATGTGTCGTAGGCCCTTCCCTTTACCAAGAGATTCTCAGTGTTTGTTAGTTTTAAAATTTACTAGGTCGAAACAGAAAGACATAAAGATTTAACAGAATGACGCAACATGTTTGACATACGTAAGAGTTTCCTTTTTCTCATGACTTGCCCAGTAAAGTTTTACGAACTAAGCCATTATAAATATTGCTTTTTATGATTTGACTAGCATTTAGAAAATAACCCAACAGAGATTGATCTGTAGAAGCCAAAACTTCCAGCGCCAAACACATACCCGAAAGAGGTTTGTCCGATGTATTGAACCTTTCAAAAGTTCTTTGTAAGAGGTAGCTGGCGGTCTTTAAGACCCCTTAAAGTACCTTTAAAATCTAAGTGCCCTAAAATGGAGGTTTGTAGGTAAACCTTTTATATCTAAAGTCTACTTTACCCTTCACTTTTGAATTCTACACAGCGCCCAACTGACCACACAATCTTGTCCGCATTCACCAAGACGCAAGACTACTCCCGCTTTCTCCAAGTAAAATCGCAAAGTGTACCTACCGTTGGAAGTGAGCACACTGCTCTACAACTACAACACTCTTTATCTCGTCTTATTTGCGTATTCCATTCCGCTCATAAACTTGTCCGCACTATGTATACATAGCCAGACATTCTAACGTCTATTACCGGTCTTTCCATGTAAACACGCTTATTCCAGCGCCCGACATAGTCCCACAAGCAAAATAGAACCACTTCGTGTTCGTCTAATTCAGTTCCAGTGAAACCATCAGCTTGTTCGGTACCCTCTATAAGTTCCTCCTAAGAGTTGCTCTTTTGTTGTTGTGTTCCCTAAGTGCCTTGTGTAAGAATGTCTCTAGTGCGTTTGATTGGAGCCGAGGTAAGTGTTGCGCTGTCACTACTTGACAATTGACATTGATAACTCTCCAAGTAGATGTAGGTGACAATGGTCCATATAGAAAATGGATAAATTGCGGGTCCCATTCCAAGTTTTGAGTTACGTAATGTAGATAGCTCTGATAAAAACACGCAGCGTTAAGCATTAAATTGTCTGATTGCCCAAGTTTAGTGATATAATTTAAATACGTACAAGCTTACAAATTGGAAAAGGGTGTGTGTGTGCGAGGTGGGGGTGTGTTTTTTTATTTACTGAACAGTGCAGCGTATATGCGATAAGTCTGAAACTTAGTAGGACAATGTCAAATCAATTGAAGGGAATTACTGTCATGACGAAGTGAACTGTTAAATCAACAGAAAAATCTGTCGAGCTGGAGAAAAAAATACAAGCAATAGGTGCAGGCGTATACGTCACTTGCTTGTTTCCCAAGATGTTTTTCAGTACTTGTAGCACGTCACACGCATTAGAATTTAGAAGCCGTGTGTATGTGGCGTTCGAAATAGATTGCGGCGAACCTGTTTATGCCGACTTTGCCAAAGTGTCTAAAACATAGCTATACATATCTGGTGGGGATAAACGAAAATTGCGTAGGTACATAGTTTGGGGGCTTGTTCGGATTGTTTTTCTTTCGATCTGTTTCGTAAGATATATTTTTTGCTCGCAAACAGACATCCAGGTGGGCGATTATTGAAAAGAAAAGTGGTAAAGGTTTTTTGACTAGGAACCTTCAGAAATTAGAGATTAATAGAGATTCGACTGGAGACTTACCCCCTTATTAATAAACGCTGCGTAAAAGTTATCAACTCGTTATTCAGATATACTTCAAATTTTTGTATGCTTTCTGATGTCTACTAGCTAACTAACTTGTGCATATTTGTTTATTAATACGGGGGCTACAATTTTCGAATTAAATCAAATCCAACAATAGGCAGATATTTTTGGCCAGATAGGCGGCTATAATAATTAGAAAAATAAGATAAGAAAATTATTCCAGTTGTGGGTGTAGCTAACTGATCGTTTTAAATTATGTAACAGACGACAGGGTGGATTTGATTAATTTGGCATCTAAAAATATGGAGGTAATAGCGCTCGTTTTGTGATTAGATATGAGTTCTTTTAACAGTTGCCCTGTTTAAGATTAGTTTAAATAGGAAAGATGGTTCAACATATTTCGACATATCTGCGCAAGATCTGCCGGGCTTAGAGGATACTCTTTAGGATCTTCCAAACCTTGAAGGCTGGGGCGGACGCAGATAGGGGTTTTGGGGGTTGAAACACATTCTTTCTTTCATTCAACCATACTGACGATTTTCGGCATGCCCCTTCCACAACTTAGCTACGGAAAATGAAGAACTCCGTTGGTAAACCATAAGAGCCTGCTCTATTAGTACTTTTTAAGCTTTTTAATGGATAAGCCAAGCCTATGCTGGGTGGTGGAACTGGCTCTTCATTGAGTGGGACGTTGCCACGTTGGTCCTCTTCATGTCCCATATCGCTCTCTCTCTCTCTCTCGCTCTCTCTCTCTGTATGATGGCCATTTATGCAGTTTGAAATTCCCATAAGAGGTAGATAAGTGCTAAACAATATTCCCTAAAACTATGTGTATTTTAAACCAATAAATTTAGAACAGATCTCAATCGAAAGATTGTATTTTTGGACTCCAATCCTGAGGTGACATTTTTGTAAAATAAGTTTGATCTGTTCCCTTGAACCCCCTAATAATTAAAATATATTTTTATTTATTAATTAATATATGCCAGACAAATGCTATTGTTTACTGATAAGAAAATGTGGTAGATACCTCTTTTCACAAGGTGATAAGAAAGGTGATAATGGCCTTCAAATTGATAGGTCATTTTTGATATCATGCGTACCTTCTTAAATTTTGTTACTTATATTAAAAAAATGATCTAAATCAAACAGCAAATATATTTAAAGAAGGTCGATTGAGTATCTGGTATAGGAGGATCTTTTTTAATGTCAACATAAAAACTCCGAAGAGCCTCATCCTTGCACAGAACTAGCTGTGCTTAAACCGACCCAATTTACTCAAATATTCACCCAAATATGGCAATCAATGCCCCACAAAATCCCAGTACATATTCTGAAACACCGCTGCACTCGTTTCAAAATCTGCAGAGACCCTTTTCAAATGTATATACCTAGTTTCCTCGGGTGCTCCGTAAGTCAATGTAGACCTTACCTCGTGCTCTAAGTGTTGGTTTTCGTTCTAGTTCTGTTTTCTTTTTTTAGTTTCCTGAATTCTTCTTTGAGGTTGTGATCCCCTACTCCGTCGAATGTTTCATGACCTTTCTTTCTAGGGACTGGAAAGATACGAGTATGTATAGTGAATGTAACTTAACTCAATTAATTCGCAGACAACTTTGACCCATTCTCAATATTCACACGGCTCAAGGCTTCTCTTTCAAATTTTTTTTTATACGAGTAACGTGTCCGTTGGGCACGTAATTTCCACTTTGACTTCTTAAATGAAGCAGCCGCAGTTTTTACGAGTAGGAACGTTCAAGAATCTAGTCTGACAGCTTGCTCTTGATATGTCTCAGTTTTTCCTATAGATTGTTGACATTAGCAGCTTTTTCAGTTATCGTTTATGAAGGCGTTGTCAAGAATTTTTTGTCTGAGCAGTAAGATGACAGTTCGCATACTAACTATGTCGGTGACGTTACTCCATACTAATAGGATAACTAAATTTTGAAATGTGCCCAAAAAATCGCAAATGCCTATTCCTACGAAATGTCATATGAGTTCTATGGTTGCGTTCAGGCGATCGGATTTATTATATTTGTCATATCATATTAACAAAAAAAAAAAACGAATGCTAATGAGAAGCTATGGTTATTGACATTAGAAGTCATACAAAAATAGTAAAAAATAAACCCAATCTATTGTCTTATTACCACCCGGTAACAATTTCATACTATTTAAAACAGTTTATTTGTGGGCTTTGATAACTTCCCCTTATTGCGAAGATTATTTCATAATAAGATCACCTATCCATATCTATAAAGACATTTGAAAAGAAACAAAATTATTTTTAGCTGATAAGCATAACTATAGATGCTCGAAAATGCGATAAGACGACCCCACCCTATTTGCAGGGGGGTTTGTAAAGTCGTTTCTTATCTTCAGCCCGTCGTGCGTGTCGTTGTTTTGCAAATATTTGTTCTGACGCGTGGAAAATAAATACCAAAAATCGTATGCTATCACTCGATAGTACATTATGTATAATAAGATTGTGGACGATTTTATTCAGGCATCGCCTTCGCCATGGTCAATGATCCGTAGATGGTTTAGGAAACTGACAATAAACGCTAGATAGCTAGCGACAAGTTGTGCTGACGTCGAAGTACATATAAAATCGATGTCAGATCTAGTACAATTGATAAAGCACATTAAGGAATCTAGTTATCTTAAGTCGACTAGATTGGTCGGAATGAGATGTAACCTGAAAGCAAAAACTAGATTGGTCGGGAAGGTCACTTTTTCCACGTCAGCCACATATGCGAACTGTCAATTTAGTACTGAGTCACGAATTTCTTGACTAGATTCGCCGGCTACCCCTCCATAAACGTCAATCGAAACAGCTACTCATATGACCGATTTCTGCCAATCATAACCGATATATGTACATCTAGTCAAACAGCTGTCAGACTTACTAAACTAGATACTTGAACGTCCCCATTTAAACTCTAACGTTAATGGTTAGATGTTAATTTTTGTTATTCAGATTTGGACTTTTGATCGACATTTCTATAGTCATCTAACATCAGCGATATACATATATGCTGAACTTATATTTATAGGTGTAGGTCCCTAAAGAAATACCTAAAAAACCCCAAAAAAAGAAGTCCAACGGTCTCAAATCACATGATCTTGGCTGTCAATTGAAATCGCCACCACGTGAGATAACACGGCCATCGAATTTGTCGCGCAAAAGAGCCATTGTTTCGTCCTGTTAAAACAACATATCGTCTTCCAATTCGGTCCATAAAAAGTTCGTTATCATCTCACGATAGCGAACACCATTCACAGTAACTGCCTGACCGGCCTTATTTGGAAAAAATACGGCCCGATGATGCCACCAGCCCATAAACCGCACCAAACAGTCACTCTTTGTGGGTGCATTGGTTTTTCGACAATCGCTCTTGGATTATCGCCCAAATGCGGCAATTCTGCTTATTGACGAATCCACTGAGGTGAAAATGTGCCTCATCACTGAAGATGTGCATTTTGATTTGAATGACCATTTTCATAATAAGCTTGAATAACTTTAACGCGTTGCTCGATTGTGTATCTTTCCATGGTCTGAAATTGAGAAATGTCAAATGAAATGCAGAAAAAAACTTGACGTTTAGGTGTGGTTCACGTTCAACATCGGCCCTTAAAATTTAACCACCCTTAAAGGGAAAAGTTGACGAATAAAATAATACAATAATATATTCGAACACTTTCGTCATTTAGTCTTCGCCGAATTCAGTCTCCGTTCCCGTATTCAAAAGTGGAGCAGAAAAGAGCCGCTTAAAGGACCAAAATACTTATTATCCAGGCATTTTTCTTGGGCGACTTGGTTACATCAGATGGTTGTCAATTCTTTTATTTTTGCGTTTTTTATTTGCGTCAACGAGGAAAAGCTACTTTTTATTTTTTCCATAGAAGCAAGCTTGCAAAAGCTGCTAAATGGGAATCTATACCTACTTTGTTTTGCAAATATTAGGATTTTCCAACTGAGAAAAATTAGAGTTTTGCAAATTTGTTCTTTGGTTATTTATTGCAAAATCTTGCCTGCTTAACCTGGGGCCCTACTCTGTATTTCGTTCCGAAAGTAACATTTTTCGAAAAGTAACATTTTCTACTCTGTATTTCGAAAGTGGAATGAAAAGTACTTATGGCTCATTTAGAACCTCGAAATTATTACAGAGCACCTAATTGTAAGCGGAAAGCTATTTGGAATGCGACGAAATAAAGAGTAGGGCCCCTGTGTTCTAATTGACACCTTTCTATGGCGGAAGACTTATCTTTTACCGGACTGACTCTATATTCCATCTCAATGGGGTTTAAGTAAGCTCGGATCGTCCCAGGCATTGATTTGTTTTCTTTGGATCTATAAAACTCGGTACAGTCCTTGAAATGATAGATTGAAGCCCCGTTCCAAGTGAAACGGAGAGGACTTATTTGCCAACGTAACTTCTTTGTGCCTCAAAAAAAAATGTCACGAGTGTAGGTAAATGTATAGATGGGCAAGTCGATGGCCCAAAATTGTAAGCAGTGGGTAAAAGTCCCATTGTATTTTAAGCAGAGACATCCAAATCTTATCTGCAAAAGCTTAAGCATCAATATATTCATACGGACAGCCAAACAGCAATTAACGCCCTGAACTTGCCCATTTCGTCCATTAGTCCTGCACTGCTTCGGCAGTCGGCACCCGCCAAAAACAAAGAGCTCCCCGGCAGCTGAAGAAAACGAAAATGTCGCTGAACTGGCCCAAAGAGGTTCGAAAACTCGCTTCATTGGACTAGAATCGTTCTGCATATTTCCCAAATCAGCTGTTAAAAGCTGGGAACACTACATGTGCATTTCATATCGGGACCGGGCGTACATCGCAGGTCGAAATCTACGTAGGAAGGCACGATTAGAAACTTAGTAGGCTACGTGGTGACCCCGGCTTTTAATATTGCCCTAACAAAATTCATCTAGGCAACTCCCCGCAGTAGAGACTGTGTCTAGAAAAAGGCGACAAGCTGAGCATATTTTGAAGCTCTATTTAAGGAAATAACAAGTCCAGTCAGGAGAACTAAATGTCGTTCTGAGCCTTCTACACAGTAAATCTTCTAGGTTGATGTGGTTTATATTGGCAAGTCAGAAGTCCTTCTTACAATACGCGATATTTTCTAGTTTCTGATGCTAAAGGTTGAAGTCACAGTTAAATTTTCCAAGCAAGGTGTATACCAATTGAGTAGTTCATTAATAACCCTCCATGTGTCCAGTCGGTTAAAAAGTTTACCTCGCCGCTTTGTCTAAATTACAAAGCGACAACCGAAATGACCCCCAAGACATTGACGACAACATTCGCACCCAATTTATAAAGTAATTCGGTTCACTGTCTGTGTAATCATATTCGGCAGTCGTTTGTATTCAATATGCACTTAATTAGCAAACCCATTTATAGGCAGCACCCTCATTAAAATGCATTTTTCGTTTCGTTACAGGCTCGTTTCTTGGCGCATCGTTGCTATTCATCCACTTCCGCCCCGACGACGAAGCTCTTCATCGATGGCAAATTCGTGGAATCGCAGACCAAGGAGTGGATTGACCTTCATGATCCAGCTACCAATGAGGTGATCACTCGTGTGCCAAAGGCCACTGCAAGTGAGATGCAAACTGCTTTGGAGTCCTCCAAGAAGGCCTTTAAAAGTTGGTCCCAGCAATCAGTGCTATCCCGCCAGCAAGTGATGTTCAAGTTGCAAGCCCTCATCAAGGATAACATGGGAGAATTGGCCAAGAATATCACCAAGGAGCAGGGAAAGACTCTGGTCGATGCTGAGGGCGATGTTCTGCGTGGTCTTCGTAAGTGTTTCTATAGCTAAAAGCGGTTTAAACGCAGCTAATTCAAATATGTCTTGTTACAGAGGTCGTTGAACACTGCTGCAGCATCCCATCCCTGCAAATGGGCGAGACTGTGGCCAATGTTGCCAAGGACATGGACACCTATTCGCTGGTGCTGCCTTTGGGGGTGACCGCCGGAATTGCTCCATTCAACTTCCCAGCTATGATCCCCTTGTGGATGTTCCCCGTCGCCATTACCTGTGGCAACACCAGCATCATCAAGCCCTCAGAACGCGTGCCCGGAGTAACAATGATGCTGATGGAGCTGTTGAACGAAGCCGGTTGCCCGCCAGGTGTTGTGAATGTCATCCACGGTGCTCACGACGCTGTGAACTTCATCTGCGACGCTCCTGAAATCAAGGCTGTCTCGTTTGTCGGCTCCGATCAAGCCGGTAAGTACATCTACGAACGCGCTGGACGCAACGGAAAGCGTGTCCAGAGCAACATGGGCGCCAAGAACCACGGTGTCATCATGGCCGATGCGAACAAGGAAAACACTTTGAACCAACTTGCTGGAGCTGCTTTCGGCGCTGCCGGTCAACGTTGTATGGCTCTGTCCACCGCCATCTTCGTAGGCGAAGCTCAGAAGTGGATCCCCGACTTGGTCGAACGTGCCCGCAAATTGAAGGTTAATGCTGGACATGTTCCCGGAACCGATGTGGGTCCAGTCATCAGTCCACAGTCTAAACAGCGAATTTTCGACTTGGTGCAGTCCGGAGTTGAAGAGGGCGCCGACTTGATCTTGGACGGTCGCAACCTTAAGGTTGCCGGCTACGAGAACGGAAACTTTGTCGGACCAACCATCCTCTCAAACGTCAAGACCAACATGAAGTGCTACAAGGAGGAGATCTTCGGACCCGTTTTGGTCATCTTGAATGCCGGCACCATCGATGACGCCATTGAGCTTATCAACAACAACCCCTATGGAAACGGAACTGCCATCTTCACCACCAACGGAGCCACCTCCAGGAAGTTTGTTAATGAAATCGATGTGGGCCAAGTCGGTGTGAATGTACCGATCCCCGTGCCTCTGCCAATGTTCTCATTCACTGGCACCCGTGGCAGTTTCCTGGGAGACAACCACTTCTACGGCAAGATGGGCATCAAGTTCTACACCCAAACCAAGACTGTGACCCAATTGTGGCGTCAAACTGATGTTAGCCATACCCAGGCTGCCGTCGCTATGCCTACCATGAAGTAGAGGGCTGAACGTGCTTGTGTGAATGTTTGTAAAGCTGTGTGACTGCGTAAAACTATAGTCTAAGGAAAAGTACCAGCGAACTAGGAGAACAGAGGAGGAGAACTGGGATCTGAGGAGCGTGAGGGTTATCTCTAATTCAGCCAGCCTTCCTTTGCTTAGTTTGTTGTACCAAAAGGAACCAATTTGCATTTATTGTTCATAAGTACGAGTATATAATTGTATTCATTGAGAAACAATTGTATACTCTTAGATTTAAGTTTAAATATAGCTAAATTTAGTTAGTAAATCGACTAGAGTGGGCACATTCAATAATCTAGTTGTCTTAAGTCGACTTGCTTGGTCTGGACTAGAAGTAGACTGAACGCAAAAACAAGATTGGTTGGTAACGCCGCCTCTTTCTACGTCGAAATGACGGGAAAATCTTGACTAGATTCTTTGGTTACCTCTCCATAAACGTCGACTGGACAAACTGTTCATGTGACCATTGAAAGCCAATTAAAACTGCGACGCTCTAAGTCAGCCAGCTGTCAGACTTAATAAACTAGATTCTTGAACGTCGCCAGGGTTTTTGTTTTTGATGCTTGAACCGCTTCAACAAGGCACCAAACCAAGGCAGTAAGATGGTTAGTGGGCATAGTTTTACCCGTTAAACATCACTTGTTAAGCGTAAGTTTTCTACTCTTACTTGAGTAAAAGGTTTGCTGCAAAAAGCTACCAGAAGGATTATTAAATAAGAACTTCGCTGCCGCCGGCTGAAAATATCTGTAAGGATGCAGTTAGCTCCCTAGAAATCGAACCGAGCTCAACTGTGAAAATTCTAGTACTTTTTCATGCCATCTTTTTAGCAATAAAAAGCGCGTTTTATGGAACAAAGTAAAGAAGACGAATGAACAATAAAACTGTCATGACTTTTAAATTGATTTATCGCAATAAGTGAATGGCACTGTAAGCAGTTTGCTAGCAGTCAATTAAAATTATTGGCAATTGTGAGGTTATTTTAAATGAACGAGCCCTTCTTGCAAGCGAAATTCGATTCACTATCAACGCACACAACCACTGCCTAGCAATCGTCTTCTCTCCACAATAATTTGCCACAGAAACAACACCCGCCAGGACATATTGTCGGTGGAATTTAGCTGTGACATTAGCAACAAAAACCATCGAGGATTCCAAAGGTATTCATGAATAAAAATATCAAAAGGACTACTTTTACTTATTCAATAGGGTAGTTCGCGACAACGTCAGTGTCAAATAAGAAGAAGAAAAATCGAAGTGACAGCTAAAAAACTTGTAGGAAAACAAAACGGATTTTGTATGGATGTAGTCCAATTATGTTAAAAAATTACTGAAAAGTGCATAAAAAAGTGCAAAAAACAAGATAAAAGCATTGTTGAATTAAATAATTATGTTTATCACACGTATTTGGTAACAAGTGAGAAGTTAAATTAATGGCATTTGTGCGCTTTTCAACAATATTTGAACAAAACACTACTCTGGCCATTATAAAACAGCTTTGTTATCCTACAAGTTTTTTTGACGTTTGAGCAAAAAAGATAGCCCATCTGTGAAAGGATGGGCTTCGCGAAACACTCTATTGTTGTATTTTCCCATTCTTACAGACATATCATCGAATTATCAAAACTTTTGACAGCCACGCAATTGTCGTGCATGCTAAAACACTTTATTCCATCGATTTTAATACATTATATACACTCAATACAGTAAAAATATTTTGTTCTTAACAATAATGTACCTAGTCCTGCCATAAGTTCTGTTACAAATACAAAGCGCTGTAGAAAAAAAACGAGTTAACATGTCGTATTGAAAATAGTTTTGTTTATTAGCTTACATTATTGGCAATAGAAAAAAAATAGTTTCACTCAAAATGGCCGCCTTTGGCTTTCACACAAGCTCTTAAACGTAGTGGCCATTGGGCTATAGCGGCACGTACGGTTTCAATAGAGATCGTGGACGCTGCTCTGGTCAATGCTGCTCTAAGACTTTCCAAATTTCTGTGGGGAGTCTTACAGGCCATGTTTTCAAGTTCTAACCACAAACCATAATCCAGTGAATTCAGATCTGGACTCCCCGAGGGCCAATCTTCTACTGCTATAAAGCCAGGAATATTGAGTCTGAGCCACTCCTGTGTGGTTTTGGCCTTATGCGCTGGAGCAGAGTCTTGTTGGAAGATCCACCTTTTTCCGCCAAAAAGAGAATTGGTCAAACCTTTCACAACGCCCTCTAGCACGTCTTTTTGGTAAACCTTTGCCCAGTTTTTACGCCTTTTTCGCAGAAATGGAGGAATGTGACACCTTGATGGGATACCCCCCACCAAACCATTACGGAAGCTGTATGATGGCCTCGTTGAATTCTGGGAACGATTTTTTTCGCTTCCTTAGATGACGTGGCATAGACCATTTGTCATTTTGTTTATTAAAAACTTCTTCAACGGTAAAAAATTTTTCATCCGTAAACAGAATGTTTTAATGCCCATTGGCCGCGTGCCACTGCAGAAGTCGTTTGCATCTTTCCAGCCTAATTTTTTTCAATTGAGGAGTTAGGAGATGTCCCGTGGACCGACGATAGGCTTTCATGTGAAGATCATCCCGAATCAACCTTGACATGGATCTGGTTGATATATCCAATTCCTTGGACATGATCTTTTGTTTCCTAAGTGGATTTCTCCGAATTCGTTCACGCACTGCCTTTACTACCGCACTTGTACGAACGACGCGAGGGCGGCCACTTCTTGACCTGTGCTCCACTCCAGACAATTCGCAGAAACGGCCAATAGCCCGATAAACAAAAATTCTCGATATGCCGAGTGGTTTTAGCAACTCAAAAATTTGGCCAGCATTCTTCCCGCACTTATGCAACGCAATTACCGCGACTCGATTTTCTTTAACGCCCCACCCCATGTTAATAGATCGCAAGCTGAGACCAAACTGGCAAGTTTTCTTTACTAATCAATGCATGTGTTCCGAAAAAAAAGTTAACGGTGCAATTCCCACAAGAAGTTTTTAACGATAAGCGCTGGAAAATGTGTAACAGAACTTATGGCAGGACTAGGTACATAATTACAAGAATTTCTAAATAAAATGATAATTTAACAAAAAGTAAACTCAATACAGTAAAAATATTTTGTTCTTAACAATAATGTACATAATTACAACAATTTCTAAATAAAATGATAATTTAACAAAAAGTAAACCAAGTCAGTGAAACTTGTACCAGATTTGTACTAGATTTCCAGAATGTGCACATACCTAGATTCCGAACGAATGGCACATCTCTAAGCAAAACTGAAAATACCACCCGAGCTGATACCTACTGCTTCAGCATGGGCGCCTGGTGATTTCTGGGGATTTTTCAGCAAATTTTTCTCTCGATTTTTGTGGAACAAGTTCTTTTTTTTTAGAGGTTGGAGATGTGTAAACAAACCGTGTTGACATTAGCCGTATTTTATTATCAGCGTGATCTGATTATGACATTTGCCCATGCAAAAAAGTTGTGTTTACAAAAAACTGTTTTTAGGATTTGAAAATTGATTTGTTTGAGATTTTTCGGTGCACAAAGATGAAAGCACATATCTGCGGCATAGGCAAGGATTTGAAATGCGAGCGAGTAGTCGGGAATCGGGAACGGGATACGTTCTCTGTAAAGGAAGAAGTAGTTGAGGGAAGTTGTTGCGGGAAGTTCAGAAGAAGAATCGCAATGCAATTGTTGTCGTTTTTTGTTTCTTGTGTAGATTTTACGTGATCGTTGGGGACTCGCTATTTGAGTTCAGACTCAGGCTCGCACGATGGACGACTATTACCTCCAGAGAGGTGTACAGGAGTTAAATTTGCCTGCAGTTGCTTTTCTTAGCTGTTTCACCATCCCTCTAACAATTGGTCTAGTCCCAGCCATCGATCCTCTGTGTCCAAAGCAGCGTTACTTGAATTTTAGACCTAGTGCGTCATTTTCGTCATTCTTTGTGGTGTTTTTGGGTGGGTTGCCAAACGTTTATTTTACGCGTTTTAAATAAATGACCCTGCTGTCGGAGCAAAACAATAAATTAAACTGTTGGATTGGGATTGAATGAAAAACAACGTAAGGAGGACCAGACTACGTAAGGTTCACAACGTCCAGCAGCTAATTCCCCGAAAAAGGCGGTTTTTAGTTCAGAAGCTTGGTTACGTCAATAGCTGAGTCCATTCTGTCTGTCATTTATAAATTTCGACTATTACTTTCGCCTCCATTAAACTAAGAGCTACCGCAATTGGACGGGTTCGTGTTTTTTTGGAAAACTATGTTGTGAATGTGAGCAAAGGTCTTTTGGGAGTTTGACATGTTAAACAGGCAGTACCCACCTAAAGGTGCATGTTTCGTTGCACAGTGTTTGACTATTGTGACTTAAGTTCAGGCAAGTAGACTGGCCCTTCTTTCAATGTAGTTCTTTTGAAAACGCCTTCAATTGCTCGATGTCGAGATGTAATTAAGGTCCGAGGATAATTGGTTGGTTCAATTACGAGTATTATGAACCATCTTTGTTGTTTCCAGTTAAATACTCGGTTGTTCGGTTGGTATATTAAGGGGGAGAGAAAGAAATCGATAGAAAAAAATTAGAATCGGGTTTGGGTTTACAAATTTATTGGGCGAGTTCTTACCTCCTTGATGGGTTACAAAAAAGTGAAAGAAACTTAATTTAACAAAATTGATCATACATTCTAGGGTTTAAAAATTGATTGAGGGAAATTTGGAAAAGGGAATTTAATTTCAAAGGAAGAACCAACTGAGCAACTGCTTAGTGGCGGCATCTAGCCGTTCATCGCACTTCTCACCTAAACACCAGTGAGTGATCCACATATTTTCACTAAATGTGAAAAAGAAGATTGACTAAGGGTTACTCCGCGATACTACTAATCTTTTTTAGTGTCCAGGCTAAATTTTTCAAACTCACAATGGGGAAATTTTCGGTACAAAATTGCATATTGTGATCTAGACAATAATTAGTGTGAGGGTTAAAAACAATTATTATTAGTAAGGCCCACTGTGCATTGCCTTTGCCGTAAAATGACAGGCAATAAGTTTTGACACGTTTGACTGAAATTAAGAGCATTTTAGTGCATATTTGAGACAAAGCCTTACCCCACATAGTCATTAAATAGGTACGCAATGCAATATTTTGCCTCACAGTTTAAATGTACAGATCCTTTTCAATAAAACACTCATATTTTTTCTGTAATATTTTTTTTGTTTATTTTCTTTTCCACTTTCGACTTTATACAATTGGTTATTATTCTCCTTCTTTTTTTTTTATTATTATTTATGTACTTTGTTTTATTTTTTCTTTCTTCGTTTGTGATTTAAAATTATACAAATTAATTAATAAAAAAAAAAATATCAATAGTATTATAATTACTATATAATAATAATGTTGAAGAAGAACACAATATCTTTTTATTTAAAATAAAAACGAACAAAATATTAAAATATTTAATTATAATTCACATTTTTGATTATTTCTTCTGTAAAAAAGAAAAGAAAATCAATGTTTGATTAAATTGCTTCGTGAAAATTCCTTACACAAAAGAAAAAACCAAACGGTTTTCTTTTATTTTGTGTATTTTCGTGCGTAATTTTCCGTTTCGCTTTTCTTAATTCCTTAAGTTCTCCTCAATTATTTTTCTATATATATTATATATATAAAAATATTAAGACAAATCACACTGGTAATTCATTTATGTTTTTACTTCGTACTGGGCTGTTCTGTTATTAAACTCTTTATCATTCCATAACTTGGCTATTTAGTGACTAAAAGTTTGTTTTATATATAGATTTTTATATACTTCCTTGTTCGTTTCGATTTTTTTTTGATGTTGTTTAAGTTATTATTATAAAAAGCTTATGTTTGTTTTGAAAACTAAATTTAAAAAAAAAAAAATGACTCAAAACCTTCTAAATATAAAAAATGGCCTTGTAGTGATTTCTATTGTAGAACTTATGCGTTTTAGCTTTAAGACAAATAAGAAATTAAAATTAAAGAAAAGATTCGAAGTATTTAAAATTATACGACTGGTGGTTCAGTTCCTTCTAGGTCCTCGTCCCTAAAAAAATAAATGAAAATAAAAGAACATAAGAAAACAGAAATAAGAATTAAAAGTAACATAAAAGTAATGTCCCAAAAATCAACTGCCTACAGTATTGTAAAAATAAACGGTTAACTTCTGAAGTTTAAGCTGTTGCTTACACAAATTTACACATCGCACACCCATGTTTCAAATATTTGAATTTATTAAATTTACCTAGATAAGCAAGCATTTGTTCGATAAAATATTTCTTAAAACGTAATAATTGGTATTTACATTCATATCAGTGATTCTATTTACATTTTCGTGTAGTTTTCTCTTTCAATAGTTAACACAATAAACATACAGTATTTTTTATTTTTTTTTCTTAAAAACAGAAATATAATCTTATTTTTGAAATTTATTGATTAATTCACAGCGCAACATCCTTCGGTGATAACTCTTAACCTCTTTCGTAAATAACTCTTAAATACCTATGTTTATGTTAATTTTTACAGCATTGGTGATTAAGAGTTGCATTAGTATGTGTTTCTTATTCAGTGCTGCCGCTTTTTATGTACCTACTTTCTAATAGTTGATTTCTTTTTTGATTTGGAAAGCTACATTAATTGATTAGTATGACATATGCACTCGTATATCTGTATATATTTTGTCTACTTGTAAATAATAATTTGGACTCGTGTAATTGCAAAAATCAATTCGAGGGGTACAGATATTAAAACTGCCTAATTTAGAAATTATACAAACAAAGTACTACACGCGAGTGATTTACTAACTGCGAGTAGGAATTTGCTTCGCTTAATAAATAATCCAAGTATTTGAAAAAAATCTATAGAAGAAAAAGAAACAAAGCTCAATTGGTAAAAACGTCCTGGGCAATCGCATTTTAAGCGCACAAAATTTATCGCTTTATTTTGTCGAAGTCCATTCCCGAACGCAAAAGTTGGACGGAAGGTAGCTACAAAAACGGGAAAAAAACACTTGCCCTGCATACAAATTATTAGATTGACTCTTGAAGTTATTTTTACTATCTCTTCAGGTCCTACAATCGAAAATTCAAGTTATGTCGTTTTCCATTGGGACCACCAAAAATCTTTTTCAGATCTCAGATTTAAAGCGGCTCATGGAACATGCAACGAAATTGATCTGCTTTTGTGAATTATTATTTGACAGCAATATCAGCTGTTCAAATGGCTTTCGTTTTTTGGAAAATTCAACAATGAAAAGGCCACATTCAAGAATATAGTTATCTTAAGTCGACTAGATTGGTCTGGATGAGATGTAACCTGAACGCAAAAACTAGATTGGTCGGGAACGTCACTTTTTCTGCGTCAGCCACATATGCGAACTGTCAACTTAGTACTCAGTCACGAATTTCTTGACTAGATTCGTCGGCTACCCGTCCATAAACGTCAACTGAAACAGCTGCTCATTTGACCGATTTCCCCCAATCAAAACCGAAATACACTTAGTGAGAGAACTGTCAAACTTACTAAACTAGATACTTGAACGTCCCCATTGACTTGAAAAATGTTTCCCCTGTTGTGGTTACAAATGAAGTAGTTTCGGTATTTCGTAGTTTCCAGATTATGAGGAAGACTTTTCATGTTTTTCTTTATTTTGGTTTTCACGAAACTGCACATTTGTTTTGAAAGCAAACTTCTTAAAATGACATAAATCAGCTGTGGGTGTTTGTCGCAGAATGTGTAAATCTGAATAAAATGTCGACTACCCCTCCATAAACGTCAACTGCGACTTAAATCTGTGCATATGAGGTTTGTTGCTTTACTTTTGCAGTAAGAATGGAAAAGACTGTCAAAATGGGAGAGGTGGGGATAAACTATTTTTTAGAGAGAGACACTCAAGAACAAGTTAGGGAACGCTTTTGCAGTTATGTATGAAAGATGACAGATTTATAATTCAAGAAAGTGGTTAGAAAAGTCTAAGATTAGCTAATTTATTAAAAATATTAGTTGATTCATCTAGCGATCAAAATGATTCGGAGCTAATTGAACTTCTTTTTGATGAATTCGAGTATGTGGAAGAGTTTGTAATAATTGACCAACAAGCATTCGAGAAGAGGAAAAGCGACACTGCATTGAAAAATACCTAGAGGAGATTGGTCCTTTTTAGAGCGAAAAAGAATTTTGTCGCACTTTTGAAAATAATCTTGAGGAGAACATTCAGTTTTATTTTGTCCCCTGGTGATACCATTTTAATACAGAGGAAATGAAAACATATCAACTCGTATGCCAAATAGGACAACGAATTGCAAATCTTTTGTTAATAATTGTCAGGTGACTGACAGCTTTTTCAATTCTTACACCGAGCAATTCGTTGAGTAAAAACTCGTAAGATTCTGAGTGGAGGGGTAATGTATTGCTCTCTCGATGACGCTATCTTTTATTAGTATTACGAGTTAAGGAACGGCATTGGGTAAATATTCGTAAAATTTAAAAGTAAATTAACAGACCTATGAGCAAGAACTGAGACACGTGAAACCTTCAAGTATCTAGTTAAATAAGTCTGACAGCTGGCTGACTTGATTTTTCCCGTTTTTGATTGGCCTAGAGATATGGAGAGCTAACGAGTCTAGTAAAGATCTTTGTGACTGAGTACTAAGTTGACAGTTCGTGTACGTGGCTGACGTAAGACAGAGTGAAGTTACTGATCAAATTAGTTTTTCAGGGTCCAGCCCTAAGACTTAAGAAAACTATGTTTTGGAATGCGCCCACATTTTCGTCCGGCAGTTGTCAGACTGCTAAATCATTAGGTAAAATGATAAAACGTCAGTCTGTTTCATATAGAGTTTGATACGCTACTAATCACCTACCGGTCAATGGAACGCGGATATTGTGTTTTGAAAGTCCCCATTCCTTTTGGTTGGTTTGTAACTGACAGTTAGCTGTCAAGCCTTCCTTTCAAATTTAATTGATTCTCTTAATTTTGTTCATACTTTGTGTTTGTTTTGCAACTAAAGTTATGCACCATTATAAAAAAAGTGCTTCAAAGAAAGCCATCAGCTGTGGCTTAATTTATACTTTCTTTGGCTGATATAAGTCAGCCCACAGCGTTCCCGAACTTTTTGGTTTGCTTTGGCATTAAAGTATTATGACATTTAGTCAATATTAAGCCAGGAAATTCGCCAAGTATAAGGGAAACAGACCTAGGCAATTCACAAATGACACTTCACCGGGAGTTTCTTTCAGAATTCAAAAGGGTAATTTCTCAACACTTGGAAAACAACTTTTATTTCATACACCAGCTCAATAAAACTATTCGAATGCTAAAGATGCAAGAGTACATACCTAATTAGATTAGAAGGCTGATGGAAAAAAGGATAGCAAGAAGTCTGGCGCATTACAAAATTTTAAATGTTGCAGATATTTCACGACAGCAATGAGTTACGAATATTGTATGAAAAGTGTACAGAAGCCAGGCTATCGCGCTCCCATTTTTTGAAACTGCAACTGTGTTCCATTTTCTTTGGCATGGCTTGCAAAAAGAATCTTTTGCGATAGTATCATTTAATGTAAAATCCTTGCGTATGTTAAGCAAAGTTTGCCCTCGTCCGACGACAATTGCATGTGCTTGCATAGTCTCATAGAATCTTCAATACTTTGAACGAGCTACTTTAAGCAAAAAATGAGTGAGTGAGCATCAGCGTTGCCACTTTCCTGCAAGAGCAGTAGATCTACTGCACTTTTCGCAAAAACTAAATCTGCTGCCACTAAATCCAATCTACTGCACTTTTTTTATTTGATAAACCCTCTCTAGGCTGTACCGTCAACTGTCATGCATACAAAAACCATGCATAAAAATAACCACTGCAAAAAAAGAAAGAAGCCAGCTTATTGTGAACTTGGCCATATTCTCTTTTGATATATGAAATGAGTTGGCCTTGGCTGCTTTTATTCATGATATCATAAATCATGAAACAAATCTCTGCCTCCGTCTCTGTCTATCTTTCTGTTGTTTTCTCGTTTCCTGCTTAACTAACGGGATTCTGTCTCTGAAAGCTTATTTCAAATTTGAATTCGTGTTTCGTGTATCGCGTCCGTGAGAAAAACCCTTACTTTTTGCATAATAAAAAAATCTACTGCGGAAAGATCCAATCTACTGCATTTTTTCATGATCTACTGCACTCCTCTTTTTTTTGAAGTGGCAACGCTGGTGAGCATATAAATAGTTGGCGCAACAAGTCCGTAACGGAGCTTAGGCATAGCTTCTACCATCCACTCATTCATGTGAGTTTTTATTCTTCGGATGAAAAGAAGGTCAATTTTATGTCGAATCTGAAAGCCTAAATTAAGAAGTTCTTATAGTATACAGTTCGCGAGATCACGTAGGTCGTATTGAAGTAAAACGAAAGTGAATATTAAGCACATTTCGACATTTTTAAAATAACACTTTTGGGCGTGGCACCCCATATGTCGAAAAAGACTTTTAAAACGTGTTATCTTGTCAAATATGACAGCTTTTTGGACAGAAGGATGTAAATTCCTTGTTAAAAGCACTTCGCAGAACATGGGCGGCATAAAATACGGGTCGTTGTGCCTTTTAAACATCAAGCACATTTAGACAAGAAGAGCATCATTCAAATAAACCTGATACTCGCAAAAAAAAATTCGAAAAAGCGTAAGATTGCTCATGATGATAGGCATCAGCAATCTTACGGATAATCAATACCAGAAGGAAGAAGAACAACACACTCGGCCCGGAAACTGTTATTATTAAATTTAGCATATTTCGATGTCTTCAGTATTGGTACGAATTTTGGCTTTGACAGTTTTTTTTAGAAGCGCAAAGTACCTAATGTGGTATTCGATTGGGCGCTCTCAGAAAACTTTTTATGTTCGTTTGGTACAAAAAAGCAATCTTTTTCAGATTTCAGAGCACTTTTGCGAATCTGGATTTTTTCTCAGATTTGCTTCAGATTTAGGTACCAATACAAGTACGTTTGAGTTTGACAACAAACTGGTGGAGTTTGTTTACGTTTTCGTGAAATTTTTCAACTGAGAAGAAACGAATTGCATCGAGTTGATCTATTTTTTGTTAATTATTTATGAACAAATATGAAGAAATCAGTTTGGGAGAGCATTTTCAATGTTTTTCTATAAAATTTAACCAGTGAATGGAAAACGCTTTGAAAAGTGTCGAAGGCTACACATAGGTGACGTTTTTATGTTCGATTAGACACACGAAGTCTGAAGTCTGAAAGCGAATCTGAAGAAGCCCAATCAAAGACCAAATAAATATTAGGAACGCGTGTATTGTGACTTACAGCACACTGTCCGTTGAGGGCACCTTACTTTTAGATGCTGTCTGCAATCAAGTAATTAACTGGGAGCAGGCAGCACAATCTCCACGGATAATAATGGGGTCAATAAAAGTTCTATCTTCAAACTGATATTTAAGCAGAATAATATCAGCCGACGAATTTCCTTGATACCTGTTGAAAAGCGGTTCTATTTAAAGTGGTAATTCCCGCTGCACTTAGTTTCAACCATTAATAAGAATTAAGCACTAAAGCTTTGGCAAAGGCAAGGTATGACCTACAACAGCAGCATTACAGAATAACGATTCCGCGCAAAGTGCGACTGGTATTATACCACTAAGCTCCAAATACAACCCCATCAATAGATATTGCTTGGGTGAGCTGGGAGGGAGCTTCTAGAAGCAGGTTCACATTATCAATGTCAATAATCTCAAAGTAAAAACTTCCATTGGACACCATAAACTCATATCAAACTAGGACAGGACTAGTGTACCGACATCTGAAATGTCCGGCAATACGACGAACGAAGTGTGCAATAATAATTTTTGTTTGAAACATTACAACGACCTCACTAGTAGTAAAAGACTTAACCCATCTAAACTCCTTTTCAACTGAGCATAGCTACTCTCAATAGGTTTTTATTAGCACACCTTCCCTCACGCATTGAGCTTTTAGAGGATATTTCTATTGTGCAGCTTTGAACGAAATATATACAGTACGGGCTAACTATTTACAACACAATCTCTCGTATACCTAACCAGTGTATTCCTAAATTGTATCGTTGTGCCTTGAATAACTCGACTAACTCCATATCTAGGAACTAAAATGTACAAACCTATATTGGCGGAACCTATACACGATATTCTTTTTACCGAACATCTATTCTAAAACTGTCGTATCTATTAAGCTTTAACAAATGCCAGATCATCAGCAATAAACTAATTCGCCAATTACAACAACACTGGCCTACTCTGTTCAAATAAAACGTGTTAAGTGTTGGACGTGGATACAATATATGCACCGGTGGTGGTTGATCGACTTCGTCGAAAGCGTTCGGATCGAATCGACTCCCGAAATCGCTATCGAATTCCTGATACACTAAACTGGACGGACTCCAGCTACTGCTTGAATGTTAGTATGCATTAGATAAGTTAAAAGTTAGTAGTTTTTGATATTGGCAAGTAAAAGAATGAAGAGTACTCACTCTGGACACGAGTCAACGTTGACGGCGCTTATCGCAGTATCACTAAGTTGAATTTGACCGCTGTTTTCGGCTTCCACAACTCGTACGCAGCCGTTGAAACCGTGTCGGTAACGGTTGCCCGTAAGTTTCTCTAAATCTGGACCACCACCTAGAAAAACAAAAACAGATTCAGTAACGGCACACTTCGCTGCAGTGGATTGGCAGCTTACCAATGAACACATTTCCAGGCAGACTCATGGTATTCTTGCCCGTCGGTATCGACTCGCCGAGTTGCACTAAATGATTCAGCTCCAAGCTGGCTTGGTTGTCGAATCTCTTCAAGATGACGATGTGTCGTTTGCCATCGTCAACCTTTGTGAACGGACTGCGAATGGTCTGCTCTTCACCGTCCAAACGGAATGAGTACTCCACAATGCCATCAACAATAGCCAAGGCCATAAAGTCCTGACCGTTGTACTCCTCGCCCTTCTTCTGTCCCCACCAGAGTAGGAGGCCATTAGGTTCCATTGTTGAGAAAAGAATGGCGACGAATGAGGACGCCTGCTCGACATCCTCACCAAAGACATTGCGGTCCAACTCTAGGTAGCCGTTGCCACGGAAGTTTGCATTGTAGTGGATCTCAACGTCTATAAAGAAATGAAAGTGTGACAACTACCTGTGGACAGATTACATTTGAACAACTTACGAATGTCGCAGAACTTTCCAGAGAATCCGAGAGGACAGTTGCACTCGACTTTGTCGCCGTTCATGGCACAAGTTCCACCATTCTCGCATGGGTCTCGGTTGCATGATTCGCCTTCGAGTTCGTCGTCTTCGTATCCACTTCCTGATGGTGGTTCGACTTCGTTGACATCGCCGCAGTTTTGTACATTCGCAGCATCCTTAATCTCAGCGATTAGGTTGATCTTTCTGTTGGATTCCACAAGCTAAACACGGAAGAAAAGTCATTTAACTGCGACGCACTTAAGCAAGTTGCACTTACATTTGTAATACATCCATCGAAGCCGCGGGTCACGTTCACGTCACGGTTCAGAGTGATCTGCCTGTCATAGCCGCCAATGTACAGCGGAGTCTTGATGTGCAAGGTTCTGGCTAAGCCAGAGGCCTTGGCCTTCTGCTCAGGTTCATCGCCAACGCGAAGGATACCCTCGCCGAAGCGTCGGTTGATTTCGATTTCAGTCCATTTGTTCAGTGGCAGTGGGTTGAGAGAGCGTATGATTACCGGTCTCAGTCCTTAAATGAAACAAAAGTTTACAGCTTGGGAAACATTACTTTTTTCAGTAACTCACTTGCTGCAGTGTTTATCCTCAGTTCGACGTATTTGTTGTGCAACACCACGGCGACAAAGTCACCGCTGACCAGTTTCGATTCGGCAATGTACAGCAGCACAGAGTCGTCCAAGCTATTCGGGCGAACTGAGAACTTGATGTTCAGTTTCGATGGTCTTGGGGTGCTAGAAGAGAAAAACGTCCCAATAGAAGCAAATGCGACATAATCCTTTTCCGCTTACCTGTAAGCAGCATAACTGCCAACCTTAAACGACAGACTGGCCTCGTTCAAGTGCTCAATGTACTGACATCTGTCGCCGGTCTTGTTCAACGGACAATAGCACTCCATTCCGAGTTCGGTATTCTCACATCGTCCCGTTCCGCAAGTACCTGGTGTACACGAAGTACCTTCAATGGCACAGTTCCTTCCAGTGAATCCATCCTGGCAGATGCAAGTGTAACCCATCTCGGTTTGACTCTCTAGGCAAATGCCCTCGTTCTGGCATGGATCATCGGCGCATGGTTCACACGACGTAATACCCTCCTTGTACTTGGCATCCTTGTAGAGCTCGACAATTTGGTCTTGCAGTGTCAATCGGCTAATGCAACCAACAAAGCCGAACGTCTTTTCGACAGCTCCCTGCGGTACGTCCTCCCACTTTGGCACAGAGCCAATGTAAAGATCTTCAACCAGATCCAATGGAGAGATGTTCGACAGCAGTGGGAAGCCAACTGGATGCTGATCGTCGACTGTCATGTACCCATCTCGCCTGAAGCGGTTCACGCGAATCGTATGCCATTCGTCCAGAGTGATAGGTGCTTCCGCACGCATTACAACTGGCTTGCCATCGAAATCAAATCGGAACTCGGGATATCTGTCGTTCAGTGAGAGCGCTATGTAGTCGCCACTTCCCTTCTTCTGTCCATTGTAGAGCAGCAAGCCATGGGGTTGCTTGGGCCGGAATGTAATGTCAAAGTTGAACTTAAAGAATGAACTTGGCAGTGCTGGGAATGACATGTAGCTTCGTGGTGCCTGGTGGAAGTGAGGAATGGCGCCGGTGACGACTAGAATCGTGGGTTGATCGGTGGATTCACCATTGCTGGTGGCAGTGCATATGTAGGTTCCCGCATCACGAGCTTGAACGTCATCCAAACGAAGTTCACTCTGCGAAAAAAGACAACAAAATTAATTAAATTCTGTTCGGGGATTGGTAAACTTTGATCGACTTACGTTGTACAAGTCCTTTCCAGATTGGAGCGTGCCATATTGACGCGACCATCTGAATGAGGACGCGCTGTCTTCAGCGTCGCAGTTCAGTTTGACGTTACTGCCGACTTCGGCGTATTCAATCTTCGGTTGCTTGGACTTGCGCTTTGTATCCTCTGAAAGATAAGAATGGTTAAGGGATGGCTGGCAGTCTAGAAGAGCTAAGGATTTACCTGTGATATCGAGCTTGTAGCTGGTGGTGTAGAGGTCACCCTCGTCGGTCTTGCATTTGCATACGTACTCTCCAGCGTCAGAGGTGTCAGCGTTAGAGATAATCAGTTTGTTTCCTACTTGCTGTTAACGAAATGGGACGAGAATGGTAAAAGTTAGGATGAACAGAAAAGATAATGTAAATGGGAAGGAGTGCTAGATTTTAAAGGAATATGCCAGTTTTGAGTTACGGAAGAAGGGACCTAAAATTTCTATTATTCGCAGCTTTGCAGAACAGGCAACGTAAACTTCTAATTGCTGGACTGTAATTTTTTGCCTGTGCAGCCGACTTGAAAGGCTGCCAAGCAAGAATATGTTGAAGGTTTTAACAACCACTAATAGCATATGAACCCATTTGACTTCAATACTGTAACGACCTTTTTGAGAAGAATTTCGAAATTTATGTCAAGACCTAAGCAACTGGTGCTTTTTCTACATCCATCTACATCTGCCGAAAGACTCAGCGACTTGAGGGGTTAATTTAGAAATTGGTTCTTGAAGAACTTTGCTCTAACTACTGCTCTTCCTTACTACCGGAGGCTTCTGGACACTAAGCCTTCATGTGATTCAAGCAGAAGCAGAGTGAAGGCTAACAAACGAACGCCTTTTGAACTTATTTCGTCTCGCGAAAATAGCTGACATTCATCTGACATAAGGTCTGTTCCCTAACTACAAACAAAAATCAGAGAAATTCAGAGTCTAACGCAAAACTCCACTTTTAAGGAGTTTTACTCTAACTTCACGTATGAAACCCCAGTGGATATCCACTGAAGAATATCTCTAGGACACAAAGTCCCAGGTTTAGCAGAGCAAATTGATTCAAAATTGCTGATTCGAAGGAGATCTGCGCTCTTTAGAAGACCATTTCTGCGAATTATATTTTCTATTATTAAAGAACTGCATCATAAAACGGAAAGAATGGCAAAATTTAACTCCTTTGTGAGAAATGTGAGAATGGATGAAAAGACACAACCACGAAAATCCATGGACTGGGCAAGGATATGGATGTATGGTCTAAAAAGCCAAAGCCCGTCGACTGTAATGGGCATAAAAGGCGAATGAAAAATAACGTTTCGGCCAAGGACACGTGCCCGGTGTCCCAAAGAATGTCCCATGGAGATATTAACTTTATTTTTGCCGCGAAAACAAGCGAATATTGAACCTTTATGTAATTTTTGTCCTGCAGGCACTAGAAGTCTTGCGGGCATTTCTCCATTTAGGACGTTATAGGCTAGATGTCCAAAAGTCAATGGGTTCGCGATAAATCGATGTTCACTAATCAAGTTAAAGCTTAGTACGCTATTTTGGGAGCTAAATTTTAGCACCCATACAAAATTCTCTCCAAAATTTAGCTGAGGTAAATTTAAGCGGATTCCTTTAGCCAGGTGGTACGCAGCTCGACCTAAATTACCAGACTTTTGTTTCAGAATGTACTTGTACGTGTATCTGTCAAAATTTAACGCGCCCATTTAATGGATTGGCACATTTTCTCAAGCTAAATTTTGACAGATAGTTGTGCGTTTTCGTATTGCAATGAAGTTTGAAATCAGAGAGAGTTGAATTTAAATTTTAATTTGAAGTAAGATTTTCAAAGAACACTAGTTTTCTGTGACACTCATCCACGGCGTGCTCTATGTCAAAATTTAGATAGAAT
The DNA here is from genome assembly GCA_948293265.1 of Cheilosia impressa. NCBI lineage: Eukaryota > Metazoa > Arthropoda > Insecta > Diptera > Syrphidae > Cheilosia > Cheilosia impressa. The sequence continues at coordinate 7,067,056 of OX411882.1, forward strand.
TTTAGCTAATGTTTGGAGAGAAAAGTTGGAGCGCAGCTAAAATTTAGTTTGGCTCGAGCAGCGTTCTAAACTTAAAGTGAAAAGTTAATATTGGATTAGTAACGAATGTCAGATAAATAATATCTTTGAAAGGCACAGGAAAATATAACTTCGCATTTTGTTTCCCAGGAAGTTTGCACAATCTACATGAACGCATTCTCAAGAAATACATCTAGCCATTCGCATTTTGTTCTTCCGCGAGGGTTTTGGAGATTCACAGCCGATTTCTCCGATATATTCGGGGCAACACGTCAACCATCACGAAACGTTTTTCGTTCCATATAAAGGGTGTTATTGTGAATGACCCGCTTTTTCGGTAGCTGTCACTTTTGAAGCTTTTATTCCTTGATATTTGACAAGTAGAAACTGCATTACTAAAAAATGGAACGATACACGCTTCAACAACGCATTGAAATTATTAAAATTCATTACAAAAATGGTGAAAATCTTGCAGTCACAGTTCGCAAAACTGAAGCACATTGTCGGACCGCAATACAGAAATTGGTGGAAAAATTCGAGCTGCTGGGACAAGTTAGTGATGTGAAGAATAAAACCCGTGCACGTCGCTCAAGAACAACTGAGAATATTGCTGCTGTAGCCCAAAGTGTTGAAGAAAACCCAGGTTTGTCCATTCCTCGTCGTTCTTTGGAATTGGGCGTTCCACAAACGTCATTACACCGTATTTTGCATAAAGACTTGGGTCTCAAGGCTTATAAAGTTCAGTTTACACAAGAACTCAAGCCGGCCGATCATCAGCAACGAAACCATTGATCTTTTACGGGAAAAGTTTCCGGACCGTGTTATCTCTCGAAGATGTGGTCACAATTGGCCACCGAGATCTTGTGATTTAACACCTTGCGACTTCTTCCTTTGGGACCACGTGAAAGATAAGGTCTACGCCAACAGCCCAGCGTCGATTCAAGACCTCAAAGATAAAATTCGTGAGGCTATCGAGGACATAGGACAGCCACTTTACGATTTGGTTCTGGAAAATTTCATGAAAAGGATATGGTATGTATGCGTGCTCGTGGTGGCCATTTGGCTGATATTGTTTTTCATTTTTAACGGCATACCTTTCCTTTTATTGTGAAATAAACAATCGATCATTTATCTCAAAAAATGGCATTTTTCTTTAAATACCAAAATAACACCTCTTATTGGAGAACCCTTTACTTATGCTAACTTGTGAACGAACGAAATGTTCTTAATGGGAACCCGAAGCAAACGAAATGCGAATCGCCTGACAAATGCAGTACAGCTCAAATCGTCTGAGCGATATCGTTTCTTAAACTTTGATTTTTATATTCTGTACGAATTTTTTGGACTTTTGTCAGCTTTCATTGCATTTGTGGAAAATGAACTGGCTAAAGCTCTCAAACTCGTCATTTTTTCTAGTTTTGCAGGTCTATAGTTTCGACGATAATCGTCTGAAAAGTTACGGAATGAGTGTCCTGGTTACGGGTGGAACGATGGAAAGCAAATTCATATGCTCTTGCGAGTTGAATAATTTTTGCTCTTAATAATAGGTAACCAGAACTAACGTCTCTTTGAAATAAATCAATGAAGGAAATGACCAAACTTTTGTCAATTGGTTAATAAACAAAACTTACCCTTATGTGCAAAGGCAGTGGCTCTCCATCGGCTCGTTCCCACACTACTTCGGTGTAGCTATCATCCGAGGAGTAACACTCAACTTCAGTAGACTCTCCGATCCTCAAGTTCGAATGCTGTTGGTCCAACTTTAATACTGGCGCGTTCTCGTAGATCTTGTTGTCCGAAGATGTCGGCCATTGTGGTCGTGGTGGCGGTACTGCCGCTGCTATTTTTTTTTTCAATTTTTTTTTTAAAGTTTGTCGGAGTTTTTGTGTATAAATCCGATTGTGTGTGTTTTTTGTTTTATTTTTTTTTTAAGAGAAAAATCATTTTGTTGATGATAATCATGATGATTTCGATTTTGTATATCGAGTTGACATTGAGGCGAACAAAGAACAAACACATGTTTTGCGTTTTTTTTGTATTGATGATGATTTTTAGAGGCACAAAAACACACATAGGCGATATAATATAGAGTTTTTTTTTTTGTTTGAAAACATTGAGATATATGATGTCGATTGTTGCAGGTAGAGGATACAGTCACAAGAGAGATAGGAGAGAAAAAAAAATATAAACAAAAACAGATTAAGATTTGATCCTGATCAAATGAATTATGTTATAAATACAAAAACTAAAAAATCGTATACAGAGAAAATTTTGAAAATAAAAGGGAAACAGTTCAACGGATCTGTAAGATGAACTGTTTCGTGTCAGGGGTTTTTTTTTTTTTTTCTTTAAATAATATTTACATCTTATTTTATAAGAATTTCCAAATTAATAAAAACTCTAGCAGGCAATTAGTAATATTTTTTGTAAATTTCTACAAACGCAACTACAAGTTAAGTCCAAATAAAAGTTTTTGTATTTACATTTGGTTGGAGGGGTGTGTTTTGGGTTTTTTTTGCACATCGGGGGTTTGGGGAGGGACTTCGGGTGGGAGTTTCAAACCAATACCAGTTCAACAACAAATTTGAATTCATGCAATTTGTATAATGGAAAGCATAACACACAAGCAAAAAACGCAATAAATGTTTAAAATGAAAATCAAGCGAGTTGGAGAAAGGCAATTTTTATAGTTGCATATACTCGTACTTACTCAATGACAATCTAGAATACTATATATATGTACATTTAATAACCTTAATGCTAGAGGGTCTGTTTACAGTTTTCTATTCTAGAATATTGCACAATTAGATGTTTTACCGCATAGCTAATGTTAGAATAGATTTACCTCCATATGTATAAAAAAAAATTTACTTAAGTTAGTAAAGTAATAGACGTCAGTTTGCATAGAAAAAAATGTACTTTAGTTACTAAGATACCAGACGTCAGTTTGCATACAAAATTTTGACGTTTAATAACTACTGCGAACCCAATTCATTTAAAGCCAGGTATTTCTTTGACAAAAGTAGGTACATTATTAGTATGCAATGCATTTTGTTGGGGGTGGGGGGTTATCTACCAGATTAACGATGAAACGCCTTAAAACTGGTTTGACTACCATCTGTCAGATTTAAATGACAGATAGTGTGGTTCTTGTTATACGAAGTGCGAAGGGATTTTTGTAAGATATTGAAACGCATTGTCGAACGGGACGTGGTGACATGGCTGTCAATTAAATCAGGGTCAGCATTTTGTAGGGCTGGAACAAACGTTTTTGTGTAGACGCTGGATTTCCTTCTGTAACATACGTTAAATAAATCATTCGTGCGTAAAAATAATTGAACGTTTTTGACGTATAAAATGCTGACCCAGGCCTTCGTTCAGTGCAGTAGCTCAGGAAGTAGGAAAAATGTTTCCCAAATGTCAAAAGCAAGTTCGGCCGTATATAAGACGTTGGAACCTATTTAACTTTAAGCAGGGATATTAGTTTAAGTTAGGCGATATAGCAAAAGGCAATTTCCGTTTTTACTGTCTATGGTACGTTGGTCAAGCTAGAATAAAAAATCTGCCAGTGTAAATGCGCTAATCGGACTCTGAGTCTGAGTAAAGCTTAAGACAGCAACAGAAAAATGGAAAGTCTAGGGCAGGTCGGTTTACGAACTTCAGACACCTTAATGTCATGGTCGCGTTGAATAAAGAAATGTCAGAGTTCAAGTATCTGGTTTAGTAAGTCTGACAGGTGTCTGCCTTGATGTGTCTCAGTTTTGATTGGCTAAGATCGGTCAAATGAACAGCTTTTCCAGTTGACGTTTATGGATGGGGGTAGCTGACGAATCTAGGCAAGAAATTCGTGACTGCGTACTGAGTTGACAGTTCGCATATGTGGCTATGTAGGAAAAATGACGTTACCCACCAAGCAACTTCATTAAAATCAAGTAGAACAGTGGCACTTAAGTGGGTTGTTGAAAGCATCAACAACAATTCATTACTTTCCTTGGCACTCATTCCGTAACTTTTCAGACGATTATCGTTGAAACGATAGACCTCCAAAACTAGCAACTATGTGCTAAAATTACAAGTCTGAGGGCTTAATCCAGTCCATTTTCCACAAATATAATGAAAGCTGACTTTTGTCAAAAACATTCGAGCAGAACATGACTTATTTTGGGGATCAAAGTTTCAAAAACGATATCGTTTAGACGATCGTTGATATACAGAATGTGTCCCCTTGATACTTGCACATGAGCTCTGTAATTAATTTTTTAGGTGTTGCCAGTAGTTCATATTGAGGACAATGCTAATGAAGCAGGGATGTATTTCTGAACTTCGATCTAATAATAATTTTCACGGTAAATCTCATTAAATCATAATCATTAACAAAAAGTTGTCTATTGTGACCAACAAAATATTTAAGGTTAAGTTTGAAAATGTTTATTAGTAAGGCCCAGCTACTTCGCTGGTACTAATTATTTTCCGAAACCCTTCTGGGAGTCACACTTAGTACGTAATCTAATGAAAGCTGTCTAGTTGCAGGTAATGCGCGAAAGAAAACGAGTCACAATAGGTGCAACCATGTATATTGTGGAATAAATACTTATGTGGATATGGACAAGAGCTGTTTGCAAATCTATAAATATATAAATATATAAATATATTCTAAGAGCATCAAACCATACAAAAAACTTGGGGAGATCTCAATAGATATTTTATATAATTATATATATATTTTTTTAATTTGCGATTGTGAACTTCGGTAAATTGAAAATCAAAAATAGAATTACCTATTTATAAGTGAGGCCCAACGATTGTTTTTAAAAGTTTTACCCCCGTATTCATAAACGCTGTGTTAAATTTATCAACTGCTTACTCAGTTATGTCAAATTTTTGTAAGCTAACTGACGTCTGCTGGCTAACTCATTGTGCACATTCGTTTAGTAATACGGGGGTGTGTGTTTTTCCAGGCTGCATTTTCCGAAATGAAAATCGCGAACTTGTCCTTATAAAACTACCTATTGTGACCCTCAAAATTTAATGAATAAGTTTCTTTTTTTAATAAAGTTCAGAGTTTTAAAATTATAATTGTTTTTGACAACTAACTTTATGAAGTAAGTTCCGCATCATTTTTCTTCTCGTTATTATGAAGGTCACTGATGTATAATGTTCAATTGGAAGAGTTCAACTGACATATAATGTTCAATTGGAAGAATTCACTCTCCCTCAATTTTAAGCACAAGTGACTGCCAGAAATTTGGGGAATTAAATCTAGCTTTGACCAAATACCGTACATATAGACTTGTTTTCACTGGTTCTCACTTCTCGTTGTCAGATTTTCAACTTTTGAAATATTAACATTATTAATAGTAAGGGTTAAGGGACACTGTTACGAATTTTTCAAACGGCCGGCGATATTAAAAATTTAAGTTTACGAATTACATTACAGCTTTTGTTTTCTTTTTAACTTAAAACGACATTTTCAGGTCTGAATTATGTAGTAACCCCTATTCCCGTTGTCGCTTGTCGTTCTCTGAATTTAGTTCGGGGAATTTGTGTTTAGTTCTCGGTAATTTCAAATAGCGATTGCGTCAGATAACTCCCTGAACAAAATGTTACTGCAGACGAAACTGTATACTGCTCGCGTTTGCAGTTCGTCTCTCTGTACTCCGTTCAGGCATCGAGTGCTAAACGTCAATCGGCATAGGGAATAGGGCTTATTTTTTAGTGTTCTATTGTCTAACATATAGCGAAAAATATAATTTCTATAAAGTGCATACAAAATGAGCGTGTGTTCTATATGCGTGTTCTTCTATCTTCTACGCAAAAAAAAATAAATAAATTTTCTTTTTTATTTACTGTGCATGGTGACAGAGTGCAGAGGACTTGTGATACTTTTCTAATATCTCGTTTACTTTTCTATATCAAGTGTAGGTATACAGATTCAATGTGTGTTCATGTGTGTTGACTAAATACAAACTAAACAAAATTAAGCTTAAATTTAAATAATAGAAAAAAAATTAAACAAAAGTAAACGCAATAAAAAAAAAAAGAAATATTTAAAACAAACCACTAATTGATCTCGATCTGTATTGATCCTTTTTCCATCGCTTGAATCGGTTCGTTGAGTCTCGTGTGCAATTAAACTCATCCGAGTGATCGGTGCAATCGTAAATGCCATCGCACACCATGGACGCTTTGACACATGTATGCGGATGCGAGATGCATTTAAAGTCATTCGGTTCGCAAACGTATGCAACGGGTTTGGTTATGATGGTCTTTGGTTTCAGGTCTTTTCGGATCCAAATTTTGTGTGTTAATTTGGTTTTTGTCAAAATGCATACATGGTTGGGGGTCGGAACATTTTTTGTGTTAAAAATAAAATACATTTCAAGGACACAGGCATATTGTAAAATTAAGAAATAAAATATTTTGTACACAATCATTTCATTATTAAAGTTGAGCAAGAAGACAGGAAAATGGAAAAAAGAATAAAAAAAAATTAGAAAAAAATGTTTTGCTGCTTTGTTGGAGGAGAAAAATAAAATAAAACTTTCAAAAAAGAATTCAAAGAAGTTAGTCAACGGATTGTTTTTTTTTAAATATTTGAATAGCTATGTACAATAGAAATGGCTTTCAAATACTTTTTGTTTAGGTTATTTGTGAGGCAAAAAACACTTCAACTACTTGGTTACAAGGACACAAAGTTTATTTAAATGGTTATAGTGATGACGTTGCACGAGCTTTGGACGAGATTTCGTTCCTGTGACACAGAAATTAAAGAACAACGAATGGGAATGGATATTTTTGATTATTTGTTTTCAGTGTACGTGAAGGTATGGGCGCTAAATAGTGTTGGTGGAGATTTTTCAATGAATTGATTTTATTTCGAAGGTGCGATCGGATTATGTACTTTTTGGTTTTTGTTTTAAATTTAGTTGTTATTGGGGGCTGTAAATAGTAATACGTACACATTGAGACTTGGTTAAACAGAGAGAACACAATATGAGCTACACTGAGTTTACGCTACTTTTCTATACAGGAAACTATGAGGGGTTGTTGTACTGGAAAGGTTGAATTGAGTAGGGGCCACGTAGATGGAGACTTTAGGTTTCGCCACTGACATTGAAGAATGAAGATCGCTGGGTTTGTCTTGGGGAGCAGAAACTTTTGTAGTTCAACAGTAAAAGTCATGTGTATGGACAAAATTTGCACAGCTACGTGTATCAGAATCACTCACCCCTATCGGGAATACAATTTCCCTGGGAATGTTTCCCATTCAGCAATCTGATTTACATTGCTGACAAGGGAATTTATTCGCCATAACCCTGTGTGTTTGAAGGAAAAACTGAACTCAAAAACGTTGGGTAGGATTGTACCGTCAATTTAATTCAAACTCCGTCACGATACGTACAATCTTGGCTGAAAAAAATGCCACGAAACCTCCCTCCACTAAAATATCTGCACGGTTGAGCCCGCTGTCGGCGCAACTGACTTTCGACCTTAATTTATTTCGACTCGAATTTACAAAATCAGAGAACATAGCGACTTTATTGGTGTCACTCTAAGAAAATGTGATTGGTAAAGACTGACATCCGAAGACGGAGGCACATATGCAATACTAATGCCCAGCACTTGCCAGAATTGCAAGATTGTAAGCTTCTTAAGAACTGAACTGTTAGGGAATGAACCAGGCAGCTGTTAAACAGATTTTGCATCTAAAAATGGCGATAGACGAAGAACTAGGAACAAATTTAGATCGAAAGCGCTTAAAGAGTTGGAAGGGAACCCAAAAATTCGGTCTGATGACCCATCACTCCTTTGAACGTGTATGATCTGCAGGTTTTTAAAAACACTTACTGAAATGACTGAGTATATAAATTTCCCCGCCTACTTTTTTAGGTGCTTAAGCTCCCTGAGCGATCAGCCAGATTTTCAACAAGAATTTTCAGCCCAGAATATTCACAACGTTTATACTTTTGGGATCTGTGCAAATGCAGTTTTTGTCACAGAAGACAGAAGTAAAAGTCAAAGCTAACGCCAAAAAGGGTTCGATTGGTGTCCTCTGTGAACGAACAGCAAGCGACGAAATTAGTTTCTGTTTCCTTTTATCCGGAGTGACACTTTTTAAGCGAAAACACTAACCGCTGCACAACAAGTCCGACGCTGATGTAGGGAGTAGGAGGTTGTAAATGACAACGGCCTCAGAAGTAGTCCCTATATTAATGCAAACCTTTGCAAATATAATCTATGCAAAATAGGTAAGTAAAAATTGAAGCATTTTTCTTTGAATTGAGAGAGAAGATGATATTGAGCTTGAGGACAAGCACGCCATACAGACTGATACTAAGACACCAAAATGTAAGGAACAAGAATTTGGCAACTTATTAAGGCCCAAGAGTTTTAATATAGATAAACTAGGATTGGAGTAACCGAAAATCTCAAGCTTTATGAAGGCTTTAACTTAGATTGGAACACCAACCAGTGCAAGCAACGTTTTAGAACTGCCATCAGTCAACGGGCGTCATAATTGATCAGCAAGTCAGAAAGTCGAAGAGTCTTACTTGGTCTTACTTCATTACTACATTAGCCTGATCAAATTGTCTGGTTACAATCCAAGTAAATCGTGCGCTGCTTTTAGGAAGTTAAGACATCTTTGAGGGAGTTTTGGACATAAATCTTAAGTGTGCACTTTTTATAGCAGATTTGTAGTCACTAAATCCACGCGCGAATATCAACGTACAGGAACCCAGGATAGTGTCCAACTCAATATATTAGAAGCACTTTTGCGAAAATGTCAAAGACCACTGAAGCACGAAGATGAATGCGCAAATACAACACATTTTCGTAAGAACTTCATTCATAGAACTGCTGAGTAAGTGAACTGTCTAAGTCTCTAAATTTTGGCTACCTATATATGAAGAAAATCCAGAGAGACCACTTATTAGAGCTTGGCTCAATTTTGAGTGACAGACTTTTGAAAGGTTGTAAAATTCACCGAGTGTGTTCTTAGTAGTACCATTAAATTTAAAAAACGACCCTTGTCACATAGTTTTAACCTCGACAACATCTGGTTTAAGTCATTAAACAGCTTCGCAGTATTTTGTCAAAAAACAAATTGTTCTCTCTGTTGGGGAGGCTTAACAAAACGATGTAATGTTTCAAAGTAACATTTCGTTGCGAGAAAATCATCATCTTTATTGACATGTTTTGTTCTATAAAATGCGTCAATAGCCTAAAATTTTGAGCCCGATTTTATACGTTTATACAATTAACCTCATAACGTAGGTACAACTTGTTTAAATTAAATAGGGCCAAAAGCAAAGGGTGGCTAAAGCTGACTTCCAAAATCATGCCGCCTTTTGTCCCAACGAAGTAATTTTGACAGCTAATTGTAGCTTAAACCAATCAGCAGGTATTTGCTCAAGTTATTAAAATCGAACCGTTTTCATCTTCATTTTGCTTAAATAACTATATTTCACCTATGTCTTGCATCATTCAAAAATGTTTAATGGGGAAAGACATTTCATACAAATTCAGAGTTTTTGAACCTCACTTATTATGACACCGTTCGCTTTCTTTTCCATCTGTTGATGACAAAAATAAATCAGCAAAGGCTGATCCAGAAAGGGTCTATCGGGACGATCATAATCATTAGTTTACAATGTTTAACAGCTGGTCTATTTTAGTCACTTTTGAGTTGACATACTAAATGTACGACACGTTCGAAATATAAATACAACAAGTGCTAAATGTACGACATGTACTAAATGTTCCTAAATTTTGACATTTCAATTGTTCCCTTGATGTTTCTAGTAAAAGTAGCGTTTATCTGACGTTTGTGTTCAGGTACATCTAGTCTTGACGAATCTACTTGAATTAAGACTTGATTTTTAAATGTGCCCTACGACTTCTGCATGAACTATCAAAAAACAGAAGTAAAATGTTTTCTCGCAAAATTAGTCATAAGCGTACAGTGACTAAAAAATGAAACCTATCAGCTTGACGTTTATAAGGCTAGAAGAGAGATTTCTACACACAAGTTTTCTCTCAGACAGCAAGGCAGCTCTTAAGGCATTAAGATCGTATTCTATTAGATCAAAGCTGGTTTGGGAATGTTTCAATCTCCTCGAAGATCTGGCCAACGACAACACAGTCACCGTTGCTTGGATACCAGGTCATGAGGGATTTTATGGCAATGAACGAGCAGATTGCCTGGCGAGAAGAGGCGCATCACGGCTACGCACTGGTCCTGAGCCCTACATCGGGTTACGCATGAGTTACGTTCACTCGAAATTCAGGAAATGGGAAGATGATCATCTTGCCGAATACTGGACTGAATCCAAAGGACAGAGACAGGCAAAAAGATTGCTAAGCCCAGCTCGTAGTAAGACAAAAAAGTTACTTGAGCTAAGCAAAGAAGATCTAAGAATCCTAACGGGTTATCTTACGGGTCACTGGCCACTAAGATACCATCTCAAAAAAATGGGACTTTCCGAAGATGACTCCTGTCGAATATGCGGAAAAGAAGAAGAGACAATGGAACACATACTCTGCGAATGCCCTGCTGTGGCAAGGGGCAGAACGATCCATATGCAGGGGGCGTTTTTAAGTCCTGTAGATATAGAAAACATGGGACCAAGAAGGGTACTGAGGTTTATAAAGAGCCTCGACAACTCCCTGGGTTAAATAATAGAGGCCAACACAAAAGATCTCTTCTGGTCGCAGTGTACAGGGCAATACAATACACAAGTTTGTTGTTGAAAACCAATTACGCAGCAAGGAAGATTCTGGCCTAGCCTTGCCATCCGTCCGGGTTTTCCCGGACATGTACTCTTTTTTGCCTCTGCGGGGAACGTCCGGTATAGTTTTAATAAAGTGTCCGGTATTGTGTTTTCACACTAAAATCAAGTAAGGAACAGAACTAATAATTCAGATGTGAAAATTCGAAACGAACAGAACTTTTGAGTCGTCAAACGTCAAAACAATCATTGTGTTGGATTTGCAAATGATTTTAATGTGAAAGTAAATGAATTTGGATTGAAAATGTTTTGTTTTTTTTCTCCTAGTTTTGTACTCTTTTTCTGATCGTCATTTGTCGGAGAAAGTCCGGTATTTGGAACAGTTTGTACTACTTTCACCAAAAACCATCTGGCAACACTATTCTGGCCGAAATTGGCTACATTTGCTTTGACTATATTTAATACTTTTATTGCCTAAGTTTTATGGCTTCCGACTTTTTGCGTTTCAAAAAAATCAACCTTCTCCAGTACAACCAGCCTACAGATATTAAATATATATTTACAACTACACAACTGAGTTAAGGTACCGACAAAACTAATGGATTTTGTTGTTATTGGATGAAAAGTACATCTAAAGCTAAAATAGAACTGCTTAACTTACTGCTAAGGCAGAACATACCAATATAAAGACTTCTACCAAACACACAGCCTGTTCATCTTTTTACCAACCAAAATTTCGAATCTGCCCTACCAGATACAAGTACGCAACACTTCTACACAAAAAAAAATTGTAATCTATAGAAAAATCAATGCGACTCGAGAAAATTTCGCCAATCAAAAATATCTTCATGGAATTAAATTTGGTGCCAAACAAATAACAGAGCCACCATAAACTTTTCTCTTCTACACTGAAACAAAAAACATGGGAAACTACCGCCACAAAAGAGATACAGTACAAAAAATATTTATATAATAAGATTACTTTGAATTTTTTATGTAAATCTACTTTAAACATGAATGGCAACGTTTTATCTACGATTAAAATAAATAGGAAATAAATAATTTTTTTTTTCGAAATTTTTTGTTTTTTTTGTTTAAGAAAAATTAAGTTGAGAACACACCTGTACAGATATAGAAAATCATGCAAACAACCTCATTTTTGCTGAGACGTCCTGTTTTTGCGAATCATACACACGATATGCAATATAGATGGGGTTGGATCGGTATGAGTATTTATATAGATTTACATTTGTTTAGTCCCAGTTCGTTAGTTTTTTTTTTATGTATTTTTTTTTTGTCATTTGCAGTAGAGTAGTAGAGACAGAGTTGGAATATGTTTTTTTTTTTTGTTTAACAAAATTGTTTTTGATCAGAGTTCAATGTATACAAAAGGAAGATCGAGGAAAGAAAAAAAAGAGAAAGTAGAATAAGTAAAATATAGTTTTGTTTATACATAAAATAAATAAGAAACAAGATTATGCAAGTTTATAGTATATAAATGGAGTTTTGAACTCAAAAATATATAACTCCTATAAAGAATAAAATTTTGAACTGATTTATACTTAATATTTTGGTTACAAACAAAAAAGAAAAAAAAATTGCAAGTGTTGGTGCGGAAATCAAGAGTGCAATAAAATAAAATAGTATTTTTTTTCTTAGTACATATAGACGACTATGTTTACATAATATTCAGAAGGCGAGACAGGTTATTTACACAACGACACAGTTTACAACACAGATCAACTTAAAGAAGAACAGCTTTTGCGGAAATGAGCAACTGAGCTGAAATAAAGTGGAATGAGGGGTGCACGTGTAATATGACAATTTAGGATCGATCAACTTGGGAAATGGACCAAGTCACTGCATTCTGTTTTAAGGCGGGTTGAGTTAAATAATTCTGTTAGGTCAGTTTTTGCAACTTTTCAGGAGAACGATATATGTTTGGCTTCCGATTTCAAATCAAGTATAAAATAGACTTGTATCATTTTTCTTTTGTGTGTAGTTCATAAACCGTAAAAGATAAAAATACGAAAAACTATGACAGATAGAATCGCTTATTGCGCATCAGATTGTGTTGAAATCTCATGATGTTATTCCGACTTATGATGTTATTCCTTGTTGCCACAGATTTTTCTCTGACGCATGTTTTATGACACTTTTGTGGTGAACAAGTCAACAGGTAGACAAAAAAAATGGTTCCACACATCCGTCTTATTTCTGACTTATTTCTGACAGAAATGATACTTATGCGTTTATCTTTGCTTTAAATTATAACAATCTTGATTCATTTTCTGAGTTAGCTGCTAACAGATTTTTATGTTCCAGAAGGCTGATAACATTTTATCACGCTGGCAAATCTTTTGACGTTTTGTAAAAAAGTACTAGACTTCAGTTGAAGTGAAGTTTGAAAATTTTCTTTTCAAATCATAAATTATATTGACAAATCGACTCAACGTATCTCCGCGGTTGCTTTGCTTTGGTTCTCTTTAAAATTTTAAATTAAATTGGTAGAGTTATTTTAACCAAATGATGACTGATCTAAGGAGACAGTATTCTAGCTTAAGCCAACCTGCGGTTACAATTCATTTGCATGTCGTCACCACAATATAGGTACGCCTGGATTTTAAAATCCAACTGTGGGCACAGTGACTAAGTGGACAACTGATGCAAAAACTAAAATTATGACAAGCATCAGAGAATAACTGTCAAAAAAAAAGTGCGAAAATGTTGGTTACTTTAATTCGTCCAAAAATGAATTTCTTATAATATAAGGTATGATGGTCTGCTTAGAGGGTTAGGGCCTACCTGTTTTGGACCTACCATTAGAATTTATTTGATTTTCATCAAAAATTATTAACGACCATCTTGCAAACTTCAATAAATTTTGGTGGTGAATAAATTATCTTCCATTTTAACACAATTAGAACACAAGAACTTTAGCCAGGGTTGGAGAACCTTATTAGAGCTTCGTGCCATTTAAAAAAAAAATAAATAATTTGAAGTGTCTTTGGCGGGCCATCATACAGTCTTGATCTAGTTTTCTTGTGACTACTAGGAAGAAAAATAAATGATTTTAATAAGAAACAAATTTCAGATTAACAAAACACAGAGAAACAATCGGATTTCTCAATTAGTGACGTACCAGTAATAATTCGTCGCGTGCCATTGATGCCATGGGTTCGCAAAATGCCTGATAAACTTAGAAGGAACCGCACGTGAACGAAACGCATGAGTAGTTGCTATACGTCAAAAGTATGGAAGTAATGTCTTTTTGCGGATGAGTAAGTCCATTCAATTGAAGGCATATACTAGACAGAGGTCGATTTTGGAAGATCTAGTTAGTAACAGCGATAGCAAATCAAATTGGGGATTGACAGTGACAAAAGTTTAGCAAACATTGAAACTATTGGAAGACTTGACAGCATCAAATGAAGTATGTCAAAGAACTTGAAGCGCATCGCAAGTAATATGCTCTTAAGGGTTCTTTTGATCTATAAAATAAAAAAAAAATATTTAGGATTCCTCCTCTTTTTGAGGTAGAAATAGATTGAGAATACTGAGAATATATAAACAGACGTCGTTTTGGACCACACCGGAATAAGCGGCTTGTGCAAACGATGACTAGTCTGCTAATGGGAGTGAAACTTTTACTATAAAAAGAGCAAAAGCTTGAACTAGGTACGTATTTCACTGAAATAAAATCAATCCCGTTCTATTCAAGTGTCAAACCATGAATGACAGCCATCTGACGGTAGATTTTAAAAGTTGTCGTCAAATAAACCTTTTGTTATAAGCATCAAACAACTTCTAAAAAAAAGCCAGTGAAGGTCTCATACGTGTGCAACGTTTTGTCAGTTATTTTTTAACTTAAGCTTGTCATAATTGGGACACGATTTAAATAAAACTATTAACTGGACAATAATTATCCGGCATAAAAGTGTGCTTAGGATTTGAACTGAAAGAGGAGTCCGTAGATGGGTATGAAGAAATCCTCCAAGTAGCAACAGACGGTTTTAAAAATAAATATTTTGCAAATGGAAGTTAGGGCAAACCAGACTGGGTCAAACAAAATGACAATGACATGTTTAATTTACAAAATGTTGGGCAGTAAGATAATCTCAAATTCTTGCCCTTTTTCAGCAAACCAATTCAGAATGAATAGTCAGAATAAGTCGATCTCAAGAGGGGTCTGCAAGGCTGCAGTATAAGGCCAATATTGTTTTTATTTGGTCTTCATTATCTTAAGCACTTATACACACACGTTTTTAATTTTACTAGGAGTAGTAGATTTTAACAATCCTAATGAGTCAAAGACTTTGAAAATTCTCCATTACAAAACTTTTGTTTGAAGGATTTCGTAAAGTAGAGGGCCCAAAAAAATCGTATGTTTTGAATTTCGCTAGAGGGACTATGATCCGTATCATCAATGGGCTATCACCTCCAATTCGGTATGAATTCAGTGCTATTTGAGTAAAGGATCGAAGGGGTATTAGTGCCAGATAAATAATGCCAACAGGCAATTTTCTATTTTGATATCAAAGACCTTCGGTACAATATTAGCGATATACCGGTGTCAAATAAGGTGGTCTTTGAGTGCCCAAAAAGACGTTGACCGGCAATGAACTACCTTCATATATTATGAACTACCTTCATATATAAAAGAGGTCCGATACCTCAAAGCCCAGTAACTTAAGGTCTCGCTGCATGCAATTTTGCAACTGGTTAAGGAATATGCTAAATGCATTTAGCACAAGCAAATTTAGTAACACCCACCTTCATTTGAATGCACTTAATCATTTTAAGTAAATTAAGCAGGAGGACAATTTATCAAACGGAAACATGTATGAGCTCCGGTTTAGTTCAGACCGTTCTTTTCCACATTTTGCAATTTGTATAAAAATCCTACTTAAACTCAAACTTATATAAAATAATCATAAATCGCGAATGACTTGCATGCAAGGTTTAATGTATTTTTTAATGAAATGCAAAAATAAAAATAAAAGAAAAACACAAACAAAAAAGGAGCCGAAGAAGAGAAAGAAGAGAAGAACTAATAAAAAGAAAACTCCACCGACAATCACAGGGAGGAAAATAGAACGCAGTCACCACAGAGTAACTTAAGAAGACACCACAACCAATTGTAAATAAAAAAACAAACAAAATTTCTAACGAAAAAATAAACTAAAACAAACAAATTTTAATAATTGTTCTTATTTTCACAAAACTTTGCTTGCCGACAACATTTAAACTTAAGCCAATTAAACAAATTCAATAAAAACAAAAAAAAAAAAACAAAATCAATTAAACATACAGAGGGATCTATCATCCCTCTCTTTCTAAGAACAAAGGACCACCGTATAAAAATACCAAATTGCTGTTTAAACAAATTATACATTTTTCCACTCAGAAAGAAAATAATAGCGAAAAAAAATATAAACACGATTACACAAATAAACAAAGAGAGAAAAAAACGTACTAATTTTTAGCAGTAAAACAAACAAAAAGTGTAAAATTAAAAAATGTTATTTATATATGTATATAGGTATTATATTATTATTAATTGTGTTTCATTATATTTAAATAATATATATATATATATAAAAAAATGGCAGCCAGTAGTTATATATATAATTCTTGTTGTTAATACAAAACGACAAATCATAAACGCTCTAAGTTAAAGACAAAAAAGAAAGGTTAAACGTTAGGCTAAAAAATTACTTGTTATGTTAATAAATTTCTTTTCCTTATGCTTAAATATTTATAGTATATATATAAATGTTTAGGTTTAGTAATTTGTATATAATTATGTTTATATTCTCGTTGATATGGCATGCATTCGACATTTTGTAGCTCTTTTTGGCAAACAAAAATAAAAAAACACAAATATTTTCAAAGGTCCTTGGTCGAGTTTCAGCGTATTTTGGTTTTTTGATAAAGAAACGAAATGAAATTCACCACTTTGCATCAATCAAAGTAAGGCATTTCTCTTCACGTTTCTTTCTTCTTCTCATTTTCCAATGAATTTCGTTTAGATGCTGAACTCCCACCACCGATTTGTTAATTCGTGTAGGTGTCTGTGTGTGTGTTGTAGTTAATTATTATGTTTTTTTGTTTTTGTTTAAGTAAAATCAGGCAAGGAATCAATTTTCTTTTCAGCTTAGATAGATGTTTTTCCTTTTCATTGTTTAAATATAAAATTTACTAGTAAGATATTCTTTTTTTTTTACGTCTTAAAGTTGTCTAGTATTTTAATTTTTTTCGTTTGTTTTAAACAAAAATTTACTTCGCTCGATCGTTATAAGATAATTAATAAGAATTTCGTTTTCTATGCGTACGGCTACGGCGTTGTCGATACTCACGCTTAATGATGACGTCAACATAGCTGGGGTTGGTATAAGCACGCGTTAATGAGTTGTAAAGTTCGCAAATGTAACGGCCCTGGTCTTCTGGACGCACCTCACGCAGGTAGAGTTCTTGGTCCCTGATGGCTGCGTGTTCTGGCACTGGCTTTCCGTCGATGCGACGCCAAGTGAACTGGAAAGTTTGAATAAAGGCGGTTAAAGGTTTATATACAAATGAATTAAATAAGGTAAAAAAACAAATTTGAGATGGAAAACTGAAATGTTAACAAAGTTGTGAACGAATATGGGTGTTGCATTTTATTCAAAGATTTCTTTGGGGAAACTTTTACACAGTTTCAAAGCGTCTTCAACTAAATTTACAAGTTTCCAATGAGAGCTGGTTTCATCTACGAGTTCACTTTGATTCCAGATTCCGGTACTTAAGAATTTTCGTTTAAAGGTTGCGTAAATCAATAGGAACTTTTGGATACCTAGTTTATGTAGAAAGTCAACTAGAATTGTCTGGACCAGAGGTACCTAATCGAACGCGTGAAATTGACTTGCCAACTAGATGCCAACTTGAATTGTCACTTAGGCTACTGTTCCAAGTTGTGAAATATAAGCTAGAAGAACAATAACCCCCCGTATTAATAAACACACAGTTACGTAAAATGTTTGTACATTATCTGACGTCTTGTATGTAGCTAAATTATTTGTCCGCATTGGTTATGTGTAAGTTACTTGGATCACGTTGTTGTTACCAATGTCACTCTTTACCTGCACGCATACACACTTTTCATTGTAAGAGCGCTATGTAAATACCCTTAACGTTGTTGGATGGCGCAATGATCTCCCGCTTTGACTGTCAAGTCCTAAAAATTTTCGTTGGTTAAGTTAACAACGTTCCAAGGGAACGGCACTTAGATGAAATTCGAAATGCCAACTGAGTATTTCGACAGAATATTCTTGTAAAAACTAATCTGCTACCTCCCTCCGTCAACTTAAATTTAGCAACTGGTCATATGATCAATCTAGATCAACCAAAATACAAACAAATGCTGGCAAACTCCTGTCAGATTTACTTCACATCAGAGCTCAGAATTTGTGTTTATTTTTTCGTTCAGAGCATGATCAGAGCGCGCTCTATGAGCTCAGAATAAATTGACTGAGCAGGCTGAGTGAAAAGCTGATTACACTCTTCTAAACAATATTGCGCAAAGGGTGAGGGTACTTGAAATCTTAAATCTTCTTGAATACGTTCTGACAGCGGCACATGCTTATTTGGAGTGGCATTTGAATCAAATTTGCACCTCTGCGAGAGATAACCATTCCCTCAAACTCGTGCAGAATGTCAATAATGGCGGCAGCTGTGTGGCACGTAGTCCCGCCCTGCAGGAACTACATGTCACATCGGACATAGCTCCGAAGCCCAGTCATTAAACTGAGGATCAGTTGGATCTTTAAGTCTGAAGGCCGACTTTTTGTGGACGGCGTGGAATTGAGTGCCGCGGATTTTCATGTACACTTTCACGGACCGCGGCAATGTTATTAGGCCGGTCTGGCGTTCCTTTGACATATGGGTGTTGGCTGATTGTTTACCGAAACGGTTGCCTCGAATTTCACCACCAAACGTTGCAGAGTCGACTTTGAACGGGAACCGCGTCTGCAGTAAGTTTGGAGTGACGGACAATCATAGCTAGGAGTGGCGGTTAATTTAAAAACCGAAGTAGCACTATGTGCCGTTTTGTTACCTCAACTCATTTGACCCGGTTGTTTAAAGAATGGTTGAGTAGGAGTAGTTTATATCCAGCCTGTGGAATTCAAAAAGGTAATCAGTTCTCTATTACTACTCTTCGAGACCTCCTCAAGGGAGTCGAAGAAGGGTTTACCCAAGGATCGCTTGGAACAGGACCTCCTTTAGAAGTTTGCAAAAGGAACAGCAAGTGTTTATTTAGTTGCTTATTGGAACCTACGTATTTATTAATAATGTCAAATTTAAGATTCACCGCCTTGTATGGCCTTGCATTTTTGGGTTCAAATATCAGCCATTTTGTGTTCGTTGACAGTCGTTTGCAGCGAAACCAACCACGTACTTGAAAATTATAGAGTTGTAAGCATGTGTGTTTGCGAAGAGATGAAGCTGCCGCACAGATGTGGATGCACAACTGATGGAGGATGGAGCTTCCAAAAAGCACACAAATGCTGATGTTCGATGCTCCATGTTTTTCGAAAAACGTGAGATTTGGAAAACTATTCATTTGTGCACAACGAAAAACTACATTAGGCATTGGTTAAAGGATGGTTACAGAATTGGCGGACGAGTTTATAGCTATCCCGAAAATGGGTCAGTTAAATCCAAGGAAACAATAAGCCCATCAAGAAAAATCCGACTGCAAGAAAACCATCCGTAGACACTTGACTTATGTGGTATTCGATTGGGTTTCTCAGAGCACTTTTGTTTGCTGTAGATTACTTTTTATGTTTGAATGGTACAAAAAAAAGCAATCTTTTGCGAATCTGAATTTTTTCTCAGAGTTGCTTCAGATTTACCAATCCAAGTGCGTTGGAGTTTGACATCTGGTGGAGTTTGTTTAAGTTATCTTGGAAGCGTATTACTTCGATCGAAATGCGTTTAACTATTGACAGCTTATATACCTATACTTAACTCCATGATAAGAACTGTGGAATGTGGATCATTTTATACATGAATAAAATATTGGATATGACGCGAAATCTTAAATGTAATGTCCACCTCAATTTCATCTCCAAGCAAATTGTATTGTTTCAGAAGGTAATTCATTTATGCTCTGAGGTATCTTCAGTACTCCTTCTTTCATCGATATGAATGATAGCTAAAGAGATGTTATGTTTCATTTTTGTTTGTGGCCCACCAGACACCTAAGCAACTAAGCAACGCCCTTAAGAGAATGTTCCTGGTGTTTGGTGCAGAGGAGCGGAAATAGAAAATACCGATTGGGTGATGGTTCTTAAGACTACATTTCGTCCATTGAAACACAAAGGCGCAAGTAACAAAAACCCTATTGTGAGATTATTACATAAAGCAACTTGTTAAAGAAAGTTCTTTGACATCACAAAAGGTCGCAAGTGAATTTGAACCCATTTTTGAGTTCTGGGGCGCAAGTTATATTTTGTGATTGTTTCGGAGCAGGAATAGCACGAATAACTCAGAAAACTTGACAAAATACCAGTTCTAAATAATTTTTAAAACAATAAAAATATTTGGTCAGTAAGAAAACCCGAAAAATGTCAACATTCTTCAACGAAGGGATATCCTTTTTTATACCCTCCACAGGAAGGTATATTCACTTTGCCAATACATTTGTAACGCCAAGAAGGAGTCACCGGAGACCTCATAAAGTGTATATATTCTGAATAAGGATGACATTCTGAATCGATTTAGCCATGTCCGTCTGTCTGTCTGTCTGTCTGTCTGTTGAAAGCACGATAGCGCCCAAAGTAATTGATGTAGGTGAATGAAATTTGGTGAGAGCACTTATTTTTATCAGCGTCGTCAGGTTGATATTGAAAACGGGCTATGTCGGTCAAGTAGTTCTGGTACCTCCCATACAAAACCAATATTGGACCCATTTGTCTCTCTGTCTGTTGAAAGCACTATGGCGCCCAAAGCAATCGACGTAGGTGAATGAAATTTAATGAAAGGACTTCTTTTTA
This sequence comes from Cheilosia impressa, assembly GCA_948293265.1. Classification (NCBI taxonomy): domain Eukaryota; kingdom Metazoa; phylum Arthropoda; class Insecta; order Diptera; family Syrphidae; genus Cheilosia; species Cheilosia impressa. The sequence continues at coordinate 7,087,838 of OX411882.1, forward strand.
TCGTCGTTAGGTTGGTATTAAAAATGGGCTATGTCGGTCAAGAAGTTCTGGTATTTTGTAGAGGGTATCAAAGCATCGGCCAGGCCGATGATAACACTTTTACTTGTTTCTTTTTGCTCTCCAGTAAAATTGGTAATTATCACTTACGCCCCTTTGATGGACGATTTAACAATAATTAACCGAAAAGATTATTCGCTTTTTCCAATTCATTATAATATTTTTCAAAAGAGTTGTGAGACTCGGTGGCGTATGCGCAATATTTTGTTAATTTCACGATTGTTATTTCTTTTTATGTCCAAGACGTGCTATCTTTCTTTAACGTTTTTCAGCACTTAAATTGAGAAACCAACCATTTAAGGCACATGGAGCTTATGGTCCCCTGATTTGTAAAGTATGCTAATGTTGGTTTCCAAAACAGCTGTAACTAGCGTTCGATCTAGACGTTCACGGAATTGACACGAAATATTTTGTATTAATGGATATTACAAATACGTCCATAATTTCAACAGCGGCTGATATAAGAAGCTCTCATATGCTTGAGAGGCGGAATATAACATCCCGCCAAATTATAAAGAACGACTTGTCGGATAGGCTCTTCAGCACAATTTTAGTGTTATATATTGGGACCCCTGATCTTAGAACAAGCTTTGATCGAACTTTTAAAAGAATACGTAAACGAGATGTCTAAAAGAAGTGATATGAATATATCAAAGCACAAGCGATCCCACTTTCTCAATACTGACGGCGCCCATTTGGCCGATATCAGCTTCTCGACTTGACCAATAAAATTCTAAAGGTTCAAATAAACATAATCAAAAAACAGAATCGAAGTTTTTCAAATAGAAAAAAAATTAGAGCCAAACAACATCGGATGACTTCTTTTGGCCCACCCTGTATAACCTCTACCTCAGAGTTGGCAGCTATGAGTATGAAAGCTAGAGACATGAAAGGCATCAAAATCAGTCAAGAGCCTGGTACTTTTATGAAAGTAAATGACCAATATTGTTTCGAACAGGTGCAAGGGCAGACAGTTCATATAGAGCTAAATAAACACGAAATGTCGATCTAACGCAACGTGCTCAGAAAAATTCTTCTATTAAAAAGCCAAATCATCTATGACCATAGTACTTAAAGGTTTTCACTACTAACAGATGTATTCAACAAAAGACACTCTGCTCCCACTCAACGAGTGTCCAATGAATTAATATGGAAATATTATAATCGCAACACTTACGGTGATGTAGGATGGAAGTGGCTCCCTTGGTGCCTTAATGTCACACGTCAACCTCACGCCTTCACCTTCGTTGATTTCGTAACGTCGAGTATTTGCTGGTTGTTCAACTGGAGCCCCACGGTTCACAACAACCTCGGCTACCTTGGTAGTGTTGCCGTATGCGTTGATCGCCGAACAGTAGTAACGTCCAGCGTCGGCGGGTGTAATTGCATTGAATCTCAGGTATTGTCCGTCTGTTCGGACGGATCTACAAAAAAAAAATCCCACGTCAATACGACTTTTTTGTAAACACACTCAAACTCTTTCTTACGATGGCAATGGACGATTGTTGTCGGCATACCAGGTAACCTCAATTGGCTGCGCTCCGGTTACCTCGCAAAGCATTTCAACATTTTCGTTGGCTCGCACATTGATGGGCATCTCTGGGTGGAATGTAATGCGTGGAATGGGCGATAGAACCAATTCAGCAATAACGAATGTCACTGGTTTGCCGCGTGGATCGTAGGCACTGCAACGATACTGACCAACGGCATCAGATTCAATTCGGCTGATAATTAAGTTGTTCCTATCTAGACGTGAGCTTCTTGGCAAAGGTCGTCCGTCGACACGTTCCCATCTGGTTTGCAGGTGCGGCGAGTTCTCTGCGAAGGACATAAATAGGAAGGTCATACGGTCCTCGAGACGCGCGTTTCTTTGTAATGAACATACCAATGTCACAGCTTAGGGTAGCGGTGTCACCGATTTCCACACGATAAACGGAGTTGGTTGCATCTGGTGGAGGTGGTTGTGGCCGATATACTGGACGGTTTGTTTGTGGCAGATCTACATCACTGAGTCCTAAGCGAAAGAAACGAAAACAAATTGTTAAAAGCATTCTTATATAGATTGATGCGGTCGGGTTGATATTACCAGCTTTGGCACTCTTGCCTAGGTTCACCCGCAGCATAAAGTCAAGAGAATTACTTAGTAGAATATCGAGTCCGCGTTCCGCAGCTCATGTGAAAGCTCTGTACATTGTTTCATTTACAATGCGGTATGATACAGATTATACAGATGCTTTAATATGAACTACAGAGCACGGATATGGATCGACTGTCTGCCCACTTACCGGTATCACCTCGACGAGGAACAACGCGTACGCTGACATACTTGGCATCCTCTCCAGCTTCGTTGCTTGCCTGGCAGATATATACCTTGCCGTCCTTTATTGTGACGCGATAGATTTCAAGAACTGCTTGTGAGGAGACCGAGAACGGTTGTATTCTGGTATCAATCTCAGTTGTCTGTCCATCAAGCCATTGGACCGACGGACTCGGAGTGCCGGTGGCTGAGCATACAATCTTGAGCTCATCTCCTTCGGTTACTTCGATATCTTCGTCGCGGGGCTCAAGCGTGATCACCGGTGCTTCTTGGACAGTGATGCTAATGGTGCCAGTGACCTTGCCGACGATATTCTCAGCAATGCACTCGTATTCACCAGCATCGGATAGTACTAGGTCAGTAATTCTAAAGAAAGGAGGCATCAGAATGTAATAGACCCTTCGAGACCTTTACTTACGTTCCAGTTCCTGGATAATCCTCCTTGAATCGTGACGGCAAGGGATAGCCATCAACTCGCCGCCAAGTCAGCTTGGGTGTTGGTATTCCGGACACAAAGTGACAACTCAACGATGCCGCGTCGCCGACAGATAACTTTTGCGGCTCTGTTGGATAAAGCTCAATAGATGGACGCTCACGGGCTGCAATCAAGTAAATAATTGATGAGCATATAACAAGAAGTAGATAGAGATTTGGAACAATCGTATTACCGACTCCAGTTTTGAAAGCTTAGTTTGGTTAAATAATTTTGATTTTGTTTTAATGAAATCGTGAGGTTATCTTTTCGACAAACAGTATGGCAGACAAAAATTAAATTAAAAATAAAAAAAATTCTTACGTTCAACATCGATTGTGGTGCCAGCTTGATCAGAGCCGAGAGGACTTTCTGCAACGCAGAGGAAGACGCCACGGTTTGAGGGCTGTGCGTTGATAATGCGCAGCACGTTGCCGGTTTGTTGGATATTGGAGTCGAGGGTATCATGAACTTTGGTCCATTTGATTGTTGGATATGGGGTGCCACTGGCTTCACATGTGATGCTAAAGTCTTGACCTTGAGTGATAAGGTGATCCGCTTGCAGTGGCTTAACTGTCGGTGGAACTCTGAAACGAAAGGAAAGTTAACTGACACTCTACTGTGAGGTGACTTGCAACACTTACCCTCCTGGACCGCCACCGCCGCCGCCTCCGCCGATAACAACCTGTCTTTCTTCAATAGTGACGTAGGACGTGGACGTGTAATTCCTTCTGGCACGCTGGTCCATTCCAGTACAAATGTATCGGCCTGTATCGCGAAGCGAAGAGTCTCGAATAACGAGCTCATTACCATTGACCACAAAGTTTCTATGCCATCTTACAGGAGCGCCGTCCTTGGTCCAATCATAGATCAGAACTGCCTGAGTTCTGGGTTGGCAAACAAGTCGAACGGTATCGCCAATAACACCCTGGAACTGTGGTGGTTCAATGAAGACCAGATCACGAGATGGTGGTGGTGGTGTTGGCGTAGGTTGTGGAGCTTGATTTACATAGATATTGACGGTACGTTCAGCGGTTCCAATTGGATTTGCTGCATAGCAGCGATATGCGCCCTCATCGGACTTGCGAACAGAGGAGAAGACAATGCGGTCGCCTTCGACGTGCGCGTCGCGGGATAAAGTTCCACCGAGGCGAGTCCATGAGACAGTGGGTTGGGGATTTCCTTCGGCTTCGCAATCGATTTCAAACGGACGGTACTCGTCAACTGTCACATATGGTGTGTTGAGGTTGATAACCGGTGCAGATTCTTGGCTTCGCGCTGTGAAAAGGATTTTAATATTAGCAAAGTCACGAAAAATGGTGATGGTTTGCAGAGGGCCGAACTGAGCTGAATTGGAGTTCTATTTCGTTTAAGCTTTTCAGGAGGTTTCTAATAAAACACAAAATGTGCCTGCCTGATGTTGAAACACAACGCACCTCAGCTGAATAGCTTAATTTGTAATTCAATATCATATTTAGAGGTCCTTTTTAGCAGAAAACCTTTCCAGCTCGAAGAAAATGCAATTCAGCTGAGCTGAATACGAATGGGATAAATTTTGTACCTAGTCTAATTTCACATAATGTGAATATGTATGTAAAAAATATCCCAGCTTAACCGAATAGCTTAATTTGTGGCTAAAATATCATATTTAGCTTTTTTTTAACATAAATCCTTTCCAACTCTAGGAAAACTCAATTCAGCTGAGCTGAATAGCTTAATTTTCAACTGAATATCATATTCAGCGGCTTAAATGTAACAGAAACCCTTCCGAACACAATTCAGCTCAGCTGAATTACATATTTTAAGCATTTTCACTACATAAACATGTTTATACCGTATTTCTCAGCTAATTCCTTAGCATATCCTTGTTAGACATGTGAGTTAAGTGAACATTATACGAAATTCCTTTGCAATAACAAAATCGACAGAAAAAACTTACGTGACACAGTAATTGAGACTTGATCTTCGAACGTCTTGATTCCACCCTTGGCTTGACAAATGTAAATACCAGAATCCTGAATTTGCAGGTCACGCAGGTAGAGTGATCCTCGATCTTGAATGGATTGATATGGCAGACGTCCATTTAACTTGTACCAAGACACCAGAACAGGCACCTAAAATACACGAAGTACATTAATCGCAGTTCATCAACATTTCGCAAAAGACAACTTACCCTATTCACGGTGAACATTCCGGAACAGATCAATGTGACAGCTCCGCCAATTGGAATGATACTGATCTCTGGTGTTGTGATAGAAACTGTGATTTCTGTATCATATTGCGTAGGTTGAGTGGTTGTTGGTGGTGGGAATGGTCGATCTGTGCGAGAGGACATTTTTGTTTAGAAAACAGTCTGGACAACAAGACAATTATACAAAGTTAGTCACATGATTGGTGATGTTTATGAATTTTGTTGATGCTGGTCATTTGGAGGCAAACATCAGACAAAGATCAGAGAAGTGCTCGGATTAGTTGACTTTTTATAAAGATAAGACCAGAGAAACTTGAACGGTTCCAAATGATGGAACAATTCGATTTGGTCCCGAAAATTACTGGACAAAAACAAAACAGATATAGGATTGAGTAGGTCTACTTAGATTCTTCGAACTGAGCTGTATTCGTTTGTTAATTCGAGATAGTTGCAATATATAGTGCTTGAAGGAGACACTTAAAAATACGATGGAATGGGACTTTTTTATTTCAACTTTGGTTTCGTCAATTGCTTCTATATGGCAAAGGGACTACCTAAGTTCTATTGAATCGTCTTAGGAAGTGTGCTAACTGAGCTTAAGTATTTAAATCAAAATACGTAGCTTCTCGAGTATTTACAAAAAAGGAAGAAAGAAGGACAAACTGTGCCCGATTCCTCAAGCGTGAGTGTGTCACCCGTGTAACAAAACCCTGACGAAGATAATATTATACATTATTTCCAATTCACTTGATTCCGCAAGGCCCTGTAAGTTTTTATGTGCTGATTGAGTGCATGTTTTTCAACCGAGCTAAATTTGGTTTTAGATTGGTTTTCCGTTTTTCTTTGCTAACCGCTCCTTTTATATCTGTCCCGTGTTACGCGTTTTTACTCATACTTTGAAACTGAGGTTAAATACAGCATCTACAAACTCCTATCGAACGGTGTTAGAAGCAGGCGTTCTCATCAGCTCCAGGGTAATCACGTTCAAACTCAGACTCATTTAGGTCCACCAGGATGCAGTCGCAGTTCGCAGTGGGAGGGACGTATGTTTTGCATTGTAAATCACCTTTCGCAGTTGGTAAAAATGAAATTTTAAGCCTGAGTGCAACAACAATAAACTTCGTCACCATTCATGATACAAACCTGACAGAGCGACACTTTGAACTGACTATACTTTCACTGACTATACTTTTATAATTACACTTTTCCTGACTACAATTCTGCTGACTATACTTTTGCTGACAACAATTCAGCCGACTATCTACTATTTGGAGTCGATTTAGCAAAGTTTTAAAGGTTAAAAACGAAGGAAAAATATTGAGAGAAACCTTAAACGTGTGACTCCCCGATACAGTCTACTTCTTTGTGCATATTTTGTTTTTAAGGAAACCCATAAAGTAGAGTTAAAAAGCTCGGATTCATCTATAACTTGTTAGTACGGTCTTTCTACGATCGTTCTACACATGTAACACATTAAGACTAAAGACGGACAGCTACATTTTGTAGGTTTTTTGTTTTTTTTTTTTGTTTTGTGTCGTTTAAACACAATTGTTGATCCAGACGTAGTATATAAATACACACACATAATAAAGACTGAGAGACAGACTTTTACGAGAACTACAACAGAACAGAAATACGAAACGAATCCCATTTTTATTTTGTCGCAGCACCTGGTCTGACTGCCAATGATGAATGTGGCCACAAACTACCCGAACAATTCGAGCTGGGATGCAGTGATCCGATTATTTGTTTGCCATCGACAACATCGTATGTCTTATTTGGGGCGATTGTTACATTTGGCATCAAAAATAACTTAATTCCGCCACAACACTCCGGCCTCTCACTTAACTGCTCAACTGGACCTGTTATTCGATGTAAGTGGGGGTGGTGAGGAGTAAATGAAGAAAAATGAAAATGGAAAGCTGCAGACAAAGTGAACACTCACCAGCTCCGTAGTTTTGACAACGATCACCAGAGTAACCTGATTTGCAGCGACACTCAACGTAGCCGCGATCGCTCTTACTGCACGATTCAGCGCCGTCACTGCATGGGCACTGCACGCACGATCCCAAAGCGGATCCACTAACGTCGCTGGTGTCACGGTAGTAGAGAGGGGAACACGTTTGACAGCTCCTGCCGGTGTAGCCAGCTGGGCATTGGCAGACTTCAATGTCGGTGACACGTGGCGCACCTACTTCGGTGCCGGATTCGCCGGCCGATTCGAGTATCACATTTCCGATAGAGGATATTTGGGTGGGGATCTTTGGAGTGGCGCGAATCAGAATGTATTGCAAGTTCGAGAGCACTGTCAAGATGTCGCTACGAGAGGCCTTTTGGCCGTTGTCACGGATCCAATTCTCCTCCTCGTGCAAACGTACTTCGATGTCTTCATCTTCGATCGTGTCTGGATGGCGAGTCCATATCAGTTTCAGGCCGTTGCCAATGAGAATCACATCCTTGCCATCTTCGTAGTTACCATTGCTTTCGACGCGGAGTATGAATGAGAGCTTGCCGCCATATGACTTGAGACGGTCACCGGCGATCGTGTTAGGGAGGCTCCAGTACTTCTGGGTGTACGACGGAAGACTGTAGGTATACATGTTGCTTCCGATGTCCAGGTCCATGTTATCGCTGTCCAAATGGTCGCCATTCTCGTCGGCTATTATCGGCAACGACTCCAGGAAGGGAATCGGTATGAGTTGTCGGTAGAGATTGGAGTTGTAGCATTGGTTCGATGCTCCCGAGCAGAAGCACTCGGAGCAACCGTCAACTTTCGATGCGGACAGATCGAAGCTGCCCTGGCGACATTGGTCGCAGTATTGTCCAACGACGTTGCGTTTGCATTCACAATATCCGCGGTCGCAACTAACTGTTCCGGCACTGTTGCAATTACTGCAGATGCCCTGGTCTTCGCCGGATGGCTGGCAGTCTCGTGGGGAGCCATTGGTGGCATTGCCCGAAAATCCTGGGGCGCACTCATCACAAGCATAGCCAACGGTGTTGTCACGGCAGTTCTACACGAGAATATGTTAAAGCAACGCTGCTAAGATTCAATCCAAAATGACTTACCAAACAGTTGCCAGTCTCGGAGTCGCACTCGTTTGAATGACCGTTGCATTCGCAGGGAATACACAGGCCTAGGAAATGGCCACCTTCTAGATCTTTCTTATAACCAGGTACGCAGCGTTCGCAGGACAGTCCTGTGTGCTCGGGTGGGCAACGACATTCTTCGACTTCATAGGCACGGCTGGATCCACGGTTAGTCGGCTCAGCGGTGTCTAGACTGACGTAAGTCAAAGTACCGTCCTTGCTGACTGTTGTGTAGGTGGCCTTGATATAGATCGCTTGAATATCAGCCAAAGCCATAAGCAGTTGGCCGCGGTTGACGGTATTTCCGTCGCTTCGCTGCCAGTAGCTCTCCAAAATTGGAACGCTGTATGTTTGCGAGACACTTGGGTTGACTTGCGACTTGCGGAAGTGATGGATATCGTCATTGGCCTGGAAATATAGAGAATAGAATAGAGATGGTGTTTTCCCTGAGACGAGGTACACTTACGCTCTTAATGACCACGTCTGGGGCGACATTTCGCGAGTTGTGACCACCGGGCAAAGGACTATAGCTGAGCGTGTAGTTCAATTTGCCACCGTAGGAGGTGAGCTTTTCACCCAAGAATTCGGCGGGCAGACTCCAGTAGAGAACGTCATTTGGCTCTGAGCGTTCAAACGCCAGCTGGCTATTAACTTCAGAGAATTGCACAGGAATTGGATCGCGACGTTCGTAGCCCATGATCAAGTTGAAGCCATGTGGGGCGCGGGAACGTCCAAAGTTTGTGGCCACTGAACTGCGATACCACGAGCTGCTGGAACATTGTTTCGAGACTCCCATGCAGATGCACTCCACGCAGCCGGAGTAGGTGAACGAGTTCAAGAAGAACGAGGATGGTGCGCATTTATCGCAGCGGGCACCGGTGACATGGGACTTGCACTCACAGGTTCCATTAGGACGGGCCATCAACGTACCATCGGCATTACAGTCATTCTCTGGCCTTGGATAGCAGCTGATTCCACGAATTGGATCACCCACATAGCCCTCAGCGCATTTCTCACAGCGGCGACCAGTGTAGCCCTGATTGCAGTTGCAAATGACATCTCCATCTTGGTTAAGCGAGCACCCACTGGCAGAGTTGCTTTGTGGGTTCGCTTGCGGGCACGGGCATTGTTGGCATGGTATTGAACGACGGGGATCACCGTATGTACCGGGTGGACATGGTGTTGGTTCATCTGGAACACAGCGTCCCAGCCAAGGTCCTCCTGGTAGACGGACAAAGCCTGGAGCACAACGTTCACACGAATCTCCTACGTATCCAGTTGGACATGAGCACTGTTCAACTAAGGACGCCGATCCCAGACCACGATCATTCACCGCTGCCGAGTCCATTTTAATATTGGTCAACTCCACTTCTCTCTCGGTGGCATCGATGTAACTCAAACGTATCAGGATATTCTCAACGTTGGCCAAGATCATCATGATCTCTTCACGAGTTGCACGTCGGCCATCGGGCTTCTGCCAGTTGCCGGCGGTAAACTGAACTCTAATATTGTTGTTTGCATTCGGCTGTGCCTGAGTGCGGCTACGGTGTGTCAAGGTGTAACCGTTTCCGGCGATAATCACGTCAGGGGCATCAGTTGGGCGACCTTGTCCTTGATACTGAACATCGTAATTCAGGTATCCTCCGTACGAGCGCAGTTGCCCGCCTTGATAGTCGGACGGGAGGGCCAAGTACGGCAGCAGAGGGGAGTAGCCTACGTCCGACACACGGAACTGTACACCATGATGAATGGCCAGGATGTTATGGCCAGTTGATTCGGTGATTCGTACTTCTTGGTATGGGCGGATTTCGACTCCCACCACGCGGTGGGACGTAATTGGCGGCTGTAGGGAATATGTGAACAATTCGGCGCTCTTACAAGTCTTCGAAACGCCAAAGCAGAAGCAGTTGATGCAGTCGTCCTTGCGCTCAGCCAGTTTGTTGAAGAATCCGGCTGGGCATACACCGTCATCGGTTGCCACCGACACTAATGTGTCTGGAGTGACAAACAGGGTTCCCTTGGAGTTGATAATTTCACAGGAATACGCTCCGCTGTCTCGATGTTGCATATCCCTACAGAAAAGAGTTCCCAATCCTCCGTGAGATTGCGACTCGCACTTTTCAGGCACATGGCCCCAGTTGAGGCGCCACACGATCACTGGAACCGGAACACCGGCTGCCCGACATGTGATATTCAACACTCCACCAGCTGGAATGATCAACCTTGGTGGTGGTGGCCGAATCACCGCTGGAGCAGCTGCAAAATAAAAAGATTTCATTAGTTCCCAGACTGAGGTCATAATTTAAGTCATCAAACTTACTGCAACCAATTTCGTCAGATCCGTCATTACAGTCGTTAGTGTTGTCACAATGGAATGACCGGGGAACGCAATGTCCACTCTTGCACTGGAATTCGTCGTACCTGCATGGGGTGCCGCTTGGTTCAGCGTCACAACTGTCCTCGTCGGAGTTATCACCGCAATCGTTCTCACCATCGCAACGCCAGATACGATCCACGCACTTGCTGTTCCTGCACAAGAACTGATTGGGTTGGCATTTGCGGCCATAACTGCAACTCTGCTCATCCGATGTATCCGAGCAGTGAGGGATTCCATCACAGATCTGGTGTTTGTCGATACACTCGCCATTCATGCAGGTAGCTTGGTTCTCGTGACATGCTGTTGCCGGGCGATCAGCGTTTGGATTGTCTGAAAGGGTGGATAGATTTTGTGTTAGGATCTGAATTAATTTCCACAGTCGCGCTTGCCAAAGCATTTACCGGGTGGACCATTCCAATGGAATGCAGAGGAAAGAAATAAAATTTAATTTTAAATGGTACACGAAAGACGTTTCATGTTGGGCATATGGAAACACACACATACACACATGTGTGCTTCGATGCCCATAAATATTTGTCATACCTAAGCCAAAGAACTCAAGACCGATGTGCGGCACAGTGCCATACTTGATCTTGGTGGAGGGCGCTTGATATTTATGAACTCCCCAAGCTGAATGTAGCATGGAATTTTTTGTTTTGATGCTTAGAATAGTTATTTTTCTTTTTTATTACACTTATCGAGCGATTTGATTGGTTCTCTGGAATACTTACATCTTTCGACTGTCAAGTGGACGGAAACGGATTGTCCCTGGATGTGTGTTGGGTAGCCGACAGCTTCGCAAACGTATTTACCGGAATCGTCAACCTAGAAAGAGGTAAAGCGGTTTGGATAACAATTTGAAAAAGATGATTTACGTTGCTAAATATTGGTTAGATGTAAATGGGGGCGATCTCAGTCCTGGCGAAACCTGGTCTATTTGGAGTGATTGACTGAACTTAAGAGGAGACTAGCAACCTACTCAGTCCATTTTTGACACCTACGAAGTCTTCAACATTGGGGACGTTGAAGTAAATATATAGTTTAGTAAGTCTGACAGCTCTCTTACTTAGTGAATCTCGGTTTTGATTGGTCGAAATCGAAAATGAGAGCATCTGTTTCAGTTGACGTTTATGAAGGGGTAGCCGACGAATCTAGTCAAGAAATTCGTGACTGAAGGGCCCAACCCATAGAATCCGTCGCGTCCGTTGCGGCAACGTATTCCACTGATACGGATACGACGGATAAAGTAGGTTTACTTTCTACTTTTCTGTCCGTTGCATCCGTTTACGGTTCTCGCAGCGAGAGAGGCAGCATTTTCATTGGTGGAAATATTGAGAGCATGAGAGAAACTGATATTGTCTGTCGCCAGTTTTCTTATATGCTGGAATTTCTTCCTTTTTGTGGGAATTTCGATGTCCGAAAAGCCTTCCATGGTGAAAAAATAAAAACCTCCAAATCCATTAAATTTTTGCTGAAATTTCATCAAAATTGATATCTGCATTTCACCACGATTAAAAACACAATGAATGTAGGTACGTAAAAGAGCTTCTGTAAATCGCTTTTTAGCAAGATTTGCTGGTATAAATATTAACAAACTGGGACTTTTATAGAAAACATAATTTAATATGATTTTTATGTCCGTCATATATAAATTTTACTTTTAAAAGAAAGATTTATTCACAAAAACTACATTTCAAGGTAATTATTTAAAAGGGAATTTGAGTACGGTGAATAGGGAAATATTAGGTCTGTTCCTTTACTTTTGTAGTAAAATGGAAAAGACTGTCAAAATGGCAGTGGTGGGGATAAATTCTCTCACGGAGAGAGACACTTACGAAAAAGTTAGGGAACGCTTTTGTAGTAAAATACGAATAAAGACAGATACATAATTCAAAAATTCAAAAAAATGCTACGAAAAGTCGTTAAAATTTCGTATAAACTCGAAGAATTTGCTAATTTACTGACAAAATTAGTTGATTCATCTCCCTAGCGATGAAAGTGATACGCAATTAATCGAACTTCTTCTTCATGTATCTGGATTAGTTTGTACTGATTGAACTACAACCTACAAGCATTAGAGAAGAGGAAAAAGCGACAGGGCATTTACAAATTTCTTGGAGGCGATTGTCCTTTCTTACTCTTTACAGCAAAGAAGAATTTCGTCGCGATTTTCAAATAGAATTTAAGGAGAACATTCAATTCCATTTTCCCACTTTTTGATACCATTTTCATAAGCAATAAATAAAAACAAATGCACTCATATATGTAAAAAAGGACAACAAATTTCAAATTAGCTGTTAATTGTAAGGTGACTGACAGCTTTTTCAATTCTACACCAAGAAATTTGTTGAGTAAAAATTCGTAAGATTCTCAGTGGAGGGGTAATAGCTTGCTCTCTCGATGACGCTCTCTTTTGCGAATTTTTCGAGTTAAGGAACGACATTGAGTAAAATTCGTACGAATTCGTACAAATTCGTAAGATTTAAAAGTAAGGGAACAGACCTATTATAACGTTTCGTGGGAAATATTAGAACAGAGTACTTTGTCACTGGCTGTCACCGTATGCAACGGATTCTATGGGACTGCTCGTTCCGTCTAATCTGTCAATATTGACGGATCCGTCGACGCAACGGATGCGATGGATTCTATGGGCTGGGCCCTTGAGTACTAAGTTGACAGTTCTCATATGTGGCTGACGTAGAAAACGTGACGTTCCCGACCAATCTAGTTTTTGCGTTCAGGTTGCATCTCATCCAGACCAATCTAGTCGACTTAAGATAACTAGATTCTTGAATGCGGCCATTGACCGCATTCTATTGACAACGATACGTCAAATAAATGTCAAACTTTATAAGGAAAAAAACTGACATCTCTCCATTTGTGGTAGATGCCGATTTTTTTTGTGGATTGTGATATGAGTTTAACGTCATCTAGCTGTCATTAAATATAGTGATTACTGATTACATTTTCGAAAGAATTGAAGGAAACTCAAAAGAAAAAAGCCAGAGGTAACCTTTTAAAGTCCAGTACTATTAGTTGCGTATAGGTCGATTACATTTCAGATAGGGCTTTTTGTTTTATATGTCGTTTTCCATTGGTTTCACTCGGGGATCCACTAATTCTGAAATCCAATGGAACAGCAAAACTGCTTCTGACAGAATCCACCAAAGTATTGGTGAAATGCCAAAAAATAATCTATGGCTGCTGTCAACTGACTTGTAATAAATACATAAAATTGCACTTGTGTGAGTGCTTCTTGAGTGGATTCTGACTTCAAATCGAGAAGCGAAATTCTCTTCTCAGAATCACCAGAAGAGTATTTTGTTTGAGTTTCAGTTGACGTTTATGTAGGGGCAGCGGACGAATCTAGTCAAGAAATTCGTGACTGAGTACTAAGTTGACAGTTCTCATATGTGGCTGACGCAGAAAAAGTGACGTTCCCGACCAATCTAGTTTTTGCGTTCAGGTTACATCTCATCCAGACCAATCTAGGCGACTTAAGATAACTAAATTCTTGAATGCGGCCATTGCTAATCATTTATGACAGATATGTAGTAGATGAATGTTCTTTATCGGTTCAGAACAGGTTTGAGTTCTGTTCGGTGCTCCGCTCTGAATGAAAAAAAGAAAAATGAACTTGTCAAAGTCAATGCAAAAGTGGGAAAGATATGTCTATGAAAGAAGTCAAAGCTAAATATACTCCTATGAGTTTTCAAAACCACCTTGGACAGAGTGTCACAATGGGTTGACAAATTTTGATCTATATATATATATAAATAGTTGACGTAACAGATTCGTGTAACCTAGGTCTAGCTTCCACAACCGTTTGCTTTGCGTGAGTTTTTAGTTTTGGGACGAATGGAAGGGATTGGCAGGGGTTGCAATTGTACAATTGGTCGGGTTTTCCTTGTTGGACAAGTTGTTGTGTGAGAATTGCCTCAGAAAGAATCCGTTCATTTGAGATGTGGTTTTAGTTGGGTATGTGCTGGGTCCCCATTCGGGTTAAGGTTCGAGTATATGTGCGAGTATTGGTTCCACACTAGTTTACGTTTCTGTTCGTAATGTGAGTTTGTTGAAGCCTTTTCTGGATAGAGGTTACGATGTGGTGTTTGGTTCAGCAGGTATACATCACGAGCTGCGCTGTCTGCAAGTTCGTTCCCCTTTATACCCGAGTGTCCAGGGACCCAGACGACAATTAATTTAGATTTTTTCTTGATAGGGTTATCAGGAATTTTGTTAACGATGCCAGAGGTTCTTACATTCCGTAAAGCGTACAAGGTAGAGAGGCTGTCGGTACAGATCAGTGTATTTTTGGGGGACATTTTTACAAGTTCCGTAGCTTTATATATAGCCAAGGCTTCTGTAGAGAATATCGAGCAGTAGTTTGGTATTTTTTCTATTGCATAACCATAGTCCCGACTTCGCTTTTGGATCCGTCGGTGAATAGAATGTATGTATCATTTATTTACTAAACTAAACTGAATCTTTTCCCACAAGTTCTAGGTTACAGTTGGTAAATAAAGTCATTCAAACAGCCTCTTATATGCATAATGACCAAAAAAAGTGTGAAGCAATCTCTCGTTAGGATTTTCGCTCGACCTGTTGGTCTGATAGACTATTCCAAGACTGACACTTAACCTAACCTAACCTATCTGACAGCTGTTTTTTTTCCAAATAGTTGAATTTCCCCAAACGAAATTCTGAGGCTGTAATAGCTCTTTTGAAAATATTTTCAAACACAAATGTGATTTCTTAAAAGGCAAAGAAAAATTTAAACCGACTATATCGTAGCTAAAATTGTATTCTATAATATTCAGCTACTATCATATTAATGGGTTGAGGAGTAACTTGACAATCTGGGCAACCGATGGTGTCTCTTTTTGGTACTATAATCTCGATGTTCTGGGTCGAAAACCAATCTAAATGGCTAAAAAATGTGACACCCACTTTAAAAAGACTAAAATAGTTTGCTAAATATTTAGTCAACTCAACTCACTCGAATGTTAGGTATTTCCAAGCGTCCGTTTTTGTCAACAAATCCAGCTGGCAATGGCCTGCCGCCTGGGCGGCTCCACCTGACCTTGGCTCTGAGTGGTCCTTCGTCACGACAACGGAAGATCACCTCACGACCTGTATGTAGAAAGAGAGTGATGTTAGTTTTCGCTGTAAACACGTGTGCATTTCCAATATTCTGTCGGTGCAGCTAGCAGCCAGCAAGCGCTGTGAGATATAATAACAATTTGTACAATTAAATATTTTTGTTTGTACAGAGGCAATCTTTTTTTTTAATTGTTCAATTTGAGAGTTTCCTGATTTAAAGGGGTAAATGTGTTTTTTTTCAAATATACATGATCCAATTTGTATTTTTGTTGCTGTTGTTGTTGTTTGTGCGTGAATGGGGGGGAATAGCATTTCGTTGTTGCGTGCTTTTTTTTTGTAGTGTACTATGTATTTTTGGTGGTTTTCGATTTGATATTCTGACTTACCCTCCATGATATATCCTTTGAATTATGTTAGGGATAGTATTTTTTTATTTTTTGTTTAATTTTTTTTATTATTTGTTTGGTTAAAGAAGAGAGAGAGAAAATTTAACGTTAAGTATGTTTAAAAATAATGAAATGTCGAACTATACAAAGGGCGGGGGATATATACGTAAAAAGTTATTTTAAAGTTCCTTTTACATATTTGTTTTATTTTTTGTTTTATTTGGGATAGTAAAGTTGTACTAAATATATAAAAATAAAATT
The DNA here is from genome assembly GCA_948293265.1 of Cheilosia impressa. NCBI lineage: Eukaryota > Metazoa > Arthropoda > Insecta > Diptera > Syrphidae > Cheilosia > Cheilosia impressa. The sequence goes on from OX411882.1 coordinate 7,104,089, forward strand.
CAACTTACTTTCTTTGATGATTTGACTGTCGGGGTAGGTCTTCAGGTTGAGTTGAGGTTCTGCCGGACTGTATGCTGTGAATAGAATGGGAATATGTTTTTTTTTTTTTTTAATTTGAAACATAACTGGAGTTGTGTGGGTGAGATTTTGCTATTATGGCTGGTTAGAGGTTAAAGCTGTATTGGAGGGCTTGTGCTACCTTTCCTTAGTGCACGGGTTTTAGCTGGTAGTAAAAGCATCTAGTTTCTGGAATTGCGCCACAGGTGATTTTCCTTGAGTGGGGTGTGGGAAGTTTTAGTGGTCTTGGGGTACCGCGTCGTCTAATATGGTAGACCGGGCGGGCAATTATACTTTGGCTTTGAGTGCACCACGGGTTGAGGTGGACCTCGGACAAAAAGAAGCTGACCTCAGACAACTTGTGGTGACCCCCACTAGAGGCAGTCATCAAACTGAAGAGGAGTATTTGTTTACGTCGAACTCTAGCGCGAACTAAGGTACACACGGAGAATTGGACATCTCCGAATGATGAATAGGGAAAACGCGAAAAGTGACAATATTTCTCGCCTAAATTTGTAAAGCTACATTATTTGTGGAGAAACTTACGACGAATTTTCAATTGACGTCTGACGAAGAACAGCAAGACCGTTTGGAATTAGAGCCATTTAGATCTACATCATCAGTTCATCATTGTAGTCCTTTAGGTGATAACTTGAAAATATGAATTCTGACAGCCAACTCTGCAATCTGCATACATTAAATTGCTTTCCCCTTGCAGGGAGTGAACCTTACTCTTCCCTTCGCCGCTAACTTCAAAAGCTCCTATTGGTTTTAAAAATTGAGCGCCGAGCTCTGAGCACTAGGCTTAAAATTATATTCGTAGAACAGAGAGGATGTACGAGAGACATGCATTTTGAATGCTTATAAAAAATTGGCGGTCTATTGAGCCTTCTTCTGTCTTTTGTGTGCATATTCAAACGTATTTGAATATGAAATGGGTGGCCTACATCAGTACTAGTTAGTGGACACAGATTGATTGGCTGAAATTGTTCGCATGTGGCCACCAAATTTTTAGAAAGAGTCTTGGGCACTTGATGAGCTCGTCTAATGTGTAAGGACCAACGTTTCTTTATAAAGAGCCCATCTTATATTTTAGTTTTGAAATTGATCAACAGGCTTGTGGATCAAATGATTTGATATGAAGGTCTTGTCTTGTAAATATTTTCAGATTGTTCTTGCGGTTTCCAATTGTAATTGGTAAATTGAAGATTAACAAGTCTTTGGCAGTTTTTCTTGGCTCCTTCAGGGATATAGTTCATTAAGAATATTCTTTAAAAAAAAGTGTCTTGCGGCGACAATAGTGAGGTAGTGATGTAATCAACTCTTTCTGTTTTCACTCCTAAAGCTGATCCTCAGTCAGAATCTTTTGAAAGGACATTCCTTTTTCTCATCAAATTTGAAATGGTGTTCACTATTCTCACAGTTTTGGTGAGCTTAGCTCTTTAATGAGGGGCTTCAAAATGTAGAAGGATGTATATTCGTCTAATTCTTTCAGAGTAAAGGTGTTTTGGGACTTAAAGGCTGCTGGCTTGCATTTTCATAGGAATTGCTTTTAGCGAAGAAATTGTTGCCAAAAATATGTGACAAGTCGTTGAAATGTTTGAACTTCTGAAGCTTTTTTTCGGTAAGGGTGTTCAAAGGGGTTTTTGTTTTAAATAAAGGTTCGAGAAGATGTCAAGTTCACACTTAGGCCTTCGCAAGGTAACCCTGGGTCGAGTTAAAAGTCGAATATCAAATAGGCTTTGCCGTTTTCATCTACGTCAATGAAATGTTTTCCAAATTCTAAAATTGACACATAATTTGAATTTGCCACCATTAGGTTGGTTGGAAAGCATAATATTTACACGAAGGCCAATATATTGTTAGGAACGCTCATTTAAAAATTGGCGGCAGGGTTCTGGTCAAAGATAGGTGGGCTATAGAGTGGTCCTTTATATTAACGCAAGGGTTTCCCAGGGTTATAACCAGGGGACCGTACAGAAGTGTGTTATAAAAAGGTTTGCCGACTTAAAAGACCATATTGTACCTTAAGGGACAGAGAGATATCAAAGTTTGTAGGGTAGAAGTTTAAACTTGCCGGCAGGGGATGCATTTATTTTTTTGAAGAAGAAGATCCTTCCTCTAATTCGTCAAAGGGCTAAATGAACAGTCGGTGCTGAAGCTTCTACCAACAGCATGAGGTGGTTTATTTTTTTTTATTTTTGTGACGAATGTAATAGGCCTACATTTTTATGATGGATCTAAACAACTTAATTGACAAGTTTTCTCACGAACAAAAAAAATTGGAGTGATCCATTGATAGAATGCATGAACCTATGAGCCATCTTTTGCCTCCGATGGACTGCGATGCCCAAAGATACTATTTTTGAAAAAGTGTTATCTGTTGGTCTTGCCTTTATGAATCACATATTGACATAAGTGGTATAAATGTCAGACTTCAGGCAGTCTTTCAGTTGTTTCCAGAAAAAAAAAACAGTTAATCGGTAGGATTTTGGTAGTTCACAAGGTTTGTTGTCTGGCTTAACCTAACCTATTTCTCCCTGCGAATTATACGAAGTAACACTCAACCAGCTGCGGGCAAAGCTGTCAAAAAAAGTTACGAAGATACAAAAAACAACATCCCTGTCAAAACACCAAGCGAATGCTACTCGTAAGAACGTTCAACGAAAAAAGGGTCTTAGCGACTTGACAACTTCAAACTTTTAGTGTGAACCCTTATAAACCGATTACCAAACTGTCAATGTCAAAATATTCAGTAAAATCAACATTCATGGTGAAGTACTTACATGAAGGAACAACGTTTACTAATAATTAAATTTAAAAACCGAAGTTCGGAGTCGCTGGTCGCAACTTTAAGAGCGTTACCGCCAATTTTCATGGCAAAATCATCTTCAGCGTTTTAGTTAAACGGTTTTTATGCCTGTGGCGTCATTGGGCCGTTTTATTTTCGTCAATGAAAATGACCGTCACGATTCGGTAAATGGTATTCGAGGTATTGAATTATTGAACAGACCCGACTTATTTTTATGGGGCTATATCAAATCAGCTCAGTGCCAATATTGAAAGAGAAAAAGAGACCGACATGGCGGTCGAAATGTGCGGCCGGGTCATCGAAAATTGGGTTCAACGTATACGTTCCCGTGGTGGACATAAACAAACGAAGTCGAATTCCATTTATAAATGTTTTCACAGTAATTTAGCCAATAAAATTTCTTTCGAAATATATATATCAAGTAGTTTGCATTTTATTTAAAAAAGAAGTTGTCAAGTCCTTAATAAAAGACCCTTTCTATTAGACCTCTGTTTTAAAGACTGTCATCAGTTTTGACCTACAGATCTGTAACAACGACTTTTCCGGATTGTTGGCCAAATCTTTGGCGTATTAGACGAATTTTCTGAAATTTTATTTAATTAATTTTAACTTAGGGAACGCCGTATAAATTGTTTAGTTGTTAGGAAAGAGATTAGTAGAAAACTCAGGTACAATTGCGAGCTACCATTTTTGTTAAGTGCAAACCGGTTATTTGTTTTTTTTTTTGAAGACTTACTATCGATTTGATTGTTAATTGGACCGCAGTCCAATTCATCACTTATATCCAATGGACAATCTACCCGATTGTTACAACGCAACGTGGCCGGAATACATGGACCGTTCTCGCAACGGAACATATTCGGGCCACAAGCTTTGCCATCAACTTCAGGATAGGTGGTGGGGGCTACAGATAAAGCTACACACACATCACATGAATTTTTTCCATTGAAATGCGAATGGATTTCGCCGAAAAAAATATAACAGCAACTATCTATAGATTGAGCATTTGTACTTACGACAATTCCACTCATCTGAGCCATCAGCGCAGTCGGTGCGTCCATCGCAACGAGCGTATTCGCTAATACACTGGCCACTCGAGCATCGGAACTGGTACGCCAGGCAGGCACGTGGTGCTTGTTCGGGTTCACGGCAATCCTCTTCATCGGAATCATCGGGGCAATCGGAACGTCCGTCACACTTGGCCGACTCGGGTACGCAGTGCCCAGAACGGCAGGCGTACTGATTTTCTGCGCAACCTAAATTTGACGAAAAAGATCGGTTAATTCGGAAGAAAGTACAAACAAAAACAAACAAAGCATGCGCACAAAAAACACTCAAGGATACATAATAAATAAAAAAAAGAAAAAGAAGAACATGGCCCATCTATAAATTCTAAGTGCGTAAGTGGGTACACCAAGAAACGGATAAAATCACACAAAAACTAAATTTAACTAAGAGAACTTTTTTTTTTGCTGAACAAAAAATATTAACCAAGACAATTTTGCTCGTCGGAGAAGTCTTTGCAGTCGTAGAATCCATCACAGCGTTGTGTCAGATTAATACAGAGCTGGTTGTCGTAGCAGGAAAATTCGATTTCCTTGCAAGGACCTTCGGTGTTAAAAAGTGACAGTGAATGTTGTGTATTGTGCAGAAAGGAATAAAATTAAACAGTTAATAGTTATATGGTGCAAATGTAAACTTTAAATTATAAAAGGAAAGTTATATTTAAAGGGAACAATTTAAACATTCCTTGTGATTTATAAATTCAGAATAAGGAACGAAGAAAAGCACTGCCCGGTTGCAGTAGAGGTTTTTTTTGTCATTCAAATAAATGGTGTGCCTCAGGGTGCAGGTCGCGGTACGATACTTTTTCTATTTGCACTAGAAATAGGGAAAGAACAAGGTCTGCGGCGTCTGTCTGGTATTGGTAGGACACTTTTTTATTTCTTTATAGGGACTGAGCAAGTTCAGCGCTGCTAGATTTTAGGCAGCCTCTAGCCGTAGGGTACGGCTTTTAAGTCTTATAAAGTCCGCCATGTTATGAGTGTTATTCATCATAGCAGCACACTGAACCTATTTTAATAATTATCATTCAGCCAATGACGATACTGTCAGTAAAGCTTACAGCGGATAAACAGGGTACAGAAAGGAAGTACTCGTATTAGTGGCTACGCTTAAAAACACTACTAACGACAAGCACGCAGAAGTTGCCCGTAAATTGGTCTGAAGGGAAGAGTCATCACAATCCTGCTTTGAGGAGCTTTCCCCAGCTCATCCAGCAAACTAACCACTGATCCACAAGAAATTCACCAAAAAGAAGGGTTGCTAAAAAAATGCACGCCTCGTCGTCAAATGTTCGATCAATGTAAAGCTCAGTGCTTTTCAATTGGTTCGAAAAAACACTAAAGCAAAATGCCCCTCCGAAGATGGGCTCTATAGTTGGACGCGAATTTAGATTTGAGACTCAATGTAAAGGAATAAATAGAGGATTGCATCAAAATAGCCGAAGCCTTCGGCAAGACATGGGTATTCAGGCGACATGTGATACAGTACAAAGCGGGCCACTTTAACATTGAGCCACAACTTCACGGGGGAAATCTATTGAGAAGAAATATCAAAAAATCGTACAGAAATCCCAATGGCGGAAAGACAAGGACCTTATGCAACGCGGCAATGTAATGCTGAACCTCACCTCCTGGACATATTATAGCTAGTGTACAAACAAGGCGGCCAATGCTGCAATCAGGACTCTGAATTATGGTCTTTTAAACTTTTTGGATACGCCTCCATTGAGGCACATTGGAGGGTGTGGAAGGAGAAAATAACCTATCTCCTACTGTGGTCTTTAAAAGGAGAACAACTACTCTACCCTACTCCCAATAGAAGAGAATGGGGAAACTAGCCACAGAAGAGAGTAGGTCGCTTCTACAACGCAACTTAATTGAGCCAGAGATAGCTGCTATAATTCCAGATTCGAAAAACCAAAAGATACACTCGTCTATCAAAGGCGGTAGGCCACGATATCTCGACGGCCCAACTTTCACGATAGATCAAATAACTGCAAATCAACTGCTTAAAGCCAGCTTGTAACTTGACAGAACAAAATAAAATCGGCAGAAGGAAGCCACTCACGAAGCGTAAGTTTCGCCAAATTGTCTAAAATAAAGAAGTCTAAAAAAGATCTCTAATTTTTAAGTCAACGGTTGGTTTACTAATCCGTAGGTTTTTCATAGGTTTCCACAGTATGGGGGTCATAAACCCCTAGGTCATCCCAACGGATCTACATTGATCTAAGCGTGGCACGTACAGGTTTCTCTGTCCTGCCAACCCGCTAACCTAACCTAAATTAACCCATGTAAGCTATAACTCAAAAAAACATACCAAGAACTGACTGAACAGTAAAGGCATTCACTATTCATTTCGCTTTGGAAAAACATCATGGGAGGAGAAACGAGAAGAGACAGGATGCAGCGCCCATTGCTTTAAGAAGTAGGGTTTGAAAATTATCTTCTTAAAATTAAATTGTCTTAGTTCTGGTCCAAGAAAAATCCATTTCGATAATTGGTCTATTTAAAAAGATAGAAATGTAAAATTCTTGAAGTTAGAACGAAACTGCGAACATTTCTAGTGTCATTTTGACAAAAGATATGCCTTCTTTACACACTCTTTTCTTAAAATTAGTTAAGAGCTATTTACCACAACACAATACCAGCAGTTTATGTTGAACGAAGAACTTATAAGCTAAGGTATTTTCTTCCCTGTGAAGAAAGAGAATAAGAAGGCACTCTAGATGCGAATGAGTTCCCCTCCATTGGGCTTGATTTAATGGAAGAGCTTGATCTGCATTATCTCCAGGATAAATCCTGAAAACGAAATATTTTACTAAAGATTGCTGTTCGGAATAGAAATTGTCATTTCATTACCATTCTAGACTTAGAACTTATGAGGATGCTTGTCTAAGAGGAAATAACAAAGGAACCCATATTTGTCTTCAACGCATGCCTGAAAGCTTTGTTTAAACGGTCTTTACTTACATACGGGTCTATTGTATATGAACGGTTCAAATTATGCGACATTCCTTAATAACCTCTCAATGGAACAGAGATTGCCATGTACCGGCTTATCGGGAGCGTTGAGATTGGGCTGGGTTAAGAGTGATTTTAAGTTGACACTCACTATGTCAATATATTCGAAGCATGACAACAAAGATGGCACTCTTATGGAAGAACAAGCTCCCATGAATAAGGGTTCATAGTTAACAACTATTTGAGGGAAATGCGGGACATGTTTTCAAAGCAAAACTTTGACTAGTCTGCCATTGTCTTTACACCCCAAAGACTAAACTTGAATGGTCTACCAGAAATTCAAGCCTACAGTCTACAGTTACAATGAGAAATATAAAAAGGTACTGAAGTTAGAGTAAACTTTGCGAGATCAAACTCCAGAAAGATTGCAGCATCCTTCAAGTACCAACAGTCGCCATCAGCAATCAAAGACTCTTGGTCCTCTTCAGATTCAAGTACTAGACAGTACGACAATGAAGTCAATAAATGTCAAGGGCTGCTAAGAACCTTTCAAGGGAATAGGCAAAAACTACATTACTGGACGTAAAGTGACATTGGCGGAAATGAAAAAGCAGACGAACTAAAAAAGTTGCATCGGCCACAACAGACAATTACAGTAAAAAGATGATCATGCTATATATAGATGCACATCTCCAACAACGCGTTTTGATGCATGCGTTCATCTTATTTCAGGTACCGTGGTATAACTTCTTGGAACAATTTTTTTGTGTGAGGTTTATTTTTTGAACGGCCTAAGGTTGTTTGGCGAATTTAGAAGCTTTGCGTTGTTTTATAGGCTCCTATAACATTTACTGGAGTCAAGTTTGGTACCCAGCTTCCCGTTTTAGGGGCGGTGAGCCTAGGATGTACGAAAAATTAGTCAAAATTGAGGATAATTTGATAACCACCTGTCCTGCTGTCCATGTGACTCCTGTGAGCTGACATCTACAAGTTTATAAATCAGAATGAGTTGCCCAATTGCGATGAAATAGAAACTAAATTTTGCCCAGTGCTAGTCGCTCATTGCATGCACCCTAAAGCGAATTTGTTGCTAAAGCTTTGATCAGTCATTCTCTGACTTGAACTCTTCAAATTGTCCCAGGAAGACCTGTTCTTACGCAGCTTGGTCTGAAGCGTACTGATATACCTAGAGAGAGAAGACCTAGAGTAAAATATGTGTACACCTAGTTTAAACGACTAATTAGGCCGAATTTTCTATCCTGTCAGAGCTAAGCGTCTTCGCTTCGGGAAGCAAAAACGCAGAAGAGGATACAAGCGTAAGGGTCCATCAATCAACTTGGAGTTAGAGAAAAATATAAAAAAAACCTTTGGAGATGCAAAATGATTGAAACGAAGGCTTACCCCGCTCTGTAGCGCCACCTAGCGAGTATTTAATGCAAAAAAGTTTAAAAACAAGTTATAGAGAGAGTTTGTTTGCGCCCTGAAATGTGACATAGAAAGAATCAGTTAGAAGTTCGAATCAATACCGGACCATCACACCTGGTGGTAACTTTGCTTTTAGTTAGGCTAACATAAGTAGCAAAATAACAGTCCTTTTGACACATTTTACATACAAGTTACAAGAGGCTTGCATTGCGTTTCTCACTTCTGTAATCTGTAAAGTTTTGTGTCCGCCGAGTACTCGTAGTCGTACTCGAACTCGTTTATATTAAAGAGAAGAGGATATATTGTGCAATCGAACAAGTGCAGGTGCACACAACTGTACTAAATGTGAGTGTATATAATATTTAAACAAGTTTTTCAGTCAACTTACAATTGCGTTCATCCGAACCATCTTCGCAATCAGCTGTTCCGTCGCATTTCTCCGAAAACTTAAAGCATTTACCACTTCCGGGACATCTCAGTTCTTCGCATGGATACTGTACTGGTGGATAGCGGCCAGAGCTGCCACCGCCTCCGCCCGATGATGTGTCATTGTAGTTACAGTTCTTCTCATCCGACTGATCAAGACAGTCCGCATTGCCATTGCAGCGAATCGATATAGAATGACACTCATCGTCACAGTAGAACTCGTTGTACGAACAGTCGTCCATACTCTCGTGGGCTGTCAAAAAAAATAGAGTCAACATAATGTCTCATTAGCATAGTTATACATTTCTTTGTTGGTTAGATTTATGAATAAAATTTACAAATCTTTCCCTTTAAAAATACAAAACCGAAAATTTCTTTTTACACTTGTATTCTTGGATTTTTTTTTTAAATAAAACTATGCATGATCATCAAAAAATAAATTTACAAACAATTTTCACACATAATAAAACATTCAGATGAAAAATAATGCAATTTTCCCATTCTCTTAAATATTGTTGCTAAATAAAATTTTTTACCATCCTTGCTGCATATTCGCGGAGACTCGTCGGATTTGTCCAAACAATCGGTTTGATTGTCGCAAAGGAACTCACTATTTATACATTTTGTATTGTCACATTCCCACTGGTCAGGACGGCAGTTGCCATTGATTCTGTTCAGTGTGTCATTGCGACCTTGATCAGAGTAATGGTGGTTTTTTGTGTGTGTTGTTGTTTTACATTCAGTGACATTCAGTGTTGTTATGATTTGTTAGAGTGAAGTTATGTAATTTATTTGTTAGGTTCCACACCAAAAAATCACACACAGAAAATCGGATGAGTGGGGTTGAGTGTATATGAGTTAGATGAAACAAATAAAAATAAAAAAAATAATAAATAAGTTTGTGTAAGAAAACAAATGGAGAATTAAATTCGGGAGTTGACAAAAATACCGACTTTGTCCGAGAGTACGCAGTTATGTGTTTTAGAGGACACTGTCCGTGTTTAGAGCGGTTAAGTACTTTTGGCCAGGACTTTCAAGGACGCTTTTGTTTGATTATAGTACAACAACCCTCTGGTCGGCAATAATTTTGCTAGAGTGTTTGCAAACACTTACGAATTGCGTATAAAAAGATGAACATTATTTAACAATTTTTTACTTCGCAGGTATACTAAATGTAAGCTACTTATTGTAGTTTGTAAAAATACAAAGCTACAAGTTCAGTCTGTATTTTGTAGTAAGCTAATAGTTGTAGCGTTGCATCATTGAAGGTTTATGCTGCAGCTGTATTGTTTTACAAGCGCTTTTAGACCCAACAGGCCTTCAGATAGTTGAAAACGAAATAGTGGCAGATATAAGAGCTAATAGACCACCAGCACGATCTACATGATCAAAGGTGGAATAGTTGTGGCGTAGCTTAGATATCCAGAACTGCGCTACAAACCTGCAGAATCATTCGAACTACATGTGGGATCAACAGGTCTGCGGACTGAATCATGGAAATGAAAAAGCTATGATGGCAGATGAAGTTATAGGAAGCGAGAAGAAAGTTTACAATTCTGAGAGTTGTGGATTCAGCAGTGTGTAGGGTAGCTCTGTGTTACAGGTTTGTGCTACAAATGGAGAAAATCATGTGTACTACAGTTACATTTGGAACCAACATGCCTGCTCGACTGAATTCTCAAAATAAAGCAGGTGTGATGGCAAATGAAGTTTTAAGAATACAGGAGAACATTACCCATTTTGAAGGTGGTAATGCTCAGCGTTGAGGACATGCGCTACAAATCTTTAAAAAATATGTATACTACAAAATCGTTTGAAAATATTTTAAGTAATGAGTTCTGAAAATGATGCAGATGTGACTAGCTAAGATGCCAGCGGAATGTTCAAGTAATTGAAGGTTGTGGACCCAGCAGTATGTATTTGTAGTTTTGTGTTAAGTATATGTGCTACACATACGTAAATATAGTTCTACTGCAACTAAAGACATTTTAAGGGTTTGAATAATGAAACACGGTTTATGACAGGTAAAGTCCTAAATAGCCAGTAGAACGGTGTGCATTTGTAGGTCTAAGTTCGAAATTGGGCTACAAATGCGAAAAACCACATGTACTACAAGTAGCGAGCAACATGTCTCTAGCTATTTTTGAGTTCTAGAAATAAAAAACAGAGTTGATGGCAGATGAAGCTTTTAGCAGCCAGTAGAAAGATCACATACTTGTAGTTTGTATGGGGTCAGCAGAGTGTAGCTCTGTGGTAAAGACTTGTGCTACAAATTCGGAAAATCATTATGTAATGTACTACAATTATATCTGGAACTGGTAAGAATGACTAAGTTTCGGAGATCAAAGCAGATGACACAGATGAAATTCTAAGAAGCCAGCAGAAGGACTACGTGTTTTTAGTTTGCAAGCTCAGCAGAAAGCGGTTGTAGTTCTCGGTTGTAAAATCGTGCTACACTCGTCGAAATAATTTTAATAGAATTTTATATTCTAGGCTCGACTGGTTTGAAACAGAGAATTGAAAAGGTGACGGATAGTACTCTATTGGAGCAGTAGCTCCGAACAAAAAGCCGGACATTGACAGGAATCTGTTTGATAAGGATGAAGTAGCTCTTCAGGAGCATGATGCGTTGCAAACCACAATGAATTTAAAAGAGGAAGTAGCTATAACTTAGCCCCAAAGATTGTACAGTTGCCCACGTAAAGCAGGTTTTACTAAAAAGGAAGACACATTTTTTTTATAAAACGCCTTTAAAAAGTGGGCGTGACTGACTTAATGGGTTGATGGAATTCAAAAAGGTATATTCATGCACATATTTTTTTAAGTGTTGTTGAGACAGACAAGGAGATTAACTGTAGAAGTATAGACTTGAGTTTGTCTTGAAAGGTCTCAGAAAAGTACACAAAGAACGACAGCTTCAACTCCACTGCCCACTCTTTGTCATGTCGTCACATTCAGTCATGAAGAAAGGCTCACGAGATAATAACTATTCGTTTTTGACAGCACATTCCTGTTGCTATTTTTGTTCAGCAAATTGACGCAGACTCTAAAACACATAGACTGCTTTTTGTATAAATTTTGACTAATCTCACGATTGCTCTCCCGCAATAGATATTAATAATACTATCTCATCTACGGATATTACCATTACATGAGTCCTCATCACTAGAATCCGGACAATCTGGTTTACCATCACATATTTTTCCATAAATCACACAAATGCCATTACAAAAGTAATAAAGTGAAGGACATTTATTATTAACCGGCGTTATGTCATCTTGAATTTGGTCAAAAAATAATATTGTTCAAATTAAATTATATATAAGTAAATGAATATGACAAACAAAAGCGATTAAATTACAAACGAAAATATCGAAAATTACATGCACCAGACATACACACAGAGTGTTAAATTTTAAAAATAAATCTTTTGTTTATATTCCACTGGTTAATGCAAAACCAAAAACACTTACCACAGCGTAATTCATCGCTTGCATCAACGCAATCGGCTTTACCGTTACATCGATTTGTACTCAACGTACATTGGCCATTTAAACAACTAATTTTGTTTTTTATTAATTGATTTAAAAATTTAAATGGCAATGTTCGATTTGTATTTTTTTTTGTGGCAGTGATGTAAGATGTGTGTTTTGTGTTATGTAGCGATTGAAAGATGAAAATAAAATAGAAAATGTGTTATTAAAAATAAGGGTAACAAAAATAATTAGAAAAAAAAATTAAATACAATTTTAAGTTCAAATTTGTATTTTTTTTATTTTTAAGGATATCTATGTTTGTGGATGGTTTTTGTGTGAATGGGGTCAAATGGAACAACTGTCTTATTTTACCATCCTCCGTTGTTTTGTTTTTATTGCTATTTTTGTTTTAATTCTGACTCGCTGCAAAGTTGGACAAGAATGGCTTGCATGATATACGAAACAAAATGGAAGGAAAGAAGAAAAGGATTTTCCAATAAGAGGTGTTATTGTGAATTACCCGCTATTTCGGTAGCTGTCACTTTTGAAGCTTTTATTCTTTCACATTTGACAAGTAGAAACTACGCCATTACTAACAATTGAACGATACACGCTTCAACAACGCATTGAAATTATTAAAATTCACTACAAAAATGGTGAAAATCTTGCAGTCACAGTTCGCAAAACCAAAGCATTTTTTGGTCGTCGTGAAGCACCTTGTCGGACCGCAATACAGAAATTGGTGGAAAAATTCGAGCTGTTGGGACAAGTTAGTGATGTGAAGAATAAAACCCGTGCACGTCGCTCAAGAACAACTGAGAATATTGCTGCTGTAGCTCAAAGTGTTGAAGAAAACCCAGGTTTGTCCATTCCTCGTCGTTCTTTGGAATTGGGCATTCCACAAACGTCATAACACCGTATTTTGCATAAAGACTTGGGTCTTAAGGCTTATAAAGTTCAGTTAACACAAGAACTCAAGCCGGCCGATCATCAACAACGAAACCATTGACCTTTTACGGGAAAATTTTCCCGACCGTGTTATCTCTTGAGGAGGTGATCACAATTGGCCACCGAGATCTTGTGATTTAGACCTCAAAGATAAAATTCGTGAGGCTATCGAGGACATAGGTCAGCCACTTTGCGATTTGGTTATGGAAAATTTCATGAAAAGGATATGGTCCTGTATGCGTGCTCGTGCGGCCATTTGGCTGATGTTGTTTTTCATTATTAACGGCAAACATTCCTCTTTATTATGAAGCAAACATCCGATCATTTATCTCAAAAAATTACATTTTTCTTCGAATACCAAAATAACACCTCTTATTGGAAAACCCTTTACGAGACAAAATAGAAGGAAAGCAGTACATCGGCTCTAATGACGGAAAGCATCGAGCACAAGAAGGCCCCCCATCGAGGGGTTAGGTAAATGCTACCCCAGGAGCAATTTTCAATCAAATGTTTTATTAAAAGCTAAAAGGAACGTGCTAAGTCAACGAAGCCCAAACAGAGTAGGTAGGAGCAAGTACACCATGTAGCAGAGTCATAAAGTCGGTGTTGAAGATATGGATAAAACCACTTCTGCAGACCTTTAAATGGGAAGTCCAACAAAATTCCGCTCTCAGACACTACTTGTGATTCAATGTGGACGATCAAAGTCAAGATTCCCACTCATCCTCAATGGGACCACCTAGCAGTCGAACGGAAAGCGACTTGCGTGCAACTAAATTCTTAGATTTGGTCAGAGGGAAGTTAAACAGATAATTAGAACCCCAGGGTTGTTTGACCGCTCCATAGGAAAGGAGAAAATCGCAAAGAAAGGAAAGACTTCTTCAAAATTATGCTTGGGAAAATTGTGCAAAACTCACAAGTCAATAGCAGGGTTAGGTATACAAAGAAAAAAGGGGTATAAGATGGAAAGGTCTCTAGACAACACGAGTGAGGGTCACAATCTTCCATAAGTCCGTAAAATTACTTGCTTAGTACTTGCGGATGACATTGACACTATTGGGAGAACTCATGAAGCTGTCACTGATGCGTTCAGGCAGAATCAGCAAAGATTAGTGTAGCTGTGAATGAGGGCAAACCAAGAAGAAGAAGTTGACTAGCCAAACTTCGATGAATTGGATAGAACGTCGCAGTCTTGACAGCTTGAAACTTGATAGAGTAAGGGACTCTGTGTATACCTCGAATCTGTCGAATGCGCAACTCATTAAAAAACAGAGTTTACAAGGCACATTTGCAGGAAAACCTTCTCCAGAGCACTTAGGAAGACTGCGTCTAAATAATCCCTTTCGGCCATTTAAAAGCGAATAAAGTCATCTTTGGTTATCTCGAGAGCAAAGTTAATCTTTTTGGACCCATTTGTGCTGACAGGTTTTGAGGTACACAACTCAACCACAAGTAAGCAAGCTGTATACCGACTTCGAACTGGGCGTTGAAGGCTTTACAAGGCTGCCCTATGTAGAATAAATAGACATCAACGCTTTCTATCGCAAAATCTTCGAAACTAAGCTAAAGGTTCAATGTGGTAGAAGAAGACCTTGTTTAAAGATAGTTTTGCTAACTGCGAGTAAGCAACTAAAGGAGGTTGGCTAAAGATCTGGCAAACTGAAGGAACTTGTTACATTTGCGGTTTTGTATCCCTTAGAACTGTAGCGCCGTGAAGTTTCGAAGTAAGCTCAGGCGGCTGAATACGATCTTTCATTGACCTTCGGTTAGCAACCATAAGGACTTTTTTTGGAGCTTGTCGCTATGATTTTACAGTCAGTCCCTTTATACTAGCGATGGGCTACGTACAAAGTGCATACCGCTCAGCACACAGCATCAGTAAAATAAATGCACTTTTATGTTTGAGGAATCGAATGGAAAGAATATAGAAGTTCGTAAAGTTTACACGGGAAAATTCACTCTTGCGGAGTCGAAAGGCAGTAGGTAAGTGCTCTGCCAGTAAGTGAAAATTATCAGTCTTAATTGGTCATCAACCATTTGTAGGGAGCTGCTTATCTGATATGATTGAGGACCTTAGGAGGTCGAATATCGGAATAGCCTCATATCATGTGGACTCTCGAAGAAGCTGCTAAAAATATCTTTTAAACTAGTAGAGCCAACCTACTTCGTGTGAAAAGAAGTGTTTTTATGCTTGTAATGAGTCTCTCGCCGGCTTCAGTACGAGCACCTTAAAACTGTCCCTAGGTCGATCCTTTCTGAGTATTTTTTTGTGTGATTTTGTTGATGTCCACCTTTTTTCATAACCCAGGTAAAGAGCCTCTCCAAAAATAAGAGCTTTGCTCTGTTAAACCTACTGCCAGCTTTCCTGATCTTGTCTCGTACCGTATTTTCAAACAAGTTCGCCGAATGAGCAACTCGGACTAAATCACTATACCGTCAGCTCGAGGTCCTGCGGATTTTATGGATAATATAGCTCCAACTAATCTCACACTAAAAATTTAATTGTGATATAAAAGTCCCACATCCAACCACATTACACATAAATATCCTCACAAATTTTAAACCAAAATAAAATTAAATGAAATATATGTTAAAAAAAAAAAATACATGATCTTACAGAAAAGCACTCTCTTGACAGTAAGTGCAATTATATTCATCTGTACTGTCGTCACACTCAGGTACACCATTGCATCGCTGATCCTTTGGTATACAATACGATTTATCACATTCGAACTCATTAACTGAACAATATGCTGTGAATGGTATAATGATTTGGTTTCGTTGTTGTTTTTGTGATTTTTTATTTTTAATTTAGTAGAATATTTACTTTTTTGTTTGAGTTAAGAGGCTACGAATATATATATAGGTAAGTGGAGTGGTTTTGGTTAAACATGGACCAGTAGAAATGATGATTTTGCAATTTTTTTTTTTTTTTGACAAATAAACAAAATCAAACAAAAATTAAAACATTTACGCAAAAGCCACATTGGTTAAGAACAGTTCTTTGTTTAACAATTTAAATCATAACTACTGGTGGACATTGTTTAATCTGGGTGAGTGTGGATAGGCAGGTGTTACGGGATTCATATCTGAGTTGTCTTTTTATTTTTTTATTTTAGCCAATTTGATGTTAGTCTTAAATTAAAAAAAAAAATTATGAAAAATTTTCATTTTTGGGGCAAGGCGGGGTTTTAGCTTATCAGGTTTAGTTTTTATTTTTTTTTTGGTGGACGGCAGCGGCTTTAGTTGCGTGTGAGTGGGGCTGGGTGAGTGTTTTTTTGTTGGTGTTTTTCTTTTGTATTACCTGTGAATTGCGGGCAATTGGATTCATCAGTTTCATCGTCACAATCTGTGTAGCCGTCGCATCGCTTGTCAATGGGAACGCATTGTGTTTCATCGCATTCGAACTCATATAACTCACAGTGTGTTGTATCCATGTCAAATGTGTCTGAGATGCGTGTGAGAATGTTGTTAAATGTTTTTTTTTTTTGAGTGTATATGTTTGAATTTGGTTAGGAAATGTTTAGTTTGAACGGCGAATGTGTTATGGAGGTTTTTATAAAAAAAAAATAGTTTTTTATTTACATTTTAGTGATTTATACAAAAATGTTTTGGGTTTGATTTTGGCTGGAAAATCAAAAATTCATTGGACTTGGAGCTTAAAATTGAATTTTCCAGTGAAACCAGACAGCAGACGTAAGTTGTTACTCATTTTCGTAGACTTAGGGGATGGCAAAAGACGGATATGGGACCTTGTTTGCATAGTATGTGATGGTTAAGACAAAAATTCAAGACTCTGGTGATAACCTATTTATTGGGAGCTCGAGTTCTAATTCGACTAAGCCAGCCCTCTCGACCTGTGTCATTAATAATGTCAGCCTGTTCACAAAGACAAAAATACAAGACTCTGGTGACAACTGATTTATTAGGATAGCCCCTTCGAGTTCTAATTAGACCAAGCAACCCTTCTCGCCTTGTGTTGTTAAAAATGTCAACCTTCTTACAAATTCAACACAAATTTCACATATGACACCAGGGCGTTAATGTACCACATAATTGCAGTGTGTTGCTCAATGTACACTACCGTTCAAAAGCATTGATTCACCTAAAATGTTCAGTTTCTTTTCTTGTTTCTATTTTTAGCCTACAGCTAGATTGAATATTATTTAAAATGCAACACGCGTCTTTTGTCATTTTTAAAAAGTATATATCTGAACACTTTTTGTTTTTTGATTATTTTTTTAAGCTTTAATGTACAGGTCGTAAACAAGAGCGTATGTCTATTTTATAGTCGTCAAGTGGAGGCTCAATTATTCCCCTAAACTGTTCGAGGACAATTCGACCTGAAACAATCAAATAAACGTCCTGTGCCCCGTATGCAGCTACAGTTCGTTGTGGTTGCTAAATTTCTATAAAAAGTATTAAAAAATTTGATAGTTCGAGTGAGTTGCAGCTGCAGAGTCTATTGCTAGTAAGTTAAGGTCTTGTGAAACTGTTTTGAATTACAAACTTTTATTGAATTCCGGGCTTACACTCAATATTGTCAGAAAAGGAGTTTTGTGCAATACCTATGAGTTAGTCTACACATAGGCTAAAAGCAAAAAGGACGACAAAAACGCCCTAAATTTCCGAGCAGTCCCGTAATTTAGTTTACCTCCAAAACCTCATGAAAAAGAAAATTCATGCAAGGTTAGGAGGGAAGTTCCTAGAAGCTATGATGACTGTTTTGATCTGTCTAAAAGCCTGTTGGCGTTTATTTGCTAAACTAATTAAATGAGTGGTCAGATGCAAGAATCGTTGCCCATACGGCAGTTCTTAGAGAGCTGTACGGAGGGGTATGAGATTTTGCACAAACTCCAGCCAGCTTCTAAAGAAGCTGTTTTTAAATACATACCTATAGATAGTCTTCAAACTAGGTATGTTTTCAGTGGGGAAAATTCCGACCGTAACCCAAAAAAGCATTCGGGCTTGGTTGCTAACATAATCTAAAACCTTTTTAAGGAGAGAGGGAGCCACAAATTACGGGCTACAGGCCACAACTACGAGCGTTGTTCCATTGTGATAAACAAGTTTGACAGAAATTACACTGAGACAAGTGAGCTTTCGTCAATTAAAAGTAGATACTAAAAGTTGTTATAGGAAGGCATATTTTAAATAAAGATCCAGATTGACAGGTGCTTGCCTGTTTAAGGTTAGGAAAGGCTTAAGCAAAATACTCTTTTTTTAACAACAAAAACAATATTTTGTAGGTCACAATATGCAATTTTGTATTGAAAATTGCGCAACTGTAAGTTAGAAAAATTTAGACTGGAGACCTTATTGAGTGTCTTTTCTTAACAAGGTATGTCTACTTAGATGTTTGTGAAACTGAAAAGACTCCTGCTGCCGTTACGATTTCGGCTTAAAAGTTATCTGGAAATATGTGTTTTGCGTGCATTTTTTATGGTAGTACTGGGAAATGAGCTAATTTCGTCTATCATCAATGCTGATACTGAATTAAAAGTCAGTTTCAAGTGATGATTCTTATAGTCAGAAAGTGGTAGAAGTCACAAAGAACCAGGCTTTCAATTTGCCTTAAAATCTGTTTATTTGTGTTTTTTAGCAAAACAGTTTTAGCCTTGTAAAGTCTGTAATATTGTTTAGAATTTTAAATATATTTGGCGCTGATATAAAAATCTCGGTTTTGCCTCCCGACAAAATTTGAAGCATCTTCATCAAGCCGTATAGGCTGTAGCGGAGTGTACACATTCAAAGAGGAGATACCAACGAAATCGCCAGATGGACTTTTTCGCGTCTTGAGATGGTGAATTAATGGGTTATATTTGGCTAAAAATTGAGGTTTAAAATGCCATTACAATAGGTCTAAGAATGGTTTAAGACCAGGATATAATAAAAAAGCTACGACTGTCTTTAATCTGTGTTAAAAAGGACTTTTGTCCAACGGGCCATTTGCATGTTTGTGGGTCAACGTCATGGGTAACATTTTAATTTACGTTTTTTATCGTCGGGTGTAAAATTTACTTGAACCCGATTTATGTTGGTTAGTGACTTATTTTTGCTTTCCCCGATATCCAAGCCGAACTGTATGCTTCCATATCAGAGGACCTTTCACTGAAGGAGAACAAGATATCACTGTGATTACCAAAAAAACTTCTTTACCGACGTTTCAGTTGAAACCTTTCGGATACAAATATATAAAATCATGTAAACAACACTTCCCCATAAATAAAAATAAAAACATTTTCTGTGAACGAAAACTCGTGGACGGCAGTGTAACTACACTCGGTGAAGAAAATCTGCGTCTGGTTTCTTTTCAACTGGACAACAAGTTAATATATGTTAGCTGTGGCATTTCATTGGGTTAGTTTCACATTGAATCCTCTTTGGAATTAAAATCCCAAACAGATTTTTTTTTATCAAAATAAGTACCATAATTCTCATCTTTGTAATCATAATTAATTGACTCCTGACAATTAATCTCGTCGGAACCGTCCGTACAATCAGTGATACCATTACAACGCTTATAACCCAATATACATATCCCATCGGCACACTGATATTGGAAACTCAAGCAATTTCCATTCAACCTACTATTATTATAATTTTGATGATGATCTAAAAAAAAGATGAAAAAAGCAGAAAAAATGTATGGAAATGGAAGAGAATAATTTAAAAAAAAAACGTTCAAATAATAGTTTCCACATGAGTGCAAGAAAAAAAAAACAATTTTGAAAAAATCCATAACCATATGTAGAAGTAAGAAAACCAAACCAAACATGAAAAAAAAAATATTAAAATTTTGTGCAAAATTTTAAATAATGCATTAGTGAAAAATTAAAAAAAAAAATAAAACAAAAAGGAAAATGTGGGTTGGATTTTGGACTCGGAGCCGTCACAGTGGGATGTGCGTTGGTTTTTGTTTTTACCCTTGGAGCCTGTGACAGAACCCTTCTCAGAACAATTTTTACCTAAGCTTTGTAAAAACAGTATGGTTTGTGAAATTCCTTTCTGTAAGAAAAACTGAGATCTGAAACGTAGATCGGTGGAGAAGAGTCTGCGGACAACATGTCATAAAAGTCCTTTTTTTCTCTCTTAGAGTAGAGAACTCTGAGCTTTTTATGAAATTTATTGGAGTAGGAACTTATCGGTCACTTAGGTTTATGCTTTCTGTCAATCTGAAATTTCCTAGGTAGGTACACATATTTTTATTCATATTGGTCAGTAAATTTATTGCAAGTCCACAAAAGCTTTGAAAGAAAAAATAAATTGCAACTTTAAGTTTGGGTTGGAGCTGAAAAGGAAACAGAACTTTTTTTTGACAACTCTAGGTAGGTTCTAAATTGCCCAAAATGTGTGTCTATTCGTACATACTCCTATGTAAATTTGAGAAAGAGTTCCTTAAATGTATGATCAATTTCAGGCGTGTCAATTCGCATAGCAATCTGACAAGTCTACCCAAATTTTCAAATAATGATTTAAAGGGACTTGATAGCGAAAGAAACGGCTCTGTACTTTCATTGGGCTTAAAGTAGCTTTTTTAAAATATGTACCCCTTTTGACGATAAAAATGTAGGCGTGGTTGGAAAGGGCATTGACCTACTGACCATATAACCTAATTTGATTGCTTTACATGAAAGAAAGCTGAATTAAAGATCTGGTTTAAAAAGGCTCACAAGGCTGTTAAATCCATGACTGTCTCCTCTAATTCGACATAAGTCATAGACAAGCTTGGTCAGATTAAGTGGTAAACACTGTAAGTGATATCAAAGGCGATTCAGAGGGGCCTATACTTAACTTAGATATTGTGTCCAACAAAAGAACATTTTTTTAAACCTTCAAAAGCTGTCATGACACGGATCTTCAGAAAGAACAAATATAGCATTAAGACTAATCAAGCTGAATAACTAAAAAAGACTCTCGCCTGGAGTTTGAACCTTATTCAAGCCATCAAGAAGGGGACAATGACAATTTCTGTAAATCAACGACTCCTTGACCAAATGTGTGGCTTAGAAACAAAAATGATCTATTGGTCATACAACACCATCGTCAAAACAAGAACAAGAAGATCATGGCCAAGAACGGAACAAAGCTCGGCCCAACAGAAACTTAACAAGTTTATTCTGCTTACATGGACTAATTACTAGTATATCAGGGTACAAGGGCAAAGACAACATTTTTGTCTGTATCTGTCTGTATCGGCCCTTAGCCGCTACAAATATCTAAAAAAAACAGGAAGCTTGCGTTGGAGCTCTCGGGCTCCAAAATATAGTCAAAGATGATCCCGTGGTCATTAAAGTATGGCCCATCATGCTTAAAAACCTCTGGTTCTCCAGAACACTTAAAATAGTCATAAATGTAAAACCTGACTGTCAAATTTGGAGAACCTACGGATTGTCATTCTCATTTAGGATCAAAGATATGGTAAATGGTTTTAAGATAGAAACCTATTCTATAAGTGGAGTCTATGGGCCTGGGTTCTAAAAAGCTATCAAAGTTATTTAAAATATCTTTCGAACAACGTTTATGAAGACGCACTAAAGACACCCGCATAAACATCATTTAGGCAGCTCTTGGACAGTCAGGGCCACAGATGATATTCGATGGGGTCAAATCTATTTCGAGGCTATTTTTAATCTTTTCGAGGACCTTTCGAAAGATGACATAGTCAGCTGTGCATAAATTCGATGTCCTGACCCCTTTAAGGGTAACAGTAGCGAGGATTGTCTGGCAAGAAGAGCCGCTTTCTCTTCATCGTTTCTGAAATCTTCTTCGGGGTTTATTTGAGATAAAAAAAAAAACGAAGAAATTGGAAAATGGAAAGCTAGGACACAAAGTCAACTTGAACTAATAACAATTTTTAAACAGCTTAACTAAAAAAGGAAGACTAAGGGTCTTAATTTGGCTCTAGCCACCAAGACACTATCTTAAGCCTAGACTCTTCGACGACAGCTTCTGCCGGCTCTGCTCGAGCAGGAAACAACGAAACACAGTCACTAGGGTTGACTTAATCGGGCAAAAGTTCACTACTTTTCGAACCCGAATGGACATACGATTTTCAGGATTGTATAGAAAAACAAACAAGTTGGCAGGTTCGATATTTAGCTGTCCACATCGAGATCTATCGACAACTTACTAAGAAGTCCTGCGAAGTTTACTTATGATATTAAACTATGGACACAGACTTTGTGGAGTCCCTTAGAGGCTTGAAAGTCAAAAACAACATGGTGTAATTATTTTGGGAATGGCTCTAAAACAGATTAAAGCTGCATACAAAACTCCATTTTCTAACAAAGTATAGCAGGCCAAAGACAGTCGACTTTATGGGTTCCAAAGCAAGACTATCAGGCGTATACCGTTCTCATGTATGACTGTGAGATCTGGGACAAAACATTCAACTAAAAGAGGTTTGTACAACTTGCTTTCTGCACATTGCTAACTGCGTAATACGAGTTACCGACTTTTTATTAAACACATATAAAATGACCTAGAAATAGTTCTTAAAAAACCATTTAAATTCCTGGAAAAATATTTTGACAGAGTTTAACCTCACCACCCTCTCTACAGATAAAAGTTTCACTTAGGAAAAGTAGAATTTCACAAAAATACTGCTCCTAATTTCAAATCACAATCAGTACCATTTGTTAAGTACCGCATTACCCCAAAGACTAAGTAACAGATGGGCGTCAGTATACCCATTTGCGACTTCGTCAAATGTAAAACCTTCAATATTCATCAGTACTTATTAACAAAAAAAAATAATAAATCATCAAATTGGCTAGTTAAAAAAAATAAAACACTCAACAATCACACATGTCACTTACACATCATTATTCTACAGTTTATAAAATTACACTAAATTAAATATTTTTTTTTAAATAATCGTAAATTTATTTCTTAGTGATCATGCAAAATTGTCTACTTTTATACAACTCTCTAAAAGTTTTATTGTGTTTGGTGCTTAGCTACTCGTGCAAAATACTTCTAACACTACCAAATGAATATTTATAAAATTGAATGTAAAATATTTATAATGTAGAATGTGACCCAGGGTACTTACTGCAGTTGTCCTCATCGCTGCCGTCTTTGCACTGTCGTTCTCCGTCGCATACTTTATGTTTTGGAACACATCCGCCGCCACGCAAACATTTAAACTGATGTTGTGGAAATTTATAATTTAAATTAAGTTACATGTGGGACAAGTTTTATTCTAAATATGGAGGTCTAAACAGAGGCACATTTTGCCAAATCTCTTTGAGAGACTATTGTAAGGGAGACTGTGATAAATCACTCACGACCAAGATTGGTATAAAAATGGACGCCCGTAGTTGTAAAAATATAAATCGAAGTTCAGCAAAAACCGATTTTAGTGGCCGCCATTTTGATTTGACTGTCAGTCATCGGTGCATGTTTGACTTTTAAGGGCGCTCGTTCGATTTTAGTGAAGACTACAGAATAAAAGAATGTATAAGGCCGGACTTTAAAAGACCAAAACGGTGCTGTTCGCAAACTCTAAAAATGTATCTGCCAGTGCCCCTAAGTTAGGCAGAAAATGCGACATTCCTTGATTGGAAACAGAACGTCAATGCAAGAGAAAAAAATTGCAGCAAAAGCATTCTATTTTCGGCAAAAAGTAGAAACCAAACCCCAAAGTCAAGATCTGTTGTGGTGACTGACAAGGCAACCAATCTCGAGTCAAAAGTCATCGACGACAGGAATACGTAATACAGAGACTAGAATGTAAAACGACATGAAATGAAAACGACAGCAGCCGTGGGACTGGGAGCGACTGGAATCGCACAGAAATCGGCTGTCAAAAGAATTATTGGTGTAAACAATGCCTAGAGAAAGTTCAAACATAATGTACTCTGTCAGTGTTCGGCAAGCCTTGACAATAGGTATCACAATCAGGTGAAAACTGTGGAGAACTTAAGAAGGTCTATCTCATTAAAATGGAAAGCGGTAGAGAGAAGATGAGAAACCCAATATTGTGGGTTGTTTTGAACATCTGTCAAGTAAACAATGGGATCGTTGAAGAATTTAGTTTGGTAAATCTGACAGCTATCAGACTTGAAGTGTCTTAGTTTAGATTGGCCTAGATCGGTCACATTAGCTTTTTCTGTCGACGTTATAGTCATGAATTTCATGACAGAGTATTAGGTTGACAGTTCGTAGATGTAGCTGACGTAAGAAAATTGACGTTACCGACCAATCTTGTTTTTGCGTTTAGGGTATGAGTACATCTAGTCCACCAGACCAATCTAATCGACTTAAGGGTACTAGATTTTTAAATGTGTCCAATTTAGTGAACAACCAAATTTACAATTGACGCTAACTTTTAAATGAAATGTAAAGAAAGTTGGCCATCTGCCAACACCTGCCATTTATGTCAAATCTTTAAAAGTTGTTATGCGAATTGGGTGGAAAGGACATTCTTACAAGTCTGTTATTCCCATTTTTTTTAATGGGATACCATTTAGGCAGAGGCCCACAATCGAGTAGCTCCGCAAAATGTCAGTGTCAGTGTCAAGTGACAGCTGAAAAGTTTGTTCCAAAAAACAAGTGCAGACTTTTTATGGCCATTCGAACAAAAATTTTATAAAACATCTATTAAAAATCAGATAAAAATGCAGCAGAATTGAAAAGAAACTTTTTTCGAAAATATTTGTAAAAGCTGACAAGTTGCATCAATATTATACTGTTGGCTATTTGCTTAACAAGGCACTTATCTTGCCCTAAAAAAGTGTGCTCTTCTTCGAGGTTTTTAGAAGTTTAAACAAAAAATTTAGCCACTCTATAAAAGAGATAGCCTCTTGAAAAAAGATGTGTTTCAAACAAAATTCAAATATTTCTAGTTTTCAATCTTCAAGACGTGATTGCCTTTGGACTACAGATATCCGCCATCTGGTGGATTTTTATTAGAAAACGACAAAAGGTCGGAATTCATTTGGACTCGACTTGGCCAACAATCAATATGCTGATGGACTTAAATGGAAGGTCCAGGTTACAAATTGGACTACAGATATTTGCACTTTACAAACGCCATCTGGTGGAGTTTATTTATACAACAACAGTTGATGTTTCGAACTATAGGCTATAAGGTTGGAATCCATTGGTTGGAATCCGTTTACGACGTGGCATACAATCAATAAGCTAATGCATTTATAGGGAAGGGATTACGTTCAAAATTAAAAATATTCTGCGTCATTTTTGACAGTTCCCTAACCCCTGTATTAATAAACAAATGCGTACAAGTATTTACAAGTCACAAAAAATTGAGTAGGGAGCTAAAAACTTTTACACCGTGTTTATTAATACGGGGGTAACAAAATGTTTGCATGTGTTCCGGTGCGGATGTCCCTCTCAAACTTACCTCAGAGCTCTGGCACGAGCACAAAAGTTCACTCTCGTCATCATTTTGCCGGCAATCGGCAGCTCCGTCACAGACCGCCTCTATCGGAATGCAACCGTCATTCCGGCATGCGAACTCGTTTTGCGTGCATTCTTCATCCCCTATGATATAATGTGACTTATTTATACGGACTTGAGGACATATACGATATTTTGAAATTTATGTAAACGATTTGTGTTCGTGTATGTGTGGGTGTAAGGACAGATAGATCAAATCACTACCAGGAGGAGGAAATTAGCAATCAAATTTCATTCTCCCTGCATGCAATTAATTTAAGAAAACAAACTTTATCTACAGGGTGGTTAGAAACAAACAAAAAAAATGCATTGACAGTGTAAATGTGTAAAATGTGTTACTGATGTGGCATGCCATACAATTTAAAGGTCCCTCCGTTATCATCGGCGGCGGAACATAGCTATCACACTCTATTTCGTCCGAAATGTCATTGCAGTGGCGGAATCCGTCGCATCGCAGATTAATTGGAATACAGACGCCCGATTCCACGCACTTGAACTGATCATGGCGGCACCTGCGCTTCTTTTCATATATAATGCCATTACTACTGACACTTGTAGATTTGGGTGATAACACTGTCCTGTGATGGTTTTCGTGAGGTGGCCTTGATGTGTGCGGTTGTTGTGGGGGCTCTTCTTCGTCCTCGTTCGAGCCAAAGTGCGCTGTGGTGTTTTGTTGTTTGTTGTGGTGTGGTGTTGTGTTTTGTTTTTGTTTGTTTACAAAATCCATGCGGTTAATTTTAAATTAATAGCAACAAACGTGCAATACATTCCATAAACCATAACCGTAAAATAGGAGTATACGATAATTTGGGAGAGAAAATAAAAATAAATGTTGGTTATCATTGTTGGTTTGATTGCATTCAAGTTTTCTTGGACGATCCACACAGAAAGTACACACAGAAAGAAGACACTGAAGTAGAAGAAGAAAGTTCCGTCACCAGTTTGATTTACAGATAGAATTGGTAGTTCACAAGAGAGTTATTTGTTGTTAGAAATACAATCACCGGTTTTACATAGAATTAGACAAGGTTTCCTGTCCTCGGCAGGACTCAAGATTTAGTTTACCTTTTATACGACTGCCTTACCATTTTTATTTTTGCTAAAAGCCTAAGGCGGCTTATTATTTGCTGTTCTTGCGTTAAGGATCATAGGGACTTTGTTCGTGGAATTTAATTAAAACTGAAATATGTGTGTAAATATGGCTCTGCTTTTGGAAGGTTTTGTCTCTAGGGTCGACATCAATTGCGGTTGCGAAAAGATCTATCCAAGCCAATGGTAACAAAAAGAAACTAAGTCGAAAGCTTAGACTGGATGGGAAACAGAAATCGACAAGAACACTGGCTGCACAACGTCGAGGACTCGTTACTGTTTACCTTTCGGGTGAAAAAAAGGCTCTTTGAACATTGCTTTCTTTACTCCGTTTAAAAATGTCTTAGGAACTACACTTTTTTCCACAAAATGTGTAAGAGAAGCTGTCGCCGTTCGCAAGCTGTGTCCTATTATCAAAACAATCGACGGACATGGTGAAGTAGGAAGTGTGAGTGCCAGTAACGAGGAAGCACAGTACCCTACAACATAAAAGGAGATTATAGTTGGGAGTAAAGAATTTATTTCTATATGAAGTTTTTGAAGCTGAAAGTGGAGCTTCACCAGTACCGCTTTCAGGAGCAAGCTCATCTTCAGATAATGGCAAATGGTTTTAACAAACCTGTTAGCAGCAATCATACAAAAAAATGGTATACGGATCGACAAGAAACCCATTAAACTAATATTAAGATCCAAATATTCTAAAATCGTCGCAAAGAGCTAAAACCTCCGACAGAAATGGCGCCCTCACCTAAAAGAAGAATTTAATAAACTATAGAAGGAAAGCAGTCTAGAAAACCACGACCTAAGGTAAAGCCAAGAAACTATGGCGGCAATTTCTGTAAAAAAATTCCAAGCACATACTAATGTGCGAGAATAACCTTCTTGTCCCAGCAGGACATTGTAAACATCAAGAAACTGCAACAATCGACGACCTGTCTCAAGTATCCCATCAAAAAATTTGCGTACGTTTTTTTGTACTTCTCAGAGAAACTTTAAACGGGAGACATCAAAGTTCAGGCGAAAAAAAAGTTCAACGTCGTTGATCCGAAATATGAATAAATTGTTTAAATACATTTATTTGGTATTAATAATCAGAAGAAGAAATAATGTAGCTAGAGGCAGCTCTCAGCCTTAGAAAAAACTGGACTAGTATGAACATTGAGAGTCATAGGACGGAGTGAGAGTACGGGGCTATCAAAAATAATTGTAAACAGAGTCACAATACGAGACAAACTCTTATGAGGAAACATACCCCTTTAAAGGTGTTAGCATCAAGGAGTACACTAGACCAAAAGGTCGCATAGTCGCAGTAGAATATGCCCCTTAATCAAATAAATAAAAATAAAGGGGCAACAAAAGGTCCTAAATCAGTGCAACCTTGATAACGCGAATCCAGCCAATTTTCCTATACTAGCACTAATTTTTAGGTTATATTGAATGAGGCCATTAAGCCCAGGTGGCTGTCAGTCTTTTGCTTCGGTTTTATGAATGCGTGTGCATGTATATTAAATTCACAGCAGGTTTCGCCTGAAAATCACTGAAAGAAACTGCAAGTTTACACAATTTTGAGATGAATTTTAGAAGAAGCTATTTTGACACTGACAGCCATTTTGCGCTTAAAAATGTGACACAAAAACAGTATAATATGACTAATATGCGCGATTACTTAACGCTTAAACGGCTTTTCGAAATATTGGGAATTTAATTGCAAAGACGACGAATTGTTGCCGATACAGTGAGCTCTTTAAAAATAAATTCGGTTTCAATAAGACACCAAATGCGCCACCTACACGACAAGCTTCTGTACCAAGTTTCTTTAGATTGAAATTATAATAAATTTCAGCAGTTATCTTTATGTTCGTCTTGTGGGCTCGTCAAAAATGTAAACTTAGCATGTGACTGTTTGGAGTGGTGGTATTATTGGCCCGTTTTTTTGTTTGAAAAGGAAGACGGCAACAATGTTACGGCAAACAGAGGGATGCTTACACAGCAAAAAATATTGAAGAATTAGTAGAGCTCTAGATGGAACTACGTGCAATCGATCTTTTGTTGTTGTTTTTATGTTTAATATTGATGGTTCAACCCTATAAAAAATCCAAAAAGGGGGTTTAAATAAAGTCGACTATTTTCAACAACGTTATAAAATGAATTATTCTTTTTTAGCGCCAAAAAGTGTATTATTCCAGGAAGAATCACGCTTGCCTCAGATGTCATTATCTGTCAAAACTGAATTCAGCAATATTGAGTCCTGGGTACATAAAGAGTTTTACAGCACCCTTATTGTGACGTAATAGTCACTAACAGTGTTAATCAGCTTCTGCAATTTCAAAACGTATGACTTTTATTAAAAAACAGTCTCAGATCGGCATTGTGAAGATCATCCGACTATAATTCATTATCCAAAGAACAACAATCGTGGGCTTGTCGCGAAATAAAGTTAGAAACCCTCAAAATTGTGCCGAAAAGTAGACTTCTGGGATGCCCAGTAAAGTCAGTTACTTGAATGAAACTACACCCCCCAGCTAGGAGGGTCTACTCTTTTTAATTCAGAAAAAGAAATTAATGCTGAACCGCTTTTATTTTCCAAGAATTTTTAACAAAATCCAGCAGATGGTAACCCTTTTTTTGAACACACGTTAAATGACCTACGTAAACCCATTTCAAGCAACGCTTATAATGTTTGTGCACTAGTGAACACACTCTATTGTAAGCAATTAATAATGGAGCGATATGTCACTCTCGATTCTGAGCTCTGACTGCAAGCAGTTTATCTGTCAAATCGAGAGTGGAGTATCCGCTAAGAAGAGACTAATGTTGTATATGCTTTACCACCTCTATATACACCCTCAAGTCGTTATTTAGCTTACGATTTATGTAGATAGAAACGGTGTCTCTCTATGACAGATGTCAAAATTTTTTTTTTTAATTTCGTAAATCCGCTAAATTTCGAAAATAAAATTGAATTGAGTGTGTAACTGATAACCCTCCATTCAAACTCTTTGCTTTATGAAAAAAAGAAGTCAATCGGCTCTTTTCACCACTGTGGTCACATTCAGGAACGTCAAAATTGGTCAAGGCACTGGACACGATTAAAAATTTTGTAGTCTAAAGACGACTAGAATTCCCGGGAACAGATTTTCCCAGAACGCAACAATCGTTAATGTGACTTTTATGACGTCAGCTATGCAATCGAAATGTCAGCTGAGCATTGAGACCAAAAATTCTTGACAAGATTAGTTGTCAGTTAGATCTCAAAAACGTGAAAAACCCATTTGCTACTCGTACATTAATAAAGGTCAATAAAAATTCAGACACATAATGTCAGCCAGTTGTCAAAATTAGTAAGCTATTGTTTTGAACGCACCCATTTACAAAGAAAAATCTGGCTTTACTTAATGACTGGTTCTATTGTCGTTAGGTGTCAAAAAAAAACACACCGTCCTTAGAAGAAATCGCCCTATAAACCGCCATCTAGCGGCAGCTCCAGCTCGCGAATGTAAGACCCCACCAATCTAGCAATGCTTAAAAGGGAACCCACTTTTTTTTTAATTCAAGCTTACTATAACTACCGACCTTCCAAAGGTTATTTAACGCATTTCTTAAGTGGGCATTCTTGTCGCAGAGATTTACATCACACATTCCAGTTTCAAGTACAACTTTTAAATAGCACAGCAGGACATAATTTTCAATAAGCAAATGACATAAAACCAACACACAAAAGCAACACACCATCACCCAGCGGAAGAAATTAGTTTATACGGTTCAGTTTTAGTAACTACTTACAACAATCTTTCTCATCAGAGTAATCTTGACAATCATAAATGTTGTCACATAATTCCCGGTATGGTATACACTGACCGTTGTCGCAACGGAATTGATTAAATCTGCATTCACCGTCACCGCCTAAATTGGTTACAAGGGATGAGAGTTAGTTTGGTTAGTAAAGCATGTTGCAGCGTTAGCTTGGGGCGAGGAATATTGGGGCAATCCTATATCAAATCGAAGGAAGAAATGTTGAAAATTAAAACTACCACCGTCTGGTTGCCGATTAGTTTTTCCAAATCCGCACACATAATTTTACACCTGCGATTACAGTATATTGTTCGTGGAAGCCACGGAGCCAAAATGGATGCCGATGGAATTTTTAATAAAATATTGAAATTCCTGAACGTAATTTCGTCTTGATTTACATTGTTGGTCGTTTCGCTGCGGATAAAAATATAACCCACAGCGAGCCAAGCAAGTGGGTTGTGCTTCTAATTTTGATGGTGATTGTGTGTGTAATGTTAAACTTCTTAATGGGGTGGCATATACTCGCAGTGACATTTGTTTGACAGTCAAGCAGATGTCAAGACAGACGACAGCGAGAAGTTCGTGTTGTCTGGCAGAGAGATAGAGATATTTGACGCACTTCAAACATCTGGCTGGCGACAAGGTCGGATGCATTTTCAGCTGCCATCTGAACAGAATATATGAATGTACTCACGAGACTTGAAGTGTTTTAATTCTTCATCATCGGTGGCGGTAGAAAAGTAACACATGGTGATGCTGAGAGCTTCATATGGGAACAGGGTGAAACAGATTTTTGCAGATAAATACTGACAGCGGGAAAAAGGCTAACTCTGACAATTTAATTTTGACGAAGGGTCACATAAATGTAAAGGCACCTTCAATACGGTTGTGACTTTATAACAATTGTCAGCATGTTTCAAGCTGTCTTAGGGAAGCGCACGGTGGAGTCGAAACGGATGTCTTACTAGGAATCAGGTTCGATTTTACCAAAAGGTAGAAATGACATTTCAAGGCTTTAAAATCTGCACCAAACCTGTAAAGACGAACAAGGGAACATTGTTGTAGAGTAACATTCGGTGCTGAGAGTTTGAAGGGTCTGCATCTGCAGACTGATAAAGGGCGGTGCTGGACCAAGCAGTTTTGTCAGGCAGTATATGCGATTAATGCATGATGTTGATAGGCGATAGTTCCTTCGACCTCACCAAAATTAAGTGAAGGCAGCCATATTTAGATTTAATACCAACTTAGCTGTAGAAAATCACGGTTTGGCCGCTCAACCTTTTAAAGCTGGAGAAGACGGTTTGTTGTGGAGCACATAAAAACCATTTGTAAAATTTGGACGGAAGAAGTTTGTGGTGAATAATTTTAGCTTCAATTGTGTGGTTCTCAAGGAGGGAGATCGTTTGATCTGGGTACACAGCCTCTTCTTCTGAATATCGCCCACCAGACTTTGTCAGCAAGCTTCAAGCCGATCGATCGTCAGCAACTTGAAACTTGTCCTTATCAAATGCGTTTTTGGGCCGGAACTGTCCGCAACTGACCAAATTTCCACATTTTGACATATCTACGAAACGACACAGGAATTCCACATCGACACACACTACCTTTTCATTGATTTAAAAACTGCCCTTGAAAGCGTATAAGAAGATGAGCTGTACATGTACCATGTCTGGTTTGTCATGCCCGTCAAAGTCGCTCGTTTGTAAAGGATGGTGTTGGAGAACTCTCGCTGTTCAAGTCGGTAACAACACCAACAAATAGTTTTATATCAGAAAAAGTCTTAGACGAGCTATCAAGAGACTTTTGGAATACCATTCTTGTATGAAACTCAGATGCCAACCACGGAGTTGAAATCTTCTGAAAGGTTCTGCATAGTCAGAAGAATTTGGCGAGCTGTCAGCACTAAGATCAGTAAGTGTTGAGGCAAGAGTGGCAACGATGGGACTGTCGATGGATAACCAAAATATATGCTGTCCGAAAGGACGTTTAATATCGGCGTCTTTAATAAAATGTAACAATGGACAGTTTTATAGGTCTAAAGGTAGTGAAAGACTTTTTCTACCAAGGTTCTGACCCTATAGAGGGTGTGAACATAACAAAACAACACGGAAGATGACGATCTTACTATAGGCGGCACACTCAGTCGGAAGGTGAACCCAGTCAAAATGATGTGCGCAACTGGTACCAAGTAGCGCTGTATCGATATAGCTGGAGAGTAATGTAGGTTGGTCTCAAGGTCTACTGGACTGTAGTAAAGTAAGTAAGTAAATGTGCTTAAAAGGCAACAAAATTAAGAACTGTCTTAACTTAA
This sequence comes from Cheilosia impressa, assembly GCA_948293265.1. Taxonomy (NCBI): domain Eukaryota; kingdom Metazoa; phylum Arthropoda; class Insecta; order Diptera; family Syrphidae; genus Cheilosia; species Cheilosia impressa. Next base: position 7,136,876 of record OX411882.1, read on the forward strand.
AATTTTTTTGGGATAAGCTAATTTAGGACACAGATCATCCATCTATCAAGTTTCGGCAAGATCACTACAAAGAGCCAAAGTCATAGAAACCACGGAGGAACCGTAGCTGAAATCATTTCTGGAAAAAAATGTTGAATAGACAGCTTGTTTTGTGACGTTAGCTGTCATCGGCACTTTAATCTTTAGGTTTCATCGCATCATTCAAAGACCACGACAGTAACGCTCGTTCTGTTGATATATCCTCCAGTGAAAGGGCTTACTCTTTGTAAAATCTTTCAACGGATACAACGAACTGAAAAGTAGAAAGTAAACCACTTTATCCGTCGAATGCAGCGCATGAATAATTGGTCATGGGTCACCTTCAATAGGCTGAAGTATGTTGTACGACTATCCATCTGAGAGTTGGATACGTTGCTGCAACGGACACGACGCATTCTATAAGTTGTGGCGATTATACAGGGTCAGGCTGGCAATTGACACCTGTCAAACTCAGCTGCCATTTGAAGTGTCATAATATTACTTGAATGTTTGCCATTTACGATAATGGATCGCCTAACAATCGGTTAAAAAGATATGTTGTTCCAACAAGACGGGGCAATAAGCCACACAACACGACCAATTATGGCTTTATTGCGTGAGAAGTTTCCTGGCTTAATTTCCCGTTTTGGCGTGGGTTTTATTTGGTTTTACTTTCGAAACCGAAAAACGAATGACCCTTTACATTAGGAAATGATTCGAGTAACAAAAATCAAACCATTGGTAGGATTAGCGATCGCGTTTTGTCTTAATTTTGGGGAATTATTTGCCATGGAATAGATCGACATTTTTAATATTTCAAGGCAATAACAAATTTAGGAAAACAGTAATCTTTTCGAAAGGCTTTCCTTTGGAGTTTTCCAACATCCCTTCTTCTTAAAGTTTTAAAGGCGAATTTAAGCGAAGAGAAATGTACTGTGCCACCCTGCACAGAAGAAAAAATACTCGTACACACAAGCAACAATTTTCAATTACGTGAAGGTGGGTTTTGACTGCGCCTACGAAAGTACTATACCCACATCTAGTATATAGAAATGCAGAAGACAACGTAAGAAGAAAAAAAATCCGGTTTTTACATTTAGTGAAGTCTATACTATGGCGGGCAATGGTAATGCGACACCCCGTAGTTGTTGTTAAACGGCGTGACGAGCATGCACTAAATAGTTTTACACTAGAATTTCGTTATAACAAATTGCAGGAATGCCAAGATAAACTTTTGTTGGCTATTCGCTCAATCACCACCGAACATTGATAATGAATTCGGTTGCAGGAAAACGAGTCAATTTATAAAATTAAACTTAAGGTGCATAGTTAACACAAACACATACAATTTACGAAATTAAATACAAAAAATTTAAAAGACTTACCTTAGATGAGACTCTTAACCTAAGTCAGTTATAACTCACAACAATAACAAAAAAAACATACGCATCGTGAGGCAAATTTTGTGCAAGCAAAGCAAACATTACAAACTAACTAGATGTGATGATAAAATTGATATATACGAAATAATACCCGGCTCACCATTACAATTGCGTTCGTCTGAAATATCTTCTCTACAATCGATATTTCCATTGCAGCGGAATGAGATATCTATACAAGTTCCATCATCACATTGCCATTTATCATATAAGCAAGCTTTTGTTTTTGAATTTGTCAGTAAAATGAAAATAATGAATCAATGTAATATTACACATACAACTAATCTAATAACAATCACATACGACATCCTTCCTCATCCGAACGATCGTTGGGACAGTCTACTTTGCCATCGCAACGACCCACTATTGAGATACACGATAGATCGCGACAAGTAAATTTACCCTCTGGACAGAAATACTTCAGTTTTGGAATAACTGAGTGTTTTTGTTTTCATTTTACCATATGACAGTTGATTTATTTACAAAATGCGCAGCAATGGGAATAAGAATTATTATCAATTATTTATATTGTTATATTTACATTTCAGGAAAAAAAATATATACAACATTTTGGGGGGCAATTTTTTCATGGAATTTGACAGATCAGTTTGACAGGTTTCTGACTATTTTGACAATTTAAAAAAAAATTCTGAATCAATTTAGGAGTTCAATGCATCGACAGAAAGTTCTGTTTCCGTGGACAGTACGCGTTGATTTGTGAAAGTAGGCAGCGCCATTAACGGCGAGTTCGCGCAACAATTTGCTAAATTGTGGTATATGTCGGTAGGCCAAATGAAAAATCTTTCTCTTAAATTAGTAAATTAGTGATTGAAGTGAGAAGAAACTTGGTAATGGATGAAGGAGCTTTTATTGTTTTTTGAGAACGGGGTTTCAGAGCTGATTTTGCTAAGTATGTGCAATGGAAGTCTCACGGAAATCTCACTTGCCGTGAAATGTTGGAAGAAGCAGCGTTACTGATCAGACAAAGGTGGGTTACATCAATTCGCTGTGAGCCAATTGTTGTTTGACAATTATCAAAACTGCGCGCAAGCAATTGCTAAATATGATCAAAAAATTTGAACAAGTTCATAAGGCGAAGACCTCAAATCGTGCTAGTAAAGCAAGGACAGTCAAAAATAATGGAAGAGTCTCGAAACACCGAGGTCTGTATATTCCAAGAGATTCGCTGAACTTAGATATTATGTGAACGGATAGAACTGTCCATGATCCAGTTTATTAGATAAATCTGGAAGCATCAGAAGACGACGAAAATTTCTAATAAAATAAATAAGTAAATAATTGGCGGAACAGGTCCGTAGGGACCCTAGGCCTAGCTTCTCAAAACCATTTGTTTTGTGTGAGTTTTTCTGTTTTAGGACAAATAGACGGGATCTACAATTTTATGCCGAGTCCAAATGGACAATTTAGAAGCTCTTTCATGATAGTTAAAAAAAACCTTAAGATTTGAGTTTTGGGAATTCGAACCGTGGACTTATTACGTAGTAGTCCAAAATATCTATGGCGGCCTTCAATATGGGCTGTCTTACTCGCTAAAGGTTTCCCAAAGGCATAATTACTTTAAATTTATAAAGAGGCCATGGCAGCTTCGCCTTTGTGACTTACCAGCTCCCTGAAAAGGTTCTTAACGCTCTGCATGGGAATCCGAGATTTGAGACAGACTCGCATTTCGGCTCAGGGACTGTGTTTAAGAGCTTCCTACAGCTCCACATATAGGTACAATAGATCTTTAACAAAGCCACGATAGCTAGATCTGAGTGTACTAAAGTATTGCGTGTTTATTGACGTACAAAATCGTTTCATGTATGGCAGGCAGGAAACGCATTGGATGTGTGAAACTTAAGCAATTTCAAACGGAAATTTGAAGACAAAGTCACCCATTACGATGGTAATTAAATTTTGCTTGGCTACCTATCCGAAACAGCTGTGTGAGTCCTACTTCAAATAGAACTTTCAACGTCGTTATAAAGTCCAAAACAGAAGAAGAACAACTTCGTAGAAAGTCGTTTTGCTTCGTTGTTTCCAGAGGTTGTCGAAAATGAAGAAGGTTCAAATATCAAGTGACACATATAGCTCTGTTCAAAAACAGCGATAGTTGTTTTTTGAAAATAAAGGTTTCTTTGGACCACTTTTGCAATAAAATCCTCTTTTAAAAGAGCGAAAGATGATGTCCGGAATAGCCCCTTCCCTTTTAACAAAACTCTGAACCTGAACTATAAAACAGACGAAAAAAGTTTGCAACTGGAAACGAAAGCATTTGAAACTTAAGTCACTAATTTAAAAATTAGAGAAGGTAGGTTTTCAATAGAAATATATAGAACAAGCAGGTTTTGTTTACGTTCATTAAGGACTTACAAATACTCTTCTTAGTGTGACACACAAGGCGAGCAGTGTTTTTAGCTTGCTTCTTAAGGTGGATTCACATTTTAACAACTACAGTAGTTGTCTATTGTCGATTTAAGCAAGCACAGTCTACAAAAATGGACCAAAAAATGGTTAAGCAGGTGTACATAATTTTATTTCTCAACAGATGGCGCTCTCACAAATAAGGACGAATTGTTTCTAATTTTTATCAATCATTTATAGTTACCTACAACTTTTTTTTCTCGAAGTCAACTTAAGATTTTATTTACAACATTTATAGAAATCGTTTGTGATTAAGCCTCACAATCCTTGTTTAACCAAGGATCACTGATAAAAAATTATAAATAAATATTAAAAAATAACAAAAACCCTGTCAAACTGTTCACTCTCATCACTGTGAATGAAACTACCGCCCCGATTATTGTTAACACACCATACAAGGAACAGGAGGATGGGATTTAAGGATCAAAAAAGGAGAAGAAAAACAATTTGACATATTTTTTTACACAATACTTACTCGCATCACAATCGTCTTCGTCGTCGCCATCGGCGCAATCGTAATTACCATCGCATAAAAGAGATTCACTTATACATTGATGCCTGCCTCGGCATTGATACTCTAGGCTACTACATTCGGTAGCTTTTGTACAAAATTGTTTTTTTTTTATTGTTAGTTACACAAAAAACATTTAATTTTGTGTTGTGCGATCCCAGGTGATGTGTTTTAATTTTACAGATTTTTTTTTTAATTTTTCGTGATGATGTGTAGTTAGTCCCATTTAAATGATTAGTTTTTGACATAACAAAGATACAAAAATAAATTAGTAAATACAATAAAGAGAGTTTTGTAAGTTTTGTAAAAAGAAATTAAAAGCGTTTCAGTTGAGAGAAAGTAGATAGAGTTTCATAGAAAACAGTTGAAAGTGAGAAAACTCAGTGTGAAGAGAGTTCTGTGGAGAGGTGTCTATGCAGGGAATGTACTTACGACACGATTGGTCCTCATCATCGCCGTCGGGACAGTCTGTAACGTTGTCACAACGCTTGTTTCCAGATATGCAAGTACCAGATCGACATTGGAATTCGCTTGACAAACAATCTGAAAAGGAAAAGAACACAAATTCAAATGATTAGCAATTTTCCACCGAAACAGAGGAAAGACATTGTGACATCAATTTCCCGCACAGAGGAAAATCATTCAAAGCCAGTGAGCAACACCCAACGTCAACTAGTTGCGCGTTCACTCACCGACTGACATTCCTAATCGTATGCACGCATAAATCTAAATCCAGGATCGTGACACGACTGCGGAGTGGTGCCACCTACTTAATAGCAAGTATCTAAAGCCTATCGCTTGTTCAATTGCATGTTAATCGAATATATACTCGTATGCCTTCCCCACGTTGCTGGTGTATACACATGGAAAGAGGAACTGACTTTGTGGGGGAGTGTTGCCAACGGTAGGTAGCGATATCAAGTGGCGGACTCATGCTTCACGAAATTTGAACCTTCTGCCACTTTAGCCCTTTCGTAGCCTCGAGGAGTTCTCAATTTCACCCTAAAATTTTCATTGCCCTACACACGGATGTTGATCCCTTTCATCCTGTTGTTTTTTGTAATTTCTATATCTTCTCTTATTTTTTTTTCTCTTCTTCTGTCGCATCATTTAATTAGCTGTTAGGGCCAGGGATAATGTTCGCTGTAATTACGTGCTCCTTGGAGGCGCGCGGGGGTATGTGTGTTCCTAATTAAAATCAGAGTTATTTTTTTGGAAGATGTAGCAAGCTATGGCCTTTGCCAAAGGATTCCCTCTTTTAGCCATAAAGCTTACACATTTCACTTGAGGACCTGCCCACTTAAGCTTAGACTTTGCATTCGCCTCTTGTGAAACAAACAATTAGGGACAAAGGCACTGATTGCACTTTGTAAAACGTCTGCTTTGACGCCCCCACTAAAAAGGATAACGAGGTCATTGCGAAGATGCTACAAATGAACTTTCGTCAATTTTTCACCCAAAGTCCAACAGGTGATTCCTGTACCCGTTGAAAGTGTAATCTGATTGTTTAAGGACTCACAGCGCAACCCACATAGATTTGTTTCTCTTTAGATAGGTATACACAGCCAATGCTTGGATACGAACATTTGTTTTCTCAAAGGATTACTCCTCGAGGTTGATGGGCACTTCTGCTGTGTATTTTTTTTCTTTTTGTTGTTCCGCCCTTGTCGGCTTCTGGTGTGGAATTTGTTTTGATATTCAATATCTGGGATATTTCAGTGCTAGCCTTGGCGATAATTCAATTCAGATGCACACACATACATTTTCGTTTGGAAATTCTTTGTTTACTTCACCGTCAGAGATGAGCCAAAACATATACCAACCATATGCCAGAAGATGCGGCTACATTGAAAGGGAAGGGGTGGGGAGGAAATATTCGGCGGAAAAATTCACAGCATTAAAGGAGCCGTGTGTAAAGGTTGTGTACAAAAAATTTTCAGCTATTTGCCTGCAGGGTTTTTTCCTGTGTGTGCCTTTTTTTGGGGGTGAAATCGATGAGATGATTAGTTAATCAGATCCTTTTCGGGGATTTCCGTCAATTACAGAGGATTTTTCAATTTCTGCGTATTTGTAGGGGTTAGGATGTTGGAGGTGGAGATTTAACGGTATGAATTATTAAACTGAGGTGGAAATCGAGGACCTCTGCCACACTCAGTTTTAATAGGGCAGCCGTTTTTTTTTGTATTTACCCTCACTACAGTTCGCCCAGTTGTACAAATTCTACCACTATAGTGACCTGGCCTATAAACAAAATTTTAAAAATACAAACTACGCACAACACTGCATCTCTGCACAGCCTTGCCAGTAAAAACAATTTCAAGCGCATATGTTGTGTTGAAGGCAGCGAAAGTGGTTTTGAACTACTCGCGTTCGCCTATTTGTATAAAATATATGACTGTTCTAAAGTTTTAAAGACTGACCTCAAACATTGCGTCCAAATTTTAGAGAAAACAAAGAAAAATGCTGCCAAGTGGTGCGATTTCTACCGATCCACAGGACCACAAGTCGTTTCATAACCACACAGCTGATCTACGAAATACCTTGAGGCTAACTCATCCGAAGAGGTTGCATCAACTTGGAATTGTTGTGTGTTACTAAGAAATCAATTTGGAGTCCTTTTGGGCCAGGAATTAAAACATTTTAGACTGTCCTATCCGTGGATGACGGCTGTCAGCAAGATGAGCTGCTCTGTGGTTCAATTGTTTCAATGATGGAGTTAACCATTGATAAAGAGTAAGAAGACTCAGTCATGGGAGTACTAAAAAGTCTTCGATACATGAAGTGCATTAAAAAGTTGGCCATTGACGACAACAGGAACTGCATTGTTGTAATGCCTTTTTTAAAAATCGATACACTCTTCTTCTACTTTAAAAAAGGATGAGTTCCGATTTATTGTTCTCTTTTGTGATCTGACATAAATTGACCGCCGAATATCCATGGGTCTTCTAAGGCTTTCTTTGAACCGTACAAAGTGTTTTAGACAAGATGACAATCTTCGTACAAAAACACCTTAAAAGACTTTATATTTGAACATTTTCAAGCTTTAGTTGGTTTAGTTTTTAGTGTGTCGGACTACTATGAGTGGGGTCCAAGGTTTGATTATCAGAAAAACAAAAATTACATCTACCTATAAAGTTTTTTTCCATTGCGCTACCTCTAGTGAACATCTGACAAACGAGAGAGGGTGTCCCATAATTCAAGTAAAATTTTAATTTTTCGCCATTTAATAGTACAGTGATGCCAACGGCAAAAGATAACTAATGAGTTCAATTTATTTATATTTTAAATCTTCAAAACAATACAATCTACTTTACGGTTATAAATTACAATTATTTAAGCGACTTGCTTTAACCGCGGTGGGAGGTTTAATCGGTGCACGAGGCCGCGCATTGACAGCTTTAATGTACAAAACTCGGCAACATCTTCGTAGTTGACGACTGTAGAAGGTCGAGCGATGCTGCCAAATACAACAATAACAATATGACGCCTGACAGTTCGCGGTAAGTAAAAATGGAGCGCTATACGAAAGAAAACGCATTTTTATTGTTAAGCAATATTTTTAAAATATATTATGCAATTTTTGTACAAAATCATCTTCAGTGATGAAGCTCATTTTCATCTTGATGGCTTGGTTAATCGTGAAAATTGTCGCATTTGGGGTTCAGAAAACCCACGAGTTATTGTTGAGAAACAAATGCACCCACAACGCGTGACTGTTTGTTGCGGATTTTTAGCTGGAGGCATTATCGGGCCATTCTTCTTCGAAAATGCAGCTGGTCAGGCAGTAACAATTTACGGTGTTCGTTATCGTTACATGATAACATGGTTTTAAGTGTCTAAATTACAAGACTTATGGATGTGACCAACATGTGGTTTTAACAAGACGGTGCTACATGCCATATAGCCAGAGAAGCAATTCAATTACCGTGTGAGTCATCGGTAGTTTTGCGATTTAACGCCATCGGATTTTTTTTTCTTTGGCGGTTTTTTGAAGTCAAAGTTCTATGCAAAGGAGTCACGACCATTAATGAAATTTAGACACATTTATTAGAAATGGTCATAGAAAATTTCGATAAAAGAGTACGCATACTTGCCATTAGCAAAGCCGTGGCGGCTATTTATCCGATGTGCTATTCTATGCATAGGCCCAATCTGTACATACACACTATGAATCCGTAAAAAACTTAAGCTTTCTAATTAAAAATTTGTGCTTTTCATCAAAATTAATTTTTTTGTGAATTTTGGGACACCCTTTATATTCATTCGTAGAGCTACAATCGAAAGCAATAGTTTGAACATTTTTTCGCATTTTATTTTTTAAACTGAACCAGACTTCCAAATACAGGGTCCTTTGTCTCTCGTATAGAATTTTTTGCATAAGATTGAAGAAGATTAAAAAAAGATTACGGCTGTCCTAGACTAAGACTCTAACCACTTTGCATATGATTAAATAAGATCTGTTTTGAATTTACTATAGCTCAACCTTAGGTAGGAGACAACAGATGACCGAAAAGTTAAAATTAAATTAATGTTCTTATCGAATTGAATTATGAATAATATAGGAATATAAGAAAATAAAACTTAAACACTTGGAAAACAGTTTTAAGCTGTTTTGTATTGCTTAGGCTTTATAATTATTAAGGTTAGTTGGATAAATAAAGTTTAAATAAAAAAGCCCATAGACATATTCTGCTCTGTAGCTTTAAACAGGGTGGCGCAAAATTTATCATCCAATTTGGTTTTTTTACTTACTAAAACAAAAAACATTTTGAGTGATGGAAATCTTTATTTCGACCTTTACAACCACTTCGCTTAATGATCGCTTAATTTTGACAGTGGAAGTTCTGTCAAAAAATAAGCTCATTAAAATATTCCATTTCTAAAAGAAATTGAATTAGCAACTACGAATTTCTTTGTGTTGAACTAACCATTCTCCATACTTTTAATTTGCTTATGTTTAAAATGTTGTTGCAAATACCGATATTTTCTCTGATCTGTCACATATCAGCTGTGGAAAAATGTATTTGCATTAATAAGCGGCTAACAAATTTAGCTTGAACTACTTGGCTTAACTGCTTTGCTTAAATTTATCTTTGGAGTCATTTTTGTATAGGGGCTTAATTTAAGCGCGAGCAGCATATAGCCTTAAGTGGAAAAGATGACAAGTCAAGTGTTTCCCCATTTTTGCATTTTTCTTGATTTTCCTCCAGATTTATGGTGATAACTGTTCGCATTCCTGATGAATATTCTCCTTTAGGGCTGCGATTGTCTGAGGCTTGTTGGCATAAGCTCGTAATTTTAAGCAGCCCCAAGTGTGATCTTGCTGACCATGCCAAAACGGGTGAGTACGCGACTAGGAAACGCTTCTTTCACAATATATTATAATTATTCCACACTCTTGCTGAGTAAAGCGCTCCAGTACTTGTCTGTTCTATCCTGCAGCTTTCTAGTTCGTGAACTATGATTGACGTACGAAGCCATTTGCAAAAATTATAACATTAGTTTTGCGCCACCTTGTATTAGTAAAAGGAAGTTTTGACTCACTTCACTAGTTCCGGATCTTACAAACAAATATTTAACCTCTTTAAAGATCGAGAATACTAGATGTTAAACTTTCCAAAAATTAAAAAGCTGTCATGATCCGTATACACTCTTTATAAGTTGTAGCAAGAAGTGAAGGTATGGCCAAAACAGGTCTACTTCGTCCATTAGACCTCGAACAACTAATACTCTTCCACCAAAGGGAACCTACGAATTTCAGCCCAAGGTTAGGTTAGGTTTAATCGGCTGGCACCTAAAGGGTCAGCACACTTGGACCAAGTTCATTTTGATCAAAAATCCCTTATCCACACTCGCAAGACCACTTTGGGCTTTGAATGAAGCGAAATATTCTTCTAAAGTCGGTGTTAACAAGATTACAACAATTATTAAAGTAGAAAGCATGCAGGTAAAGTGTTCTCCTTTGAGAGAGAGAGAGAGAGAGAGAGAGAGAGAGAGAGCGCGAGAGAGAGCGAGAGAGAGCGAGAGAGAGAGAGGAGCAGAATGTGTAGGATAGTGTCCTCCTTTTCCCCATCTCTAAAGCTTCGTTTGAAGGTACACCGAGCCTTGCATGCTTAATACAACTTTATTGGGAGCACTGTTTTAGAGGACAAACTATCTGTTAGCTGCATTTATATATTTTGTTTATAAACCAAAATTATGTACATCTATTAACCAAATAACATTTTTCCCAATTATATATGACATTTCTAAGGAGCGACCTCTTTCCTAATTACGTTCTGCGGAAGGACATGACAGACAGCAGCACAGCCTTTGAAGTTAATCTCAGCAAACTTTTCCATCCCTGTATTTGTGATATTTTATTGGATTTCATCAAGTTTCCCCTTCTGATCAACTGAGTGTTAAATTGCCAAAACAAAAAAAATTAGAAAGTTTGGTCGACTCAAATTGTTTTCACTTGATTCTTTTGTTCTTAGTCAACCAGCCTGATTTCTGTGGGGCATATTAAATCGCAGCAAATGAGACGTTGGGGAAGCTTATGCAATTGAAGGAAGGTGTAGGTAATTAAAGTTTCAATTTTGGAAATGTTTTTATGGACACAAGAAATGCGTACAATAAATTTTTTCAGCTGATGCCCGAACATGACCGCGCTCTTACAGGGGCTACAAATCGGAACTAGTTATGGTCAGAATTTTCGTCCTCCTTCCACCAACTCACTGACTGATTCATCTATCAACAAGGGTAGAAGAACAAAATCATTAATTTGCATTTGCCTATAAATCCGTCCGATCAAATATCTCCCGATACTCGTATAACTGCAGCAGTTGGGTGTAGGTACATACCAACTATTTATAAAGCTATTCGCGGAAGCTCCTTCTGTAGCGAAAAATCAAAACCATGTCCGATTGGAATCTTTTCATTCTGATTACAACCTCCCGACAGTACACCTATAGCCAGCCACCTCTAACTGTGACAGCAGCAGCGGTTGCGTGTGTCCTTTTAATTCCTTCAAACGGATTTACCGCACACAAATTAATTCGTTCGCTCATCAACCCATCGGAGATGCACAGCAAAATTCCAAACAACCCTCCCAACAACAACGACAGGAAAAAATAAACCCACTCACTCATACGCCCCATCGCATGCAGACAATAATCAGAAAACTTTCGCCAGTTGAATGCGCGCACACCACCGCAATCGTTTGACATTTCCCAGCTTTATGCCGCTTTAAGGACCTCGCCATACCGGTTCTGTATGCATTGATTGCGTGACATTAAAAACGGTGAGCTGTTGGTGGTTGTTGTTATTATCTGAGGATGAGTCCTTCTTTTTGTGTATTTTTTTTTGCATTATTGTTTGTTTTGCATAAGGGCGCCAATCACCCACAAACTGTCGCGGTACAACTGCGGTATCATCATCATTTGAAGAATTTGGTTGTAAAACTTCTGCAATGCTGCAAAAGAATTCAAAACTTTGGCTCCGTCGACTGAATCCTTTTAAAGTCGGATTTTAATGTATGGGCATTCCATTGGGTACCGTCAGGAACAAACAACAGATATCCACGTTTACAAGTTTCTTAACCTTCTTGTTGAGGTTTGGATTGAATTGGGTTTTCCTTTTTGTTTTTTTATTAAAACTCAGAAAGAGGAAAACAGGATGGTAGAGTTGAAACAATTGCGAGTGGATTCATGACAAATGGCGGTCGGGAGTAGTTTATCGGTGGAGTATTGCTTGTGGTGCAGTTTTTGTTAAGACCATCCAAGGGTGGTTGGGTTCGTGTAGGTATGGTGTTCATCTGGTGTAACATTAGCTACAAAATCGAGGAATTGATGTAAAAAGTGTCAAACTATTTCACATTTCATGATGCCCTCATATCATTATAGACATAGTTACGCCCCCTTTGACAATACAAGAAATTGACTAAGTCAGTGCCGAGTGGTTTTATCCAACAGTAGGTATATGAGTCAAAATTTTGTGACCTCTGGTGGTATTTCAAAATAACCCACTTTGCACGAAATTGTCAGCATTTTCGGAGAAGAAACAACAAATATAAAAAAATGCGTCGATATGAAGTGTTCAGTCAGAATTTGGGACCAATTTGTAAGAAATTTGAGAGCTTAAAAAATCGTCGACATTTCTATTTCAAGTATTCAAGTACAAAAATAAGTCAACACGAAGTGGCTGAAGGGCAGAAGAGTTTGGCAGAAATTAAAAACCTGTAGTAAATTGTTAGAAATCCGAGCATTAGTTTCGTAAGGCTATTTTGGGAGCATTCCAATGAAAAGAACGGCTTATTATGAAGTGTTTTATCTGAGCATCTAGACTGTATCAAACTTTGTACCAAATTCTAAGAATTTTAGGAAATTTTCAATATTTTAGTTAACACTTTTCGTCAATTTTGGTGCTTAGCGTTTATTAATATAAATTGATTTAGTTTGGATGAGCATTTAGAGGTTCTTCTAAATTGTATGAAATTTAGGGAGAACATTTTTGACTTCAAAATAAATTGTCTGCATTTTGAGAAATATTTTTTTGGAGGTACAAAAAGTAAATCTTGTTGAAGCGAGAAATCAGAATATCACCCGACATAACCTCAAAACTTGTACCAAATTGTTGAAAATTTGAGGAAATTGTGAAACTTCGAAATTGTCTTAATTTTTAGATGTACTTTTCGCAAGTAATTCGATAAAAAGAACATTTCAACATGGAGAGACAGTTATCAGAGGAGAATCCGGCAGAATTCAATCAAACTTTGGAACTCTCTTCTAGGAGACATACTTTCAGAGCCAGGGGCCTGAAACTTAGATCAATTCGAACTCCAAGCAACTCGTTGCAGTGCAGAAGCATCATCTTTTGGTTCGCACTTATTGACAGAGGTACCCGCAGAAAACAAAAAAAATATTATATATGATTGCACCAAATTATAGGAGACAACGTTATTATTAAAAATTGACGGCTTGGTTGACACTTAACAACAGACAAAAAATACCTCTCCAAAACAATTATTGCCCAAAAATATAACAACAAATGTGTTAACTTAAGAGGGTCGTAATTTTTAACAAGATTTTATTAAAATCAGGAGATTTAATTACCGTTTAAATGGCAAAATGAATGTGATTATCGGAATGTTACCTGGTAGTACCTACTTCAAAATTTGTACCAAATTGTTAAAAAGGGGTTCTACTTCTAGATGATCAGAAACGAAGAGGTAAAGGGTACACCTTCAAGATTTACTTTCAAGCGTAGACGATTTTAATCTAACTTAAGAAAATATGATATCAAATAAAAATATTTGCCCAGCCCTGGTTGTTTAGTGTCCGGAATTATTTTTTTTGACACATTAATATATATATTGTCAGAAATTTTGCAGAGCCAAAACAAGAAATGAAACGAATTAAAAAAAGGCTCTATAACGCACAGGTGAGATAGCTCATGGTTAAACTTGAAGCAACTTGTCAGAATATGGGTAAACCTCTCTAGAGAGATGACATTCATCTGATTCAATTGCAGCCAGGTTAGGAATATATAGCAACATTTTTACTCAGTCAGAAATTTGTGAAAACTTATTCTGAATTGACATTTAATTGATTGAACTCACAATTGGTTGTGTAGGATATAAGAATACACAATGATTTCTGGTCATGTTTACAGAATTTAAAATTGCTCAGAAATAACCAACATCTACCTAAAAACAATGGTATTAAATTGTCCGAAATTTGATGGAAACAAATGACAGTCAATTTTTTATATTCGAATATATTTCAAGAAAAGAACCATAAGAACAGCGAAAATTCTGGTTAAGTTAAAAAAAAATAGGTCAAATTAACTAAAACTTCAAATTTTGTACCAACTTGTAAAGGCTTTTAGAAAAATGTTTGCAGAACTTTAAGAAATAATTCCCAACGAACTTTCATAATCTCTGAGCCAAATTGCACTTACTTTTAAGTGGTCATAAATCTAGCTACGTTAGAGTTAAGCCTACAACTTAAAATGTTGGTACAAAATGTCAAAAAAATTAAAAATTATTCACTTGTGTTCTTTCCAGAAAAATTGTCCATCGAATTTCTGAGGAACCTTGTTTACTGAATTCAAAATTTTTTCCTATCTTACCAAAAATTGTCGGTCAAATTTCTAGGGAACAAACATGTTCAAAAAATAAATTGTAAAACTAAAAGAAAATTAAACAAAATGCTTGCCAAGTGTTCGTATTGGACAAGATTTAGTTTAATTTACAAGAGGATTATAGAAAGTCTGAAAATAGAAACAAAAAATTGTGGAGCGAAAACTTAAAAGTTGGGACCAATTTGCTAGAATTTTCGGACACATACCTGCTGCCATTCATATTAATCTCTTCGTCTCTTAGCCAATTAGTTTTACAACGCAAATTAGTTAAATATTGTTCACTGGACTGAATTGCCGTACAAATTCCTGAAGAACAAATAAACACATAAAAGGCGCAGTACCAAATTGTCCAAAGTTTTTTGAAATTGCTGGCAGTTCACAATTGAGTCCAAATTTCCTTAGTTTTGAACGAAAATTGCAGAAAATTTACAAAAAAAATAAATATCGAATCGACAGGGTAAATATTTTAACGTTTGCTTGTACCAAATTGTCAAAAAATTTTAAATAAATGTTTGCAAAATTCACTGCCGGCAGATTTGGCGGCCAAAATGTTTGACAAACAAGCTTATTTTAACCGATTTCATGAGCCGGTATTTCTCTTAAACGATTAATACAGCTCGAGAACTATAGTTTCGTTCGTTTTACCAACTTAGCCCACAACTCACCCTGACTGCCACCACTGAGCAGGAGCACGGCATCAGAATATGAATAATAAAGCATTTGACTAAAAAGGGGTTGCACGTTGCAACTGACGAACATTCTCCTATATACAGAGCTGGATGCTTTTATCTCCGAAAATCCTCTTAATGGACTTACGTACCTACTCTCATCTCTCACGTATCTCCTGCTCTGACTGAGTTAGCTGAGATCTACTACCGCGCACAATTCCGATGGAAATGCAAAATGTTTGATTTTTGTTTAAACACTTTACATCATGACGACGATGACGACACGATGAAGTGAGTGAATGACTGGCACACAAACACAACAGTGACTGGCGGGAAATATGCACAATTAGGGTTCGTGCTCCTTTGGCAAGGGTAAATATCCTTGCAGCGGAAATTTTGTGTTTTGTTGAGCAAATTGCGGTTAAATTAGGGTGAAAATATGATTATTGATGTACTTCTATCAGAGAGAGAGAGAGAGAGAGAGAGAGAGAGCAGAAAGGGGTGCGTTAGTGGTGAGGGACAATTTAAAATGTTGAATTTTCAATCATCTCCGGTAGCAGGCGAGCAGAATAATCCAGTGGAGTGCAACAAGAAAAGTTCTTCTTTCAATCGAAAGAGAAAGCAACAGCTGTGTGGTAGTGCGGTGTTGGCAGGCAGAGATTCATCCTTAATACTAAAGGAAAGTTCGAGTGCAGTTGTGTTCGAAGAGAATCTGGAAACGTTTTATTTTGCTTTAAAAGGTTAAAGTTTATCAGGAGACAAGGATTAGTAAGCAGGATGGCGGGACTTGTTTCTATCTTTGAATTAGTAGGAGGTGGGAGAATTACAGTGGAGTGGGCAGACAGTGGTAGATCACAATATGATTCTCCTTTGAAAGAAGGACGTTTTTGTAACATACGTAGGTCACAAAACTACAAAACTACACCCACTCTAGCCTTACAAATTTCTTGATTAAATAAACTGCATCGAAATGTATATGGTGACGTAATGCTTTCGAACATAGTACACAAAAAGAAGAATCTTTCTTTTCGGAGTCACCAGTGAATAAGTAGTACTTATGAATTTAAAATATTTTTTTTAAGTGTGAATGTAACTCTAAGGAAACTTATCAGAATACTTCCGATGCCTATGATGCACCAGTTATCCCGTCTGGCAAATTTGTTATTCGATTTTTGTGCGTACTCAAAAATAGTGAGTGGCAATGCTTTCGAATATATTGACTGCTCACAAATGACAGTTTGATTGTCGTTGGCCATCCTCGATCTATGCTCCGTAATGTAACTAATTTGTGGTAACCCATTTCGAAAATCATTTCGACTTCGAAATTTTAAGTGTTTAGAAAAAGCTTATTTTTTGATTTCGATTCGGATATCTGTGAGTCACTACTCACGAGGCCAATAAATTATTTTGTTAAATGTAGTATTTGAAAATGTAGGTGGCAACTTTCTCAAACATAATCCGAAGGAAAGTTGATTAGCTTTTCGAACCCACCTGTGATAGGGAATTGACGAGTTGGGCTCACACTCACTATTTCAGAGCTCGCAGTTTAAAATAAATCGTGGAATAAGTTTAAAAATGTTCTGTGTCGGGTCTATTGACAGTTATAAATTATGCCCGATCATGTTGGGCAAAAATTTGAGATGACATGGACCCTGTGACCGAAAGAGTCTGTTTTAAGGGACTGTACTACGAGGCTTTAAGTGCAAATCTCAACTCTTTAGTATCAAATCGTATACTTGTGTGTCAAGTCCATCAAATATGTTCAAAGACAATAGATAGTCTTTCAAAATGCAGATTGACGCATTGATTTTGAATTTTACATTTCGAACTCACTAGTGAGTACGGGCACAAATAGCGAATGAGCGATTGTGAAATGGAATTTCGTCGTTATGTGTAGTTTAAGGTTAGCTTGATGTATAATTCATGTCAGACAGAGCATGATAGAATGGTTGAATCAGGCCCGACTACGGGGATTGCCAAAGATGGATCAGAGTCGGGTGTGGAAGATCGAGAGCAATGGCGTGGCCACTTAAGCATCGTACAACCGGGGCTCACTGGATAGGCGGGACAGTGGAAATAATCATTCCCTTAAGAGTGACACATGTGTCTGTGTTCGCATTAAAGAAATACGATTTCTCTGTACCCAATCTTAGCACAGACGACTTAAAAAATTCGGCACCACAGTCATTTGCAATTGTCTACAAAAATACCTACCTCCTAGTTATTACGTAGATGATAGGTTAACCCCCCTTTCAGAACTTGAAGGATTGTGTTGGTTGTTTTTTCGCACAAGGGGTGTCCTTGGGAATTGCTTTGATCCCGTTGATACCACCCCTTCGACGAATGACTTTCCACCAGGTGCTCAGATATACCAAAGGGTTCGGTTCCGCTTCTTTTTTCGTTCGGTTACTCACCACCTCCCACCAAATGACACATATCTGCTTGGGAGTCTTCTTCTTTATTGCATTCGACGAAATCACGATAGAAAACTGTTGTCAGTTATGCGATACTTGAACACTTATACAGAAAATAGCAAGCATCTCAAATTGACACCGTATGAGCGTAACTCGCTCACTGCATGAAGATTGGTGTCATTTAAAAAAAAAAAAACTGTTGCCGGTGTAAGGCAAGGATGCCACATTGTGCTTGTTAAGCTGAAGGTGGCTTTGCATCTAAGAAAAAAAAGACGACGACTGTTGCTGGTTTGCTGCTCCTTTGGTTGGCTTTTGTGCGCGCGCTCTCACTTAACTGAAAGTGATTGCTATTTGGTTGTCGTCATTGTTCGTTGTGTGCTATTTTATTTTGTCTCCTTTGGTATAATGCAGTTAGGAAGAGAGGGGGGAAGGAAAAAGAATGACAAAAACGATGATGATGGTTCTGCTGGGGTGTGTTAGCGATCCATTTTATGTGCGGCGAGGAGGAAATTGTACATGACAAGTTGAAGGTGAACAGATTATGGTGGCACAAAGTGGAAATTTAATTCTGCTTGTAAAGTGGTTTCACAAAATCGGGTGTAAACGATGGAAGAACACAAAATCGGGTTGAAGGTGTTGTTAGATAAGTGGGAACTTGAATGCGAGTTCTAATGAGTGGGTGCATTTAAAAAATGTTTGGCCATTAAGCACAGAAAATGAAAGTATGACTTGTTTGAGGAAAAAAGTTGACGATCGGCCTCACGTTGGGCGCCAGTTGCATTGGACTAGATATGCCTGGTGAGAGGGAAGAAGATTCAGAGTCAATTGTATGAATAGCTGCTGTCTTTCAATAGACTTTGGTTCGAAGAAGATCCTTGGTTAAGTGGTGTATCAAACTTTAAAGATCTATTAGAAAAAGCAGAATTGTCCGTAAAAAAAAAAAAATCATCTATGAAACATTTGAATTAAGGCCAACTTATCCATGGCCTTTAAATCCAACTTTAACTTAAGGTTAGAGTTGGTATCGATTGGTGGAGTCGGTAAAAGATGATGTCCTCAGCAAATGTTTACTCAAATTTAAGACGGAGCTAAGCGATCCATCGATGAAAATAGTGACAGATAAGTTGGGTTGGAGGTCTGCCTTTGGATGTGAGTTCTATACGGACTCGGGACTTTATATGCACAAGTGGTTACATATTTTGATGAAGTACCGTAAAACACCCTAACATTGACCGGGTCCCTAACATTGACCAAAAACAGGAAAATATTTCTAAACACCGCTGTGGATAGTTTATTTATAATTTCGTTTTAATTTTCGGTTTTTCGTATAAGGCTATTTGTTACTAGATGTCATATTATATGTTAAAGGGAAATATTAAATGTATGTGCGTTTTAGCAGGAACTTTTCAAGTGCTCCTAAAATCGTGTGATTTTGAGTGGTGCAAACTTTTGCCTGTTGTACCGAAACTATCGTTTGTATCGCAATATAATTGCTAAGGGGAGTAGCTCAACGTTTCTTATAATGAAAAATATTTTTGTTTGTCTATAAAAATACTAGACAATTATAAATAATCAGGTTTTTGAAAAAGCTTTTCGAAAATTTCCTACGATTCCTAACATTGACCGACTGGATCTTAACATTGAACACTGCTTCTTTTTAACTTTTTTCAGACAATTACCAATATTTTATTGAATTTAATCACCCTAAATACTTCGTAAAGCTAAGTCTTCATAATTTTATTTAATTTGAATCTAATATTCTGTAAATAAAAGGTAAAAATTAGGTTTTTTTAATTTAATTAATTTTTAGTATTAAAAAATGTGCATTTAACAAAAATAAAAAAAATAAATAAATCAGTAAAAACAAATCGATTCAAACTTTAACTTTTGACAACAAAAATAGAATAATAAAAAAATATACTTGAAAAATATTTATTCCTAGTACATTTCCATCCCTGGTCAATGTTGGGAAGTCGATACCCTAACATTGACCACCCACTTTTTCCTTTATAAATCAAAAACGAATCGACAAAATTTGGTAAATAGTTGCTTTTATTATACATAACGATAATCCCCATAACCTAATAGTCGAAAGTTGTGGATGTCTATAATCAGAGCTGTAAAATTCAATGTCAAAGCTCAAAACTGGTCAATGTTAGGGTGTTTTACGGTAGCTAGTCTAGAACACAAAGGCAATGTGAGCCGTTTACACGCAGCAAAATAGCCCAAAAAGTAATAAAGCATAAGAACAGATGGAAGAAGACACGGCTCCAGTATACGAGTCGAGATGTCCGACTCATGCGAGCTGAAATTGTAGACTGAGACCACCACCTCTCTACAGTTAAATGAGTATATGCAACAGCAACTGAGTAATGCAGCTGCATGAAGAAGTATCGCTTAACCCATCAAGAAGAGCTATGCAACCATCATCAAGTACCAAAAAGGACTGATGTTGAAGTCAAGAAGCAATTGAACTACAATTGAAGTAGAAAAATTCTAATTGAGTCGAGGATATAGAAAAAGCCTTTTGTTAGCTTTTAAACTGCAAAGATGACCGAAATTTGGCTGTAAGACAGAAGAAGCCACTCCATCTGGGTCAAGACTTTCGTCGACAAAAAAAAGGAAAATAAGTGAGTAAGGCAGTATGTAAACTCATGCACAAAAAGACTGCTGGTTCAGTTTGAACTTCTATAGGGCAGCGGAAGAGGACCTTGTACAGTAGGGTGCGCCTTATTGTAAGCAAAAAAAAAAAAGTTTTAATTTTGACCGTCCCAACCCGTCATTTGGTTCCTTTTGATAAAAAACAATATTTCTGAAAGTTTTATAAAAATCGGATAATGTATAGAGGTCGCTACCGACAACCAAATATTGCAGAGGGCTTAATTAATGGAAATAATTATAAAAAAATATGGAATTAAAATTTGGTTTATAAATTTGATTTTATTTATTTGGAAAACATAAATACGAGTATCTACAGATACAAATAAAATTAACAGACAAATATAAACTTAAATTATTTCTTCACTTCAGTAATGTTGATTTCTTCCTGTTAGGATATTTCTTTCTGTAGTCTTTAACTACCAATAACAAAAACTGCTTCTGTTCTTCGTTATTAGTGTGTAGCTTGTTGTACTCATCCATCAGCTTTACTCCTCGCTCAGCGATGTCGTTGACCACTCTCAGGTTGCGTACTCCATGCTTTACTTCATTGTAGGCATTGTCCTCCGGCCACTCATCTACATCTTTAGTCAAGAACTCCGACGAAAGTCCTGTGATATTAAAGAAACGTCGAGTATTTGAACTTACGAAATCCTCCAAACCTTTTGACTGAATATTGGCAATGTCGACAGTTATTCGCTTTAAGGGATTCTCTAATCCCTCAGTTTCGAGGGCGCAAACCATCTTTCTTTTTGTTTCATTGGAGACTCCATCATCGAAAAATCCAAAAGCCACAAGCTCTTCCGACAAGTACCAAAGGTGTCCAAGGAACTTTTGAAGAGCAACCTTTGAAATAATTTCATTTATTTTCTTATACTTTTCAAGTTTTTTGAGTAGCTCAAGATCATTTCGTGGAGCTGATGTAGAATTGGAGGCAGTCATCCAGACCCTAACATAGAGGCTCACAACAAATAAGCAAATGTCAAGAATTCCATGTTCTTCTCTCTTTGTCAACTTGAACTGACTCCGGAACATCCATATCTTAAGGGAGTAGATAGCTTTAGACATCCATCTAGCACGATGTAGTCCAGACGGAGCCTTAAATGATGTTTTTTTCTTAGGAACTCCTCCTAAGAAAATAATTGTCAGTTCCAGAAGTTCCTTGTAGTCATCTCGAGGTTGGAACACTTGCAGCTGAGATTCGGAAAAGGCTATCATTTCGTCAGAGATTTCAATAACTGCAGCTGTGGCAACTTCATTGGACAAGGCAGTTTCGTAGTTTTGGCGATCTATGTTGGACCAAGCTTTTTTGAAACGCTTAAAAATTAGAATATCTGGACCTGTTGTTGGTCCTAGTGATGTCATGACCACTGCTTCCAACATTATTTCGTAGATGTGGTGACGACATGCCAACCACAGCATGTCTTTGTTCATTTTTTGTTCTAGAAGAATGCACGCACCATTCCTTCTTCCCGTATTCACTGACGTAGTGTCAAATCCTAAACACTTCACTTTATCGCAGATTTCCCATTCAACAGCTGCCTCATAAACTGCGGTTGCTGCAGCCTCACCTGTGCCAGAAGTTAACTTCGGGACTCCGAGAAGTTGATCTATTCCGCTTCCAGAAACTACAATAGGAAGGCGATCAACAATATCACTTCCAACTATATCCTCCAGTAGCTTACCGTCCCAGTGAATCGTCAATGGAACTTCTGGAGTAAATTCCACTTTTAAATTCGCAGCAATCCTTAGACGGTTCTTCGCACGCTCTCGGCGAATAGAATTCGGATTCACATTGTACTCTGCTGGATTATGTCCTAGAAGTTTAAGTACAGGAGTCAAAACCAATGCTGCATTCCGATCACTTAGTTTGGCAACATCAAGGCTAGCCGCCAAGTTTTGATCTAATATTTTCTTTCGTCCTCTCTTTGCAGGCGGCACTCCAGACGGCGACAGAACTGTGCCTTTGCTGGCTCCATGATGTTCAGTATCTTCTACTTCTGATTCAGATGATGATGAGGCAAAAAGTACCTTCTCTTCGCGAGATTTTATTTCTTTCTCTTCTAGCTGCCTTCTTCTCTTTAAATCTTCTTTTTTTTTCTCCAAACGCAATTCTTTTTTCGCCAAAACTAAATCAACTTTATTGCATGGGCAATATCGAATAGATTATCTAGTTCTTCCATCCAGTTATTCTCTTTCTTCTGTAATCCATCTGAACGCTTCGCCTTGTTTTCTTTATTCTTTTTTAATTTCTCCCATTCTCTGAAAATACCTACCACTTTATCAACAACATGATCATTCCGTTTTGTTGGAATCCGGGCTTTATTCCAAATTTCTATAACATTTTTCGCAGTGGAAAGAGATGCTTCTTTAATGTTTTGTTTTAAAATTTGTTTATAATGGAAGAACAATGAAATAACTTCCCTCCTTGAAGGTAACATTCTTTCACTAAGACATGATGATATTTGTCCAATCAACCAAATTTCGGTTTTCTTTCTAGTGGTTACGTTAGCTGATTTTAAAAATTCTCCGTGATCAGAACTACAACTAACTGCGGCCATATTCACTGTTGAATTCACTTTTTCAATTTTATTTAAGCACAAAAAGAAGGAAAAATTATAGAGCCGGTACCGGTACGTTTACCTACAGTATTTAATCAAATATTTGCTGAGTATCGCTATTGGCAACAGCTCCAAATCGCAGTAGACTGTAAATCATCAATACTAAGTGTTGTAGGGGTAATAAAACGCGCTAAAACATATTTTTTAAACTTATTTTACCTCGACAGATATTTAAAACTGAAATAAAAATTTATTTTTTTTGCCTTTTGAACCAAAAGCCCTTTGACTTCTTCAGTGTATTTTCAAAGCCCGGTAGCGACCCCTACATTTTATCCGATTTGAATATTTTTTTTTTCTAATTTTTTACTCGTGAGATGAAACCAATTGACTGGTTGGGAAACGATAATTTCCAAAGTTTGAAAATAAGGAGCACCCTATTGTACAGATCATATACCAAATTATTTCCAAAATTTGCGCAGAGGAAAGTCTGCCTGTCGATTAAAACCTCATCTCCACTTCCACAAGAAAAGTGACCCTCTAAAGTGTGGCAACTTGGGAGGCACCAATCTCCGAAATTGTGCATACAGGATATAATATTTCGGCGTATACTTTGTGAACGCCTTAAAGATGGTTCAAGCCTTAAGCCATTTGCCAATTCACTGATTGGTCAGGGAGCTTTAACCCTCGGTACGACCACAACCGACCAACTATTCAGAATGTGACAAAACTTTGAAAAAAAAGATCGATATGATTATGTTATCGATTTTCAGGTCACATATAATAGCGTGTTATAAGAAGTTTTATAAGAGACCCACGGCCCTGTAAAGTTTTAACGAACGACTATAGTTAACGTTGGCCACAGCACTTCGATCGAAAAAGGTCTCACGAAGGTTCTCGTAGACTTGCTGCTACTGGTACATTTTTAACTTTTGGAACAGAAATGGTTGGGCTTGTCAAGAAACCCTAATTAAACTCTCACGACCATCAGTCCTGTTCAATGGCGAAGAAGCAGCGGAATAATCCCACAAACAGTAGATATCCCACCCAACTTAAACGACGCATATCCACGACTTTGTCAAAAGCAACCTCAGAAAAACTCTCTCAGGAATTGTTTAAACTATTTTTAAAATAGACAAGAACCAATAGGAATCATTCCCAATTAAAATGATATACGAAATAAAGTTCCGTGCGTTCCAGTCGTGCATATTTCCTTCTTCTAGAGACAGGGATCCTAGCTGTTCTAAAATCTTAACCTATCAAAGTGAACACTTATCAGTAAGGAAGAGAGAAAAGTGTGATGCTAACTGGCAGTGGCGATTCCTGGTCTTAAGCATTGGGTTAGCTACGTGCTCACTTCTCACAAACAAAAAAAAAAAAAAGCGCACTCTCATATTCCAAAAGCACGACAAAAATAATTATTATATATTTACTCACATTTATAATCCACGCAAATATAAAATTATAAATCGCACTTTACTTTTGGTATGGAATTCAATAAGACTATTAATTCAGTCAAATAAGAACACAACGACACATTCTTACTGCAATTTGACTAGAAAGAGAAACACACAGAAGTACAAAAAAAGATAACCTGCTTGCTTACACTTACACTCTACTTTCAAGTTTTATCGCATTTGTTTGCGCTTACCCTTCCGTATATTTTCCTGTGCTTTGCTTACGACTGGTAGAGGTAGTCAAATTCCACACTTATATAGATTGTAGGAAATTCGGTAGCGCATTTTTTTACGCTAAAATGCTACAAGCAGGAGACTTTTCTATGGGAGTTTTAGATTGTGTGTGTGCGTGCAGGCAGGGAATTTGCGGTATCGCAAGTTGTAACGCTAAAGAGTATTTCAAGTGAAACTTATTGCATGAGCATGGGAGTATTGTCTTGTGTGTTTGTGTAGGCAAATATTATTTGTAAATGATAGTTTTGTTATTTAGTATGTCATTGATTATTGCAATTATTAATCTTCATAATTACTTTAACCTCGTTATTTTCTGTATTTTGCGTATATGTATTTCAATTTATTTTCTTGGTTTAGCGCCGCTAAACTAGCTAACTGAGAGGAATCGCCCCTGCTAACTGGCTGCCCTGCAAATGCAGTATTCTATAAAATTTCTACTTTTCTATAAAACTTCTACATTTCTACAAGTGACAATTGTTCCTTATAAGTGACACCACAAGTATCATAAAATCAAGGTTTTATTTCCTATGTGAGATATGCCACGCCCTCTGATTTGCAGCCCATTGTGTAGAGCTTGATACCTCCTTCAGGGAACCGCGATAGCTTCCGTATCCATATTTTTTGTTTAAGCCTTCTTGCCTCGTGTTTGCCTTCAATTATTCGGATTTCGGAGTCGGGTGCTATCAAGCGACGCCACTGTGGTTCTAGGCTGCTTGCAAGTGAACACAGAATAGGTCACACGTTTAGAAGAAGCCATACTCCTTTTATACAACCTGTACAGCTGTACACCTATCTGTACATCTTCACAATTAATATCCGTTCAATAAAAGAATTAACTAGATAACATCACTGTCGCAGTCATTTCCCAACCCGAAAGCGAGCCCCCCATACCCTCACACTCACATCGTATATCCATAATCGATTTGGGCTCTGATGTTTTACCAGGTAATTATCTGTTTTTGGTATAATTATTCACACGAAATTGACTTTGAAATTCGATTGCATGGCAATCGACTGTGTTCGTCTATGACCCGGTTTGGGGGATGGAGAAAGAACTGTTGGAGTTCTAAAAATGACCCCATTCGTTCCGGCATAGAGGGTTGATATTATTTCTACACCATAGACGACTGCCGACTGCAATGCTATTTCAGATGGATGACACTTTTGCATGATTCAATGTTTGCCAACAGTCACAGCGCGCACAGCATGACTCGTTCCGTTGTGCAAGTAAGTCCGAATGAATTTGCTATTGGTGATTACTGTTCTTCTCGATACAAGGGACAGGCGTGACAAATATAGGCTCCTTTGAAAAATTGGAACCAAGCTTATTTGCTAAAGCTGATTAGCGGTGTGGGTAATTTCTCGATTCCAATGAATTTCAGCTTGTGTAAGGCCGGTCCGTTTCAGTTGATGTCTGAATTCGTCCCATTTGTCACTTTCCATGACAAGAATCAAAACAAAATAAGTCAGTAGATGGTAAACGAAAGAGTTGGAAGTGTATTGATAGGTGCACTCTGCGATTTCAGAATGTTATAATGGCTTGGAGCTATTTGTGGTTAAATTTGACGCCAAGCTTTGAGTTCAGATACGACTGGAACTTTTTCTTTAACTGGTAGTGCCCTCGCGGATAGGTTAAGAATTTAGATGAGTGAGCCCCGTCCGTTAAATTTTCCAAGCAGCTGTGGTTGCTGGGTTGAAAACCGGGAAGTTGACCGAGCCAAGGTCTTTATTTAACCACCACTTTCAGTAGCGGAGCGAGAGAGAAAGTGACGGAGCATAAAGGGAACTGACGTTTATTCAGTAGAGAGCCCGTCATACCTCTCAGTATAAGAATGTGACTTCCGCATCTTTGATCCATTCCCCCACCCTGCTCAACAACTTGGAACGACTGCCAGAGCTGCATATCTGTGCGAAAGTTCAGTTCAGAAATGCAACTTGCCTATTGGAGCGGTGAATCCTTCGAAACTCCGCATTGAAACCTGCACTAGACAGAAAATAGTTCATTCTTCAACATAGAGGGCGCTTTCGACAACGCTTCTCTTGCGAGTATTATGCTGAATCATAATCGCCTTCGCCGTAGAGGACAATAAAATCTTCGACTTAGACTTTTGATAGCAAATTGCTTAGAAAATAAATAAATAGTTGGCGCAACAGGCCTGTAAGGACAGTAGGCCTAGCTTCTCACAATTCGTTTTTAATTTTTGGGAAGATTGTTAGGGATCTACAATTTTATGGCGAGTCCAAACGGCTAACTGAGAAGCTCCTTGATGACAGAAATAATTTTGGATGTTTGTCAGAAGTTCGAGAGAGATGGAATTTGGGTTTTTTCGGGAATCGAACCTAGGACGAATCGCTAAGTCCAACACACTAACCACTAAGCCACTGCGCCCACAAAGCAAATTGCTGTTAAAAACCTCCCTGTCGGATGTCAAAGAACAACCTGTCTCAGGTTTTGTTTGGACGAACGATTTTTAGTCTTTGAAACCTATTTGAGTTCCAAGTCACAATGACACTCGGTAAATCGAATTCGTCAATTAGCTTGGTAAACCTGACTTAGAAAAGGTTTTTCGATACTAAACATTTGACCCTAGAAAAATATGCACTCAGTCAGGAGTTCCGGTACTTCCACGCAGGTCTATCAAAGAGAGCCCTTTATGCTGATGTCCCTGCACAACTGAAGTTTGTACTCCTGCGTGTGCACCTTGGAAAGGCTGTCTGTCAATGGGTGGACAAAAACCGAAGGTGACTTTGAAAACTGAATATGAGTGACAGTTCAGTTGAGTTCTGTTTGAGGCTAACCTTTGCCACTGTCACCAGACATCTCTTGGGTTGTTGACAAACCATTAGAGTTGAGGGACTAAATGGGAAGCGAAAGCTATGCTTAGGGAAAACGAAGTTAGAATAAGCTTCATGGTATCTTTCTCTTGCTTTCTCATCGGCATTGGCAAATATTGTTGGACCTTAACTTTGGTCGTTACATTTTCTGTCGGAAGTTCATATAAAAGAATTTTCCCTATTCGTCTTCATTTTGATATTTAACCAAAAATTGTGGTTAGCTTTGTGGTGCGTGAGCATGATGAAGTAAACGAACTACTACCGTCTGACGTACTGAGTCGAAAAATTAGAAATTACCCTACAAAGCTTTGATGCCAGAAGGGCAAGACAGATGCAATTGGAGACTCTACATAAAAGCTGTACAAAGGTGTGAAGGTAGTCAAGAATACCAAAACAAGTTGACATCATCGGCTGAGTTACATCGATCGAGGTGACAAAAAATATACCCCTTTTCAAAGGCAAAGCTAGGGTGACCGAAACTTTAGATGCCCTCGAGGTAAGTGTACTCATCTTAACAGCGCCTTCGATGGTCTCGATTTGGACTGGTCTCACGTTACAAGTTTTAACACAACCAAAGTCTGAACGTGGCATAGTCTTTCATTACAAAAAATCAACATTTTTGTGACAACATCAGTGAAATAGGTTCCAAAGTTTGTCATCAACACATTTCCGTCTCAATGGTCAGCTATACAGTATGTTCGTATAGACGCTCTAGATGAATTAATCTTCCCCAAATGGCTACATACCATCGGAGGCGATCGTCATACAAACAAAGCAGTGATTTCGAGCTTTACCCAACCATATCTTTGATTTAACAAGAGGAATTCTGCCTGATGACACGTCTTTGGAAACGGTCCTTTTTCTTTTTAGTTTGAGAAGAAAAGATGTGTAAAGCAAGCCACCTATGAAAGGTGTTTGGAGCTCCCGCCATTCATATTCAAAATTTAAGTTTTCCTCAAAGTCGTATGCCCCCAATTCGCTGGTGTTTATTGCCAATGAAACCTCTTACCTCTTACTTAGGCAGCAACTACTGCGTCCTAGTGAGAGCTTCATATACCCCACATTCAACCTCATTCCTGCAAGTAGTTTCCGCTACTTTTCCATGTGCCCACAATTATTAGAATTTATTTTTAATTACAGTCATCAAAGCAGGAAAATGCACACACACACACAGACCATTTGTCAGACTAGAACTATATTGATTCACCCTAACCTCAGACAATGGTTAACCTAAATATTAGCCCCCTCCCTATTAACAAGAGTGATTCCTCTAACTGAAATTCCGCATAACAAAACGACACTGTTTACCCTTAAAAAGATTCAGATTCAAATCCAACAACCCCGAAGACAACCTCGCACAAAATTAAAGCGGCAAGTGAAAGTTATCCCTTTAAGAATTGCGCACGTTCTGCCAGCCCTTTTGCTTGACTGAAACCCTTTCGGGGTAGGGCAGAAGAACTTTCAGTGCCACTTGGTGCCAATCGCCGAGTTGAAATTCATCTAAAAATGTCCTCTCATTAATAAGTCAACTTGTGCGGTTCCTTTTTTTGTTGTCGGTCTTAACCTCTGCCTGCCAGCACCAACCATGTATGAGGCAAGCTCCATTCATTTTCATTAACCACCGTTACAGTGTCTCGCGCGCGCTCCAGGTAAACATCCTGTGCTTGGGCGACAAACAAACACAGGAACTCATGTCCTCTGACTTTTAATCGACGTAAAATCAAATCAAATTACTCCCCTGTATGTTGTATGTGTGTTGGCAACAGTTGTTGTCTGTTGTCTGACTCTGACTTTTATAGTTGGGGTGCTCCGCAATAAACACCCCATTCGGGAACGTGAACGAGTTGGGGATTTTTCTATGTTTTCATGTCTGTTTCTGCGGGGACACATTATATTCGATTTTAATAGACAGCGTAATAGGGCCGCCATGCCCGTGGTGCCATGATCTTTGGTTATTAATATTCATTCACGACAACAACCATCAGGATAACAGATGAAGAATGCTTGAGAATGCTAATGTTCTTGGCAATTTATTAGGCATGCATGCGACGCGGAATGATGATTCCCAGACAATACGGCAATTGATTTTCGAATGGAAAACAGCCACAGGCGGAAGCACCGAAGGAGAGCTGCGAGAGTTCAGCTAGTTTCTATGTCAAGTGGAATGATAATAGTGTGGCCATCCAGCAGCAGCAGGAGCAGCAGCAGCAGGATTGGGACACATCCTTAAGGAGTCAGCCGCAGCTTATGTAAATATTTTTCCGTGTGTTTGAGGAGGTTTTTGATTATGTGGCATTAAATGGTATCATTTGTTAATATTGTGTGCGGATACCCATATATGAAGGGTTAGATTAATTGACCTTAATTTAATGGCTGCGGAGTAATCAATTGATTGATCACGCGATTGTGCGACGATAAGGGTTTTTATTTGGAAAAAATGGTAATTTGACGAAATTAAAACGATGAGGAGGGGTGGGGGTTTTCTTCACGAAGGAACGGATCGATGGTTTTAAATTAGCACCCAACGAGGGGTCTCTACCTTGTTTTTCAAAACATAAAATTACATTTCAAGGTTTTTTTCCCAGAGAGGTAACTCTGGCTAAAGTCTGAGGAAAATTAAAGAAAGCTTCTCCATTCGGCCACTCGGCACAAATTGCAGGTCCCTTTCATTTGTGAGAAGCTAGAGGAACACGAACTTTTTCCGCCAACTATTCGAAGAACAAAAGTACCTAAGCATGAATGTTGAGGTGTTTTTGACTCTCAAAGTATTGCAATGCAGGAATTAAATTTTTGTACCCACTTATTGCCTAAAACACACAAATGCCGGTCCGAAATGACGAAGTCTTAAAATCCCATGTCCCTGGTAATCTTGGCATTTTAAAAAATAGGTATAGCGTTTAAAAATTTTGATTAATGGGTTTTCCTGCACCAATTTTCGTTTTATGTACGATTTTATTGAAATTTTTTCAACACAATTTCTGCATACCTAAGTTTTTCCCTAAAAATTTATAGACCGTTTTATTTTTGTTAACCAAATATTCTTAAGCAGGTTTTGCTTAATTTCAACAGAAACTGTTTGCACTACAGTTAAAATAACAATTTGGTGGGCTTTGAAATCCAAACTGGTTGTTGTCGAAGTTTTCAATACACCGTTCTCAAGTATCAACGATAGCAAAAATCGAAAATCTCCCGTTGACGACCTCAAACTCATTGAATTCTATAAAAATCTAAAGTCGTCGATATTTGGAAAACTGTGTATGTCAGCAAGGTAGCTCAAATACGTTTGGGATGACGAAATTTTTTCTTATGACTTTGAAACGCAAGTGTGTCTGAAGTAAGGTTTACTTGAGTGCGCTACTTTTCTCGTCCCATTTGTTGTCAATGACTAAAGTCCCTTGCATAGCAAATATTTCTTGTACTATTTAACACCTCTACAAAATTCTGGTATAATTTTTTGCCGCTTCACTTAAGTTATTGTACTCGTGGATTTTTGTTTGTGATCATATTTAAAATGTTATACGCTGCCTCAAATGGACCTGTTGGCCCTAATATTAAAGTAATGGGATATTCTATAAAATAAAGAAAATATATTTTTCTATTTTCGAATTGATCAATTGAAAACATATTGCGGGGCAGTAAAACAAAACTAATCTGGAAATATTGTGTTACTGTCATTTTCCAATTCATTTCACTGTCGGTTTAAATAAAAATTTATTCGACTTC
The DNA here is from genome assembly GCA_948293265.1 of Cheilosia impressa. Taxonomy (NCBI): domain Eukaryota; kingdom Metazoa; phylum Arthropoda; class Insecta; order Diptera; family Syrphidae; genus Cheilosia; species Cheilosia impressa. The sequence goes on from OX411882.1 coordinate 7,167,937, forward strand.
TGGATTCTTTTGTTTAAATTGTCATAAAATATAAACTGTTTGTTGTGTCAAAGTTGCTGCTGTGTTTATCTATCGACTATCTCTCGCTTAATTCTTTCCATTCGAAATTTTGATTCTAAAAAAAACAACGCTCCCGCTTCGCCGACGCCAATGGAGCTGGAAGTTATGTCTCCCATCCTTAATTAAATCAAATGAATTATCTATTTGTAGTTTATGTCTTATTAAAGCGTTTAAACAAAAGTTTATACGAAACGATGATTGAAGTGTTCCACTTTCACAGCTTTTAGGCTGAATATAAAAATAACTTCATGCTTCACGTTTCAGTCAAAGTAGATATTTTTTTTAATGGTTCAATAATACCTGCTTATAAGAACCAATTAGGGCAATTAATGAATATATGCCTGATAAAGAATTGCTCTTTCGGGAGGCATGGCACACATCCCACTAAATAAATATTTGAAACTTATATAAGGTTCCACTGATAAGCAACAGTCTTACCGCTCCTGGTTTACAGAAAATTTGTGTTAAATTTGCAGTACATACCTAAAAAGAAAAAAATAAATAAAAAATGTTATAAAAACAATATAATAAATAATAAAAAAAAAAAACAGATATATATATAGTGTAGTCATAGTATTGATTTTTACGAAATATGAACCAAAAGACAGGTGGATTTTCGTAACTCAACTCCCTGATACATTAATTTATATTTTCCCTAGAATCGGGTCAAATTTTGTCCTAGTCTATATAAAGGGATGTTCAGATAAGTGCGGCCTCTAGACTCAAAAATCACTCGAGCGATTTCGCTAAACATTCTCGATTTTGTTGCTATTTATGGGGCAGTGTATAGAGAGTGAATTGAATTAAATCCAACAGGTGGCGCTGTTTTTTTAAGAGCGCTTACATCTGTATGACCGCTCTTATTTCGATGATGCCTGTGTGCAGCCGCATTTTTGTTAGTGCTGTCATACGCAAAAGCTACATAACTACTAGCGAAACTTGGGTAGTTTTGATTTGAAAATTCCAATTCCAAGAGCTTGACCAGATTGACACGTCTTCCGATATGATGACGTCTAAAGATACATATTCGAAGGCTTCCACGTACACAAACACCACTAAGTAGAACATTTATAAAACCCTCACGAGGGAACATATAATAGAGCCATCAACTTAATCAACCCAGTTACATAAATCACACTGACAAACCCTTAATCTGTTGCACCAAACATCATAATATCATCACGGTGCGATCATTAAATCTGTGCACAAACAGACCTCCATGACTATGCCATTATTACCTCACTTGTGCACAATTTGTATGCGCACACTCCTTCGACAAATCGATTGATTTATATTCCCGATTTCAAGATCAAGCGCTTTACATTTCAAAATCAATTAGTTCGACATGCATTCAGAGCGCGCACAAATCTATTCCATGCAAATATTGATAATGCCAACGAGTCCAACCCCCTCGTGCGCGGAACGGCTGCCACTGGAGTAATTAATCAACAACCAACCCATGGATAGGTTAATGTAGCATTAAATTAGCAGCGATATCATTTAGCGATCACCGATACGCGCAGTGCCTGATGTGCAATAGATAAACTCGCACCCCTTCGCTGGGCTATATCTTGATGCAATTTACGAGAATGTTATCTGCAACATGACAAGCTGCGGACAGGTGGATGTGAGGCGCACAAGCTATCGCTTTCGGCATATTGTTGATTTGCATTTTATTGAAAGTTGTTAAGCGCATGAGCAGAGGTAGCTGATTTTTAATCGCCGATTAGTCTCTATAAAAGATATAAGAATGTGACGTTTCACAGCTGAGATTGGTGTTTTGTAATGTCCTGGTCTGTCAATGTGTCAAATGATAATTTTTTCTGATGTCGGTTATCGTGAAAAAAACTGGTCTCGGTCTGGGGATAGGAAGATTGAGTTAGTCACCTTTTTATTTACCAAACCAGGAGATACATTTTTAAGGTTTAGGTTTGGACACCTTTTCGGCTTTAGGTGTGCTGTGAAAATTTATATCAGAGACCAGCAGTCACCAACTCCCAGACGTTGCTGTCTTACCTCTGGAGATGGTGTCATATTGCTCTAAAGCTTTGAACCAATACGGCTTTAAATATTTTTAAAAATATGAGAAGAAAGCGATCTTGTAACCTCTTGGAAAGGTAGACTTTAAAAAACTCTGAGTGTGCATATAAATGCTGAGAAAACGTTTAAATGCTTCGTCAATGTTATTGTTTAGTACAACTAACGGCCAAGTACTGATTCGCGGAGTAGGCTACTCCATAAGCCTCGATATTCCAGCGCCCACTCTAACTCACTTTCCCCATTCAAAAAAAGGAGAGATTTCGGATTCGACTTGGCATACCCAAAATTCCTCTGATTGAAGAAGAAGATTTTATAGCACGCCTTGGACACCAAGTTGGATGCATGCGTCTTTAGTGACTAAACAAACGAAGCCTGGACCGCTCCGTCTTGCTCTACATTTTGTACCAGAGGGTTCTTTATGCTCCATCAGCCATACAAAAAGAAAACCTCTTTTCGGTAGCCTGTATATCGACGGTCTTAAGTTTTTAGTCAGTAACCAAATCTCATGACTGCAGGTAAGAGTTAAAAAAACAGAACCAACTCGAAGACCGACAACTTAACTTTAACACAAAGTTCGGTTCTCCTGATATCAGAATAACCTAGCTGTCTCAAAAGTTTGGGTAAATCCGACAAAGAAAAGATTTCATCCCGTTAGGGTTATTACCCCCCCCACAAGACCGTCTATAGGACTGAATTCGAACTTCCGAACCTCAGGAAAGACATTTAAAAGTACGCGTATTTTAAACAATTGGCCTCTCAAAAAGGGGGTAGAGACGCAATTTCGAAAAGGGTACCTATCGTCGGTCTTTTTTCCACCTCTACACAGCAGTGGAGTCAAAGCTTTATTATTCTACGGTGAGCGAATTGAGCTGTGCGTTTAAGTTGTCAGTAAAGATAATCTCTTTAGATAAATGTTTCCGGCACATTTTTCACTTTTGGGAAACAAGTTTCACCGTCTCACTGTCCAGTTTTAAACAAGAGTTATAAGCTTATGAGTAGGAGATTTAAAGGCAAGACTTCTGGGCTTTTACTCGTATTCGGATCATCGTTTTGGAATATAATGATTGTTGAAGATTTTTTTTTTAGAATACCCATTATCTGAGGTAGAGCTATGGTAGAGCTATGGCCAGAGAGATTTAAACAACCATATGGCCCTGGTAATTTGAAAAGTTTAAAGAATACAGATATAGTTCGGAGACTCCTGAAAGGCTTAGTCAAAGCTTTAAGGTGCCTGCTAACTAACTAAGTAAAGGAAGGTTTTTGGAAACTAGTCCCAGGATCTTGGAGGTAGTTCCTATATTTTCATAAAAGAAAATATAGCTTTTTCTATCTCAGGATTTTTTTTTTTACCGGGAAACATTTTATTATCCTTCCAGTGAGGGCTTCTCCAAAGGCATCGGCTTTGGTAAAACATTTTCTACAGCTTTTGCCATCTGTGCTGAAGAATGAGTTACATCACAGTATTTTTTAACTTTTCAAAAATAACCGACATTGAACTCTTAAGGGCTTTGGAAATAATTTCCATAACTGAGCCAAGTTTTTTTGTATTGTTGCCGGGTACGGAAAATGGAAACCGACGCTTTGCACAAGATTGTACAAGAGATGGTCTTATATTTTTAATGATTCGTTAAAGTGGTCTGGACTCGCAGTAAACACTTAAGCTAAAGGAGATTTATACAGGACAGGCATTTTTAATTTGATGTGAACGTGCAACTAATTTGTCATTCAGCTCATAGTTCATTTTACTAATTGACCCGGCACCATTGTCAAGCAAATAATTTCGCCTACACCACGACAAGGTCACACCACTTCGGTGGTCGCTCCCAGTACTTGATTTTTATAAATCACTGAAACAACTTAACCACCACCGTCCAGAAGAATTGCCCTCCAACAGCAATCTGTCACATTGTACTCGGTATCAGTAACAATATGTCAATTAACTTAACTCTTGCTGTTCCTTAATAAATCACACTGTGATAAGCAATAAAAAATAAGCCATAAATCAGATTTCGGGAATGGCCGACATATAACAAAAAACAACCCCACCCCCCACATTAAAACAATTTGCATTCCAATGAATCAAAGGAAATTTTTGTTTTTATTCTCTGTCCAAGACACACATGTGCACAAGGATGCACAAAAAATTATGAGAACGAGTGGGCACTGGACACCCGCCGCAATGACTGACAGACATAGCTCACTCTCACTCACGCATAATTTAATTTGTCGAAACCACCACTTTAGATGACCACGTCACTCCTGCCGCCATCAGACTCAGACCGAGTGCGAGTGTGTAATACAAAAACTGGAACAGGGTTTTCCGAAACAACAAGGACGACCATCAGGACCAGGCAGAGGGACCAGCAATTCAACTAGTATAGGAGAACGGTGTGCAATGGGAGACGAGGCGTGTTACATTTTATTTTTACATTTTGCTGCGCGATTTTATCTGTTGAAAGTGATTAAAAATTATGAGCCACTTGGGGCCGAGTCCATCAGTGAATGGGGATTTTTTGTTCTCGCTGACCCTAAGAGAGTTGCGCAAATTTTTTTATTGATGTTTGCATTTTATCAGGCATCCGTTGACACTGACAGAGAATTTTTATTCATTTATTCCACCACACATATGCGGAAGAACAACACTAATCCTTTTGAAATTTCCTATCCATATATACGTGGAGACGTGTCACGAGTTTCTGCGGCGCTACTTTAGGCACGATTATTCGATTTGTTCGACATGCGGTTCCTTCACAGGATGGAGAAACATCCATTCAGGTGGCTATAAATGCGGCTAACATGGCGCTATAATGAGCGGTAATTTCTGTTTACATGATCATTTCGTGATCGCTTAAAGAAGGCAGGAGTTGAACGAGATAATTCAACGAAGTGGACGATCAACGATCAAAGACCATGGTCCCACAGAAAGGAATGGAACATTTTTATTTGCCAGACGTAATTAGGGAGTAGGATGGTACTCACGCTGCACGTCATTACTTGGATTATACATGTAAATTATTCTCGCGGCATTTACCGTGGTTTGGACTGTAAAGACTGGTCACAGGCATTATCATTAATGCCCACTGTTTGTGTGATTACGAGGGTAAAGTCTCACTTGAAGTTCTGGCAAAAGTCCAAATTGGCATTTGACAGAGGGGACAACTGTCAGTTGAATACAAGAGGGCATTGTTTGTTAAATAATATCCTGAATTTTTTTTAGTATTTAGTTTATTTTATCATAATTGTTTTACATTAAGATAGCATGTCAACATTTTTGTTATAGCAAAACCATAGTGTGTAGCAAAAAAATAAATCCGCACATTCACTGCAAATTCTTGAGGATTGTTTCTATAGCCATTTATTGTTCAACGCTGTCAGTATCATATGTTGATAGACAGACGCCATATGGCATATGCAAAAATCATACTAAAATTCATATAAAAAGATCATTACTTTTGAAGTAAAATTTTATTTAGAGGTTTTACCTGGGAAAAAATATTTTTGGAACTGGTTTGTGAAAATCTTTCTGATATATGTGAATTTCTAAAAAATGCTCTCAATTTCTGTTGATAAAACTACCCATCTGTACGAAGTACGAACGTTCAGCCAAAGTTGCGCCACCCTGTACGACTCAGAAATCTCGTAATAGGCATGCATATGAAGCTAATAAATCTTAGGGAATATTGTCTAAGCATACAGCCTATTCCCAGAGACTAAAAAAAAAACACTTTTAACAGAGTTTCAGCAAAATCCGTCAAGTTGATTTTACGTCAACTGGTAAAAGACGTCAAAGCCTCTAAAGGTTATTGTTAGAGACATTAGAATCCTGGGGTCAGATTTTGTAAGGCGAAACTATCAAACGTTTTCGTGCCCTATGCTACACAAGCAAATTTACCCAAAAACCTTTGAACGTTTCACCTTACAGAATGCCGACCCTGCTTGTAACTTCATAATTTTTATGTGCAGTAACGTCCCCACCGACTCGAAGACTAATTTACGTCGTCTTACTTCTGGTTATGAGAATATTTTTTGTCAATGGGTGGTGTTAGTAAAACGTAGCAATTGCTATTACCAATTTGACAAAGCATTTGCTCGGTTTCGTACGATTAAAAACTAAATAGAGTTAGCTCCAACTTTTGATACGTTCGAAAAGCGGGAGCGGCGCCACTAACATTTTACTCAGATTGGTATGAATAAAAAAAGTAATTGCTCGGAGTCTGCTATTTCGCGGACTCTGAGAATTTTTTAAACATTTTATACGATTTTTTTTTTAAATAAAATAAAAACAAAAAGTAAGTTCAACCAGCCGACGATTGGATACAATTTTACACACCTAAAGAAGAAAGTAAGCATAACCTAAAACTTGGGGCTGTACTCATATTGCACTAGGTATTTGTTTTTTGTCAAATTTTATTCAGTTTTCTTTTTCAAATTTGTTTGTCATGTTTGAGAGGAATTGCAAGGCAAGTAAGACCTCTAGAGAAGTAAATGATATGTTCGAATTTTCGAACTAACTTTAGCAAAGTAGGTTTTGCTCCCATTGATTTAACTTTGACTCAAAACAGGTGCTAGTTTTTATTAATTGGTCGTATGAATAAAAAGAAGCATTTGCTTTCAATCAAAGTGTTTATGTTTCTTTTTATTTAAAACCACGGACAAGATTCTAGAAGCCATAGTGTTATTTTTTCATTAAATGACTTAAGAAAATTAAAGAGCACACCTTTCAAAAACCTTTCAACCGAAAACAATCTCATCTTCCTGATGTGTGCGTTTTGGGACACCCTTTCGTTTATTTACATTTGGAATGCGAATTTATTAAATAGTTTTTTTTATGAGCTGTGCTGTTATATATCTTTTAAAAGCAGCTCAAAAAAGATAAACTAGTTTTGCAAAATTGTACCAGAACCTGATGTTCATCCACCTCGAAGGCATAAAATTTCTTGTACCGGCTTGTAATACAAGGTGTCCCAAGAGAAAGTTTATATCTGTTTAGTTTAGAGAAAGAGAGACGCGGGGTATATAATGAACAGTTCTGTACTTGAACACGAAATTCATTATAAATTTAAATGATCTGTATTTTACAAGTCGTTAAATATTTGTTGCGTATTTCATTTAAATTCTTAAAAACAATAAAGTAAACATTAAAAAAACTAAAATTCAATGAACGACACGCGGATGGTAACGTGCCCTAACTTGCTGAACGAGCAAGCAAGTAATCTAGTACTACAGAATTTGGTTGATTAATTTTTTAAATTTTTTTTAATAAAGTACTATTTGATTAATTGAAATTTGTTTCTTTTTCTATTGTTCATTATTTGGAATTCTTAATTATGGTTGGTATATGACAATCAGTAGCCTCTGGCTCGACCAAGATTATCAAGAACGGTAGAACCCGTAATCAGACTATTCGTGACGAACCGAAACTTTCAATTTGTAAACTCGCAAGTTTTTTAAATGTGCACAGATCATCATTAGATCGTATTGTGTACAAAGACCTAAGGCTGCTTCGCTTGAAAATTCAGTTGTTGCAAGAATTAACACTCTCATATGTCAGAGGCTTGATTTCGTAAACAAGACAATTGGGAAAGAGGTGACATAAATTGGTTATGTCAAATCTATAGTTCACGACAATAAACCCCATAACCGTCATAAGACATTTTTCAGTTCAACTAAAGGTGCGAGGTTTACATTTGGACAATATTATTTTTAAGAATTAAATTCCCAAATTTTGTTCTATAATTATTAATAAGCATTTTTTTTTAATAAATAGCTTACTTCTTTTAATAAATCCATTAAATTTAAACATTCTTTTGAGACACCTTGTATTTTAGTTCACAGATAAATTTCACGCAATATTACAAGTCAATTTGCCAACTAGAACTCGACTTAGTATTTGAATGCACCAGATCACGCAGGTATTGAGGATCACATTGAAAGGATCACGTCAAACAAGTTTTAGAAGCTGATCTCATTCCGTCCGCCTGTTCGGCAATTTTTAGACTCACGCTTTCGTTACGTAATCACCCCAAGCAGTAGTGAGTAAGAAGAATTTATAGCTCATGGTGGTATATGGATGTTCCTGTGAAACCATGACGTGCGTTCAATGTTTCCATTACCAAGGTTAACGATTTATACAATTCTTTCCCCCAACAAGAGACCACTCAAAACAGCACTGAGAACACAGTCTTAAACAATCTAAAATAGTAAAATGCATTTGCATTTGCATTTACATGGTTGATCGGCCGGCAATATGCTACACACTCCATTTAGAATTTCACACTTATTTACTGGCGATCGTAAAACTCTCCCGATTTAGTGCATTCGAGTGGACGGAATTGAAATGGAAATTTCTATTGATTTCCAAGACCTCACTTGCTGTTCGCCACAAATAAATTACCTCATCGCTAAATTGAAAACGCAGCACAAGTGATAGCCCCCAGCACGCACGCAACAACGACCAAGAGCTAGATGTGTTATTTTATTTTCGAACTGTTGATGTGTTTTTATGATGCCAACATCTGTGGACTATTAAAACAAATCGTCCAGTAAAACAATAACAACGAGTAAAATAATATTAATAACAACAACCGCAAGATCGGAAAAGATCAAACCTCCCAATAACACAAAAACCAGCCAGCGAGCGTCCATATCAACGGCGCACACTTGCCACTGCTGACCCATTAGACAAGAGTGAGTGGCTGTGCGACGCTGAATGCATTGCAACAAGCAAAATAGATTAATTTATCCGAATGGACCACGCAAGAGGAATTCGAATCATTTCGCGGGTTCCGCATAATGCGCGGCAAAAATCAAAATCACAAAAGTGAACGCACGCAAGATGTGATAGGGAGACGGAATGCATTTACCAGATACACAGTCACAGTAACAGTAACGCATCCAGCATTCACAAATTATTTAAATTGAGCGAAACGCGTGCGGCAGAGTGCCAATAGCCCGCATCTAGATGGACTTGCGGTGGTGGTGACATTATTGAATCAAGTGATTGATCGGCACAATGATCCATCTGACTGTGTGAGGTCAATTGAAGGTGCCCCCCCTCTACAGGGTAAATTATTATGGCTTCTGTCAGAATGACAGTGTTTTGTGTGGTTGCTCAATTGATTGTTGAGAAGCTGCTTTATCAAACGAGTATGTGTTGTGTCATTGATATGTGGAGCCCGGTGCATTGTTAATTAGAGCCGATTCAAGCTTTTTGGGTCCCGTTTGCCGTTTTCGGCACCCGAAGATTTCAGAAAATTTGTCGGACTTAAGAATGCAAGTTTATTTGATTTCACTACCAGATACAAAATTTACTGTGCTACAACAAAATTTGAATCGTTTTAGGTAGTCGAAAATGTTAGAAAACTTGTCGGACTTGAGATTGCAAGGTTAGGTTCATTTTACTACCAAAATTCCTTTTACTGCGCTAGTTTGTCTGACTTTTTAAATAACCAAAAAGGCGCCTGATATATATGATGTTCAGTATGCACTCTGTTAACACCTCGGATATAGAGCCTTATACACACAAAAACAGGTCGACTTCAGAGGAAATATTTCGTGGTATCATCACCCTCTGCGTAAAAGTCTCAGGCGGTTTTCAACTAAAGCTCGACATAAGCCCGCAGTTTCTTATCACTTGTGGCAGCAAAAAATCTACCAATTTCCAGGCAAACGAACCGAATATAGGGTGGCGTGTTAATACCTCAAAGTCTGTCTTTAGGTAACACTGCATCAACAGTGGAAGCCCTAAGAGGGGATGCACGCAGGAGGTATTCAGAAAACTTGATGAAGGGCCTTTGGCGCAAAGTTTATCAGAGAGTTTTTTTTTCTTGTTATGGAGTGACCCGCAGAGCCTGGGTAAGACCAACAAATCACAGTCGTAGGTTACCAAGTTCAGTTATCCACAGAAAGGAATTCACGATACGAAATCGCTTTGTGAGTTATAAATACCACTCGAGTAGATTCCTATTAAGCTAAAATAAGACTCATTTCTGCTGCATTTTGAAAATAGGTTGTGCAGTTAACTTTAGTTGGTTCGATCACGAGATAGGAAGAGAAAGACAAGACGTTTTGTGCTTTGGGGTATTTTTTCTTTAATAAAATTTGGACCGAAATATAGTTCTTACAGATCGCTTATAACTTCCATGATTTTTCTTTGCGCAAAGTCGACATTTCGATGTTGGCTTTTCAGTCAGATCATTTGCGAAAAATCCCTAAGTAAGCGCAGTTATAGTTTGCTGCATTGCGCACTGTAATATTGGTGGTTTGAGTCTTAAACAAGTCGTGAAGCCTAACCTGGTTGCCAATTTCAAATGCTTCTCCTCAACATTATAGAGCGATAAGCCATTAGAAAAGGATATATCACCTGATCCAAACAGAGACCCAAATTTAACCTAAAACAAGGTGAAGCACAAAAGGCATACAATGTCGACCTGCCCATAGCAAGCCCCTCACAAAAGGTGAGCAGAAGGCTAAGTGCCTAAACCTTTTCTCTTTTAAAATACGCCCATATTCATCCCTTGGTATAGAAACCAGTTCAAAACTTCTGAAAATGGTCTTCAAGGTTCAAGGCCACTATATAGTCGATGCCATTTTCAAAGTAAAAGGTTTCGTAGGATAAGTCGTGAGCAGTTTCAAGCGAATTGTACTAAAAGCCATTCGGGATTTCTCGGGATATTCGTCAATGCGTACCTGCCTACGATACGAAACGCCTCAATTTGGTCAAAGGAGTTTGAACTTCCCAATATTTTTAAAAATATTCTCAAATGCTGCTCTATCTCTTTATTTTCAACTTGAACTATCAGTGATTCAACTTTCGCAAACATCCTAGTGATAAATAAACCAGTCCCACTACTCCACTCATGAGTTCAACTGATAGAACTTGACGCCGCTTCACTACATCTTTAAAATTGAAGAAACCAATTCCAGGACTTGTCTAAATATTAAAAATTCACCACCTCCTTCCGCTGAAAACCGAAATCCAAACAAATTCGAGAAAATCCCCCAGCAACCCCTTCACGTGAAACTATACCTTCTTTTCATGTTTCTCATATGTGAACCTGGCATTGACTCACCCCCGCCATCATGTATATCCTGTTTCCATTTCAACACTCCCCCATCCGGTCCTTTAATCAGAACGACACAGAATCAAAGGACGGACCTGCACATAGGAAACATAACATCCCGAGCGCACAACAAGAATCGGAAGTCCTTTTCGGTTTTTTTTTTTCCTGACGGACACTCTTGGGTTGCTGCGTATACCTACTACATCCATCTCAGGTTCAATGTGGGTGAAGTAAGAAAAGAAAAAACAAAATTAAAGATGTGCCACATCCGCTCTCTAATCATGGGCCTCTTTTCGTCCGCGCAATTATCACCCTATTGTGCATTTTGGCACCGACACAAATAATCACTCTGCCAAGACGACTGCGAATGGATTGGCGCGATTTTCAATTTTCACCCTCATCGGCAACTACAGTGACATGGTTTCTGAATAAATTAACACATAACAATGTGGGTATGGCATGAAGTTTGCAGCACTTGACACCTGAGTAGTGGGCCACAAGTGGCACTGATGCCAATCATCGATCAGTCAACTGGGCCACTGCGTTACACGAGTACCCATGTTGCAGCTGGTCACTGGTATGGTCCTAAGTACCGCGCACACTCATGTCGACATGCAAATGCCACCAGCGATTGACTGTGTATAGCTTATTGAGAGATTTAGTCGCACGATTCTTGAATGACCACTGCGCGGATCGGCGGCGGGAGTTTTGAAATGATTCAGTTGATGTTGGCAGTTGGCGTGAATGAATCGACTCAAGTGGGTGTGACTGTGTAGATGCGGCGCATTCGCTCGAGTCATGTAACTCAATTGAATGTAATGATCGTGTATTGATGACTTCATCATGGTAATTGGAGACACACTTGCATCGGGGGATTCATCTGTAATGCTAATCGGTTAACATCATGCGGCGAGGGTTGGCGGCTAATGGAATGCCAAAGAATATGGACTGTCTAAGTATATGGACTGCATCTCGTGCATGGAAAGTGTAAGTGAAGCGACGCATTAAATCATTTCCAATTGTCAACTGACTGGCGCCATGAGCGGGGATGTTGCGTCAATCTTTGGCTGACAGTAACAGTCACCGAAACAGACCGATTTGTGTATCCCTCAACCCTTATCTGTCATCGATGCTGTTTTTAATCAGTTTGTGCGACACTACTATCATTTGAATGACTTAAGAGGTTTAAAGGGCGCAGTGTTAATAAAAGCTACGAGTGAGAAGTCAAAGCTAGAAATATCACTCTATGAGTGACGTGATGCAGCTGCAGCAGATTCCCTACTCATCAGTGAGAGTCATTCATAAAAGATGATGAAAACATTTCTTTGTTGTGTTTATTCGCACATATGCGGATATGGATTTCCACCTTGATATATGCCACCTGGGGGCCTCAAACTCGGTATTCAGTGGTACTACAGTGGGATTATTCAGCCCAACAGCCCCAGCAACAACTCCACTACTCAGAGGCCTAATTTTAGGCTAAAAGCTTAGGATAGGTCTCCCTATAAGACGGTGACTTGATAAATATCGACAAGAGTTTGCCCATCTTTGGATCTACCAGAGCCTTCGGGAAAAATATGAATTAGGCTGGTGGAATAGTTAGTGGAAGTAGCACTATGCGCCATTTTAATTGTCAAATCTCATTAGACCTGGTTGTTTAAGATTGTCAAAGAGAAGAGTTTAGAACCAGCCTGTGGAATTCAAAAAGGTTATCAGTCTCCTAATGTTATGCTTCGAGAGCTCCTCCAGAGGTTTGAAGAGCTTCTATTTGGGAGTTGTCTTTCAAGTTGGCCATACTTCTCCCAGCGAAAGTCAATTTGACAGCTAGCAGCGGCATTGGGCTCATTTTGCTTAGCCATTTGACCATGAGTAGACTAAGGCCGGTTTTATTCACTCGAAGTTGAACACAACTTGGGGATTTTTATTTTCAACTTGAGAATTTGCTTTTATTCACTCAAAGTTGACTCGCTCAACTTTGGATATTCCGGAGTTGAGAAAACCGAGAGTTGTTCAACTTTGGGTTCGCTCAACTCCCCGAAATAGTAGACGTTAGCTCTCAACTTCTGGTTTTATGAGAAATTTTATATATTTTATTTTTGAGGACATAAAATAAAAATAATTTGTGAAATTGATATTATGTTTATTTATTATTGAGGAGATTTTGGTCCATGAGAGACGTCAATACAAGATATTACAACATGTTGGAGTTGAAAATGGGACGACCGTGACTTTATTTATCGTTTTCGTCTCTCAAAGCGAACGACATTGATGGTGCTGCAGATTGACAATCGTCTGATTCAAGCAGCGAAGATTACATTAATGCAACTCGATTTTGAATTTTTAGCAGTGCTGTTCTCTCATAGAAGGCATAAGAAACCACATTAAAAAATGTTCACAACTGCGTCGCATTACATCCACTATTTCCATATTGCAACCATTAGTTAGTTATAAATAAATAAATAGTTAACACAACAGGTCCGTCACGACCATAGGCCTAGTCTGTCATAATAATTCGTTTGGTGAGGGTAAGAGACCACCTGACGCCCTAGCTTCCATGCACCTTCTGATTTTATCTGGTAATTTACAAGAAACTTTTTGCAACTCTGCAGCAAACTTGTAGGAAATGTGCTTTTAGCTGTCGGTCTATTTCTTAGGAGCTAGTGGGTACATGGTTGTATACCCTCTCACCTACAAAACACGCTTAGACAAAAGTGGCTTACATCCAAGAGAGAGTATAGCTCATAGGTTTTTTTTACATTATATTACATAACATTACTCTGGCGTATACACAATTTTTTGTATTTTTTATTGAGTTTTTTTTATTTCGTCTTTGCACACAACGAATATTATACTAGAAACAACGCCCGAAATTCAAATCAAAAGTTGAAACTGACATATTTTGTGTCACCTGCCACAAATATCCCAGGGATATTTCGGAAAGAGCAAGTACGCCAACTTTTGAATTTCAACTGAGGAGTTGAGAATTAAGGTAGTGAATAAAAACAATTTTCAACTTGCCGCTCAACTCTCTCTTTCAAGTCAACTCCGAAGTTGGTCAACCTCGGAGTTATCGGGAAGTTGAACAATAGTGAATAAAATGGCCCTAAAGTTAGTCAGTATACAATGAGAAGACTTACGATAGTTAAAAATTTTAAAACATTTAAAAGATATTTGTAGAGAGGCTTTAAAATTGGCAACACTTTTATATCAAATCCTTATTTGACAATTGATTTGTCGTCATTTCCTGTTATTAGACCTATATTTGCCATTTTAACATGAGGAGTTATACAACTATGTTGGAAGACCTTACCTAAGTTTCAAAGACCAAGCCATCGGGTGCCAAGGCGGTTGGTCTGGATAAGTGGAAGCTGCATACCCGGAATCGCTGAGAATGGAAGCCTGCAGTGTCTCAGGCAGAGACTCTCCACGGGTCGGGTGAACGTTAAGTAAGATAAGTAGATATGTAGCTGGGATACACAGGCATGAAAAACGTGTCAAAAATTCGACTTAATTGTCCTAATATGCATCGAAAGCATTTTTAAACAGTAAGAGCATGAGGTATGTGCTTCCTTTTCCGTTTTTAAAAGCGAAAAAGAACTCTTTTAAAAAAAATTCCAGCTCATTCCAATGATAGCTCAAAAATTAGCTGACAACATTTATAAAAACTCCCCTCCCTGAAACATATAATTTAAAAGTCAATAACTACCCCCAAAGCGCATCCACATCATCCGCCAATTTGCTTTGTTTACCCAAACAAACACAAGAAAAAAGAAAAATTGTTCGCAAACACAAAAAACTGCCAGTAATCTGAGAAGCAGCGTCAGCTTTTGTAAACTGACTACATCCACGCTGCTGCATTTGCCTTAGGTTTAAATTTATTCCCCGGATGTCAGAAGCCCACAACCGGATACACCCGGCCGAAACACAGCTAGGACGTAGGACATCCCAGCTGCATATAGAGCGCGTTATTTTTCGGAGAATACTTAACTTTGTTCTGACGGTTTTATTGGAACATTTAACGAGGTGGCACAGCAAATTAATTAACACACGCTCCAGTCTCGAGGACGAGAATGGACGTTAACTATTCGGCAAATCAATTGCATTATTCATCTGCCGATGCATTTTGCAAACTTAATCCGATTCAAGAAAAAGTTCTAATATTTTTTTTTATAGAGATTTTTTGTCCGGATTTGAAGGGATTTAATTTTTAAGAAGACTGCCGCGACGTGGGATAGAAAGGATTGCTCCACAGTGTGGATTTAAAAAATTACTTCCTGAAGTTACACAGTGTACACAGCAAATAGGTAGAAAAAATCAAATAAATAAATAATCATTAAAAGAGAACAATGGAGGCTGCAAGGAGAAAACCAAATAGAGGATGTTTGTGTGTTGACCGCACAATCTTAGACGGCGAGGAGGATCTTTTGGTAGAATTCTTTGGCAGCGTGTGGAATTGAATGGCAGCAGCAAATGGGGCGAAAGAAATGCACACTCCATGGGGGAGATTTTCAATTATGTTCCTAGGAGCTGGACAGTGTGTTGGACAAGTTTTATGGGTACTTCTGAGGACGTATTGCAAAAATAATACACCACTTGGAATTTACTAAACAGGACTCAGAAGCTTTAAATAGTCTTTGGGGTGGTGGGAGCTCTGTACTTGGGTGTGGATTCGAAGAATTTTATCGGATATTAAGTGGAAAGTCAAGCTCTAATTAATAATGGGCACAAGAGGTCTTCTAGGTCGATGTGGCCGACTGGAGAGTAAGAAGTTCCTTAAAAAATAGCTGCAGAGAGACGGCTTGACGAAATAAAAATTTAAGAAGAGACTTTTGTTTTATCTACATAACTTTAAAGGGAGATCACTTATGATATTAGACTCCATTGGGTTCCTTCTGGCTCTCTTAAAACCAATATTTGTTTTGTTTTTGAAACAAATGTAGGGGAGCTTCAAGTTTGCGCCGAATCCGAACGACGTCACCAAGAGGCTTAGCATGAAAAAAACCTTTAGATGTAATATAGGTTTGTTCGGGATTTAAGCCTTGTGACTCAGCGCTCAGCAAACTTACCACTGACCCAGCCGCAGTTCTGAGCCCTATCTAAAGCGAATGAGGATATCCTCAGTCGATATATGTGTTTTCGGCTTTGACTACCTTTGGAGAAGAAGATTTATAGACGAACTATGTAAGAGCTGTATAGAGACGTAGACCTGGTCAAAAAACCTGCGCAGCGGTCGTCTTAGGTGGCTTCCAACATCTAGAGCTTATGAACTAAAAACCAGAGTCTAAGACCACAACAAAGAGGAAGGACGCAACAGTGGGACATATTGTTTTTGGTTGTGCACAAGTGAAAGAGGAACAAGGAAGAAGACCTCAACCAACTTTTGAAGTGCGTAACTGGAGGCAGTTAACTTACAACTTGCAAGACGTATCTATTGGTTTTGGTTGAGGTCTAGGTCAACCTCGGACAGTAGCGCCACCTTCATAAAAGCCATGGATCGACTGCGTTAACTCATTTCGGGTGCGAAAAATAATAAAATGTACTTGAAGTCTAGGTTAAACTTGTCCTTGGCGACAGCTTAACGAGAAATCACTTAGTCGGTGGTAGAGCATAGTGTTTACGCGAGCTCAACCCGCAGGTCTCTAAAGAAAAGTGTCTAAGGAATATGTCCCATGCTTATAGCAACTAGTTTTTGTGTCCTTTTAAAAATGGAACATTGTGTATCGCTGTCAAATTTACCTGGGGGGTCTACATATTGGCAAAAGTCAGCAAATTATGCGTGGCCACTTACAGCGCTCATAAAAATAGACGACTAACCCATATCCATCTTAAGGAAATCATGTGCCTTCTTGAAATAAGAGTCGACATATTTATCAAAACTAATGGGACACCCATTAAGAGTAACAAATTCAGTTACTCCGTCTCTACAAAACCTCAATTCACACATGCCTTTCGATACCTATGAAACTTGGTCCCACAACATGTAGGCTATGTACTTGACGGCTTTAAGTACGAGCTTCGGTTTAGAGAAAATCAGACACTAGCATCGAATCTTGAAACTTAAAAAGACAGAAAATTGACCGCTGAAATTATCTGCCTATTTAAATGGAGCTTCCTTCGTCACTATTACGAAGAACGAAATTATGCGTAAATTTTGCAAGCACCCCAACAGACTGACAGCTTATACACTTCATCAATCAGAAAACTGAGTTTGAAACATATTTCCAGAAGGCTGTAGGAAATAATTCAAAATATTTATCTGCAAACACTTTGGGAAGTTTTTGGGGCGTCCATTCAGGATGGAAATATTCAAAAAAAATACGAAACGGTAGAAGAATTGCAAGTTCCCGTGAAATCTAATACTCGAAGAGCATTTGTGATCGATGAGCACGTGTGTTCGATGAGCATTTGTGATCGACGAGCATTTGTGATCGACGGGCACTTGTTCTTGAGGAGCAATTGTAACCGATGAGTACGTGTGCTCGACGAGCACATTTAATGAACGGTATCCGACTTCAGGGTGATACGTTCTGTTTAAAAAACATAAAATTAACTTTCCATACTATGCAAAGGGTAGAGTAAGCAATAATCGCTACCAAAAAGCAGTAGGTAAAAACTCGTGTGAGAGATTATAAAGACTGCAAGCCTCGACGGATATAATGTCAATAAGGTTAAGATCCTAGTTAGCATCAAACTCCCATCGACTTGTTGAAGTAGACACAACATTAAAGAATTTTCTACGTTCCTACTTTTTTTGTAGCTCAACTCTAAGAAAGGTTTTTGGTTCCCAGATGAGTTCGATTTGACTGCACGAAGTCAGTCGATCGACTAAATAATTCACGACGAGTTAGAGTAACTGTGCATGACCACAAATGAGATCTAAGAAAGGAATTTCCAACAAGCAATGTCAATCGGCATACACCCAGAGAAAAGCCTGTGTAAACTTTACCTAAATCGCGGTATAAGCCACCTTAGTCCTAAGGCCGTTTTGAACTTGGTAATTTCTAAGGTAACTTACCTTATATTCCTAAGGTAACCGGACTTTTTTAAACATGTGTAAAATCAACCTAGTTTTTGGTAACGGTATGCCAGTTTGTCTAAGGAATTTTACCTTAAACCTAGGCTGAATTTTACCTAACATTTTACCTTAGGAATGCATAACTTTACCTATTTAAGTTTTTCGACATGTGTAAAATTAACCTAGTTTTTGGTAACGGCATGCCAGGCTGTCTCAGGATTTTTACCTTAAACCTAGGCTGAATTAAGCCTCATCTTTTACCTAGGCTATATACTTAGTAAGCCTAGACATACAAGCACATACATACCTCTTTTTTTTAATTTAGCGCCAGGTTACCTTATTACCTTATTTGTATTTCTTATACTGATGCTAGGAGAAATGTTATTAAAATTAAAGATATGTTTTTTATGTTAAGTCATTTTTATTTTATTTTTTTTTTCCTGCTAATTTGTTTTTTTACATAATATTGAAAGTGTTTTAGTAATGATATTTTTTACATTATTATTGTGCCATGAAGTAGAGTTGAAAATGCGATGTTGATATTATCTGGAAATAGAAAACATACATACATTTGACTAGATATACCAAATTTTCTTTGTGAAACATTGTTTACAAACCGATGTCCATTTTTGTTGTAAATTCCATTAAAATCTTTTAAAAAACTTTTTAAAAAATTTGCTTTAATTCGATTCGAAAACAATGTATTCTTATAAATACATACATAAAACCAAAACTGCACTTACCTTAAACTTCTTTTTCGACGAACTTTTTGTCTAATATATATTGTTTGTTATTTGTATTTAACTTTTGGTTTATACTTTAAGTTTACACACGGAACTGCACTGCACTGTTTTTAATGTTTTTATATTTCACGAACTTAATAGAAAATACGTCCACAAATTGCAAAGGCCTGTAAAACACTTTTCATATAACAAGCGGAAATATTTATTGGAGGATATATCACCTTAGATGTTATAAATTTACCTTAGAACTAAGGCAGTTTTGCATGGTCGGTGAAAATATCAGCATAGGCCTAAGGTACATTTACTTAGTAACTAAGGTAATGTGTTCACTGTTTCTGAACCTAACGGTACATTCCGAAGCAATACACGAAAATAAATTTTGATTGGCTGGTTGCAGGTGGCTTCTATCAGGTAGCTTTTATCAGATGGTATGGTATGCGAAACTTTACCTTAGAACTAAGCAGAGTTACGTATGTCCTTAGGCAAATATACACTTATCTGTATCTAGGTTAAAACACCTTAGGCCCTTAGGCAATTTAGCCTATTTCTCATTACCTATGCCGTACATGAATTGTGTTAGTTCTTGGCAATGCTATACCTGTCCGAAACATTCCATACAATAATATTTACCTTAGGTTTTTAAGGCAATTCAGCCTATTTTGCATTACCTATGCCATGCATAAGTTGTCTTATTTATTGGCAGATTTATGCCTGTCCAAAAAATTCCATACAAAAATATTTACCTAAGGCGTTTAAGGCAATTTTACACAGCATTTTTCTCTGGGTGTAGTACGCGTCCAGCTTTAGTCCATTAGTGAACATATACTTGCGAGCCACACTATTAGAAAACCACTCCTAGATGACTCCCTGCTCTTTAACCATCGATACATAATACAATCGAGCTACCTCTTCTAAAATAAACGAAAAAAAAAGAAACCGGCAAAACTCCTTGATTACTGTTTGCTTGGTTTTGGGGGCGGCTGAATCAATGCTACCCGCGCCTAACCTCAACGCAGGACATTCAACGCCTTACAGTAGAAAACCATATAAACTCGAGCTGACTTGTGATACTTTCCCGAGTGCATGTCCACATGAAGGTGCTCATTCGTATTCTCCTGCGTAAGATGGCTTGAAAAGTGCATTTTCTACTTTGCAAAAGAATAACCAAACAGTCATCCTGCGAAGAATATCTAAATTGTGTTTCACAATCCATTTGGAATCTCATTTCATTCTCCGTGGCAAGTAAGATATTCATATACACCGTGTTTCGGGAGAGTGAGGCTTGTTGACACTTTTTTTTTCTGCTTGTGCTGCTGTATCTCGCACTATGACATGCTAAAAGCAAATAGACGGAGGACAACCAGCCAGAGAATGAAGAGTCCCGATTAAGTCACGTATTTAATCAGTCGTACATTATATTCGTTTTTATAAACAGGGTGCACCATACAGTGTCGGGGTGACAACTGTTAGATATGTACGTAGATATGGTCCTCAACCTGATTGTGAGGAAAAAATCCCTAGTCCCGTTGCTGCAACTTTGCCGGGATAACTGGGTGTATTATCGCCTAAAAGGATACAACTCTCGTACTCTGAGAATTGACGTTTGCTCAACACCTGTTATTGGGGCACACACACACACATACACGCACACCCTGGGTGGGTACTCTGTGGAGCCCTCTTCTTTGCGGTGATAGGTTTTTAACTTCCTCATTGGAGTGACAGTTGGTTTATTAGGAAAACAAGGAACATCAAGGAGAACTCCGTCAAATAATTGTACGCGATGAAGTGTGGCTGAGGTGCGATAATGCGCATCTTGTCTCTGCTGTAAGTGGAGGACGTGAATTTTGTCGGTTATCTTATGTTCATATGGGGTACGCAACTAAGGTAGGTTTGGAGTCATGCAGCTGGTAAGCGGAAAGGGAGTCAAATAATTGAGGGATGGATAAAAAATCCAGTATGAAGCACTGTCAATGATGGGAGCTTCATAGGCTACAACTTGGAAAGGTTACAGACTGTTGGGTGAAAGACAAATCTGTCTGTGATAGAGAAGGATGAAAAAAAAATCAATATATAAACAGGCATAGGTCCAGCGGAACCCAGGTATTTCATCTAGCAAGTGCTTTCTTTTGAAGACAACTTACAAAATTGTAACAAAGGGGCTACAGCAACCTCGGAAATTAGCCACCTGGTTTACGAGAGTCCGTCCATACACAAAGGAACGGCAAAGAATTAAATGAAGCTTGTAAGGAGGTACGAGCAGATAGTAATAATACCTAGAAGAAGGCTTCAAAAAAGCTTTCAAATTACGAACACGATGGATTTGCCAACATTTTTAATGACAGTCTTCAAGATGGAGTTTTTCCAAAGCCAAGGGTGGCATCAGTGACATTTTTGACAGTGAAAAGGAATGGCGAATCCAAATGGTCCGTCCTTTTTATTTGCTCGACTGTCCATTAAATAGCTGGAGTTCTTTCGGAATAAAAATTCCGTCAAGATCTACTGTAGAGGGCTTTGAGGAATGGGACCGGAAAGATGACACCAAAAAGTAGGTTATAGTCCATTTACTAGCGCTGAACGGGCTTTACTTCGACGAATTGGGAATGTAACATGAGCTATCTTTACAAGATATAATGACATCAAATGTCAACGAGATACAGAGTCTTCTCAAGGCGAAGGTTTGGTGTACCAAAACTGCAACAAACTTTGCGCTGTCTCACTCTTCCTATTGTGGAACTCACAAAGCCACCAGGCTTACAAAACTGATACAACGAGTCTGGGAATTTAATTGTGTTTTTGGTGCTGGAGTATATGAGTTCAAAAGACCTATACCACTCCGAAAATGTCCGGACATCTTTCAAGCGGAGGGGCGTGCTGAAAGATATGGGTTTGACAAACTTACGGTGGCCGCATCTGGGTATATGATTTGGCACAGTCAAGCAACTCCTTAAGTCCTGAAATCGTCTCCGAACTGGCAAAAGATTTAAGACCTGGCTAAATACCTACTCAAAGATCTGGCTAAATACGCCATAAGTCAAATTTGCCTGTTTACAGTGAAAAAAAACCTAAATATCTGAAAGCCTATTTTGTTTATGAATTCATAAGCCACGGAATGGAAAGATGATAACCTCGGGCCAAATTCAAAGCCCAGAAGCAGGCTAAGAGGTACATAAGCCAAGCATATAGTAAACGAAAATGCTGCTCGAGTTTAAAAAAAAGAACATCGGAGAGTGACTCCCGTCGACTCGAAGACAACGGACCACCTATCACGTAAATGCCCAGCTGTGACAAAAGTCAGAGAAAATCGAAGGAAACATGGAACATGGAATCCAGAAAGCACTGACTTTTGTACTGACCTTTGCTGTGTAAAAAATATAAAGACCAGCTAAATTGATCTCTGGTCGGTAAAAATCCCCGTGATGCAAGAGTTTCACCTTCCCACTCAAGAAGAAACGAACGAATTGAAGATTGCATAGGGTGTTTTTTAAGACTTTCGGTTCTTCGAAATGGCAACACTTTTTCCAGCGGCAACCAATTTGATAGATGACAGATAGATTTCGGCTCACCTTGCTTTGAGCATGAGCAGACTTACGATATATGGCCCAGCTTTTAAATGAAAGTATATTGCGATCTCAGGATCTCAGGTAATGTCTTTCGCAAGTCTTGCATACTCTGACCGATTCTAGCCTCAAAACCTTCAAACTAAAAAAGGCTGCCAAAATAAAATATGGTACCACGTGAGTAATCTAGCCTAAGCAAATGGGCGAATATAATAAAATTTTATCACTTGACCATGGTAATGGTTAGTGGCCCCTTTCAAAAGTTTGACACTTTTCAAGTGAATTTGGTTCATTTTTGACACTTCCTTTGTCCCACGTAATTTTATTAATTTTATTGTGGCTGACCCTTTATGTAGCGATGGCCGAATTCGGGATCCCGGCAAAACTGATCCAGCTATGTAGCGTCACGCTGGAGAACACACGCTGCAATGTGCAATTTGGAAGTAGTTCCTCCGAGCTATTCCAAACATGTACCGGATTTCGGCAAGGAGACGCACTATCATGTGACTTCTTCAATCTCGTGCTAGAGCAGATAGTGCGCAGGGCAGGTGTCAACTATCAAGGCACTATCTTCAACACATCCGTCCAGCTGCTGGGATATGCAGACGATATTGAGATCATCGGTCGCTCCCAGCGCGCCGTGATAGAGGCTTTTACGGCGATTGAAAAACAGGCGAAATTCGTTGGTCTTGTAGTAAATGAGGACAAGACTAAGTACATGCTATCAACAAACAAACAAGCATCTGTCCACCGCCTAGGACAGAACGTCACTATTGGTAGCAACAATTTCGAGGTAGTTAAGGAGTTTATCAATCTCGGAGTAAACATGAACTCCACAAATGACATCCTAGTGGAGATCCGGCGAAGAATTACCCTAGGAAACCGCTGCTACTTCAGTTTGGCAAAACAATTGGGCTCAAAACTCCTAACTCGAAGGACAAAATGTATGCTTTACAGAACCCTTATCCTGCCAGTTCTGCTTTATGGCGCCGAGTGCTGGACGATAAGCAGGAAGGGAGAGCTGATACTGGGCTCCTTCGAAAGAAAAATTCTTCGGCGGATTTTTGGTCCTGCGTGCGAGGAGGGCGAATGGAGGAGAAGATACAACCGCGAACTCTATGAGCTGTACCAAGATGTGGATGTAGTCCAAAAGGCCAAAATACGTCGACTACATTGGCTCGGCCACATCGAGCGAATGGATAATAATGCTCCAGCTAAGAGGATCTTCCAATCCCAGCCGCCAGGTTCGAGACGACAAGGAAGACCGAACCTCCGTTTCAAAGACCAAGCCATCGCGGCTGCCAGAGCGCTTGGTCTGGATAACTGGAAGCAGCGTGCCCGGGATCGCAGAGGATGGAAGGCTACAGTGTCTCAGGCAGAGACTCTCCACGGGTCGGGAGCCCGTTAAGTAAAGTAAGTAGACACAAATCAGTTACATTAAAAAAGTTGTGATTGTGAAAGTATTGTTCGAAATAGCTTTAAAAATTCACTCTAAATGTTGCTGGGCAATCATTTTCCCAAAAAAATTGTCAAGGGTCACTCCCCAATTTAAGCGAGAAATTTAGCAAGCCCTCGCCTTCCCACATTCAGTTGTGAAGGTTCTTAACAATGCTTTGCCAATAATTGACCTTTAGGAAAGTTGACACAAAAGTATCATTAAACAATCATTAAAAATGTCCCACAAAATGATCCCCTTCAATAAATTTTTAAACAGACAGAGAGCTCCCTATGCTTTCCCTTTTCGTTCTTAACAATGACAAGTCCGAATCGGACCACTCAATTCAGTTAGACAACCTTCCTCCAATCACATTCAATACCATCAAGTCTCAACTACTCTCCGGCCGTCCTTCTACAAGAGCAGATAAAAGAGTAAAAGCCTTCACTTGCAGCTTCACTTCCTTAACGCACGCATTATATGATCGCAGCATTGTATTCCATCCGAAATACGATCATCGCCAAGTGAAAACCTTCATTAGCAACACAAATATTGTAACCGAACGCAGTTTATCCAAACAATGTAAAGCCATGTGTAATTGTAAACCGAGCACAGCTACGAGCACAGCCTTAGACTTTTCACTTCGGGAAGAAGAGTCACTTCAAGCCGAGCGGAAAGTGAGTTTTAGTTAGATTTCCTTATTTTTTTTGCTTGCCTGCGACCTAATATGGAAATCACCAGCAGATACACATATTGCGCAACTAAGAAGTGCAATTTTCATTGAATACATTTTCATTTCATGTAAAAGATACTTTGACGGAGATATGCACTTTACATGGACACTTGTTTGAACAGTGCTCCTTGGCTTAGCTCGTCACGGTTTTTTGGTTTTTCGGTTGTGGTGCACACAGCCAGATGTTGACTCAGATTTTGGTGGAGTCATCTCCACATCTCCACATGAATGCTGGTGAGGTTTTGTAATGCGACGTCACACGCGTGGTAGGGGAGGGAAACAAGAAGTGGTGATATCGCTAAATCTGCGAGGTGTGAAAATTCAAATTGCAGAGTCAGCATGGTGCTTTGAGTTCTTATGAATGACATAGCATGGAATATGAAAGGCCAATTGGTGTAATCAGTGGGGCGATCTGTTGGTTTGTTGTAAATATGTAAAGCTTTTTCATGTCGCATAAAATCGCTTAAGAGTTTATGCAAGGCAATGGTTAAACAAATTGCAATAAAATTTTATGGTCACGTTTTATTTTCATAGAGTGATCGGGCAATACTTTGTAGCAGCGTAGGCGGGAGCTGTGGTGTCAGTGACAATAGTTTCTGAGATCATTCGAGATCTCTAACGGAATGCAGTGTGGTTGTTTGTGCTTTGAAAGGTCCCATGCTGATGATCGAATATGAATAAAAAGAGTCCAAGTCTCCAGGAATTCGGTTCATGTGTCTGTAGATACCCTGTATAAGCTCCGTGAAGTATGCAACACTTTTTGTTATATATATGAGAAGATGTCCAGTACAAAGCTGATAGTTTGACCAACTCATTAGTCGAATATTTCAACGTTAGAGGCTTACATAGGACACAGGCTTTCCAAGCCGAGAAAGTTGTAAGAGCTGTCAGCTTTTTCTAGGTAACTATGATTCGGTCTGCGTTTATGTGTCTCGCTTCCGAAATCACCTTTACAATAGGGCGACATCTGAAAACGACTGTAAAAACCTTTGGAAGACTACATAAGTTCAAGAAATGAGATCTTTGATCAAAATTATCATATATTTAATTTCTAGGACCCAGCTTTTCGAAGGCTTTTACAGAGTTCTTGACACAAGTGCTCAGACTGTAGGCAGACCAAAACTAGCCCTTAAGTGATGTCTTTACAAAGTGTGTTGGATTTTTCAGACCGCCTATCGGGTTTGACATAAGTCTCTTAAATTCTTCCCTAAAATGAAAAAAGAACTCACACAACAAACACAGCTAGACCTTGGGTGCTGTATATGGACCTTTTGCGTCACTAATAATTTTTTTTATATTTTTTTGATCAGTCTTTCGATATAATTTACTGTAGGAAGCCATACCCGAAACACCGGGATTCTTACATAACAGGGAAAAGTGTAAAAATGTGCTACGCAGCGGTTTTGGCTCAATAGGAAAATAACTCAATATTCTCAGACATTAACAGACCATTGTCTTAAACCATTGTCAATTCTGAAACCGCAGGTAGGCCGATTAGTAAGCTGAACATTGAGGGTATCAACAACAAATCAACGCAGTTCTTTAGAAGATATATGGATCAGGAACAGAGGTCTCATTGTCAGCGCCCAGAATGCTGAATAGGAAATTTTTAAACAGCAAAGGAAGATACCTCTTAGGCAAAAAAACGACACCTTCTCGGACCATTAGAAGTGTCTTTGAAGCCTAGATCTTCGCAGTGGCAACTACCGACCTTAAGAATGTGGTTCTGCTACTAAGACCATAGTTGTAGGTCCATTGTGATACCATGCGAGTGAGGGGGGGCGATGCCGTCAATAGTTCGTTGCTGGGAGCCTAATTTCAGAGTGCAAAACTTTCTTTATAAAGTTCTGAGAAGAAAAATTTAACTTCCGCGTTAAGAACGCTGAGGGACGCAACTGCAGCAGGAAACCCATTTATACAGTTCGACAAATGTGAAAGCGAAGTTGACAGAAAAAGCTATCATTTCTGGTTTGATTGACTGTTTGTTTTTAGGCAAGAAGTAACCGAAGCAGTAAACCTCCGCCTAAAGCCGTTCAAACCCGGTTCGTGAGATAGTTAACTCGTGCGGAGCTGAAACAATCTGCCTTACAGCTTTTACTTAACACCGAAGATCGAATATAGGGTGTGCGAAGTAGTCGAACGGATATTTCGATGCTGCCTATAATTGAGACTCTGGAGCGATTATGAGAGTCGAAGGCGAAATACGACCAATAGTTACCAGCTTCTTCCACCGACAGCCGGTCACCTAAATATGCAATTACTGCTATAGAAATAAGGTGAAAGCTTGTGAAATGCTGTCGTTAAGAGCTTAAAAGTCTTGAAATACAAAGGTATCGATCCGAGAAGTCGCTTGACATGAAGGTATTGCAAGCCTTAAAAAAGTCTTAAACAGTCTTAATAAGTAACTCGTTGAAAACTGCAGCATATTTTGTCAGCACTCGGCGTTGCATGCTCAAGCTTATGTTACCTTAATCCAGCAAGGAGAGTACTGATTTTATAGCTTCAGAAAACTGATATTTATCGAAAGCTCAGACCATTTACAAGGAATCAGCTTTGCAAAAGCAGTGGGACGGACAATAGGCACCTATTAAACAAAAAAGACGGACAGGTATATATCAAATAGTGTCAACGATGAAGGTATACATGAATTGGGGCCCTAGGGCTTACGATATCTGCAGGTAAGTGAGCAATTCTGAAATATAGGGTATACGACATTCAAAATACTCATTTAAACTCCATTTTCAAGGGAAACTGAACACTAAAGCCTAGAGGGCGATGGGTTCTACATGCAAGGAAGTCTTTGAAATTAAAAACGTTCCAACTTCAGTCGGGCTGTCATGTGCTATAAGCCTTACAGGTTTCAGTGGACACAAGGTTCCAAAAATATCGAAAAAAATGTTTGTTTTCCTAAACGATTAACCTTTCAATTAAATTCAATTCAATTTTTTGAATTCAATTATTTATTTGGCAAAGTACAAATAAGAAGAATCATCAAAAATAGAATAGGCCCATATCGGGCCCAATGCCAATTAACATCTCTTTTTACCTGCCCATTCTCAGACTTTTTACCTTCAAGTTTTAACTCTGTTCCAAGTCTTAAACCTTTCAAATCATCGACTACAACTACAAAGTAGTGATGCTTGAGCTTCTTGATAGCTTCTAGTACAGTAGAGACTAGAGCAAGCAGGAGACGACCTCTTTAGAAAGTTGGATGCAGTAGGTAGCTATACCGACCTCTAAATTGCTCCATTAATTTATAAAGCAATTAGCCATAGCCGGATGAAGAAAATTGATATTCATAGTTCACTTTAGACCAGACAAAGACGATCTCCGAACTCTCTGAACTCCGAAGAAGCGAGAAGACTGAAATCACCTTAAATCCTTCATAACAAAAAATCAGAAGACTTCACTGAAATATAACTGAATCCGAATCCGAACGATGTTTCTACAAAAACCCTTCCTGTCTCCTCTGATGTATTTTAAACTTCCAGGTTCCTGTTTTTTTTTTTGGCAACCCCAATATTCACCCCCAATTCATTCATAAAAATATTTGGATTCGCCTTCCTATTTTCTAAAATGAAGAGATCTCGACAGAACCCACTTGGACGCACCTTTTCCCACATACCCCCAGACCTTTTACGCATTTTCGATTCACCGTCAACATCACATAAATTTTTTACAAGTGATACAAATTTACATATATTTACTCACTGACTCAGCACGCATCGACATAACAATATAACTCACCTGAAAAGAGAGAAGAAAAGGAAATAAAATCAGTAATTATTATGTCAAAAGCAGGAAAAGTCTAAGAAAACGTCAACTCGCGTCTAAAATTAGTACACACGCTCGATACAATTTCGTCCCACGAGTCCCACAATAAAACAGAGATTTACTGCGCCCCAATCAACTTAATGACTCCTCGAATCGATGCAGTTCCAACTCGGCAAATAGATCATTCATCAGGCTAAGCCTTTCTAAACCATTTCACCACACGCTCCCTTCAACATGCCACTACAACTGTCTGTGCGTATGGCAGCCGCACGCACGCAACCGACCTCTCAAAGGTATTTGGGGTAAATCTTTATTAATGCTTCACATTTTGCGATCACCAACTGATCGCAGCTCAGATGAGGAGAAAAAACCCGTCTATCTGTCACGTTTTTCTGTTCAAATTTATCCGACAGTCAGATGTGTAATTATCGCATAGATACATTTAACAAATGCATGCGCAAACATTCCGGACAACGATTTATGCTGGAGCTGAAGAATAATTAACAATTAACTTGCACACACGCCAGCAATGCACTTGCTGCACATACTTGTAGTATCTAACGAGTCATTCCATATGCCGAACGTCATCGCGAGAGTATCTATTGTTGTATCCAACACCCCCTCCCACAAAAATACACCCACATGCAGATCCGAGCCCAATTGTAGATTTTGTTTTAGCAGATCTTGGATTTGTGTGTCGAATGCGAATAAATGTGTGGACTGCCTTCTTTTGGGGTCGTTCGTGGGGACTTCCTGCCAAACAAAGACAAGTGCATAAATATCTCTAACAATTATGACTACTTTATGCAATTCATTGTGCGAAACGCCAACTAATCACACTCAAGAGTGAGCAAGTCAATTTAACTGGAACATGCTTTCTTGCATCTGCCCCTGTATGCACTGTTCACATGCAGATGCAGATATATAGTGTCCTTAGCTAATTGCAAACGGATGCCAATAGCATTTGACAAAGAGCTAAATTCAATTTTAGAACTTGATAAGCGACCTTATCTGCAAACGCATTCAAGCGTATTTCGCAAAACAAAACAAACAACAAACAGAAATATTTATGTAATCGAGTGGAGCATGTGTATTTCGGTGACGTTATCGCAACGTTATGTGATGCTGCACGCAACTAATTAATTTTAAAGCGAACAGCAAGTGCGGCTGGAAACCGTGCCGAGGCAAATGCGCCGAAAGTGAAATAAGAAGCGACTCAAGGTGCAAGGTTTTGAGCATCAGATTCAAGGATTTTTTTTGAGCAACAACTTCAATAAATTTTATGTGGAGTATTATACCGACCAAATGTTAGCAATGTGGGTGCAGTCGCTTAGTAGTCAGTGTGCTGGACTACCGAGCGAGGTTCGTTCCACTGCGCCACCTCTGGCGAATGTCTCACAAAGTATATTTTCCATGAAAGAGCTTCCCAATTTTAGCCGCTTGTGCTTAACTTAAAATTGTAGATCCCTTTTATTCGACCCAAAAATATATCAAAAAAAACATGCAATATCAATGTCCTAGCACATTTAGGGCGAAAGTTAAGGGGGTCTCTTAATAACAGCTCCTTTAGATTTGAGACGACAGGGAAGGGTTGCTAAGAGCGCTTTGTCTTGATAACTGAAAGCAATGAATTTACCAGAAAAGGTGGCGATGGAATAGTGGTTATAGAGTCTTTTCCTGTGACCCAAGCGTCGCAGGTTCGACCCCCACAAAATAGAAACCCATTATCCCGGAGCTTGTCCACCGATGCACAAAGAGAGACAAAAAGTTACCTGATGTCTGTTGGTTCCCTTCGAACATCTTTTAATTTAAAAATAACAAAAATAAATAAATATGGAGGATCACTGTCACTGATGCCTTTGGCAGGAGAGAGGTTCTTAACAAATCAGGACAGGAGCTTCTTTAAAAAATATAAGTTCTGATGTCGCATTTCGATAGTCTTACGAAGACAGAGTTCCCCTGATGATGCTTTGACATAGGTTCTCTCAACAGGTCAGGTGAGGAGGCCCTATAAATGGATTTTGTGATGTCCCATTACAATATCCATACGGAGAAAGGGGGTCTCCTGTTAAAGAAAAAACCGTCAAAAAAATTGCTGTCGACTTAAGGAACCCCTGCATATAGCACTTTAGGGCTGGCTAACATTGAGACGGGCCACTTCCTTCTTATCCCAAATACGAAAGCGAATATGCAATAAATAAAAAAAAACCTAGGAAAGCAAGAAAATGCAAGGCTGCAATGGCAACGGACAGCTAAAATCGTCGCCAATTCTATATCCCGGTGAGCTAAAGATATCATTGAGAAATCGCCATAAAACCATTTGCATTTTAACGAGCTATCGAACAGCAACCGCAGCAAAGGAAGAGGCTTACTAAACAGCGAGTAGACCTGCCCGCGTGCAACATATTGAAAGAAAATTTACTTAGGATGAAAAGGGAAAAGCACGAGAAGTAGGTGATCGTAGAAATTGGAAGACCAACCATAGGGACAATAAACGACAGTTTGACAAAAAGTTAAAAACAAACCCATCAGGAGAACAATATACGGTAGAGATCAACGTGGGGATGACAATGGAAACTTTAGAGTCACAGTCACGAGTCGGAGAATACATAAAACTTGCTGCCAAAGGACTGCAAGGCAGAACGAAGCACTCAACCTGGACGACAGATTTATTAACCACTTGACCAAATTGCAATGAGGACATCAATGGATGTCGAATTCAATTCAAAATCCAACAAGTTGTCTGTCAATTTAGACGATGAAAAGCACTTCTTTCGTTCGTCTAATTTAAACGAAGTGAGGACAGCTTGTAGTGTTGCCAAGAAAAAATTTGGACAAATTTGCAATTATGACTAAAAATTTCCAATGCAGATTCTTACTTCACAATTTTTTTTTTAGGAAACAATAACAAAGAAAGAAAAAAAAGAGAGCTGAATACGAAAATTATGTAAAATAATACAGCGAAAGCAAATCGACAAAAAATGTGGAAAATATTTTTTATATTATTGCGAAAGTAGACAAAAGCTGAAGAGCAGATTTTTGGAGATTTCTGGTTGTTAAATGCAGACAAATCTGCACTTATAGCAACGCTGGCTGTATGGTGCAGAAGCATAGACTCTGTCAAAAGCGGATAAAACCTTCGGGGGATTCTTTAAGATAATATTCTTCGGGCGATATTCGATCCAGTTTGATTTGGTGTGGGGGAGAACGACAGCAACGTTGACATGCTCAAAACGCTGTGGATACAGCGGCTGAGATGAATGGTCACGTGGGGCGTAGGGATAACAAGGCAACAGGTCGACGAGTCTCTGAGTTTACCCCTGAGGCACAACGTATAGCAAAGGAAGACACCACCTTAGATGGGGTCCACAATTTAAGAGCTGGAGGGATCGAAATGCCTGGAGGAGCTTGTAAGTCCCACCAAAAGTAAGTAAACGTGTAAGGACATCAATATTCAAGGCATCGACTAAAGAGAATGTTTTCTGTGCTTCTCTTTGCTCACACACCATAAGCACAGCTAAGAAACAATAGAAATGACCAAACACAATGACCCCACAGTTTCATATAGAACCAGTGGACCAGAACAGTTTCATATAGAACCCTAGTTTCTAGAATTTGTAAGCCGAATCCAAACGTCGAATCGAGAGGCTTTCTCAAGACGGCAATCCCGTTCAATGTTAGTCAGCCTTTGCGAGAAAAAAGTTCTTAAGACGGCGAATTAAGAGGCTTTCCGAGGAAAGTTGTACGTGAGAAACAAATTTTTAAGACGTATTATGTGTTTTTTATGGGTCCAATACACTAGACTTTTAAAATCTCTACATGAGCTCTACGCCCGATCTACCTACTGAAACCTGCAGCCGCCCATGTTGCTGCTCTTTGTTACGAGCACTTAGCAACAATAAAGACACTGGACAAACGCATCCGACCTCGACAAACAGCTGTGGCCAGACGCTCTCCAGCAACAATGCCGGCGATCAGCTCAGATCAATATGTACACAGCTGAGCCAAGTTCTGTTCAAAATCTATGCAATATTCCACTTAGCAACTATAGGGACAAGTTCTGATTGCCACAGCCCAAGTTGTTTACATTCCGACAAGTTATCAACACTTTTTCGTCAAAACTCTTCCCCCAGGGAGCTATTAACCCAATTCCTATGACATTTTCATCTGTTCATTGACACTGCGCGATATCACAAAAAAAGCTCTCCATTTCACTTGACTTGTTTATCGCCCGATCAATTTGTTTATTGTCATTCATTTGCTTTGGCATGGCAATATGGGGGCATCGCATACACTATGACACTGCCATTCATCGCAGAGATACGCATGCGGTTTTGCATGCGTTTGCAACTCCGCAAGCACACCATAATATAACGCAATCAAAAGTGATATAGACGAACCGCAAGAGGCGCAACCACCGCCGCCGTCATCCGCCGCAATATACTCTTGATGGCGGACCGAGTTCACTGTTCGCTGTGTCTTAGAATAACAAACAAAAAAATGTTGTTTTTTTTTGTGAAAAAGATACAAAATAAACATGGAGGTGCAGATTTATGGAGGGATTATGATTTTTCAAACAAACGGCTGAATGAGGGGGAAAAAAAATACAAAACTGAAAGTGACGTTGCCAAGTGCAGCCAACAACTCACAGTTGACACTGAAAATGGATCTCGATCTCGATCTCGAATGTGTATTACATAGACCGTCGTCGTCGTCGTTGCTGGAATATGATGATCCTACAGTGAAATCTTAGACGACAGAGAAAGGAATTTGCAACCTCAACGTTTATGATGTTCATCAAAAGTGAACTCAGTTTATAAGCGGTGTGTTTGCAGTTTTATAATTTGCTCTGGCAAAGAGGAATTGACATTTTGAAAAGCGAAAATGGGAACAGGGAAGTAGGTAGGTAGGTGTTGATGTGAGGAAGGATTTGTTCAGAGTTCACAATTGGGAGAGAACGGACTCAGAAGTCGAATAACAATTTAAAGTAAATTGGCATGATCTCATATTAAATCGATAGTTGGCAGCATTGGCTTTCGTGAACGGGCTCATTTGAACTGAGAAAGAACTGAGCGTCCATGGTGACATGGAGACCATAAGAGACTTTTGTTGGTATTCCAGGATCGTAACAATTTCCACTGCTCGATGATTCAAGGAATACTTTCGATAAGTTCGATCACTCGATTCCATGTAAGGCTACTCAATTTCAGTTCAATAGCCCAAGCATGGACAATTTTGGGGCTTTTCAAGCGCTTTGAGGTCTGATCCATAAACAGTCGACCTGAGACGATGAAACGTTTGTCTTTGCTTAAACTGTAAGGCAGGACGTTTTCTTTTTCAATTTCAATTTGTTCTTTGAATTTGCTAAGACCTCTGATTGTGGACTTAAAACCAATAAGCTATTTCAAAGTAAAAGCTGTGGAATCATCTAAAAATGAATGAGTGTTTTGAACTCCCTTTCCGCCTCTTGGACCTCTGATGCTCAGCTCTATTAAGGGAGAAACTAACATGCATAAACCTTTTCGTGGCAGTATAATTTTTGATGTATTCCTAGGCTTTTAGTGAAGTTTTAAATGATGGATTGTCCATGGATTAGATATACGGACTATGGGCCACTTTTAAGTGGTATTTCTATGTTTTACATCCAAGTAAATTTGGTTACAGGTTAGCACTATGGTTTGTATTCTAGAGACGTCAAAATAGCTCGTTTTTTTAAATTCTTCGGTCTCGTTACAAGACAGCGGGACTAGACAATATTACACCAGCTATGCTTCAGAGGACAAGCAAATGGCTATCACGCGGCTTCAATCAATATTTATAGGCTCCTAAGAGGAACTACAAGGCGAAAGGTCTTTTAAACCTTCGAAAGACAACTCGTTCATTTGTGGAAACAGTTCCACGTAAAGTAACTCGAACTGTTGTATAGTCCTAACTCCATAGAGAACTTACTGTAGCTGCCTTCCTGGATTAGATTAAAGCAGTCTTCAAAATCGACGAGCTTGCTTTTAAAATATTCCCTGACGAACTATTTTTAAAAAAAATTTAAATAGCTAAACCATGGCAGTCTTGTTAACACCTCGATTGAGAAAAATCGGTAAGAGAGGAATGCCATTGGAAGGAGCTCTATCCTTTCTCCTATGGGACATCTACTTACTGAACGAGCACCGGACTCTGGTGATACATCCTGTACGATCCCGGGCTCGCTGCTTTCACCAGTGCTTTAAGATCGTGGGGTTTCTCCCTTTCCGTGGGAATTTCGTTGTCCCTATCGTGGGAATAAATATAAAAATTATGAAAGGGTGCTAAAAGCACTGGCTTCCACTCATACGGAACAAGTGCCCTTGCATGCGCAATGACTTGTCCATTAAAATGGGATTCGGACTTCCTTGTCGTTTCAAAAATGAGGTCAGATTAGTTGGATGTGGCCGAGCCAATCTTGTCAAGATTCTGACCATCTGAATCAACAAAACTCTTGAATCTTTTGTCAAGAAGGGTAAAGTAGCTGTCGGCTTCCAAAGATGGCCAGTTTTACAAAAATGCATGTGTGCTCACTTTCAAATCTGAGTCCTTAGAACCCTCCAAATGGACGAAGAAAAACGGTCTAGCAGTTAGCCCCAGAAAGACCGATCTCATTTTCTACACTAGAAGACATTAAATACCAAAAAATGGGCCCACCAAAATTAAGCCGCGTTCGACTTATTCAAAACTAGGTACCAGGGCACTCATTCAGAAATTTTCCAAACGATTATCTAAGCAACTAAGTGCCAAAATTACGAGTTTGACACCTTAACTCGGTTCATTTTCTATAAATGTAATGAAAGCTGACGATATTCAACCAAATTCGGATCTATCTATACTAAAATGGTCACAACGAGTCGGCTGTTTATAACACTTTTAATGCTAACTCATCATTGCATACTTAGCCAAGATGCTTGGCAACGCTGTGGATCAGATTTGTTCCTCCTTAGAGCATGCTCTTTCTAAAGCAGTTTGACAGCCGTAATTGCATTCATTTCGATTGCTACTTGATATTTTATGAAATCCTCTGCGCCGTATTAATAAATAATTTTAAGTGGCCCAGCTAAATTTAAAGAACAAACAATGACGAAGTTCTTTAGCTATTGTGACCTACAAAATATTTAGTGCAAAGGTTAAAAATGATTATTAATAAGGACCTCTGTCACTACAGCAATAAATGTTTCACTCAATGCACCGTACTAACAATAAATTAAAGTCACGACTTTAAATTTACGAAAGCTCACAATTGCGAGGTTTCTATGGCAAATCTGGCCATTGTGAACTGCTCAAATTTAAAGCCGGAACTAAAAGGGTTTATTAGTAAGACCGATTTACACAAAAAAAGAAAAAACTTACCGTTTCGATAACTAATCGCAGTCTTTGCATCAGTGTATGGCAGTTTGAGGCTTGCTCCAATAACTAAAAACAGAATGGGGTGTAACCACCCCATTTTGCTCGCAAATTTCCGCCTCACGTTGTGAATGATTGTTCTATTATTTTGTTGTATATATTTTTCTAAATTCGGTAGTTATGTGCTTTTGCTAAATTCGTTCTCCTCAAATTGGTATATTCCTGTTTCGCTGCTTCAAATTTTCTTCTGATAAGTGATTTTTTACTTTGCATTCTCCATGAGCTGCGATCGAGTGAAGAGTATATAGTATATAGTCACCCAGAGTGGTTGCTCTTAATGAACCGCTCTCTTATTTGCCACACAAAAGAAAGTTTAATTTACCTCGTACCTCGCACTACCCCCTTCGACTAAGTGTCCTTAATTTTCATATTCACACGCAAAAAAAAAAACACATTTTGCATCCCATCACAACACGCAGCTTTCATCAAATTTGGGGTCGCGAATGCCCGATGAAAGCGGGTGTAAAACGATTTAAAAAAAAAATCCATCGTCAATAATAGCGCTAACGAAATAAATAAAAAAAAACCTCCCTCCACACCAACATTATACACAAACAAGATTGACGCTAAAAACGCGTGTATTGTGATGCAAATTTCGCAACATCCGACGAACCATCAAGCACAGTATCACAAGGATATACAAGGGCGTTCTAAATGGCTTTAAATGTTCACTTTGCACATTAAATGTCGAAGGAGAGACTCCTTGAACCAAATCCTTGATGGTGTTTCCTTCGAAATAAAATAGAACCGCAAATTGGGTACAAAAATATGAAAACACAACCAGAGTGCACATCCTTTTTTTCTGGCGTTCGCTTCCTTCTAAACTGTGTTTTTTTATTCAGACAGTTTTCTTTTTAATCTTCAATGGCAATGGTCATTTTGTGAGCCAGGACACAAGTATCCGATTCCATTTTGTTTTGGGGACATTTTTATTATGGACATAGAACCGATATCCTGCTGTGCTGTGGTTAATATGGAATTTTATTCATTTTTTCCTCCAAATGAATCCCATTTCACACTTTGGCGGGCGGTATCTAATATAAGAAGACGCATAATGAGGGACATTTGGCTTTTGGTTAGGGAAGACATTGATGTTAAGAAGGGCGTTGCTGTGGTGGTCTAAAAACTTGGTTATCGCAGACAACTATTGAACTATAGAGCCTTAGATAGTCGAATTGGGATGCTCGATGAAGGTGGACGACGAGTGCTTGGGACAGATTAACTGATGCTTTTCGCTCTTTCGGGCAAGAAAAGCCCTAAATATAGAGCAGAGTAGATCGGGCTTAAAAGACATAGCTATTTGGCGGTCAATATATGCCTTAAGACGAGTACGCAATCACAGAAATCAGTAAGGTGCCCTCAGTCAAGGAGCTCATAAAACTGATCCCTTAACTGGCAGCGTTGGAAAATATCCCTACATTGATCTTAGAGCTTTGGAGGTTTGAAGACACCTACCTACCTTTGCAGTAAAAGTCTGGGCCGATTTTTGTGTTTAACAATTTGATGTCATTGTCGCAAAACAGTGGAACTATTTTGGTCCAACCCCAAGGACCCAGCGAACTAACCATGAAACTGAAGCCTGTAAAGCTAGGCGCAAAGCCTTCGACATGTTTTGAATCAATAATCAAAACTAGGCACAGGCATAAGTAGCCAAGAAGACTTTCAGTAAGACTTGCACTTGTTTTGTACCCTTTTATGGGTGATGCACCTATTCCACTTCAAACATGATCGTTGAACAAACAAACAGGTACTCAGATCATTAACAATACAGAGAATTCGTATTCGCAACCCCAGTCGCAAAATGTAAGGTAGGTTTGAGTAGTATCCAATAAATCAATCAACGGTTTTTTTCAGAGGAGGCAGTTCCAAGACCAATTGTACGAGCTGGACAGCGACATCGACCTTTTCAGCAATCAGCAATATAGGCTCTTGAACTAGCTACGACATCAACTTTCCAGCAAGGTTAGGTTAGGTTAGGTTGAGTGGGATCGTCACTTTCTAGCTAGCAAAGTCTTCAATTCCAAATGATAAGGTCAACACGTTGGATAAATATCTCCCATAAAAGTACACGCAGAAAAGGGCCTGAATTGGGCTTACGAGAGAAACAACAGGAGAAATAGAAGAAAGAAAAAAAAAAAGAAGAAGCCCAAGACATAAAAGTAATTGAAAAAAGGAGAACAAGTTTCAAAAGATGAGAAGTAGAAAGGTAAGAAGAATTGATTTGTTGATGTCTGGGTACCTATATTCAACCCCCCGTTTAAAATTTTAAAAGTGCATAGCTGGCAGCATCTACAGAAAGTTTATATTTTCGCAGATATCTGTCCTTATTTCGACTGAACGTCAACATCTAAAAAAAAACTATTTTTGTGGTACACGAACCGAGGCAAGGGTCAAAGGTAGTTGACCCCCTCAGTGGGGGTTTCAGTGCTACACCTTTATTAACGAAGACAGCACACGGATCACATTACACTTTGACTTTAACCTCGGCCAACTTATTTAAGAGAATTCTAACCGTATTTAATTTTTTTTTTAAGTGACCCCCTCAGTGGGGGGTTTCAGTGCTAGTGCTTTATTTACTACGAAATAGCACACGAATCCTATTAAATTTTGACTTAAAACTTGGCCAACAGCATTAGAAATATTTAATATAGTTCTAAAAGTATTTCAGTTTTTTGTTGAATGACCCCCTCAATGGGGGCGCAGTGTTAGTTCTTTATTTGCAACGAGATAACAGCGAGATTTGAGAGTCAAAGACAGTTCTAAATTTATTTGAGTTTTTTTTTTGTTTTTAAATAACCCCATCGAAGGAGTGCAACGGTCAAAAAAGTTAGAGGATATTTAATACAATAATGAAGACGTTACCCGTCTCAAAACCTGACAGCAGAGCACTCCATTGAGGTCATGATTTTGTTGTCAGAATTATAATTTGGTTAAATGTTGAGTTCGGAGTTCGGAGTTCATGATACTCAAGACCACGAACCTCATGCTTACTTAATGGGACAACAGAAAAGCGACCCAAACAAAGTTCATCCTTAAATGCAAAACACCAACTTATCGTCTATGGAGAATTTGTATCCGTTCCATATGACACAGATGACGCTTCCAAAAATAGCGCACTGTAGAAAATTCCTTAGCTTTGGTGTAAAGTTCATTTTTTTCTGGTAGAAAGCTTTGCTAAGAGATCATTTCCTCTCTACCCAAGTCCGTGTGTGGTTAATCAAACGTCCCCCTTACAATCTCCTTGTGTCGCATCAAAGTGCGTCTAGGTCTTTGACGTCGGCCAATCGGCCAATGACAAATAATCCAAACTAGCCCTCCCCGCCACCTACTGTGACCCCCTGGGACAATTCGTATAGCTTATCACTACTAACAGATCCAAGACACATGTTCGTGCGCCAATTTGTCACCTCAAGATCACCTTATTAGCCCCCAAAGAGAGACAAATGATTTTGAAATACAAATGCATCTGTGTACCTAAACATGTCTGAGACTCAATATCATTGCAGCCGTTGTCGGCGTCGTCGTTGTCGCTCCCCGATGAGGTGAACTTATATATTAATAAGCAAAACAGAGGACAAAAAAAACTGAATGTGCAGCATCCGCTGGCAAGATGCTAAAATGACATAAGCGTTCTGTTTGGTCGTGTATCTCTCTGTGGAGTGTCGTTCGGGCCACTGGTTATGGTCTCATGCCATGGGTTTGCATAGCGTCAGCCTTCTGTCTGACGCGCGCAACTCGCACTCGTACTCGTACTCTTATGTCGTGTGTATGGTGCTTGTTGTGTAAAGTCCTCGTCCGTGAATCAGTCAGAGGAGTTGTTTTCCACTATAGGAAATAGGGATCCTATTTTTAGACTAGATACAGTTTGGCTGGAGAAGATCTATTCTGTGCACACATTGTGCTGATCGAGAGGGTTTTGTTTTGTTTGTTTTTTTTTCTTTTGAGGTGAAAGATTGCCTTTTGGATTGCTGTTTTGTTTGCATTGTTTTGGTTGTTTTTGTGACACTCGATGCATTTTACGAGGAAGAATGCGCCACAGGAATGTGCTACTTGAGGCGCAGAAGTGCATGTTCTACATGGCAGAAGTTTAAAAATGCAATTTGACTTATTTCGGATTTGGATTCATTTTCCATAACCACACAAGGGCGCGCGAGATAAATGGGTCGAAGTGGGCTTATGCCTGTATAAGTGGGTTCTTTGCAGAGTCCAGACAGGAAACTTGAATGCAACGAAACTTAAGCTTGCATCATTGGCGAATTGAAAAATACAGAGCAATCAATATCACAGCAGATATCCCACTCAGTACCACTTATTTTAGAGCAAGCCTGAAATATGCACTGTGGCGTCAAACTTCACCGATTTTGATGTAGTTGTCACTAGAGTTTCTGGAGCCAATTTAATTTTTCATAAGGTACTAAGGTTGCTTTTCAACCGCAACGTCCGAAAGGTAGATAAGAACTATTTAAATTGCAAATCTCTGTCATCGAACTTCGCTTTCAAGTCTTAGGCAGGTGAGCATTAGCACTTTTACCTTTGTTTAAAATAACTGACATATTTGTTGTTCAACTGTTAAGGCTTGGTGACACATTTGTTGGTGCCAATACCGCGACTCCCCAATTAACACCATCGCATTGGACAGCTCCTTTCCGAAATTAAGTTGACAATAGTATTTACAAAAGTACTTCCTCCCTTCAGCTGCAATGAGCTCAGTTCCCTTTTGCTCATTTTAGACTTTCCGCCGAAACGTCGACAAAAATCCGATTTCCCATCAAAAATAAATTTTCCACTGTCATTAGAGGAGGCCTTCTCTTTCACCCTTTGAATTTGAATTTATTTTAAAACACCACAAAACACATACGCGCCCTCAACAAAACTACCTGAGATTATTATCGCTGTCAAACAAGAGTGCAAAAAAAACAACCAAACTCACACTCTAGCCGCCAAGCAAAGTCATGGCTAAATGAAAAATACCCGGCAATAAAATAAAAAGTACGCAGTAAGTACACAGAATGCAACAGCACCGTGGTAGAGATAAAAGAAATTGATGCCAAATTATGCACCGTAATGAGCGGTGAAGACTCTCGCGCGATAGATAAATTCTGTCTCTAAAAATAAAGCGCGATGAACCTTTTGAATGCACGATGTTTATTATTTGAAAGTGAATTTAATGTATACGCACATGAATTGGTCAAATTGAAGGATGGCTGCCACATCATTAAATGCGGATAAATGAGAATTTATAACCAAAACTGGGTTAGTAACTCGTTTCTTCTTTGCAGCCAGTAAAAAAGTGCAAGAAGGAAGTTTGTGTTAAGTGCATCTCATTAGGGAGGAACATTCCATGTTTAACATGTTCCTTTGCAAATGTAATCTTTTTGTTGCATAGAAAATCTATTTTTTTTGAGCAGAATTTTTTTAACAAGATATAGATAGATCCTACTTTAGACAGATACTACCCACCACACAGCTGGTAAGAATATTGACTGCGTTTCTTTGAATTTTAATCGGCTATGTGTGCTGTAAGGGTCTGCTTTGGACTCTAAGGGAAGTCATTTGGTGTTGTTTAGCTGTAATGCGAGTTAAATTTTGAAGGGGAAAAAAGCAGTGCTAAGGCTAAGAAGTTTTGGGCGGCAGTTAAATGATTTGAATATGTTCGACTTGTCAAAACACAGCACTAGGTTCACCCGAAATGCTTGTAATTTCCGGTTAGTTCCCTCAAATATTAAATAAAGCCACACTAAATTGACAAGAAGATTACTTGCAAAATTTATAGAAACTTTGGTCCACAAAAATGAAAAAAACATCCAAGAATTTAACTGTTTCTTCATCCGTTCTAGTTCGGTACAAAATTGTATGTCTACATGATCTAAAAAGGAAGGCTTAAACAAACTAATGTTACTTAAAATCTTTGCCAACTGTTTATAAATTTTCCAACGAATAGCTATTGCTTGGTTTGAGAAAAAAATTTTAACTCATACTGGCTTAAAGAAATTTACTGACTTTATTAAATCATAAACCATTTCGGGCGTTGACGCAATGTGTTTCCTGCCCAGATTCCTTAGGTCCAATCGACCTTGATTTAAAAAGCAGGAACTACGCAAAATTTAACTCAGTGGCACTGCCTATTTTTTAGCTCTACGGCTTTTCACAAAAAAAGAAAAACAAACAAACGCAGAACTGATGTACACTTAAAGAGGCTAGAGTTCGCATAAGACTCTTCACTGTCCTTTGCATTCAAAGAAATATAGTATTTCGTGCAGAATAAGTGATTAAATTGAACCATTTTTGTTTAAAAATAGGAGAAGGATAAAGCTTTTTATCCGAGTTTATGTGATATCATGTATGGAGTAGTTTTTTTTTGGTATTATCCGAGCTCTAAAGGCGGCTATAAAAGTCAGTAAATGTAGCCTACACCGCGAGTAGTATTGTTTTTGAGCTTGTGCCTAAAGTTAGACTTATTTATTGAACCGCTTTTGAAATTTTCTCGGGTGTCTACAGTTGGTTTCAACACAAGCTAAAAACTGAAATGAAAATAGATCAGACAGCGTACGATGTGTCTATTTTTGTGTGTTGTGCTCCAGGACCTTGTGCAGAATTCTAATTCATGTTTAGCGATGATTTATAACTCTCAAGTTTTTCGATCGGAATCGGAAACCAACCGCTGGTCTTTGAAAAATGTGAAATGAATTTCCGCAAAGTACAAAAAAAATATATCAAGCTGGAAACAATTTTAATAATTCTTTTAAAACTGTAGAACCGGATTACCCAAATGTCCTCACACTAATTGTTAGCCTCCTAGGTTTAATTTGAAGTAACATATTCACCCATAAGCGATTGCAGCTCACAATTGCGAATTCAGTGTGCAAACTCCTACCGCTCTTAGTTTAAAAAATACTTTTAAATAAACCTATTTAGACTTATGACATAAAATTGCTTTGTTGAAATATTTTTTTAAATATGTATTTCCAAAATTATAGGTCACTCGGTGCGCTCACGCTGACACTGTTTATATCCCCATATGGATTGAATCACGAATACACCCCAGCTGGGCACCTCCCAAAACGCCCTCCACAACTGCATTTATAAGTTTACAAACAAATCGGGGATAGATTTCTCCAAACATAGAAAATCCCCGGTCGACACAAAAAAATATATA
Source organism: Cheilosia impressa (assembly GCA_948293265.1). Taxonomy (NCBI): domain Eukaryota; kingdom Metazoa; phylum Arthropoda; class Insecta; order Diptera; family Syrphidae; genus Cheilosia; species Cheilosia impressa. The sequence continues at coordinate 7,210,940 of OX411882.1, forward strand.
AACACTGGGCCAATACAAATCAATTAAGAGGAACAGGTGCACATCATGAATGCCACCTCGCACACCATAAATAAAAGTCCATTCGTTCTTCCACAAGTTGAATGTCCCATCCTCCCAATTTTGGTCTCGTAAATGGCTTTGAAAGTGATCCAAACTAATTTGTTTTTTAAGATCGATAAGTGCGTGCAAATTGACGTCACGTCATGGATATGTCTCCTAAAAATGTTTTTTTCGCACAAGAACTTGTGTCACTCACCACGTACGTGTACCCCGCCATAAACCACCTCGTAACTAACACGATCGCCCACCCTTTCCGCACACAAGTCATGATCATCGACTGGATCGGGTTGATCCTCGTTTAAAAATATCATCATCCATTTGAGGAGGCATTTTTGAGTGCGTAGAGTTATTGTACACTTGGGGTAATCCCCAATTGTATTTTAAAAATAAAGAACCAAATTTTAATAGTTTCCTCCTTAATACGCAATAAACTTCACACTTTAATATTTAGTACTAGATTGTATGACAAAGTCAAGAAGGAGGATCCACAGATCCGAAAGAGTCCCCTCATCCGCCGACTCGGCGGTATCGTGTACAGTTTTAGAATGTGTCTCGTCTATTCTTAGAATCCATTAAATTGTGTTCGACGAATTCGCTTGGGAAGTAGCATATTGACATGTTTTACAAAAACAAACCATGGGAATCAGTGTCAAATGGTTTGGATAGTTGTGAAGTAAACACTTCTAGTATCTATGGAGTGTCATCTGGGGGGAACTCAGCTCCGTTTTGGGAGCAATTTGGTGCGAAATTTATTGAGAGAGGTTTCGACAATTATGGTAATTTAATCTGTTTTTTTTTTCTCAGAGAAGATACTTGAATTCGGTTGTAAGGAAAGTTACACCTCTAGCACAAGTCACTTGAGATTGTCTCTATGTAGGAAGGCAAATGAATTCCAAGGCGAATTTGAAACTCAAATGGGAACGTAAGTTGCTTGGAATTCAAGGCTTACCATTTTTAAAAATGGGAACAAACAGAAAGTAGCTTAGCAACTTATTAACCGATATTTACCTACAAAGAAGAACAAACAGAATTTGTCATTTAGTCATCCGAAAGTTCACTTTTTTGTTTATGATTCACACTCATTTTTTGACCTGAAGAATGGGTTTGAAGCTCTCGGGAAAGATACTCAAATAGGTTCAAGTCTTACTTCCCGGGCATAAGAGCTTTGAATGGAACAAACAGCCCGACGAACTGGACAGAATTTGTTCATAAACCACTTCTAAAACGTCATCCAGCTTTTAAAACAGAATGCAGAGAAAACAGTTAAACAACAACCTAGTAGGTTACCTACTGAACAGGTTACCAACGTTTCTAAATATTACCTAGACGAGTAACTACATACTTCAAGACAAAATAAAAACGTCCAACACCGATAGCTGGCAATAATAACTTAACCAAAGTTAGGAAGAAGACAATCGACTAGTTTTAATATTTTTTGAAGCCCTTAGTAAAATGGATCTTTTAGACCAAGGTGCTCTTTATCGCCTAGAAGAGTCTGAAGTTTATGTAAAATAGAAGCTTAGTTTATAGAAGACGATTTCTTATCTGCTTGTTATGTGAAAATTCCAATGCTCTCGTTTTACCCATTAAGTAAAACAGGGTTTGAGGTCTCTCACTATAAACCAGGCACCTATGGACCTACAATGAGAATTTTATCCCATTGCTTTCAACGAACACTTTTTTAATTAAAAAAGCTATAAGTAAAAAATGTGGAATGACTGGATGTTGTTAAAGAACCACAAAAACTTGTTCCGCAAAATGTTAAAATCAACTTGAACACTAACTGAGCTTCGAAAATGTCAAAGAAGTTGATCTTGTCAGTTCAAAAGATCGGATTCTTTAAAAGATACACCCACATCGACATTTTAAGCAATTAACCTTGCAAAAGTTGTAAAAATCGTTATTGAGAAAACCGATTGTTATTTAAAACCCTTAAAAGAAAGCCTGCCACCTTTTGTACCCAGTTATCAGTGATGTTTTGAATAACCCCACATGGTATCGATTTGGATCACTGTCGAGTGACCACTCATGACCAGTTAATCAAGAAATATGAGTGCCGGCATGATTAGTGGGGAGGCAATACTTTCCAATGTGGTGAGGGTTAGCAGATAATACTAGTATGTGAATGGAATCGGCTGTTTCGAAATCCACATCTCAAATTTTCGACTGGTGAAATTGTGACTGTCCCAAACTATAGCAATCCCATTTACAATTGTTGCATTTCAATCTTCCACCTATCCCAGGAAAATATTTCCACACAAAGCAAAAGAAGTTTGGAATTTTTATTTTTATAAAAATGGATAAACTCATTCGAATTTTTTATCGAAGTTTGAATGAACATTTTCTTCATCATAAAGTCGAGAAAATTCGTCTACATTGGGTCTATTTTTTTTTTAATTCACGACTTTGTTTGTAGGCTGCACTTGCAAACTGTTTGTAAAAAAATCGCTAAAAATCAAGCTTATTCAGATTTTCGATTGATCGACTGAATTTTAGTAAGAAGAAATTTTTAAACTCCTGACATGGACTACCATCATAAACTTCCTTAAAATTTAAGTGTACAACAAAAATATATTGTACATAGGTCAGGGCGTAGAAGGAGCGTTTTTTTAAAAACCAGTTTCACTGTTTTTGGCTTCTGTGTTAAATTTTGCATTCACAAGATGGTATTTTTTCAATAAAAAAAGGCCAAAATACGTCGACTATATTGGCTCGGCCACATCGAGCGATTGGACAATAATGCTCCAGCTAAGAGGACATTCGAATCCCAGCCGCCAGGTTCGAGACGACAAGAAAGACCGAACTTCCGTTTCCGCGCTCTGGCATCCGCGATGGCTTGGTCTGGATAACTGGAAGCAACGTGCCCGGGATCGCAGAGGATGGAAGGCTACAGTGTCTCAGGCAGAGACTCTCCACGGGTCGGGAGCCCGTTAAGTAAGTAAAGTAGTATTTTTAAAATATGGCTACATTCAAATATCTGATAGTTAGTCCTCCTTTCCGCCGTGAGTTTAGTGATTGCAAGCTGTAGTTGGAAGTCAACTTTTATTCACCGAAGAGTCTCATTTACCTATAAATATGAGTGGCTTGCTAATAAGTTTTTTAGTACCAGAATACGTAAATACAGCCCGATTACGCATTCATTTGTGCGGTTTACTTTTTATAATCTTAAGAAAATCTTTATCTGGCCCGAGCAACGATTTTTTGTTCTTAAAAGTACGTAGAAATATTTTGCGGACTTTTAGGTTCTATACAAAATGGTGGCACATACCATACTTCCGGAGAAAACAATTGAAGGTAGGGAAAATGATCTCAAGAAATAAGTCTCCAAAGCTAACATCGGGCCTTCGAAAACCAACCTCAATCGCACTTTTCGCCGGATATAGGTTTAAATTTTGAAAAATGTGATCGAACAGAAATTGGAACAAGATGCAGTTCCTGCAAGAAATATTTTTTCCTCAATATTTATCTACTAAATTAAAAAAAACTATTCATCGTCTGTTCAACCTCTGTTTGCTTTGTTTCAAGTTTAAATCCTGTAGTGTTTCACTTGCCCTGTACGTGAGATTCATTTTCGTACTAATCTAACAAAATATCATTTTAAAAAGTATCAGTTTTTATGCTCTACATAACAGCGTTCTTTAAAACGCCGTTCCCTTTAGGACTACTATTATTCTTTTTTTTAATTTTATACGAACTTTTTTACTGTGTCAAAACTTCTTTTACTCCAATTTAGCTACCAAAACGTTCTGTTAATTTTGTCCAATTTAATTTTGACGGAGAAACGGCTTTTTAGATTTAAGCTTTGCATTTTCTTAAAAAATTCTAGAAGTCTTAAGCTCACATTAGAATTGGAGAACTTATTGTTAAAAGTTTCGTAAGGGATATAGTGGATAAATTCGAAGGTTATAGTTCTCATTTCACCCGTTCAGATCTTGGCAGAAGGGGGTTTTCTATTTCGTTAATTTATATTTGCCAAAGTTTTCAGTAAATCTGATAAATTCAAAAAAAAAATAATTGTGAAATTAATTCCTGCCTTTGCGAACGCACCCAATAAGTTTCAAAAAAATCATAAGTCGATCTTTGAATAATTTGAAAAGTGCAGTTCTGCAGATTTCCCAAGAAAAATTTAACAAATCATTCAAAACATGTAGAAAAGCCAAATAAGTGACATTCGACGAAATCGGCTGTTAAAATTGAGTCAAATTGCAATTTTAGTCGCACAAGGGTACAACAGCCGTCCAACAGTGTGATTAAGTATAGATGTATGTGGCCAAATTGTTAAAAAAAAAATCTTCATTGAGTCTCTGTATTGAACAGTAAATGACTTTCATATTTTTTGAACAGATACCAATATCTGTATGGAAATGTTGGTGCCAGCTGCTTCTTTCCGCTCTTAAAATGACAGGATAAGGAATACAACTTGAAATTTTAGAGCACTAACTTCTGATTGCTTGTCCGACGGTTTCCAGGAATCAATAAACTTGTTAATGACAAGCACTCCTTGTCCCTAGTCTAAGAATACATCTGACATCAACTTGGAATGACTTAAAGAATTCCAGAAAATGTCACAAAACTGACAAATTTGAATCGAATGTCAAAACCTTTGAAATTTTCACACTTGCAACTCAATCCCCTTTCCCCAGAGTTGGGTATCCAGCAAAAATCAAATGAAAATTCTGAATTCCTTCACAAATGTTATAAATAAAACCCACTTCCTAAAAAGTTCGTAAAATATTTTTCAAGCTGATGACAGAATTTTTAAAATTCAGGAATAAATAAAAAAATTTTTACACAAAGCCCCCAAACTTTGACCTAGAATTGCTCAAGATCAACACATTCCCGTTGGTGTGGACATAACTAAATTTGAATCGCTCTTTTCTCAGATCTGGTTCCCAGTCAAAGCCAAAGTCACTAGATACCAAATTTTGCACTCCCAAAATCCCCAAAACAAATTTCGATAAACCCCCATCACTTCAGTTACATTTTTACAATTTAACATTTCGAATATACCCAAGATCGGCTCGTTCAAGAAACCGCACTGAAAATGTTTCCCTGGATGACTCATTTGACTCATTTTTCAAACTCTTCACTCAATCACAGAAATTTTCTATTTCAATTTTCAAAAACTGCATACCGATTAAATTTGCATTAAAAAAAAAAGAGAACTTTCTTTAAAAAAAAATTCACAATCACTTTTTTGCCAGTTACAAATTTTATAAATTTTTTTTTCTAATATATCACATTTAGAAGGATCACCGAAACACCGCTGGCTCCCCGATTTATAACACAATTGGAATATATAAAAAAATATCCAAAGAACAGGAGGACCACAATGATGGAAAAATTCAAATTCACCCGCACACGATAGGAAAGGAGCTTTTAACTCGTTAGCGGTTGAATTCTAACTGAAAATTTTATTTTCCACTGTCGTTATAGAAAATCTATCCGCGCTCACTCGGTGCGGCGGAAAGATATTATGTATCCAAGATACATACACACAGCGATGCAGAAGGCAAGCAACATGGTGACGGTGACGACAATAGCAACAAAAGATACTTGCTGGTGCATGGGGGTAGGTAACTCTGGAAAATTCAAGCAAAATAGTACTGTGCGCCAGGTCGAACTGCGACGTCGGACATGTTGGGTGGAAATTCTATCTGATGCACCTATGGCTTCATTGTTGGTGGCGGAGAGAGGAAAACATTGCAGCCAGAGGAGGTTTGGATACCGTATCCAACAGATGCTCGGATCCAACCATTTCAGCAGAAGGGGAGCGATGGCAACTTGTTTGAAGCACGTGGTTAAAATTGTGCACAGTGCAGTGGGATTGGGTTTTGTTAGGGCGACGCCGAAGACTACTGTGAAAGCTCTCTTTATTTTAGAAAAAGCTTGGTCGTTTCTGAAGGGTAGTTTGCAGAAATAGAGTGAGTCTGTCTGGCTGTTAGTGATGATTGACACGGTATATGGTGTGATGCTCATCATATAGGGTAAATTAGCGGTGCGATATAGGAAATGCAAACAGGCGCCACTGCCACCGCGCCGTGACAATTGAAGTAAGCGTTCATTAAGCCAATAACTGGCAGGTTGGTTTCGTTCTATCACCTGGCGGGGCTTGTCTCAAATATTAGAGATAAACTGAAAAGATGATGTTAGGGGCTCCACCTGTAACCACCTTTTGTGGCGGCTTACACGCCGAACTGCTGAGCGCATCGCTTAATAATGGACGTCGAAGTATCTGTTCACCAAACATACTTTGGGTAGGTGCCCGGCTCTTATGAGCAACAAGTTGATACACTTCTCTGATGAAAACCCGAGGACTTGTCTATAAATGGATTGCTGGGATTGATATTTAAATTTGTTGCACTTAGAGCGAGATTTTATTTAAATCCTACAGCTATCGAAAATATCACTTAGGTACCTAAAAGATTTAAAATAATAATGACAGGCGATTCTCAGTTTTATTTATGCAAATGTATGTTTCATTTTAAAATGTTAAAATGACGCAATTGCGACGAAAGACTCACAAATCTGTTTGACGACGCATTCGATAAATCTGAAGTTTCGATAAAACTTCAGGTCAATAGTTGAATGGCTCAACAGGTCCGTATTGGTACCATGGGCCCAGCTTCTCACAACCATTTGTTTGGTTTGAGTTTGTTTTTTTTGGAACAAATGTGAACTCCCAACACGCGACAGAATATTCGATTAATTTTAGACTTTTTGTATTTTGTCCCATTATAAAATCATTAAGCATTAACATTTGCTTGGGAGTAGATGGGTCACCCGGTTCGCAGGTACCATGAATGAATTATCCCGTTTTTAACGAGAAGCTACTTGCTTTGTGTGGGGAGTCACTGATTGTAGAATTGTTTGCTGTTTTCTTAGACGCCTACTGCTGCTGTGTTTTCTGTGCGCCTAGATCTTATTATGTTTAGTCTATAGAAAGTTTAGTCTATAGAAAGATCGAGCAGAAAATTTAACGTATCATTAAAATTCGAATGGCGGAGATGCTTTACCGATATTTCGAATGTGTACTTACTTAGAAAATGGTCGAATACTTTACCTAATAAAACTTAAGGTAACGAGGGAACTTAATGTCAAAAAACACTGTCAGAGAGCGGGACAGTTTATTGAATGTTAACATTTCACAGATCCTGCCCGCTTCTAAACTTATTTAACAGCGCAGTGTGAATTAAATATAAATCTAAGTGAAGTAAACGAATAATGGAGTCGGCTTTACGCTGTCAAAATGAAATATGAACATGCAAAACCATGCACAGGCTCATATAATAACTCGCGTCAAATTCGGTTCTGCAATTTTTCTTGCGAGTGTGAACAGAATTTGTGCGATTTTAGTCGATTACGCATTCGATTTCAAATGATTACACAAATAAACTGTAGCCTTATATAAAACGACGCTAGCTGTCAGAATTAAGCTTCTGTCAAACCACTTCTTGTTGGCATGCCAACGCATTGAAAACAAATAACGCCCGGAAAAGGGCTCAGTAAAAAGCACCCCCTCAGTTTGCTTTGTTACAATCGGCGAGTTAAATCCCAAATTGAATGGTATGAACTGTCATTCGTAACCACATTTATCAATAATTGAAAATTCCGACACCACTCTCTGCTTAATAAAGGGTGATTTTTTAAGAGGTTTAGAACTTTAAGAAAAAAAAAAACACAAAAAATTCGAAAAAATGAATGAAATATTTATTTGAATCGATAGTTTGAACCTTGCAATTTAAAGATAATTTCATGCAAATGTTGACCGCGGCTGCGTCTCAGGTAGCCCATCCGCTGAGTCCAATTTTGGCATACTCTTTCACACATATCGGCCGGTATCTCACGAATGAATGCATGGATGTTGGCTTCCAGTGCGTCAATCGAAGCGGGCTTGTCCCTATACACATTAGCCTTGGCATACCCCCACAAAAAACAATCTAATGGTGTCAAATCGCACGATCTAGGCGGCCAATTGACCGGCCCGAAACGTGAAATTAACTGTTCACCAAACTCGCCTCGCAATTGCGCCATTGTTTCGCGTGCTGTGTGGCATGTGGCACCGTCTTGTTGAAACCACATATCATGCAAGTCAAGAACTTCCATTTCGGGCAAAAAAAAGTTTGTTATCATCGCTCGGTAGCGTTCACCATTGACAGTAACGCTGCGATTCGCATCATCTTTGAAGAAAAATGGCCCAATAATGCCGCCGGCCCATAAACCGCACCAAACAGTGGCTTTTTCGGGATGCATTGGTAGCTGTTGCAATGCTTCTGGCTGATCTTCACTCCAAATGCGGCAATTTTGCTTATTTACGTACCCATTCAACCAAAAATGAGCCTCATCGCTGAACACAATTTTTCGATAAAAAAGCGGATCCTCGGCTCGGATGAACATTTCGAACCGAGCACGAATTTTGATAGTAAAATTCAATAATTTGCAAGCGTTGTTCATTTGTAAGACGATCCATGGTTAAATTGCAAACCAAACTGAAGCTGTTTGACAGTGACACAAGGTACTAAACACACGTCAGCTGTCAAAACCAGTGTTGCCAAAACCAAACCAGCTAAAAAATCACCCTTTACAATCCTTTTGTTAAATTTCTTCTTCTTGCAAGTCCTTTGTTAAAATTTTTCAACTTAAATTTAAGAACATTTTTTGAACGGATATAGTCTATTAAAATTGGCAGCTAATGTGCTTGACTTGATGACATGCGCAGTTTATGTTGAAAAGTAACCGACATATCAAGGGTAGAATTACAGAATCTGCGAGCGAGCAATAGGTACCTACATCACTGAATTTTGTGGATTTTACATGCAAAACAATAACAAATTCAGTCGATTAGTACTCAGTAATTCAACAAATAGTCAATGACTTTTTCGATGAGTTGACATTCAATTGTGTCATACCAGTTGATTGTCACTTGTTGAGCCCGTATTATGTATTCATCTGCATTCAAATCTGTTTTAATAAATCTCGCCTTTGCTTGCTAAATAATAACAAGGTGCATATTTTTAAATATTTCTTGTCTACAAAACCGTCACCCTGTTCCCACAAAAATAGAACAAATTTGCATCAATAGGTCCCGTTTCTGGCAAGTTGTGGAAGGCGGAGCCACTGATTGGAAATTTCGCTCGTCTCAAATGTGGGGTTTCGGATGCTTACTAAGTTTTCTCTGGGCCTAGTATAAAATTGTCGATCTGTCAAAATGACCGACTAGAAAAAAATTACGACATCACCAATTTTTCAGTAGACTTTGATGGGGGGTAGGCGCATTTATAAGTGGATATGGAAAGTCAACTGAATTTATGTGGACTAATTTGGTCGTGAACGAACTTGAACACTTTTACTGTCAAAAAGTCAAATGAAAAGACTAGAGAAATTCTTGACTAAAAGATCTCTCGGCTATTCCATCTGCAAACAATAAATAACACATCGAAATTCACTTCTGCAAATTTTTGTCTCGACTTTAAATTTTTAGAAGCCCACAATTGCAAAATTTGTTTTTCCATGCAAATTGCTATTTTGACTAACTAAAATTTAAGGTCGAAACTAAAAATATTTGTTGGAGCAAACCTCAGTAAGTTTTGAACACTGAAAATAACCACGATAAAAAATTCTATTGTTCTAGGCACCCTGTCAAGTAGTTTCTGCCAAGTTGTCCCGTTTCAAAAAAATTTTGGTGGGCGGAGTCTGCCTCAAAGAATGTTTGTCCAAAGCGATGGGATTTCAACAGGTAGCTTGCTATGTTTTCTGTGCACCTGGTGTTCGTTTGTTCGTCTTCTCATATTTTGGTGGATGACGGACGACAGACAAAAAGAATTTGAGGGAGATGACAATTTCTGTCCTCAAATTGCAATTCGTCAAGAGCGAACTAGTTTTTTGCATCTTCCTTTCTAAATTATTAAATTAGAATAACGTCCATTTTTGAATTCAAATCAAACATCAATCAAATTGTTTCATCAATGTCCGCGCATCGTAAAGCCCTTCACGCTCCATTGTTTTGTTGTACTTTGATTTTGTTGTTGGATTTGATTTTCTTTTTCTTTATGGCAAACATTTTGTTGATTTTTCATTCATACTTGGCCACCCTGTTGGGAAGTAGCAGTTTGTCCCGTTTCAAAATTGACAAGTCTGTGATGTGTGGGCGGAGTCATTGATGGTGCGTTTCTCCACTGTCTCACGTGAAAAAGTTGGGTGTCTATTTTTGCTGTGCGCCTTGGAATCCGAGCACAGTTCGTTTACAGGACGGACAACAGCAACCAACTTTGTTTGGAAATATCGTACGTGGGTGCGACTTTGTTGTTTGTTGATAATAATTATTATGAAAAGAGAGACAAATAATATTGTCTCTGATGAATAGTAAAAGTAAACAAGTTTGCAGGGTTTTTATTGGTTTCTTCTTTAAATGACACACGGTTCTTCCGTCTGTCAAATACAAAATTTGCCAAAAAAAAAAAATTTAAAAACATGCACCAGGTGCACAGAAAACAGAGCAAGCAACATAAACTCCAATCGCGATCGAATACCATTTACCATAAGCATTCTTAAAGGAAGACTCCGCCCACGAGAATTACTCTGAAACGGGACAACTTGGCAGCAACTATTTGACAGGGTGACCCAGTATAATAAAAATATTTTTAGTTTGCGTATGCAGAGTTGACGGTGCGTTCCAAACTAACTTACTTACTGGCTTAAGCGAATTTACCGGCCTCATTGTGTGGCACTAAATATTCTTATTAAATGTTTTTGTAAAAGCTTTCTAAAAGAAAACGAGCTTGAAACTAACATTTTGATCTCAAAATTTGTTTTATTTTATTTCATTACTTTGTTTGGGTAGGTATCAGTTTTATTTCTAAATGTTAACAATTTTCTAATTTCTCTTGGTAAACTTATTGATAAAATGATTAAAGAAACCCAATATTTCCTTATCAATATTAAATTATAAACCATAACCTTTCTTGAAGACGATACGAATGAGATTTATTTTTAGATGTCAAAGTGACAACTGCTTGTCGACATTTATAGGTCTATGGTCAACAAAACTTCTCTGATAAGGCCGAGGATTTGGACGATGTAGGTCTATATAAAGGATTATTCAAGCGAGAGCGAATTGCCAACAATCGAACATTTGTAGTTTGTGACATTTCATTTACATGAAAACTTAAAATAAATACAGCAAAAGTCAAGCAATGTAAAATGAAGTCGGTGAAACTTAACAAACTTTATGGGGTTTTGATTTTGTGTCAAGATTTACTGCCTACCATACCTAGTGCGTTCTTACTTTCTTACGGATTCGGGTTCTCTTTCAACTGTGTGCCCTACCTTAAGCGAGGTTGTTGTACTTTTCGAAATTGACATCGAAGACTATTCGGACTCGAGAGTTAGTATATCTGTAGCTTTACAAAAGTTCAATAGGAATGTTAGGCGAATCCAGTGATCCCAGATTAGGGGAAAAGGCACTTTTATAATGAAAAAGGGTAAAATGATGGACAAGCTTATAAAATAGGTGAATAGTCAAAAATCTCTTTAAAGCTTAAATTATTTCAAAATAAAATTAAATTACAAAAAAATTAAAGTTTACTCAGAATGAAATGAACATAAAAGAAAACAGGCCACGGAACTTTGAAAAGTCGAAATTTTTGTTATTCAATTCATGAATTTTTTATTTGTTTCATATAAAAATAAATTAATATTTCACTTAAGGGGAAAAAAGGCGAACTTTTTTTAAATATAGGGAGAAAACAGCATTCGAAGTCTGGGAACACTGGGCGAAAGATTCGAATACTTTTCTGGCAAAGTTAAGTCCTGAAAAATTACGGAATGAGTGGCCAGAATCAACTGAAGAATCTTTATCTACCTTCACTGGAATAGAGCAGTACTAAGACTTAGAGGGCCTCACCAATAAACGTTTTTAGTTTCGACTCTAAATTTTAGTACTTCACAATGGCAATACTTTCCATACAAATTTCGTAATTGTGAGCTTCCGTAAATTTAGAGTCGAGACTACAATTTTTTATTAGTACGCCGCAGAGTCTCCACTGACAAGACTTTACTATTCTTCTGTCGTCGTAGGCTGAAGTTCGAGCCATTGGCAGCTGAGTCCCTAGCGAAAGTAAATTCATAAAATGTGCAGAGCTAGGTCTCAAAGAAGCTCAAAGAAAAGACTCATTCAAGAACCACGGGAAATATTAACTTTGAACGAACTTGGATAAAGGAGGACGTTCGTTGACCTCTCTCTGAGCGATCTCTGTAAGCATCAGTGTCTCTCAACATATAGTCGTACATACAACTATTGCCCGTTCAGTATATGGCAGTGGCAGCTACTTAATCGCCTCGATGTTGGCGAGAAAAATGCACTTGACAAGCAAAACCAATCATTTTCAAGTCAATTTCGAAACAAGAACAAGCTAAACGAACGCGCAAGCTGCACACATGCCCAAGTCCACGCCGACATAGTTCAAGTACGCGAGCTCAAGTAATTTATTTTATTATTCGAGACACAGAAGCTTCATGTGTATTAAGCTGGTCCTTTCGAAAAGGCCAACATGTCCCTCTCTCTCCCCTATAAGAGATCACCAGCTGAGACTGAGACCCGTCGCGTTTGCGACACCAACAACCCGATAGAATGCATGCCGCCACTATCTTGTGGTGCGTCTCACTTTCAACAGACAAAATTATTATTATTGATGAACATTTAATTTGTAATCTTTCAGAGCATGCAACCACTTACAAAATGCGCTGTTGGTTTTGGGAATTTCGTCTCCGAAAAGATGCTGGCTCGTTGAATGCCGGTGGTGGCAATGATGCCGGCTTGCCTGAATATGCAAAGCAGTTGATTGATGGGAACCAATAAACTGATATTCAAATGGAATTCGATTCCAATTGATTTTCCTTTTGTCTGATTAAACAGTTTGGATATCGATCAGAAGGACTGGGGTAATTAACACTTTCAAGCCGATTAAGCACGCAACTGAATAAAATTAAGATCAAGTGGAGAGTGTGTGTCTATAATGACTTGCATACGGTATGATGGCGTTTAGCTTAATGTGTGTGGCATGCATTTTTCAATTTGTCGTAATTAAAAAGAATGTAACAAGGTTTTGAAATACACGCGTGTGAATATAGGACAGGGGGTCGCTTGGACAAATTGCAGTTCAAAAAAATTCAGGGACGGTCTTGAGGTTTTGAATGATGGAAAAGATTTTGTTATCTTTAAGAATGAAATGGAGTTTGAAAAAATGTTTTTAAAAATAGTTCCAATTGCAATTGAGAAGACTCATTTTTGAAAAGTGAATATTGCAGCTTTAGAGTTTTAGCAAGGATTATGTTCTGAAACGTAATCCTTTTGTACTAGTCAATCGGCGATCACTAGTTGTCTGATTTACAACTGGACCTTCAATGTTGTTCAGTGACGTGGCGTGGTGCTTTTAGTAGGGTGTTCACTATATTTTTTACCGTAGTAAAATAGTGAATTTTTTGTTCTATTCCAGGACCCTACGAGGACGATGAATACTATGCTTATAGAATGGCAACCACACAATCAAAGCTTGAATTCATATTTTTTTTCATTAAAGTTCCTAATAAAATATTTATTAAAATTTGGAGAAGGTAGTGTTGGCCTAACATAATAAATAACAAATTTCCAATTTTTCAGCTGAACACAGCTGGGAAAATGGTTTTGCAAGTAGCTTTTCAGTTATAGTTGCGATTTTAAATATTCGAGCAACCGACCTCTATTCCATATTTACCCACCCGAGAACCGAGTGGGAATGAAAAATTATAAAAATTCCAGCTTGCGCTTTCAGGTTCTGAAAATTATAGCGCACCACAGAGCGCAGACCACACAACAGGAGAATAAAGCACTAGGCAGGGTCGAAATGGGACTTTGGCTCTAGCTGTTCGCTGTTGTATGTTGCATCTTGTATGATCTTGCATTGTGCTTGTTTTGTTCCTGCACACAGGCACAAAAGCACAAAAGAACTTCCAAGTTCCAACTTCCAACACTATGTTGTCAGGGTGGATGGTGGAACGAAAACGAAAATGAAATTACAAGTGCGAACTGCAACGAGGTGCGCTCGATGTAGGAGAACACCAAGCCAGGTAGATTTCCGTAGGTAAAGGGTTTTTGTTTTTTTTATTTTGTCTTTTTTTTGTATGCAATTTTTCCTGTCCACGGTGCTCTAAAGCGAGATGAACACCCGGATGTGTGAGTTTCATTACCACCAAGTTGCGTTGAATGTGAATTGGAAGTATCGATACAGGGAGTTTTGGATTTTGGTTCGATACAACTTTTTCAACATCTTATGTTGAGATCAACTATTCATTTACAGATACTGATTTGTTAAAATACAAATTATTGCAAAGACAAAAACAGAAATGTGTTTCATAATGAACTTAAGTTCAGTGTACCTATTATAATAGATTTGGATAGGGTGTGCAGAGAACACCTGCGCACCTTTGAATAAACGTCACTGATGTTGTTGCTGACGTTTACTAAAAATACAGAGCTGATATGAATTTAAAAATAAAGTGCACGACTGGGTCGAACGTAACTTTCTCGTTCATCAAAAGTTTTAATGTAAATGAAGTGCGAGTTGCTGATTGTGCAAGCTCCAAGTTGTTGGATATATTTTTACGGTGCATTGTGTATATTCAATATGGTTAAAAGTTGGTAATAATACAACCGACTCTCGTTAATTCGAAACTCGAGGGACTCTTAAAATACTGCGAATTATCGATTGTTTGAAATATCAAACACAAAAGGCTAGTGTACGATGATACAAGTTTAAATTTGTCTCAAAAAAAAGTAATTACAATCTTTTTGTCTCTTTCTCATGTGCATGTGCGGAAAGACCCCGAGTCCTTAAAAAAATTCAAATAAAATCATAAGAGAAAACTCCAAGCTGCAAATTTCTCTAAATGGAGGTCTATTCAACTGAAAATGAGTACAACTCGGCCTTAAAATGGGGTCGCACTTTTATAGAACTAGCAAATATTTTCGGGCAGGGCACCGACTAATTCTCTCCATATAGCAAATGAGTGTGTGGGAGGTAGTCAAGTAAAAGAGCGAGATCATATTCATCCCAAGAAAGGGTTCTTGTAGGTACCATCACATCTGTTTCAGACAGGCCTCGGGCAAAATTAGTCCTTTTTGCGACAGTCTTCAACCAAAAAAGATTGTGATTCACGGTCAGTTTTTGATTAGAAAATCATAAGTCTTTCTAAACATCGAGCTGAAAGCGCTCCTAGAATTAACAGATGTGCTGGTCGTCTATTTATGACTCCATCCACAAAGACGAGGGCGATACTCATATGGACTACTTTCTTGGCTACAGGCTTTCAGACAACCCAAGCTTCCTCAAGGTAGCTTGAAAACATTAACTGCAGAGTTTATAACGAGTTGGGGTTCGGAGAAGTGCATTTTATCGTTGCAAGTTATTTTGAATGACCCGCTATTTCGGTAGCTGTCACTTTTGAAGCTTTTATTCTTTGACATTTGACAAGTAGAAACTACGCAATTACTAAAAATGGGACGATACACGCTTCAACAACGCATTGAAATTATTAAAATGCACTACAAAAATGGTGAAAATCTTGCAGTCACAGTTCGCAAAACTAAAGCATTTTTGGTCGTCGTGAATCACCTTGTCGGACCGCAATACAGAAATTGGTGGAAAAATTCGAGCTGTTGGGACAAGTTAGTGATGTGAAGAATAAAACCCCTGCACGTCGCTCAAGAACAACTGAGGATATTGCTGCTGTAGCCGAAAGTGTTGAAGAAAACCCAGGTTTGTCCATTTCTCGTCGTTCTTTGGAATTGGGCATTCCACAAACAGCATGACACCGTATTTTTGGATGGTATTAATCTGGTTATCGTTTAATTTCAACAAGACGGAGTTATGTGCCACACAAGCAACGAAACCATTGATCTTTTACGGGAAAAGTTTCCGGACCGTGTTATCTCTCGAAGAGGTGATCACAATTGGCCACCGGGATCTTGTGATTTAACACCTTGCGACTTCTTCCTTTGGGGCCACGTGAAAGATAAGGTCTACGCCAACAGCCCAGCGTCAATTCAAGACCTCAAAGATAAAATTCGTGAGACTATCGAGGACATAGGGCAGCCACTTTGCGATTTGGTTATGGAAAATATCATGAAAAGGATATGGTCCTGTATGCGTGATCGTGGTGGCCATTTGGCTGATGTTGTTTTTCATTATTAACGGCATACCTTCCTCTTTATTATGAAATAAACATCCGATCATTTATCTCAAAAAATTAAATTTTTATTTGAATTTTAAAATAACACCTCTTATTGGAAAGCCCTTTACTACCGTTAACGAACGAAATAATGAGATAGAATGATTACCAGATGGAGGAAAAGTGTCTCTGTCTATTCAACTATAACACACGAACTATTAAGAGCAAGTTGACTCAAAACTAAGCACAGAAGAAAGACTGAGTCGATCTTAATATACGTTTGTTTAAAAGATTTCACAAGAAAGTGGGCACATTCGAAAATCTATACTCATCGTAAGTCGCTAAGACTAGATGTACCCTAAATGCAAAAAATAGATTGACAGTTGTTATAACGTCATACGAAATTATTGACTAGATTTTTGTCCTCCTCCATAAACATCAACTGAAAAAAACTGTTCACGTGACCAATTTAGGTCAATAAAAATTGTAACACGTCAAGTCGGTTAGCTGTCACCTCTTAGACTTGCTAAAATAGAGTTTTGTATGCTCCCAGTGACAAACAGTTTGCTAAAAGTGAGTTTTGAACGTTCCCAGTGACAAACAGAGCCTGTGAGGCAGGACTCAATTATTAACACGGTTGTAAGATGTCATTTAAAAGCTGGCCGAACAACTGATGCGCTTGATCTTAGGACAGGGGAAACCAGACCTCCCAGATCGTCAGCACTTTTTGCAAAAATTCAATGAAATTTCTTGATAGCATTTTTTTTAGACATTTCCAAAGAAATTTTAACCACAATTGATCACACTTGAGTGACCAGTCAAACCAGAGTCTCATCAGGTACAAAGCATCCCCCATTATATGTCATTTCAAATGAACAACAAATCACAAATGATGACCACTCTTATGTCACAAATCACAACTAATCCTTGCTAATCACCTGAACACTCACATTGTCAGCCCATTAGCGCGTTGGCACGTGCCAATGCGTTTCCCATTCATTACCGATCCTATATAAATCTTAAGCTTTATATTCCCTAAAGACACGACTTAAGACATAAGTATGGGAGATTTATTCCACTTGGCCAATTTGTCAATCAACCATCTGCAACAGAGACCCAGAGAGCACCCTGAATACCATCATCATCGAAATTTATCACCGCGTCCTGGCTCATTAATGCGATTCCAGAAATTTCTTTGCGGCCATAAATTATCCCAGGAATTATGCAAGAAATCATTCTGCACGCAAGTAGCGCTGCTTCCGCCTTTTGCGCAAAAGGATTTATTTGTCTCTACCGCGTTTGGATGATGAGTGTGAGTATGGCGTATGCTGAATCTGTGCGCGCACAATGTTGTCTACAATCGCATTTAATTAATCTGGCAGTTGGGAAAATTGATGAAACCCCAAGACGAAGATTTGAGGGGACTTTCCAGAAGTACCCTCGAGCGCACGTGTTGCAATAGTTTTAGAAATAGAAAAGTTTTCCCAACACTTGCATTTGGAATTTATTGCACATTTAGATTTGTGTACCGGCCAGCACTTGCGGGCACGCAATTTTTGGCAAAATTTGCATGATTTGCACTTTAGTGAGGTGCGCGAGGAACATTTAGAGAGAATTATGAGAAAGCATAGACGAAGCTGGGACAAAGGGTGTTCCTTACCTTATGGACGCACTCAATCAAAACGATCTAAAAGTGGAGGTAACAAACCCAAAAACTGTTTTCATCATTCGAAACGAGGATCGATAGAGGATCCATTCAAATCAGTTTCTTCACGACCTTTAAGAAGCTTAAAGTCGTTGGTTACCCCAGAACTGTTCAGTCGACAAACAAACAACAGTCCACAAAATACCCATTCATCGAAACCACCCACCGCAGAGCTCTAAATTATAACAAGCCATAAAATTCGCCCACAAAAAAAGAAAAACAAAATAGAGAGCCACAAAAACAAAATCCACGCACAGACAAGAAAATTAATTTTCCCAAATGATAAGTCACAGAGATAAAGCAACCCGTGTGCATGTTTAACCTTCACGCCCTCGTTTCACACCCCCAAGTCCGACGAGGATTTTTGGCAACCGTAAAAAAGCAAAGCAGCCGAACGAGATGTTAAAACAATTTGTACATCGGATTAAAATCACCCCTCAGCGTATTGTCAAAGTGTTAAGTTTAAACGATGACGTTTACCATCCACCCAAAGACACCATATATTCAGGACCTTCACAAGAGTGAAAGTAACTCTCATGGATTAAATGCACACAGGAGCAGCACAAGCAGCACCGCTGTCGGTCGGATGATGAGCATGCTACCCGCTCATATAATGGAAAAGGGCTTCAGTTGTTGTTGAAAATGTGTGTAGTGTGTAGTCTCCTTCGGAAGTGTGTCCTTGTTGTGCAGTGCTTACTGCTTCCACTTTCACATCCTCAATTGGTGAGATTACTCATCAGACATTCATATCTCTGGAGAGGGATTTTCCTTTCGCGTTGTTTTTTTTTTTTTTGTTTTTGTGCAAAGGACCTACCATCCGACAGGGGTATGGAAAGAAGCGATGGCAGGCGAGGGGCGACCAAAATTTGCATATGTAAAAAATGCATACTAAAATTTAATCAAAACAAAGTTCGTTAGAGAATAGACTGACATAGTAATTCGTTACACGAGAACCGGAGCAATGGGAGTGTACTTGGTTGTATGTGGCAAAATTAAACTCACGTCCTTTAAACAATGTTGGTGCACAGTCCATTGGGAGTGTTTTGAGGAAGTCACATTGTTCGAGGAGCAAAAATGTAAAAAAATAAACCTGGTCCTCTAAACAAATGCGAAACAGTTTAAATTAAGCGAGCTAATATAAATATTTTGCAAGCGCAGGGATTTGGCCAGCAAGAAAGGACGTTCACTTCGGATTGGGTGCAGTGCAAGGGTGCGTAGATTGCAAATCGACAGGAGACTGATTAATAAACGGGGGTGTTAGTTACTGCCAGTGATATGTGGACTGGTTTCGGATTTAAGTCTAGAATGGAATGGTAATGGGACAAGATGCAGGTGGCTCTCGTCATAAACCAGATAGTTGCATGTCTTACGTCAGACCTCAAGGTCGCAGTGCACTAAATCGTCTCCATTATTGTTAATACTTCAGAGACAGGACTTTTAGGATAGGGTACTACGGGAAAGGCTGATCTGTGAGTGGCGTGGATTATTCCTCGCCAGCCCAATAACCTACCCCACTTCAGAGACGCATTTTAAATTGGCTAGTGCGACTTTAAACTGTAAGATGGGGTACCATCAAAGCTTTAGGTTCTCTGATTGCACGATACCACGCCGCTTGGTTGGGTTCCTTGACACAGGAACAAAATCGGCAAGGAAATGGGTGAGGAATTTGGTAGAAATGGATCTGTAATGGATCAAGACGGAGCATTTAAGTCGATCAAGCCACCACCCTGTAATCTTAGGGAGAGAGTGCAAAAAATGGGACTCGTGTGACAGTCAACAGCCTGTGGAAAAAATTAACTACGTGGGAAATATAAGAAAAGTAAGGTTAGGTTAGGTAAGGTTAGGCTAGATATAAATTTTCACCCAGAAGCCATTCAGGCCCATTGCGATTAGCCTTATATAGCACATGGTAGGACTAACAAAACCAGAGGCATCTTCGCTACATCTTCGAAGCTTTCGAAGGACTATGCTCCCAAACAGGAGTAGCGGCGCTCTTGGGGGCTGGGCAGTGAGACATAGGGAAAGCTATGGCCTTGGAATATTATATATGTAAGTAGGACTAACAAGCTTATTCGGTTTGATTGAACGTGGTTATATAAACTGGTAGGGGCCTTGACTTTTTAGGGCTTTTTCACTGCTCTTTCCTCTCGCGACCAAACGTCTGACAAAAATCCGAGAGTGTAACTGTTACGAAGGAGCTTCTCAATTAGCAGTTTGAACTTGACATAAATTTTTCAATTCGTCCTAAAAATAAAAAACCCACAAGAATGGTTGTGAGAAGCTAGGCTTAGGGTCCTTACGGGCCTGTTGCGACAACTATTTATTTATTTATGGGGTCTTGACAGATCATTACCTTCCTTAGAAGACGTAGTCTCAAATATGACAGAGGGTTGTTTAAGTGATGCTAACTGGCGGGCACTATTAAACGTACGAATATCGCCTCCAATGCCATTTGTGCAAGCTTTTAGGTGTAAATTCAAGGCGAAGGTCTGAGACTGTACGTAAAACAATCGGTTCTATAGTCGTCATAAACAAAATAGAAAAGTTTGGTCCAAGGAAGTCCACCGCCTTTCCTATTGGATAGCCGGCGCGTTTCGACCGATTCCATAACTTGTTCCATTTTTAGTGCTGACAAATCGAATATAAGCCGGAAAATGAAAGAAGTTCTAACGCACGTTGTAGCCCTCTCACATCCATCCCAAGCATTTAGCTATGCTAATCAGAAACAAACAAATTAGCGACCATTCATCCAGTTGAACCATATACAGCTGGCAGGCAGAAAATATAAGAATCAGCTCTCTATCGTCCAAATTAAGACTCTTATGTCATTCAGTTCAAGGCTCCCGCGTACATACGATCGAAACGGCCAACAAAAGCGCAATCAGATAAGCGTCCCACTAAACTTAAAAATACCACACACATCGAGCGAGTGCATATATGTTGTACGTGTACTCGTTCACCGTTTTCGAAACCACTCGAAGGCCTATCAGAAAGAAACAAAACAGCAAACAAAAAAAAATTTTAAAAATATTAATAGAAACATGAAACAATGAATGCAATCGGGCATCACTTCACTAATTGATATCAATGTCACATTTGAATGGCATTTTGATATTTGCAATTGTTTTCCAAATCACAGTGTACACAATGTACAAAAGATACATTCATTTGTTCACATGGAAGTGTAGATGGAGAGGGTGTGGTGCGATATATCTACACCATTTATTTAGTGGCGCCGACATCTGAGCCTAGAATGCAATGTCAAGTGGATTGCTGATGCCTTCCAAAAGAGTGTGTGTAGACTGTTAGGAAAACCTCATAATAAGAGAATAAAATATACTGACCAAACCGTTAGTAAACTATTTGCTTTTTGACAGTCCCATTTGGCTCTGTCGGACAAAGCAAGAAAGTTGTGCAAATACTCTTGAGTTTGGAGGAAATAAAGGAATTCAACTGTCAAAAGCAATGCGGGCTCTGTCTACTCGAACATTTTTGAGAAATCAATTTTATTCTTTCAATGAAATAAATATTTAAAATTAAAAATGAGCCACATCCTATGAATGCAGACGAGTGACAGCGATCTATTGAACAACAACAACATACATTTTTTCCAAACGTGAAGTTATTTGCTTACAAATAAAAATAATATATACATACTTGAACAACAACTCTATACCACGACATGCATTGTAAACTTGACAAAGTAGCTCCATTAATAAATAAAACACTGGGATTTTTGTGCACAAATGAGCGCTTGCAGTTGAGCACATTTAAATCATTACAATTTAAGCAACATTACAGAGGAATATTGGGGTTTGTATAAGTGCGCTAACGAGTCAATGCAAGCGCACACCTAAATCGGGGTATTATCACCAAATAAAATCAAAGCGCACATGAGTTTTGGTTACGTGTGCGCACAGGTAACATCTTTACGAGTTTGAATAGAAAAACGAATTGCCGCAGTTTGAGATATTTTTTCTTGAGCAGAACACTCTAGGAGCTTGGAATATTTGCGCACATTTAGAAAAAGGCAGACCGCACCTTAGATGGCGCACGCAATTGGTGGGCGACCTTGGAGGCATGTATAGGCTGACCAGACGTCCTCTTTTAAGAGGACATGTCCTCTTTTTCTCTAAACAAAAAATGTCCGGTATCTTTTTGAAAAAAATTGCGATTTGTCCTCTTTTTGGGATTTATCAGTTTACGGAATTTTTCGACACTAGAAAGCTACAACAAAACTTTTTTTCAACACTATTTCAGAAATGGTTCGAATCTTTCTAGTGTAAACACGACCTAAAGTATATTTTTACCCGAACTCATTTACTTCTGAATACAACACCATCTTTTGTTTGTCTGAACACACCCACTCATTTGCTGTTTAAAGTAAATATTTACATCGGCTTGTTTTGTTTTGATTGGTTTTATCGTGTGTGTGAAGTGAACTGAGAAACAAAATGCCAAAACGTAAATGTACGTTTAACGAAGACCTACAAAAACACTACCCAATTCAAAACTCCTAACTCGAAGGACAAAATGTATGCTTTACAGAACCCTTATCCTGCCAGTTCTGCTTTATGGCGCCGAGTGCTGGACGATAAGCAGGAAGGGAGAGCTGATACTGGGCTCCTTCGAAAGAAAAATTCTTCGTCGGATTTTTGGTCCTGTGTGCGAGGAGGGCGAATGGAGGAGAAGATACAACCGCGAACTCTATGAGCTGTACCAAGATGTGGATGTAGTCCAAAAGGCCAAAATACATTGGCTCGGCCACATCGAGCGAATGGACAATAATGCTCCAGCTAAGAGGATCTTCGAATCCCAGCCGCCAGGTTCGAGACGACAAGGAAGACCGAACCTCCGTTTCAAAGACCAAGCCATCGCGGATGCCAGAGTGCTTGGTCTGGACAACTGGAAGCAGCGTGCCCGGGATCGCAGAGGATGGAAGGCTGCAGTGTCTCAGGCAGAGACTCTCCACGGGTCGGGAGCCCGTTAAGTAAAGTAAGTATTAGTAAATCGGTGAAAATGATGTGGAACACTAAAATCGAAATCACTCGATTTGAAATTTCGATTTCGATTTCATTTCGCTCGAATCCTCGAACCTAGCTGATAATATATGTATATATGTATATATGAATATTTTGTTATTTTGGTTGTTGTTTTTGGTTTGTTTAATTTTTCATTTGAGATTTTTGAAGGTGTCCTCTTTTTGCTGGGCATGGATCTGGTCACCCTAGGCATGTAGATAGTTGTTTGGTTCACCTTAAACTGTAAGTGCCAACAGTAAGTAACCCAGCAAAGTAAGTTGAAGTAAGATCAAAAGTTCAAACTCCTAAAGTGTTGAGCGCCAGAAATAAAATATTAAACTAAATAGACAAAGAATAGCTACAAAGTGAATAATACCGAAAGCTTAACAAAGATGGAAGTGGAAAGTACAAGCAGAAGGTTGGGCTAGAAGTGCACTTTGACCAAGATAAGAAAATTGTGATGCCAAAGAATCTATTGATTATGAACATATGTAAGTAAAATGACTCACAACTCTTTCATAGGTCATGGTAGGTAATCCCAGTTAAGTCGAACCTCTGTAAGCAGTATAAGTCTATTAAGGTGGCTTAAGCGCTAATGATTTTCGAAGCAAAAACAAGGTATACCGAACCCTGCGCCCCTATTTAGATGGTCACTTGCTTTTCATCACAGTTGACACTTGCAATAGACAATGGATCAACAGGGGTCGAATCGAGTCGTCTGTGAACGAGCATTACGAGGCGGAATTAGTTTTCGTTTCACATGTAAAATCAATTTAATCGTGAACGTATAGCTAGTTCAGGGAAGTGTCGATTTGATCTCAGTTCTTCATGAACATCGCCGAAAGATTCCACGCACAGTCTGTTCTTCCACTGAGAATAGTCAACCAACGTAAATATATTGATCAGAAGACGCAACGGAGCAAGACAGAGGTCTAATCGTCTTTTGGCAAGTAGCAAATCAAATAATAGTAGGCTACCTCAATTGAAAAATCTTAAACGTAGCACCAAATTTAGTCAAAAGTGTTACTTCTAGTCCCGCTCTCCCCCAATAGCCCTTCACCTTCACCGTCCAAATTGTTTCAGTATTTAGTGAGTTGGGCTGGCTACTGAGTGAGGGGTTTCAGGTTCAACTGATTCGAAACACATGCGGCGACACCTCGACAGTTGGGCAGCTATATAAAGGCAACAAAAAACCTTTAGAAATAAGATCAAGGTTCTTGAAACACAGCATAGGGTGTTGCTCTGCAGGGCCCTTAGAAATAAAAGCATTCCATTCCTTAAGCCATAAGAATGATTTAGAAAGACAAAGTTCGGAAGCCGGTTTGAGCCGTTTGTGAATATGCAGCCTTACAAGTTCCAGCTTGAGGCAGGGAAAACACCATAAGATTGGCGAAAGCCGATTAAAAAAAATATGTGTACACAATAAATAGCCATCCTTCTGCGAAGCGAGGACCGAGAGACAAAATAATACTGTGCGGTCCCACTTGCTAAAAATGCACCGGACGGAAGAAGAGTTTTGCAGCAGCTGCGGAGATCAGAGGTGATCAGAGAGGACGCATTTAAACGTTTTATTGTGCATAAACGATTTCCTTCAGTAGCATAGAATTAATCATTTGTTCGAACGAACAGATTTGAAGGTTTTTGTCTTTCAAAATACCGATCCACCCAGGGGTTTAAAACTCCAGGTATAAATTCCCTAAAGATTAATTTTAAAGACTTACACGAGCTTTAAACTACTTTAAATCATCTCGCGATAATAATAATCAATCAAAATGGGGAAATTTTTCATACAAAATTGTATATTGGGACCTACAAAATATTTCGTGTGAAGGTTAGGAACAAGTTAATGAACATTTTAATTGAGAGACAATCGGTCCAAGAAATCATTTGACAACTGTCATCGCTTGCCAGGTGGACTTTTAATTTTTACTTTAAGTTTAACAAGTCCCTTTGGGTAGGGGTTACAATGGCCGCATTCCATTGCCCGTTAGATGACTAGCGGCATGTAAAAAAAATTGCATTTTACAAAAAGTGGTGAAATATCAACTTTTTTTTTATATGGAGTTTGACATGCCGCTAGTCATCTAGAGGTTGGAACGCGGCCAATATACCCCAATAAAGCAATGTCTGTTGTAAAAAGTGACTTAAATCCTCGTCTTGACTTTAACTTTAAACAAATCTAACAAAAGTATAAGGGTCTAGGTGGTACACGCGAGAGTTCTTTTGACAAGATTCTAAAGCCCCAACCAACAGACTGTTAAAAATTCCGCAATACTAAAACACAATATTGAACTACCTCTAGCAACCAAGAAGTCGATATCCCTACAGAAGACAAGTTGTCTGTCAAATATGCCTCATTGGAAAAGACTAGGAAAAGATAGACTTTGGCATTCAACAGAGGGTCATTTTATGACCTCACTTAGAAAGTCTCTCAAGATATTTCTGCTAAAATGTTGCAATAATGTTCCGTCTGAATATGTCGTCAAATATTGAACTTTTGGAATTCGAAAACAACTCGGGGAAATCATTAATAAATAAGAGGAAAAGAAAAGGCCCCAGGTGGCTTCCCTGAGGGACTCCATATGTTACATAAACTGTAGATGAAACAGTCCATAAGACGAGCATATCAACTGAATATTATGAACTTTGAGAATAGGAACGAATCTACCATAGAAAGTTGGAGTGAAGCTCAAGCCTTTTCTAGTTTGAAAGTTTAGGGACAAAGGCTGTCGAAAGCTCCAGTAAAGTCAGCATAAATTACATCACATTTTAGACATATTTCAAAGTTATTCAGGACACTGTGACAGAAGATTGAGAGATGTGTAGAGGTAGATCTATCAGCCGCAAATTTTAAGAGAGGTGTAAGTTTGTAATAGTTTTTTTTTTAAATAGCTCAGGGATGGTTGACATTTTGCAAATTGGGCCATCATAAAAATATCGTTCCTCGATCTAGATTTATGAATAGGTGTTTTAAGCCCATAAAGAAGTTCCAGTCTTATAACATAAGATAAAGACTACACAGAGAGGCGCAGAAAGCGCATAGGAATACTTTTGAATTGAAATTGGCGGGGTGCCATCGAAGTCATAGTCGACATTCTGTATTGCGAAACGTTCAAATGTTTTCGTTTGCACGAATGATGACGAAAACGTTTGAACGTTTCGCCTTAATGAATGCCGACCCAGGATTTTTATCTTATTTTACTAAGAAAAGGCCATACTGAACTTGGAAACTTTAAGCTACCATAATTTGAGACTCTACGTCGGATATATAGAGACATGTGGTCAATGAACATATTACAAAACTGGTTAAAAGGTTCAAAAAAGACACTTTGCTACGATTTCTGCTGTCGACAAAGCTCCAAAACCGATTACTCCAGTCTTCAAATTGGATTTAGCAGAAAAAATATACCGCCTAAAGAGGTTTTTAGTAAAAACATCGAACTCCTTTTAAAACCTTGGATAAATGAATAAGGGTCCCGGATCAATCTTTGCATAAATAAACAAAAATGCTTTCGAACTAGAATTTCTTCTTTTCTGACTTGTTAACCCCACAAAACTAAAAGGACATATGTCGGCTTAAAAAAAATTCAAAATACCAAAAAAAATATACAAAATAGAATTCAAACAAATATTGATACAAAAAATTAAATAAAAGGAAATAAAAATCACTCACCTTTTTTACAATCAACTTCATCGGTACCATCACGACAATCAACATTACCATTGCACTTGTACGCAAGGGGCAGACATGAGTTATCACATTTAAATTCGTTAACAGTGCATTCTAGATTCGAAGAGAAAGGATGTTTATTTTTGTTTTAGTATCTCTGAGTGTGAGTGTGGAAATTTTGTTTATGAAAAACTATTCGCTATATGGAGTTGATGTTGAAATTGTTTTTTTTTTTTTTTTAATTACAATAAATGGCGATGCAATTATGTACTATCTACGTGTTGTGAAAAATTCGAGTGTCAATTGTGTCTCTTTGAATTAAGTGTTTAAGTTTTGTATTAGTTTTTCTATGTTTAAGTGTAAGTTTAACGAATTTATGTCTAAGTGATTATTTACAGGTGGATTTAATTTACAAATATTTAGAGCAACTATTTAAGTAATTGCTCTAGGGAGGAGACAACGCGAACGATCTTCGTTTTTAACAAGTTTTTTTTTTTAAATTGTTAAATAAAAACAGTAAATAAAATATTAATAATCAACAAAACAATAAAGTAACTACCCTGCACAAAATCCCCAGGGCAGTCGGCCTCATCTTCTCCGTCGGGACAATCTTCTCTACCGTCGCACAGCTGGTCTTCGCAAATCGATCTGCCACTTTCGTAGCAACGGAACGTGGTATCACCGCGGCAATTAAGTTCGTTTTCGTCTTCTCTATTGTATACCGGGCTGAAGATCTCGCCACCTCCAGATGGATACTCGGTATTGGCTTCGGTATCGGCCTCGTTGACATTATTGCTGTCATAGGGGTTTTCGCCAGCATTGTAACCACCATCAGGTACTCTGTTATCATAGTCAGTATTTTCATCGCCAGTTCTGTCGTCAGGCTCACTCGTTGACGGCTGAATGGTGGCCGGAATAATTTCCGGTTCTGGGTTGCGGGGTTCTTCTTTTGGTTTGGAGAAAAATAAAATTGTAAGTTGACAGCATACATTTGGCTATCTAGCAAACGTTTGTAGTTTTATTTGCTACGGGACAACACAAGGGGATGATAGCAATTTATGTAATGATATAGCGATGATGAGACTGTACTGATTTTGTCTTCCATTGAATATTAAGCCAGGTGAAGACACGGTCCATACAGATGAGAAAGGGAAATAGCTCAGCGTCACCTTGGAAATTTGGCTTAAACAACACAACACATATAACATTTAGGACTAAGCGGGGAGGAAAGTAGACGACGCGACGTCTTTATGGTTCAAAATAGGGTCACAAATGAAGCACACACAGATGTAGGACTTAAGCGATATAACACACAATTACGGACAGTACAATAAGAGGTTCTTACAGGTATATTCTTAAATACACATGTAGTTTTATGTTGTTAGTTTTAAAGTTCATATTAAATATTCGTAAGCTTAAGAAGCACCGCCACCTACAACCAGCGAGGAAACAGGTTTGCCGCCTTGGACTTTAAACCTTTTCGTCTAGTATTGATAATATCATTAATTTCTTCTGTCAAAAAATTATTGTACACAACTTGCACCATTTTGTTTTTAAATTTAAGACATATAATTTTAGAAAAAAAGTTTAAAAGGTATTATACAAAAAGAGACTCTATATATACAGGATTTTTGCATATCAGGTTTGCAAACCTAACTAATGAAAAGAGATTTCATGAATCTATTCAACTATCCAATTTAACCAGACATCCCATATAAAAATTCCAACGCAGAAAACCTAAATTTCCCTTTTATTCCCACACGGGTTTTTTCATTGTTAATTTTTGTTGAAAATTGTTTTAAATTTATTCGTCTATTTTTACTAAATGTTACCCAGATGTATGTTAAAATATAAATAGCTGACCTGTGCTCGCTTCGCTTTGATAGCCTTCCCCTTATCGAGTTAAAAATCCAACAAGTAAGATTGCAAAATAACCTCTAATTTCTAAAAATCTTTGTGAACAATTGAGCTTTTAAATAAAAGAAAATCTATTCCAACCGGGTCGAGGAAATTCTTGTAGATAAAAACACACTATCAAAATAAATCTAGATGCATGTACCGATAAAACATGTCCTATTGCGACATTTGGAAGTTAAACCTACTGCCTACTTGAGCAAATGTCCTATATAAAAATTGCAACTTGAAGGTGCGCCGAGGACTGAAAAAGATTGTGAATCACTGGTGTAGTGTATTCCCATTTCTATAAAAGAAAAAGTGTAGGTACCCTTTTAAATTAAATACCGAAAATTCCCTTTTTCCCCTCTTCCACTTTCCAAATCGAAAATAACCTGAAAAAGCTGAAATTCCCACGATATGGTATCACTGGGTTAATCCGATATCACAACCCTTTTTCAATGAACTTGAAACAAAATATTGCGATATCTGAAAGGCGAAAACACTCACTGACTTTGGGTGCATTCACCACTGGCATTTGCCATTTTAGCAACATTTGACAAATTATCAATCAACTAGAAAGAGACGAAGAGGCGAAGGTTTTATATATTTGCGGTTAGTGTCAGTTTTCATTGATCAAGACTGAATTTAATAAAATGTTTTTTTGGGGTACTGGGTACTCCCTTTGGCAGCTGTCAGACTAAGTAAGCTTTGAAGTTTGAGGTTAAGCGTGAAACGGGCAAAACGTTTTTTTTTACTGACTTTTGCAGCGTTTGTGGTACACCAAAATGTGTAGACGACAGTGAGGTCGCATTAAATACTCTCATTCCTGTAGAATACAGATTTTACTGTCAAATTTGACAAGCATCCGTCAGTTAATGGCATTTCTTTTCAAATGGGGACGTTCAAGAACCTAGTTTAATAAGTCTGACGTTTTGTAGTTTTTGTTACGATTGGACAGTTTCTTAAGTTGACGTTTAATGAATGGGTAGCCAAAGAAGTCAGGAATGGGCACATTAAAAAATCTAGTTATCTTAAGTGGACTTGATTTGTCTGGATAAGATGTAAATGTGTGGATAAGATGTAATCTGAACGAAAAAAAATAGATTGGTCGGGAACGGCACTTTTTCTACGTCATCTACATATGCGAACTGTCCACTTAGTACTCAGTTCCGAATTTCTTGACTAGACTCGTTGGCTTCATAAATGTCAACTAAAACAGCTGCTCATATGACCGATTTCAGCCAATCAAAACAGAAACGCATCTAATCAGACAGCTGTCAGGCTTACTAAGCTAGATACTTGAACGTCCCCAATTTCGTGACTATGTATCAAGCTGACAGTTCGCATATTTGGATGACATACAAAAAGTGACGTTGCCGACCAGTCTCGTTTCTATATTCTGGTGCCTCTAGTTCAGACCAATTCAATCTCTCAGATTTGTCAGTCTTGCAGTACCAAGAATAAAATGTCAGTTGTTAAAATGACTGGAGCATTTTAAAAATGAGATAAGTCACGCCTTATCCACTTTTGTGAATTTACCATGATTAGGTAGCAGATATCTTGTCTTATTTATTTCTCCTTTTAACAATCTGTCATTCATTCACAATAAGTAATAGCAAAGGCATTCCAAGCTGCGATGGTGATCACTTTTTAGTAACTAAAGCGTTAAGAGTTGTGACGGTTCAAAAAAACCGAAATAAATTAACTGAATTAACAACATTTTATCACGGATTTGTTTCACTGTCAATGGCTGTCAACACATACAACTTTGCATCTTGCTTCCTTCCACAAGTTGTTGCTGTTGAGCTCGCATAGATGTATTTTAACTATGACACTAGTAACAAAATCTGTCCCAAGTAAGAAAAAGCAACTTAATGAAGAATCCCTGTGAACCACAAAATAGTCACAAAAATGTGAACTATGGGGTAAAATTTTTTTGCAAGTCATAATTACAGATACAGTAGCCAGATTCTAAAAAATAAATGTCATGTATTTAAGATGATCATAAATCATGCCTTTTTATTGACTATTTTCTGTGTCGAAAATTGGGATGAATACGGCGCTTAGTACATAATAGCTTATAGTTCTTTTATCCACAGGTATGTCAAAAAACGTGACATATCTGTCAAGCTAACAGGCAGTCAACAATATATTGTGACGGCTATAATACTGAGAGTGTCACTGTTTTGAGATTTGTATAGAAATATTGACTGCAGTGTTGCCATAAGTATCTCTTTCTCTTTTTCTGCTGGCAAGTTCGTAAATGTCACTTAGAAGACATGTCGTGTATTTAAACGTTCTCTTCTAAAAAAGCTATGACACACGATCCTGTCTAAAAAAAAAAAAAGTTTAAAGCTAGTAGAAATCTACCCTTCTTTTCTCAACTGACATTTATGTCTCACTCACGGCTTTTATGCCCAAGAGAGCGTACAGTCCTGACCTTTGGAATCGTGACATATTGATAGAGTCTGAAATAAAGGCTGCTTTAAAATTCTTGGTCATACCTATTTACCTCTTAGGTACGCACAAACAAATAACTGACTTGCAATTCGATTACTTAAGTTAATAAAAAGAACTCGAAAATTACACCCTTTTCCTTGTCGTAAGCTAAAAATCTATCGAGCGGTTTTAAGAGACTTTTTCGGAATCTTTTCGAACTTCTGCTAGCGAGAATATTTTTTGGTCCAACGCTCTCAGTGTGGATTACTATGGAAAGCAATTTGCAGCAACAAAGTTATTAACCGGCGACTTGATAATGAAAAGGAACTTTTTTCGTGTTCGACGAAATACAGAGAATGAAGCTGCTAATATTGAAGAGGATTCTGTGGGAATTTTTAGTCGAAAAAATTACTTTTCCTCGATCAACACACAATCGAAAAGCAAAAATACCTTCACAGGTAATCTTAAAATCTAGTTTTTGTAGACGACCTTACATTTTGTATACCCACAGTTATTAAAACCGCTGATTGAATCCGAATTCCCAACGCCTATTTGACAAGAAATATTACGTCCTCTATGGTGCAGTAGTTATAGCCACCTAAACTTAAAATTTTCTGTATGAGTGGCTCCCTTTGAGCTTTATTGGAGCGACTTCCTCATAGCACAATTCACTCTTGGAGAAATAACTATAACAAAGTGCAAGACTTATCTGAGACGTATCCATCGTCTCGAAGGCTGGCACTACAAATTCAGCCCCACAAATCTAACTTACTTACAGTGCACGCTAAGGACGAATATTTGTTTTTACAAGTCACAAAACTACGTTAGAAAAATATACAAAGGCGTTAGTCACTTCTCAGTTACGACGTGCAATACCCTAGGTTAGTAGAACGAATTTACAATCACGTGCCCACTTGTTAGTAAACCATACAAAAGTTTAGTCTCTCCCAATCAGAGCAAACAAAAAAAAATACCTTCTTCCGGGCAACCAAACTCATCGGTCCGGTCTGAACAATCCGCGTAAGAATCGCACACCTGATAGCACTGAATAACCACACCATCACCACACCTAAACCCACGCTCTGGATTGGCTTTACAATCGTAGGGCTCTTCCCCGTTATTACCATCTTCCCCGCGGGGATCCGATTCAGGAGCAGGGTTCTCGTAGTCGTTATCAATTGGAGCAATGGGCTCAGGCTTCGTATCCGTATCCGAGCCGTAAGTACTGTCGTAGTCGTTATCAGTTATTGGCGAGCCGGTAGAAGTCGGTGGGCTCTGTGTCGACGATGAGTTCACAAAGTAAACATTATCCTTGACTGGCGGAACATTATTTATATCTGTCGAGGAGTCGGACCACGGAGGAATCATGAAATGAAAATTTCTTTCTACCAAAACCAACACTTACCACTAATATGACGGTAGACGTAGTTGTCGTCCAGCTCGGCGCCGACAGAGCCGATCTTCGAATACTTCGAAATATGCTGCGACAGGTAGGGACCGAACTCATCGCCCAACTTGCCAGTGATTTCCAGTTGTACCGTCACATGGACCTTGAAGGGGTCATTTGTCCGACTAGAGGAGACAAACCAAAGTTAAAGACCTGCACGCGCTTGAGTGGAATTTTCAACTTACGAAACATCGATGAGACTGACTTTGATGGTGTCGTCCTCGTCAACGGTCTCACTCCAGTCGTTGAACAAGTCACGGAAGCCAACTTCCATTTCGCGGTGCAGCTCCATGAATTCATTGCTGTCCTTGTTGCGCAACTCATCGGACCATATCTCGGTCGCGATGAAATTTACTCGATCTGCGGAAAGTAAAACAAAAGTTAGAAGGTTGGTTCATTTTGCAATTGGACACAACTTACAGTAGGAGATTTCGTTGGCCGACTCGTTGTCAACGTCGACAGCGTATTCCTCGGCGGAACCCTCATAGTCATCGTCGTAGGTGTCTTGACGCTTGGACCGCTGCTCGTGGGCACTCCTAAGCCTGGCTGATTTTTGTGCTCTATTCGGTTGGGCGAGGGCTGCTCGCCGCTTTTCTCCATTCTCAGTTGTTGTGGCACGTCGCCGATGGAGCTTCTTCTTAGGAACTACAGCTGACTTTGCGGCTCTGTGCTTTTGGGCATTTCCCTCAGAACTGCCAAGCAGGCGATTCAACTCACGTCGAACGCGTTTCACGCTCTTCATCAGCCAGCCGTCGCTACTTGCGTCTGCCTCGTCGTCGGCATTATCCGCACCGACAGTTGGGCTGCTGTCCTCTTCGATGTCGTCGACGGGCTGTAGCTCATCCTCGAGCAGATCGTATATGTCCAGCAGGTCGTCGTTTTTGTTGGCAGTTTGCTGGGTTTTCGTTGTAGTTCGCCACCGGTCGGCCGGCTTTGTGTTGCCAATATCAGCGTCGGTTAGTTCGTCGAATATTAAATCTGAATTTGAATCGATTTGCTGGAAAAGTCAAAATTGGAAATTAGTAAACAATGAATATAAATAGTAAGGTGAGTGTTAAAGAGTGTGTACATATAATTGCGAACGGAATGGAGTTCCTTAGGATGGCAAAACAAAGTGCACTGAACCTGAACACTGCATCAATGAAAATATGACTTAAAGGTTGTGAATCTACGCAAGTGACTTGTGCAGAAGCTGCAGGGAGGTAGAATTTATGTTTGTAACCAAATATCCACTCAACCAACTATTTTTCGAAGCTAAATGCATACGATGCTGGGTATCCATCTGCGAGTTAAATTTTAAAGACAACCTTTGACTGCATAACCGTCGCTAGAGGAACTTATCGTCATCGGCAGCATGGCGCATATCCGCTTAGAAAGCTTTTTAATTCAATCTACGAAGTGAAAATTTCCCTAAGCTTTTTCGAACAAAGCTTCTAATAAAACTGTAGAAAAAGGGAATTTCTCTTGTAACCGAATTTAGTTCGAAAGCTATTCTATCCCTGACAACAACCAGTAATTCTGAATAAATTTAGATGGAAATGTTTCCCTTCTCAGCAATGCAAATCAGATTACTGAATAGAAAACATTCGAGGGAACATTTATTCCCGATAGAGCTGATGATGAAAAAAGGTTTGAAGCAAGAATATGAAGGGAAATTTCGAAGAAAATATGAAAAGGCAAATGAAATGAGCTTTACAACAACAATATTCGGCCACATGCGTGAAATTGTTGTCGTATTTCCTGCCTCAAATCTTAAAAGGATCTGCTAGGATGTCCCTCTTTTTGGTGGCCAAGGTGGCCGAATATAGGAAAAATGTGTTTTTTGTTTCAACTCTTAAGAAATATTAAATCAACAATTTAAAAAGAAAACCATAATATCAAAAACTTAACAATTCAAACTTCAATGACAAGTTTTGTATTAAAATGCGTTAAGGGGCCGGCAATTGCCAACTCTACCCTACACGCTTAAAAGTACTGAGCGCATTTTATCGTTTAAATCAAATTGGTTACAAAATTATTAAACTATAGATTTTCGGTACGCTAAAGTTGGACAGGGGAGAGCTAGAAAAAGAGGGAATAACTACCCTTCTATAAGAATGACCATTAAGAAATTAATTTCGGCTGGTTTGGTAGAGGAAGACGGGGTTAAAAGTAACAGGGCTAAGTTGCTACAAAAGAGTTCCCCTTTAAATAAAGAGTCGCGTGAAAGAGAAAAGTGTTGGTCTTCTCCAAAGCAGACGACGTGTCTACAGGCTTTGTATAGATAGTCGTTTGGAGCCGTACTGTGTGAGGTCCGGAAAATTGGAAGGTTTGTGCCTTTTTTTGTCCTTTTGGTATTGCTTTTCACACGCAAGAAATACAATCCCGGTAGTTTTTTTATAGCTAGCTATGGGATTATCTTTTTGTGAATTTTGTGCATAGACAGGGTGGGCCAAAAACGAGTTTATTTTTAAAAATGCAATAAAATTAACAAAATTAAATTTTTGTATTAGGGATTTATTAGTAAGAGCAAACATTCCCATTAATTATGGAACAAAGCGGATGGTCGCGCGTCTTTAATTGCTGAGTCAATTGGACCTTGCAAGGGAATAGTCCGAGATCTTTGTGCAGAATTATCCTCAGGCTAGTGCGTGAAATGTTGAGCTGTTGAGATTGATGTTCGTGAATTGAGTCTCACACGCTCGGCTTGTTGTCCACTAGCATACCAGTCTCACGAACTTTTGCGCAAATTTCCGTACAGCAGGCGGGGTGGGTGCTTCATTTCGACCAAAACTTCCTTTCAAAAAACGCACTGTTGTGGCTACACAGCAAACTCACTTTGGAAATAAGTTTTCAATATTTTTCAATGTTGTTGAAGCGTAAAGCGACTCATTTCGTTCTGCGAAGGGTATAATACTGACTTTCTGTCAAGATTTCGAGCGGGAAACAACTGCCAGTGTCAAAAACAACCTATGATTTAAAAAGAAACCACTGGATGGCACACCATGAGCTTTGTGCGGATTCCGATTTTTTTGTTTGTTTGTATTTCATGGCCGGGCTAACATGGAGTGGAGAATGGATCATTTGTCCCAGAGGATGTAAGGCCTTGCTCAAAGGCAGGTCCAAGAAAGAGAACGGTTCCGCGGAGAGTAAGAAAATCCGCCATTTAAGCCGATACTCCATCAGAGAAACGAGCGTTTTTTGAGGAACAAAGAAAAGCGTAGCCCGAAAGTTCGCCAGGACCAAATCAAAAAGCAGGTGAAGTAAATCATGTTAGTCTCTTGAGTTTTTTTTGAAAAGTTAATTGTGATTTTTTCTCATTTTCTTTCAATAAATTTTCTTAAAAACAGTTTTTTTTTAACAGACGATATTTTAAAAATTGTTCAGCAGGCTTTATTGGACTTTTTTTCTGTGAATTTTGGAGCCCTAACGTAGCTGTTTCTTTAAAAATAGGTTGGGCTGAGTCATTTGCAAAATCTAAGAAGCAGATTCAAATTAAGTCGAAAGTGTAACTTCCAGCCCCGTTTTCTCCTGCTAGTGATAACGACTCTGGTCGACTGGATTTGGTTGTTGATGTCGCGTTTACAACGTGAGGTATAAATCGAAATGTCAACTGAGGAGGAGGACTCAGTCGAAAAATATCTTCCAAATAAATAGTTTTCTGGAAGGACGGGTCGAAGTTGAAATGGAAAAAACAAACTGTGCGTGACTTGCAAGGCCATGATTTAAATCATGTAACATCGTTCAAATGTCCCTCGGGACGGGACCGAGTGGTCCAATTTATAATTCGTAATACTAATAATCATTTTTAGTGTCCAGGCTAAATTTTTCGATCTCACAATTGTGATATTTTCCATAAAAAAATTTCATATTGTGGCCTACAAAATATTTAGTGTGAAGGTTAAAAATGATTTTTAGTTACGCCCAATGACTTTGCCGCATAGAGCCGTCTGAATTTAAGGGATGGTGTTGGTTATGTTGGCTTGGGGGCTTTTGGCATAGACCTGCGACTTTAGGAAAAAAACCGGACGATCTTGATGGGTAATTCTCGTTGCCTCAGCGAGAGATAACCATACCCTCAAATCCTTCATAAAGAATATACATCGTGGCAATTGCTGTGTGGCACGCGTAGACCCGTCCTGCTGAAATCACATGTCGCTTAGCTCCATATAGTTCAATTTGGGCTTAAAGAACCAATGTAAGCTCGCTGTTGATGCTGAAGGCCGCACGTCATTTTTGAAAAGTACGGACAGATGACACCGCCGCCGGCCGGCACAAATTCGACACAAAACAAAAACAATTGGTGGAGGTGGTGAGCTCCGCGTGTGTTTGGCTTCGTTATATAGATATATACCGCAATTTTGCTTGTCAACGTATCTATTTTTGAAAAGATACGCCTCGTCGCTGACGACGATTTTCTGACTACAACTGGGGTCCTCCTCCAAACGGTCCGAAGCCCAGTCAGCGAACTAAAGGGGTTTTCTATTGCTATTAACTTCCAGGCATTATGAGTTAGTTGGATACTGCATGGGGATACAAAATTCCACAAGTTGAAGTCTGTAA
Source organism: Cheilosia impressa (assembly GCA_948293265.1). Taxonomy (NCBI): domain Eukaryota; kingdom Metazoa; phylum Arthropoda; class Insecta; order Diptera; family Syrphidae; genus Cheilosia; species Cheilosia impressa. The sequence continues at coordinate 7,247,923 of OX411882.1, forward strand.
AAGGGCGACTTCTTGTGTACAGCAAGGAATCGACTGCCTCGAGTTCTCCTACAAACTTTCACGGACCGCGGCAATGTTATCGGCCGATCTGACACTGCTTCCTCGGACCGGTATTGGCTAATTGTTTATAGAACATTTTGTCTCGAGTTTAGCCACCAAACGTTGGAGGGTCCACTTTGAAGGGCCACCACGTCTGCGTTTGAAATTCTGGTGACTTTGCATATAAAAAAAAAACTGAATAATAAAACACCCAATTAGACAGACGCCAGCAAAACAACATGGCCGCCACAGGCTAACCATCGATCTATCCCAATTGAAAACCTCTTAAGCATGTTTACATCTTGGCTTTGCCAAAGGCAGTTAAATGCGCATTCGTCAAAATTTACTATGCTCATTCATTTATTGCCTTCTGCGTGGACTTACCCATCGCTTCTTTAGTGAACTCTTTTCAGCAAAATACTCCACAATGCTATTTAAGCAAAAAAAATATATAAAATAAAAACAGAGGCTTCCACCAGTGCAATTTCTGAACTTTAGCTATCACAATTTTGGACACAATCCAAGCCAGTTGGCGTACCATCGCCTTTACAGTGCACACCCACGCATCTCTGCCATTTAAAAAAAAAAACTCAAGAAAATCTAAAATAGGACAAACAAATATTTGAAGTAAATCTAAAGATCAACTAAATTCGGCGGCACAGTTACACCCGGGCAAGTATGAAGATGAAGAGTCGCACTGAAGAAACAAAAAATCGTCATGCTAATTCCTTTTCAATGTTTTACCGGCAAAAACATTCCGCCGGTACACCCAGCGGTATTCCTCTTAATTGATTTGGGATTACGTAATATTTCTGCATGAATTGCTTCTTTTCGTATTTTCCTTTTATATACACTTTGACAGGTTTATAGTTTCATAATTGACCGCGGGTCTGGGGCAATGTACTTTTGGACATTTTTATTGAATGAATTACTGGCAGAGCTGTGATTTAGTTGCCATTTGGTCAATGAATATAGTTTATTGCGAAAAAGAATGTTAGGTATTGCTAAAAGTGTTTATGGAAACATTAAAGAAAAAGGTTAATACACCGTCGTGTGAAGGTAAGCCCGTGGTTGGTTTGAATTTTCAAAAAGTCTCTGGTTAGACTGGACGGAAGTCAATTATGTCACATAAAAGAGGAAATCACGAGCGTTGTCTGTTTTGAAAAAAGTCACCCAGCTGACAGTTTTAGAGAGGTTAATGTTGGATGGCTGAGCTGGGTATAGGTCCGAGTATCTTTGGCGGAACGTTTACCTTTTAAATTTAGTATTCATAACTTTATATTGACACCGAGAACATCTGCGGATGTTTCCAGATATTCAGATTTATTGTCTTTGGAAAAATTCCGACAAATCGCCATCCAATCCGATTTGCTTTTAGGAAGAATTTATAGCAATTTGAACGTCTTAAATTAAGTCCACTGTTTCAAGTCTTTGGAACCTTAAGATTGAAAAAAAACTCGTTCTATCGTCGACTACTTCTCCGCTGAACTCGATGCAGGAATGCAGTATTTTTGTAATCATTTTTGTCAGTGACAAAACTGGAATCTTCTATACAGTCTGTTTTTGAAACTATATCTGAAATGCTACATTTAAGCGGTTCAACTTGTCAGACAGAAGAACCAATGCATATCGCCTATCAGTGCAAATGACAATCGCTGCGAAATCAACTGATGGGCACTCACAAGTGTGGTCTTAGGTCGAGCGGGTCCACAACCGTCTTCAACTAAATAGCCAACAGCTACCTGGTTAGAGTGTTGAACTTCTGAGCCAGTAGTCTTAGGATTTTTTTTCCGCGGGGTGAGCTCTTGCGATCGTCCGACAAGCATTTGAGACATTTTTTGCGTCTATATTTTTTTTCAACATATGACACCCACCATTTGTTTTTCGATTTAAAGACAGCCCATGCTACAGCTTTAACAGAGGCCTAGGCCAGTTTTGCCAACAATGCCAAATTTGTCAGGCTGTGCCGAATAATGACGAAGAATCATAGCTGTAATCCATTAAACGATCAGAAATAACATCAAGGAAACCTTTGGCATCAAAAACGGATATAGATAAGTTGATATTCTAATAGGAGACTTCTTCGACAACATATTTGATGAAGTTGAGAAAGTTGGTCACAGTTTTTTCGACAGTCTGTGCAAGTAAGCAAATTTTAAAACAGAAGAGGGAGCATAGGTTTGGTCTTGAATGAGGACAAAGCCAAGTAGGTATACATGTACAAAGAAGGGACACCGAATATCTACAAATCGGGAAGAAAGTCCCAATAGACAGCCACAACTTTGAGGTAGGTAGGGAATTTATCCGCCTTCAACTTGGAAAACGACATCACCTCAGAAATCAAGCGAAGAAATAAACTCTTTCAATCTCTTTTAATCTAAGAAGGGCATGGAGTTGAAAGGCCGTGTTACTACATCAAAATGGATCTACATTGATCCAATTATAATAATACAAATATTTTATCATTTGCACGTGTTGTTGAACGCTATGTCCATCCCTGGTAATTTGGCAAAACAGAGTAAATAAATGACAGCCAAATTTACAGATGTAGCTTCAACAATATGGCCGCTATCAACTGTCTAAAATCGGTCCCGATTGGACCCTTTATAAGAAGCACGTATATCAACAAATGCGTTTAAAGACATCCTTGGTCATTTTGAGCGTAAAACGGGCAAGTTTCGATTGCGTTGCCAGGATTTGGAGGAGATTTAACGACGAACTCTATCACCAACATTAACTTTGTGCCAATCAGTTGTAAAACTAGGCTAAGCGATGAAGAGTTATCGATCTTAGGTATCTTCGATTTCAACCCGGTTTAACAAAAACACAGTAGAAGAAAGACTTTGCCTTAGGTGGCTGGAGGCTCTTAGTCAAAGACAACTTTGATAGAACGACGCGGACACCTACTTACCTTAGCTGGAAGGGCAAATTAAACAGGTTTGCAGATATCGGATTTGGATCTCCTTTACTTTATTAAGAACTTCTAACTGCTTTCTAAGTCGACGACTCTAAAAACTTCATGGGTTTTATTACTTTTTTTTCATTTTTGAGACTCCCTTCCAAAAGAGACTTAGAATCAATCACCGAGTGGATGTGCGCGATTCGTTCCCTTCACACAATGAACTAGAACCTAACGTAACCTAAAGCCAAAGACTGCTAAAACTGGAGAGACGTTTGCTGACATATTTTGCTTGCTCACTTTTACTCATTTTTTTCTCCTTAAAAGCAAGACTGCGTGTTCGCCCAAATTCGCACATAAATAAATAAGAACAACCCAACCGACAGTTGTGGCATGCAAGTCTGGAAGAACAAACTCACATTGAAATCAACAGGAGTCGAAAAACTGAAAATCACATTCATAGTCTTGGAGTAAGCAATTACCAAGTTGGGCTAAGAAGACAAAATTTATGGCGGAAACTATAGACGAAGGCGACTTTGTTGCAAAAGGAGTTTCGAAGCCTGTAAAATTGAGTTTAAAAAGCAAGAGAATGCGGATAAGAGAGAGTATTGGGAATAGTACAAAACCTTGGGGTACCCCTAAAATAAAAATCATATCGCTTCGTATATAATCACAACATCCACCTATTTGTAACCTAGTCCTAAGGTAGGATCTAAACCCAGTTAACCAAGTTTTTGCTTTTTCGAATTTTTGCAATAAAATAGTGCGGCAACCAACTATGTTACACAGTTTAGAGGTCTCAATGAACAGTACCTACAATTTTGTTACTATTAAGGGTTGTAATTATTTTTCCACAAAACTGTAGTAGTACACCTTGGTTGATTTTCTCTTCTTTTTTTTAAGGCCAAGTTCCATTGCATTACAAAACTTAAGCAGGTACCTTATTGTGAAATAACGCAATCACCTTCTTACAAGTCTTTGAAAGAACTAACTTGTAACTGAAAGAAGCCTACTGTTGATTTTACAGCAGAATCCTTTTTGAAATGACTATACCATATCAGCACAACTGAGCTCTTTTGAAACCGCTCTAAAATATGCAGTAATTTCTGCGAAATTTATTAGAAACACCATCAGAACGACATGAATTAGTATTTTCTATAGCCGCGAAAAGTTTTAAAACTTCAAAGTGGGTTATAGAGGTTAAGATATAAAACTGGTACAAAAATTGAATGACACAAATCCAACCAGTAGTCGAATAAATACGCCAAGAGGGTCGGACCAGGACATGGTTGGTGCAAACTATTTCATAAATCGCTGTTCATTTACAGCTTCGAATCGAATAACAGTCGGTTGTATTTGTAACAGAAATTTTGTGTAGCGTGTAACGAACCCAACATTTTTAGCACAACCTTCAGCCGAATGAAGTCTAAAGTGGTCGTAGCTAGTACACAGATTTTTTGTAGGAGCTTTTAAGACTCAGATTTCCAAGGTTATGAGTACATTCTGCTATTCTGATTCTAAAAAGCCTTATTTCTATGTCTTATTATGTCTTTTTTTTTGTATTACTTCTTTGTTTGTTTTATAGCATTTCGGTTTTAGTTTGCCTTAACTTTGTTGAAGAAGGTGTGCACACGCAAGGCTCAAGCCATTTAGAAGAACTTTTCGAATGCAACTTAGAGGAAATGAGGAACCACTAAGGGAAACAATTAACATCAAATGAGAAGCAGAAGCATCAGTACAAAATTACAAAATTAGACACCTACCCTAAACTCACAAATAAAACTGCGTTTGAGCTTTCTAGTTAATTTCCTGACACCACTGTTATGACCTGACATTGCAGGAGCTATCGGAAATGTTAAACAAAAACTGAGTCATTTTGAATAACTTGATCATTTCTCACACACATAAACTGAAAGAACCTATTTGAAACCTTCTATAAATTTGGTTTAGACATCTAACTGGGACAACTCTAGCAAGGTCTTTCATTAATCTTGCTAAATTTGTCCAAATTTCAAAAAGCTTCAAACAATTTCGAAAGTCTGTTCAATCATTACCAGGAACTAAGTTTACCTGACCGAATCTTAGGTATTGCCTACCTTAGTCCCGCTTATATTTCGCAAAAGTGTTTTTTTTTTATACAACGACTACACATATTCCAAATTTTACAACTTTAGCCCTGAGAATTAAAGTAAGAAGTGTTCTATTTTTTGTATGGGAGAGATGCCACGCCCTTTCTTCCCTGTGTAGAATGTTTCCAACAAGCAATAAAAGCCTATTTACCAAATTTCAAGGCTAAAGCCATAGTAATAGACACGATAAACTCTTATAACTTATAAATTTGTTGATTGCATCAACTTTTGGTGTGATTTCAGGTTCTCCTAGTACCCGCCCGTATGAAGCAAATGGCGCTAAAAGCAGATTATAGTATGTGCCATGAACCCATCCACCAGAAAGGTGACAATATGAACTTTTTCCGCAACACTGCTCGGAGGGGATGGCCATAAATCTATCAACCCGTCAAAGAGTGTTATAACTTTTGCAAAAGGCGGCATCTGTTTTGATATTTTTGAAGCAACGCGCCGTAGTTCACCCTTAGACATTGTGACTACTTTTTGTTGGGAAAATTAGTCAGCGACTTTGTCGGAACGTGGATTTCCGAGCAAATTTTCCTGCCGTCCTTCATCTTCTGACCTAACAATATAAGACGTTTAAAAGCTTGCCTCGAACAGATTGCAACAAAACGTGATAGTAGAGGCCTCGTAGTACTCTTTCCGACGAGAATATCACCACAGACGACGTGCCACAAGCAAATGTCCATTAAACGTTCATTTCTGCAGCGAATTTTATAGAAAGACTTGAAGTTGAACCCTAACAAAGATCAAAAGTTATTCAGTTACTGCCTACAGACCGCATATCTCGTCTAAACTAGGTTCAGGATCTACTGAACCTCCACGAAGAATTTAAGTAAAAAAATTATCATTAATGATGGGGCACATTTAAATCTGAACAAATTATGTAGATCGACAGAATTTTTGGACTTTTGGGGCACTGTATCCTTCACAAAAATCGGATTTCAAATTACGCTCAAAGTTATCGAATAAAGTGCCATTTACGCCGGGGTGTCATCGAGCGTAATTTTTTTGCAGCCGTCATTTGTAACACGGTCACTGTGACTGAAGAGCTATATAGAAGCATGATCAACGAGATTTTGCTAACGTAAATTGATATATTTTTGAACTGAAGGAAGTGCGCGGTTCAAATGGAACTGAAGAAAGTGAGGTTCCAATAGGAAGATGCAACTGCGCTTGCAAGTCGCTCAAGATTGTCCAAATTGATCACTCCCGACTTTTTTCTTCAGCGTTTTTTTGTAGTGACGGGTCTATGAAAAAAAGCCACAGACCGGGTCTGGAGACTTTCAAAGAGAATCGGCTAGAAGAGTAGATACCAGCCCGATGTTCTTAACGACAGTTTTTGATATATCGTTTACTGGCAGATAAAAAGGCAAAAGAAATATACTCGTTTGTTGCTTGATAAAAAGTCGCTGAAAATAATTCCAAGTCTCTTCATCTACCCACCTTGAAACTGACACATATTTCCGCTTTAATGCTCCACAACTTGCAGGCCAAGGCTTGTCCACTGAGTGGCTTTCAATAATCGAATTATATTGAGAACTCATTCCTCCCCATCTGTCCGTATGCCAAACAATACCCTCGAAGGGGTTAATGAAAAACATTTAAAGCCAGACAGTGACCCAACAAACACACCTGTCCAGTATGAATTCACAGGAAATGAAAACGAACCTTTCAGCTCTCAAACAAAAGTCTCTTCCTGTGGCCAACAACAGAACTTTGCCATCCATCATTTCAAGGACACCAAATGAGTAAGTGTGGCGCACTTGGCATATACGAAGCCGAAACAGATCCGGCATGAGTGTTTGTCGTTGTCCATGCTGTCCCATAAATGAGTTTATCATGCCCATCTTGACGTGGCGGTTACCCAAGTGAAAGTTTCCTCGGCCAGGTAATTGCATTAGCCGAGCAAAACAATTGAATTAAGCGTGTGCCTATGGAATCGTGCCTCCAACCGGATGCATTTAAAGTTTTCCTCCATTCCACATGGAAAATCCTTTTCAAGGCGACCGACCACCAAACCCTTGCCCCGTTTGCTGCTTGTGATGAAGCAATAATCCACCACCGTGTGCACACGGGTGATCCTTATTGTCTGATGAAATGCAATTAACTTCGTTTCCGTGTGAATGACGATAAGTCGAACGACGTATATAGAAATTTTTCTTCTTCTGATTAATCCTTATCTGGAAAACACCTGTAGGCATCTAGACCTAATGCACGGTGCAGTTTTGCTTGCTCTTGTTACAAGCAAAGTCATTGACTTTCTATGATAAGCGATAGAAACGTCCAACAAAAAGGGGTACAACACTGTTTATACAGTTCATCATATTGTGGTTGTGCGGTGTTGATGGATACTTACTGTTAAATTGTCAAGATAAAAACCCATTAAAAAGTGGGACAAATTTGTTAGCATTAACTTTTTGAGGTTTTGTATCGTTGCTGTTGTTTATAGTGCAGTTATCAGCGTGTATCTTCATTGTTTGATTTATATAGACACAATGTTGTTGGATGTTTGACTTTTTATGTGTGTGTGTGCTTTGCCGAGAGATTGTTTTCTTTGTGAGGTGCATTGTTTTATAGAAAGGTCGCAGTTGAAAATGATGGATATACGAGTGGAAAGAGGGAGTGGTCCAAATAATAGTTGGGATGCTGTTGAAAGGGTTTAAGATGCATCATCAGTGAGGTGACGAAGGAAGCATTGAAGGAAAAATGCCGAATTCGATCGGCACACACCGGGTAACGATTTTCTACAAAGATGCATTTCTGCAGAATGTCGAAGAAAACGCGTAGAACAATCTTGAAGATGACTGAGGATATGACACAGAACCTAAGAGGTTGTGGAGCATGTGGTACTGTAGCTTGCAGAGCAAAAGCTGTCCTGGGGTCGAGGCGATGTACCCTTATACTAGAAAATAGATTCAATGGTGTATGACCGGGGTGATCATATGCGTTTTAAACCCAAGCTTGGTAAATGCTTAAGGTCTCCGAACTAAGGGAATATATGGTGGACTCTCCGTTTGTAAATTTTTGTAGGCACATCTATCGGCAAATCTACTAAAGGCTCGGTTTTTGCAATTAAATTTCGAACTCATAACATTGACAGACAAATTAAGTAAGCCCGGACGCCGGCACTGGGAGCCGAAAAGGTCTTTTGGATCAACTTCAGGTATGTACTCTACTTTAGATTGCACTTCCAAATAGGAATGGACCCTGGCAATGACGAAGCCTTGGTGATTGGTTGTCTCCTTCCACGCCAAGTTAGTTGAGGTTGTTTTTCACTGATACCTATGGTGGAGCCTTTCTCTGCAGCTACAGGTCGCCATAGTATCCCAAATCGACCTTATTTGGATGTCCTCTTTGAAGTGCATATAATCGAGGAGAGAAACCCGGAACCCAGGGAGGACCTCCCGATGTTACTATATGGAAGCAGTGACCTCATCAACAACCTGACGAAGGATTTTAATAAGTTCAATAATGTAATTGATTTTTAGTTAACTAAAATTGGAAAAAACTACCACTTTTTTTAAAAAAAATAACAATATACTAACTTAGACTTAAATTTTTAGTATAGTCCAATAAATAAATTAAATAAATCCCTTCTAAAGAGGACGCAACCATCAGGGTGGAAAATAAATGAACTTGGCAAAAACATTTTTATATAGCTTTTTTGAGGGTATGCAAAAAGCCGAAGAAGATAAAATCCTATGGTCCGCCGATCTCGTACTAATCAAGAAACTAGGGCGTATACTGATGCTGGAGCCAAGAAATACCAGCTAAAGTTCCATCGGGAACTATTTAATCGACCCAGAGCCTTGCCATCCCAACAAGATCTACAACCCAATACAAGGCATCTAAAACTACCCATTCGAAGCTTTAGTTATCTACCTAATTACTTTAGCGGCGTCTACAGTTTAGGGTGAACCAAGGCCTTAACTAACAAGCCTCTCCTTAGCCCGGTCATCAAGTCGGTTGAGGTCCACATCAACCGCGTTGTTCCTCCGGATTAGGCCTTAAATCTAAGAACTAAGAAGTCCAAAATGTATAAACCCTGAGGAAAATGAACCTCTGCCAACTTTGTCAATATAAAATTGAGCCATCCAGGTCAATGGCTTCTTATATAGTGTAATGCAAAGGCCCGAGCTGATTGCATAAACGCAGCAGGCTTTAAGCAAGTTTAAACTTCTAATCAATCAAAACAAAAAGTTTTATAAAATCGGGACAAACCAAGACTGAAAAATTGTAAAACCGAATGTTGATCCGAAATCAACTAAACTTCTTAAAATAAAGTCTTCGGGGTTAGCTAAGAATCAGAAGCAGAATTAAAAGATTCAGGCTGCCCTTGTGCCAACAAGATTGAAGACAAAAATCGGGCGCTTCTTTTATCATATCGAAATAGGAAGAACTTCTGTAATGGGCAGCCATCTGATTTAGAGGACACCGACGCGACTGCTATCAAGAATTTGCATTCATCTAGAGGTTGGTAGAGGTTTTCCAGCTGAACCTCCATAAATGTAAGGAGACTTCTGCGAACCTTATTCGTTCAAATGCAACAAATGTGAAGACGATAAAGTCCTCATCCAAGAAACGTAGATTTTTGAAAAAATAGGTAGCGGTGTTGAGAACACAAACCTAAAAACTTTCATGTAGACTCTAATATATATGCAAATCTATCTCGAATCACCAAATTTAAGTAGCCCTGACTGCACAGTGGCAAAGCTTGAAATCTCCGATCAAAAGGCATCAGCGTACATGGTCAGCGATGATAGCACGTAAATTCTTAAAGACTTTGAAGCAGGAGAAAAGGCGCAAGCCTTTAACATTTCAAAGAGAACAAGTTTGAAACAGAGATTGGGGTTTGAGCCTGTAACAAGAAGAGCCTTAATGATTGTTAAAGAGTGCCCCACTTTCACAATGAGAGAGCCAATTTAAAAAGAACGAGTTCATCCACGAAATTGGGGTTTAAGACTGTAGGCCTTAAGCCTTAAGACTAAAAAAGCGGGAAAGCCTTCAACATTTCGAAAAGAACAAGGTCACCCATAGATATTGGGACTGTTACCAGAGAAACCTTAAGGACTGTAAAAAAAAGGAGGAAATAGAAGAGCATTTGAAAAAAATGGAAATCCTTTTACAATTAAAAAAGAAGCAGTTCACCCAGAGAAACCTTAAGTATACTGTGAAAGAGAAGTTAAAACTGCGTAGAGAATACCTTAGCAAAACTATAAAACTATACCCTGGCAAAAACTACCTTAAAACCTACCTAGTTATAAAACGACACCCGGCGGAACTTAAGCACAGTCTAGCCAAGACTCACATCAGTTGCTTTAGAAGCAATGTGGATGACGCCTTCGCCCAAGAACGGTTTCATCCCGAAACTCAATTTCAAATGAAGTGATGAGCAAGCTCAAAATTTGAGAGCCGAATTAAAGCCACTTCCCTTACAAATTTGCAAGACCTCCGCCGACATGAATCCATAAAGGCTTCGACATTATTAAGCTTTAGATGATTTTACTGCTCATGTTTGGAGTTGGGATACATCCCATACGGAGGTGGAAGTCTATTGATACCCAAGAAGGAAAAAGTCCCGCCGCCAAACCAAGGTCTTCAGTCCGTGACCTTTTCGTCACTGAACACTTTGCAAAGACTCAAGCCCATCTCTGCAGTTCATTGTCAGCATTGTGGAATAATTTTTAGCATCCGAGGAACATAGACATCATAAGAGCTCTCAACAATATAGAGCAGGAAACTAAAACTGCCGGTCTTGAAAACCCAAGGATTGACGTTCGACAAAGTCACAAAAAATTAACCAAATGATCTTAAAGATGGTTATTGCTCCAGAACTTGGTATTGGTAGCTGTCAGTCATTGCAACGCGGAACTCCGCAGGGTGGAATACTTTCACTGTAGCTCTTGCTGCTTTCAGCGAAAGGAACACGTACGACCCTAGAGAAAGACAGGTGCAAAACACAATTGGTTACTATCTTTTCGTGAGCTTGAATCTGCTTGCACTTACTTGATGTATTATCGATGCATGAGTATATATTTATCCTCTGCACATAGTCCTTAATTTTTGCAAAAAAGAACCGCACCTGAGGCGAAAGTTGTTTTAAATCTTTATTTCAAATTTTAAGAGCAGGTAGGACACAATAATGGAACTGAAAAGGCAGCCCAAAATGGAGAATAAATTACAAAGACGCCACTTTTACCCTCGCTCTCACTTTAAAGTCACATCCATTACATTCCAAATCGATCGTTGAACCTCAGCATATGCACTCGCACACATCTGTCATCCCTAAGACTCAATCCGACGGCAAATACCCTCCCAGATGAAAAAGTCATACAGGTAGCAAAATACTTGAAAATTCCCTCACATCTCACACTCGGTGCCTCCCTTTGTTTGAACTTAATATCACAGATTCGTTGTCTCACTTAAGCTATTAGGAACACACAGCATTGTCCTGGAAATGTCACAGCACTGCACGCAAACCTGAAGCTAATGAACCGCAAAGGCGTCGGTCGTTTGAACCGCATAAACCACACAGCAAACATTTGGATTTGCTTGCTGAATACCTTTGCGCACTTTTCGGATGCAATGTACGGATCTAAATTTAGATACAGATTACGAGTATCCTCAACTCCATTGCAAATGTATCCGAATATCTCATAGCTGTGCGCGCCGCTAAATGTTTACACATCCATTGGCAGCTACATTAAAGATGCGTTATGGTGTATCCGCAGATACCATCTAGGTTACGATGGGATAAACATACCGAACGTGCAAAAGTAAACACGAACGCGTGAGGGCGTGAGCCAATGCAATCCACATTGAGGTAACATTTCAGGTGGGCCGATGAGTGAGATCTTTGAGTGATTTACGAAATTCTCAGATTTCCCATACGAGCGCGCATGGGCATGATATCCGAGTTGAGGTATCTGAATTATTTTCGGTCGAGATCGAAGGAATTTGAACACAAGTTCAAGTTGACTCATTGCCAGGGAATGTGTGGAGTTGCAGCGTTGTGTGTTCTTCAGTGCGACGGATCATCTGCTGACACTAAAGAGTGATCTTGCGACCAACTATGCTGAGCGAGGTTTTCTTTATTCCCAGCAGTGAGTGACAGAGAAGCTTGACATAGTTGGCCCTTCTTGGAAGCGTTTCTTATCAGCAACAAATCATGCCACCGGAATGTTTGAAACTCTGTGTGGTAGACTGTTCCGAGAACAGTCCATTACATCAATAAATTGAAACATGGAGCGCGATAAGGATTGGCATTGGCTGCGTTTACTTCAGCCCCAGCAGTGTGTTGTTTGATCTTTGTATGAGTGGTTTAGTGGGAATTTTGCGGTGCGATTTCGGGAACGGACTGTGAGTGAGTTTGGAGTCTATTTTTACGAGAATAGATAGCTTTAGACGTATAAACAGCTATTGTCATCGAACAATGGTGGGTAAGATTGATTGCAGAAAGAGGGATATTGGTCAGTCCCCGGTTGGACCCCTTGATAGTAAATAAGTAAAACCACTGCCGAGTCTACAGTTCTGGTTTGCAGAGCCTTTAATCGTTCTCTAAACATCTATTAGTTCCTAACAATTGAACTAGAGTATAAGGTCAGACCCAATTTCGACTCAAGGGGAACTTTAAGACAGAAGGGTTCAATTGGACCAAGAGATTTCTATTTCCATTCCTAAAAGACACAAATTAAACTTCCCACATACTCAAACACAAATGGTTGTGAAAAGCTAGACCCAAGGTCATACAACGACTTGAACCTGTTGCGGTCAATAGTTTTTTTTCGACACCAATTCGACATAGCCTAACCTATGCTTTAGGTTGGTTGCCAACTCGGAGGTTTCGATGGCTGTCGTCAAGTTTTGTATGATTGAAATTTAAGGCTATAACCCTTTAGGGCAATACCAGGGAGCCCGAGAAAAGTATGGGTCGTAGAAACGAAGCTTTTTAAGGATGACTTCAAATCACCCAGGGTTATGTGGAAAAGAGATCAGTGATTGATTGCTTAAAAGTCCTAAAAATCTTTTGTTTATACCCGAGCGTAAATTGTCTATCGTTAGCTTTACCTTATAAGGGCTTTCATTATTTCATAACCAGATAATCTTTGCTTTGAGTCTATAGACATGCCCCTTCTTGCTGTCACCAGCGATAGAAAAAACTGCAAGCAGCTTGGACGGGACAACACGGGTTTGCATAGCCTTAACGTCTTTGTCTTAGATAACCTCTGAGAGGCTTGTAAAATGGGCTATAACAATGCGGAGCAGCTCTTCTGATGGTCCTGCCCTCAAGCCTCCGAACTCTTGCCGTGTGTATGACGTGAGTGAGCAACAAAGCTCTTTATAACTGAAGGGTTTCTCCAGACTTTATATTCCTTAAAAACTAAGCAAAACGACAAGGTAGTACGACAAAAGCTTCGAACAAAAAAAAAGCATTCGTCCAAACCCATATCTACGTTTGAACTGACCTGCATTTTTAATAGTGACTTTCTTTGTCCAAAACGAACTTGGAGGAGTAGCAAGTCCTAGGTGGCCTAGTCAAAGGTTGTCGAAATGGAACTACAACTTTCCTCTACCTTGGGCAGACGTCCGATTAAAGGCATTTCTTTGAAAAAACTCAAAAATCTCTGACAGCTTTAGCTTTTGCTTTAAAGGTGACCCTACCAACAACACGCGTCAATTCTAGGCCGCATCCTCCCTCCAGAGCCCCGCTACACCAACGTCAACAAGTTAAGCCAACCCATCGTTCAATCCTAAGCAACTTACTCCCATTAGACCCGCAACGCAGTTCAAACCCCCTCAAACTTCATTGTTTCAGTGAATACAAAAGCAAATAAATCAAATCCTCATCGCGTAACAATATGTATCCTCCACCTCAAGCCCCTCAGGGTGATGCTTAGCATCAAATCACTACATAAAAGCAGACTTTTACAACTTGACACCGCATAAATGATGTCATTATTGTTATTGTCATTTAAACATCACCCATCAGAGAGCGAGAGCGCCAAAAGGAGAACCCTCCTAAGGAGTTTGACGGTTTCATCCCTTCCAGCATGAACAATCTGTTCACAGACACACTGCACTCAACCAGCATCCCCTTCATTGACTGTATCAGTATCCAAGGCGCGCGATACCATACGACTGTATTCCGAGCACGCGTTAGCAATTTCTCGTGAAACATGCACAGCGGAGGAAAAAAAAAATCTCAACTAGAATAAGAACAAGAAAAAGTCACAAGCAAATCCTTTCCTTAATGGGCAATGAAACAAGGACTTTGAGAAAGTTTTTTTCTTCCCTCCATGTCTGATGGTTGGTTGGATGTGGGGTGGTGGTTCAGCAGAAAAAAATTCGGTGACACACTTCACACTCGGTTTGTGGGGGTTAAACGCGGCGACCGCAAGTTAAAAACGAATTTACGATGGAAAGTGTCCTGTAGTCGTTGTCGTGTTCGGGTTTTACGTATACCTTACAAGGAGGTACGACTACAATTTGTCTGCATTAGAGCGCGAGAGTCTCTGGGCAATGAGACCTAATTAGCGTAGTCATTATTGTTATGGAGGGAAAGCCATCAAATTTATAGGCTCTGAACGATGTGGTGTGTGTAAATCGAACAGGGATGCTTTCGCTTGAGCATGTAATTATAATTGTGGGGAATTTCGGAAATTATAAAATAAGTCGCAAAGTTGCTATGATAGGTACCCACTTAATTAAATTTAACTTTTAATGGCAGGTATACTTATTCGCATCCGATTGTTGTTGACATACCTGCAACGAGAGAGAAATTGAAAGGGTTAATATTTTTCAAAGATTGGTTAAAGTTTTTATGGTAAATAGCTGAATGAATAAGTTGTAAGATATAAGCAAAGCATATGCCAAATTAGCTCCACTCAACTTTGGATAAACAGCCTACAGCGGATATAAAAAACACTCATACAATATCCACAACAATTAAGTCAATAGAACATTTAGAAAGAGAAGTACAATCCTTCACCATAGCTGCACAAAAGGCTGCATGGGCTGTAAAGCCTGAACTAAATAGCAAAGTAAAAAGAAACCTCTATCCCAAGGAAGTTTGCACCATTATATCTGAAAAGAGACGAGCTCGCAAACGATGGCGACTGTAAAGAGCTCCAAGTGATAAAAATAGACTTAATAGTTTAAACAATAAGCTCAGAAAAAAGATAGAAGAATTTAAAAATGCATCGGTCGTAGATACCTCAGAAATCTGACAAACGATGTTAGAACAAAAAATAAAAAAACTGGAGGTATACATTCTGCCAGTGAACAACAGCAGTGGTAACTGGGCTAAAACAAACTTCCTTTCAGCCATACGTTTATTTCCAACCAACAAACGAAAGAAAGATCGAATCCAGCAGTTACCTCTATGAAAATAGCCAAAGAAGTAGAAGAAAATGTAAACCGAAAAAAAGGTCAGGGATTGATCTAATAACAGGTGGAAAAGGTATGAAAAAAAAAACCAGTGTGCTTTAGACCACAAGACTGAAGTAAAACTTCTTTAGTCATCTTGCACTTGCAAATGAAATTAGCTGCTAAAATTGGAAAAAAGTTACCAAACCAAGATAAAATTTAGAAAAACCCTAGAGAAGTTGATAAAACACTAACAGAACAAGTAAAAGTGTTATCATTGGCCTGGCCGAATTTTTCATACCCTCCACTGCATACAAGTCATGCAAAATTGGTTTTGTCTGGGAGGTACCAGAACTACTTAACCGACAATGCCCATTTTTAATACCAACCTAACGACGATATAAAGAAGTCCTTTCACCGAACTTTATTCGCCTCAATTCCTTTGGACGCTATCGTGCTTTTAACAGACAGACAGGCGGACATGGCTAAATCGATTCAGAAAGTGATCCTGATTCAGAACATATGTAAAGGGTGTTTATTTTAGAGGTTGGTTTTTCGAATAGATATAAAACTGACATTTTGTGGTCTAATGTCATTTATGTTCGGTTTGGTTTGCCATTTCATCATGAACTGGTTGACAAATGAAAAACGCTTGCAAATCGTGCAAACTTATTTCGAAAATTTTTCATTTTATGGTCGACATAATCGTTCATCGGAGCAATTAATTCGGAACATGGATCGTTTTCGCACTACGTTTACTTTATGTGATAATACGCATCCGCAGAGACGTCGAACAGTGCGCACCGAAGAAACAATTGCCGCTGTAGAGCAAAGTGTTAAAGAGGACCCGAATGAATCCATTCACCACCGTGCACAGCAATTGGCCATGATAACCGACAATTTTGTTCCCGAATTGGATGGCATGAATGTGGATGAGATGTGGTCCAACAAGACGCGCTACATGCCATACAGCGCACGTCACAATCGATTTATTGAAGGAAACATTCGATGAGCGCATAATTTCGCGGAATGAACCTGTCAATTGGCCACCAAGATCGTGTGATTTGACACCATTGGATTATTTTCTTTGGGGATATGTGAAGTCGCTCGCCTACGCCAACAAACCAGAAACGTTAGGGGACTTGGAAGCCAACATTCGTGGCGTTATTGCCGACATACAGCCCCAAATGCTCGAAAAAGTGGTTGAAAATTGGACCTCTAGACTTGGCTTTATTCGAACCAGCCGCGGCGGCCACATGCCCAAAATCATACTTAAAGATTAATGGCCTAAAATTAAATAAAATATTCAATGAGGTAGGTACATCAGGTTTGTAAGAACTTAGTCAGTCTTTAACTAGTTGAGCAACTGCTACTTTATAAGATAAAATAAATAAGACTTAACTTTTGCTGACTTTCTAAACTCAAATTATCTTATTTGATTTTTAAAATAATTGCTTGTTTAAAAACAAACGTTTATAAAACATAAGACTTTTCAATTCAGTGAGGAACGAAGTAGGAACTTTGTCAGTCTTTAAACAATTAAACAACGTTCTGCACAAAATTACCAGCTGCTAGAAGGCATGTGATCATCTACCATTTTCGGGCCTTTTTTCTTATAACAAACCTTCAACAAATTAGAGTTTTATGTCTATAAATAATATGATTAATTTACAAATCCTTATCTTAATGTAGTTATAAAGAGAAAGAGAAAATATTTCGAAGTTCACCATCACCATGAGGTGATGTCGAGTTCGCATTCTTGGTACTCCTGCTCAAAAAGTTACCATAACCAGATAAAAATAACTAAATTACCACCTCCCTCTTTTGCTCCTACAATAACATACGAAACGTAACTCTCTCTCTTTCTATCTTATTTGGAAGGTCGCGGAAGTTATTATGGTACCTGAGCCGGGCAAATTGCCCATTAAAGTTAGGTCATTTTGGTCGATCTCATTGTTGCCAATCCTGTCTAAGCTTTTCGAAAAAATCTTCTTTAACGACTCCATCCGATTCTAGAAGAAACGACACGATCCTAAACTATCAGTTTGGATTTAGAAATAAATACTCAATTATGGATCAGGTCCACAGAAGAACTGATATAATAGAAACATCTTTAGAAGGAAACAAGTAAAAGTGTCATCATCGGCCTGGCCGATGCTTTGATACCCTCCACGGCATACAAGTCATGCAAAATACCAGAACTACTCGACCAACATAGCCCATTTTGAATACCAACCTGACGCCGATAAAAAGAAGTCCTTTCACCAAATTTCATTCACCTACGTCAATTACTTTGGGCGCCATCGTGCTATCAACAGACAGAGAGACACATGGGTCCAATATTGGTTTTGTATGGGAGGTACCAGAAGTACTTGACCGACATACCCCGTTTCCAATATCAACCTGATGCTGATAAAAATAAGTGATCTAATCAAATTTCATTCACCTACGTCAATTACTTTGGGCGCTATCGTGCTTTCAACAGACAGACAGACGGACATGGCTAAATCGATTCAGAATGTGATCCTGATTCAGAATATAATATACTTTATAAGGTCTCCGGTGACTCTTTCTTGGCGTTACAAATGTATTGGCAAAGTGAATATACCTTCCTCTGGAGGGTATAAAAAAAACATGCTCTATCATCTTCCTTGATGTAAAACAGGCTTTTGATAAAGCGTGGCACAAAGGATTAGTTGTGCAGGAGCTGCAGAGATGATCAAAATGGGCCACTTATAAAAATAAAGTCCAAAACTGGGTCGAACAAAACTTTCTCGTGTTCGGAATGTAAGCATTATTTGGTTTCTAAAGTTCTGTCCAAATCGAAAGTATGGTTTTCGAGACATGAACATTTGCTAAAAATTTTCGGTGATTTAAATTAAAAATTAATTGCCCAAAAATTTTGAAAACATAAATTTTACTCTTAGTATGCATGTTGGTCAAAAACGTTATTGCTATTTTTAGGTAAGAATCCATTGTATGATTGTAGGGAGAAAAACTGAGCTTGCTATTAAGTTAGAAACTACCATATTACCTTAGAGATGAATTTTTGTAACAATCGTATCGACAATATTTGAGATATGTATTTTCAAATTTCAAAAAAACCGTTATTCGATTTTTCAGCAGGAAACTGAGTATGCAGTCATGTTAACCTCACCTACTTAAACTTAAATATCAATTTTGGTTAAAATCGTTAGAGCCGTTTTCAAACAAATCATGAATATGAAAATGTATGAAAATTTTTTGTGGGAAGTACCTATCATTAATATTGAGGTTACAAAAAAAAGGTCCAAAACTGTGAGCCCCCAAACTCCAAACCCGAAGTTTGAACGAAATCCTGGCAGCTGTAGGCCGCGGGACATACAGACAGACAGACAGACGGATAGACGGACAGAATTTTGCGACCCACTTTTTTGAGTTCCTCTATTATCGTAATGTCAGAATTTATTCTCGAGTTCTAAATTTTGTACGAATACAAAATCTTTCTCTCCAAAAGAAAGTTAAAAAACCAACCAAGAGTGACCTTATGCTCTTGTTCTTTTCAGTAGAACTTTCTTTGACTTTATAGTTGGCTTTTGACTGTCTTCTGAGATTCTCATCTTAAAAATGTAAAGATTCTTCGCGGTTAACTTACTAATTTGCTTTTGCCAGCTTTCTTTTTGGACAATGGAAAACTGCAGTAGTGCAATTTGCCGAGGCTTCACTTCGGTTAACAGTTTTTTTATGCTTGTAAAAAAGTTTAAGAGCTTTTAATCACTCGTGATAATGACGTGCGAAACAGCATGGTCACTAAGCAAATGGATAGAAATACAGTGCCAATTGCTTTAAAAAAAAACATTTTCAACTGCGCTAGCTGGCCAGTTCTAAAAGTAAGAACAAATGTGTCTATCTACCCTAAATTCACAAAAGCCCTACTCGCTTAGCTATGTGAAGATTGCTACACCTCGTGTCAAAGTCGTTAACAAAATATTTAAACACCGATGACAGATCTAGTTGGCTCACTGATATCATGCATTCCAACGCACTTATCCTTCCTCAAATCTAACAAACGAAATTAGTCACCAGCATCAGCCTAGTTTGTGGAATCTAACTTAATTGCAATGCACCAGGAAAGAGATTGCACATCAGAAAAAAAAAGAAGAAGATAAAATTGCATTACTGCCACAACCACAAATGTGCTCAATCGCATCTATGTATCTTGTATCGCCTACGAAATTCTTCAGATAAGACTCGCGTAATCTGATGTATATATTCGACCGGCAGTAGTACAAGGTCACCAGCAGACAAACAAAGGATCTACAAAATCGTTCATGTAATTTGCGTCAATTGGCGTTGTTGCAGCAGCTCCACAAAAACACAAGTCCACACTATACCCACCCACCCACTCCATATGTCGAGCATAATCGCTCGCTATGCATCTGTGTCTCCATCAAGTCTATTATTTGTCACATTTGGGTCGAATGTCAAGAGCAGAAAGAAAATATTTGTATTTTTTTTGCGGGGGATGCGAGCAAATTCGCCGCGAAACTGCGTTGACCATGAGAGGCCGCTCGGCTGCGAACTGGACTGGATATAAGATTATGACACGATTATGAAATATTTTCCTGTCGCTTGGCGATTCAATTGGAAAATTAGATTGCCCATTGTCTTTGCGCGTATACCTACTCGCATTTATTTGTATCTGTGTGACGACTTTCCCCCCACCCACCAAACACACAGCCCGACTTTGCTGCTACTGAATGAACTATGCTCCTCTTTGAGGCAAAGTGCATTTTGATTTGTTTCAAGTGAGTAGTTCGAGTCGTCGTCGGTATATAGAATGCGGAGAGTGGAATGCATTCGTCGTTCCATATGGCAATCAAAGATTTACAACCGTGTGTGTGTGCGGTTTTAGTATCTTTTTAATTTCCGCTTGATGATGCCTAGAAGAATCATCATTCCACCGGTGGATTATCTCGAACTATTCTGTGGGTGGGGGACTTCCCACTTGAGTTGGTTTTTCTTTTTCCTTCTAGAAGGAGGCCTGGCAGTTGGAGAGATTCTACAAAACTGGTTACAAAACGAATCGATATCATAAACATGCGGACTGATCGGCCTTGTGGAGTCTAGTTGAGGTATACAATGTTTGCGTGAGTAATCAGCACAAGGGGCTGGAAGCTGGAGGTTTGTAAATGCTTTTTAATTATCTAGCTATCCGATTATTTTGAAGAGGAAATTAATTAAAACAAATGTAGGTCCTGAATGAGAAATACGCGAATTGCTGGGCTTAGGTTGAACGGGCCTGACTACAATCGGTCCATCAACAGCCAGTGCTTGGTTAGTGTAGCTTTGCTCGACAACTTACTCAACTGCAAGAAAATGCTCTATAGAGCAAGGTGAGAGTAACAAAGGTCCCGCCTTGCATGGTCAAGCTTACGCAGGGAAAAGCTATAAGGCAGGCGAACGCAAGATGGACATCATAAATGGAATTTTGTGTCGCCACATGAAAGGTATGACAGTTTTTATGTTTTTCCTCTGCTCGAACCTCAGACCCAGAAAACTAACCACTGAACCATTCCTTGTGCGTTCATAAGTCAAGTCAGTCAGAGCAAACAATTTGTATCGATACAGATCAAGTCTTTTATAGATTTGTCTGAGAGATCTTTTAAGCCCTCGAAAAAGAATCGTTCAAGAAGATTTAATTGCATTGTACTCAACGGCTTACAAAGCATCTTAGCTGTGATATTTTTGTCAAAGGAGTTGGGTGTATTCATCCTCTTAGCTGCTGGAGCTACACTGAAAATATCACCGCTTGGATCCTGAGTTTCACAAAAGATGACTGTACCTGCAGCCATCTTTAAGCTATCGCTCCCTCTGTCAAGAATTCCTGTAGTGGATCTCATCTAAAAGGAAGGTTAGTCTGTAGCTGTTTTCACTTTTGAGGCACTCCTTTAAGATTTAATGAAGGCAGGCTATATGTAGTAGGCTTTACCTGACCATAGGTTAGACTCCATAAGCTTGATAGCGGTTTTGACAGCCTTGATGCTACATTGAATGTCCAAGGTAAGTTTTGATTTGTCTCAATTGGAGCAGTGCACGTGTTGCTTCAATATCTATAATATCTCTTCTCATCTGTAGCACGTGTCGCTTCAATATCCCAATACAGCATGTCCTCGAAATTTTGGTAAAAATTGAGAGATGCCATTCAGCTTTTCAATATACAATTGAGCAATAGTTTTAAAATGGGCCCCTTCCTTCGATGTTTTCTTTCCAATTATGCTTGAAGACTAGGACGACGCTATGGAATTTCTCTGATCTGGATATTGGTAGATCCACCTATCCATTTTAAGGGCGGACATTATAATTTTCCTTGTGGAGCTAGATTGCAGTTTTAGGTACACCTATATTTCCTCCCGTTTCCGACATGCCAAAAAAATGTATAAATACATATGTAGCTCACCACCAAAGCGAAGTCACACTTCAGTCTATGAAGTCAGACTCCAAGAACAAACACGGCCTTCCTATATTCTTTGGCGCCACATTACATTTTGATTTTTTTTTTTTAAATTCACGTCACGTTTCCCTCACGACATCTAAGGACAAATTAATATTTAAAATCAAATTAACAAAACTACACGATAACGCTGTTGAACAAATATGAATTCAAACAGCAAGATTAATATTCCAGCATTAGGTTCATGGCATCGAATGACACCTCTGGTTATAAATTACGCATTATCTCCATTTATGTGCGAGCGGATCGCTGTTGAGAGCTTAATTTTTGCTCAATTAGCTTCCAGAAGTTGTCGGTGATCATTTATCAAGTGGCCATCATATTATTTCACTTTACTTGTGCCAACCTCTTAGGCAAAGCTGTATAGTGTTTCTTGGAAGAAGATAGAAACGTCATATTGACTTGGTGTTTACATAACAGAGTGTGACGGTTGGTTACCATTTTTCGTTAACTGATCCAAGAGCGGCTCAGCTCTTTGATTTGATAATGATTCAAGGAAAGAGATGTTATAGTGTCTAGTCTACAAATATTTGTTTGGTCTTTTGACGACTTTTTTGATAGGTGGTAAAATTATTCACGATCTGATTGATTGATTACAAAAATACTGTGTGCGGAGTCTCTAATTTCATTCAAGAATTCCTGAATTGAAATAAATTTCACTGCGAGATTTTTTTTTTTTGTTTATCCCATGCCCTGATGGCTGACACTGCGACCTGAAAGATCTATTATAGCAACACTGCGGGGGTTTTTCTTAGGCCTAACGGGCATTGAAGCGAATTGGTGTGTGGATGCCAATCGCATCAGAATCAATGCGAACGAGTAGTGAATGTCCAGTGATCTCTTAATAAATCATGAGGAATGCTTTCTTCATTTTGAGCGGTCGAGGAGATCACAATTTGTTACTGTTTACTTATAGCGAATTCAAGCTGCTTCATTTATTTCCCAAACTATAGTTTAAGATTTCAAGAAATTCAATGACAATCACCACACACCAGTTGTGGTGTGCCACTTTTCCAGCACTAAACCAGGGGTGGTCTGAGGCAGCGTATTCAATTATTGCAGGCACAAATTGTTATCAAAAAAAAACCAGTTAAGTATTTAAAATAAATACCTCAACCTGACCTCAGCATGAAAGAAAAGCATCATCCAGAGGAACTACTTCAGATGGCGTTCTTCAGATGGACGGCAGACTTAGCAGGCTGCAAATGAAAGGCCGCAAATCAAGAGTTATGTCAACTCACGCCCAACAGAGGTTAAAGAGTAGACCATACCACTAACGATAGTTTCGACGATTTGAAGATTTCTATATACTCAAGTCAACAGGGTCATGGCGATTTGAACCCAGATCACACACCGCCAGCAAAATTTGTAACGTTACGATCGACGGAAAACACGGTTATAATCTGTTGGATCTTTGGATGTTCTAAAGAAGAAACGCAGGCTAGCTAAGGTGTTAAAAATTATGGTCTATATGGTCGAGGTGAATAAAGGTTAAGACCGCAAAAACGACAAACAATTTTACAGTGAGATCAGGAGAGTCCAAACATCGACAAAGGTGTAAAGAGGGCAGTTCAGTATTTCCAAACCTTGACAAGCACGGAAGAATGCAAAGGAAGAGAAGTGGGCGGCTATACCTACAGTCAGTGATCAAATCAAGACTAGAATCAGCAGGGCTGACCGACCTGAATTGTTTAAGTAGCTTGAACTAAAGATTTATTTAAAATACATTCCTGTACAAACAAAAGGGGACGTCTTCTTTGAAGCATCATAACACATCAGTTTCAAAACCGCTTAAATTGGTTTACTTATTAAGTGTGACAGAAAGTCACCCGTTCACAATACAACACCTAAATTTGTACATCAGGATTATTTATGTTATGGCGAATTTTTCCAACCTGAGGTCGTCTAGTAAAAATAAAGCCTGCGTGAGGACTACAGACAGATCGCCTAACCAATAAACATTTTTAGTTTCGACTCAAAATTTTTAGTACTTTATTTTTTATACGTGTTTAGCAATAGTGAGCTTCTGTAAATTTAAAGCCGAGGCTTACATTTTTTATTCAGTGCAGAATCAAGAAGATTTAATGTGATGTCTTAAGCAACTTTTAATCTTTAAAACCTATAAACCTTTACCCTTCTTTTATTTGCCGCTTTATTATCACTTTGCACACGTTTTTGCTTAAACAATATCAACGAAAATACCATAGCTTTTAATAGTTTACAATCTTGTTCCAATAATTGTTTTAGGATCGAGTGTGTTGACAATTTTAAATACTTGGGTATTGTTTTAGATTACAAGCTTTGTTGGAGTAATCATACAATTTTCCTTCAACAGTATCTCAATAAAGTGGTAGGACAACTCTATCATCTTAGTTTATACTGTCCGCGATCAATCACAGAAATTGTTTATAATGGTCTTTTCAAATCGATGCTGGAATATGGTATTTCTTGTTGGGGTGGTGCATATTTTAATAAAACGGAGCCACTACTTTTAAAACAAAAGCATACAATACGAATTTTATGTTAAGTAAATCGCAGATCTCCAAGTTTTTATTTGTTCAAAAAGCAAAGTCCTAAAAATATTCTTTGAAAACTCGGGTTTTTATTGTGTAAGAAACATAGAAAATTATAATTTGCGGGTTAATACTAGGAATTTGGTAACCGGTCCAACAATTTATAAGGCACATTTTGAACGATTCTACTTTGCCACCGCTCCCCGTTTATTTAAATCACTTGCAGATTCCATTAGGTGTGAGAGTGTTAAAAATGTTTTTTTTAAAGGTATTAAATATTGGTGATTTTCTTTTGATTACACAGCCGTAAATAAATTTTGTACAAATTAATATTGTTCATTTAGTGTCTTAGTTTAAATGCATATTTTCTTCTTTTCTTTGTCTTGTAAATTAATTGATTTTTTATTTTTATTTTTCTGTTAATGCTTTCTATTTGTAATTCCCCTTCAACAATTTTTAGTAAATGTTTTACGTTAACTGCTTAGTACTTTCGACTCTTGTCACTTGGAGAAACGATTGTCGTAACTATTTCATACATACTATTGAATGAACTTGTATCCAAAATGTGTAACCTCAACTCATTGTATGTAATAAAGTATTGATTAATAAATAAAAAAATAATAAAATAAAAAAATTATGGTTAAAGCAGGTACCCTTGAACAAAGTTTTAGAGCTAAAATTTCTTTGTACGATCTGTGATCATTGATCATGTCTTCATTGAGAAGAAGATTGAACTTGAAAATTTAGAAACTGTACAGCAACATCGTCTAAGTAAAAGACCTAGCCATCAAAGAGGTACTCCACGCCTAAGGTGGCTACGTTCAATAGCAATTCTTTACACCGAAGGTTATTTGCAGTCTTAACCGAGAGTATTTACCAATAAGTGGGCCTTTGAAAACTCATAAAGTTTGTTGCTGAAGTTACCTATTGCTCTAGCTGACTGCACAGCCAGGTTGGTTGATAAAGACTCGATTACCAAACCACAACCAATTCGGGTGCTTAAGCGACATTTCTGAGCTGAAATGACAAATCTGGAGACAGAAACGCTGCCAGACAGATGGAAATGAGTAAGAAAATGGAAGAACAACCACACAACGCCGAAGAGCTCAATACTCGTATCAGATGATAGCTTAAGCATTGCAAGGTCAAAAAAGCTTCTAGCTGAATAAGCAAGTCCCAATTGTTGTCCAGTTTCGACAGCACCGACACGATGTTGAAGACGCATGAATAGTGCTTCGAACACAAATTGATCACCACCTTACTCGATGTTTTTTGAGTTCAAAAGACCGTTCTTGGAACGCTTTTAAAAGGAATGAGAACTTTGTCTCCGACATTTGGTATTAAGTCTTCGAAATGAAAGAAGTGGATATGCTTGACCAATTCTGTGAAGCTCAAAAATAGAAGGACCAGCTCGTTTGTTTAGGTTATGTAAACTGGAGGCATCACTTTAACATTTTTCTATGACTGGTCATCGCCTACCAAAGCCTTAACCAGCCTTTGAGTAAAAGCACCTATAAGTACCTTCTATAAATGAAACGTTGTCGTTCAGTTCTGCCAAATTTTACGAGTAGGATTGGATCGTGGTCCAGTGTTACCACTGAAAATGTTCAGAAAGAGTCCAAAAAAAATAGTCCCGGCTTAAACAAAGACTCCTATTCCAAACGTAATATCTTCTTTTCTTTTTTATACTATACGCGGTTAAATAAAAATTTTTAGTCTCGACTCTAAATTTTTCTAGTTCACAGTGGCTTTATTTTCCATACAAATTTTGCAATTGTGAGCTTTTGTAAATTTAAAGTCGAGACTTAAAATGTTTATTGCTAAGGCCCAATATCTACATTTTCAAAAGAAGTCCGAATTCACTGATTTTTAAAAGGATAAGTCCGTAGTCCAGGTATTTAAAAAGAAGTCGAACTTACTTAGAGTAGGGTAACACTGAATGACTGTTCTTGAGGTATTTAGTATCGCTTACCTCAAAATTTGTTATGTTACTAATAAAATCCTGTTTAGTCACGACCTATCGCCAACTTCTATAGGTTACTGTAAACTTTGTGATTCTGACAAATGTAGGAGACTATCTGAGGTGGGAAAAAAGTCTGTAGCTAAGCATAGAGATCTTCATTTATTGCTTCAAATTAGTGGACATGCATCCGCAGTTATTCGATTTATGGATACACCTCAATTTTATTTATTTTTAAGTGCAATAGTTTACCTTCGACAGCTTAAATCGTATTTTTGTGGGGTTTTAGTGGCATACATGGGCCTTTCCAATAATAAAAGAATTTCGTTAATACCTCAAACTCAGCTTTTTTTTATACCAATTCAAGATCGAAAAAAAATTTAACAAAAATACATTTAAACAGTTAAAATGACACCCAGATGGCGCGCGTGTCCATCGAAAGACTGAAAACCGCATTTTTTAATCAGCTAACTCAATTTTAATGCAAATAACCTCCTCTCCTACCCCACATCTCACTAAAACAGCTCGTTAATTTCCATCACAGAGAAGCGCGAGTTAAGTATCCATAGCAAAACATATTGAGAAAAAAGATAACATTATTTGTATTCAATGATATCTTTAGTCTCTAGTACAGTCTTGCACACAACGCTACAATGATAACATATGTAAAAGAGATAATATCGTTTGTATACAATGTTGGAATATTATCTCTTCTTCATTATCAAGCAAGACGATTGTACGCTTGGGTCTCCTTGTAGATAGATAAGAAAAGTATATAAATACGACTGTATGATGAATTTATCAACAGTCTTATTGTAACTACATAGTAGCCTTAAGCTCCTTTTAGAATTAGTAAAAAGTATTTCAATAATAAAGGACATAGTTCCGAATAAATATTGTTTAATTTTAAAAGTAAGAAACAAGTGTTTTAATTGGCGATCCTGCCAGGAGGTTAAATATACTTTTTAACTTCAATCGAGCGGACCTCGGGAACAAGTAGTGAAATCTAGTATAAACAGAACACTCGCGTTACCGGTTACAAGAATTACCTAGCATAGCAGGTACAAATATAGCTTCTTCGTACGAAGCAGCAAAGCAATTCAGTGAAAGTGTATATGTGGAGAAAAAAAACACACAAATTCGACGACAACAGACACGAGTTCAAAATGGAACAACTCGCAGTATTAATGGCAAGATTAGAAGCTTTAGAAACCAGGAGCAACACAGTAACACAAACCCTAGAGCACACACGCACAGAGAATGCAAGGTTAGCAGCAATAATAACTAACCAAAATCAAATAAACACTAATTTAGAAACAAAACTAAATGAAGTAAAATCTGGATTAGGCATAGTACCAAACATACCTGTGCTAGAGGAAATAAGAACCACATATACAGATGGTAGTGAAATACAGTTAGACGCATTTAAAAGCCTACCTATTTTCAACGGCGATCAATCAAATTATCGGTCGTGGCGCGAAGAAGCATCCAGATTAATGGACAGCATTAAAAACTTCAAAACACACAGTAAGTACGCAGCAGCATTGACTATAGTGAAAAGTAAAATACAGGGTGCAGCCGCGAATGTGTTAACTAATTATAACACAATTTTTAATTTTGAGGCGATACGTAACAGATTAGATTATACGTACTCTAATCAAGAACCTCTATACGTGCTACAAGACATGATGAAAGCCATCACGCAAAAAAGAAGCACACTGTCTGAATACCACGACGAGATAAATAAAAATCTCAATTTAATAATATCAAAAATCACTATGTCAGGTGATCCGCCGAATATAATCGACAGACTAATTAAAAATGCTAACGACGACGCAGTTCGTATATTCATTGATGGTATGAGTGACAACTTTACAAGAGGATCATTATATTCAGCTACAATAAATGATCTAGAACACGCATTCGCAATTGCTCGCAGAATAGAACATGATAATGTGCACAGGCATTTACATCTCACTCAGGATAAGCACCACAAAAATATGCCACATGAACGCAGAAACGAAAGAAGACCAAATTATTCGAGCCAAACAACGAATTATCAACCCCAGAAGCAATACGATAATATGCAGCAACACAATCAAGGACCACAGCCGATGGAGATAAACTCGAGACAAATTGTACATGCACAGCGACAAAATTGGAATCAATACAAACCCGATGTATATAATCCACCAGCGAAACGTGAACACAGCGGGAGTTTCAACACACACAACAGACCGCAACGATCTTATCAGCAGAACTTCAAGCAGCAGAGAGTAAATAACTCCCGACAACAACGCAGAGACGATGTCAGCAGTACATATGCAGAAGCAGATGAAACGGAATGTATGGTAAATAATAACATAAGAATAGATCATTTAAAACTAGTAGACGGGTTGCCCTGCTTAAATTTAACTAGTACTATTTCTAAGAAAATTTATAAAATTCTTATTGATACTGGTGCAACCCATAATTACATTAATAGAAAATGCGATTCTAGCAAAAAAATTAAAATTAAACCTATAAAAATAAAAACAATGCATGGTTATTCTATGGTAGATACAAAGAAAGTAGTTAGGATATTAAAGAAAAATATAACATTTTTTGAATTAGAGGATATTCAGTCTTTTGATATGATATTAGGATATGAAGGACTTAAAGTTCTAAACGCGGAAATAAATTTCAGTAATATGACTCTAACTACCATAAGCAGTGTCGAATCTATTCAGAAAATTAATTACATAATTGGGGAAAATAATATTTATAAAGCAGACATAGATAGACTGATGAAGATTAATAACAGCATAGGACCGTTACCCTTTACAGATACTATAGAAGCAAGCATTAGGACGACCAATGATAATCCGGTTTATGTTAAACAATATCCATATCCCATAGCAGATAACGAATTCGTAAACAAAGAAATACAGAAACTCTTACATGACGATATAATAGAAAAAAGCCATAGTCCTTATAACAGTCCCATATGGACAGTACCTAAAAAAGGTTTGGACGAAAAAGGAAAACCAAAACGGCGCATGGTTGTTGATTTCCAAAAACTTAACGCTCACACTGTAACAGACAGATACCCCATTCCGGATGTCAACATGACAATTCAAAATTTAGGTAAAGCCAAGTACTTTACAACATTAGATTTGGAGTCAGGTTTCCACCAAATTAAAATCAAAACAGATGACAAAGAAAAAACAGCTTTTGCTATAAATGGCGCAAAATATCATTTTAAACGAATGCCTTTCGGGCTCAAAAATGCACCAAGCATATTTCAGAGATGCGTGGACGACATTTTGAGAGACTTTGTAGGTAAATTCGTACACGTTTACATTGATGACGTATTGATATATTCTTCATCTGAGGAAGAACATATACAGCACATAAGTCAAGTATTCGACGTACTCAATAAAGCCACATTAAAAATATCTGATGAGAAAAGTAAGTTTTTTCAAGAAGAAGTAGAATACTTAGGTCACATAATCAGACATGGTAGAATCACTACGAACCCTGAGAAAATAGCAGCTATAGAAAATTTTCCAGTCCCACAAACGGTAAAGGATTTGAGAGGATTTTTAGGTCTTACAGGTTACTATCGTAAGTTTATAAAAGGATACGCAAGCATAGCCAAGCCCCTGACATTATATTTACGAGGAGATAACGGTAAAGTAAACAAAAAACAAAGTAAAAATATTAAGTTAAATCTGAATGATTCAGCATTAGAAGCGATTAGAATTTTAAAAAATTATTTGAAAGAACAAGTCGAACTTTTTCAACCGGATTATAGTAAACCATTCGAGCTTACTACTGATGCATCCAACATAGCTATTGGAGCCGTACTAAGTCAGAATAAGCAACCTATACACTTCTTGTCAAGAACACTGAGTAAGACAGAAGAGAACTATAGCACAAACGAGAAAGAGCTATTAGCGATCATATGGTCCTTACAAAAACTCAGAAACTACATATATGGTATAGCAGACTTAACCATATATACCGATCACCAGAGCCTTATATATTCTGTATCAGGAAAAAATCCCAACACAAAGCTGAAACGTTGGAAGGGAATCATTGAAGACTTTGGAGCAAAATTAGTTTATAAACCAGGAAACCTAAATCTTGTAGCTGACGCATTATCACGTCAACGCATAAATACTTCTACCATAGAAACAGCACATTCAGCTGAAAGTTCTTCTAATGATATAATAAAAACTGTGAATCAGCCTTTTAATGCATACACTGCACAGTTCGAACTTATTGAAGATATAACAAATAATATCGAAACACAAATCTATTTTAGTAACAAAATAAGACTCATAATAAAGTTTAAGGACAAAGACTCTTTACTAAGGCAGATGAAAGAAGTTATACAACCCCAAAAGATTGTAGCTTTGCATACGAAATTTGAAAACATATACAAATATGGTGAAAACATAAAAAAAGAATTCCCACTAGTAAGATTTATATTCACACCAAGAAAACTTCAAGACGTGACAAATTTGGAGGAACAACTAAAACTTGTAAGGGTAACTCACGAAAGAGCACACCGAGGGTTACGTAACAATATACAAGAAATCTCAGAGAAATATTACTGGCCCGATCTAAATAAACAAGCAAAGAGTTTCAACAAAAAATGCATAGCATGTCTATTTGGAAAATATGAAAGAAAACCTATCAGAGAACCTCTGAATAATTCAGAAATACCAACACATGCGGGAACACACATTCATATGGACATATACTTCAACGACAAGTATACTTTCCTTGTAACAGTAGATAAGTATTCTAAATATACAATCCTTCGGGAAATCGAAACTCGAAACAGACTGTACGACGTTATGGAAGAGGTCTTATCTAATTATTTCCCAAAATGTGAACGACTCATGACAGATAACGAGAAGGGATTCAAAACAGAAATGGTGAACCAAATGTGTTTGAAATACAACATAACTAAAGTAGAAACTCCAGTATACAGATCGACAGCGAACGGTCAGGTAGAACGTGTAAACGGTACAATAACTGAACTGTCTAGAATATTCACAATTCAGAATAAAACAAGACTTATCGAAGAAATATTTAGAACAGTGCGTGAATTAAATAATTCTATACACTCAGTTACCGGTTTGAAACCTAGAGACATTTTCTTTAATCAAAATAAATATAGCAATAGTGAAATTATAATAAATAAACTAAACTCAGCATCCAAAAAAGTGATCGAATGACTTAGTTAACATAGAAACGAGTATAAATAATCTCATAGAAAACAATAATAAACAAAAAACTATAAATTCTAGATTTGAACAAATTTTGCAACAATTCGAAGGTCAGAGCCTTAAAGAACATTTAGTAATAGAACAAGTGTACGAACAATTATTATTATTGACCAGAACAATTAATGCAGCAAAAAATAATGAATATTTATCAGAAAGCCTAGACTTAGATGACATTAAAAATATTATTCAACATGAAATAATTCAAGTACCCATAATAAATATACTTGAGTACTCTAAAATATTATTAGCTAGAACTGATGAATTCTTCATCACAATATATAAATATCCAGTTCTAATTAAATCATGTAAATTGTATAAAGTAACACCTTTAAATTCAAAACATGGAAAAATCATTACAGATAAAACAATTGCCTTATGTAACCAAACTTATTTAAGAACAAGAAATTGTCAAAATCATCTAAGTAAAAACATTTGTGAAATTAACTTTGAAGAAGAAAATTGTCTTATTCCACTTTTAAAGAATATAACTTCAAAATGCAACATTAAACAAGAATACGATTACGACTTAGAAATTGAATCCGGTGTTATGTTATTAAGCGGTAAGCATAAGTTAAATAATCAAACAATTAATGGTATAAACTTAGTTACTTATGAAAATACTATAAATCTAGACGATAAAATATACAAAAACATGCATAAGCAAATTAAAGAAGTTATATTAAGAAATCATAATTCAGAGTCTTACATCGACCAAATAATTAAAGAAGATACAATGTACAAATTCGATAACATAGATACTTTAAAAAAACTAATTATTCCTTTTGAAGAAAAACCGATATTATCAACTATATACACAATTGTAACACTGATTGTTATTCTAGCATTTACGTACGTAATGATAAAAACTATACAATGTATAACAGATCGTCAAAAACAAAAAAAGATTGACGCATATAACAAAACTTATGAAAGAGAAATGTTAAAAATAGCGTCGAAAAATCGGGACGATTTCGTTTAACAAGGGGGGGAGTTAAGTATCCATAGCAAAACATATTGAGAAAAAAGATAACATTATTTGTATTCAATGATATCTTTAGTCTCTAGTACAGTCTTGCACACAACGCTACAATGATAACATATGTAAAAGAGATAATATCGTTTGTATACAATGTTGGAATATTATCTCTTCTTCATTATCAAGCAAGACGATTGTACGCTTGGGTCTCCTTGTAGATAGATAAGAAAAGTATATAAATACGACTGTATGATGAATTTATCAACAGTCTTATTGTAACTACATAGTAGCCTTAAGCTCCTTTTAGAATTAGTAAAAAGTATTTCAATAATAAAGGACATAGTTCCGAATAAATATTGTTTAATTTTAAAAGTAAGAAACAAGTGTTTTAATTCGCGTTCAAAGCGAACTTCGCGTCAGCCACATCAACTCCAAATATAGAATTGCATCCGACGGGGATGACTAATGACGACAATGCACTCTCTCTAGCTTTTTCTGTTCCGCCTGCCATTTACTCCGCCACACATCGACATGTAAATGCGATTTCTATAAAAATAGGTAAGACCAAACGCATACCGCCACCTCACTGACGCATCGCCATAATCATTTTATCGGGCTGTTGTAACGGCTGTGTGACTTTTCGTTTTGGCCAACGTTGAGCGGCAATAAACCTCCGGCTATGGCCTATGCATGTCGTGGGCCGAAGAAGACGCAAGGCCTGCATGCCTACGTATAGTTTGATCAAGTTATGAAATGAGCCCATCCTCAGGCAGTGAGAAGTGGAAGTCGTTAAGCGGCTAATTATTATTAGCTTTCGAAAGAGGAAGCCGATACTATCTGTCAGATCCCTACATACCTGCAAAACGTGACATAAATACTGACGAAGGCTGCAGTTTTAATTTTTATCTGATTTTTTGTCTTTTTATCGTAATTATGAGCGACTCGTCTATTAATTAAGAGCTTACGTCAGAAATAGGTAAACAAGGAAATATCCACCATGCTACTGACCCAATAGATACGAATTTTAGGTTTCCCCTGTGAATAATGAAAGGTGTTTAAAAATAGAGCGTGCAAGAAATTCGGTGTAGCGTTATCTTTGTCCTTCAGAGCGGAGTGCGATAAGCAATATTTTCGTCTGATTATGTAAGCAGTTCTCTAGATACCCACACCAGGTGCGAGTAACCATGCTAAGTTTCAGCATGTGTGTGCAATAAAGCCGAGAGAAAAGCGATGCCATAGCTGGGAGTAAAGTCGAAAAGAGCGCGAATTGCTATCGCACTGAACGATAAGGTGATGGGGTCATATTTACACTTTTTTTTTGTGTGTGTGTGCTTGACGATCTTTACTGCTCTGGAGTGCAATTGTTTGAACTTTGAGTAGTGGGGAGCACATCAAATATCAAGACCCTCGGCTGTCGGACCTCTTCGGTAGCTTATATAACCGACTCTGTTGTGGTAGCTCATTGGACCTAATGTGGACCTGGTGAATTATGTCAAAGGTGTAGGATATTTGCGACCTCTAACCTATCTCAGATAACTGAAGTAGACATTTAGCAGAGGGTACCTATTAGGTGGACCTTGTAGAAGACAATTTAATAACAACCATCGCAGACAGCAGCTAATAAAAGCCTGCAACTGACTACTGATGTTGATCGAATTTTAGCAGGCTTAAGAGACCTGCGATAGCTCAAAATTGGGCTTGAAAGGTCACTACTAAGTGCGTAGTAGGATTCAACTAAAGTCCCCAGCTAAAGACAGCCAAGGTGAGGTTTAACGCCGAGGTATGGTTCCGCCAAAACCCGATACAAGGCCTCATAGTTACTAAAGCAACCCGACCTTCTCAGTTGGCTACAAATAGAGTGCTGATTTGAGGACCGACTACTGGGCGTCATTTTTGTAGTCTTTAAAAAGGTTTGCTTGGTCAGAGAGGGCCTTAGTTCTTGGCCTTGTAAGCCGAAAGAAACAGCGATTGGAAAAGGAGTGATTTTTCGCTTGATATGTGCGTTGATGTCATTTGGCAAAGTGGTAGTGGAAACCAGGTGGACAAATGGCCCTACTAATAATCATTTTTTACCTTCAAACTTAATATTTTGTAGGTCAGAATATGCAATTTTTTTATGAAAAATGTCGCCATTGTAAATAAATAAATTGAATGTGGAAGAAGGCCTTGATCTTCAATCAAAAAATAAAATAATGATTAAAGAACAACGTCCAAAACTTGGTAATAGACTGACTGATTGGAATTACTTTCGACAGAAGTTGGAAGGAAGTATCCAACTATCATCGGCTATTCAAACAGTAGACGAACTGCAAGAAAAAACCGGCCAAGTGCGGGTGTCACTCGCGCACCGAAGGTTCTGGACTTCGCTAGAGTTGGAAATTGCGAAGATTCTTTTCTTTTCCCCTTTTCTTTTTGTAAGAAGGTGGAAAGCATCGAAAGCCTGTGTGTGGGACTTTAATCAACTTTAACTAGAGGTTATACCGGTTGTTGTGTGCAAAATTTCAGCCTTCTATACGTCAATTAGTTTCTGAGATAGACCTAGGAACAAAATTGGCCTAGACGGACAAAAGCGAAATTAAAAAGGTTCCGTTTCTTCCCTTTGAGTACGGAACCTTAAAAATTAGCTAAGAATAGATATTAGGTTATATTTTCTACCAAAAATTTTCTGAAATCCGACAACCGGCGAATTTTTCTTTTTAAATTTCTGAACGACTAGGTGCAATAACATTCAGGATGTCGAAAGTCAGTCCCCCAGGGAGGTTTCTTTTTAGATGGGTTAAAGTCCCTCACTATTGCAGAAGCATCCCTCGCATGCTAGCTCTGCACATAAAAAAAAATCTAGCCTGGACACTAAAAATGATTAATGACTTCAAAGTTCTATCTAAATCTTTCCCGCCTCCGTTTCAATACTTGCAGCCTGCAGCGCTTTATACTAAGCAGGGGCGATTCCTCTCAGTTAGCTAGTTTAGCTTCGCTAAACCAAGAAAATAAATTGAAATACATATATACGCAAAATACAGAAAATAACGAGGTTAAAGTAATTATGAAGATTAATAATTGCAATAATCAATGACATACTAAATAACAAAACTATCATTTACAAATAATATTTGCCTACACAAACACACAAGACAATACTCCCATGCTCATGCAATAAGTTTCACTTGAAATACTCTTTAGCGTTACAACTTGCGATACCGCAAATTCCCTGCCTGCACGCACACACACAATCTAAAACTCCCATAGAAAAGTCTCCTGCTTGTAGCATTTTAGCGTAAAAAAATGCGCTACCGAATTTCCTACAATCTATATAAGTGTGGAATTTGACTACCTCTACCAGTCGTAAGCAAAGCACAGGAAAATATACGGAAGGGTAAGCGCAAACAAATGCGATAAAACTTGAAAGTAGAGTGTAAGTGTAAGCAAGCAGGTTATCTTTTTTTGTACTTCTGTGTGTTTCTCTTTCTAGTCAAATTGCAGTAAGAATGTGTCGTTGTGTTCTTATTTGACTGAATTAATAGTCTTATTGAATTCCATACCAAAAGTAAAGTGCGATCTATAATTTTATATTTGCGTGGATTATAAATATGAGTAAATACATAATAATCATTTTTGTCGTGCTTTTGGAATATGAGAGTGCGCTTTTGTTTTGTTTTTTTGTTTGTGAGAAGTGAGCACGTAGCTAACCCAATGCTTAAGACCAGGAATCGCCACTGATACTAAGCTGTCTGTTGGTTCAACGGATAGTCTTCGAATTTAATAAATCGGTGGCATCACAAAATGCCAACCTTGACCTACGTATGGCTGTCGCTCTAACTTTACCTAACTTTTCGCGGTTCCTATTGAGTGGTACGTGTTCTTTCAAACGTACCTAGCAAGAAGTCAACAAGTTCCTTAAATAAACCTGCTGCCAATTCAACTTATCTATATATCATCTTTTAACTGACTTAAATCAAATCTCTCGATGAATATTCAAACAAGGCTTTTGATAGTTCCGGCATCAAATAATAAAAGTAACAAAACTTATACAGTGCTTAAAAAGCGGACCCTGCTAACAGAGCGCAAAAAAAGAGAATTGTCCAGAATCACTATGACAAGAAAGAGATCCGACAGTATAGTCAGGTTATCAATGTTTACTGTCACTAGTCCAAGAACTCTTTAAAGCTGTCTGAATGAGATTTATAGTCGCCAGATACTGCGTGCTGATCGACAACCATGAACCACTGCCATTCTCCGACAGAAACCAATAAATTTTTGTACAGAAAAAAACATATCCAGTCTGTCGCAACCAATAACGAAGTTTTACATTTTTTACAACTCTACATTTCCGGTGTGAAAATGTTACCATCACTGATCTAGCACAAACACATCTACCATCCCATCGCATAATGCCAACCTACCTCATGCTCATTTGTAAACAAATTAACGATGTTGACGAGGCGAAAACACGCCATCCCACTGCCGAGAGTCGTAAACTATTTTATTTGTGCCCTGCCACAGTTAAAAGTGTTAGAAATGTCAAACAGCAATAAAGGAAAATAAATTGTAAACTTGTAATGGGATCACAAGAGATCGTTAAACCAATCTCATCCCAGCAACCTCTATCCAATTATGGTATTTATTTACGAAACCTCTTACAGCCATTAGACATTTAGACCAGATTTACATACCAAGAGCGAAAATTAAACGACACCGATCAACCACAACCACCCTCGGCTTTGATAAGACCGATATGGGTCCAATGATGGCTCGTTGGTGCTACTGTTGTCTTGTTCGTTTCGGGCGGGCTTCTTTCACAATCGGCTCCGCTGCCATTCTAATTGATTACGCCGTGATTAATGGAGCTCTTGTGCTCCGAAAATTATGGCGCTTTCAAAGTGGCTGTCTACAAATGCTCGCACTCGTAGGATCGTAGATTAACTTCGAAACCAGTTAGTCGATTGGTAATTAATAGTTCTACGCTTAAATGAGTTAATTTGGGTTTTTGTTTATTTTTTCCTATTGATTATTAATATTTATGGGAAAGATTAGCGGAAAGATATATTCGTAGAATAATGTAAATGTGGCCAGAAGTTTGGTTTCACTTTCGGGGCCTAATCTGTGGCTTAGGTGGAATTTGTGTTTGGAATTTGAAGCACGTGATTATTCACATTTGGATTTGGCCATGCCGATGCCTTGAATTTTATTATAGAGTTGTCACTTCGGCTTTAGGTCTTTTGTTGCCGTGGGAAAATCGACCGCAAGAAAGAGTTTTTCTTTAAGGGAAATGCATAACTTTGGGACCATCATTCAGGATTTTCTTTGGTCTTGGTTTGTTGGGAAGATTTTTCCCGACATTTTGAATGTCAAAGAGGTTGTTGTTTGAAAATAGATTGTGAGTCGACATTCATCATGATGATAACTCTTGTTTATATTGAAGGTGTTGGTGGGAAAGCTAGCATTGGGCTTCTTCGGAAGTAAAATTCTGCGATAGATTTCGGCTCGAAAGGGGTGAATGGAGGAGCAGATACAACCGCGAACTCTTGAGCTGTACCAAGATGTGGATGTAATCCAAAACACATCGAGCGAATGCGAAATTATGCTCCAGCTAAGAGGAAATTCGAGTCCCAGACTTCAGGTTCTATACGACAAGGAAAACCAATCCTGAGTTTTAAGACAGCTGGATAATGGGAAATAGCGTGCCTGGGATAGCAGAGAGTGGAAGGCTCCAGTGTCTTAGGGAAAGTGGGGTCGATTGTTACTTCTCTTGTTAGATTAACGATTGTCCTCTGAATGAGATTGACGCATGAGAATAATTTTCAGGACCTGGTCTACGAAAAGTAAGGTTGAAGGGACTTTTGATGGCTCTATATAGGCAGAGTAGCTTTCCGGACACTAGTTTTGTGATATTTCGACTGGGACTTGAAGAAGGTGAATGGATTTTGAGGTGAAATGATTTCGACTTTAAAGTTGATCTTCGAGATCAGCCGAACCGACTTGTTGTGATCACCCCAAGTAGCATTCGAATACACGTTTAAAGCCTGGCGACGTTCTGGTGTCAATTCGTGATCCCATTTAGGAACATATGTTTCGAAACAACGCAGTAACAGTTCCTTTTTTGGTTCGGAAGTGGCGCAACACAAAGTAGGAATTGTTTTTGACGCAAATCCTATATACTCACAAATTGGGAAGAATGCCATACCATATAATTTGTGACGTTATGATACGTCATTCATTTTGTGTACCTGTGTTATGTACCCAAATAATATTCTCATTGCATCAAACATTTCATTATTTAACAGAAAACAACTACTAAAATTTTATGGGGAACATCATTTTGCCTTGAAATGTTACTAATGTACTTCGAAAAAAACCATGATCCTTCCAAAATATGCTATATTTAATGAAAAGTCTCTTTTGTAATTATTTGTCGTATTTTAATTGCTGATAAGGATCATTATAAAATCAGTATAAAATAACTCTACGATGTCTTTATACACATAATAGTGACATTTTAATCTATTTAATTTCACCATATCCACCAAAACTGCAAATTTAAAATTTCTTATTTCCCATACACATTTTTTTTCCAATGCAAAATGGATACCTAACAAAATATTCCCAATTAGGAACTCGTTCTTATTTGTGTAGTAAATAATCTATTGGGAATTGTGTTTATTCTGTGTGCCACAAACTTCCCAATCGGGAATCGCGTTTAATCTGTGTTGACAGTAAGTTTTTAGGAATTGTGTGCATGTACACACATCTCCACACATTTTACACGCTGCGGACATAATGTTTCACTGAAGAAACAATTTTGACACAATAAAGAATCTGTGTAGACATAAAATCCCTAGATTGGAATATTCCTAAATGGGAAATGTTACCTAGCATGTGTCGAAAAAGTTACTCATTGGGAATATTTTCTGGTAACAAAACCGTCTTAACGTCGTCGCTCATGACACATGACACATGAAGTCGCAAAATGCTCCTTGGGACCTCTTTGAACTCCTCTCTAGTGGTTTTTACCCCTGTAGGAGGGCTGTCGGCTCAAGATGGGGCGTCCAACCCAACATAATGCATTGGCTCTACACCGCATTGATTAGACCGATTATTCTTTACGGAGTCGTTGTGAGGTGGCCGGCCTTGGATAAGAAGTCAAATCTAAAGGCCATTAAGAACACTCAACGCCTAGCATGCATCGGCATCACGGGTGCACTGAGGACATCTCCTATCGCCGCTCTACAAGTAATGCTTAATCTTCTTCCTCTAGACATCGTTAGTAGGGAACATGCCGCTAATGCGGCTATCAGACTCAGGGAGGGTAGGCACTGGAGTAGTCAATCAAATGGACATGCCAGCATCCTCCTACGGACATGCCCCCTACCCTCTAATACTGACTATTTGCCTACGAAAATCGATTTTAAATAAGGTTTTAAATACGAAATAACGGACAGATCCCAATGGGACTCACGAAATGTCCTACAAGAAGGATAACTGTTAATTTTTACAGACGGTTCCAAAACATTAGAGGGAGTCGGAGCAGGAGTATTCTCGGAAGAACTGAGCCTGGGCCTCTCCTTCTCTCTCCCGATACACTGTAGTGTCCTCCAAGCCAAAATCCCAGCTATTCGTCAAGTCGTAGCGTGGCTGTCGATTAATGTCATATCACACAGGGATATCGTAATAAATATATATTGACAGTCAGGCTGCCATCAGATCCTTAGCATCCAGCGAAATAAGGAGATAGCTGGACAGTACAACCTTACCCTTTGCTGGGTTCCGGGACACTGTGATATCCCAGGGAACTATGCAGCTGACGAACTTGCTAGACTAGGCTCCTCAGGCGTTGATAGCGTTAGTCTGCACAACGTGCAGGCAAGTTGCTAAGCAAATTAAAAAAAACGTTGCCAGGCTTACTTGGCCGACACTGGATACAAAAATATCCAAAGAGCTTCTGCGTCTCAACAGACGTAATATCTCACTAGTCGCCAATATCATCACCGGTCATTGTGTTCTGGGCAGACACGCTCAAAGACTTGGGCTGCCACATAATGACTTTTGCAGAAGCTGTAGGGATGAAGAAGAAGACGAGTCCGTCACTCACCTCATCTGCAGTTGCCCTGCCCTATCCATCCTAAGGATGGCGCACTTAGAAAGCTATTTCCCCATTGATCTCAGCGATCTATGTTAAATCAGCGCTGCCAGCATTCTTGGCTTTATCAAACGAAGGAAATGGTTCAGAACGAGTAACTAGTAAAGGAACCCCTAAACGCCAGTGGTACGCACAATGGGCCGATTAACGGCCTGAGTGTTTCTCTCACCGAGAGCCACTTTAACATACATACATACCTCTTTGAACTACCAGTTTTGATGTCGCCAAGCATATATGCATGAAAACAACTCGACTCTAAAACGGCGCTATAGAAAAGAAGGAGAGTAGACCTGAAGCGCGAAAATTACAGATGACGTGCTTGAATTTCGGTCATAGAGCTTCAGGTCTGCCCTCGAGGAGTCCCAAAAAAGGACTCGGAAAGAGAAAAAAGAGACTTGATACTCCAAGTGGAAGTTTAACCATAAAAACTCCTTGTCAAGCCAATAATACCCGAAGATAGACCTTTAGATATGACCAAGAAAATCCTTTAATAAAGAACTGACGACTGTGCGGTGTTGAGAATGTGGAAGAACTGCGTCTGCAGACTACGAAGGATACCCAAATTTGGATTTAGTCAGAAGGGACCATTCAATCTCAGCTAGTTCAGACGGCCTTTCGGTTACACTTCTAAAAGCAGCAAGCCACGAGTTGGTAAAGAGCTTCAATTATCATATGGCACAAAAGATCTTTGTAAGGTCGACGAGAAGTCTTTAAAAAAAGCTCAATGGTAACCTTTTAGACAACTCCAACTGCAGAGCCCTCAGTCTCCTTAACATTGAACACAAGATCCTGTCTGTGTAAAGACCTGAAACCATTTTCAAAAAAATTGACAACCGACCAAATCTGGCAGATCTAGGGGGGGAAAAACAAATCCAATGACTTAATCGCGTCATCCGGGAATGAAGAATAAGTGACGACATTCTTTTATTGGTCCGTTTGTAAAATAGTCACGATAAAATTGCTCAAACTTACCGCCTAAAAAAAATTGAGAAATCGCGTCTTTGATTTCGAAAACCTTCGAATATTTCGGCCCAATAGTGTTCGATATCTCGACTCCTTTTCTGCATAGGAAAAAATGCCACAAACTCATTACAAAAACGACAAAACTCCTCAAACTTCCCGACTACAAAAAAAAATAAGAAATCCAGCATTTGACTTCGAAATTTTTTCGAAATTTTAGCCCAAGAGTGTTCGATACCTCAACTCTTTTACTTCAGAGAGGAATTTGCCACAATTCCAACAAATTTCCCCATCTTCCCGACTGATAAAACTTCAGCAATGCAGCCTATGAATACAAAAATAGACAGCTATGCACAATTCCCTGTCGCAGAGTGTAAAGCGTACATACATCACGATCAACATCATAAGCTCAAGGGAAGTATAAGTGTTTGTACGCAAACTCTGTGTGGAACTGACAGCCGGCCGGCCGCAGTTATACCGAGTATTGCACGCAAATCATTAATCTATGCCAGCCATGTCAAGATTGTGGTGTCGGGTTAGTCACAAATGAGTCCCAGTCACAGACGTCAGCTCATTTGTCTAAGAAAATTGGAAATAGCGATAAAGTGGGCTAATTTGTCATGTCAATGATCGTTCAGTAATGAGATGTTGAAAGTGTTTGCGCCTGTGCATAATTCACGCCTGAGGATGCCTCTGCGATAATTTAGACAATTTAGAAGGGAGACAACCACTCCGTGCTTAGTTTGCACATCAATTAAAGTTTTGCGATCGCCAATACGGGCGACAAACACTGCCAGAGGAAGAAAAACTGCCGCCCCTTCTCCACATCTGATAGAGGATAAGTGGCTCTTCAAATCCATCATATGCCGAGTCGGCAGACTTTAGTCTTGTGGTCTTAACCTTGTATCTAAGTGTAGAATCAGCATTGAACTCCCGTCTTTATATTCGCATCGCCTGAATCAATAAAACACTACCCTCGCTCGGAAACGTACGTAAAGTCCTCCTCTCCATTCGCATGTCCCACTAACACGATTTTCTTCTTCCGAAAGGTTGCCACTGGTGGTGGTGCAATAGCCCCTTTCTTGAATAAACGCACATACAAGCCGTGTGCAACATAAATTTAGATCTTGAGTCACAATGCTCGCTAATTGTGTTGCTGTTCGTTCTGAGATAGATTTTCTGTTTTATGCGATTTGTTCGCCTATTTTTCACTCCATAAACAGACTGTCAAGTGGCGGTGCTTGACAGTACGTATCTCTCTGACTCGCGGTTGCCTCCTAATTACACAGTATTTCTTTTGGCTTGGATTTTTGTTTATTTCTTGGTCGGTCGACGAGATGAAGTGTTTGTGTGTGTTTTGTGTAGAGGTTATGTTGAAGGGGTGAGGAAGGAGCCGCCACTCTGACGACATGATGACTACCTTGGCGTGGTTGTTCCCTATTATGCGTCATCCCAGCAATCTTCTTCAGGACAAGGGCTGTCATTTAGTGAGAAATTCAAGGCTTGCAGCAGCAAGTGTACTATAAAGTGTGAGTGGGCACATGGAGTGGATGAAGCCTTGAGATGTCTTGCTGCGAGTCGAGAGAAAAGTACATTCATCTATATATGTGTTTAGGGAGTTGTTGTGTGGAAATATTCAGGGAATAGAGCGTGCTAACAATGGTTTACTTAAATGGACCGATCTCCAAAGAGGGGAAAGGAAGACCATCTGCCCAATTGGAGATGGC
Organism: Cheilosia impressa; assembly: GCA_948293265.1. NCBI lineage: Eukaryota > Metazoa > Arthropoda > Insecta > Diptera > Syrphidae > Cheilosia > Cheilosia impressa. The sequence continues at coordinate 7,291,403 of OX411882.1, forward strand.
TGCAGGTGAAATCAATGCTGACACCTTTTTAAAGGGGTTTCGGGTGTTCAAAATTGCGAGATTTTTCCCGTATTTATTTCCTTTAAACAAAAGTGATGGGGAAAGGCGGTTTAAACAAGCACCACCTAAACTTTAATGGATCCAGTTAAACATCCTCACTAAACGACCGACATTCGACATAGCCCGACATCATTTGCGAACAAAATTTAAAAAAAAAAAAAAAAACTTGACAGAAGAGCTACAGTGAAGCCAAAGACAGCACTGACGGTTTTCCGATTACAAAGAAGTAAGGAGTTGCTTGCTCCCCTAAGAAGATTAAATTTTATCAACAAAGCTGATGACTTGAGGCTCAAAACAGCTGCTCTTGGTAATTTTTAGGTTTTAGTTTTTAGTTTTTAAAAATAGAGGCGAGTGTGCGGCCTATGGACTCAACAGCATCTCAACCGATGTGACAGCAAGTTCGACAGTTTATTTCTAATAGATTTAGAGAGTGGTTACATTAAAATCCGATAGATGGCGCTGTTACTACTACCGCGTTCGGCATCTAAATGCCTCTATCCTCAAGCCTATCCTCAAGTCTATCCTCAAGCCTCTATCCTCTATCTTCAAGCCTCCATCCTCTATCCTCAATCTACTAGCCTCTGTCTGAAGAAAGTTTAAGACTTTAAGTAGGTTTATCTAATGAAATTCAATAGATGGAGCTTTTGTTACTACGGCGTTCAGAATCAGTTTAGCCAGCGCTTCTACTGAAATTCAATAAATGTCGCTTTTGCTTCTTAAATCTTTACCATTTTAACCACGATCCACTTAACGGATTTGAATGTGGTTTTAACTGTTAGTCATCAGCATTTCTCGAGAATGAATAAATGGAGATAAGCGTTCGGTGTCAAAATGACAGAAAAAGCTTTAAAATCCGTCATTAAAGGTGGATGAACAAGAAATTAGTTCATAAAAGAGTAGCTGTAATCGCTGCTGATTACCATCGCGTAGGTTCAGTTTCGACAGACCTCAAGTTCCTTATTGAGACGGATATAAGCTCTGTCGAAACTATACGTACCGTGATCGTAAATCGTCATTTTTCGCATTATTCAAGGTTACTCCTCTGTGATTTATCGACTGGAGATCGGTGGACAAAAGATGTGCTGCATACTACCATCCGAGGTTTCGGTGTTTTTGACAGAACACACAAAAGTATTCGAAGCCGTTGTTTGGGAGTTCTTTAGGCGAGTCGAAATCCATGATCCACTAACTTTAATGTTGAATTTAATAACAGACATTATCGGTTTAGGTCCGCCCGGACTACAGCACCAGTGAAAATGACTGAATCTAGTAGAAAGGTACTTGGAAAAGGACGTAGAAAGTCTGCTTAAGGTAATTATACTTACAAAAGGACGCGTTGAGCTGTGCAAATTTTAAATAAATGAAACAATGTTGAAACAGAAATCTTCAACAACGAGTCTCTCCATATGGGGTGAGATATGAAACGAATTATGAGACAATCGAACCTTTCACGACATTTATACTGATTTAGCGGCGAAACGGTCCGCACGCTTGAGTCAACTATAAACCAATTTCGCAATAATTTAAACTAGTGCAGGCTGTGTCAATTAGCTACCATCAGGCAAAGCTCAAGACAAACTTAGCCATACCTATAGAAGATGTGACCATTAAACCACAAGTCAGAAGGTCGAACTGTTCTTTCACCGATAATATAAGTCCTGGTAGTTGACGAACTGTGCAAAGTTACATTAGGGGTACTAGATTTACGAATGAATGCCAGTGGAGTCCCACAAAGCTCAGTCGTTAGACCTCTCCTAATGAATGACAGGGCTTTATAACATCCGCTGCTATGGATAAGGTAGTCGCGATGATCAAAAACTGTCTAGAGTCTGCCGGACTAGAATTGGCTGACCACAAGACAAAAACTGCCTTAAAAACGAGCCACGAGACTGAGAAATATGCAATTATGTGGATAGGGAATTGAGTTAATTATTTGCTCGAAGGAAATTTCAGAGGGAAAGTCCGATGGAAAATGCAGATGAACGTACGCTAAAATCATCAACTTGTTGGCAAACGGAACGCAAGGGGCCGACAATTATAGTCCCAAGAAGTTTCTGCCCGGATACGGGGGCTGTCGAAAGTATATCCGCAGATTTGGCCACGATAGTTCGGCCTTCTGACTCAAATTTCTAGATGAAGAAGACGATGTGGATCGGCATTGAATATCCAAATGAAGAGGTACTCCTTTCGATGAAGAAAGCGGGAACCTGTCTAGCCTGGAGTTTGTGATAAACCAGAAAGTTGAGATGAGAAGGTGACTGGTCGATATTATTCACAATAAGCTGGGAATGTCAAAAGGCTTGGAAAAGCCGAAATGGAGGGTGCAGATGACGTAGCTTCAGTCGTTGGCCACGCGAGGTAATATACCCAACTGCGCTCCCGCAGCAAGAGTGATAAGCGACTGCAGAGATGTGTTTTAGTAAGAACTAACGACTCGTTTATTGATGAGAAGACCATTCTTCAAGCAGTGTGTCATGTAAGCGTCCCACCCTTTGCAACTCCATGCAGTTTAAATTAGAAAGAATGAAGTTCTGAGCATTTTTAAGCTATACTGGGCGGGGCACCATGCTATAGCTACAGCTAGTACGGACTGCTAGTATTTATAAAAATGTCATTCCAATTGGAAGCATCCATAAAAATGGGTAGAATACGGGTCAAGCCGGCGAGGACAGAAGCCTCAAACTGCCGTACATGGACTGGTTTAAGACACGCATACATCAGGTTTGCAAGATATCCGTCCATGAATGGACCAAATTGCCGGTAGAACTGACCCCTACCGTCCATCACTGTGATACCCCTTAACCTGCCTACCTCGCCAAACTTACCCATTCCTTGCCTCACGAAAGGCTTAAAAGAAAAACTGAAACAAAAAAAATCTCCCTCAAACTATCATCATCTTTTGGTAACAGCAAACTTGATATTCCCGCAGCCATTATTATGTTGGTCTGATTTGATCCCATTATCAGGAATACACTTCGCACTAGTCCTTCTCTGCGCGCCATATAAATACACGTACGACGATATAGATACTTATGCCTTGCAAATTTCTAGATAGATACCTACTCGTACTTTGCTGTCGAATATAATAATGTGATGAGTTGCCTCCCTCTGCGGCGCGCTGCCACATGAAACAAGCAGCAGAAAACTCGTCGAACCACGACCAACGAGAGCGTGTGAAGAACCGCTAAAGCATCTAATGGTTATGATATATGGCTGAACGATATTCTGGTCACGTTATTGAACATTTTGCCACTTATTTTAAGATTCCCTTTTGTTTTTTGCGTTATCCCTGTTGGTTTTGTAGTAGGTACATGTGCGAGTAGTTTGGGCATATGAAGAGTGAAGACTTTTATTTTTCTTCTTTTTTTTTTCTTGTTGGAGACGAAGGAGCTTCGCAAAGAATATTGAGATTGGTGGTTGAAAAGTTTGGAGACTGTTTGAGTACTGGGCATGTGTACTGTTTCTGATTCATCGTTTGTAACTCCATTCGCTTTGGTGCCCAACATCGGCCTCTGGTCAAGTAAATATAATGCGAAAAGCCTTGCTTACAAAAAGGACGTACCGCATAAGGGTATTAATAGGCACTTCTTACCTTAACCAACAAATTTCAGTGATAAGTGTCTTTTATTATATTCAGCAAATCAACAGATTTGGCATTGCCACCTCTCATGGTTGGGTTTCCCTCCATAGGCAAATGCATCCAAGTAACGAGCACTTTAGCTCTTGCCAAAGATTTCTTTATAAGTAGAAACAAAGTCAGCTCCGTATATGGGCCAGAGGTGAGCCAAAAGAGATCCAAATATATGATCGGACTCAGCCGCAATGATATTCGCACACTCACGGGAGTCATTACTGGACACTGTGCGATAGGCGTACATGCGGAAAGGCTAGGAATACTGCATAATGATTTTTGCAGAAGCTGCAGGGACGTTGAAGAAATGGAATCTGTTCGCCACCTGCTTTGCGAATGCTCAGCCCTTAAGAACAGCAGAAAAGGATTCTCAAGAGTTTCTTCTTCGACGACTTAGAGGATCTGAAGAACATCGATCTTAAAGTACTCCTGAGATTCATACTTAAATCTGGGTGGTTCTAGTAGATGGATAGACTTCATAATTATCATTAAGTACTCGTAAGACGAACCAGAGGATATGGTACAAAAGAGCTTAAGAACCCATGAGATTCTACTAAATCTATGTGGCTCTAATTCGATAAGCGGTCTATTTTTCTTGTTTTAACAGGTTTGGATGGTCCCCGGTAACTGGACACAATGGACCCAACTGATGGTCTACCTACCTACCTACCAGCTCCGTATAGTGGGACATTGTTTAAAAGAAGGCCACGGAAGTAGAATTGTAGTACCCACCAACGACTTTTGCAGAAGCTGTATAGATGAGGAGGAAAAAGAAATAACTGCTCAACTCCTAGGCACTCGTCCAGATCATTTCACTTTTCTCATGGCAAACTTAGGAGGTGAAGCTGTATTAGCTAATAAATTACAAAGTCTAACTGCGTTCAGTGTGCAAGGTTCTATTGACTCAATCAGCTGTTATTGTGGACCCTTGATGTTGGAAACTATAAGCGGGCGGGGGTTTTCCAAATTTACACCAATCTCGCAGTCAGCAACAAGGTTCCCATCAGAATGTCTGCTCTTAAAATTGATTCCTTCTTCTCACTCATGTGGAATCACAAGGAACCTTTTAATTTGGTCCAAGTTTGTCTCTTAAAACAGCAACCTAATCCAGCCTTATACTGACAACTTCGAGTCACAAGCGAACTCTATATATCCATCACAGTGCACTGATATGCACAAACCTCCTGGTGACTTTAGGATTCCATGTGACTACTCCAGTTCACCAGTCTTTTTGTACGGCGGTCATCCTAGCGACCTGGGAAGCACTATCAGTGTTAAGAGTTACATCTGCGAACTACCTCGAAGACGACACCCACAAGTGGATCTCGTAGAGTGCGAGTAACCGATATCGCAGGGCTGCTTTTTTGAACAGTACTTATGAATCGTTTTCAACGATGGAATTTTCCACATGTAGGTGTCCAAAGAGGTCTTTGGTGCCGACGCCTTGTCTTTTTGAAGACGTGCGGTTAGAAAAGAACCTCTAAAAAGTCAAAGTTACTTGCACCTTTCGGGATCCACTTGTGGGTGTCGTTTTCTGCACCCTTCACAGAGGTAGATCTGTACAAGTATAAATCTTGGATACAAGGCTGATAATTTACTACATCCGACAGGTCACCCTGCTTTACCCCATCAAAGGACGGCGAAATGGCAAACGAAATACATGCGAAATGTTGTCAGAAGGACTAGCCACCATCTACTTAGAGAGAAAACGAATAGCTCCAACTGAAGAGCGACAGAAAGACCTTCAAAAGCAAGTATCTGCCGCCGAACAGCATTGGACCCGCCGATATTTTTAATGTCAATCAAAAGCTCTGTACATCTGTAATCGTATATAGGGTATGAATGTCGCCCATTGATCCTGTAGTATGAGATGGAAAAGACACTTTGTCAAAGAAATCGACAGTAGCATATCGTACTGAGAGCTTAACTAGGCATAACTTAGTTGCTAACCGGCAATGATCAGACATCAGGATGTCAAAATAGCCAGTGGTTTTATTGCGAGGCAACCAACACTTTCTTCTAGTAAGCAGATCTTAAGAAGGTAGGCAAAGGATTGAAAGCAGGAGCCTTGAACTTGTAATAGCGACAAACTAGACCCATGGTCCTACGGACCTTTTTGCGCCAACTATTTATTTATTTATTTACTTATTTATATATCATGAGAACTTAAATGACGTACCTACTCGCACATTGTCTGAGGGCTAGATAATTTTTGAGCGGACAGTTTAAGAAGCTACAGAGAATTGCCTGTCTCGGTTTTCTATGCTACCCAACTACGTGACTACAGATTTATCTGGACCACGTTTTAAGGCTCTCATCCAAAAAACTCTTTATAAAAAACACCACTGCTGATTGTGCCATGAAACTAATGACAGAATAAAAATGTTGCCGTAAGCCTTGGGACCTTTCAGGACACCAGAGGATAGTTCACTCAATTTAAAAAATTCCATAAAAAAAATATGCTCTGTACAAGGCCCGGAAATTGTTGAAAAGACTTGTGGTAAAAATATAGGTACGTGAAAACTGTATTTACCTTCGATGGACCCTACAACCAACAAGTCCACTTGTTCACCGATTGGAAACTGGGGTTGTGCAGCGGTCTTGGTATCCAAAAGTCCTGATGTCAATAGGAATATGTGCCACTGTATTATAGGCTAAACTTAATGTCATTGCCATTTGAGGCAGCCAAATATGCCTAAACTGGTCGTTAACTATGTCTCTTCAAGCACTGTCATGTAGCTCAATAGCCTCTATGCCGGTGTTGAAAGGCTTAGTTTGATCTGAAAGGTTACCAAGGCAACGAATCTGCGGATGAAGTACCTAGAGATAGTTCAAAATGCGGGTTCTTCGTAATCAGACTAATGGCAGAGAAAAAAAGGTTCTGAGTGACAATTGGAAAGGCCAACTTCGTCTAGCCTACTGGAGAAAATGTCACGGGGCCTTGGCAGTTCGAAAAAATTGCAAAGTCTTGCAAACGAAGTTCCAGTTTGATTGATTTCCTTTATGCTATGCATTGATAATGACAGGTGGGCTTCTGGATAGACCTGAGACGTCATTTCAGCTTGAATAGGGATGAATCTTCCAATAGCTTTCTCTGAAAATGTATTTAATTGTAAAGTAAACAAAAATTGCATCGACGGAGTTAAGGATAAGAGATGGAAAAGCCTTCATAAGGGATACGTCCTTTAGGCTAAGTACCAGATGATTCGAAATAAGTTTTATTTATTTATTTATTTACTTAAGTAAGCTCTGTCAATGTCAGTCGTATAGGTCAGGGAGAATTTGAAAGAATGATGGCCACACTCGGAGAGCCTTGTAACCAACTGTAGATGTAAATCTACGCCGCCGGAGTTCTCAGTGATGAAAAGTCTTTAACAGCTCTACAAGCGGGCACTAGACCATACAGAAGTAAACAAGGACCAGCAAGGGTCTAATCTTATTTGCTTGGGTTGGATGTGTATCCAGAGGTATATTCATTGCGAAAAGTCTGAACATGGGGTTCGTGAGAGTCCCACCAAGTGCATTTTCTTCTCCCTCTCAAAAGAAAACTTCCCCTCAGCTAAAGCTTTGAGTCGTATTTCCACATGAACTGTCGGTCACTTCTATTTATCCAACTTGAGTTTGAAATTTCACCGAGAAAGATAGGCATCAGACTTTTATGGTCTCATTTTCAAACAACTTCTCTTCTACACACCGACATCTTGAGTTGCACCTCTAGACGAAGTAGCTGCTGCCTTGCAGATAAAGTTAAAAACTGTCCAATTTACTTGAAAAATTCCCCACCTTCTCGTGTGCATTTTCAGCCACTGTCGATGTAGATTAAATTTTTTCTCATCCTTTATCCAAGTTCCTATGAAGGTATCTCATTCGAATCCCACTAAAAATAATTAAGCCCTGAATATCGATATTCAACACAACCCCGTGTCGTGTGTCCACCAGCAATGGTATCCGTTAATTGCTAAGGAATGCCCTCCCAAGCTTTTGAAACAACCCCTTGTTCATTTAAATATCATATTTCCGTAACCAATTATTTTTGTGGAAAGCACTACCTCAATTTTTTCCATAGTTAAAGGTTAACATTTCCAACTGGATATCCCCTTACACAGAATCATAGGTGAAAATATCCAACCAAAGAACAAGTGAAAACTTTTCGCCAGCGTGCAGGAATCCTTACAAAAACACAAATATATATCAAATTTTCAACTTTTGATGAAAGATGCTCAGATACGACGACAACAACGTAATGAAAATGCAGAACTTGCACGGATTCGTCTGCATTAGATGTACACAGGCAGAGAACGCGCAACAAGCTGACTTTGGCTGACATGATTTGCGATGCTCGTATGCCCGAGAGAGTGTTGCACAGTACAATAGGAATGACGGGCGTTGGCGATTGGGTCAAGGCTCGCGGTGGATCTGAGATTTCGTTTTTGTTCTAATTGCCTGGCATAATTTCATTAGTGAGAACAATTGATAGGATAGAAGAGCAGCAGCCTGCAGCTACTCGCACAAACGGCTGCTCGTTCGTTGTGACAAATTTATTTTTATTTGTCGAGGTTTCGATTGCGCGCACGCAATGTGGGTAGGTATAGTGGCGACGGTGGCATGTCAAGATGTTATCTTATGCAGTTGTTGATGTGCGATGAGCTGAAAAATATGTTTTTAATGCAATAAGTACAGACATTCCTGGGAACTGCAATTGCAGTTAGAAGATTGTGATTTTGGTATGTAGATTATGCAATTTCTTGAGGCTTTTAGAGCTTGTCTAGTGGGTTGCTTGTCTGGTGGGGCTTGGTTTATATGGACTCATTTTTGTGCATAACTTTGTATGAGAGGCTTCATGCTCCAGGTAACATGTTTTATAGATAAGCTGGTATTTGAGATGTGACAAGGGCCGCCTATAGAATGTATTTTAAGAGAGTGAATTTGGAGCTGTCCTCAGTAGATTCAATTCAATGGATTAAAAAGCCCATCAGGAATCGAGTTTTTATATCCCAAACTAGCTGAAAACCTGCCTTAGCTCGGGGGCAAAAATACTCAAACTATTCCACTCTATAATAGGAACCAAAATTTCATTTTTTGGCAGTCTTTTAGGAAAATTAAAGCCTTTCAAAGGAACTCTTAAATATGAAATTTTATGAGTCGAAACCTGCTGGACGTATTCCTCGTAAGATCTACCCTTGTTTTCTAATTTCAGCCCCCTAGGCGCAATAGTCTTCAAGTTATTTCAGATGATTGCTTACAGAGGGCAAACTATCTATATAGAGGGATTGCCTTCAAAAGAAGACCTCAAAATAGACGGAGCCAAAACCTAACCATGCCACACATGTTATTGTAGGGCCAAAAATTTCCGTGAGTCATTGGTATACATTTTAGATAGGTACCTACAATAAATCCTGAGGATAGTCTCAATTTCGAAAGCCTCTCGCCAAAGGGACGTCTGATCAAAACATTCGCTAGACTCAATGGCTATATTGATTTAGAAATTTCATAAAGTTCGCGAAGTTGTCGAAGCTTAGAGAATCTTGCAGCCAATTTAATATGTAAGTAAGTCCGGCGAGCTATCGTTCGTTCCGTATCCCGATGGAAGACCTATAGGTGCAATGGTGCATTCGGACGTTCTTAAAACAACATAAGTCACCTTCGCAATCGACCAAGTGGAACTCATTAGAGCTAAATAAGGCACCCTTGCCACCCATCTGTATCACAGTTACAACGAGAATATTTCCAATCATATTTTCAAGGAGACTGCTTCACATTCTTATCGAAAGTCGACTCCAAAGTAAGCTCAGACCATAAACTGTCAGACAGAACTCAATGGGAACAGTGGAATGTCCTACACGGTAGATCACTGTCAATCTTTAAGTTTGACACGAAAAGCTATGAGCAGGTTTTTGAATCCTGACTGAAAGGCCTGTACTTCTATCTTGCGGAGCTTTTCGTCGAGCTGTATAGCCGGGTTGTGGATTAGTTAAATATCACCCAGAGATATTGTAACATAAATCGACATTTGACAGCCAATCAGTTGGCTTCCAGCGTAATAGAGTCTAAGTCTGTGAAAGAGAGAGAGCTGGATACTATATAACCTGACCCTTTGTTGCGATCCAGGTCACAGTCCCGCAAGAAATGGAGAAGATGTCGAACTAACTACACAAGGCACCTATGGAGTTAATAATAAAAGGTTCTCCATTCTCAGTGGATAGTTAAACCTTAGATGGAAACATGCTAAAAAGTTAGGATCACTAGGCCAATTCTGAATACAAAAGGCTTCAAGGAACTCAAAAAAATTTAAAGCCTCAACTTCTCCAAAGTCGATAATGGCATTGCCTGTCCACAGATCTGAAGCAAACATGTACAAAGACTGGGCTTGTCAAGTAACGACTCCTTGAGAAGACGAGGATATTTAACTTTTTCAATTATATCAGTAATACCAGTGGGTCTTGCCAATAAACATTTTTAGTTTCGACTTAAAATTTTAATAGTTCACAGTCGCTATATATTCGATACGAATTTTGCAATTGTGAGCTTCCGTAAATTTAAAGTCGAGACTGCAATTTGTAATTAGTGCGGCGCAGTGCCTCTCATCAATTGAATCAAAAGTTTGACTGTGTTGCCCGCAGAATTATCTCTACTCCGGTCATCCGATGATCTACTATGGTCTACAATTAACCGATCATCGGCCTTTGTATTCTTTTCCGTGCTGAGGTGAGCGAAAAATCAGCAGCTGGGCTGGAATAGACGATTCCAAGCTTAGGATTATTCAGTTTCCCTAACTTCCGCGCTGATGTGAAGTTTGGGTGGCTTTTTTTATCGAAACTAACCTAAGGGACCACAAGAGTCCGATAATTTAAAGTAGACACATTTTAATTTTCAACCGACCGAAAACATTATCCAACAAAATATTAACGATGGCAAGAAAAAATGTTTGTCTGAGGTTGCAGCCTAAATCCACTTTTTGCAAAAATGTTCTTACTCCATTCAAATGGCATAAATCAATACTTCGTTGTCATATGTTGCTCCCGTTGAATGTTTTTTTAGCAAGACCAGTACCACAGACAAAATTTATCGTTTCGAGTTTCAATTACATGAGGTAGGCACTTATACCCAGCAAAAGAGTGCAACAAGTCACCACTAATCAGCACTTTTATGCCTTCAACGCCGTTGCGTTAAAAACACTTAACCCGCCTAATCACTCAAGTACTGTGCCATAAAAGCTATCGAATTAGGTCTACTAACAAGGTGGCTGTATAAAAATGTGCTCACAACAACCACACGTCCCAATAATAACTTACAACCTCGACCTTCACACTCACAATTAAATGGCTTTCCTATATTTAACCTTCGGGTCAAATCAAACTTAAGCGCACGTCTTGCGAAAGCCCTTCCATTCCAAAAAGTACGACAATTAAATCCCAAATCCCATTTGAAGAAAATTCTCTCTCTCTCACTCTCAGATTATCTGCGATTACAGGCGTTTTACAGCTCAACTATCGCAGTGTCAATGTCAGTTTCCAAGAATAGCACATCGATTACATTGTAATTAATCAATTAACCCTGCGAGTATATATGCCTCAATTTGCTTCCAGCCGTTTACACCTCTCATCCACTGAGCAGTTGGTATTGCCCATTTTGGTTCTATATTAAACACGAGGCAGGAAAAAAATAAAGAATCGAACATAAAAACACTCACCGTGAAATACGTGCAGGGAATATGAATTATTTTTAAATTATTTTAACTACATCACATACGTTTAACAGAAATCTATGCAACAACATACAAAAAGATGGAAAAAACAACAATATGAGATGTAAATTGTAATCCGCAAAACCTACAGTGTGAGTGAAAAGTTTTTGGCCGCCGTAAATTGGTGCGTTCAATAATTAGTGGCAGCCGTCAGTTTTTTTGGTGAAAATTATGTTGAAATAGTGGTGGGAATTTCAGTAACTAAGATTCAGAAAATAAAAGCCAGTTTCGTAAAAATGGAATCGTTGGAAGTTCGTTTGACTTGTAGGAGATTTTGAGGACACTTTTAATGCTTTCTCTGCATAACAAAATTATATACTAGGTCTTAAAAGGAAAATTAGGCCACATTTACACCTAGGGCGGTATAAGTTTACGAGGCTTTCAAATTGAAGTTCTTGCGAAATATTCACTAATACTCTGGCTCCAAGCAATAATCACTTAAGTCGACTTTAGATGAAATTGAGTTTTGATGCCCTTAGATTCAGCGTACTCAAATCTATTTTGTAAATATTTTCCAGAATATATCATCAAAAAGTCGGCCACAATTTCAAAAAAAAGTCAAAAACTTTAAACTGATCTCCGGAAAAATTAGTAAAACAGACTTAAGCGGTTAGGTTATTGCTTGTGGCCACAGAAGAGCTGTGTCTATGCTAATTGGAATATTTCTGGGGATCGCGATGGAACCGCCATGGTGCCCAGTCTTAAAATAAAAAAATAAACTTAAAATTAAGACACTTAAATCTAATAATTCAAAAGCCCTAAAAATTAGACTTAACGATGAGGAGAATGCTGAAAGAGATCGAGTTTGAGGTGGGCAGTGCAGCGGTTTAAATCGAAAACTGAAAGGTTTGAGGATAATTTACCTTTTGCATATTTTGCAGCAATACGTGAGATGGATTCAATGGAGCCATATGAGGCACGATGGTTTGGTGAGTAAAAAAATTCCCGGGGTTTGTGTTAAATAAAATAGACTAAACGGCGAAGCTTGAGAGAGTACGATGCAAGAATGTCTGCCGCGTCCCTTCGCTCGGTATTCAGGTTATCGGGATGGAGACGATCTGTGCATGACGACAAAAAGGTCTTCCCAAGGCAGACCCCCAAGAGCAAATCAAAAGCGACATTGGACGTTCAAAGCACATGGACTTGGTGAAAGGGAGACCAAGCTTGACAAGATTGTACTCAAGGGGGCGGCGAACAAATGTGATGTAGAGAGATTTGACCACGTACCTAAGGGTTGGAGAATTCCTTTTCTTTAGGCCGTCACTTTAGTTGGCCTCACAAGAAATGTCGTTTATATACGAACGAAAACTTAGCTCCCTGTCGTCAAATGTGCCAAGGTCATGAAGAGATTGAACAAGAGAGATTGGTTGAAGTTAAGGTCGAAGAGGGGACTTGTTGCGTGGGGATGGTGTGGTAATGGATTGACATTTGGAGATGTTGAGCTCTGAACAATTTTTGAGGCCACAGGGTGAAAAACGATCAAGTTCTGGTTGAAGGGAACATGAGTCTTGAGGTGTAGAAATGATTTTGAAATATCAGCCGCGTAAAAAAAAGATAGAGAGAGCAGAGTGTTCATTTCAACAAGATCATTTATAGTTAGAATGAATAGGAGGGGACCTAAATGGCTGCCTTGTGGGACACCACATGTTCCTATTGACAATAAATAGTAAAACTAGGACCGAAATTTACAAAAAAAAAATCAAACATCAAATCCCAAAATTTTGCAATATTTTTTTATGGTAAAAAAAGGGCGCACTCTGCTTTTATGTACTTAAGATTCGATCGCTCATAATTTGAGAGTCGGTGGGACCATCAATAGGTCTTTTAAGAGGTCCTTAACACCGGCTTAGTCTTAAAATGTGATTTATAGTGACACATTTCCAATTATCTTACTGTACTGGTCTTACCGATTGTATACTATTTTTGTTGTATTTACATACCTGCAAGAGAAAAATTAATTTCAAATCAATATTAAAGTATTTTGTATGTAAAAAAATGTTATCGAATAGAAATTGATATTTTAAAGTATTAAAAAATTGTATTTTAGCCTTAAGTGGAAATTGTAGTACTTTCGAAAAGCACTCGCATAAGAACGATACCTACCTACGAAGGATTATAACGGGTGGTCCAACCACAATGCACGATGTTAATTGTGAGTCACACCTTAATGTCAAGTTTTTGCCCAACTTTATTTGACATTTCTTTGTTTCAGTGTTTTTTTGGTCAGCATAATCGACCAAATGTGTCCACAATCGGGAGAATTGTGCGCAAATTTCAGCAAACCGGGTCTGTAGGAAATGAGAAAACACATGTGTATGCAAAGAGTGACTGTTCGGTGCGGTATATGGGCTGGCGTCGCGGCGTCATCGGGCCGTACTTTTACGGAAATGAGGTCGGCCAAGCAGTTACCGTGAATGGTGTTCGCTATTGCGAGATGATAACAAACTTCTTGAGGCCAGAAATGAGGATATGGACCTGGACGATATGTGCTTCCAACAGAATGGTGCCACTTGCCGCGAAACAATTGCTGTGTTATCTCACGTCGCGGCGATGGTAATTGGCCGCCACGATCATGTGATTTGACACCGTTGGACTTCTTTCTTTGGGGATATTTGAAAGAAAAAGTGTACGTCAACAAACCAAGAACAATTCCAGAGCTAAAGGATGAGATAATTCGGTACATGAACGACATTGAACCTCAATTATGTTTCAGAGTCATTGCAAATATGGACCATCAGATAGACGTATGCCACCGATGCCGTGGCGAACATTTGGCCGATATTTTGTTTCACTCATAATTGTCATAGATCCTTCAATCATAATAAAATATATTAAGATAATTCTCTGAAAACTTTTTGTTTTACTAACAATTTTTTTTCGTTGGACCACCCTTTAAAAAAATAATTAGATGGCGCAACATGTCTTTATAGGTACAACTTAGGCCCTCTTATAATAATTCTTTGGTACGGGTTTTAATTTCTTGGGAAGCATAAAAGGGATCAACGATTTTATGCCCAGTAAAAATCCAAAGCTGAAGCCAGAAGCCTTTTCAGGACTATTCCTCTGTAATTTGTTTTTTTTTCGGGGATTGAAGCTAAGACCACTCATTTCTCCTCCGTTGGCACAAAGGGGCGTCCCCGATTTCGAATATTCGACAGAGATACGTGTACCATGAAAGTTATTTTTAGCTTTGCTCTACGTCGCCGTTGAGTACTTAGTCTACGGTTTCTCCCCCTTTGTCAAGGTATTCTGTGAATTTAAGGCACGTAGGAGGAAAACTTACACAGCAAGTACAACGACCGTTTAAGAATGGTGATCTCACTCAACGTTGCCCGTCGATAAAAACTCACCTGACAGTTCAATCTGATAAATCTTTGATCGCTGTCGGTGAGTCCAACATCCAACTTGGCCATCCGACCATCCCTCATTCCGACTAAACCTTCGGTTTACCTCATTACAAAAATTCCCACCCAATTTCGTTTCTAAGCAACGACCAGTCCAACCCATCTAATCGCTCTTTTTAAGCCTCCCCCATGTGCCATATGACCAGCGTACACACTCGTACCGCTGGACATGCGAGGAATTCCAAAGCGATAATGTCCGGCAGACATGTTCGCACCATATATACCACCGTACTGATATCCACAAATTATATGATGTATTGGTGTGTTTTCTCTTTTTTTGTAAGAACTAATCTACTGACATAATTTCCAATATGCGATAAGCGTCAGAAGAGGGCTTTCGCCGTCTCACCTACTTTTGCGTTCCCCCGCGAGACGCCCCCGCCTCGTTATTGTCATTGATAAGATTCAATAATTTGGGGCCGACAGTGATTACCCGCCGATAGATTGTTCTACATAAAGGCCTGTTTCGTAGAGTGCATGCGTTGTGTCAATAAACTTGGCAATTGAATTTACCGGCATCGTTGAAGCACACACTCATAAATACGGACGTATCCTTTTATCTACGTTGGATGACACAGTTTTGTCATGTAGAATTGGTGTTTACAAAGATTATTGGTTTTTTCAGTTTCGGAGACGCATCCTCGGCGACAGATGGCCGATGGCCGATGGCCGATATGGGATAACCACTTGACGACTTTGCCATGACATCATATGAGAGTCGCTCCATACTTCGCGGTGGAATTTACAACGCACTCAACTGGCAAGGCGTTCCAATTTTGCACGAAGCAGATAAGATTAGATCGAAGCAGGGTACATGGTCCTTCCCACCGCCGTTTAGCTGTCAGTTATGTGTAAAACACTCCGAATGTCTGTTTTATTACAGGATATGTCCAATTGACAGACTAATCCTTGCAATGGCCAGTGCTCACTGCTCATGCAAATATTAATTACGCGTCGGTGATGACGACGATAAGCCCGGGTGATGTCATTGTCAATGAAATCACCGTCTCCGCATTTACGCGATGCGTTCATTCGTCGCTGAGTAGAGTGTCTGGATCGAATTGATCGTCTCGTGCAATGACGGCGACGCATTCGACAGTATAAATTGCGGCTATTACTATGCCAGATACGTGGCCAGCAGCTACAAAATACGAACATAACAATATACATAATAACGATCACTGCAATAAAATGCAGTGTGGTTGAGCGAACCGGCCACTTGTCGATTGGCGGGGTGCCGGAGCGGAGTTAGGGCACGCATAAAATGCTCGCACATACTCACGCGTTCGTTCGAAACGCAACGTAAGTGAGACACGCGTGCTAAATTTGTGCCAAAGGGAAAAATTATAAATTTCAATAAAACAGTCGTGTTGGAAAGTAATGCGCGGATTACAAATAAATAAATAAATACAAAGTAAGAGAAGAGTTGGAGGAGCTCAAGGGACAGACTCATATTTATTAGTTTGATGGATAGTAACAAAAAGTCAGTTATGTGAACCCTTGCGGGTAAAAACCGAGGGATAGTTCTTTGTCGGAAAATATTTCCAAGACGGTGGCTCGCAACCAAGTCAGTCGAGGCCGTCAGTTAAAGTTCGTGTTATTCTGCAGTATATTTCAATGCAGCTGTCTCTACCTCTTAACATTGAACTAATGTCTTCAAGTATAATCCTTTAGATCGCAACTCTCTCTTCTAATAGGATCCACTCCAATAGTATGGCTGCAAATCTTGAAAACTTTGAGTACCGGTTCCGGCTCCTCGACGTTTCTTTTGCCCGAGAGTAGACTTTTTTACTTTTCTTATAATTTTAAAAATTCCACAAATAGATGACTTCTCCGACTCTCAGTGTTTTCAGCATATTTTAGCTGACTTAACACAACATTCAGCCAGTCGCAGAATGTCTGAGGTCCTACAAAGAAATTTCTGAACCCCATCGTCGTTTTTATTTTCAAATACACACCATAATTTAGTTTTCTACTACCTAAAGGTAGTTGCTTGAAGTTTATTCAATGGAAGACTGAACAAGGCCATTAGCTTAAAAGTAAGTCTTCTTTTTTGTGTACTGTGACAAGCTTTATAAGCAGGTAAAACATAGAAGTCTTATGATGTCAAAATTATTCCCTATTTCTAACTTTAAATATATTGCTAACCTTACAACTTTTAACTTCAGATAGAACCTTACAAGAGGCTTGTTAGTTCATGGGAGTTGTAAAAGTAGGTCTCACAAAACAGAAGTTAAACGCTACTCATCTTAGCTCCACTATTCCGAAACGAAGATATCTTAAAATATCTGCTGAAGTTTTAAGCAAATCCTTAACAGATCTGCTGAAGTTGTCAAAAGGTCTCAACAGGTGTTTTAAGAAAAAGAGAAGTTTTCTGAAATTTTTAAAAATTTCATATGAAAGCAATTGCGTGAGATGGTCCGCCGTGGAGGAGCTTAAAACGATATACTGCCTCCAACAAAAAAGTCCTGTTACTGAGCACTGCAAGATCATAAGAAATTTCAAAAGCTGGTGAAAAGTCCTCGCTTCCGAGGGCTCAAACAGAATCAGCTCCCTAAAAAAAATAGGAATTCAGAAGGCTCCTAAGGAAAGCTATAAGCTTCTTTCTAACACCAGTTGCTCAGAATGCACAACTTGAATCCATCCAAACCATCGAAGGGCCGAGTTCGCAAGGTATAAACGCAGGATTACCGGCTATTTCGAAAGACATTTCAGAGTTGTAAGATAAAATGGGCCTATCTCCTCCTGTAGCGGTTCATATAACCAGGAAAGATGGCATCAAACCCTGTCTTATACAACAGGGAATAAGAGTTCCTGATGTGCTGATATGCTGACCTGGATCTAGAATTTTTCACAACGGCTGAACCATAATGAAAAATGATGCTACCGTAAAGCCACAGTTCACCTTCGAAAGATATCCACGCTACACAGAAGACGCACTTTAGGTTTATAGCTCTTAAGGCCTTCAAAGCGTAGAAAATCAGTTCAAAAATGGGGTGGGACTGTTGTTTCAACTTCTCGACGGAACAATTACATTTGCTTGGATGGCGATTCGCAATTGAGCACTATACTTAGTTCAAGGTCCATATGCAGGTTAAAAGATTCACAAGCCCAACTCGTAATAAAGGTAAATGTAACTTAAGTTAAACAAATAAGAACTAAGGGTGTCAACTGGTTGTTCAACTGGGTACAGGTCACTAAGATATTGTCTTAAAAAACGGGACTATCCCATGATGACTCTGTGAAGAAGAGAAGTACCTACTCAACGGCAGATATATATACTCTGTGCTCTAATTGGCCTGCTCTGGCCAGAGCTTGGGTACCCCATTTTAGAGCTCAGTGAAAACATGGACCATGGAATCTGGTGATATTCTTAGAAAGTTCTCAACAGGTCTGCTGAAGTTTGATATTTGCTGAAGTTTTAAAAGAAACAGATATTTGCTGGAGTTTTATGAATGTTCTCAACAGGTCTGCTGAAGTTTTAAGAAAATCCTAAACAGATTTCTGTATACCAAGGCCCATATCTCTGCAAGTTCAGAAATGAAGCTCCCATTGCTAAAGTCCAGCACAATATACTTTTTTCTGGACTACAATTTTGAAAGACAATCACCAGGTATTTCTTTATAACAGTCGACTTCCTATGAAGTTTTACAAGTTCAATCAACTTTGACAAGAAAATTAGATTCCCTTTGGGATATGCCGACCCTTTGCTACCTTGGTAAAGCCCCAATCACATTTAAATGTACCTGACGTCTCCTGCCGACAGACAGATCGATTCAATCCTACACAAGCCATTTTTGACAGCCCGCAACAGGCAACCGCTCAAAAATACAACCTCTTACGTAACCAACCTCACCCTGACCAAATCACAATCACAGCCCGCTCTTCAACTCAAATTTCACAACAAATCTCGATCACTTTTCACGAGCGATCTCCACACGGTTCCCAATTGGAAAATCTGACTAATAAATCTATTTCAGACCCGGCAACCATGCTGCACGCCTTTTGAAGTACAGCGCTGTGGATGCATCCTCCCAGCACCACCATCACCCTGATGTGATTCGCACTAGAACCCAATGAGTACATCGACCTAAATAGAGTCTCCCCGCAACTTGTACTTGTGTTCCCCAGTGGGCTCACATCCCACTGGGAGAATATTTTCAAAACTATTTTTGGAAACTCGCATGACACTTCCGTGAGCGATTCGTTGTTTCTTTTTTTGCCCAGCAAATTAGAACATTCCCTAGGCTGAAGTGAGTCCATCCCCCAATGCTGGTACGGGTACATAATTTGTTCTAATTTAACTGCGCCATTACGATCATTTTATGGGCGCTCTCCGTTTGCCCCAATTGATCGATCGTTAAATTAACGAAGTTAACTGATGGTCGGCCGCTTTGCTGCATCCCTGCATCTTGACAGATTTATTTCGAAATATGTTTGTTTGGCCTGGCCCATTTCTTGGAATTCCTCATCTCGCCATCGATGTTATAATGAGTCAGAAGGCATAGAGCGCTGTACCAAACTGATCCTCTCGGCTCGTAAGATGACATCACCAGCCGCAACTCAAAGGAAAGATGACGGATGATGGCGAAATTGTCCGACTTGTTGCAATAAATTCGTTGTGCCCAGCATCGTTTGGCAATTTATGACTTCACCCCATTTCTGTCGATGATAACAAATGATGGACGGCTGACTTTTGCCCAGGAGCACGATCGTCATAGTGATCATTAAGTTGTCCAAACAAATTGATATTCATCGTTGCGCGGCTACAAAGTGATCCACTTCCGTATCGTCCTTAGTGATCAGCGAAAAGCCATCCGTCTTTCGTAGATGTCGGCTAAATATAGGTCTGGCGATGGGAGATCCTTATTGGTATGTTTGGCCTGAGGTGGAGAGTGTTGTAAATAGATGCGAACCAGAAACTGGGAGAAGGCGATCTCGGGAAGGGTGTACCGTAAGGAGTCATAAAAGTCAGACGCCTGTGATTGAATAGTGAATGTGTGATCACTTTAAGGAAATGGCATAGATGACGTTAACAGGGTATAAACTCTTTGATGGTTGTTTTGAGCGGTGAGTGGCCTTAGGAAGTCCACCTTTTGCTGTCATTCTCATGTTTTCATGACGACTTTTGGAGCGGAATGTTCGGTCCTGAGGAGGTCTAACAGTTTCATTGCCATTCCTAAACTTGTGTCTTGTTTGCATAAAAGCCTTTTAAAGAAGCAAGACTCTCAGAAATGGTTTGCTTTCATAAAAAGCTCTCAGAGAGGCTGCTGATCGGGATAAAATGCAAGCCCAGGTAGGGGAATAGAGGTGAAGTCTCAAACTCGAAATGTCAATAAGCTACTGCAATAAAGATAACGTCTCAAACCCCTAAAACGAGGTACTACATGGTACTTGACGGAGAAACTTGACAACAGTATCAAGGCTTTTGGAAAAGAGCTACCAAACCCAACACCAAAACCGAGCAAATCAGTTTGCTGGCGAAGTTTTCCGAATCGCTCATTGCCGAAACATGAAGAGCTGCGGTATTTTCTACAACCTCATTTAGAGGCACCAAGGTCAATTCAAGTTAAAGGTAGGTATGCAAAGACCGCCTACATTTGCAGGTTTTCCTACATTTCTCAAAAGAAATTCTGTACTGGACTAGGGTTGCCAGATTTTGCTCGCAGCTTGACGGGAAAAATGACAGAAATATGGAAAAAAAAACGGGATTTCCAAATTTCTCTTGGGACAAAATAAAAACTCAAACAAATGTTCCCGGCTTTAAAAAAATATCTCAATTGACTTGCAGATTCTGAGCAATTTTCAAGTGAGATATTATGGTTGTTCAAATCATCTTGTCCTCCGTTGCTACACATCGGGCCACACTCCGAGGACTCTTATTCAGAGGAAAAAACTTCGATTTGAATATAGCCAAGTTGTGCAGATGGGCTTATGGATGCAGCAATAGACTAGCAGACCTATTGCCGACTGCCTTGCCCGAACTACATGGGTATTCGTCCTTTTCCGATAGGGTTTAATTCAAGCTTTTATTCAAGCTGCGCCGCATGGGGTGACAACGCGATTATCAGTCAGAAAGACACGATTCTAAAGGGCAAAGTAAATGTAAGTTGAAAAAGTTTTTAACTAATTTGGTCAAATGATGCTTTTAGAGGAATAAAATATCGAATGGCATGAATCCTACAAATTTCGAGGAGCCCAGATATAGGATCTTTTCGCACGGAAATAATTTCCAATTTATCCGAGAAATGGTCAATTCACCAGAACTGTCCTTATAAGTTTGAGCCTAATTTTTGTGAATTGCAACTATGCAGAGGGCAGAGTGTGTGACGATCTTCTCGAGAAAGACTTGTGCCCTCTCCAGGAAAAATAATAAAAAAAAAACCTTAAGTGTTGGTCAGGTGTCGATGTAAGCTCAATGCCTGTGATACAATCAACGCGACGGAAAATAAGTTTCCCACGCCCAAAACTCAGC
Organism: Cheilosia impressa; assembly: GCA_948293265.1. NCBI lineage: Eukaryota > Metazoa > Arthropoda > Insecta > Diptera > Syrphidae > Cheilosia > Cheilosia impressa. The sequence goes on from OX411882.1 coordinate 7,312,717, forward strand.
AAGCTTACCTATATCATGGATATCATCAAGGCTTTTGTATATGACAGAAAAGTGCCATAGCTCTTTAGGACGGGGTTGTAATGAAACAAATTTGAGTCGAGGATAACCACCGTGCACCGCTGCGCTGTTTATCAATTGCGTCAGCTAGTCGTTACAACTACCATACGGATTTATTTCTCAGGCTAAGTGTAAGGGTGTTATTAATCTTCTATAAGAGGCTATAGCATCCAGTAATAGGTACTGGTAGATGGGTACCACAAATCTTGAAAGAGACTGCGAAAGCCTCGGTGTGTGCACATTAGCTCTCTTAAGAGGTTGTAAAGTAGCAGTGCATGCGGCTCCAATAGCTAACACGAATATCTTAGAATATTCTTCGTTACTTACCGCCACTCTGCCTTGCTGTAGCCATGTAACTGAAGCTTAGTTTTGATTATAGCAGCCAAAACATTAACTACCGCAGCTCTATAGCTTTCCGAGTGTAAACTTAGGGAAGACCAACGGGGTCACGACGAAAGAGTTGCGGCCAAACATCGCAAAAATATATGCTGAGGTTGGGAGACTTTATAAGCTTAGTTAAAAGAATTGTCACATTTATGAGCCACAAAAAAAGCAACAAGCGTGCAATTGCAAGAGTGAATATCATCAAATCAAGCTTTGAAAAAAATTTGGTTACATATACCTAGTCAAAGTGTCGAAGTACAGGGCACTCATTCTGTAACTTTTAAGCCGATTATCGTCGAAACGATACACCTCCAAAACTATCAACTAAGTGCTAAGATTACAAGTTTGAGGGTTTTATCCAGTTAATTTTACAAAAATATAATAAAAGCTGACGTTTGTCAAAAAAATTCGAGCAGAATTAAACTTATTTTGATGATTAAAGTTGCGAAAACGATATCGGTAAGACGATCGTTGATATACGGAATCTGCCTCCAGATCTGTAGATTTGTCGGATTGTGTTTTATGCTCTACACAGCGCTTTAGATACCATCAGCCAAAAGCCGCACTACAGTAAACCCTACTTTTAAATAGCTGAGTAGCGGATATGCGCACTATCAATTTAAGATATATTGTTGCTCATCAAGCCGTCTGCCGCCCCCTAGGTAAACAACAAAAAAAAAATGCAAGCTACGCCAAAAAAAATGAAAGAAAAATCTAAGGAAAAACCTGCAACTACTGATATTCCCCAATCTTCCCACCTCAGTACAGATGCACGTAGGTACTCTCCTTTCCCATGCATGCATATCTTACAAAACACTAAAGCTCCATCCCAAAAATGCCATTCAAATCTCAGTACAGACCCACAAACTTCAACCTTTCATGAGTGCTTTCTAATTAGCCACTGTTACTGTTACCGCTCCGAGTGATGGCCCGGCCATCGAAAATTCCATTCCAACCGAAAATTCCAAAACGATTCCGTAAGAGCTTCGAAAACAAAAATCGACAAAAAAAACGCTAATTCATTACAAAATATGTACAGACTCACACAAAACCACAAAAGAGGGCTTTCCTCCTGCCACAACCCTTTTCATAAGTCGCCATCAATGTCATTCGCGCAAGCATACAAAAAAAAAATTTAACAAACACCCAAACAGACTCAGGCATCGTTCCTTCTTATTATTGAGCACGTGAAACGAGAAAATCGAAAAAAAAACAAAAAAACCGACGCACCGTCATGACCTTGAACGTAAAAAAAAAAGTTCGTCAGTCATCATCGAGTTCCTCCCCACCGACCTTCCACCGTCCCATTGATATTCACTTGAAGTACACACTCCAAGAGTGTGTAATAGAAAGATACAAATCCAAAGTTCGAGCTATACAAACAAAACAACAAATAGACACCAACGAAAAGCGAAAAAAGAGCGGCAAACAAAAGCCCCTCCTCGCAAAGCAGATCAACACCGGAAAACAATAAAAGGGAGAAAATTCGAAAACACTTTCGATTTTCCCAACCGAAACTGGTTCCAGCGGCAATGCACAGATTTCCATTGATTAGCATTCAAATATCGACCCAAAAAAAGAGTGAATCTTTATCAATTGTCACCTCGACAGAGACAGATGCATTATGACAGTTTGAAATACATATGCGCCTCGAACTATCGATTTCCATTACCCGTACCCTGCATTTGTGCAACAGTTTTACATTTTATAGGCGCAGATACCGAAGTTGGATGCGGTTTTCGGTTATACGGTCCAGAGCCAGACAGACGCAGTGTAGTCGTCGTTGTGTGTACGGCAATGTCAGATGATTTAACAAGGTAAACTGGTGGTTGGCATTTTTTTTTATTCAGTACCTACACATGAGTGGAGGCCCCTCTACCGGGTTGTACCTACCTGAAGTTGGAGCCATTTAAAGGTTCACGCATTCCAAGACGATGAGGGAGCAATCAAACCCAAACCCGATTTATTTAGGTTTGTACGGTTATTTATTGGCGGGCGGCTTCAGCAGTTGCAGCAGCGAATTTGACATGGGTTGCTCATAGGTTTTCGGCTGAGTGTTGATGTCTAAAGGTAACAGCGTTAGAGCTTAATCTGATTTAGAAAGGATTATGAATTAAGTTCGGACACGCTTAGGAGAGCGATGGCTGGGAAATTAATGTTGAAATAATTGCTGTCTTTATAAATTTGGACTCGGGCGGAACCTTTCATTAGTCATGCGGGCTGCAGACTGTCTGGAGGACATTTAAAAATAATTTCGCTTCGGGACAATTTTAGATTGTATCTGGCTAAACTTTGAGGTGGTCAGTATATCTGTTGCTTTTGTAGGATTGTCAGATGAGTTTGACAGCCGAGACTAAGCAAAATTTGCGAAAGTGAGAACAGAACGAAAAGTCTGGATGGTTATGGGTGGGGTCAAAATGTTGACAGCCTTAGAAAATAAAACAAAAATAAGAAATGTCCGGACCGCATGCAGCCAAACAACTTGTACAGACCTAAGACTATGGCCACTTAGAGAAATTGAACGAGAAAAGTCCTAAAAATATGTAAAACTGTCACAAGCAGCATAAAGTCAGCGCTTTACTGGATGCGGATTTGTGTTTAGAGGCAGACATAGGAGCCACAGATCTTATGAAGAAGGAATAGTAGAAAAAATATTTACCTCCAAAAACTGCGTATTACACTGGATCGAAAACTGGATTGGAACGGCTGTCTTATGGGATTGCTGCAGATTATTCGGGAAAAATTGGCTCTTTGGTCAAAAATTATCTACTGGACCTACGTTAGCATTGTCAGAGTATTCATTATACTCTCCGTTGCAGTGGTGTGAAAGGGCTAATCAAACCTCAACTCACAAAACACTTTAAAGAGTACAAAGACTGGCGTGCGTTGGAATCACAGGGGCTATGTGATTTACGACTATAGCTTAGAAGAATCACGCAACCTTCCTCAGGAACACTTACGAATTGAGAAGACAGCCGCAGTCAGTGGCATGAAACTTCACCTCGTACAAAAATTCTAACCAGGTTTATACGAAGCTCCTACCTTATAAAACCCCCCGATCTAAGTAACTTAATTCATTAGGCTAGATGGCTAGATCAATTCCATTAAGTGTGACACTCGGACGGGTCAAAAATGGCAACTGGAGGCAGAAATGAGTGGACCTCACTGCAATATCTCGGTCACCCTTGCACCAGCGTTTGGGGGCCCAAACTTTTTAAGAAATTATCAAAATGGACCCTTTTTAAGGTTCCGTACCCAAAGGGAAAATACTTTTGGTGTAACCTCTAGTTCTGTTTTAGTCCCTTTTTATATTCCCTTTTGAAATCCTTCAGGGAACGCTGCCTTGGACATACAACGACGGCTTTTCAAGCTAAAGTCTATGCAATTGAACTCTGTGCCAACAAAAGCTTAAGATCACAGTCTCAGAAGATCAAATATGAAGATATTTTCAGAAAGTTAAGCAGCACTCAAAGCTCTCGACCCTTACACAACCTAATTCAAGTCTAGAACTGTTTGGATCTCATCAAGCAGCTTGCTGTGGACAACAACATAAATCTGTCTTGGATTCCAGGCCAACAGGGATTCGAATTCAATTGAAGGGCTGATGAGCTAGCTCACAAAGTACGAAAATTCGCTTCATTGGTCTTAAGCTTTTTTGTGGCCTGCCAAGCAGCAAAATCAAAGAAGAACTGGTCTGGAGCAACAGACCGGATTTGTGTTAAACCAAAAAGCTTATCAAATGCGATTGCAATCAGACCCTTCAACTACTCTCAATAAGCGAATACAACGCAATTATTTTTACAAACTTCAGGCTGATTTGTGTTCATGGCAGAGCAGAGTGACGGCGCTGTTAGGGGAACGTTCTAAAGACTTCACAAAAAGACATACGATAAGTGCACGAAGTACGGCGTTTTTAACGACAAAATAGTAGAAGGGACCGAAATATAGAAGGCCAAGAATTAGAAGTTCAAATTAAATTCGGAGGTAAGCAAGTCCGGATTATTCAAAATTCTAGGTTAAGGTTGTTAACTTTTAAAGGGTAGATGTAGGAAAACTGTTTTCGGATAACACGCTAAGCTCATGTGTCTGTCTTTTGTTATACCACATGGATCTTTTATAAAAGGTTACATTACTCAATATACCGAAACTAGTCTAAAAGGTTACAGGGTCGATTGAGACTTGTGTGGCGATAAAATGCCAATTAGCTAAGATTTTCAAGACATCGATCTGATGTAGATCATGGGAGAATTTGGGAGAATGGTTTTATCGTTCTCATTTCAGCAGCTACAAGAGAGGTCATTGTAAAGAAGTTTTAACCTCCAATTATGTTGGCTTATGAGGGTATGTCTTATCATGGCACTTAAACGGTACCGATAAGGATCTTTTGAGCGAAAGTAGAATCCATATTTGTGTGGAGCTATGGGGATGAGTTCTTTCCATCTACGACTTGTTTCGCTGATTGCATCTCAGAATTATTTTAGCTCGCGGATAGCTATTGGCACATCCGGTAACCGCAACTCTGACTATATGGTGGGGACAGGGCCAAGTCTGACAAGTTCGTATGCCTCAAAGTACAGTGCGATGTCACTGGGAACAAGCACCCACAGACGAGCACGGTGCTGCTATCTTTGAGGGATGCTCGGTAGTCAAATAAGATGTTTGAGGTGAATTGGTCGCCATCATCGCTAAAAAAAGACCCGACCCTAATGAGCATTTCGAAAAAAAACGACGCTTAAGCCAACAACATTGTATATATTAAGAGAGTTATGTGTTATCTCTGACGACATCATATGTCCAGTCTTCTCTGGAGGAAGCGTGAATTTTGCGACACCCTTTATTTAAAAAATCAGCTGGCGTATCTATGTTTCTTTCGAAAAGCAGTCAACCAATTGACTTGGCATTTTGACACAACCTTGGATTCGAATACAAGAAAGTGTGTACTTATAGTAAAAAAAAACCCAAAACGTTGAATTTGAATCGAGGGTTTTTTTAAAAAATGAGCCATACCAAAAAAACACATTTCAGATGATATATTTCGACCTTAATTGGCTAAAGTTGTAAAATTTCAAACATTGTCGTGTATTCACAAAACAAAGTGATTTGCGAAATATTTAATTGATTTTTAAAGGGGGCGTGGCACCTCCCATTAAGCAAAGTTATTCAAAACACTAGGTATGTATATATGACTTGACATTTATTGGCCTAGAAATTTAAAAAAAATGTGAAAGCTTTAAAAAAAAAAGTAAGAGATTGAACAAAGGGGCGTGGCGTCCCGCACGAGAAAATGTCAATCGAAAGGCTATAAATCGACACTTTTTAGAGAGCTTAATTTGAGCTTAATCTGCTACTTCATAGTTACCACCGAATAGATTTTAAATTCAGCAACTTCCAACTCACCTGCAATGAAAAGAGGAAATTTGAATTTAAGAATTTTACAAAAGGAGTTGTTAGCAAAAAATAAATAATACAACAATATTGAATATTGAACTAAACAATTATCAACACCAGCCTAAACAGCCTTCAACTAATTTTCAATACCTGCGATGATCATCAAACAACATCGCAAATAAAACAAAAAAATTTTGCAACAATGTAAACCAAACTATTCCCCCGACACCCACAACACTTTTTGCAAATGGATCTTCAAAAGTGTGAGCAGAAATTCCTTGGAAACATAAGAAAAAGCGATAAAAACGAAAACAAAGGAAACAAAAAATCTCACAGATGCACATTCATTTAGCACACGGCTCTCTGCTGCCGCGCAAACATTAAATATATGTAAACAAAATAGAATTTAACACTAAAATAACAAAAAAAAAAGACCCATCCGAACGGACAAATTTTATACACAACTGTCCTACTTATGGTCTCGCCCGAGTCAACACACAGATCGTCGGCTTAATTTTAGTGAGAAAAATTATAGATATACATTATAGAACTATCTACACAAAAAGTGTGATAATTACATTCAGCATTAAATGTTAACGCAAATAGATATCCGAGAATCGCGCCCGAATGAGGGGAAAAACAAACGTTTATGATGCGCGAGCGGGAATATTATAAAGCCCTGCACAGCTTGTTTGTTGTGTGCCTTGCCAATTTGACGGCTAGACAGGGTGATCGTTAATTGTATCTAATTTCTCAATCTCGCGTCTAATTGATTTGAAGACGAATTGAGTGGGGGAACATTTCTGAGACTATAGGCTTTTTCTCAGAGTACGATTGACGATGGCCAGATCCGGGGGTAGAGTTTGGCGTTTCGTCGGTCGATTGGAAGAGGTAGCCCAGTTTGATTGACATCAGTATATTCCACTTGAATGGGATATGAAATTCATCTAACAACGACATAAATTGGCAAGGAAAGTATAATCAAAACACTTTGGCAAGAGATCAGTGTTTTGTGGCGGGTGGAGGGGTGGCATCTGGTGGGCATCTCGAGTGGGCTTATACGGGATTTGACACGGATTTGAATAAATCAAGTGAACGCAGATGCGAATCGCGGAAAAGGAAGCAATGTAATAAGTAATGGCACACAAAACAAAGTATGCTTCGATTTGAACCAGAGTTCGGAAGGCAAGTAGAGACGATTTTGGATTATCTTGATGGAGAGAAAGCAGAAGAAGACCCAATCTTTTATATTGTATATTTTTTTAAAATTTAAATGGGAATAAGCGACTTTTGGCTGTTTGCGGTTCATTGGAACTATCAATAGGACCTTTCTTTGCGGTCCTCCTTTTGGTATATTTCCCAGAAAATTGTCCAAGTGAAATTGATTAACCATCACTTGCAATTGACGTTCATGATGGGATAAATAAACGACAGGATGTCGCTGCCGTCTTTCTACAGGAGACTTGTTGAGCTATGTAACCTGTACTTATAGGGGTCGAAGATAATCGAGCAATATGACGAATTCAGAGCCGCATAGCTTTGGACGTCTTAAAGGCATTTAATCAGAACTGGCATAGTGCTCTATGTCTCTTACAGATTGCAAAAAGAGCTCTGGGTGCAAATTCTTCCTTCTGATGTTCTACTTGTTCTACATGTCGGACCGATGGGTAAGTCCACTTATCCAATATCACAAGATCATCGTAGTCAAAGTTAAGTTACCTGTTTACAGCCAAGAAGTACCTCACTCAGAAGCAACTTTCCATTCTCTATAAAGCAAAGGTTCGACCAGGCCTCGATTGCCTTGCTTCCATATATAGATAGAGGAAAACAGTTCGACTTATAGTAGAAGGGATCTCAAACTAACATCAGGTCTACAGCCGATGGTTCACAGACCACCAGTCACTGACTTACACTGCTATTATGATAGACGTTTAGAGGAACTTGAAAGATATGGACTGGACAGCCTTTAGGACAAACGACAATCCAAAAAAGTGGAAGGCATCACTTCTTCAAAACCCATTTGACTAAAGGACACGTACATTTTAACACGCGCCTCCTGAAGAAATATTTCCAGGATTTTTTTTAGGTTAGATTAGAATAGACTTTATCCATATAAAAAATTCAGGTCTACAATAATTTTTGTTTGGCAAGTCATTTATGGCCTGGCTTAAGAACCGCCGCTCATATTTTCAGAGGACAACAACTTGCAAAAAATTTAGTGCATAACTGTCACATCTTGAAACACTTTTAGAGCGTTATAGGTTCGCCCTTCTTCGTTACTACCTCCTCGGGTGACACTGTTGTCGAATGATTTTATAAACGAGGTTCTTTTGAAATGGGAAGACCTCAACGTGATCTGTGGTGGAGGTTTTTAGTTCTATGATTGACTGTAGCTGCTTATTCTTTGCCTTTTAATGAAAGAGAAGAGAAAATATTGACTTGGTACAAGTTGGTACAAGAAGTATGGTTTGTGGAAACAAGACTCCCGTACACGAACACTGTATCTGTACCTATGCGTCTTACCAAGGTATAGACTCCGATCGTGCACATTGAAATTACTTTTGCTAACCAATTTTATCTATGCAGATATAACAAATTGGATATCTGGGTCAAAATTTTGCTTTACAAAATTCGGAGATCTTGAGAACATTTTTATTTTTAAATTTGTTTGTCTATTTTTCAAAATGGTATTTTTTTTAATTTTAAACTTCTCCGTTCTTAATTTTTTTAATTAAATATCGATTTTTTTAATAGCAATAAAATTCTGCTAAATCTACTTTTTTGTAACTAACTTTATAAATAACAATAAAAAAATTTTCCAGTGTAAACAATTATTATTCATTTTATTTTTCAATATTAAATTAAATTTTTATTGTTTGTTTTTAATTTAAATTTAATTTTATTTTAACTTTCTATTTTTATTTGCTAAAATTACAAAATTGTTTTCTTTTTTATTGTTTTTATTATTTTATTTATATTTTTCGTTAGTTAGAAAAAAAGTTGATTTAGCAAAATTAGATTTGAAAAGCAGAACTTTGTTAAGCAGCACTTAAAAATGATGAATTTTAAAAACCTGAATTTTTGTGTGAGAAGGCAGCGCCTTATTTCGAATAGCTTCCCTATATCTCAGCTCCATTCCTGGTGATAAATCACAGAGGAAGATCGAGAAAGTCAGAGATGAATAGCAATAGGACTGATTATTAGACGTGATGCTATCGATCCATATACAGTACGGTGAAGTATTGACAAAAAAAAACGTTTAGAAAACAGATCGGCCCAATTGTGGAAAACCACTGTCACAATTAGTTTTTGAACTTTTAAGTCCCCCTAAGCCCAAATGAATTTAAGTCAAGCATATGAGATTGGTCTTCAACAAATCGCTGTCTTCTTAGTTCATCTTATTTTAGCAAGGGCTGAGAAAAAGCTGCTCTGCTAAAAAATACTGAAAACAATATTTTAATCGAGCAAAAGGTACAAAGAAAGTTATGGACTGAGATGGTTGGAAAGTATCAGTCAGCTAAGAGGTAATCGCTGAAGTGTTTTCCTTTTTTATAACCTCAGTTACTTCTCTAAACTGTATACCAAGTAACAAATGCTGCACGACGGATAAGACTGGCTAGAGACGGATGACACTTCCTTTTAAAATCTGAAACAAATCAAATTTAATGCCAACTATTGATCTTAGACGCCCTAGAAACCCCGCCATACTTATACAAAGCGCAGTCATGGCTCTATGTGTTTTAACAGGATGGGGCGCAATGACACACAACGTAATCTCCACCGCTTATGGGTCATTCATTAAAAAAGTGCCCAACGGCCTCTTTTTTTGTTCCTTACTCCGATTTGTAAATCTGTCGCCTTTTGTTTCTCTCTAGTTTCCTGTCGCTTTTTCGTTTCATCAGAATTTGGAGTTATTGCACAACAACCCGTCAGCCGTCATTTGAGTGCATTTTTGATTCATGTGAGGTCGGAATTGATGCCAAAGAAACTTTACTTCCAGTATCTTGGCTCAAGTTCCTCAATTTCTTTCAAAGTACAGAATTCCTTCGAATTCTTGAAAAATATAAGAAACAGGGGCAATAAGGTACACCAAAAGTCATTGCAACCGAAAATCATTGGTGTAGTGCGGTTTAAAACATACGCCACCATTCCCGATCGGACCTTAGTTCTCCCAAAATGTGAAGGGAAGGGCTGTTACTGACCATTGACACAATTTGAGAACACAACTTAGAAACGCAAAGAGACTGAAGAGAAGTGGTCCCAAAAAGGTTTGCTGAAGCACAAAATTCGATTGAATAATAAAATTTGATGCGCATAGACTATTCTCTTTAGGGCTGCGTCCAAGAACAAGTCTACAGACTTTGGGTCACTTGGAAGCCAACAACTGTCAAGCTGAAGTCGGCATACAACCGCGAATGTTGGACAGGGTGATCGAAATATTCAGCGATCTGTAGCGACGTCTGATTTACTTTGGATTTAAAAAACATCGGTTTTGTGTCGTCTGCCCTTAAATTAGAAAAACCTTGAAGGCTTAGATAAATAATTAAAAAATATATTATCTTATCGCATCTCACAGCCACTCGTTTGTGTGTGTTTTTATTTTGCGGGACGAATGGAAGGGTCCTAATGCTGAGTTGCAAGGCCTTTCCACGACAGTTTACCCTTAGGTAGTTTTACATCTTTAAAAATTGTATAGCTAAAATCAGGATCAAAAACCAAATAATGACAAAATCAATGGAGCGCACAACACCAAATGCGAATCAAGTACAGATCACCTTCATACAATTCATCCACGGCCTATGGGATAGCCAACTGGTCTATGAGACAACTGAACTCATCTTTTAGCTATTCCATACACCATCTTTGAAGTGAGCGGCTCGCTTCGCTTTAAACTATAGTAAACCACTTTCTGGAATATATAGTATACGGAGACAACTTGTACCCAAAAGCCTACCCCAATGCCCCAATAAAAGTTAGATCGAGTATCCATTGACATGGATGAGTTGTCCCAAAGTGCACTCGGCCCATAGATGAGGTGTATCGGTATAAATAGCCCATGGATGAGTAGGGATCCAGTATAAAAAAAATTCAACCCCCCTTGCTTGGCTACTTTCCCTCTTATGAAAACTTTGCTTTGTAAACAAATGACTAACAGTGCCGTTTAATAAACATCTCTTCCAGTTTATTATTTCGCAAACATATTCGAGTCGTTATCCATCATCAGCATCCATCCCAACATATGCCACAGAGAGGGAACAAAAATTTAATTAGAGGCCAGAAGGCCAAGTCGCTTTTCCCCATACACAACCAACACAATATTCGCACATCAATCTAACAGCTTCAGTACTTTCGGGGCCAGCCAAGATCAGTCTCCGTACCAGATGTGCTGCTCGGTGGAAAAACAAAAATCTCTACGCAGATTGACATTTTATTGAGTGGCATCTACAAGCAAATGAAAAACGAGCGCTCATTCCAATAAGCTCTTGCGTCACCGATTTAATAAGACCGAGTTAACATTCACAACTGCCTTAAATAAAAATTCAAACGATTTGTCTATCACGCGGTCATCCTTTTGCAATGTCATATCTATCCGCGTCGCGGTAGAGTTTTTGTTTTCTCCGAAGACCTTCAAACACTCTTTACGATCTTCGGATATGTCTGGACATTTTGTCTGAGCTCTTATTTATTGCACTCCATCCGCGTGCATGAAATGTGTCTATAAATCTCATTTATATTCGCTTATGGATTAGATCGCTGCGATTCGGGGAATTTGGCGAATGACCATCATGACTCTGCCACCCACGCTGATCGAAAGATAGATCACCCGCGAATTTGTCTGAAGATACACAAATGGATATGGAGGAGATACGTACTCGTGCAGTTTTAGGTAATCGGGAACCGTGGATAATGAGACTTGTAGTGGGAGTCTGGCTATAAACGTGTGCTACGTACGACTTTTTTCGTTTTGTCGGACAATTTTTACTCGGATCCAGTTTTAATGGAAAAATGGTGTGCGCCCAGAGAGAGGGGTTCCTGATTTAGTTCTGGAATGTGTGTGGGTAGGGACAAGATGGCTCGTTTAGAGGTAATCCTGATCTGGAAAAGTCATTTCATTCGTTGAGTAATGGACCAGCTTGAAGCGATTGAAGTATTTAGCAACGGAATAGATGTTGTGAGAGGCACAAGCGGCAGTCTGTTGGATGTCACTTAAAGAGCTTGTCCTCTCAGCAAGAATGTAGAGGAAACAGATGCGGAAGTTGTCTGGATGTTGTAGTAGTTTAAACTGGACTACTCACAGACTCACAAAAAAAAAAAAAAAAACTGGTCAAGCACAGGAAGCCTGACTGATGAATAAATCTGCAAGATCAATGTCATCGGAATGGGGTTTCTACTCTATTCGCCAAGGATCACCTCACAACGATTCATCACGTTGTATATATAAGACCGCAAATATTGAACATGGTTATGGAAAACTTGATCCATCGAATGCGAGGTCTGATTCGACCTTTGGATCGCATGATCCCAGTAACGAAAAAAACGTCGGGTTTAGATCACTTTTACACAACTCCTCCACGGCCTATGATGTGGACAGCTCATCTACAAGACCACTGAACTTCATGCCAACTCATCTGGAAGACATATTTAATGCAAGATCATTTTTGGAGTGGAGATGATTATATTAAAATATTAAAAATAATACAAAAATCAAAGTTTACTTCGACTTTCGACAAGAGGTGGCAAAGTGTACATATGGGTAGGCTTTGTCACCTCTTGTCAACGAAAACTGAAGAAGCTAGAGATCAAGCGATCATACTGTAAGCAATTACTTATTATCTATTGCCCGACACCACATCACCATTACCCAGAATCCGTTTCCCCAGAAGATAGCGGACTTATAAGAACCCAACTAATGTGGTGAGTTACTCCCTGATTGGTTTTGGAATTTCCCTAGATCTTTTTGTACTAAAATGTGGGCCCAAAGATCTACCCTTTATAACTAACAAGGTCGTGAAAATCTCAGGTTGACAACCCTTACAAGTTTTGTCTTTATTGAGCCCTACCCTATCAAACTTCAGAAGTCCGGTGTACGCACCCTTGCTGATTTCTAGCCTAAACCGCTTCGTCTTGCTACCCAAGACAGACGGACTTCAAGATGAATGTGTAATTACTTGACCGCATGTTGTGAGAGCTCCTGAAATTTCAGTACCTTGAGTGCAGCCTCAGCTATGAACAAAAATGACAATATCTCTTCCAAACATTGATCAACACTGCATAAGCTCCACCACCCTAAGAACAGCAAGAAGTTATGATTAACGACACAGCTTGTGTTTGAGAGGAGTGAAGAGGTACAAACTGGAGTCCTTTGGAATGGTCCTGTTAGACTCGTTCTGAGACAAGAACTCTGTGTAGATATAGTAAAATAAAGGAGGTAAGAGTGCTCTAGGTAGTCAGGACAGTCGGTTATATATTGGGAGGACTTATGCTGGTCAAAAATTAAAACAAAAATAACAATAGCTGTACCTATCGACAGAAGAGCAATACCTTCGGTATGAATGCACTGGCTTCAGCTACCCTCTAGACAAGTAGATGTCAAGGGAAGAAGCTGCTATTGATCAGAGAAATAGTTAATCGTTTATGTTTACTGATTCATCAATAAATATACTGATAGACATGTCAAAGTGAACTTTGAGAAGTTTGAATATAGAGCCTAGCGTTGTTCCACGGGGAGTTTCAGTTTCTGAATGTTGTAGGTAGGAAGACGAAGTGGCTACATGTTTAAATCGATCAGGACAGACAACTAGCGTTAATGCTTCGGTACCACAGGTCATTTCATGTGTCAGTACAGATGTCAAATACACTCGGTCGATATGAGAGAACTACCAACTCTTCGATATCCATTTCGACTTAGTGGCGGCTATTTACATAGAAAATGCGTCACTAAAAACATTACTGCACCAAAGTTATGCACTAAGATCGTGGCATCTAAAGATGACTAAGGGACAACGGAATTTAGAAGCCTGGTTCTTTCGGCCAATTTCAAAAAGGCGTGGCACCTCCCATACAAAAGAAAAACATTGCAAAAGCTAAATAGCGACCCTCATGGCCGTGGGAGCTAAAGTTGTACAATTTGCATTATTGATGTATTTACATCAATAATGCATTGGCATTGACCAGACAAAGAAAGTCGCGAAATGTGGGCAATACGGGGCCTCCCATTAAACAAATTTATTTAAAACACTCGGTATCTATATCTTGACATTAGCTTTGAAATTTTTAAAATTGCGAACTAAATTTCGGGTGTGAAGCTTTTAATAAAATCTGGGAGGTTTTGAACAAACGGCGCGTGGCACTTCCCAGACAAAAACGAGGCATTTCAAACGCTATTTCTCGACACTCAATAGAGTTGAAGCTGTTAAAGCTTTGGAACATATATGCTTATTGTCCAGAGACAGCGCTTTGCGAAATGTGGGAGGGACTTATACGAAAGGTAAGTCACGTCTTTGGCACGTCTATGAAAAATCAAGCCTTGACTTTTACAAGAAATTTAATGTCAGTACCTCTGTTGATCGGAATGTATCCCCTTTCGAGGTATACACATCTTCAAAGATAGAAAACAAGTCTTCTCAGAAAAGTCCAGTATTACCCAGTCATACTGCCAAGAAATTAACTTAAACCATCCTAGCAATGGAACTACCAGCAACTAGTGATCAGCCAACGTTAAACTCCAACCCGGTAAATTCAAAAAAAAAAAAAAAGGAAGAGAGTTCCTTTCAGAACTGAGAGAAGAGAACCATCACAGAGTTTGGCTCTGTTGGGTTCCTGCTTCCTGGATTTAAAGTGTTGAAAAGAACAACACGACAGTTGCACATGATATAAGCTAGCACAGAGGTAATACCAGCAACAAAGAGGTTCATTGATTGCCTAAGAAGAAGTAGAACAACACTCGTAGTTGTCCCAAAACCCATAGCTCACAATCGCCTTTAAAAGGTCAAAGATGGTAACATCTTGTGATGGTGAATGTTCGACGTGGCAATAACCAAACAGTGTACGATTTAGAGAGAGTATATACTGCTAAGATTATGCGTCTTGTATTGATGAGTTCAGCAAAAACGAAGATGAAAGCAGAACGTTTGTTATGCCTCCAGAAAGCATAGGGAGCATATAGTTCTTTCTTTAACAGCTTGGAAGAAGTAGTAAAGTTAAAAAGTTAAAGACTTGAACGGCGTTGTTGGTCATTGCACTACCGGTGTATACTATAAAAGGGTATTAGCACTGGACCACTATGGCCTCTGGGTGAACATTTTTCCAACTGTCATTTTAATCTAACAAAATTTAACTTTTAATATGAAGTGAGAAAGATTGCTTACGAGCAAGCTAAGCATGCGTCATTTTGAATTGACCTTGTGGTTTGAATTCTTTTAATAGTTTTCTTCATTTTATATAAGCTTCACCTCTGGCAGAGTACAATAATTACATTGTGACCTTATAGCCCTAGCTTGCGTTAACCGCACTCGCGCGAGTACTTATATTAAATCTTGGATACAAACGATTTGGGCTTTGTGTCAGCGAGATGTTCAAGCAGTGGAAATTAATTTGAATTGTTAATTTAACTTATTTGCTGGTTAAACGGAGAACACCCTGCTCAGTTTTTAAATACAACCGACTGAGCCCAAGTAATACCATTCCACTGAATATTTCTTTGAACAGGGTCCCAAAAACCTGTCTGACCGACTAAATTTTTCACAACAGTCTTGCAGAAAGAGATCCTAAAGTTGGTCAGTATAAAGCTATAGACCCGTGAAAAAATGTAACCATTTACAAAAATTCCAATCAATCTCCCCGTGCACTCAATATACCCTACATATCTCCCTCTTGGTTAGAAACAGATTCAGGCGACTAGCCCGACCTCCATTATGGACAAATAAATCCGAAATGCAACACACATTTTCCTACTGACCCACTTTTCCGCTCAATAATATTTACATCTTGTATTCGATTTATGAGACTATATCATCCGCACATACTTACTCCTTGATTGGGTCAAACAAATAAATTATTAATAATTCCTCAGCCGGTTTTTTGTTTTTTTTTTAAGAATTTCATCGCGATATTTGGAAATAAGAAGAGATACTAATTGCATCTTTGATTGAAAGCACATGGAGAGGGTAACATTGTTTTTCTGTCCGACATTTTCGTAATGTCTCGATCTCTCGAATATCAAGTGCGTAATGTGCGTAGCATATACGAGTACCGAGGGCCCGTACTTGAAGAGCCCGAAGGGCTCTTATCGGAAATATGTTTCATTTCGGTTTAATTCAAATGCGAGAGAGTTATAAATTCGTTTTTGGCTTTTGTGTGTGTGCCACTAGTTTCCCGCCACAATTTCGTAATCGAAATGTTGTTCAACAAAAAAATAAATTTACTAGTCTTTGCGAACGCACATTCCGACCGCCCGACGGTATGAATTAGTCACAAACAGATGTGCGATATGGTTATAATTTTGACGGATATACGCATTTAAATTGAAGCAAATTAAAAATGTCTTCGGCGGTGTGATCGGAATTGGGACATATACGTTCCCCTATCTACTATAGGTGCGAGCAGTGGTCGCAAGCACACGTCAGAACTTGTACAGAAAGCAACAATTATTTTAATAAAGACAGAGGAACGAGATTGAAAGGGTTTGGAAACCAAGTCAAGATCCCGAAAAATTTGTTAAAATTTTAGAGGACTTAATGACAGATGCAAAGAAGCACTTTCCAAAATTCCTGTATCAGTATTCAAGTGGCCAGAATACCACTGACTGACTCTAGGGTCAAATGTTATTTTTGAGGCAGGCATGTTTATGTCGGGAGTTTGAAATCGGAGCCTAGTTCGATCTGTTTGACAGTTGGTATACGTGATTTTCCAGAACAATAAGTCAGACTTCTCTTTTAAATTCCAGTTCTGATAGACTTCTGATTTGAAAATTCCCTCATGGAAGGCAAAAATGTCCCATTTCACAAACGGACTATGGGATTTTTACCACTTAGAATCATTTTTATCCTGCACCTTAAATAAATTTTGTATATCACGGTGAATCATGTCATTGGAAAAATGTCTCCATTGTAAGTGGCTAAAACTTCGCATGTCAAGTTTTATTGTTTGAAACACAATGAAACACAAATTTTGTGTGCAAAAACTTGCAAAAGGACCACAAGTGTTGGGATTCATTTTCGGTGTGAGGAAAGTACTCCAATTAGTGAAATTTTATGCGGGGTGTTTCCGATGTCGCCTCTGACAAGGACAAGGTCAAATACCGATACTGAAAATCGCAAATGAAAGGTCCAGGACAAGAAATTCCTTTTTATTTGGTCAAGCCGTAGAAAGGTTACTTTGACCGAAAATTTTCATGATATAGCAAGAAAATTACCAACAAAACGGATGTGGCTCGAGAGATTTTATAGAAAACTTTTCTGAAAGTAGGCGTAGCAATGGGCGGATTATAGAAACTTTAACTTTTGCGCTGAGCACTTATATTTACAAACCTTCTTAAGCTTAAAATTTAATAGTTTCGACGGATGAACGGAGAAACGGTTGAACCTAAGGAAGGATGGCCCGTTGAGCGCTTGGACTCTTGAACAGTGGATGAGACGGATGAATGGATGGTTGGGCGGATGAATGAATGAACGAAAAAATAAATGGACTGATGGAATGGATCAATGTATGGACGGATGGACGAATGTCGAATGTATAAGAACAAATGAATGGACGGATGAGGGGATGGACGATTGAACAAATGGACGAATGCCTAAATGGACGGATGGAAAAATATTTGTATTTTTGGTTAAGTTATTTTCGTGAACCTCTTAAAATTGAACAGAAACTGCCAAAATAAATAACTAAGATGTAAAAGCAAATTTAGACCTACCTATATAAGAAACTGCGTCCAAATTGATCTGAGATTCCTGAAAATAGTTGTGAGGACCCCATACGGCCATACACAAAGATAGGTATATCGTAGAACCATACTTGGAATGGAATGCCCTTTTGAGAAAGCTCAACAGGATATTGCGGCAGATGAAGGAAGTATTATAGCAGTAATAAATCAAAATTTATGTTGCTCCTCTGTTACGGATATTACCGGAGAAATGTAAGACTGAGAAAGGGATAAGTTGGATAAGCAACTGAAAGATCAAAAGACTGTAACAAATCGAAAGTAAAGGCCCAGTAAGTTTGTAAGTCGAGTTAAAATGAACAGAACAGAGCCGAACGTTAGCTATCCTGACTGATCGCATGAGGGACCTAAATATAAGAAGTCAGAGGCATAATTGATGTCCGTTTTAAGTCTGAAAAGTCTTGAAATCGTTGGTAATTATTACAGAAAACATTATATCTAGGTGGCAATAATCTCTGACTTGACCATTTGGGTAACAAAATTACAACTCTACGACTGCCTTTGATCACTAGCCCGCTAAACTAAGCCTCCAGTCTCCAGCCACACTTCGAATTGCTTTATATTTAGTCGATTACATTCGATAGATATGCTGTACCTAGCTTAAGAAGGCGGTTTAATCCGGCAAAAGTTGTAATCTTTACTACAGGTATAAAAAAACATTCGTATATTAATATTCCAGAGGGAAGCTTAGAACAGATTCTATTGGAAAGTCTGCTACAGTCGATTTGAATGAATTTTGTATATTGGCGTTCGGTTTCCTAACAGAGCTTCTGTGAAAAAAGAAACCGGCCTATGTATGATGTCAATGATAGGAATATCTCGCTGGAATCTCAACTATTAGAAGCAGCTTAATACCCTTTTCATGCACAAAAGTCTGATTCTCAGCTCGCTTGGAAGAGCCTGGCAAGAAATGTGCCTACAATCGATTTTGATGGTGTATTTTGAGTAACCTTAGAGAAGGCGAGTGGACAATGAAAAGCCAACAACAGGTTGAAAGATTTTACAAATTATGAAAGTGGCTTCAGCAGTAGCAAGTCGTTTACTATTTTTTTTCCTATGCAAAGAAGCATCTCACTCAGAGGTCATTATATCACTCAGGTGTGATGCTAAGTGGTCTTCCAAATCAGGTTTCAGTTGGTGAGTATTTACAACTTTTTCGAAAACCCCTTTGCTTAGGGCAGGGTCTTCTCCCTTTAGACTAGTAAAGTTACCACCTTCTTTAAAATTTTCTTTCACAAATTTTAGCGTTTCGACCTTGTGGTCACTCTTGGTTAAAACTTCGCTGAACCACAATCATATGCGGTACCAGGCAAGGAACTAGAAAACTGTTTACAAAGGTCTGGTTGACAACGTGACTGACTTACGTCCTTGTTGACTAGAATTGTGTCTCGCAGGTGATCATTCGTTTGAGAAGTGCTGTAGAAATTGAGTCGAAGATCAAACGAAATTTAACATTCTTTCTATTCGAGTTACTACGGGAGTTGACTTTGTAATACCCCTTAGATTTTCGTGCGGGCTTCAAAGGTGAAGCTTCTTCTTCAGAACAAAAGATCAAGCTGCGGCTCAGTTTTAATGAATTTAAATGAAAAGATGTAAGAACTCAACTTCCGTTTGGACAGGGAGGGTGAGCATTCTTGTGATGGTAAACATATAGTCGCTTTAATAATTTAGTGCGGCACTCGAAAGAATAGGTTTTGGTTGGGACAAACCATTTCACATACAAATCCAAATATTTTTCATCTAAAAATTTCGATTGAGTAGCAGCCAGTTTATTAGTGATTATAGGATTAAGATAAAAAACCCTTCAAAAAGCACATTTAAAAAAAATATATTTTTCACCCGACACATCTGGTCTAGGAACTCGAAATTTGTGCATTTTCGATAGACAACGATCACTGATCTATCCAAAAATACCTGCCCAACCTCTGCTAAAGATTCAAACGGACGTAACCACGCTTAGCCACTAAATCTGTTGGAATGAGAAACCAATCGCATCTCAGAAAAAGCCCCGAGGCAAACCGGTGCAAAAGTCTGGACATCTCTACATCTATCAAGTGGTGCCTCGCATTAACATGATCTTATGCAAAGATCCCCAATACCAAAGAAAACCTTCAATTCCGGTCTTCACTCATGTAGCTGCGATCTTGTCTTTTACTGACCTTATGTACACAAAACCCGGCATAAAATTCGATGCCACAACAAAATTCCACACCCCATCACATTTTGTCGCAGAAACTCAAGTAACAGATATCTATATGCAATCTTCCCGCAGAATCTCTTATCGCTTTTCGCAATGAATCTGTGAACAACAAAATAAAAGCTGAAATGGAAACCACCTTTTATGGCCTGCGCATGTGCATGCATAGCGTTCATGCTGTACAGATAATTACTTTTCATTTCGATATTCAAATTGCCTGTCGTCGTCGTCGTGATGTTCTAGTTTCTCAAAGAAATAAGAAAAACCGTCTGACATTCAAAACTAGTCGAAAACTGTTTGCGCTTAGTGTCTGCTTGCTTTCGTTAGTGTCATTTCATGTTTCAGTCAGCCGCATAGTTTGAATAGTGCTAATCTCCTGTGTTGCCACTAATGTTACTGAGAAACACAAACAGTATCTCGAATGCATATAGTAATCTATGATCGCATAGAGGAAGTTACACATTTACACACTTGTTATGGAGCTACAAGCTGAATAAACTTTTTATCTTGGCATACGTTTTAGATCTTGAGGTGTAGGTACACTTGCCTGTTATCTCAAGTATGAGTAATGTAATACACAAGCTTTGGACTGGTATCTATGGCTATGTGTCTTGCTCATAATGGCCAGAGGATTATGCTGTATTCGAGAGTGGGAAATATTTTTATTGTTGGTTACAGGAATTTCGCTTTCTCACAATGAAATGTGATTCTAAATTAAGCGCTTTCAAGTTTGGGTGATCGTTTTTTTAAATGGTGACCTGTGATGTGCGACTGAAAGCGATACGTAGAAGAAAATGTCAATATATACTTGTATAGGTCTTCAACTAGGACCCATTTTCGTACTTGACATTTTTGTAGTTAAGAGGAAACATAACTTCGAACAGTGGCTGTACTGCTGGTTTACCTCAGGAGTAAGTTGTTGGACCTGTGCTCTTTCGTACAAGCTTTTTGGGCAATGGGCAACAAAATCGAATATCTTTTGATAGCAATTTTGTAAATAACGATCATCGAAGCAGACACCCTTGCAGAAGACGTTGGCTAACCTCACGGGTCGGCAGTAAGACCTGTGCTCTTTTGCATACAGTTTTTAAGAAATTGGGAAACAAAATAAAGTTCCTTTTGATGAGAAGTTGTAACAGAGGCACAGGCGAAAGCCTTGCATGACTTTATGATTTGATTTTGATAAACTTCAGGGATCGTTTTGATACATGGATATCCGTGCAGTAGACTTGGTATTGAAACTGTACCAATGGCTTCCATCAGGGGACGGGTTTAGGACCTATGGTCTTTAGCAGATATTTTTTCGGACATCCCGAAACAGAATCTATAGAGTTTTGATTGGAATTTTTTACTGAAGAAGAAGAAGTTTTTAGGACTTGCCATTGGCACTGTCTTAATAGCTCACATTAGAGGTCGGTCAGTAGAACCAATTTTTTTCAAAAACCCAGAAGCAAAATCTACGCAATTTTGATCAGAAGTTGTAAGGGATATCCACGTATTGAGGCATCAGTGCAGAAAATGTTGTAGCTTGTAGAGCTTGGTATTGGCATACGTCAAGGGTCGGTCTTTGGACCATTATTATTTACCACGATGCATATAATACAATAGAACTTCAAAGCAACTCGCATTTGAGAGACATTTCATTCACCGTTAGGGTGAATGGCTCCCTTTAAAAAGGCAGACACATTTTTGGAAACTGTCATTTATAATTAGGACACACACTTTTTTCTTTGAAACCTAGCAATGCTTAGTTGTTTCATGTATGCGTTAAAAGGGTATGAGTTTTAGGCGTGGATGAAGCTATCTACATATTGGAAATTTTTGTGGATGAGTTGTCCCGAAGTTGAGTTGTCTCATGTATGACTTGAGTTGGCATGAAATGGACGTAGATGAAGTTGTGGATAGGTGAAACTCCGTAGCAGCTGTAGCAATAACTTATATCGGACAATTGTGCGCTTCTTAAACCTAAGCGACCCTAAAACGATGGCTGTTTGATGATGAGTGGATGACAGACTTATTTTGGTCTAAGTGCCACTTTAAACTAGCCAACCAGATGGGATCGGCCAATATCGTGATCATTAAAATCTCCTAGCAACCACAACGTAAATACTGCGGTCTTCTACATGTGCGGCAAACGTACATCTCTCTCAAGTCTCAACCCACAAAGCTAACATCACTAATTGGGCAGTGGGATGAATATGATATCCTGCTCAGTTCTTAGTCCTAATTCAGTACACAAAGCGAGTGGTATACGGCGTAACAACCGCAACCGTTGACCGCGCCAACAATCGTTCGGGATGACAGATGACAGAAAGACTGTTAAAACCACAAATTCAACTTAAACAAAATCTATAAAGCTTGAAAATAGGCAAAATGAGCTGCAAATCAATCAAAATGTGTACCCGGTGTTTCATCGCGATTTTCAAACCAAATCTGTCCGACAAATGATCGACTGAATGGAATTCCTGAATACAAGCCCAAGCGATGAGTTGTTCCACTTAAGGAGATGATCTGACTACTGCCAGACGATACAAATGTAAATAAGAAACGATAAGGAAGCCAGACCCATTTACATGCGCGCAGCGAGCATCAACATGTTTTCTTGTTTACATGCGGGAGCGCTCCCCCATATGGAGAACAGCACACAGACACAGCTCCTTTCTGTAATGGACTCGGGCGCGATCTAGATCTGTTGACGATGTACAAATGGTACAAATGGTGCCGTTGGTGGAATGCGTTGGCGTTTGGCGCCAACCGCCCCACGAATATGGCAAAAATCACTGGCCAAAGGCGATTTTCACGGAGCAATTTTCACTGGGAATGGAATGATGACAAGAAAATAAACATTGAGATGTTTTTCCATAGGAACAAGAAAACCATATGCGCGACCGCTAACGATGATCAATGTATCTGGCGATTCAAGGTCTCTCTCGAAAGATGTTTGAATATCGGCTGCATAATTAGCATAAATTTCAAAGTTGCACACATGTATACCTGTACAGGCAGATATATCGAAAGACGTTCATTCAAAAGTTAGGCAAATTTATACATCCAATTGGCGGCCTAATGTCTCCAGCAGCGAACTGTGTATTTGTACGGGTATATTCCGCATCATCATCGCATCGGGTAGCCAAATATTGACCGACTTGAAATCGAAATTTAATGAAACTAACTATGTGGACGCCGATGTGAGTTTATTTGCATGAGGTGGTTATTTAAATGGAATCTGTTGAGGGTTCCGTTTTTTTTTTTAAATAAATTTGGTACAGTTTTTGTTGGGATTTGTCTGCGACATTGTGTTGCCGCCAAAAATGACGAAATGTATGCAGTTGACATTTTTCAGCAACTGAAAGAGGTATAAGCTATTTGCTGAATGATGTAAGCAACGATTTATGGGTTTAGCTGACAAACGGCTGGCGGATCCGGCATTCAAATGCTCAGATTCAGACTGAACTGACAGAGAAACCATGCTTTGCCGTTGATCACTGTCTTAACCACTTTCATCGTTGGGCAGCCTTTTCATACCCTGATGCCAGACCTAGAAAGCTCTCTTTGCTGTTAACCCTGTTCGGAACAATATTTGAAGTTGGGCTGCCATCTGACATCATAACCTAGACACCACACGCTGGATAGTTTCATAACTGCTGGCACAATCTGAGACTCGTGAAACAAGCTTGGCGTTGGATTCGTTTCGCTGTTGGGTTGTCTTCTGATATCTGAAACAGGAGGCACGCTTTGCGGTAAGACTGCTTAGAACTTCGCTCTTCGTTGGTCCACTAAATTGGAAACTTATCTAACTACAACTTTGCAAGTCTATCGCAACAAAGTTTACTAACAAAGTTCACTTGACTGAAATTTGAAAAGATTCTGCTTCGATATTTATGATAAAAAAACTTGGTCTGCGATATTTTGCTCATAGTTTAGTATATTCAACCAGATCCTGTATGAATTTCGTTCCTAACCTAAATCACAAACGGTAATACATAAATGCAGACGACATATGACAGATTTTTTTTCTTACCAACTCATCTAGGGCTCACTAGTCGATCCGGATTCCATCACGTCTTCGAAGCTGGATGACTGGGGTTTTACCTCTCTATTCAGAGAAGTAGGTATGCTCGACATGGAATGCCTTACATATTTTGGTCTTAAAAAATTACCCCATCCGTACAGCGAAGGAGTTTTATTGCGGCAGCTTTCGTTCCGTACCAAAATGTTCATGGTCTATAGATTTTGGTACCGACGAAAACATAGAAGCTGACGTTATGAAATTCCATCACTGCATTGCTAGAAGGGAGTTGAGAGTTATTAAACGCAGATAACTCAGCTTTGACACTTGTCTGCTGTCTTTTGATGACAAATTGACTTACTGCCTACAAACTGCAGTCTTACAGATCGACTCAGTACGGTTTGTTAATAAGAACTCGAGGTACTTCAACTTCTCCAGCTGCTTCAATGGGACTTTAAACAGTCGATTTCGAGGTGAACACCACTAGATCTTACCAATTTTTACAAGACTTTTGAGTGCTAACTTCAAATCAGTCTGAAGGTACTGATCAGGGATGATAAACTCACCAACAAGCCTCACACCTTTTATCATAATATAACTGACATTATTATAGCAAATATGATGTCCTATTCCTGTCGTACCGCTTTCGCCGATATGGCAGAACTGATTTTTATGAAATAACCAGTTGTGTCACAAAAAATAAAAACTAGAATAACCCTCCCTGTCGGGTAAAAATACAGATTTTTTTTTGTATTTAGGATGAATTGGGATCAAAATTCTTTTACAAAATTCTGCTTTAAAAATTCTGTTTTCAAAATTTTGCCTTTCAAACTTCTGCAGATAATAAAAAAAGGTTTGGCCAAAAGCGAGCGCTTTTTAACATTTTCCAAACCTTTTTTTGTATTGTTTGCAGAATTTTGTAAAGCAGAGATGGAGAGAACATTTTCTTTTTTTAATTTTAACTCCTCGTTTCTTAATTTTTTGTGTGGCCTTATATTTTCCTCTGGGAGAAAAATAAAGGATGTCGTGCGTATTTTTGAAAAATACGACTTTATTTTATTTTTATTAACCACCAATCGCAGCGCAACAGCTATTACAACGAACATTGTAGGAAAATGGTCTATAGAGTATTCGAAGATCCTACCGAGTCGCTTGTCGAAGGAATTTTGATTAAACAACATTTCGGCTGTCCTTTTATACTGCCGAAATGAAGCATAAAAAGAAAACAAATGAAATATGTATTTATAAATAAAAGTTGTAATTTCTGACTGGTTCATTTTTTTTTAATTAAATTTCGCATTATTTTTTTCAATAGATATTGTTTTTTTTTTATTCAAATTTCTTGTCAATATTTAATAAGTTTTTTCAGAATAAGCAGAATTTTATTCCTTTAAATTTTAAAAACAGAATTTTGTAAAGCAGAATTTTTGGGTGAGAAGACAGAATTTTGCAAAGCAGAGTTTTGACCGGTTCCCATTTAGGACATCCACAATAAAATGGGGTTTAAAGAGCTTTCCAAAAACAAATTCATCCACAACGTGCCACAGTTGGGCGCAGATTTTCTTCTGAAGGCGTCATTTGGCTTCTTTTTTTTTTTAAATGACACCCGTCAATCAGTGACTCTGACTGTTACTGGTGCTCGATATCGCTACATGACAACCGAGTTCTTTCTGTCTAAATTGAATGATATTGATGTGGACGACATGTCCGGCTTCAACAAGACAGTGCGACATATCATCGCGTATCGTCCCGAGAAACAATTCAACTACTGCGTTCAACATTTTCTGATATTGTAGTCCTCCCGCCATACTAATAATCATTTTTAGTGTCCAGGCTAAACTTCTCGAAGTCACAGTAGCGAAATTTTCCATACAAAATTGCATATTGTGACCTACAAAATATGAAGTGTGAAGGTTAAAAATGATTATTAGTAAGGCCCCTCGTTTCGGTAATCAGAATAGGTCGTGTAGATCATGTGAATTAACACCTATCCTGGGGTTATTTCAACAAAACTACATCCCCTCGTGCATTGAAGGAGGAGACTCAAAGCTGTATAAACAAAGTCAACATTTTTGCAA
Source organism: Cheilosia impressa (assembly GCA_948293265.1). Classification (NCBI taxonomy): domain Eukaryota; kingdom Metazoa; phylum Arthropoda; class Insecta; order Diptera; family Syrphidae; genus Cheilosia; species Cheilosia impressa. The sequence goes on from OX411882.1 coordinate 7,338,768, forward strand.
AAGGGTCATGAAAATTTTCGACAAAAGAGTGCGTATGTGCCAGCGTGTTATTACGTACAAAGCCCCGTCCCATCTACCTCGCGCCTTACTTGCAGTCATTTTTAATCATCACATTAAATATTTTCTAGGTCACAATGGGTTATTTTATATAGAAAATTTCGTCATTGTGAGATTGTAAGATTTAGTCTGGTCACTAAATAGGATTTGTAGCATTGCACATTTTTATAAGTAAGTAAAGAAAGTCGTGAGCTCTTATAGTTTAATTGAACCCTTACAGTAAACATTTCTTTAGGTCACAATAGACAATTTTGCATGAAAAATCGCGCATTATGTTTAAATTAAAATAAAACAATTCAATTGATAACAAAAAAAACTCTGCATTCTATAATTTTTTGTGAATGGTGATCCGGTATTTAATTTTTAAATTATTTTCAATGTAAGTTTACTAATCAGTGGTTTCCGAATCTGCTTTCCATTTAATTCAAACCCTGTGTGTAAATTTTGAAACACCCTTTACAATGCCTGGCCCCCTGCATGAAAAATGATCGCTGAACAATGCACATGTGCAACGATGACAAACGTTTTATAAATATATTCCAATTTCCAAGTCAACGACACTTGAAAAAGTCTCCAATAACCAACATCCCACTGGATGGTGTCAATTGTATTAACTGGCAGCGTGTGAGGCTCAAGTGAATCAAAACGGTAGGCACCGCCAGTGATTTATTGCCGCTGTCTATTAATTGGCAATTGGCGCTCTGTTTCTTATCGAAGGGAAGGGACTGTATTTTTCAAACGAATATATCTCAAACTAAAATTAATTGCTCAACTCAAAATGTGCAACAGCAATAACGCTACCAAGTTGAGAAGATATGTTGTGCCTAAAAATTGCATTTATTAAACTTTGTGGAATTTGAAGAAAATCGCTTCAACAAGTGTCCCTGTGATAGCACATATCGCCAATTAGAAAACGCCCTCCATTCAAATAGCCATGTCGGAGTTCATGTCATTTGAGAATTATCTACCCCGACGGACACATTTTAAATGTTAACTTTAAAAATAAACAAGCCATTTCGCAAATCGATATAATTAACACTAGATCAGCTTTAGATTTGCGCGCGAGTCAGCAAACTCATAATGGCACACATGGGCCTCTTCATTTGAAACCTAGTTATGATATGAATATGAGTTATTTTTATATAAATTCGGAGAACTATTCCAATAGACAGCAAGCGTCTTTAAGTGCTTCTCTTTCGCAAGCGAATGTTATCGCCCCGCATGAGGAACCCATACACGGCTTACGTCATCTAATGGTATATATAAATAATAGAACATCCGTTCCTATATATGCATGTACCCCACTTTTCATTCCCATTTCAAGGACACAATCACACATCAATATTGTACTATCTGTTGGGAAAAAAAAAATTTTCTGAAACTGAAACTGAAAATAAGCACACGCACATTATGAGAATGGGCACAGATTCGTCTGTCCATAGAATCTGATGGAGTGCAAAAGTTCAACCGGACAGATTACACTCCGTACCTAGTATTGAAATACATTTCGCTTGTTTTTTTTATTAATTTTTTATTTCAAAAGCTCTTTGTCAAAGGTTATCGCTGCAATTAAATTAGGAAATCGTGAACTACTTTGCGATTTCCCACAAAAAAATAGTTCAGTTCAGAAATGTGCTTGACTATCAAAGGCTGGAAAAAAAAGAGTATCTATGCATAGTTGGAAGAGATTAGTCGGAGACGGAAGGCTTTAGGTTTGCACTGGTTTTTGAATCAGTCTCGAAGATGCACATTTTATGACCGATTACTTTGTTGCAGCGCAGATAATGCAAACAGATTGGTGTTTCAAAATGTGCCACCTATTGTGCATGTATTTAATGAACACGGGCTTCTTTTGCAATGGGCATGTCACCCTATTATTTTATTCCTAACCTTTGTCAAATATATATGTATTAAAGCTTCTTCCCTGGAATAAATATTAAAGAAAAAAAAAGTCAGACTTACTAAAAGCGCAGAATTATTTTTTTGCAAGCATATCGTTTGACTCTAATTACACAGTGTCTCCTGAGGAGAAGAACGCTCGCTTCTGATAAAATAATAAGCCTTATGTTCTTCACCTAGTATTGCCCAAATTGTTCGTCGTAGTTTTCCACAAAAAGATATCCAAAATGTCAGAGGTCGTATCCTATAATCCATAAAGAGGTATATCTTGACTGTAAAAATGTAGACTACGGTAGATTTTGGAAAAGACGCAGAAACCCATTATCTACTGATTGATTTCAAGCTCGTATTTCATAGTTTGGATAGACACGAGCTGCAAGAGGTCCTGGTTCTGGGGTCTTTTGTAATAGAGGGCAGCACACCAAATGTAAATATCCGGGTAAAGACTTCAAGCCTTTAGCACCTTCTTGTGATAAAAAAAAACATACTTTCATTTTTAAACTTTTAACAAAACTGGACAATGAAACAATTTAGGACCGTAAAACAGGCAGCACTATTATCTGAGCATTAAGAGGAGGTTTTTGGTCTATTAGCTATTGGCCAGCAGAGTTTGTAAAGATGTCTAATACTAGGAGATGCAGCTTGTTGCAAATATTGGCAATTTTTTGTTTTTTTCTGACGTAGTAAGGCTCACCAATGATTTTCTTACAACTACAAACAGATGCGGTGCCCTTCGTCACAAGTTGTTGGCATTCTAGAACAATTTTCCGTTTTGAATAAGACCTAGCTCTGTAAGAGAAACAAGATTTATCGGAGAAATTTTGTACTTTCTGACTGACTCCTGATTAATGTTTATTGGCCCATCTCGAGAGAATCGAAAAGATTTTCCTAAGACATCAACCACAAAAGTCATCCATATATTAGGTTCATAAGCAACCTTCTAAGAACCTTCGAAGAGCCACCTAGTAAGGTACAAAAAGATCTAGCTATAGTAATATATTTCCAAGATAATCTACGAGTGTGTCAACAATAGATTTTTGTCCGGTTTCCAGCGGTAGCGTTGCCATTTGCCCCTTTTTTATCCTCAAGACCCGTGGCCCACACTTTTTCAAAAATGATCAAAATGTCACCTTTTCAGTTTAAGTAAGATTTTAATCATTATTGAACGAAAAAGCATGCAAAAATATGAACGAAAAGTGTTTCCTAATGAACACTTTTTTTCTTCTATAAGTGTTTTATGTGGAGGACCCGTTTTTGGGTGAAAATTAAACCCGCCTTAGAAATAAAAATCACTTTTTGAGTACATGATAAACCCTGTAGGAATTTGTTAATAGTCTATGAATTTTCTTCGAGTACTGCCAGGTACAGCGGACTTAAAAGTTTAGTATAACCCAGCAGCCATGATGAAAGTTTTACAGTTGCTGTGTCGGGCGGCGTGAGCCCTATTTTCAAAGGTATGTAAAGGGTATATTCAGATTTTCTTCATGTACATTGAAGATGGTCAAATTTACACTCCACCCAAGGTCCTACAGTTTAACAACTTTCAGTCAGCTAGATCGAAGTCTTATTTTGTTATGTAGGTATTTCCTTTAAAGAAAAGGCTCCAAAGGTTTTTCATAGGTACTCAAAATTCTACATTGACCCACCGCAGTTTGTTGCTGAAAACAAAGGTATGAACCTCGAAAACTGCAAAACATTAACATAACATGTTCACTGTCGAAACACAAACTTTAGTTTGTTCAACTAGCACACCTTAGCAACAACTTTTCAACAAAACCACATATCTAGGAGTAGCTGGCAATATCTTAATAGTTTCACCACCGTTAAACTAGATAAAACCATTGAAAAAACCACAAGGTCTTTCCAAAAGGAAACCTCTAAAACTTATTGATTTGATAACTAAAAATTTATTATAGAAAATAAAAAAACGTTTGTTGTATGACGTGTTTTAACACTGGCACGCACTACATACTCTTTGGTTTATCTAATGCAATTAATTGATATACAATCACTTGGGAGAACACTTTAAATATTTTTTTTGTTTCTAATTTCAACATCGATACGATTCGGTTCGGTAGAGGCAAACCTAGATAAGACATAAAACAGATTAGCGTGTTTTACATTTTTATTTGGGCCGACTAAGCAAAAACTTTAAGATCTTTGTTCTTTGGGAAGTTATAAAATACCTGTTAAAAATATTCAAGACATACTGAAAGGTGCTCATAGGCAATGACAGTTTACAATTGTGCAGTTTTTTAAATGGGGTTTTGTTATAAGGGTCTTTTGAAGCTGAGCAAGTTAGTATACAGTTTTTCTTCAAAACGTTTTGCACCATTATCTTTAATGCAGGAAATTGTGGGCCCTATATGCGTCCCTGTAAAAGTGTAACCAATGCACAGAGTGTACTACAAGTCACAAAAATTGCTATTTCCATACCAAGACATTGAGTCGCTAGGTACTTAAAAGAGTTTACGAGAGATTGCGCTTTTACCTATGAAAATAAGCGAAGAGTTGTACAAAGCATTATTTGGGACTGGACAAACCGCTTTTGAAACAACCTTCACTTATCTGCGTAAATGTTTAACGGCTGTCTTTAGGAGGACAATTTTCCTGAGCCCTAGAAGAGCCAAAAATTAATCCTACAGTCGAAGGAAAAGTAAATCCCAAAAGAAGGTTAGTGATATTTATTAAGTAGACACGATTGGAGAAATCCTTGAAAGGATAACGTAAATTAGACTCCTTATTTTTTTTTTCAAGAAAACCCACAACAGTTTAAATTCAGAACAAACACCTTTCTGCCAGCATATCGATGGAAGGCTTATATGTTCGACTTTTCTGAGAGAAACATCTTAAAAATGAAGTTAATCTCCACATATATGCAGAACTATGCAATTCGCTTGGACACTTTGGAAAGGGATTACCCAGTAAAGTAGTGCGTTGTAGAATTTGTGTGAGGTCGGGATTTTGTAAGGCGCTTTTTAGTGAGCTTGCTCTATTTTACAAAAGAAAAACGTCGTACACAGGAAAACGTTTGAACGTTTTTGCCCAACAGAATTCTGACACTAAACTCTCATTACTTCACTTAAATCTACATTTGAAGTTCCAAACCTGCTTTCTCTACGTAGAAACGAAAACAAGCTCTAAAAAGTCGGCCAATTGGTGAAAAACATAAATAGTCCTTGCTTTCCTGTATGCATGTTGTGCTTTATACATTTTAAGTCGTTTTTAAATTTTTACTCATCATTGCCACTTGCAAATGACGAATGTGACATAGTTCACTGACAGTTGACGCCGTCATTGACGAACATGTTTTAAATGCAAGCGATTCACTGCTTTATTGATAATAAAACAAAGTTTTGCTTCCCCTAGGCCCTTGGCGGCACATCTAACAACAACCCAAAGTATTTTATACAGAAGCCGGTGGGCTAGGACTAGAGGCCTGTACACTTATACAGTTCTGATGGACCTGCAACTAATTTATTGACAGGGACAATGACTACCACAAAAACAGTGAAACTATTTTGACTTTTTAAACGCAGGCCTATTACATGCTCTGAGCCCCTCTCAAACCTGCTTTCGACCAGACCGCGGTCCATTAAGGCGCAGCCAGATTTTGTTGAATGTCGCATGAATATTATTGAATGAATTTTAAAGGGAAATAATGGAGGAGAAACACAACTGGAAACTGTCATAAATCAAAAACATAATACCATCAATGTAACCAATGACAAACGAGTTAAAGAACCCTCCAAGTTTGATGACAAATGGATGGTTGTTCTTTCTAATTTTAAATTGAAGGTATCATTTGAATATGCTGATCAACAATTTGGTTGTGACGTATGTCGTTCTTTTTGTACGCCCAAGTGGGGCAATTTTCGATACAGAAGAGCGCCATAAAAATCTTTCTTTCTGTTCATTGTTTGTGGAGGCAACATTTATGTTTAAGAAGTTTCACAAGAGAGGTAACAATGTGTGGATATTGCGCAGGACCTTTTTATTTACCAGCTGGTTAAAAAAGCTATGGACTTTATTATATTTCGTTTATGGACGTTATTTGTCAGAACTCGAATGTTGACTGTGGATTTCTTGAGCACGATGAGTTGGCTCTACGAGTCTTCCTGTACCAAACTCTTTTACTCTTATTAGGAGCGTTTTTTAGCGACAGTTTTGCATCTATTTGCTTCAATTTGGGTGAGTTTTTAAAAAAAATTGTTAAACGGCAAAAAGGGAACTGAAACGTTCGAGAATCGTTTCATACTTATGTCAGATGTGATTTTGTGTCTTTTGAGCTTCACGTCAAACTGAAATAGTCCCGAAAAGTAAGAAGCCACCTAACAAGATTAAGCCAAATAAAATAATCTCATTCTGTAATAGGAACCGTAATGAACAGTAATGGCTGAGAAACCAATTAAAATCAAAGATCGCCCGGGCATTCTCAAAAAAAATTTATTGACAAATCATCTCCGGAAGCGAGCTGAATAAAGGACGTCAAGCGAACGGAAACTGGTAACAGAAATCCATATCAGACCCAAATTTAAAGTCAAACAAAGAGAGGAAGACTAGGTCAACAAGGTGTAGAGTGGCGTCTGCGAAGGTATCTATTCAAAATTCAAACACGACATTGGCGATGAAACATGCCAAGGCGTGAGGTCAACCTCCTTCTCACTCAATTTAAGAAGAATCAAGAGAAAACCCTCTTACAAACTCACTCCTTATGCAGTAAACTTTGTATGCAACCACCTCCGCCGCAGACCCACAGCACACATTAGGTTCCGCCATAATCAAAACCCCTGTCTAGACTGTCTAAGATGTCATTCAAAAGCTGTCACATCAAAGCAATTAACGCTCGAGTTCTCCCTGATTTTGCTCACGTTAATACAGTCGATCGCGTGGACCCTCAGCTTTAAAAAAGAACCTCCTTCAACCAATCCAGTTCATAAATTTCACGCAAAAAAAACAACAACAACAACATAACCATCCAACTTTAAATGCATAACTCATGGATTTTTATGCCCGCAGGAGACGTGTCTCTCTGCCCACGATCACTGTTGTTGTCGAGTTCGAGTTCCCTTTTGAGCCACACAAAAACCGCGGCGACAACCACAAAACGTGCTTACCGCACTCAACTAACCAAACATAACCAAGCGCGAACAAAAAGTATCTTTATACCTCTTTTGTATATACATATCGTGGTAAAAAAAAAATTAAAAAAAATAAATAAAGAAGACCCTTTAATCCGGCCAAACTCACTCACCTTAGCATAACTCGTGTATACTCCAACAGATTGTATAACAATGCAAATCGCCAATAATTTCCATAGCAGCGGCATCGGTGCTGATGATCTACCCAACTGGGGTATCGACCCCATTCTGACACTAAACGTACAAAACTTGTAACTCAAAAAAAAAAAACTTCTAGCCCTGTGCACTTTGGGCAAATGTGTATCTTTCCTTTCGGTGAACTTTCTTGTCACTTGCAAAAAATCAACTAAAACTGGCTACAAATGAAAATGAACGGAAAATAAAAAAAAAATTATATATTTAACGTTTTCTCTTATCACACAGGTTAACTATGTACATGGAATCACACGACCCGAAGCAGAAGAACATTCGAAATGCGCGAACCGAGTTTTATCGATGACGAACCTCCCCGCACAAGTGAACCGGATACCGGCAGAGAGGTTGTCCTAGGATTTTGCACGTCTCAGCGAAAAGAAATTCTACCAATGCGCGATCAGCTTAAGATTTGAGATTCGGATTCAAAGTTTGTCCTTCACAATGTGAATGACTAAAAAAAAATTCAAACTCAATTCAAAAACACCGCAAAATTTAAGAAAGTCAGAGAAGAAAAAAATATTATTCGCCGATTGTATCTTTTGTAACGAAAAATATCTTTGTATCACCGACAGGATCAAAATCTGAAGGAGAACCTAACGATAGCCCGACGATGTGTTCTTCTTTTACTTTCGCTTTATTTTTTATTTTTTTTTGGTTCCTTTTTCGTACCACGAATCCACAACGAACGATCTGCGTCCGTACCGTTTGACGGCGCGCAACTGAATGAAATTCTCAGCCGAAATCGTTCTCGTTCCCCGCAGAAAATCGAATGAAAACACGAAGAACAAACGAAAAAACTCATAAGCAAACGAAAACGAAAGAAAAACCTGACAATCGGCCAAAGACGACAACGGCTACAGCTGCGGCAGCGAAGCGATACCACTAACGAAAAAGCCACCAACAAAAGTATCTATCGCATATACACACACTGTGCCACCTCACAGATGCGTACACATACTGCCGCATAACATGTTGGCTGATTAGTTCGCGCAATCCACTATCAGCAGCAGAGCCAGAAAGCAGAAACCCCAAAAAGCCACCATGTCCCGGTGGTTACACCCACCCACCCTCGTCGTTCGCCAGCATCAACGTCTTCATTGAGTTTTCGCCCCGGCCGGCTTTAGGTAGCAAGCCATATAGCCATGGGAATGCACCGATGGATGTTGCTGATGGTGCAAAAGTTGGCGAGGGCGAGCTTACGATATCTGTTTGGCCGGTTGGAGAAACGTGGGAGAGAAAAATACGATAAGAGAAGACCAAATAAATTACACGAATAACACCATACAGCATACACGCTGCTGGCCTGCTGCACCGAGAGAGGGAGAACGAGAACGGTTGTGGCTAAATAAAATCAAAACAAGTGAAACATAGCCCGATAACCGAGAGTGGAAAAGCACGTGGGTATCGCAGTGTTGCCGATAGATAATTTTACAGCGCAGCGGTGGTACTTTTGCGATAAGTTTGGGTCGGTGAGATATGCCACCTAGTTTTTTACTGGTTTAAGTTTGGTTTGATTTAGAATTAGGTGGTGTTTTGCGGATTTTTTTTTTTCACTGTATAACATATAAATAACGGCTCATGGTACTCAAAATATAGCAACCTACTCACGACGTTGGTACTAAAAAATTAAAAATAGTTAACACCACAAGTTGAAATAGCAATAGTATCCGAGGACTGTTTTTTTTTAGAACCTTTGAGATCTGAGTTCTTGGGACTCAGAAGGAGCCCGCTGAATTGGAACGGTTGCATTGAGAAGCTTTCTCAGCACAGTCATACCTTCTTTGTCAGGCCTTCGCTAGAGTAGCATTTTTTTCTTGAGACATATATTACTTTTTTCCATCTTACTCTTCAAAACTTGTGGATTAGTGGGGACGGACCACAATCCACAAATTAAGAACAAGTATCGGTGGGTCGAGCAAAAGGCTTTTCGACCTATGGCGACCGATTTACGACTGACTTATACTTAAGTGCCACTACAGTCCGGGGAGAAGCCTGGGCCCCAAGCCTTAACCAACGCGATTAAAATTAAAGAATCACCCGGACATTCTCAAGTAAAATTAGTTGACAAACCATCTGCGGAAGCGAGCCGAATAAAGGACGTCAAGCGAACGTTAACTGGTAATAGAAATCCAGATCAGACCCAAATTAAAAGTCAAACAAAGGGAGGAAGACGTCACACGATATAGAGTGGCATCTTCGTCCTCTTCAGTTAGCGCGATCTTGGAGTTGCGGACTCCAATTTGGTTGAGTTCCCCTTCCACTTGCGCGGGCCACCAAAGATGGGGCCTTCTTCTACTGCATTGTCCCTGCGGGTTGGAAATTGAAATCGAAGACTTTCCGGGCCGGAGCTTTGGTGTTCATTCGCTCCACATGTCCCAGCCATCTTAGACTCAGACATCTTAGCACTCAGAGTTCGCTGTTAAGTCTTCTTCACCAAAGCCCGCCGACGCGAACAGACTTCGAAGCGTCCATGATTTTGCACCATAAAACAGGACTGGGTTGATGAGGGTCTTATATTGAGTCTCCGTAGTGTTTCTGGACAAATTTTAACAACATTCCAAAAAGGTGGCAACGAAAGATTTTTAAATTAACCCGATAGTTCCAAGAGTATAAAATTTTTTAAACTAAAAAAATATGTACAAAATTTTACATCTTGGACAATAACCCTCCAGCACTGGTTAGCATCATATTGGCTTATATTTAATTAAGCAGATTACAGACTTATATTTGGCAAAGAGGGCTTCGTTTAGAGCTCTGACTGATTACGAACGAGTCTTATATCTTTAACAAGTTCCGACAACTAGTGCGATTATATATAAATTCATAACAATGCAAAAGCGACTGTAGCAACAGGCTTGCTATACAAAATTATTCGGTTGCTGGCTACTCATGCAAACCAGTCGCTCCCATCAATGGACTAAGAATAAAAAAGCGGTCCTTGTGCTGCCAAAATTATTCAGATCGTTATGAAAGCAGTGTTCTTGGTGAAAGATTCTGGATTGCTAATGGCTCCTAAAACTGTTCCTTTAATCTCCCCCTTTTCAGAAAATAACAAGTGAGTTTTCTTAAGTCTATGTGTGCTAGATGCATCAATCTAATCACCCAAACGAGTTTTGTAATGTTCCGAACTTGGACGGACTGAACCCAATGTCAAAGACTCTTTACAGATAGTAAGCTCATGGCTTAGTGGCATTTCTGCTGACTGATTTGAAATAGGTGCAGTGGATCAGTCTATCTGGACTATGGAAAGTGAACCCCCCCTTTAAGTTCGATCCTCGGAAAAGAACAAATTTCATCTAAAGGTTTTTTACACTGTCTAACAAAAATTCGAGAGTATAACTCTCATGAAAAAGCTTCTCAATTATCCGGTCGGATTCGGCATAAAAACTGTAGGTCGCTTTCATTCCTTCCACAAAAAAAATATAAAAACTTACCCGAAAGATATTGTTCTGAGAAGCTAGGTCGAGAGTACGCGAACCTATTGCGCCTTCTATTTATTTGTATTTATTTAAATTCAGATTTTTCATTAAAAATCTAAAAAAAAAGGAGATGAATACCCTGGTTCTAGTTGTCAACTAGGTTCCAATAATGACGTCTAAATTCCTACAACGAACTCTGTACTGTTGCCTCTACTGTATCGCAGATGAAGGCATTCCTTAATAGGAGCAGGTCATGTCATCCAATACACTCTTAGCCTCCATGGCATCGCCAGTTTTTAGCCATAAATTCTATGAAGCTTCTACAGTCTCCGGCTGCATCACGAATGGTTTAATTCCTGTCCAATTTTCCCTTTATTCCATAAATACTTGATTCTTGTTTCATTGCAAGTAAAGTCCTCCTTGGGGCATCTATGTTCCGACATTGGCTCCGTTTGTCAGTAGCTACCTCTTCGTCTTTTCTGCAGGAGATTTATGTATAATGTCCTGCCTACTATAGCTATAGGGTCAAACTTGCTGCAATGGCTGTTATCTAGAGTCACTACTGCCCTAGAATTCTTCACTTACAGGGCTATGGGCATTCTAAAGTTTCATTAATGGCTTCTGCAGTAACCGAGCTCTTTTTTAACTAACTTTTATGGACTTGGTATAGCTTTGCTCACAGTTGTTCGAAGATTTCCGATAGACGTCATCGACCCTTCAAAACTGTTCAGTAATTTACGCTGTACAGTGCTTCTGCTAGTGACGCTGTTACAACAGTTTATCAATCACCGTCCTCAGATGCACAGTTTATATTATAAAGTGTGATGAGATGTTTAACTTTCTTTCACCGGCTTATTGGAAGAGATTCCGTGTTGTAGGACAGTAGTTTCCTGGATACCCTTTATGTTTGTATAGGCAGCTATCCTGCTCTAAATCCTTTTACGTTTTGACAACTGTAATCACATTGATTCCATCAGCTTAAACCTTTTCATTAGATTGTCAAGCCTGTAATGCTTTAAGAACACCTCTCGATTTTCGCAGATAGGTGGTCTTGCGTCTAAAATGTTTGGAGTTGTAGTTCTCTAAAAGTATCATTTCACACATTGATTGTCTGTCTGGTATGTCGAATTTCGCCAGAAAATTCCTTTAAGGTCGAAATATCTGCCGGAGAAGTTTCGGAATAGGTCAAGTTATTGTTGCGTTGTTAATTGTTGTATCTAGGCGTTGAACCTAGATGAACACCACTTATTTATTTTGATAGCTATTTAAAGGCCGTGCTTGGCATGCTGGCGGCAAGGCTCGGCTTATACTCGACGGATTGGGTTGGGTTCTTGCCTTTACAATAGCCGGAATAACAACAACGAAAATAAAAAAAAACTCACTCATGCCAAGCCAAAAAAAAAAAACCAACAAACGACTCTACCCTTATTGATCAAAACCGAAATCACTCAAGGAGGCAACGACGATGTTAAGTTGCTGAGGTACATTTCTCCCACCCTAACTTCTTATAAAAGAACGCCGTGACAACACAAGTACCTATAATATAGTGCTGTCCCTATACCAAGATGGGTAGTATTACTACCCTATTGCCACGAAAAAATTATGCTCGATATTGGATCAAGCTCAACCCCTTTGTAGAAAATTTACCAACTCATATTAGATGCTACATTCAAGTACTTTAATGACATAACTTAATCTATTGTACATGTTGGATTTTAGGATTAACGAAGTAGCATTTATGTGTGTGTAGAACAGCAAAAAAAAAAATCTAGCGTTGCAACTTCAAGGTCAATTGTAAATTACGTTGACTTTATGAACAAAAAAATAATAATTTGTATATGGACTTATTCTTACGTATTATATGTTTACTTAATAATTGCAGGCAATTAAAAAAAAATAGAATATGGTAAACGATATCACTTACTTGGTTTTATCCTGAATAGGATTCGATGATCTGAAATATTCCCAAAAATCCTAATTATTTCATTGGTCCCCTCCTCCCATGCGTCGCTGGATATTGTGCACAATTTCCTCGAACTCACTTTCACATATGAAAAGAAAAGATTGACTTTAGTCTCTTGCTTGCAATACGATTCTGTGATATCATCTACACATGTTCTAGTCATTAGTTTTAGTAGGAAAATATTGAATAGCGCAATTTTAGGTTAATTTTCTTTACCACATTAGTAATTATCGTCATGCCTTTTTTTTTTTTTTTTTTTTTTTTCTTAATTTTACACAACACAGTCACCAGGTTAAGTTTATGATTAATTATAAGGAAATGAGAAAATATATATATATATCTATTTATAGGTACTCATTGAAGGGTCAAATTAATTTTCTTCTCAGTTCTCCGCGCCGCGAAAAGTTCAATTTGTAGGTGATATATGAGTGGGATGCTTTCGGATTACTGACGAATTCCCTTGACAGGCTTCTGCACGGTGTACTGTGTTACCGATTATCAGCGATCGAGCGGAATTCCAAAATTCGCTTATCGCTGATTAACCGAATGCACTTATTTCGCGAGAGAAATGTGGTTTGTCGTCGCTGCTGGTGATCGTAGTGGCGTTATGATACATACATAATGTTCGACCATGCATGTAAAAAAAAATCGTTGTCTTTGGTAATATGTACTGGAACCCGAACAGTGATATGAAAGATGAGAGAGTCTGGCGTGGCTAGCGGAAAGATTTTCTCCGAATGTTGCTGCTGTGGTGCCAGTGCTAGTGGGATGGTTGATTAAGGGCGGCAGGTAGAGGAGCGGATCAAGTGCTTATTCGCGCTCACTCTCGTCTGTCGATCGGGGGGATGGTATGAGGTCTGAAGAAGTAATCGACGCGTAATTCCGTGGGGGTTTCTGACTTCTTTACCTCGGGTATATCTCCCTCCCCCCACACTGAAGTGAAGATTGATGCAGCTGGCCTAAATATAATTATTTAACTAAGTAATGCACATCTAATTATCATTCTATTTCTTAATGCGTACCTTTGCCAGTTGTAGAATTGTGGTTTTATTTTTTTATTTTTACAATGCCAAATTGGTATTGGTATTTTTTTTTGGTAAGCTGTTCGACCACTTTGCAATTAATATTTTTATTTTTTTTTTGGTTTTCGTAATTGTAGCTAGGAGAGAACACTTCGTTTTCTCTTGAATGCCACGATGAAAAGAAAGAACTCGCGTCTTCTAACTAGCTGCAAAGCTTGCCTTTCTTTGGATCATTCCTCGTTTTTTTTTTTTTTTTTTTTTTTTTTTTTTTCCTTTTTTTACTTCCTTTCGTTGAAGTTCTAGTACAATTTTTTTTTTTTTTTTATTTTGCAAAAGGCGATGTTCGTTAGGTGTCGTTTTTGGTTTATTTATTTTTTTAATGGTTTATATAGACATTCGCAACAAACCATTTTAGTTTTAAGTGGGAATGTAAAAACTAAATGGAAAACGAAAGGCAATTGTTTGATTTTCTCCTTACAAGTTCTTATATCCTAATGTCCTTCGCATGGTAATTACCAATAACTTTGCCCTTAAGATCTTCTAATTGGTAAATACAATTGCCTATTCTCTTTCTTACCCTGCATTTCAGAAACTTCGGCGAGAACTTAGCATTCTTTTCTTTAGCAAAAGAACTTTGCTGAAAGTTTCGCCTGAAAACTTCTTGACCTGTCTTGAAACTAATATGCTTGGCTCGAAGATTATAAATATTTTCAGCCTTGCGATGTGCTTTATCCAGATTTTGTTTAATTCGCTCTCTCGCGATCTGCAGCCTATCAGATTTTGATATGATTCCGACGTCAGGCTCGTTAAGACATCGTAATGCGTTCAGAACCTGATATTCGGATCCGTTTAGGATCATATCTTGTCCAAACATTGTAAAGTACGGTGAACAGTTTGTGGCAGAATGAAAATCACTGCGAAGAGTTGCCGCTATAATAGAGATATACTTATCCCATTCATTATGTTTCTCTTTGATCAAGGCGCGTATTTTGGCTAGAATTTCCCGATTTGCCCGCTCCGATGCATTTGACTGAGGAGCATAAAGTCCAGTTCTTATATGTGTAATATTATACGCCTTAAGAAATTTTAAGAATTCTTTCGAGACAAACTGCCTCCCGTTATCACTATGAAGATACTGTGGAACCCCGAACAGGTGGAAAACATCAGACTGTAGATACTTCATGACGTTAAGAGAAGTTGCGTTCTTTAAAGGCTTTAGAAAAATGAATTTAGAAAGGTGATCTACTGCTATAAACAATGTGGAATTACCTGATTTACTGCGGGGGTAAGGTCCAAGGAAATCTACATACAAGCGCTGCATCACCCGTTCAGTCAGAATTTGCTTGCCCATTACTGGACGAAGTGTTTTGTTGGGGGCTTTACTTTGCTTGCATGTATTGCATGTGCTTGTATAATTACGGATATCCTTGGCCATACCTGGCCAGAAGTATTTTAGGCGAACCCGGTAGAGAGTTTTTGCATATCCACCATGTATTCCTACCATTGAATCATGTGCGTTTTTTATAGCTTGTCTTGTTAGCTCTTGGGGTAACCACAATCTCCACAACTCCTCTTCTTCATTTTCGACACCATTTCGTTTTTTAACGCGTTTGTAAATAAAACCTTCAGATACACACAAGTCTGGTAAATTATCGCAATTCTTTTCAATTTCTGCTTTAATTTTATTGTAACTATTTGAGCCAAAATGTTCAGATTTAAGGTCAATATCTACCGGCGGTAAACTAAGGTTTAGCTCATCCATGTCGATTCTGGATAGTGCGTCTGGCACGATGTTAAGGGATCCTTTCCGGTGTTCCATTGTAAAATTATACCCTTGAAGTTTAAGGCTCCATCTCGCGAGCCGTCCATTTAAGTCTTTTTGTGACATTAGCCACTTTAGACTTGAATGATCGGTAATGATTTTAAATGGTAGACCTTCAATATAAGGTCGAAACTTTTTTACGCAAACAATTGCGGCCAGGCACTCTAATTCGGAAATAGTATAGTTTCGTTGCGCGTTATTCAACTTCTGTGACATATAAGCCAAAGGACGTTCGTTACCATCATCATCCACCTGATACAGGACACCACCGACTCCCGTACTAGAAGCGTCGCATTGTATTACAAAGGGTTTCGCAAAGTTCGGCTGAGTCAAAATAGGAGCCGAAGTTAATGCCGTTTTAAGCTTATGAAATGATTTTATAGCATCAGCCGTCAGCGTA
Organism: Cheilosia impressa; assembly: GCA_948293265.1. Taxonomy (NCBI): domain Eukaryota; kingdom Metazoa; phylum Arthropoda; class Insecta; order Diptera; family Syrphidae; genus Cheilosia; species Cheilosia impressa. Next base: position 7,354,686 of record OX411882.1, read on the forward strand.
AAGCTTTTAGATTTTCGAAGGCAATCTGTCAATGGAGCAGCAAGGTCGGAAAAATTGGAGATAAATTGCCGATACCACCCAGTCATCCCAATAAAACGTCTTATTTGTCGCGGGGTTTTCGGTAACGGAAATTCGGTTATAGCCTCGACCTTTGATGGATCTGTTTTCAGATATCCTTGACCAACAATATAGCCGAGGTACTTGATTTCCTTCTGACAAAAGTTGCTCTTATCGACGTTGATTGTTAGCTTAGCTTCAGTTAAACACTTCGCTACCTCTTTTAACAGAAGGAGATGCTCATCGTATGTTGCAGAACACACCAACAGATCGTCTAAATAGATGAATACGTTTTCACGGAGGCGTGAGGGAATCACACGATCCATGAGACGACTCATCCTCTGTGGGGCGTTGCATAACCCAAAAGGCATGACTGTAAAATGATACAGAGGCCTACCGGGTACTGCAAATGCCGTCTTTTCTTTCGACGTTTCTTCAAGAGGGATTTGCCAAAATGCGTCTTTAAGGTCAATTCCCGTAATAAAGTGAGTGTCTTTTAGCCTGCTAAGTAATCCACCAATGTGTGGCAACGGATAAGCATCTTTTTTTGTTAAGGTGTTTAATTTGCGGGAATCTAAGCAAAGTCGTATTTTCCCTGGCTTCCTAACAAGAACGACTGGAGATGACCATGGGCTGTTACTTTCCTCTATTACTCCGAGGGCGATCATGCGATCCAACTCTTTATATGCTTCTTCTTGCCGAGGTGGTGATAAAGGAAAATGTTTTGATTTTACAGGTACTGCGTCACCTGTATCTATAAAATGTTTTTCTTTGTCGGTGCGTCCTAGACCAAGTTTAGAGAATGATGGAAACAAAGCTATGACTTTTCCCAATTCATGACGTTGAATTGGCGTTAAGTCATGAAGCTTAATATCAGAAGTTGTATTTTCTGATACTGCAATCTCTGAAACGATTTGGGGGGCTACATTGAAAGTTTTCCAAAAGTTAATTCCTAAATAAGCCTTTTGTTGCAAGGAAGGGACGATATAGAATTCAATTGTGTTCGTCTGATTATTAAAAGAGACAGGTAAACGACAGAACCCATGTACCTGCTGCTTTGTACCATCTGCAGTACTCAATGTTGACTTAACAGGCTTTACTTCAATGGAGTTGCGTTTAATGAAATCCAAACAATCTTTTCCAAGTGCACACACCGATGCACCTGAATCTAACAGGGCATAAACTGTATCAGAACCAATCTTAACATTAATAAAAGGTCTTAAGTCAGTACTCTCATTAATGAAGGTTGATTCCAAAATGTGTCTGTAGTTACGCCTACTCTTGTACCTATCCCTACATTTCAAAATTTTCTCCGAAACTTTACAGCCACTAGATGCACCAAAAATTCTTTCTTTTGCTAACCGATAATTAATCTGTCTTTGGTGAAATGAAAGACGATGTTTCGGAATGTCATCAACTTTATTGGTGACTATCTGCAATTGGGGTTTTTCAATAGAAACCATTTTGGAGTTCAAATCTGTAACGTTAGGACGCATGTCTTCAATTAGTATGTTTATAACATCAGAGGAAGTATCTTCCTCGGATGATAGCTTACGATTTAATGACTCGGGGATTGATGCATGGAACGAGAGTCCCCGTTGGCCTTCTCGCTCGCATACTGGTTTCCCAAATGCTTGGTGCATTTAAGAGTGGTCACGTTCTTTTCTCCACAGCGAAAACAGAACAATTGCCTGACTTCTGATGGGCATTCGTAAAAGGAGTGACCGACTTGGTCACAATTCCAACATTGGAATCTGGAAGTATCTATCGGCACTTTGGTTTGCCTTCGATTAGTTTGAAATGCTGCTACTTCAGCTTCAGCATATACACAATCGTCCTCGGGATTTTCGGCGACATTAATGTCGATTTCACTAACATTGCGCCTTGGATACGCGTTTCTTTGAGCACATTGATGTATCAGAAATTTCTCTGCCTTGCGCGCTACATCTCTCAAATTATCGAGGCTATTAAACTGATGTGAAAATAAAAGCGTTCCTATACTTTCCTTCGAATTCTTTCTTATAAGGTCGATCATTTTGTGGTCATTCATGGGTTCCGTTAAGCGTGCGTTCATGGTGACGAGGTCGGTGAAATACTCATCAAAAGATTCCTTGAATCCTTGACGTCGTCCGAGCATCCTTACTAACTTGTCGTGATCGTTCTCGAGTCTTCCGTACTCTTTTATAATGGCATATTTTAAATTGCCATATGAAGCAGAAGGATTCTTTCTTAAAAAGAACCAAAACCATGATTCTGCTTTTCCCTTCAAAAGGACATGAAAATTAGCAAGAAGGTGTTCCCAAGTACAAAGAGATCTTTCTTTTAGAGTTTCCACTTTAAAGAGAAAATCATGCACGTTTTCGCTACCATCAAAGGATATTTGCCACTTTTCGATCTTACACATAGCGTTAGCTGAAGAGGTGTTGGAATTGGATTGTTGAAAAATCTGAGAAGGTCTATTGTTTGTTGAAAATGAGGCATTTAAAAAGTTTTCAAACTCTACCGGATTATTAGTTGGCAGCTGATTTTGAACTGTTTCTGCTGTAGGTCTTTGTAAATTGCTATTAATTTGAAGATTTTCAAGCCTATCTACCAATGTGTCTCTTATTGATTTTAGCTCATTTATATAAACTCGTTGATTCGCTTCTAATATTCTTTGGAATGAACAAGCAATTGCCTGCAATCCTACAACGGTGCTATCGGACTCTTGCGATGGTGCAACTGTTGCTCTTTGAGCGGCGGCACTGCTTGTACTTGGTTGGTCAGAGTCACCATTCTGAGAAATATTATTAGCTGCAGAATTATGATTAGATAAGGAATTGTTTAGAATAACTTCCTCCAGTGGAGGTTGAATTTCAGGCGCTATTTGTTGAATGGATTCATTATTTTGCTGTCTAACAGGAGTTCTGGCTACGCGTGGTCTTAATTGCATATGCTGAGAAGAATTCAGCGGTTGATTCCCACCAGAATAGGAGTTCCCACCTGACTGTCTGGAATTTTGAAACGATCTTGAGGCTTTAGGCTCTCTTCTTCGATTACTGGTAGACATAATGGATGTGTTTAAAAATTATTTCAGTTTAGGTTAACTATATTCCGTTGGTATAATACTGTCTGGGGTTGGCTTGGTCTTTATCTTACAAAATATATATGTTATTATTTTTCTTAGGTGATTTCGAGTTATAGTCAAATAATAAAGATAAATAACGAAGCTAAGTCGCGAGTAAGTTAATCTAAATCAGATTATACTCAGGACTTTAGCACGCAAAAAGGGTTTTAAAATGGTTTAAATTGATTCGTAATGAAAAGATTGCAGTCGCGGCAGTAAATACAATTAAAATCATGAATTTTACTGGACTCTACTGCTATACGATATGACTTTCCTTTGCCGCTAAGCAAATACTTTATCTATGCAAAAATGTTCCTAAATCAGTCGCAACTGGTGGACAAACTTAATTAAAATCATCTATCAGGACTTTACTAATATAGGAATACATATTATTTTTTTATTTTTTTTTTTCAAACGGTGTTACAAAAGTATAATAACGAAGTAAGTTTAAAATTGACGTGGTGATCTATATTGATATTGTCGCACTCGAAGCACAAAAACTGTAGTACTCAATCGGGACTTACAAAATCAAGATGGAGCTTAGATCTTAAGAGTTCGCCTACTGAAAGACAAAAGGCCAATAGTTTAAAATGTGCAATATTAATATAAATATTACACTTCTATTCGGGCCCCACGTTGGGCGCCATTTTATTTTATTGTTGCGTTGTTAATTGTTGTATCTAGGCGTTGAACCTAGATGAACACCACTTATTTATTTTGATAGCTATTTAAAGGCCGTGCTTGGCATGCTGGCGGCAAGGCTCGGCTTATACTCGACGGATTGGGTTGGGTTCTTGCCTTTACAATAGCCGGAATAACAACAACGAAAATAAAAAAAAACTCACTCATGCCAAGCCAAAAAAAAAAAACCAACAAACGACTCTACCCTTATTGATCAAAACCGAAATCACTCAAGGAGGCAACGACGATGTTAAGTTGCTGAGGTACATTTCTCCCACCCTAACTTCTTATAAAAGAACGCCGTGACAACACAAGTACCTATAATATAGTGCTGTCCCTATACCAAGATGGGTAGTATTACTACCCTATTGCCACGAAAAAATTATGCTCGATATTGGATCAAGCTCAACCCCTTTGTAGAAAATTTACCAACTCATATTAGATGCTACATTCAAGTACTTTAATGACATAACTTAATCTATTGTACATGTTGGATTTTAGGATTAACGAAGTAGCATTTATGTGTGTGTAGAACAGCAAAAAAAAAAATCTAGCGTTGCAACTTCAAGGTCAATTGTAAATTACGTTGACTTTATGAACAAAAAAATAATAATTTGTATATGGACTTATTCTTACGTATTATATGTTTACTTAATAATTGCAGGCAATTAAAAAAAAATAGAATATGGTAAACGATATCACTTACTTGGTTTTATCCTGAATAGGATTCGATGATCTGAAATATTCCCAAAAATCCTAATTATTTCATTGGTCCCCTCCTCCCATGCGTCGCTGGATATTGTGCACAATTTCCTCGAACTCACTTTCACATATGAAAAGAAAAGATTGACTTTAGTCTCTTGCTTGCAATACGATTCTGTGATATCATCTACACATGTTCTAGTCATTAGTTTTAGTAGGAAAATATTGAATAGCGCAATTTTAGGTTAATTTTCTTTACCACATTAGTAATTATCGTCATGCCTTTTTTTTTTTTTTTTTTTTTTTTCTTAATTTTACACAACACAGTCACCAGGTTAAGTTTATGATTAATTATAAGGAAATGAGAAAATATATATATATATCTATTTATAGGTACTCATTGAAGGGTCAAATTAATTTTCTTCTCAGTTCTCCGCGCCGCGAAAAGTTCAATTTGTAGGTGATATATGAGTGGGATGCTTTCGGATTACTGACGAATTCCCTTGACAGGCTTCTGCACGGTGTACTGTGTTACCGATTATCAGCGATCGAGCGGAATTCCAAAATTCGCTTATCGCTGATTAACCGAATGCACTTATTTCGCGAGAGAAATGTGGTTTGTCGTCGCTGCTGGTGATCGTAGTGGCGTTATGATACATACATAATGTTCGACCATGCATGTAAAAAAAAATCGTTGTCTTTGGTAATATGTACTGGAACCCGAACAGTGATATGAAAGATGAGAGAGTCTGGCGTGGCTAGCGGAAAGATTTTCTCCGAATGTTGCTGCTGTGGTGCCAGTGCTAGTGGGATGGTTGATTAAGGGCGGCAGGTAGAGGAGCGGATCAAGTGCTTATTCGCGCTCACTCTCGTCTGTCGATCGGGGGGATGGTATGAGGTCTGAAGAAGTAATCGACGCGTAATTCCGTGGGGGTTTCTGACTTCTTTACCTCGGGTATATCTCCCTCCCCCCACACTGAAGTGAAGATTGATGCAGCTGGCCTAAATATAATTATTTAACTAAGTAATGCACATCTAATTATCATTCTATTTCTTAATGCGTACCTTTGCCAGTTGTAGAATTGTGGTTTTATTTTTTTATTTTTACAATGCCAAATTGGTATTGGTATTTTTTTTTGGTAAGCTGTTCGACCACTTTGCAATTAATATTTTTATTTTTTTTTTGGTTTTCGTAATTGTAGCTAGGAGAGAACACTTCGTTTTCTCTTGAATGCCACGATGAAAAGAAAGAACTCGCGTCTTCTAACTAGCTGCAAAGCTTGCCTTTCTTTGGATCATTCCTCGTTTTTTTTTTTTTTTTTTTTTTTTTTTTTTTCCTTTTTTTACTTCCTTTCGTTGAAGTTCTAGTACAATTTTTTTTTTTTTTTTTATTTTGCAAAAGGCGATGTTCGTTAGGTGTCGTTTTTGGTTTATTTATTTTTTTAATGGTTTATATAGACATTCGCAACAAAGTCTTCTGTAGGCTGATGTGATATGGGGATTTTTTTATTTGGTCCAGACCTTAGTCTCTGTTACTTGTCCAGTATCTATGCCAAACTAGTGTTCCTTAAACATCGATAGTCGATGGTTCAAAAAAACTATCGATACTATCGAAACGCATATATGAGCACATATAAAGCAAACGTAGAATTACTGATAAAACCGGTTAAACATGTACGTAAAAGAAGTACTTCGTTTCCACTGAAAAAGGATAGGGCAAAAACTTACTGCAGAAGGCCGAGATGTCCTCAAGTCCTTAATTGCATCAGTAAACAAAAGACTGAAACCATATAACGCCACTTATTTTGGGAACAATTTTGGACTCGAAATTGTTGCAAAAGGAGTATTCTTCCATGTCGCTTGCGCCATCGGCGCCACAACAAGGCACATCTACGTCATCTAAGTTAGACGATCTTTTTATGCTGCACAGTCAGCATATTGTTGTAACTCCAATAAGTTGACATTGTTGACATTCGACAATATATAGAAAAAGCACACATCGACCAACATGCTTGCTCAATAAGCTACTGGGAAAAGTCATCCAGCACCTTAGTTCCAGCGGAAGGAGTTTTCTCAAAAGCAGGTGATTTTATGTCGCAGAAAATAAATAGACTCAAAGAATGACTTCAAAGTTTTTTTTTCTTCGTTTAATGAAAAATGTTTGTTTTTAAATGTATTTTATTAATAAATTATGGACAAATTTACAACCCCGTCTTTAAAAAATCCTAAGTAAAGGGCTTTTCAATAAGAGCGCTACAAAAGTTTTTTTTAAATAAAACAAAAACGGTTTTGGATATCAATCAAATTCTTTATTCCTGTGAAAGTACGTTCGACGCCATTATGTATGGAACTCGATTTCTTTTGCATGGCTACCACGGGCACGCTTGCAGAAGTCCAGACGCTGAACCCAATTTTCGACGGTTTTCAAGCATAAATCGGCCGATACTGCTGCAATTTCACGTTCGATATTCGTACGAAGTTCATCAATCGTCGCTGGCTTGTTGGCATAGACAATAGACTTGACGTAGCCCCACAGGAAATAGTCTAACGGCGTCAAATCGCACGACCGAGGCGGCCAAGCGACTGGACCATTTCGTGAGATAACACGTTCTCCAAACTTGGTTTCCAAAAAATTGATTGTGATATTCGCTGTGTGGCTTGTGGCGCCGTCCTGTTGGAACCATATGTCCTCCAAGTCCATATCATCCATTTGGGGCCAAAAATATTCGGTTATCATTGAACGGTAGCGATTCCCATTCACAGTAACGTGCCGGTCTTTATCATCACGGAAGAAGTACGGCCCAATGACGCCGCCGGCCCATAAACCACACCAAACCGTAATTTTTTCGGGATGCAATGATGACTCACGGAGTACGTGTGGATTGCTACCTGACGAATACCGCATATTTTGTTTATTGACGAAGCCATTCAGCCAGAAATGAGCCTCATCGCTGAAGATGATTTTTCGATGGAAATCCGAATCATTTTCAAGTTGTTGCTCAGCCCAATTCACGAACATACGACGCTTCTGGTGGTCAAGCGGCTTCAGGTCTTGCGTCAATTTAATCTTGTAAGGATGTAGGCCAAGATCTTTTCGCAAAATTCGCCACAACGACGTCACAGAGATGCCCAACGCTTGAGAATGACGTGTGAGAGACACATTTGGGCTTTCTTCAACTGAAGCCTCAGTGGCAGCAATATTCTCGACACTACGGGCACTTCTTTGGCACGGAAACATTTTGTACTGTGCCTGTGGATTCAAATTTTTCCACTAGACGCTCAATTGTTGATCGGCTAGGACGATTATGACGACCATAAATTAGACGTAGCGCTCTTAACGTTGAGGCCACTGACTCCGAATTTCGGTAGTAAATTTTAATAATTTCGACTCGTTGTTGGCTCGTATATCTTTCCATCATGAAATGGCAAACCTTACTGAAGAGAAATGTCAAAATAGCGGCAAGAAATTCGGCGTCGTTTGCTGTCACTGTCGCTCTACTTTTGTAGCGTCCCTGTTGAAAAACCCTTTATTGAACTAAACGTATGAACTATTTTATATGTACGATGTACGAAATTATTTATAAATACATACTTTGATACGCAAAATAAAATAAAAAAAATTCATACGGTACGGTACGTGAGCCTTTAAAATATTAAGATACTTTGCACGATTTGCCGCACTTAATATCTGGCCGCCCTAGGCCCGGGCCTACTGGGCCTTAGGGCAAATCCGCCACTGGGCGGGGTAGGAGAGAAAATCAATTGACAGATTAGGCTTCGTTTTTAAATCAAATTAAACTTTTACGGGATATTGAATCAGAAACACGCAATGGCCACTTGCCCGAGGCGAAGATTTAATAAATATTATCGAATGTGAATGAGCTTGCATTAAAGGAAAAATAATTGTTTCTCTGACACGAAGCACAGCGGAGACCGTTTTTTCAGTCCCTAACAAAGCTCTTAGATTACGTTCCTGCAGAAATGCTGAAAAAACTCGTCGAAACGATCCCAAGAAAATTACAGAATGTTATTGAGGTTAAAGCGGATATATTCTTTTATTAAATAATTTTATTTTGCCCCTTTTTAAATTTCAATATATATATTTTCTTTTAAATAAAACTTATTTGTCAAAATAATTATCCCAAAGTTGAAGGTTAATTTTATTAATTTTAATTAATTTAAATTAATGGATTTTAAAATAAAAATTGACAATATTTGCCTGTTAATTAAGTCACTGTTAAAAATCCTGGCGTTAAATTTAAAATTTTCGGGGTTGTAAAGGGTGATTTTTTAGCTGGTTTGGTTTTGGCAACACTGGTTTTGACAGCTGACGTGTGTTTAGTACCTTGCGTCACTGTCAAACAGCTTCAGTTTGGTTTGCAATTTAACCATGGATCGTCTTACAAATGAACAACGTTTGCAAATTATTGAATTTTACTATCAAAATTCGTGCTCGGTTCGAAATGTTCATCGCGCGCTGCTTCCATTTTATGATCGGCATTCTCGACCTTCTGAGCAGTCTATTCGGAAGAATATTCGGGCCGGTCAATTGGCCGCCTAGATCGTGCGATTTGACACCATTAGATTATTTTTTGTGGGGGTATGCCAAGGCTAATGTGTATAGGGACAAGCCCGCTTCGATTGACGCACTGGAAGCCAACATCCATGCATTCATTCGTGAGATACCGGCCGATATGTGTGAAAGAGTATGCCAAAATTGGACTCAGCGGATGGGCTACCTGAGACGCAGCCGCGGTCAACATTTGCATGAAATTATCTTTAAACATTAAATTGCAAGATTCAAACTATCGATTCAAATAAATATTTGATTCATTTTTTCGAATTTTTTGTGTTTTTTTTTTTAAAAAAGTTCTAAACCTCTTAAAAAATCACCCTTTATATGGGACAACTCAGAGAAAATATCAACATTTAATATTTTTCATATATTGAAATTTAACAACTAATAAAAAATTTATTAATTTTAGATTACAAAACATGCCTGAAATATTTAATTTGAATATAGATGGAGATGGGTTTTAATGCAAAAGTATTTAAATTCGACCCTTATTTATATTGAAAAATTAAAAAAAATAATGCATTTGTATTAGAATAAAATAAACTGCAGATTAACATATATAATACTTTCACCTCAAATTCAATGCTTCATTGCTTTTAATAAACCCATGGAATATTAAAACACAATCTTATTATATTGAAATACTTCTTTAGATTTGTGTTTTATATTTCAATACCGAAAATATTTTATTTTAATATTAATTTTTATTGGTTGTAAATATTACAATATATATAAAAAATTGTCAAGCGTAGGCAAATACCGCATAGACCTGTAATACTGCGGATGTATTAAAAAACATCCCCCATTTTTTTAGCCATGTGCAAACTGCGTATTATTTTTTTTACGTATTCTCCTAGAATTCATTAAATTTAACTTTTAGTTTTGTCGAAATACAGTCAAAATCGGTTATAACGACCTTCAAGGGACTGACGATTTTGGTCGTTATAAGCGATATGTCGCTGTAACCGATATCAAGGTGCATACGTAAATTAATCTGTTTTCAATTTTTTTATTTATTTTTATAGTTTTTTACAAAGTACATATGTACATTTATTATTTATTCAAAAAAGTAGAAATATCTGATTGTTTAGTTTTTGTTGATATGAACTTTTTTTCAATTGCTTTTTCCATCAATACAATATTTTCTGCAAAATTGTTGTCACCAAGATCATTAAATAAACAGAATGTACTTAAAGTTTGTACAGAATTTAGCGCTTCCTCGATTGTTGGCTGAACAAATCCTATTTCTGAAAAAAAAAATGTTTTGTTGCATTTGACCGAGAACAAAGCTGTCGCGCCAACAGCTGCGTCGATCTTAGTCGTTATAACCAATATTTTATTTCAAAACAAGGAAAAAATCGGTCGTTGTAAGCGATATGTCGTTGTAAGCGATATGTCGTTGTAAGCGATGTCGTTGTAAACGATTTGTTATTCAATGGGTTTATAATGGAGCTCAGCGGGGACCTAAGAATTTGGTCGTTATAACCGATGTCGTTGTAAGCGATTTTGACTATACTTTCGCCGATGAGTAAAGTTCCTTAAAAGACCTTTCAGTTTCCACCAAATATCTTCATTTGACTGGTAAGGTGCAGGAAAATAACTTCACGGGCAATAAATTCAAGCAGAAGTAGTGTCGAGCACCAAAAACAAAATCTCCAAACCAAACCTCGCACACAAGACAAATAAAGGACGGCAACTCTTTTCACCAAATCACTCTCTCTTCCGCATTTTCTACCGCGCACTCGCTTTGCAGACATTTCTCCACGCAACCATACTAGCCCCTAGTTCACTTGGCATCACCATATTCCCCGTCCGTTTTGTTTGAAGTTCGAAGTACCTACCATCCAAAGGTACGCACACAACACACCTCCGTTGCATACCACCATGACCATCTATAAAGTGGCACAGCTTTGGGGCATTATTCCATACAAGTCTCGCGTGTCAACAAAAAACAAACAAATCAAAACACACGACAGTCTATAAATAAAAGGAGAATAATTTACAATACCGGTAAACCAAATGAAAACAAATCCGAAAAGCGAAGTTCGTTAGGGCATTGTCTGCATGCAGTCACAATAGCCGAGTGTTGTCTGATCGCTGTTCGGATGGAAATGGAAAAGGAAAAGTATCTTTCGTCCATTCAGAAATCAACACGAGTTTGTTGTTCCAACAGTAAGCCGAGGCACACACAGGTAAATAAACAGAACCTTGTGAAAGGGCAACACACAAACTGGAAACATTGGAAATTCCCCCCAAATCCAAACAATAGAAATAGATACACCTCTCGATAGATTCTGTTCAGTTAGTCTATCTCTATGGACTGTGAGTTTTCTCTTCTGTTCTTGGCCTCAATCTATCAATGAAACTTCCTATTCCTTTTCCTATCTGCGAATAATGCACTTGAGTGGCTCTTTGGAGGAAGGCGTGGAGCTGGTTTGAGGTGCGGCTGGCTTAGTGCACATTGTGTGGGCACGAAAATGGAGTTTGGATGCCCAGCATTCTCGTAAGAAGACTGATTTTGCAGGACACATGTTGAATGACATTTTAAGCATGAAACATGTGGCGAAAAATTAAACACATGCTTGGTGATCTTCGCATCCGGTGATGTAGATGTTCGTTTCAAAAGTATGCGCTACATACATCATATTTCTTTCTGTACAAGGGTGGGTTACATGTGACTTGTCATTGCTGTAATTAGGTCACGCTTGTCGCGGCTGGAAATGGAAGAGGTCTGTCATGAGTTTATGGTTTTAGCTACATCAAAAGAACATTTGACTTAATCACTGGGGCAGACACAATTAATTCATGGGGATCTTGCTGACTATTTGTGTGGAAAGAGTTCTAGTGTTTTTTTTAGAATTTACTCAAATCCAACAATCAAGATGGATTTCACAGAAAGCCAGGATGCACCAGAGTTGTGCGACGTGCAAACCGCTTTACAAATACCAGCGAAATGAACTGGCAGAGGTAAGAAAAGGTAGCCTTCAGTATTTGGGAGCGCTCGGAAATAAAAGTTCTAAAATCTCTTCAAAATATTACAGAAATTCGGCTCAAAAGATGCAAGTTACCTACCAATGGGGATATGCGTCGGTTTGGTTTGAAACCTTCATTGAGGGGCCACATAGCTGTGGCTCTAAAACTGTGCCAGTGGTGCCAACTTTAAAAACCACAACTATTAAAATAAAAAAAAAATAAAAATGCAGTAAAATGCTAATATCTGAGAGATGGCAATGCCTACAACAACATCTTGCACATTTCTCGAAAGAGAAGACACTGACGCTTCATTTCAGGGTTAAAACGTATAGTTATGGCTCTAAAACTGTGGTGCCAGTTGGTGCCAACTTAGAAACCACAAATTTCATAGTTGATAAAAAAAAAAAAAATAGAAAATGCTGTCCAATGTAATCCATAGAACTAAATTGGGATATGGAGGAAATCATACACTGCCCGTATGCAGCACGACAAAGTGTTTGATATCCAAAAACTTCCTGAACCAATGTGTGATTCCGCTGGACTGGCTTGCCTTTTGACAAATAGTAGATAGTGCCCCTATTAGTGAGCCCTAAAAAATCGTGGACAGCTTTAGCTGGATAGACGACAAGTTAGAGAAGGCAGCGGTATGATCGTGTGGAAGCAACACTGTTGAAAATGTGGGTGACCGGGGAGACTCTTTCGTAACCACTAAGAACTAAGAACCACCGAATACTCCTTCGAGGTTCTACGGACCTCCAGTTGTTACTGCTATGTCCATTTATAAAAAAAGTGAAATTATTTTCCTCTCGAGGTAAAGTTGTGTCCCTTGTCAAGTTATTTCTCTGCACCCCCTGGAATCACCTGATGGCTTCAGGTGATATGTAAATTATTGCTTGACGCGGTAACGAACAAAGATCTGGTCGATACCCATGAAAACTGAGGTCTAATTGAGTTTTCCACTTTAGTAGATGACGAAAGTCAGTCCCCAGGTGGTTCTTTAGATGGGTTAAAGTACCTCACTATTGCAGAAGCATTCCTCGCGTTCTAGCTCTGCAATGTCTATCGATGATTTTCCCTTCCAGCGAACCCCTAAACAAAAAAAAAACTTTAGCAGAGCAGCGATTACTTTTGATATTTTAAAATAGGGTCTCCGATAATTTTATTATGAAAGTTAGATCCACCTCGGCTTTGTAATGCAATACAAAAATGACAAGAACGGGTAAGCAGAAGTCGATTTAAATAAAAGCATTCCCTACCAACCATCGAGGTTTAATTTAGCGGTATTAAATGGACCAGTTGCGTCTGAGTGATTCAGTGGAATGATTCACGACAAAATAAAAACCTCTCAAATGTGCAGGCACAGACTACACAACTCCCCGCCTAGACTTCGAAGGACCATTTGTCACTTACCTCCCCAGTCAAGAGGAATGGCAAAAGCTACAACCGCTTTCAAATGAATCAACTATACACATCTATACAGATGGTTCCAAAATGGATATTGGCGTTGGAGCGGGACTCTACTCTGAAGTACTTGGTCTATGCAGTTCAATCAGACTTCCTGACACAGCAGCGTGTTGCAAGCGGAGGTTCTGGCAGTGAGAGCAGCTGCAAAACAAGTTTCAATGATGGCGATACCTCATGCAGATGCAGATACCACTTTCTTCATTGACAGCCAAGCGGCAATAAAAGCAATATCTGCCATTGAAATAAAACCTAAGCTTGTAAGTCGCTGTCGCGAAGAGCTAAGGGTTCTTGGCGCTCAGCACATTGTAAGAATCTGCTGGGTCCCCGGACACAAATGAGTGGCCGGTAATGAAAGGGCTGCTGAGCTGGCAAGAAAAGGTTTTTCAATTGAACTTAATCAGGCTGATATAACAGTATTAGCTGCGGCCTGCAACCTCAAGCAGGAAATTGAGAACAAAATACTGGCAGCGACGAATGATAGATGTAGCAAACTCGAATCCTGTGTCATAACCAGGATAACATGTCGCCAATATATAACAAACAGAAGACAGAAAGAGTTCTACAAATGAGCAAATCATCATTATCTTCACTTGTAGGCTTTATTTCAGGACACAACATGCTGAAATATCACACCAAGAAAACGGAAATCAATACGGATGACCTATGCAGAGGATGCGGTGACGAGGAGGTGCATGAGGACACTTCAAACTTTCTTTGCCATTGCCCGGCCCTCTGCCACTTTAGATACCTAGAGAATTTTTGGAAGACACTTTTTCGGAGACTAAGAAGACCTCTCTCAGGTGTCTATAAAAGACTAACATAGATTTTTTGTATCCTCGGGAGGGGTTGACTATCCGACTCATAGGTTTCCACAGTATGGGGGTCATTTAGAACCCCAAGGGCATCATAATGGATCTACATTGATCAAAGTGCGGCGCGGCAGGTTACCCCTGTCTCGCTAACCCGCTAACCTAACCTAACCTAGTACTCTGGCCACTTCCCCTTTTCCCTTCACTCCTTCACTTCATAGGACCTCTATGAATATGGTCAAAGTAAGTCTTTCTAGATTGTCACCTAACCTAACCTAGGTTCATGATCGGAAAGATTTGCACACTCACGGGGGTTATTACTGGACACTGAACACCGTGCGAAAGGCGTACCTGCATGGACGTTCATAATGACTATTGGAGAAGATTTAGCCTTTAGGCAAGTAAAAAAATAAAATGTGTTAGCCACCGGCTCCAACCTCCTAAGGAAGGTGAGTTATTGAGAAACTTTTTTAATAAGCTGGAGGATTATGGATCTGATTGTACTTCTGATTCATTCTTTATTCTGGGTGGTTTTAATATTTAAATGGACTTTTTGGACTGGGAGTACTCAGGTCTCCGGAATGTTAGGAACTCCCTAAATTCGTAAATAATCCAAAAATAAATATATAGATGGCGCAACAGGTCCGAATAGCAGCCTAGGTCTAGCTTCTCACAACGATTCGTTTGTGAAGTTCTTTCATGACAGTTATACCTTTGTCAGACATTTACGAGAGGGAAAGACCTTGTAAAAATTTCAGATCCGCATTCTCGCATTTTTAAAATGCTGGTCCAAGTGAAAGAACTCGAACTTGTACAGCTACAGCTTATCAAAAAGTTTCTCGCTGATATTTCAGCACACTTACTACTAAGATTATCGTTGCTTCAATAAAAGAGAATTCTGTGACAAGAATAAAAAGCCAGGAATAGGTACAAGTTTGAGTTCTTTCACTTGGACCAGCATTTTTAATATCTCTTCCATGTGGAGCTCCGATTTAAATTTGAATACTGAATTTTTATAGTATAAAACAAACGTATCCGCTTCCTGGGTTTGTAACGCGTGACCGCAGCTCAGCCTTTAGAATCACAGCATAGGTATTCGTACTTCGTTCAAGTGGTCCTCGCACTATATAACGGTACTTTATTTGATAGCCGCTTCTCTGCCAAGGTATACCTCGACATGTTTTGAATGAAGAAGATTCGTCTCTTCATCTTATCTGCAATTCGCTTAGATCATCAGTTTCACCTGTACCAATAAACAACTTTAAACCGTCGATATAGAGAGCTATCACTTCCTCATCGGTAAGTGTTATCGCAACCCGTTTTCTACTGTCAGGAGTTCCTGTATTAAATTTCCTTTTAAAAGGCGAAAGTAGTGCTTAGGTATATATATATAGATTTCGAGAGCTATTCGAATCAAACCACCATTGTCGGGTCTCTTTTCGTCTCTCTACCACTGTAAATCTTACTCAGGTAGACTCTCTGGATTTCTCCACAGTTCTTTTCTGAGCTCGATTCCTAGTGGTAACGCTAGCATCTGTTTATGGGAGATCTGTTTTATCGACTGGGCCTCGACCCAATGATGTCCCAAGATCCTCATTCTTCTGCTAGCCAACGCCGGACATTGACACAGTATGTGTGCCGCTGTCTCAGATTCCTCCAGGCATAGTTTACAAGTATCATCCTCTCTAAGGCCCATTTTCCTTAAGTGATACCCGAAATTACCATGTCCTGTAGACAAAGCCACCACCCATTTCAATGTTCCTCGACTCATACTTAGAACCCTTCTTTGAGTGGAGCAGGTCGGCCACTTTATTGCCATTTTAGCTTGTCTACATTGTTCCACGGTTGACCACCTTCTCAGGTGTTCTGCCGTGATCCATTTGTGAATCAGCTGTTCTACCATTCCTCTGCCAATTGAAGAGAATGGTTCTGGTCCCAGCAACTTTTCAGTTGACCCCTGTTTTGCAAGGGAGTCCGCCTTTTCATTGCCTTCGATCCCTATGTGTCCTCGTACCCAAGTCAGTGTTACTTCATTTTTAGATGAACACTTATTGAGCTTAAGTACACATTCCAGTGCCAATGATGTTGTGATGCTTGTTTGTTCCATGCATCTGATCACCGCCTGATTGTCCAGTGCTATTAGGATATTTCTTCCTTCCACCTGACTCTCAAGCAAGAAGTCCAACGCATGAAGCAAAGCAAGGTGCTTAGGTAGAATGTTTTGTTGTCTTCTCCAAGGCACTCCATTGTGTTGTATGAACCAATGTGAATATGGTTTCGGACTTGCTATAAATCTGTCAGACGTTTTAACCACATTGCTGCTACACAAGTCCGACAAATTTTTAGCTTGGCTCTACCACTTTTGTCGCAAAGTATTTTTAGCTTTAGAGTTCATTCCAAGTACCAACTGATATGCTCTGTAGGAAAAGGTATACAAAGCTCCACTAGAGAAGTAAATAGTTGAGTCCATTTCAACGGGTGCACATGACAATACAACGAGTTCATGCTAACCATTTTTTTTTTCAGATATCCGTCCCGCTGTAAAAACATTTCATATACTCAGTCAAATAATCGCTTTTCCAATTCATAAATCTGTCGCACCCACACACCTTCACCCACTTATATTCACTGCTAACACAGGGACAAACATTTGGCTTGAAATAAAACCAATTACCAGTCGCCAATATTCTTTTCGCTGTGTTCTTCGAAATCAACTCTTGATAGCTTTGGGCAAGGTTATCAACATCCATACCATTTGAGCCACTCGAAATAATTTTAGTTCCTACACACAGAATAATGTTACTCTGCACACTTTTTCGAATCATTCACAGTTCTTCCTATTAAATCAAGTTGGCCAAATATACAGCTTTGCGACGGCTCCTTTGACTGTCGGTGATAGCCTCACTAGTGACCTCTGAAATAGTTATTATCAACCGCAAAACTATTCAAAAATAATGTCTATCGTCATGTTAAACAGAAAGAAAAAAAAAATAGGAAGAGCCGTCAAAGTTTATTGACCTTGGGCAGACTTCCTCGCACTAAACAAATTTGCAGACCTCCTGTTTCCCATCAGACTTGATACAGCCGTTTCTTTAGATTTTCCGAGGGAAAAAGGATCATGCGCCGCTCTGCCAGAAACACGAAGCCTCTCCAAACCAATTGTCACCCAATTCTCTACTCAGTAGACCGAAATGTCAATAAATCATTCTAAAAGCCGCTGTGACAAGTGCTTGTCCTTTAATTGGATGGCCAAAGGGAGAAATCCGCCAAACGCACACCCTATTGGGCGACGGCACAACGCATGCCCAGTGAGTTGCACCAGTGGCAGAGCAGCACATTCTATACCCTCACCCAAAATGAATTGACCTGTCGCGCAGTGTTGCTGAAAAATGTGTTTTCTGCTTTTGAAATTCAAAATCTCGTGTGATAACGACGACAGTAACAGTCCGGCACTTCGGGTAGGTGAAGAGTTCATCAGTTTCAAAATTAACTTGCGGAAATTGACAAGATAATGGGCCAGAGGTTTGTGGTAAGCGTTTCAAAATTTCACACAAAATTATTTTTTTAATTGTTGTTTGGTTTTTACAGATTTTTTTTTGTTTTTTTTTTGACAGTGGGTTATCGGTGTTCAATGGCTTTGATTAGGAGCTTCATTCAGAGAACAATTGGAGACGTGCAAGTGAGCAGTTTCCTTGAGGGGAATGTGGAACAATGCCATTCAGAGATTATGTGATATTGTGAAAGGGATGGAATAGCGAGGTACCCTTCAGAAAAATTTCCCTATTTCGAAATAGGGGAACAAATTATTGAGCTGGTTTATGAATACATTTTGATGTTATGGGCAGGTATAGGTATGTAATGAGGAGCCGACTTTACGGAGTGTCGACGAAACAGCTGAGCATATCATGTGTGAATGTCCAGCTCTACCTAGAATTAGAAGGAAAGTCTTCATTCAGAAGAATTGAAGAAGTCCTCTGCTGAAAAAATTACCAGCTAGATTAGGGAGGCAAAAACGCTGCTAACCTAAATACTATTTTCTGACAATCCCGGCACAATAAACCTTCTAGGTCGAGCATTGGAAATACCAAAAATTGAGGATTCCTAACTCGATTGAAGGCAAAAATACCAATTTACAAAACATCATTCCTCGAAATATGTACAAAGGATTTTGCAATACTAGATTGAGAGATGCTACTCTAGAAACAACGTACGGAAGTTGACGAGAAGGTTCATAGAAGAAGGCAGAGCAACAAACCCCATGGGGATGTCGAAGGAAACCTTGCAGTGAAATCAAATAGCTGCTGGAAAACTGCGATGCAGACTCTATAATGGCGACAAAGTTAAAGTTTCCTCTGTACCATCCAAGACAGACGACGGTACACAGAACTTCAGTCCGCTTCATCAACACTAACTAAGGATAACAATATCTGTTAAGCTTTTGAGACCAGCTGCCGATGACTTTGTGGAGAGAATGCATACCAACTTATTTCCAAGATTTTGTCAGATTTAAAGTGAATCTCAGCTACATGTGTTCATTCCATAAAAAGGAGACAACTTCAACAACGCCATCTACAGAGCAACCAGACTTTTTAAGGTCCCATCTGCCATTTTACAAGACCCTTCCAAAGCAAGGTAATTGGCCCCATCATTAAGGTTTTGGGCCATGAAACTGCACCGGCGCGCTGTGGTCCAAATGACTTTTTGGTTGCAAAAATCATAACTTTTGAACGCATGAAGATATCAGTACATATTTTTTTCTTAAAGAAAATTTACAAGCCTGTAAAAATAGTGATTTTTAACAAAATTTCTTCACAGGGTGTTTCTAAATCTTAGGCCGAAGTAAGATTCTCTTTGAAAAATTAATTAAGAGAGATACTCGTATGAATTATAGAAAAACTTTAAAAATGTTAAGAAAACATCTGCGGGTGTTTAATTTTTCACAGGGTGATCCAAAATAATAATACAACAGCGGATGCATAAAATTAACAAACCAATTGTAATGTTTTTAGCAAAGTAGATATTAAAACATATTTTTTCATTTTGTGGCGCATCAGTATATCCTTTAAAATGTTTGAGTGATATATTTTATATGAAACAGTGTTTTTTTAGAATACAAAATTATTTTTTTTTTACAATACAATACAACTATAGCAGCCTTATTTATAAACGTAATATAAAGAGTGTATAAAGTTATGCACGCTCTATAATGCCTCTAAACGCAAAAACCTTATTTATAAAAATTTTTCAACGTTGTACAGAGCTTGTATAAGCTAAACGCACTTGGACGTTGTTTAGAGCCTGTATAGAGGTGGAATAGTCGAAATGTCATTTTGACTTAAATAATTTGTCACATTTTATTTTAAATGAAATCAAAAATAAATTCGATGTATCGACGTTTTTATTTTCAATTCAGATTCTGCAAGTATCCTCGATAAGTTGGCTTAGAAATATGAGCAGACACGAGATATTTTTAATCGCTATATATATTTCTTTTTAATTTGATAAGACTACCGGCTCATGGAGTCCCAAATATCCCATCTTTTTCTTTTTACTTTTCCATTTTTTTATTTTTATTTGTATTTGAATTTGCATTTCCCACAAGCTGATTAGGTTTTTTTTTATCATTTCGGACAGATAAATGTAAAAGATTTCTCTTTTTCAGTACTTTTTTTGACACAAACCCTGTATAACTAGTATGCATGGAAAAACGTTTTATAAATAAGAATTTTTGGAAGGGTGTATAAGGGCTGTATAAATTCTTATACACTGCATAACTATACAGGTGTATAAGCGTGTTTAGCAAATTCTAATAAATAAGGCTGTAGATCTTTATTTTCAGAAAATAAATCGTTGCCATCATCGTCATCGTTTTCAACATTTAATAGACTTATTAGTTCCGGGCAATCACTTTTTTTCAGCTCTTTTTGGGATCTAATAGATGAAAGATGTCCTAAAGATGAAACAATAAATCTTCATTTTGTCATGAAAATGAAACCTTGCAAGTATTTGAGTATCGATATCGCTTGTAGTCTTAATTTCTTGATGCATGTTCTTCTTCTGAAAGCTCCCCTATTGGCAAAATTTTATGTCTTTTAAGTTTCCCACCATGGTCCAGAACTTTGTGTTGTGCTTATCATTGAAAGCAAAACTGACAGCTGAGAACAGAAAGAGAATCGAACACATCAGTGAAACGAATGGGTTCCAAATAAGAGAAACGAAAATCAGCTGTTCATTGAAATCGATTTCAATCAGTGAAATAATATTTAAAAGTGGATTTAAAGAAAAGTTTTAATCAGAATTAAAATTAATTCCACACAATTGATTAGCATTATTTTGATACCAACTAAAGCCAATATTGTTTGATAAATGGTCTTAAAATCGTAAATCAAAATTTTCAATGATGCATTTCAATGAAAGCTATAACTGGGGCCTTAGTAGCTGTTTTTGGCTTTTAGAAGATCCGAAGTGGTTTTGGTATACCGTATACTCATTGAATATATCTACATTAATAGATTCCTTTCCAGCGATGGAAACCTAGTCACCGAAGCGCAGGGAATAGTAGATGTGTTTAAGCAGCATTTCCAGCAGCTGCTAAATGGGCATCATGTAGAGAGAGTGATAGGGCAAAAAGAGAACCCACGTCCAGTCAATGAAGAACTAGTTCCACCAGCCAGTATAGAAGAAGTTGCCTTAGCAGCTTAAGAACAACAAGGCCGCCGGCTGTGATGGTTTACCAGCGGAGCTCTTCAAATACGGTGGTGATGTTTTGGTAGGGCGCATGCACCAAATCATCAACCAAGTATGGGTGGAAGAAAGTATGCCCGATGACTGGACTATTAGCTCCATATGCCCCATCTACAAAAAAGGCGATCCTATGTCTTGCAAGAACTATCGAGGCATATCCCTGCTTAATGTCGCATACAAGATCCTATCCAACGTACTGTGTGAACGTCTCAAACCGTTCTGCAACACACTAATTGGTACCGTACGTATCAGTGTGACTTCCGGCCCGGCAGATCGACTATAGACCAAATTTTCACACTGAGGCAAATCCTGGAAAAGACTAATGAATTTCAAGTTGTGACTCACCACCTATTCATCGACTTCAAAGCCGCATTTGAAAGCATTCATCGTCAGATGGCCGAATTCGGGATCCCGGCAAAACTGATCCAGCTATGTAGCGTGACGCTGGAGAGCACACGCTGCAATGTGCAATTTGGAAGTAGTTCCTCCGAGCTATTCCAAACATGCACCGGGTTTCGGCAAGGAGACGCATTATCATGTGACTTCTTCAATCTCGTGCTAGAGCAGATAGTGCGCAGGGCAGGTGTCAACACGGAAGGCACTATCTTCAACAAATCCGTCCAGCAACTGGGGTATGCAGACGATATTGACATCATTGGTCGCGCCCAGCGTGCCGTGATAGAGGCTTTTACGGCGATTGAAGAACAGGCGAAATTCGTTGGTCTTGTAGTAAATGAGGACAAGACTAAGTACATGCTATCAACAAACAAACAAGCATCTCTCCACCGCCTAGGACAGAACGTCACTATTATTAGCAACAATTTCGAGGTAGTTAAGGAGTTTATCTACCTCGGAGTAAACATGAACTCCACAAATGACATCCTAGTGGAGATCCGGCGAAGAATTACCCTAGGAAACCGCTGCTACTTCGGTTTGGCAAAACAATTGGGTTCAAAACTCCTAACTCGAAGGACAAAATGTATGCTTTACAGAACCCTTATCCTGCCAGTCCTGCTTTATGGCGCCGAGTGCTGGACGATAAGCAGGAAGGGAGAGCTGATACTGGGCTCCTTCGAAAGAAAAATTCTTCGGCGGATTTTTGGTCCTGTGTGCGAGGAGGGCGAATGGAGGAGAAGATACAACCGCGAACTCTATGAGCTGTACCAAGGTGTGGATGTAGTCTAAAAGTCCAAAATACGTCGACTACATCGGCTCGGCCACATCGAGCGAATGGACAATAATGCTCCAGCTAAGAGATCTTCGACAAGGAAGACCGAACCTCCGTTTCAAAGACCAAGCCATCGCGGATGCCAGAGCGCTTGGTCTGGATAACTGGAAGCAGCGTGCCCGGAATCGCAGAGGATGGAAGGCTGCAGTGTCTCAGGCAGAGACTCTCCAAGGGTCGGGAGCCCGTTAAGTAAGTAAGTAAGTATGGAGCATTATCCCTTCCGAGCAACAATACGCAATAGAATGCTCTGCTCAGGGAAGATATAAAACCGCAGAAAATGGGAACACCCGTGTAAAATAATATATAAAAATAAAATAAATAAAATTACTGGATGGAAAAAATGTTTTATATCTAGTTTGTTATACGCACGTATATATTGAAATTGATCTGCCACTTTTTTATAGATGGGCAGATTCCAAACACCGGGCGAAAACAAAACTGTCAATTTCCATGCACATCAATTTAATAGACGAGTCTTTTATTGGTCAGATTAAGATGATGTGAACAATCTCGAAGATTATTTTTAGTATTTTCTTAAATTTGCACAATCCTTCATATTGCCATTATCACTATCGCTTGTTTTTTTTTATAAATAATTCACCAGCATATTTTTTGTGAAATAAAAATTAGTCACAAGGAGCAACCAAAGTTAATGAGAAACTTCAAACCAATAGCGTTCGCTGTATTCCTTTCGCATGAAACGAAAATGTCTTTCGTTTCTTGAGTCGCATGAAGCAAAGAAAACGAAAACGTCAATGAAATAGCTTTCGCTTATTTTGCTTTCGCGCATGTAAAATTCCCTTTCATTTTCAAAGTTTTGATGTTTTAACTATTAAAGGCAGAACATTTGAGCAATGTACTTATTTGAGGTAGACCAAATGAAAATTCTTTGCCCTAACGCATCATTTGCACGGTATGTAATACCCAATTGGTCTGTGTGGTCTCGCAAAATCAATTTAAACTATTTTTGAATTTTTCTTATTGAAACTTGGAAAAAAAAGTTGTAATTAAAAAAATGTCATATTAAATACAGGAGTGAGGGTTTCACTGCTTCACTGTGGCTGGACAATGGAGAAGGACAATATGCTAATGCTGCAGCTTAAATGTTTCAACGGGATTGTGGCCTTGAGAAAATTGAAGATGTTTTAAATAAGGTAAATGAATTATCAGACAACGAAAAAGACTCACAGAATTATTCATCTGACAAGCCCGATAAGGAATAATTTTGTACGGTTTAGAAAAGGTCACAAAGTGATAAAAAGTGTATCATTTAAGATTGAAGTACATATGTATATAATTATTTGTGTTTGCATTTTTTAATTTTAATTTTTACAATTAAAAAAAAATTTTTTATATTGACAAATATAATTTTGTATCACTTAGACAAAGATTTTAATTTTAGTTAATGGTATTTAATGGTTAAAGGGTAATTTCGGAATACTTTGAGGACGTCTGGCGGGGTGAAGGCTGAAAGTAAAACGTCTGGGACCTAAATATTTTAAATCAGTACGCAATCAATTATCTATTATTTAAATATGCATTGAAGTGGTTATAACCCCTAGCTCCGACACAAAAATTGGAATAATTGCCGTTTTCAAACGCCCGCCCACAGCGGCTGAAAAACAATCCTGTAAGATTTTGGTTATAAAGGGTGTTCTTTTTAGATGTTGGTTTTTCGAATAGAGATAAAACTGACATTTTGTGGTCAAATCTGGCAACTCTAATGTCATTCACATTCAGTTTGGTTTGCCATTTCATCATGAACAGGTTGACAAATGAACAATACTTGCAAAACGTGCAAATTTATTTCGAAAATAATGGTTCAGTTCGCGAAGTTTACCGCAAGCTCCGTTCATTTGATGGTCGACATAATCGTCCATCACAGCAATTAATTCGGTTAACAATGGATCGTTTTCGCACTACGTTTACTCTATGTGATAATACGCCTCCGCAGAGACGTCGAACAGTGCGCACCGAAGAAACAATTGCTGTTTTAGAGCAAAGTGTTGAAGAGGACCCGAATGAATCGATTCGCCACCGTGCACAGCAATTGGAACTTTAACCGACTATTTTGTTCCCGAATTGGATAGCATAAATGTGGATGAGATGTGGTTCCAACAAGACGGCGCTACATGCCACACAGCGCACGTCACAATCGAATTATTGAAGGAAACATTCGATGAGCGCATAATTTCGCGGAATGGACCTGTCAATTGGCCACCAAGATCGTGTGATTTGACACCCTTGGATTATTTTCTTTGGGGATATGTGAAGTCGCTCGCCTACGCCAACAAACCAGAAACGTCAGAGGACTTGGAAGCCAACATTCGTGGCTTTATTGCCAACATACAGCCCCAAATGCTCGAAAAAGTGGTTGAAAATTGGACCTCTAGACTTGGCTTTATTCGAACCAGCCGCGGCGGCCACATGACCGAAATCATATTTTAACATTAATGGCATAAAATTATCCTTCCAATAAAGCCAAATTGATGGACATTAAAACGATTTTCTTGTGTTATATTTTAATTCCAATTTCCTACAAAAAACACCCTTTACATCTACTTCCAAAATTTGCTGTCTGCTCTTGGTCTATCTTGGATGTTTGTCGCGAGAGGTGGAGCAGTGGAAAAAAAAACCTTAAGTTGGAATTTGGGTTTCTTCGTAGTTCGAAACTTGGAGCCATCGCCTAGTAGTCCAACACACTAACCACTAAGCCACTGCGCCAAAATAGCCCATTTTGAATACCAACCTGTCGACAATAAAAAGAAGTCCTTTCACCAAATTTCATTCGCCTATGTCAATTCCTTTGGGCGCTATCGTGCTTTCAAGAGACAGACAGACACACGGACATGGCTAAATCGATTCAGGATGTGATCCTGATTCAGAATATTTGTACTTTATGAGTTCTCCGGTGACTCCTTCTTGGCGTTACAAGTGTAATGACAAAGTGAATATACCTTCCTGTGGAGGATATAAAAATGTACTCTTAGGACAAACAGATTATGAAACATCTCATGAACCGAAAGAGATATAGACCGAAACGGATTTCAGATTCAGAAAGAGCGCCCTCAAATCAGCATAACTGCATCATTCATGGATTTTGGGTAAAAAATGGATAGTTATAAACCAATTTAGCTTTCTGTTGACGAGATTAGAAGGAAGTTCTCTTCAAGGAAATTTTAAGTCCAGAAGAATTGAGGAAATCTTCAGCTGAAAAGTACTACTTAACCCGGCACAACATATCTCTTAGGTCGATGTGCCCTTACATAGCTATTGGGCGTCAGAGGTTAAAAAAAATTATTTTCAACGAATTTGCTTATACAGCAAGCGTCAGTTCGAGACAAGTCACTCAGGCGGCAGATTCCGTATAGCAATAATCGCCGGGACGATATCGTTTTTGAAACGTTGATGACCAAAAGAAGTTATATTCTGCCCGAATTGTTTCATGTTTCACTATCGTCAGCTTTCGTTACATTTGCGGAAAGTGAACTGGATTAAGGTCTCAAACTCGTAATTTTGGCACTTAGTTGCTGCTTTTGGAGGTCTATCGTTTCGACGATAATCGTCTGAAAAAATAGGAAATAGGTGCCCAGGTCTTTGAAGAAGAACCTAATCCTGTAAGAAAATGGTTTGTAAAATGGCAAGGACTGGACAGAAGGTCAGCTATGGTTTTTTGTACTTTTCGACTCTTCCTAGCTAGGGAAGGGGACGTCCATTCTAAGGGCGTGCCTTACTAATACGGATATAATTTTATTTGTGATTATAGAAAGAAGTCTTTCGACCTATTATTGGCGACTTTCAAAGCCTCTTTCTGATTAATTGTGATGGAGCCACTGATGCCAATTATATATCTATCGCGCAACCTCACCTAAGACTAAGAGTTGTTCAACCTTTAACACTGTACGAGTAACCATCTGAAAAACGGTCCTGTGGCAATATTTTCCAGACTGTTGACCTACATTTCTGAGAAATCAGGTCAGTGACGAGCTGAAAATAACTACCATTGACAGCAGATTAAGTGCACCATTGACAGGGCAACCAATCTACAAAACCAGAAAATCTTTTAGAAAGACTATTCAATGGGCCATTTAAAGAAGGTTAACTAGCCGGGATTAAAATGCATCCACAGGCGAACTGACAGTCCTCCGACAGACCATAATGTTCAATAATTTGATATAGCAAAGTTCAGTGCTGTCAGCCCTAATTGAAATATATGTTTCAAAAAAAAAAAACAATATTTTATTTACGCTCATCATCGCTAAGTCAGAAATGGTATCGTAAATTATTATTATTCAAGTGGCATCTCTTCTTTTTATTCCCTTTCCAATTATTATTGAGTGTTGCGTTTCGAAAGAGTTTGGTACTGTTTGCGCCGACCCGCACAAGTGATTGCACACACTCGCATTCCCAGAAATTGATTGACCCATTATTTGTTTAACAGAAAAGAATGACATCTGAACTGGTGCTTAATAATTTGTCATCGGCAAAAGTAAACATGCGGATGGTATTGAGGGCGACAGTAAATTTAAACGCAAATGGCATCTTAATTTATTATCGGAGGGGTTACTTTATTTTAATTAACACGCTCTGTTGAGCGGCTTCTGGAGAGACAATAATCGTGCACTTTTGAAATTGGAAGCAGTAGCTTAAGCTTGACATGTGAAACGCATCAATCACGTTTGTCGCGGGCAGCAGCAGCAATGGCAGTGGGGGATGTCGCAGACTAGGTCGGTGGAAAATTCTGTTGTGGAAGGTTCGACAGTCTGAAAAGCAGTGTTTGCAGGGTGTTAATAACTTTCTTATTGGACCACTCATTGTAAGCTCAGCGATAAATGTATGGCGCCGTTGAGGAGGAGACACGTTCATATGGAGTAGAGATGGAGATTGAGTCAGTTGCAGCAAACGATGACCCGTAGGGGTAAGGACAAAATTTCCAGAAAGGAGATGTTACTTGGTTAAGCCAAGTCTCTAGTCAGAGAAACGATCGCCGAGTGTGTCAATAGCTTTCCGAAAACTCAAATTGATACTGCGTGCGATCTGCATAACAAACCTTAGATGGAAAGAATACATCACATGCTGTACTCGATCAAATTTCAGTCCAAAATGATCAACGGCTTTAGTTGGCACAAGAAGCACTGTTATTGGTGTTATAACAACAGACTTCTTTCCTAAAAAATCCTCGTGAATTGGACACTATCAAATATAAGAAAAATGTATCCCAAATCGTATCCAAAATTGCGCCAAAAACACGGCAATAAAAGCATCCATAATCAAGTTTAAAAGGTTTTCAAAAACGCGTACAAATAAGTTTGAAAAGCGCTTCCAAAAAGACGTAAAAAAACCGTCAAAATAAGCTTCGTAAACGCATCCAAAAACGTTTCAAATAAACACAACAAAAACTCTTGAAAAAAAAACCTAAAAATCGAATCAGAAAACGCTTTTATGCGCATCCAAAATCGATTCAAAAAATCGTTTAAAACGCATAAAAAAATGCATCCAAAATGCTTAAAAACTCCTTCAAACCGCATCGAAAAGCACTGCAAAAACAATTCATAAAAAAGCGATCAAAGTCATCCAAAAAATAGTACAAAACGCTTAAAAAGTGCGTCCAAAATCGCATCAAGAGACATTCAAAAACGCTTCAAAATGCATCCGAAAACGCTTCCAAAATGCGCACAAGACGTATTAAAAACGCGCCCAAAACGTATCCAAAAACGGGTTTAAAAACACAACGAAACCGGTTCAAAAACGCATCAAAAACCTAATCCAAAAACTCCTAAAAACTGCTTCAAAAATGCATCCGAATAATAAGTCACAAAACACAATATAAAATTAGTACAAAATTTTTAAAAAGCGTGTCCAAGACTGCATCAAAAAACCGTTAAAAAAGACATTCAAAAACGAATCAAAGGGCGAGTCGAAAATGCATCCAAAAACGCTTTCAAAAAGAGAACAACGCGCATAAAAAACGCATCAAAAAACGCCTTAAAAATTCATCAAAACGCTTCAAAAACGTGTTTAAAAACACGACAAAAACGGTTCAAAAACGCATCGAAACCCTCATACAAAAACACGTAAAAAACGTTCAAAAACGCATCCAAAAGCACTTCAGGAAATATGACAAAAACTCGTTTAAAATGTTTCCAAACTTGCTAGAGGATATCCAAAAATATTTCGTAAAAAATTTCTTAAAACGCAGCTAAAAACGCTTAAAAAAGTCGTGCAAGGGTCATAAAAAACGTGCCCTAAAACGCTTCATAAAACACAACAAATCGAATTGAAAAACATTAAAAAAAAACCGGTACAAAATCGCTTCAAGAAACTCAGCCAAAAACAATTAAAAAGAGATGCAAAACCGCATTCAAAAACACTGCTAAAACAATTAAAAAAAAAACAACAAAAACGATTAGAAAATGAGTAGTAAAACGCTTAAAAACACACCCAAATGCACAACAGCTGTCCACTCCTATATGAGTTTGAACAAATAACACTTGAAACAAAACTTAATTTATTTTTCAACCAGAAACGTGCTCTCTGGATCTGTGCAATAATAGTTAGGTAAATATAATACTATAGGTCTTACTTAAAATCATTTTTAACCTTCACACCAAATATTCTGTACGTGACAATAGCCCTGTTTTTTTGAGCTTCGATCTCAGCAAAGCAAAGTAAAGTAGGATTTTCAGCACGCAATTACAACAACTACGCTCTACTTGACACTTCGAGACTCGCAGTAGTTGTTGTAATAAGTGTGCTGAGGACTCTACTTTACTTTGCTTTGCTGAGATCGAAGCTCAAAAAAACACGCCTAATATGAAACTTTGTATGGAGAATTTCGCCATTGTGAGTTCGAAAAATTTAGCCTGGACATGGTATGAAAATGGTATAGGTCTGTTGGGATTAATAGCTGTCACCAAAAAAATATATCTCCGGTTTCTGCATATTGTCATAGTCACGAACATAAAACAAGCGCATTCGGTGAATAGAATCGTGGCAAATAATGCCTTCCTCACGATTTGTACCTCAGTGCATGCAGAATTGTTTCTAAAGTGCAGAATAAAAAAAATAAAAACCATATATAAAAATGAAAGAACCTATGCAACTACCCCATTCGGCATAAAGCTCGCCAAAGCTCTACTTCGAATTGGTTGGGTTACAGGAACGTATTTTATTTGTTGCTGGCAGTGTCGAAAAATTTAATTGGGTCTTGCACAAACTAGAACATGGGTGCCATGTCCCGGCTAAGAAATATGTTTTATTGTGAATTTGCAGCTTTAAATGAATTTTAAATAGCGGTTGTTATCAAATATTTTTGAAAAATTTTATAATATGGAACTTACCCAATGTTGTTAAATTCTTCACAAATGAATTTGTTAAGGGGGCTCCACACAATTTGTTGTTTGTGACACTTGCCGCAAAAGCTCACACTCCAAAATCCGAATGTAAATAAATCAACCGAGAAACACCGGCCCGAGTCCGCGACAAAGCACAGTATAACAAAAATTAACACTAATGGAGTTGCACAGGACACTTCACTTCACTTTAATTTACAGGAAAATACTGTTGCCTCAATAAACTAAAAACGGGCACTTCACTTCGAGTTCAAGTTTAAAGTTTGGCAAGAGAGAAAACGCGCGAATACGTATACGATACGAACGAACACACCACGACCGCGCACTACAAACTTTCTTTCAGACTGAAGTTAAAACTGGAACTGGATGCGTTTAGTAGCAGCAGCGATGCACTTCTTCGGTCAGATGAGCTAGACGCTAGACCTAAATAAACTAATCTAGTTGAAGGAAAGTACTAGAGCAATATTGCAATTCGATTTAATGGGAAGAGTTTTTGGCCATTTTAGATGGAGTTTTCAGTGCGAAAAGAGGAACTTGACGTTTTTTATCACATCTGTCAGGAATTGAGGAAAACAAGCGAAAAGAAAACTATTTACAAAAGAAGAAAAATAAAAAAATGCGATTAGTAGGCAATCGGTGTCGGTCTGAGATTTTAGTACAAAGAATCAGAAAGTGACGTATAAATGACAGAAAGAAGTACGCTACTCGAACTGAATTTTCGCTCCCATACAAAATTCTCTCCAAAATTCAGCTGAGCTAAATTTAAGCCAACCCATTAAGCTGAGTGGCACGCAGCTCGAGCTAAATAATCAAACTTTTGTTTCAGAATATACTTCCTGCGTCTGTCAAAATTTAGCGTGCCCATTTAGTAGGTCGGCACATTTTCTCAAGCCCAATTGTGACAGATTGTTGTGTATTTTTTGTTCTGTTGCGGAAAAGTATGCAAGTATGAGCTTTTTTAATTATTACAAGTACGAGAAGTAGATTCGCCAATTGCCGGTACCTTAACGCATTTTTGAGGTTTGAATTTTAAGTTTTTGATATGGTTATCCTTTTAAATTGTTGGTTTGATATTTTTTAAGAGATGAAAATAAATAAAACATACTTTAATGTAAAACAATGTTTTTCTTCATTTTTATGAAAAAACACATATTTTCCTATATTCAGCCACCTTGGCCACCAAAAAGAGAGAGATCCTAACAGATCCTTTTAAGATTCGAGCCAGAGAAGTAGGTACGACAAAAATTTCACGCATGTGGCCGAATATTGGAGACGGCCGGAATGAGGCAACCCTACCTACGCAGTTACGACTTACGAAAATAAATAAAAAATTAGACTAAAATAAATAATCTGCATAAAATAACTTGGCACAAAAATAAAAACACACAACACGAATGGTTGAAATAAGCTGGGTCCAAGGTACCTACATAAATCTGTTGCGCTCAATACTTTTTTATTTACTGTCTTTGTATAGCTATACTCCGTTCAATTTATATTTTCAGTACAGGGAAGATAGGCCATTTGCCTTACTATTATGGATTTTAATAAGCTGTCTCCATTTTAAAGCTCTCACATGGTTGCCATAGTGAGCTTGGCTTGGTTTTTGTTTCAGTGGCAATTATTATGATTAAGTGCCGTGAGAGTATCTACAGGCACCATTGGTAGAAAAAAAAACTTCCCATAAGGCCTGTACTGAAAATATAAAATGAACAGAGTATAGTTGTTCACACTTTTTTATTCAAATAAAAAAAAACGTTTAGATCATGGTACTCCAAAAGTGCCGGTGTTGAAGGGTAGTGATGCGATGTCATGAGAACACAAGCGTTCTCACCTAGCCTCTCACTATCAACTCCTACTCTCACCTCCACGTGGTGACTGGTGGGTGCCTAGTACCTCGACTGGAGATTGGGTAACCAACCCCTTTGGAAGGTCGTTGGTGGTAGCAGACGAGAGAGGGGGGAGGAGTGTTGTTTTCTCACTAAGACACCTCCTCTGGTACCAGACGGCAGCGGAGGAGTTCCCTAGATGGAGCCAACGGTGGCGTCTACAGTTCCAGTCAGGCCGAACTATTTAGTGTAATCCCTATAGAGCTGCTCTGACATATTCGGATACCAGGTCTATAGGGATTTCCAATACCGAGCCAGGGTGTTGGAGAAGAGTTGGTGGCGGATGAACCCTTAAGGGGCCAACGGCAGCGCTCACATCCCAAAGTGGGTTACTGGCACCGGAGTAACCGGCCTGCTGTCCTAGGGTCAAGGGCCTGGCCCTCCAAGTTGGGGGTTGTGCCGTCGGGGTAACTTCCCGACCATGTAAAAAAAAGAATAGTTTTGAGAGAGACACGAGGAGCCTCGGATAACAATTTCCCTCAAACGGCAACTAGACCCGGAACGTCAACGGACAACGATTTAAGAGTATGTACCTGGAACGTGCGAACGCTGTACACCCCAGGTGCTGCTCAAAAACTTGAGTCTGTCCTCACGCGGTACAAGGCAGATTATACCGCCATCCAGGAGATACGATGGATAGGATCAGGTATGATGAAAAGGAAAAATTGCGATATTTATTACAGCTGCCATAAAAGATTGCATGTATTAGGATGCGGATTCGTCGTGGGAAATCGGCTTAGGACAAAAGTCATTGACTTTAAGCCGATAAGTGATCGCCTAGCTGTGATCCGCATCAAAGCTACTTTCCAAAACATAAGCCTAATATGTGCACACGCCCCTACCGACGAGGCTGAAGACCCTATCAAGGAGGAGTTTTATGACCTCCTGGATGGAGCCTACGGAGCCTGTCCGGAGTACGATGTCAAAGTTGTGCTCGGGGACTTCAATGCTAAAATCGGAAAGAAAAACATCTTTGGCGGGCTAGTTGGTAAACACAGAATCCACGATACGACCACAGACAACGGTTACCGACTAACTGACTTCGCGGCAGCTCGTAATACGGTGATAAGTAGCACTAGGTTTCCAAGGCTAAGGATCCACACAGCAACCTGGCGCTCTCCAGACGGTCGAACCGCCAACCAAATCGACCATGTGCTAATCGACGCGAGGCACGCATCCAACATCCTCAACGTGCACACATTCCGAGGGGCAAACGTCGACTCTGACCATTTTCTTGTTGCGGCTAAGTTCAGAGCTCGACTATCCAACGAGAAGAAGCTGCGTTCCGCCCAGAAGAAGAAATTCAACGTTGGACGCCTTAGCACACCTGGAGTAGCCAGAGTCTACAAAGAGCGCCTGAGTGAGAAACTCGCCGCAGTGCATTCACCTACCACAAATGCCAACACCCAGTGGTCCCAGTATCGCGACATCATCAAAGAGGTAGCCGAAACCACCTTAGGGTACCAGCCACCCCAGAGAAAGAGCCCGTGGTATGATGATGAATGCGTACGCAGGAAAAAGGTGACAGAAGATGCACATATGAAGGCGCTGCAGCGCAAAACAAGGGCAGCGAGGGAAGAGTATCGAGCCAGGAGGAGGGAGGAGAAGAAAATCCTGCGTAGAAAGAAGAGGGCCTACGCAGTCTCCCAGCTCAAGGAGATCGAAGAGTCCCGCGATCGAAGCAACATCCGGAAGTTCTACAAGAAAGCCAAGCAACTGGCTGCTGGCTTCAAGACCGGAACGCAGGCTCTTCGAAACAGTGATGGAAACCTAGTCACCGAAGCGCAGGGAATAGTAGATGTTTTTAAGCAGCACTTCCAGCAGCTGCTAAATGGGCATCATGTAGAGAGAGTGATAGGGCAAGAAGAGAACCCACGTCCAGTCAATGAAGATCCAGTTCCACCGCCCAGTATAGAAGAAGTTGGCTTAGCAATAAAAAAGCTAAAGAACAACAAGGCCGCCGGCTCTGATGGTTTACCAGCGGAGCTCTTCAAATACGGTGGTGATGTTTTGGTAGGGCGCATGCACCAAATCATCAACCAAGTATGGGTGGAGGAAAGTATGCCCGATGACTGGACTATCAGCTCCATATGCCCCATCTACAAAAAAGGCGATCCTATGTCTTGCAAGAACTATCGAGGCATATCCCTGCTTAATGTCGCATACAAGATCCTATCCAACGTACTGTGTGAACGTCTCAAACCGTTCTGCAACACACTAATCGGCACGTACCAGTGTGGCTTCCGGCCCGGCAGATCGACTATAGACCAAATTTTCACACTGAGGCAAATCCTGGAAAAGACCAATGAATTTCAAGTCGAGACTCACCACCTATTCATCGACTTCAAAGCCGCATATGATAGCATTCATCGTCAGGAGCTTTATGTGGCGATGGCCGAATTCGGGATCCCGGCAAAACTGATCCAGCTATGTAGCGTGACGCTGGAGAACACACGCTGCAACGTGCAATTTGGAAGTAGTTCCTCCGAGCTATTCGAAACATGCACCGGATTTCGGCAAGGAGACGCATTATCATGTGACTTCTTCAATCTCGTGCTAGAGCAGATAGTGCGCAGGGCAGGTGTCAACACGGAAGGCACTATCTTCAACAAATCCGTCCAGCTACTGGGGTTTGCAGACGATATTGACATCATCGGTCGCTCCCAGCGTGCCGTGATAGAGGCTTTTACGGCGATTGAAGAACAGGCGAAATTCGTTGGTCTTGTAGTAAATGAGGACAAGACTAAGTACATGCTATCAACAAACAAACAAGCATCTGTCCACCGCCTAGGACAGAACGTCACTATTGATAGCAACAATTTCGAGGTAGTTAAGGAGTTTATCTACCTCGGAGTAAACATGAACTCCACAAATGACATCCTAGTGGAGATCCGGCGAAAAATTACCCTAGGAAACCGCTGCTAATTCGGTTTGGCAAAGCAATTGGGTTCAAAACTCCTAACTCGAAGGACAAAATGTATGCTTTACAGAACCCTTATCCTGTTAGTCCTGCTTTATGGCGCCGAGTGCTGGACGATAAGCAGGAAGGGAGAGCTGATACTGGGCTCCTTCGAAAGAAAATTCTTCGGCGGATTTTTGGTCCTGTGTGCGAGGAGGGCCAATGGAGGAGAAGATACAACCGCGAACTCTATGAGCTGTACCAAGATGTGGATGTAGTCCAAGAGGCCAAAATACGTCGACTACATCGGCTCGGCCACATCGAGCGAATGGACAATAATGCTCCAGCTAAGAGGATCTTCGAATCCCAGCCGCCAGGTTCGAGACGACAAGGAAGACCGAACCTCCGTTTCAAAGACCAAGCCATCGCGGATGCCAGAGCGCTTGGTCTGGATAACTGGAAGCAGCGTGCCCGGGATCGCAGAGGATGGAAGGCTGCAGTGTCTCAGGCAGAGACTCTCCACGGGTCGGGAGCCCGTTAAGTAAAGTAAAGTAAGTAAGTAAACTGAACTAGGTTACAGCATGTCGAACAACCCTTCCAAAAACCATATTGAGAATCATTTATAAAACTTTTTTAAATTAAAACCATTCGTTCCTTCACTAGAAGATCCAAAAGTTTAGGAATAATAGAGGGTTTAGAAACAGGTCTATAGTTTGTATAAATTTGTATTAAAAGCAAAAGAAGTTAAAAAAAATTAAATAAATAAATACGTATAACAGGATAAATTTGAGAACGAGGTGAAACAATTAAATACAATATCAAGATTAAACAGAGGCTAAAGAAATAAAAGCTGCTGGAGCGGATGGCCTTCCGGCCAAGATCTTCAAAGCAGCGGGAGATGGCTTGGTAAGGAGCATGCAAAGACTCATTTGTAAAATTTGGTCGGATGAAAGCATGTCCGACGAATGGAACCTCAGCCCTTAGCATCGTGTGCACCGCCCACAAGAAAGGAGATACTCTGAACTGCGCCAACTACAGAGGAATAAGTCTCCTGAATGTTGTGTATAAGACCTTGTCGGCTGTGTTATGTTAACGCCTAAAACCTTTCGCCAACAACCTGATCGGCCCATATCAGTAACCTGATTGGCCCATATCAGTGTGGTTTTTTGCCAGGAAAATGAACCAT
Organism: Cheilosia impressa; assembly: GCA_948293265.1. Lineage (NCBI taxonomy): Eukaryota > Metazoa > Arthropoda > Insecta > Diptera > Syrphidae > Cheilosia > Cheilosia impressa. Next base: position 7,390,349 of record OX411882.1, read on the forward strand.
CGACCAAATTTTCACTCTTCGACAGATTTAAAAAAAAAATACACAGGAATTTCAGATCGATACACAGCATCTATTTAGGGATGACGATGGAGAAATCTTGCTGCTTCTTTGTCAAAGTCAGCAAGACCACCACTGAGCCATTTGATGTCGAAAAAGGTTTGAGACAAGGCGACGCGCTATCATGTACTTTCTTTAACATCCTTTTTGAAGCAATTGTACGAAACTCACAAGCCAACACCAGAGGTAAATTTTTTCAAAAGTCCGTTCAACTATTTGCCTTCGCTGATGATATTGACATTTTTGGGAGAACGCGGCAAGCTGTCAGTGTCGCATTTGCAAGCATCGAAACGGAGGTAGCGAAGATGGATCTGGCTGTTAATGAGGACTAAACGAAGTATATGCTGTCAACGAGAAAGGACTCGGCGACTCGGAAAAAACGTCACGATGGACGGATACAACTTTGAAGTAGTTAAAGATTTTTTATACCTGGGCTCCACTATCACTTCGCAAAATGACATCGGCGCAAAGATCTATTGCTGTTTCTTCAGGCTAAGAAGGCATCTAAGAAGTAAAGACCTCTCTCATAGGACCAAGGAGATATTATATCTCCTCGTCCTACTGTATAGTGCAGAAGCTTGGACTCTGTCAAAAGCGGCTTAAAACCTTCTGGGATGCTTTGAGAGCAAGATTCTTCGAGTGACAGTCGGTCCAGTTTGTGACGATGGGGTGTGGAGAAGAAGATTCGACGCTGACCTGGTCAAAAAGCTAAAAATACAACGGCTGAAATGGCTGGGACACGTGGAGCGTGTGGACAACAACGCACCAGCAAAACGAGTCTTCAAATTCACCCCTGAGGTAAAACGCAGCAGGGAAAGACCCCGCACCTTAGGTGGCGCAAACAATTGGAGAACGACTTCAACCAACTTGGTGTGTATAACTGAAAGCAGCTAGCGAGGACCTCAGAAATAACAAAAATACCGGAATCAAAATTTTGTTTTGCAAAAAACAAAAGATCTTTGATCGCGTAAGGAAACAACCATCGAACGACATCGTCTTGGCGATCCTTCTACTTCATGTAACAACGAAAAAATGATTATGGTTGATTAGAGGATCATTGCTGTAAACGAAGTTTGGAACTCTGCAAATCCCATGCTGCTTCCTGAGTTTCGAATAATCAACCATTTCTCTTTATCCTAGTTGATACTTGATCGTCTTTGAGTGCTCAACCCATTTGGGTTGTCCAAAGAATGAGTTTGACCCTTAAATAGAGTAAGAGACTTGTCAGAGACACATCTGATGGGAAACTTTAGGACTTTACAGACTTCTTAGACTTGGGTATAGAAATATTATTTTTCTATAGCCTCAGCATCGACTCTGATTCTACTACAACACAAGGTTTCCATGTTCATCTCTTGAGGTCTCTTGGGAACATTGTCCAAGGCGCACTTTTAATGCTTTAGAGCACACAAGCCGCATTCTTCCTTTTGCGCGTCACTGTCAATTCAAGTTGTTGCTGCATCTGATTGTTGTAAGTTGTCATTTATCCAAGTTCCTCTTTTTGATGCTGATCGCCGATCGCGTGAAGCTTAGCATATCAGTTGCGGCACCGATGCCACCGTTCTTCGTTTAGGAATAGGTACGCAGTTGCCAAATGATGTGGACTGTGGAGGTTTGTGGCAATTGCAACCGTTCAAGTTTTAATCTGCTCAAAGTATTTCTTCGCTCTTGTCGCGTCTCAGATAATTTGCATTTTTGGCTTTGGCTATAATAAAGTTGTGTGTCCGAGTCTCTGTAGTAGGCAGTTAAAAAAATTGGAATATCTAGGAGATGCTGTCCGATTGAATAGCAAAAAAAGCCTTCTTGCTTATTTTGGCATTCAAATCAATAACGTTATACTTAGTACAGACCTATATTCCTCATAAAGGGCGGCTCATGTGAACAGTCTCTGGATAACATCTTCCTTTGCTTCAAAAGGAACGCGAAACGGAACTTGGCTGGGATGCAGATTGTCAAAAATAGTTCACTAACGTGTGAAAGTCAAGATGGTACACAAGGCAGCTGTTCATACTTGTATTTTAGACCCATTACACTGCAAATCTTGAGAGGAGTATCTGCTTGGTAGCAGTAGGTATATATAGCCTTAGCTTGTTGTTCAACTGCATGCATAAATTGAACTCCAAACTCTGTTAAACATAACCCACTCTGATTATGTTAGAGCTGCTCTTAGTCCACAAATGCTAATCTCTTCACTTTCATCTCTTTTAAGGCAAGGTCCTGACCTCTTATAGCTGCAAACACGTCGAGGTATCTCACTTTAGGTATCTACCATCGGGACACTGTTTAATCTATAGGACGTCCTCCCACTAAGAGGTTCATGTTTGACTTCTGAGGCTCATTCAGCGTCAATTTTAACCGTAGCAAGTCGGTTTCAAAGACGAGACCAATATACCCACGCCATACAGTTCCAAAGCAATATAAAAAAAAAAACAAGTTTATCATGCAGAAAAGTCTCCAATCCACAATTCAGCACTCGCCAGGAGTGCAACAAATGATCTTTTCTACCACACCTTCTGAGCCGCATTCCTCCTTGCATAATGAGGCATACTATGCGAGCACTAGCATCCACTTCCATAGCCCAATTGCACCATCCTCCAGTAGATACCTCTATACCTTCTCTTTACCCATATTTATTCGAAAATCGTCTCTCTCCCCCCCGTCTTAATGCGGACAATTACAAGATGTCCTCAACTATCTCTGCTAACAACTTACTCATTTGGAAGTTTCCCATAAAAGCGATTTCAACTTTTCGAGAGTGCTACACTAAGTTTTCCGTTTCATGAGAAGCTGAGCGCTGAGGTACCACGCAATTTCCTTTATCGCCAGCACCACATAATCACGTCCTTAGCCAACTATTAGATATGTCCTTCAACTCTGAAACTTGACAATGGAGAGTTCTATTATTGCACAACAAATATCATCAAATTCTATAACAATGCGAATGAGGGATAAGGCTATGACTTGTCAATTCAATGTGGGACAGGCTGCAGACGAAACGCTGCGAGTATGGAATGGACTGGTCATGCTTGTATGCATGTGCTCTGTGCACTCACGTGCCCGAGTTGCTTAGCAATGACCATAAGTCTTAGATGACCCACTTTCCGACGGCCAACTGAAATGACCAACTTTCGCATTCAGGATATCGAAATCTCTCCGCTGATGGTTTCTTATATTCAAACATGAAAACGTGTACTGCTTCCCTTGGCGATTATATCACTTTGGTATGATTGTGGTGTGGTACGACCGACTAGGTAAAGTTTCACAACACTCAAGCGGGGGATAACGTATTTATGTGACACCGGAAATGGGATTCATAAATTTACGAGTGGGAATATCATACTAGGGATGGTATGCACGGTTTGGCATTGAATAGGTCAAGATACGAAATGTGCGGAAGTGACCGTTTTGGCACAGGGGCTGGGCATTATGCATGCGAATGTTAAATAAGTCGAGTATCAAGTGGAAGGTCCATATGGGAGAGTGGCACAGATGGTACAACTGAAACTCTACCTCGCATCGGACTCTTTAAAGTTTTGCAAAAGGGTTTGGGTGGTGGTTATGTGGAACGGGTAGATACTATGGGGTCTTTTATTTTCGGGATTTAGGTAACTTTTGGTGGTTTGGAGATGAATGAGTACTTGTTGGTAACTATGAGTTCCCACTGGGATCATTGGATCCAAAGGTCTTGGCCATTATCGACTTGCTTGACTTATATATATAAAAAATACAAACTTAAGTGGTCTTTTAATATTGATTATAGCTAATTGAGCCTGATAAGTCTAACATGAGCCTCTTAGTTGGAGGACGTCCAGCAGATTAAACAGATTAAACAGTGTCATCAGTAGTGGCGATGGAAGATACCTAAAGTGAGCTTCTTCGACATGTTTTCGACTATAAGAGGTCAGGACCTTGTCTTAAACGAAAATAAAGAGGTGAAATTGTAGAGGTTATCCTTTGTGGACTAACGGCAGCTCTAGCATCAGCAGAGTGAGAGTTATTTTTAACAGAGTTTGGAGTTGAACGGACCACATGCAGCCTAATAAAAAGCGGAATCCATTGACTGCTATCCAGCAGTTACCACCGTCACTCAGGAATTGTGGTGGAATAAATAAATAAAATAAATAGTTGGCGCTACAGGTCGGTAGGGACCCTGGGCCTAGCTTCTCGCAACCATTCGTTTTGTGTGAGTTTTTCATTTTTGGGACGAATGGAAGGGATCTACAATTTTATGCCGAGTCCAAACGGCTAATTGAGAAGCTTCTTCATGACAGTTATACTCTCGGATGTTTGTCAGACGTTCGCGAGAGGTGGCGCAGTGGAAAAAAACCTCGGGTTGAAATTTGGGTTTTTCTCGGGATTCGAACCTGGGACCCCTCGCTTAGTAGTCCAACACACTAACCACTAAGCCACTGCGCCGACAATTGTGGTGGAATAGGCCCGATATATAAGTATGAACAGCTGCGTTGCGTACCATCTTGTATGCTATGATAGATAAGTGAACTCTTTATGACAATCTGCGTCGCAGCTTAGTACAGTCTACCGTTCCTTTTGAAGCAAGAGAATACTTGTTTCAGCAGACTTTGTATACCGTGTAAGCTTTATACATAGACTCGGACCATAATATTATTGCAGGAATGCAGGTTGCAAATATCTCAGTACTTTGAGCAGATTTAACGTTGAAAGGCTACAATCGCTAAAAACCACAACCAGCTTTGTCAACTAGACGTACCGAGAGATCTTTATGCAGTCGCAATCAAGCTTCAAGGTATCGATTCCAAAAAGATATGGGAAACACCTCAACTGATGTGTTTGGTTTTATCGCAACAAAAGACGCATTCGCTTTTTGAAGACTGACTTGACTGACTTGACAAATTCAAAAAGAACATCAACTTTTACAAAAAAAAATGATTTTTAGCAACACGTTAACAAAAAGTATTCAAAAAGAACCAAATAGATCCAAACAGAGACTATAAATAGAGCTGAGCAAGCAAACCCTCTATAGTAGCACACTTTTTAGTAGAGTCAAACACGCTGATGAGAATGTATGGAGAAAACACTTCGGTAGGCTTAATATAGACCATAAAAGCCGAGATCCGTTCACCTGACCAAAAATGAAGTGGATATCTATATATAAACTGAAATCCAATACGGCCAGACGGCCTGCTAGCCGAGGTAATTAAGGCAGCTAAGCTTGGGCCCAGAAACAGTGCTCCATTGTCTTTTTGAGTTTCCGGCCCTAGCTCAAACCAGACACCGCGCACTAGCTAAGCCATTCTACGATGAACTCTTGACAATCCCAGACTTCCATTTCAATAACTTCATCAAATTCCTTAACTCCACAGGCTGGTTTTCAGTTTAGTAACATTTTTTGTTTGTTTTAAATTGGCATAGTTCCTTATATACTCATAGCTTTGCCCATGAATGTGTTGATTCGGTCCCAGGCTATTCCCAGGTATCAAGGTATTGGATAGCCCAATTACAATACTTTTCAGCTCTGAGCCTGTAATATACCCCCCTAAGAAAATGAGCGTGTCCCAAAATGATTACCTAGTCGAATGTCAACTCAGCTTAAGCTTTCGTAAGGCATAAGACTATTTATCATTGGCAATACTGGGAGAAATATCGGGATGCATCATGCATATATGAGAGCGCAGCCTTTTTCCGGTGCTCTTTTGCCATTGCTGTGCAAGATTTTGCGAAAGCAACCTATCTGTTAGTGAGACGCTCAACTATTTTGCTTTACACAAGGTGAGGTCAAAACTTAATTTCTTTTTCTATCACTCAAAATTATATGCACTAAATATACCACCAGCAGGCGCACTTAGCAATTGTATGTTTGTAAGTAAATTTGTATACCCTCCACAGGAAGGTATGTTCACTTTGTCATTACATTTGTAACGCCAAGAAGGAGTCACCGGAGACCTCATAAAGTATATATATTCTGAATCAGGATCACATTCTGAATCGATTTAGCCATGTCCGTCTGTCTGTCTGTCTGCCTGTCTGTCTGTTGAAAGCACGATAGCGCCCAAAGGAATTGACATATGCAATTTTCCAGCTCGTCGTTTCCCACTAGACTCTTATTACAAGCCTTCCATCGAAATACCACCATGTCCTTTCCCACTGACTTAAACGTTCAGCTTTCAAGGAAAACATCATTTAAATGAACAATTTCCCATGAAACTTTGTTTCAAAGATTTCCCCCTTGAGGGCTACAAATTTACATAAAAAGAACCATTTCATTGGAATTGCGTTTCTATTGCAATCATCTTCCATGTAACACTATTGTAAAGTCAGTTGAAAGTCGTAAGCTAGCTACTCCCTCAGTCCATTAGTAAGAAGGATGGACATCAAAGAAAATCCATTTCCATGCCACTTGCAAATAGTACTGTTATACCTTGCAAGGGTGACCAAGGACTGACTTTTCAGAACCACTACAAAACAATTCCCTTTCAAACAAATTATCACAGTCAGCTAGGAGAAAGAAGAAAATCGACGATTTAAAGCAATTTAGATCCAATTTCATCTCTGATTTCTTTTTCGACGCCAGGCAAAAGGGGGAACCCCTCAATGGCAGCAACCTCGTGTGGGTAGGTATATACACTGCCACCACCTTTGAGATGGTGGTAGAAAAAGACGAAACACAGTTTAAAAGTTCAACAGAGCCAAATTCGAAGGATTCCCGCCATTCCTGGGAAATTTTCAATTATTTCCCCTTTCCTTCTATTGGAACTGGCTAAACTTTGCAGTGTTACACGTTAATTATCGCCAAACAATGGAATCTGTCAATCGACTTGATGCACTCAAACACATTTTGGCTTGTTGGTAATTTCCCTCAGTGTTAATGAGTTTTGCCGTGAGCTTGTTTCCGATTTTTATGGTCCTTGGGTTATGCTCGTATATAAGTGCAACAATCGGCTGCACTTGATTTTGCCAAATTTCACCTTGGGTGTAGTCAATGGAAGGCAGTCCCTTTACCTACGTGAAGTTAGCGCGCACTTTTTCTAGAATGAAAAACGTGAAATGCAGTTCGATAGACATTCGTTTGTAGTTGTTTGTAGTGAAATTTTTTTCGTTTGTAGTTCAACCGTTAGAAAGTTAGAAGCATTAGAAAAAAATTTCAGCGCGCACTTTTGAGCTTTTGAAATGAAAACTAGCCAGTTGCATTCGAAATCGTTTGTAGTTGTTTGTAGTGAAATTCTTTTTTCCCAAAAATGTCTCATTTCGGAGATATAAGGACATTTGTGTTTCCATCTATAACTCCGAATTTCCATTAGACAGAATTTTTTTGAAATTACTGTTGCATTAAGCACATTCCAACTTAAATAACTGCATTTAAAATTTCTGAATTCACTCAAGCGTTACTTAATAAAACGCAATTAAAGTCAAAAAATGCATCATTTCACGTTTGCATCCATCATATCGATTTCCCAACAACAACAAACCAACGGTAAACACATTTCCGCAAAGCATTCATCCGTGTCCATCGATATGAGTCATAATTTGTCAATTAGCAACAACAACCAATCAATAAAGCCCGATTTTATCCAAAAAAATTTTCTATTCCTTTGAATAACCTTAAAAAACGACCACTTTTAAACAATTTATAGCAACAAAAACATATATTTTGCAAACTCTGTACTCCTGGCTATCTAACCCAATTCAAATGATTTGGTTTTATCACAAATAACAAGATTTTGATGCAACTTATGCAAACAGTAGTTTTTCATATAAACTCATATCAATATTTCGGTTATTAAGCAACTCAAAGTAGTGAAATCTATTTTTTTCTAATGCTTTCTATTAGATGCTTCTAATGGAATAAAAAAATGTGATCTTTTTTTCATAGATAACGGTTTTATTTAAAATATAAGAAAATGGGTGAAATCTTCCGCGCAACCCGATTTAAGGGGACGGATATTTCAAATGCTGGACAACTACAAACTACAAAAACTGGTTAGTTGGTAGAAAGCATGTATGCTCTATCTAATAAAACCAAAAATAGCTAAATTGTTCCAACCAAAGAGAATATATATGCAATTTAAGCAGTCGACTTAAAACACTCGTTATCTCCGAAACGGTACAAAGCCAAGTGATGAAATTTACTATTTTCAACAGTTTTCCACCTAACCAATCTAATAAAACACAAATTGTATCCATCCGCCTAACGGTTTACGATTTATATCAAATTTAAGCGAAATTGAAACTTAATTTTTTTTGTGAAGTTAGCGCGCACTTTTTCTAGAATGAGTGAAATGAGACCATAAGCGACTGAGTCCATTTAAGGCTTCCCTTAAATTGCGAATAAAAAGTTTTCTCTAACGGGGATTGTCTTCTATTTTATATCAGAGGTAAAGAAGGGTGTATAGAATAGATATGTAGAATTTCATCGTTTGTAGTTCAACAGTTTTTGAGTAATGAGCCCCTTAAATTGGGGTCTGATTTTGCTTAAATTTCAAATAAATCATAAACCGTTACGCCGATTGACGAAATTTGAATTTTATTAGATTAGTGAAGTGGACACTTTCAAATACAGAAAATTTTATCACTCTGCTTGCTACGGTTTCGGAGATAACACGGATTTAAGGGATTGGAAATTTTTTTTTCAAATGGTTCTAACTTTCTAACGGTTGAACTACAAACGAAAAAAATTTCACTACAAACAACTACAAACGAATGTCTATCGAACTGCACTTCACGTTTTCCATTCTAGAAAAAGTGCGCGCTAACTTCACAAAAAAAATTAAGTTTCAATTTCGCTTAAATTTGATATAAATCGTAAACCGTTAGGCGGATGGATACAATTTGTGTTTTATTAGATTGGTTAGGTGGAAAACTGTTGAAAATAGTAAATTTCATCACTTGGCTTTGTACCGTTTCGGAGATAACGAGTGTTTTAAGTCGACTGCTTAAATTGCATATATATTCTCTTTGGTTGGAACAATTTAGCTATTTTTGGTTTTATTAGATAGAGCATACATGCTTTCTACCAACTAACCAGTTTTTGTAGTTTGTAGTTGTCCAGCATTTGAAATATCCGTCCCCTTAAATCGGGTTGCGCGGAAGATTTCACCCATTTTCTTATATTTTAAATAAAACCGTTATCTATGAAAAAAAGATCACATTTTTTTATTCCATTAGAAGCATCTAATAGAAAGCATTAGAAAAAAATAGATTTCACTACTTTGAGTTGCTTAATAACCGAAATATTGATATGAGTTTATATGAAAAACTACTGTTTGCATAAGTTGCATCAAAATCTTGTTATTTGTGATAAAACCAAATCATTTGAATTGGATTAGATGGCCAGGAGTACAGAGTTTGCAAAATATATGTTTTTGTTGCTATAAATTGTTTAAAAGTGGTCGTTTTTTAAGGTTATTCAAAGGAATAGAAAAAATTCTTAGATAAAATCGGAGTTTATTGATTGGTTGTTGTTGCTAATTGACAAATTATGACTCATATCGATGGACACGGATGAATGCTTTGCGGAAATGTGTTCACCGTTGGTTTGTTGTTGTTGGGAAATCGATATGATGGATGCAAACGTGAAATTATGCATTTTTTGACTTTAATTGCGTTTTATTAAGTAACGCTTGAGTGAATTCAGAAATTTTAAATGCAGTTATTTAAGTTGGGATGTGCTTAATGCAACAGTAATTTCAAAAAAAATCTGTCTATTGGAAATTCGGAGTTATAGATGCAAACACAAATGTCCTTATATCTCCGAAATAAGACATTTTTGGGAAAAAAGAATTTCACTACAAACAACTACAAACGATTTCGAATGCAACTGGCTGGTTTTCATTTCAAAAGCTCAAAAGTGCGCGCTGAAATTTTTTTCTAATGCTTCTAACTTTCTAACGGTTGAACTACAAACGAAAAAAATTTCACTACAAACAACTACAAACGAATGTCTATCGAACTGCATTTCACGTTTTTCATTCTAGAAAAAGTGCGCGCTAACTTCACGTAGGTGTAGGTATAGCCTTTTAGCTTTTTGTTTGTGTTTTATTGGTCTTTGAAAATCTCTTGTTCAACTATTTTGAGTATTTAGTTTCTTTGAGTGTTTGAAATGCATAACTAGGGAAATACTTTTATTAGTAGTTTTACCAAATGCAACCTATTTACAAAATAAGAACAGTAGGTTGTAATTTTGTAGTAGTCGGCCTCTTATTTACAGTATTCGGAAGGTATTCAGTAGTCAGCCCCAATTTAATTTGAGCATTTTTATAAAAACAGGAGGCTGATAACTGCCGAACGTTTTAATGAACCGTGGGTTTCATAGTTAGCCTCATCTTTTTATCGAAGGTTACATTGTGCTGACCACAGAAAAACCAAAGCGAATTGATTGATATTTTTTCGGAAATCAATAGAGCCTTAAGTTTCCATTAGTTTTACACAGTCAGTTATGAGAAAAGCTAGAAATAATAATAAAAATAATGTCTCATAAGGTCAGTCGTCCTTTTAGTCATTTAACGAAAAGGGTTTTAAATATTTTAAATTAAGAAACATGAAAAATTAACCTTAACAATTTTTAAGGAATTCTAGGCATATATCTTTAAAAAAAGACCACGACGAAGAAAATCAATTCCTCGTTGTTCTTTGGAACTGGGCATTCCACAAACATCATGACACCGTATTTTGCATAAAGACTTGGGTCTTAAGGCTTATAAAGTTCAGTTTACACAAGAACTCAAGCCGGCCGATCATCAACAACGTCGTGTCTTTGCTGATCGGGTTCAAAGAAATGCAAGAGGCGATCACAATTTTCCACTGAGATCTTGTGATTTAACACCTTGCGACTTCTTCCTTTGGGGCAGCGTGAAAAATAAGGTCTACGCCAACAGCCCAGCGTCGATTCAAGACCTCAAAGTTAAAATTCGTGAGGCTATCGAGAACATAGGGCAACCACTCTGCGATTTGGTTATGGAAAATTTCATGAAAATGATATGGTCCTGTATGCGTACTTGAGGTGGCCATTTGGCTGATGTTGTTTTTCATTATTAACGGCATACCTTCCTCTTTATTATGAAATAAACATCCGATCATTTATCTCAAAAAATGGCATTTTTCTTTGAATACCAAAATAACGCCTCTTATTGGAAAACCCTTTACTTTCATTAAAAACCATCTGGCAACAGTATAAGTGAAGTGTAAGAGCATTTCTCTGTTTAAGTATCACTGCGGAAGGTAAACTTCTTTAGCAACGCAAAGAGAGAAGCGACGTCTGGTAAATTCTGGCTTTCTTGTTCCTTTCAATGTTCCTGACCAGTGTCTCTCTGCAGTCTTGGACGAAGACTTGGTTGAATCAATAGGCTCAATCGCAGCCTGACTGTCGACTAAGATATCAACCTTTTTTTTTTTATTTTTCCTTATGAAGGAAATAGCAAATCTGCAATTATAGTGAGGCCTAACTTCCCCCAACATTAAGGTCACATAATTGAGTTACAACAATATTTTTCTATGTGTGAATTAAGTTCGAAATAATTTCCATTGTGTTTGTGCAGGCTCAGAGCATTCATGCGAAACTTGCCGCTCCACTCTTAAGGTAGAAAAATGTTTTCTTTATTTTTAGTGCCTCACTCCGTTGTCCGTTTATTATTCATGCCAATTGCTATTCTTCCAATGAAACAGTCCCCAAAGACACCATTCTCACCAAAACCCCCTCCACCAATCTGTATACACTTATATCTTAGCCAACGATAGAAAATCTTCAACTTAATCCCATTCAAGCGTGTCAGCATGTCACTGCCACACACAGTCGGTCACAGAGCACTGTCTGAAATATTATAAAGCCGCCACTACAACCAGTTGCGCAACCTGTCGTTTGGCTGTGTCCTGTGTGTTTCTAACATTTCTCTCAATGGAGTCACGTGGTGAGTGGTATTTATACCTAACAAGGTAATTCGTAACAAAATCCTTCGAAAGGCAGCAGCGCCGTTACGAAAGTCACGTGGACCAGACATTTTCATTTTATTGAGCTTGTGTTCAATTGAAAACATTATTAGCGTACCCTTGCCAGCTCCCAGCTGTCCGATGTGAATAGCCAGTGAGACAGTATATTCTTGTGGGTGGGGGGAAACTCTGCTTACGACGCAAATTATTGAGAGATCCTTTTGTTCGTCACTCCCGCACTCTTCAGCTCTTATCTATTCGCCTTTCGAGGTACTTTCTGTGCAGCACAACGTCCTGTATCACATCATAAATTCGATGGGATGGAATGCTCCGAAGGAACTTGAGAAATTCAATAAAAATACAAGGGACCGACAGGAATGCATTCATCATATTGCAACTTTATTGCACATCCAACATCCGAGTCCTTGTTCGTGAAGAGAACTTGAAAATTGGAACGAGTTGTCCATGCGGTTATATGTAACGATTGCCGTTGTACCTACTCTTGAAAGGAATGCAAAGAATTTGGCAGATTTTTTGGAGAAAAAAAAACTGTCCAAGTGGGAAGTGGCCCGTGCGCGCGAGAGAGAGAGAGAGTTGGGCGGGTGATCCTTAACAGAATTGGCACTGGCCGGAGTTGTTGTTGAAATTGATTTGAATTTTCACACGTGGGTCGGAGGTTGCTAAGTAAAATTTGAGTGGCATCGAAATCGATTGCTTCGAAAGTGTTATCGGATTTCATAGGTTTCGTTTGGAGTTAAACAAAACATTTCTCTTTATATAGATTCTGTGATATTTAGTAAAATACTAGCATCTATAGTGCAGCCTTGCTACGGCGTGCTACAGCGTCTTCAATCGTGCTTTATGCAGCACAAGTTTGGGGTTATTGCTCGTTTAAAGCTGTGGAAAAGTTTATCCGATATTTCCTTAGAACGCCAAGTAGAGACCCGAACAATATGTTACACTTGGAGACTGGAGTAGCACCCTATTCATGGATACCCTCAAACTGACCACGTTATAAGCCTCCCTGTCAAAAAACTCAGGTAGATTTCATGTTAAAGCTAAAATAAAACGGATTTTTAGCCAAACAATAAAAACGCAAACTTTTGATAGAGATAAATTTCATCTTTAACTATCTACCCCAACCAGATGACCTTTCTTCGTCAACGAGTAGAATTCTCTAAGACGTAGGAATGAATAGAAAGAGCACGAAAATTGCGCAAAGTGTTATCAGGTTCTTTTGAAGTGATCTTTTCCACTCCGGGAATTTGAAAATTCAAAAATGTAAGTCACCATGTGTCACCATGGGAACAACTATTCTGAGACTTGCCCAACACCAGCTGCCCGTAAATCAATCCCTTCTTCAAATGAGCTATTTTGGGAGGTATCTCTGATATTTGCACACGCATTTAGAAACACTTGGGACTTTAGGGGGAAAAACATGTTTACCAAACAGAAACTTCAACAGCAACAGATGAAGTGGATGCATACTCAAAGCGGTGTGTACCTTAGTGCTGTGCAAATAGTTTTATAAGCTCCGCGATTTAGATAACATTATTTGGGCTCAAGTCAAGGTCTGGTTCTGGCATTTCTATGAACTTTTGGTTATCTTTTTTCAGTGCGGATGCATAATATCCGCTTGGAAATACTTATTCTTCAATGAGGCCAAAGTGTATATCGGAAATTCTAATTGGTTTCAAGGGAATTTCTCTTTGTATCCACGAGTCAATGTTTGCTTTGCAATGATTTCGTTTTTGCTAATTTCATTTGTAGATGTGTTCGGCCTGAAAGATACAGCGCAATCGTCATGGCATCGGAGGCGAAATAACGTAAACTCTGTTTGCTATCACGAATGCTTATAAACACCTACGGCCTTACCAATAATCAACTTCAGTCTGGCAGTTTACGCAAAGGCTCCACACTTTCCTAAATTCCTTTACCAATAAAAAAATACTAATACATTTTTACTAAAGAAATCAACATTGGAGAGGAGAAATCTAACAAAAAAAAAATATATTCCCGACAACTACCCCGACTTATCTGGTAGTACAGTGTGTCGCATAAGTAGCTATATGATTTGATTAAGAATAATTTTTTGCTTACGTTTTTTTTCAGAATTAACTTTAACAAAAATGGGGAAATTTTTGATGAAAAGACTCATCGCAGAACAAGGAACCAAAGCTGTTCAATTGAGCTTTGATTAATCAGGCACAAAGATCATTGTATGGAAGTTTCGTTCATGTTTGAAAAGCGCACAGTGATCTAAAAATAACCGATTGGTTTAACGTGTTGCAGCAACAAGGAGCTGTCTTTCATCTTCCGAGTGCTGGAACCCCTGGTGCGCCTCGAAATGATGTGAACACAGTTGGGATGCATGAGAGGATTGAGGAAAACCAAACTTTAACCAGGCGACGTTCTCAGCAGTTTGTGATGTCTGGAGTGTCTTGGCAAACAATTCTTTCCAATGAAAACTCAATTGGTTTATGATTTTAAAATAAATAATTCACAAATGTGCATTAAATATGCTCGGCATGTTCAAAAATTGTTCCGATTCCGAGAAAACAACGAGTTTATTCACAAACTCATAATGAGCGATGAGGCCATGGAAAACGTAAATAGACAAAATATGGACCCATGTTAACGCAAACACCAGGTGCCTTTCAATCTCCATTCGGGCTAACTCGAGTAGAGCTTTCCCTTTCGGATAGTGCAGATTATCTTGGTACGGTAATGATTCGCAGGAAGCTGAACTGGAAACCCTACATCCAAGGAAGTGTCCGTAAGACTCACAATTCTCTTACTCTGCTCTTACTACCGAAAAACCTAACCTAACGTAATGAGATATATTAACCAGGGTAAGAAGAACAGCCTGCATTGCTATTACTCATGGTGCTCCAAGCCTGAGGCGTTTATACATCTTTTACAAATGGACTAAGCAATACGATTGCATTTAGGTTACAGTGCGCTAAGGCTCACTAATGCAGAGCTCTTTTAAAATAGCAAATATAGACCATAGCACCATTTGAAATATCAGACATACTAGTCAGAAAAGATCGGCATCGATCTTCATTCTTTTTGCAGCACTGCAAAATGCTGTATTAAAACCTGGCAAGGCCAACCATTACTGGATAAAAACTGAAGGAAGACAAGCCAAAATGTTGATGCCGAAAATCTCCCACATAAGAAGAAAGAAATTTCTAAAGCTAACTAAAGTTTTCAGATTCGTATAGCCACAGAATTCCTTACTGAGAATTGTCAAGTCAGAAACCACCTCAAGACGAGATTATGGAAATACCAACCAAGACAACACTTGCAGACTATACAGCAAGGCCAAATAATCAGCAGAATACTTTCTGTGTCAGTATAACTGCCTAATCAGGATATACGTCAACATACCATCTGGGTAACCTCTACCTTGAGTCAAAGCTCAGAGGACGTATCTGACTTCTGACCGCCTACTCAAAGATCTACTAACATTCACCACCAATAATATATGCACGGACTATATCACCCCCCGACTAGACTTCAGAAGACCATTTACCACGTGTTTCCCCAGCAGGGACGAATGGAATGAGGACCAACCAACATCCATTGGACCTACCATACCCATATACACGGATGGATCAAAGATGGAAATTGGCGATGGCGCGGGTAACTACCTAACCACAGCAGCGTATTCCAAGCTGAGGTATTGGCAGTGACAACAGCTGCTAAACAGGTTGCAATGATGGCAATACCCCATGCAGATATTACCTTTTTCATTGACAGTCAAGCGGCAATAAAAGCGATCGCTGCCGTTGAGTTAAAATCGAAGCTTGTAAGTCGCTGTCGCGAAGAGCTGCGGGTTCTTGGCGCGCAGCACAATGTAAGACTATGCTGGGTTCCTGGGCACAAGGGTGTATCTGGGAATGAAAAGGCTGATGAGCTGGCAAGAAAGGGATCCTCCCTTGAACTAAACCAGGCCGACACCACAGTAATGATTCCCCCCTGTAATCTCAGACAGGTGATTGGGAACAAAATACTAAAGGCGACAATTGAGAGATGGAGCAAACTAGACTCCTGTGTCATAACCAGGAAAATGTGGCCAATCTACAACAAACAGAAAACGGAGAAAATCCTACAATTAAGCAAGAAATCATTGTCCTTAATTGTGGGCATTATCACCGGACACAATACACTGAAATACCATACCAAGAAGATGGGAATCAGTTCAGATGACCTATGCAGGGGATGCGGTGATGAGGAGGTGCAAGAGGACACCCCACACTTTCTCTGTCACTGTCCAGCGCTCTGTCACATAAGAAATAAATTCCTTGGCAGTTACTTCTTCGAGGATTTAGAGGAACTCTCAGATAGGTCCATTAACGACCTACTAAAATTTGTAAATAAAACGGACTGGTTTACTAATCCGTAGGTTTTTCATAGGTTTCCAGTGTATGGAGGTAGTAAACCCCTAGGGCATCACAACGGGTCTACATTGACCTAAGTGTGGCACGTACAGGTTCCCCTGTTCTGCCAACCCGCTTACCTAACCTAACCTAACATTCACCACCAAGTCCGGTATAATGGGCGAGCTCTAATTGGAGAAAATCAGAATGAGAGCCCACTTGTGGCCGCAGTGATTTTGGAAAATTTGGTTCCACCTCCCCCAAGAAATCTAATCTAGCACCATTTCGAATGAATCTTTCGTCGACATCCCTGACAAAACTGATGGAAAGTCTTGGTACACTTGACTTCGACTCACCCTATGCCCCATGATTTATGTTCTACCCTGACAGATAGAATTGAAATTAAGTTTAGTTTGTCATTACAATTTTGTTAAATAAAATACCTACTTGCTTACCGTTTTTGTTCATCCACTAGAATTCGCCACATGATTTGTTCCTGAATTTTAAATCCCCAAGCGGATACGCGCATACGGTTGGATATGCGATGCCCATTCAAAGCAAAATAGGTATATGATTTCCTAAAACACCCAAACACAAAAGCTAAAGCACACTGGTTGCATTTGCAACGAGAATCGAGAACCATGCACATTTTTATTGAACTAATTTCTACGAGCGAACACTGAATTCGAGACCGAAAGAAGTTCACCACACACGAAATTCCATTCCCCAAAAACAAAAAAACAAAGTCCGTAACATAAAACCGACTTGAAAACGAAAAAAAAAAAATAATTGAAAACCACAAAGCCTAAGCCATGCCCTTCCGGCACAGAGCAATGGCGGACGGGAATTTTACTTTCACAAATTGTACCATTTTTACCCACGACTGGTACATTTTTTTTAATTCAACAAAGAGTAGTGCAAATTTTAAGCGTATTTTCATAACCGAATACACAGTTTTTCGGCACTCTTTCTCAATTTTAATATTGCACTGCACGCCATTTAAACAAAAAACGCTCAAGTTGGGCATGGGCCCGGAAACTGAGAGTTGACATTGCATGGAAAGTGCGAGGGTATGTTCGATATGCCCACATGTACTGAATTTATTTCGGTCTTTTGACGTCACCGCGCACGGATATTTTCTTTTTTCGCATATTTCGTTAGTTTTAAACTCAAATTTATTTATTTTTCTGCAAAAAACGTTTGAATAAAAGTCATTTAATGTGTCCGGGTGGTTTTTAATAACCAAAGGTTGTTTTTTTAAAAATTTAAGTTCGTGTAGCGAAACCAAGCGAAAAAGTGCAGTGGAATCAATTATGAACCGAGAGCACTTTATTGCTGTTTTGTAGATTGTTTGGGTTTTTTTTTAAATATGTGTATTTGCTGATTTGTAGTCATTCAGGAAGGTTAATATCGATCAAAAGGTAGAAAAAACGGTGATTAGTGAACAGGAAAGGACGTAAAACTTTTGAAAACACATTTTTTTGATAGAAACGAAGTAAAGGGGGTTGTTCAATTGGGATGGGTCGATGTTGACAGCCTGTTGCGGCCATGTTGATTTGGTGGTGGCTGTCAAATCTGCTGTTAATTATTCAGTCACTTATGCAAGTTACATGATTGAGCGAACAAATGATAAGACATTTTGTTTTTTTAAGTGAGTACTTGTCAATGCAAGTGTGTAGTTTTTACGGCAGAAGCGGTGGCGCTGCCATTCAAAGTCGACTCTCCAACGTTTGGCGGCCAAATTCGAGAAAACCGTGTCGGTAAATAATCATCAGCCAACACTTATTCGTCAAAGCAACGCCAAATCGGCCGAGAACATTGCCGCGGTCCGTGGAAATGGAATGTAAACCTGTGGCTGTCAATTCATCGCCGTGCACAAGAAGCTGGCCTTCCGCAAACTTCTACTTGATGAATTTTTATGTCGGGACTAGGACCTAATCGCGTTCAAGATCCGGGATGGAGATCAATGATTAAAAGAGATGTATATATTTATTTCGTAAGTCTTTTCCCCCAAAAACCTTGTTGTTTACATTTTTTTTTTGTAATTTCAATCCCTGTTTGTAAATAAGTGTAACTTAAAAAAACATGTTGCTAATGGCCGGCCATCACCATTCCTTTTGCTTTTATGAGTATCGCGCTGTTAAATTGTTTTGTGTTTCGCATTGAACTTGTTTGGTTTTTGTTAAGGCTTCGATTAAAATAAAAAAAATGGTGAAATACACATTTCGGAATAGCGAATTGTTGCATTAGAGTCCAATTCATGAACGCGCATATATACTAGAAGAGAAATGAGCATAATGTGCGTGACTGCATGAAATTTTCGGGAAAACAGCTTGTTTTCAACCACTGAAAAGTTATAAAGGTATCTCAGTATTCCATTATCTTTGATCCAGGAGCTCAAAGGTAATGGTCACATCCTAGTTGTCTTAAGTCGACTAGATTGGTCTGAATAAGCTGTAACCTGAACGCCAAAACTAGATTCGTCGGAAACGTCACTTTTTCTACATCAGTTACATATAAGAACTGTCAACTTGGTACTCAGTCACAAAGTTCTTGACTAGATTCGTCGGCTACCCCTCCATAAACGTCAACTGAATCAGCTTCTCATATGACCGAGTTCAGCCAATCAAAACCGGCATACATCTGTTATGACAGCTGACAGACTTACTAAACAAGATACTTGAACGTCCCCAATATAAACAAAGTCGCTTGTTAGCGGACTGGAATTCGGAGCGTTTGGAAAAGAACTCGAATTTGTTCCAAAAAATCAAATCTTTTGGCGGTCTGCATTTATGGATCATTGGCTGTGTTAACAATCAAAATTGCCGTATATGGGACGACGACACACACGAGGCTCACCAGGGGTTAACGCATCCACAAAAACTTACTCTTTGGTGGGCTGGCGGCGTCATTGGTACGTACTTTTTTGAAAATGACATTGTTGACGCCATCACCATGCTCGATCGATCCCAACCGATTTCTTTTGGCTCAAATTGAACGATATGAAGCTGGACGACATGCGGTTATAGATAATTGCCACACAGCAGACGTCATGATGGACATTCTGCATGAACGATTTAGGGGTATGGTTATCTCTGGCAGAATTGATTTAAATTGGCCACCAAGATCCGTGCGATTTGACTTTTTCTTGTATGGGGTTTCCTAAAGTCGCAGGTCTATACCAATCGACTGATGCCCTTAAAGCCAACATAACCAATAACACCGACAGAGAGTCTTAAAAATAGCACCACTCGGATCCGTGCCATATTATAAGAAGCCTTGGAGAAAGATTTTGTATTCCATAGGTATATAATGGCCTACATGGCCTTTTAAACAGAAGAATTTCATTAATACCTCACACACAGCTTGTTTGTTCAATTTCAACATCGACCAGTCCGTCCGAATTCCTTCATAAAGCAACATATCAGCAACTGGGTTTTAATTCAATTACTTCTTCGGTCAGTGGCATACCTTTCCCTTTAAAAAAGTTTACATTTCATTAGAAAGAACCAAAGGTACCTACTGGATGAATTTATACTCACGTCGAATACTTGGAAGGAACAGCCTTCTGTGGTCGCATAAACCAATCATTCCTGATGGGAAATCAATTCGCTGTATTTATTCGTACAAGTCACAAAAATTTATAAATAAAATTTGCACTGTGATTTGAAATAGACTGCCCTCAGGCCTCAGCCTTTGCAGCGACAAAGTAATGAGAAATTTTTTCTTGCTGACCACACATTGAATCACAACCATAGGTGCATGTCATTTGCAAGATTAGACGACCGACGCGACGTCTGCCTCTTGTCTGGCACAGAAACCCCTGAGATTTTCATTAAAAAGATTTTCCAAATTTAAGATGAAACGATCAAAAAATCCAACAAATGTCGCATAGAAATCGATACACATGAGGGAGGGACATCAAATGTCTAACAAAACTCACTTAGAAAGATTAAAGAAGAGGTAACTAAACGGTTTTAAGAGATGCGTCACTAGAAGGTGAATATGTGATGTGAAGGTTTTTTTTTTCTCCAAAATTTAGTTTTGCAGGACCCTCGTTAAAAAAATGAATAAATCTTTTAGTGGACATTTGGTATGGACACACACGGTCGTATGTTCTGGGAACTCTATAAGAAACTCCACACCTAACCTCAGAAGGTGAGAGTTGGGTTTTAGCTGGTGGAAGGTCCCATTACCTACGGCAAATTTTTATCCATTTCTTGGCAGTTTAAAGAAAGGTAGCAGCTATCAATACCCTGCATACAGAGGGGATTGTTTGAAACAATGCCATGCATGAATGCCATTTTTGGACCAACAACTACGGCACCTAGTTCCTCGACCAAACTGAGTGTGGTTTCCGAAGCATTATTTAAGGCAACTGATGTTGCATCATTTAAAGAGCCTTAAAGTGAAAGGTCTCTACAACAGAAAGTTCCTCACACATTACTCTCTGTTAGGGGCTTCATATTGACCTATTACAATATAAAATAGTGAGGTTTGAAATGGCTTTAGCTACATAGCACTTAAGGTGGCGGAGAGTCAACGGCCCATGGCCTTTAAAATTTATACATTTATATACTGCTTAAGAAATTTCCGTTTTACTAAAAAATAACTTTTCGAGTTTCAATTTAGAGTTCTACGCAATTTTGCATTTTGTCGCATGATTTGATGATTTTGGACGATGTAAAGTTGGAAAATTCGTTGTGAACTTCGAAAATTTCGGATAATTCTGAAGTCGTTCTGATAAAAGACGTTTTGGGTGGAGAAGTTAACGAGATAAACAATAGATGGCGCTGTGCTGCGATCAATGCCACTGCCCGATAGATGGCGTTATACGTTGACTTAGGTTGTACGCAATTTGACCGGCGTCCTTTTCGCACTGTCGTTTTCTATTGAGGGAATTTTGTTATTTTTCTTGCTGCAATTTATTCGAGTTTTGCGTATTGTAACACTGATTCCGGATATAGTCGTATATCGCGCATCACTTCCGCAAACGGTACAAGCATTACGACCAATTGAAATTTAATGCGATATTTATCGATTCGATAATTTTTTTAAAAAAAAAGTTTGCGTGCAAAAAGTAAGTTTATACGAGTTCGGGCTGCACAATCACCACCTCAAATTCGGCAAAATGTTAATAGAAGAAGGCCAGTCGTAAATGTAGACTTGAATCCGGTTAAAACGTTTAATTTTTTAAAAACTGATTTTAATGGTTTGAATGATTACCTTCGTAGCATAGATTAGAACAGTAATCTGAGACATTTGTCCCTTAAGGAAACATATAATTATTTCAAGTCTGTATTATTTAACGGATTTAACACTTATGTCCCATGTAGGTCGAAGAAGAATTTATCTAAGCCTCCATGGTACAATAGAAGGCTCTCTCACCTTAAGAACCTTAAAAACAAGGCTCACAAAAATTTCAAAATTTCCAATAGCTCTGTGGATTATGTTCATTTTGGCAAACTGCGTAAGGACTTTCTTGCCTTAAGCAAATTTCTACAGGCAAATTACGTAATTCAAATTGAAAATCAAATTAGAACTGACTCTAAACGCTTCTGGACTTTCATAAATAGCAAAAGAAAATCGAGTGGTCTGCCGAAATCCATGCTTTATAAAAGCATTGAATCTAGAGATGTTAATACGACACTAGATTTTTTTGCTAAATTCTTTCAATCTGTGTATAAAAAGCCAGATACACCTAGTTTTGTACCAACTACCGAATGCAGAACTGATATCGGCCTCATCCAACTTAGTCCTCAGGATATTTTATTGGCTATTGATAATCTTAAGCCCAATTCAATTCCAGGCCCCGATGGTATTCCTGCAATTATTTTTAAAAAGTGTTCCCAAGCTATTTCCTATCCCCTCCATCATATTTTTAACATGTCTCTGTCCTCCGGTATTTTTCTTGATGAATGGAAGTCGTCTTTTCTTATTCCAATTTTTAAATCTGGATCCAAGAACGATATTGAAAATTACAGAGGAATTTGCAAATTATCAGCTTTGCCTAAGCTTTTCGAAAATATGGTTAAATCAAAAATTTAATTTTCAGTTAAGGAATTTTTTTGTAATACACAGCATGGCTTCGTCACTGGCAGGTCCACTGCCACTAATTTAGCTTGCTTGTCTCATTATACCATCAATGCTATCGAAGATGGTTATCAAGTCGACTGTGTTTACACTGACTTCAGTAAAGCATTTGGCTACGTCAATCATCTAATTTTGCTTAGAAAACTTGAAAGTTTTGGATTTCACTCAGCTATGCTTGATTGGATTAGATCTTATTTGATTGGCAGGATTCAAAGAGTCAAAATTGATAATTACTTTTCTCGATCGTTTGAGTGCAGCTCGGGAGTACCACAAGGTAGTCATTTGGGTCCGCTCCTGTTTATAATTTTTATAAATGACATATCATGTGTAATAAAATATTGCCATTGCTTGATGTATGCAGATAACTTAAAGTTGTTTCTTAAAATCAAAACTCCACTTGACTGCGAGTTTTTACAATATGATCTAAGAAACTTATCTGTCTGGTGCATCAAAAATTATCTACACTTGAATATTAAAAAATGCTGTATAATATCGTTCTACAGAAGTTCTTATCATTTAGAGTTTCAGTAAGAAATCGACACTATTGGATTAAACAGAGTCGATGAGGTGAAAGATCTTGGCATTATTATTGATTCCAGGTTCACCTTTGCATCTCATATTGACCACGTTATTGCCAAAGCAAATAAGCTTTGTGGTTTTATAAAACGTAATGGCAGCGAATTTTCGGATCCTCATACCCTTATTTCGCTTTTTATTGCGTTGGTTAGATCTCTGCTTGAATATGCTGATGTTATATGGACCCCATTCTATAAAATTCACTCAGATCGCCTTGAAAAAATCCAGAGGCGTTTTACAAAATACATTTTCAGGAAAATGAGCTGGGATTTTGAAATTTCTTACCGGACTCGATGCCTATTGTTGGGCATATCAACTTTATGTTCTAGAAGAAAAGCCCATGACATTATGCTAATAAGGGATTTATTATGCTATCACATTAAATGTCCATATCTTTTAGCCCTAGTGCCAATCTATGCCCCAACCAGACCTTTAAGGAAAAGAAACCTTCTTCTTCGACCTGTTCATAGAACTAATTATGGCCATAATGAGCCCATGTCCAAAGCTATTGTTTCATTCAATGATGTTTATATTTTTGTAGATCTATATTATTCACGCGATCGCTTCAAAAGTGTTATTCTTAATTTGGCAACATTATCTTAGTATTAAGTACATTGTTTTTATATAATTGTTATACTTTTATTGTAATCTGTATAGCTTAGCTAGTAGATGATATCAAATAAATAAATAAATAAATAAATCGCGCTGCTTTCAAATACGATTACGCAATCGCCTACAACGAACTTCTCTGCGTTGATATCAGCTCTTTGTTGGTCGTATGTCACTGGCCTACTCTGTATCTCGTTCAGAAAGTAAATGTTTTTTAAAAACGAACCTTTTTCTACTCTGTGTTTCGAAATAGAATGAAATGTACTTATGTCGCATTAAGCATTTCTAATATATTACAACGTACCTCCTTAGAAGCGGAAGGTGAAAGCTATATCGAATGGGACAAATTAGAGAGTAGGGCCCCACCATTGCAATGTATTGAAGTTTCAATCGAAAACCCCCGGCTTATGCTGCGCTGGTGGCAAGGTGAAATTGACCGTTTTGACTCATCCGCCAGAGCAATTGCATTCGTTTCTCTATATAGAAATAAAATGGCGGCTTATTATTATCAAAACAAAACAAACAATTCTTCTCTTGAGTTTATCGCCGCGTCCACTTTCCACTAGCGCTTTATAAAAATGTTTCTCAAAAACTACAGTAGTTGGCACCCCTGTACAAGTATTTGTCAAAATAGTCTATGACTGCCAAAAATAATGATTAAATAATAGCTACAAAAATTGGACAGTTTGGTAAGTTAATATTTAAATAAAAGAAATAAATATAGTAGATATATATACAAATTTTCATTAATTAAAAAAAAATAATACTAAAATATAATCAATTTATTAATTTAGTTTTTGTATTTAACAATTTAATTTAAAACTTTTAAAGAACATAGCTACAACGAATTAATTGCAATTTTAAAAATGTATTTCAAAAAATTTTATACTAGGTATAGTTGTTGACACCGTCAAAAGTACAGTTGTCCTCAGTGCCAACGCAGCAATTGTAGTCGCATATGAATATGTTATTGGCGTACACTTTCCATAAATTAATCTATTGCTATTCTTTGATAGAAAGTCACGGCACTAATCAATGGGCACTGGCCAATTGGAGATCATGCTGCCAAACTTGGGATCCCTCACAACCCTCATTGCCGCAGTTGCGGAAACACAAATGAGAAAGAAACTCTCTCCCATTTCCTCTGCAAATGTCCGGCACTAGCAAGAGCCAGATTGCGGACACTGAACCAACCCTTTTCAACGACCTCAGCAACTTTTCGGGTAAAGGAATATTAGATATAATCCGTTTCCTCAACTCCACAGGTTGGATATGAGCTTAGAATGCATCATCTTAACAACCATCACAAACTAGGTCACACGAGTCGTGGAAGCAAAAAGGCACATCATAGTGCTACTTGGGTTTCAAGGCTGAACTGCCACTTCTACCTACCTACCTATTCTTTGATACAGTTGTTGGCACCCCTGTTATTTAATATAGATGCTAGCAGATAATTTTAATGTTTAAAGTTAAATTAATAAAATTTTATATGTATCTATTTGAAAAAAGTGAAAGTTATTAAACATATTTTAAAAACTTCAGAAAAAAAATCGATACTAACAAAATTGGAAGTTCTTGTTAAAATTCAGAAAACACAAAAAAAACACACAAATTCATTGCACGACTGGGTCAAATCTATCTTTCTCGTTCATCAAAATTTGTTGGTGCAAATGAATTGGGAGTTGCCTGATTGTTGAAATTTCAAGTTCATGAATTTATTTTTAGGGTGCATATTCAATATGATTAAAAAAATAAGTTGATAATATAGTTCAGAATGGGATGTTTCCAAAAGTCAACGATATTAAGAGCTATGAAAATCTTCAAGCTTCTAAGATCACAAGGAATTGGTTTGCTAGACCGAGAATATCAACATAGTCTACATGAACTTTAGATCGATCCCTGATCATAGTCAGAATGAAACGCCAATCCAACCGAGTGAAGAGCCACCCTTCGTAAATATAAATAGATATCAAACGCATGTATTCCTCGAGACCCAGGTCAGGTCTTCTTCGGACTTGTGCACAAAGTCCAGACTTTCAAGAAATATTTTCAAAAAATACAAAATATTTCCACTCGAACGTCAATACCCAAAATCACTCAACGTCGCAGCCGATAAACACCTATTCCTATTCCTATAACGTCAAAAAATGCATCGTAAAACCGCTCGTCCAAAAATATCTACCACCAAAGTACATCTATTCGATTTTTGAGGGAAAATATTTCAGGTGCTCTTCAGGCATTTAAATTTTCCGAACAGCAACCAATCTTTCAATGAACTTGCACGAATACAATTTACGATGCTCTCACGTGGAGCTTCTGGTTTTTATTGATTTATATTGTTTACATTGTGGCATGTTGGTTTATTGTTTCGCTTTTGGAAAAGAACGAGTAACAATATGATAAAGACGGTGTTTATGCCAAAGCATCTGTGTTGAGTACGTATTTCTATTTCTGGGTGAATATTTTTTAAAATTGACTGTACTTTTCATAAAAATGACACACATACCTAATAAGCTTGCTGCTTTGAACCGTTCTCAAAGCGGACGCCGTTTTCAAAACGGGGGCTAGGGAGCCTCAATGCTAAGGATGACTGTTGGGGGTAGGCAATGCTTGTTGAGTTTTGTAACTCTTGGGCAGACATACGTAAAGACTTGGACTGCTATACTCTGACTTTTGCAGAAGCTCTAGCGATCAGAAGTGGGACGAGTTCGTCACACAATTTCTCTGCGGCTGACATGCCGTATCCACCTTAAGGAAGGCTGAACTAGGAAACTACATCCCCAATGATCTTATTGATCGTGAATTAGAGGAACCCCTGAACACCAGTGGTATGCATAATGGGCCGACTAACGGCCTAGGGGCTTCTTCCACCGATATCCACTTTAACAAACATAAACCTCATCAGCTTTTTGTAGGTGGAATCTTGTTTTTATCCAAGACCTTTCACAAAATAAACTGGTTCTAATGGTCGAACACAGACTCGAATCGACCACCATAACGATGAATGCAGAAATAATGGTCATCACCTACCACTTGCAACGATTTAGCTTGTTATCCATTGACCTTCAGAGAGTCGAAAGTACATACCACAGTAAGTTAACCAAAATTTAATGGAACCGCTCTTACTCTAATGACAAAGCTTCAACCACAGATGTGGGACTGGGTAAACAGGGTTTCTATGGAAGGTGGATCTTAAAAGCAACACCTGAGGTCGCTGGATATCTCAATACTTACTTACTTTGGCGGTTCTCTACAATTTAAGATAAACCGAGGCCTCAACTCTGTTTCTATTTTTAAACTGATGGTTGAAATGATCTTCTAATTCTGTAGTTAAGACGCTGTCGTACTGCGTTGTTCCTCCAGGTTAGACTAAAAGACTCGTCGATGAGCAGGCACATTTTTGTGTACAAGCGGTCTGCATCCTGGACTAGGTCCAGGTAGACAGCAACGGCTTGCACGACGCATATCACAAGACAGCTGACGCAAAATATCTCAAACTGGAGACCCCAAAAAAGTAAAATCAAAAATGAAACTGAAAATGGTTATACAGAGCAACTCGTAAGATTGTCTACCCCTCTGGCAGACTTTATAGGAGGTTCAGATTGGATAATTTGGCAGAGAGCGTGAAAGACGCTATTTTCTACTTCATTAGGCGGTTTGGAAGGAACCCAGTGCCACGACCAAACTGAGACGCTTCAAGACGTGGAAATCAAAAGTAGGTGAGGAAAATCATTGAGGAGTTATAGGTCGGGAACGTATGAAACCCTATGCAAGACTTGTAACCTATTCAGATTGTAAGATTGCAAGATTGGTATCAGTAGATGACAGGAAAAAGGTATAGAGGAACTCTTTAGCATACAAAGACAAATCGTCAGCGCAGATCTTGCTTTTAAGTTCAACTACTCCGTTACGAGGGCTTATTCGGAAGCGGGGTCCTATACTTCTAAGAAGTTAGAAGGCTGCTATACTGGACGGCATACCTTCCGAGTTACTTAATTTTATTTCTTCTTCTTTGGGCTGTTGGGAGGAACAAAATCGTTCCAAGAGAATAGAAAGATGAAGTTTTTGTCAAGTTGCCGAAGGAAGGCAATCTTAAGAAATAGATGGCGTTGTATCACCGTTTTTTTCGCCCTTATGGTGGCCATCTTTCAGTAGGGGATTA
Source organism: Cheilosia impressa (assembly GCA_948293265.1). Taxonomy (NCBI): domain Eukaryota; kingdom Metazoa; phylum Arthropoda; class Insecta; order Diptera; family Syrphidae; genus Cheilosia; species Cheilosia impressa. The sequence goes on from OX411882.1 coordinate 7,418,129, forward strand.
AGTATAGGATATGGTCTACTCTGAAGCTGAAGGTGTCTACATGGGTCGATTCTATTAATACCTTGCGGTTGACTCCAAAATTCTCCTAAATCTTCTTCTAATGTCTTCAGAGTATCTATAATAATTAAGCCTCTACCTCAGCCATCACAAAAGTATAACAAATGGTTGTGAGAAATTAGTCCTTGAGTCTTAATGCTCAGGCAGTCAAGTAAAGACCTACCTGCCCAACAGTCGCCATAGAGTATAGCGAGTTCTGCCTTTGTCCAAAACCCCAAAATCTGGACTGAACACGATTGGAAACGAGTGCTTTTTCCTTACGAGTCCAGATTTCACCGGAAGCCAGGAGAGAGGCAAGCAAAAGTGTCATGAGGGATATTTTAGATGAGACCGTTATTTGACATTTGCCAAGTTTTTCCTAACATTTAATTTTTATATAGAATAACGCTTGTCCTACACTGAGGACAGAATTTTTGAGTATCCTCGAGTGGCCCTTTCGATGACTCTAGACGCCTAGACTGACCGGCCCAGAGCCCACTTTCTTTGTTCCGGATTCCATTGATCTGAGATGTCCGAGGAGTTTAAGAAGACAAATTTGAGCCTTGTGTTGCTTTGAACTTTTCATACTTATGTGGGTGACGTTGCCATTTTGAATATTGCTCTTACACACATTACAATACTCGTATCACCGGAACTTTCTAATTACAGACGTAGCTTCTATCTAAAATAATATATACCGAGGTAGGGGGCGTTATCTCTTCACAATTGGGCATTTTAACATTGACAAGCCTGCCGGATTATAGTAGCAGTGCCTTTTAAGCGGAAGTCCTTGAAGTGAAAAGGAGCAGCCCGTGAGTCTTTAGTAAGCCTTAAGTAAGTAGGTATGTTCCGGAGATAATATCGAAGCTTTTGAGGTGCTCAGGGTTCTTGGATCACAGCACAAGGTATTGCTCTGGTCCCTGGACATCAAGGCATTCCAGGCACTGAGACAGCTAACTAAGCAGCAAAAGGTTTTAAAACAGACGTATCCTTTGTGTATACTTTCCTCGGATCAACCCTCTTAATCTTAATCAGGACCAAAGTACATAAGTACCATATATTTTCGCAAAGTCGCAGTTAAATTTAAGTAGAAGAGAATAATACTGTATACCCTCGATAGCCCTTTTACATCGAAAGCCTGAAGAACAATAAGTATCTACAGTGAGCGCATTTTTAAATAGGTTCCCCTGCGTGGAGCCTCCTCTTTGAACAAATACAGCATACAGCACATGTGCCCAGTCGTTTGTTGTTACGCAAGGCATGGCAACACAAAAGGATACGAAGCAACAAGTACATTAAATTTCCCTCAAATGAGATTTTCCTCTATACGGACTTTTTTTCACCCAACAATGCAAACCGTTCTAAGAAATATGTATGAATATCCTTTAGCAGAGCTTCTTGGCAATAAGAATTCCTTGACGGTGTCAACTAAAACGTGACAGGCTATGAGAAGGTGTATGCGAGACATGTGACGGCGCTTTTGGTCCTCAGCAATTGCATATAGCGTAATAATATACGACTTTGAAGCAATTCGTATCGATCCGATCCGAATGCGGATTCAATTTCCACCTACGACTGTCGTCGCTTCTATTTATTGACTGCAATCTGGCATCGAAAACGTGTTGCATTCATCTTTCCATGGGAAATGAAGGAAACCTTAGACTATGTTAATTTAAAAGCACAAGTAGGTAACTTACCTACAACTGCAGAGGCTGTGACGGTACACGTTGCAATGTTTGGAGTGGGGAACGTGAAACCTTTCTTCTTTTTAGGGTCAACTTTCATAGGGCCGTGTTTGATTATTGCGACATTCCGTAAAGAACTTCATGTCGAGTAAGACTTCTTAAAGTTTTAAGCAATGGAATACATTGGTTGACCATGTTACCTAACTGGCAGGTCTCTGGGTATTTTCGCAATGACTTTTTGAGTATACCACTCTTGCAAAGAGTCAGAAAATTACGGCTTTGCAAAGCAATATGAGGTGATTTTGAAAAAATTGTTCGTACTCTTTTAATATAAGCTGAGGAAGTAACGAACGGCGAGTGTCTTCGCAATCCTTTTGTGGAAACATAGAAAACGCCTTAGAGGTCTCGAGCAGCAAGAGCAGTAGATCTACTGCACTTTTCGCAAAAACTAAATCTGCTGCCACTTAATCCAATCTACTGCACTTTTCTTTATTTGATAAACCTTCTCTTGGACAGCTGTACCGTCATGCATACAAAAACCATGCATAAAAATAACTATTGTAAAAAAAGAAAGAAGCCTTGTACTGCGGAAAGATCCAATCTACTGCATTTTTTTCCATGATCTACTGCGCTCCTCTTTTTTTTGAAGCGGTAACGCTGGTCTCGAGGCTCCGTAAAAGGCTTTTATTCCGCTAGGTGCCTATTACGAGACTATTTCAAATATATTTTCAAGAAGGGTTATCTATTTTCTTTATTCAGCTGCAAATAAGAATTCAGAAACCAAGTTCAACAAAATTAGTTTTAAGATATCATAAATGTCAGCCCGTTGTGCTACATTGCGATAGGTTTCGATTCGCTGAAAAATTCCTCGTACGATACCTTGCGCTCATATATTAGGTTCGCCTTTTTAACGCGTCTTTTGTCGCGTTTTTCTAAAATTTTTGGATGAGTTTTTCCATTAATTTTTGAACGTATTTTTTATTCAATTTTTCTTAGGTTTTTGGATGCATTTTCTCGCGATCTTTCATGCGTTTGTTGACGCGTTTTTTGAAACGTTTTTCTCAAATATTCAAATCGTTTTTTCTCGAATTTAAAGCGTTTTTTCTCAAATTTTTTGACACGTTTTTCGGCTTGTTTTCCTCGTCTTTTCCTTGCGTTTTTGATCAGTTTCTTTCTCGGTTTTTTTACACGTTTTTCTTTAAAGTTTTTGCTTTTTAATATTTTTCAAGCCTTCTTTAATTATTTGAAGAGTTTTGTATGACAGAATTGTGAAAAACAGAATTTTGGAAATATGTACATATTAAAATAATTTTAACTCTAGCAGAAATTTTACCCCAACCCTATGACAGAACTTGTCTTTTGATTGTTCTATCTAGATGGACCACATGGACAAGAAATCCGTTCCTACCCAAGCAGGGAAATATGTTAACAAGAAAATTTTCTACGGAGTGCTGCCAATACGTATCGAAGTTTTTTTGCCTAAGCCCGAAAAAAAATTATGACTTTTGATGAAAAAGATAGAAATTCCATATATGGACATCACTGCTTTTGACACACATATTCAAGCATAGTAGGTGAAACAATATAAACCATAGGCCATAGATTTACTTAATATGGACTGCCAGTGAAATGTCTTTTTCACAATGCTTCTGCGCGAAAATATGTTCAAAAAACAGCACAAGAATCTGTAAAGCAGTAGCTCTACAGCGGATTAGCAAAGAAGCACATGCCGCCGTCAAGCTTAAATTTCCATAATAACGTAAACAAAAAAGCGAAATTTTTTCAAAAAAAAGTTCGTTTCCATAGAATAATGCAAACAAAAGAGCGACATCTTGTCCAAAGAGATTCATTTCCGAAGTCACGTGTAAACAAAAGAGCGTCATCTATTGAAAAGAAGCAAAGCTATAAAGAGTGATTTGAAATTAATTTTGTAATATTTTATTATTTTAATAAAAACAAAACGAAATAATAATTTCCTTACTTATTGACCCATAAACTAAAATAAAAAAACCTACAGGTATCTTTCAAGTAGGTATCGTTCAATCGTACTAATACTTATATCGCGGGAGGAAAATCTTCGGAAGAATTTTAATTATTAGTGCTGTAGTCAATCGACGTAGGTATTTCGTTTTGACTTCATCAGACTGAATGTGCTTCCTTGTCCTTAAAACCATTTTATACATCATGAGGTGCGAGATGCGACTCAGAGACAATACTAGAGACCACCAACTTCGGCCAATTTCCCGTTACTTGCCTACAAGCTATATTTTTATGGGGTGGCAAATGGAAAATCTATTATTATGTAGAAAATCGTATTGACAAAAGGTCACGTACCTAACTTCAAAAATTCCGGCTCACCCACGCGCTCACACTTCCATTGAAAGAGTACCTACATTTGCTTAAAATATTCACAATGTACCTACATTGGTTGAGGGGAAAAAAAACACTCTGAGCAAAGTTTCTTCATTTAAGAAAAATTTACACAAGTAATCGAAGTTAAAGATATCCAAAGCAGAAAATACGCACCCATGATTGTCGTAATATGTTTCTAGAAGGTATATAAAACATCTCCTTTAGATATAGGTAGTTTTATTAAACATACAAATCAAATTGTTTGCCTTTAAAAATAACTACCCAATGGCATTCAGTAATGCTAAAATGTGGTAGTTATGTTAAGTCCACTAGATTGGTCTGGATAAGATATTACCTGACCCCAAAAACTAGAACAGTGATACATCTAAAGTCAGACAGCTGTCAGACTTACTAAACTAGATACTTGAACGTCCCCATTGATATAACACCGATAGGAAATCGGAATGGTGAATTTTAAAAAAAAATTGAGCGGCAAGAGGATTGGGAGTTGGGGGTCTCAGTATGGTTTGTCTTTGAGATGTGACTAGTTTCTTATTATTTTTCTTTCTAATGATGTAGCTAGTCTTAAGATCGAGTACATCCATTGACTTTTTAGTGAATACAGCCGTCACTTCACTTTTGGAGTAGTTAGTTGTAGTTAACGGGCTCCCGACCCGTGAAGAGTCTCTGCCTGAGACACTGCAGCCTTCCATCCTCTGCGATCCCGGGCACGCTGCTTCCAGTTATCCAGACCAAGCGCTCTGGCATCCGCGATGGCTTGGTCTTTGAAACGGAGGTTCGGTCTTCCTTGTCGTCTCGAACCTGGCGGCTGGGATTCGAAGATCCTCTTAGCTGGAGCATTATTGTCCATTCGCTCGATGTGGCCGAGCCGATGTAGTCGACGTATTTTGGCCTCTTGGACTACATCCACATCTTGGTACAGCTCATAGAGTTCGCGGTTGTATCTTCTCCTCCATTGGCCCTCCTCGCACACAGGACCAAAAATCCGCCGAAGAATTTTCTTTCGAAGGAGCCCAGTATCAGCTCTCCCTTCCTGCTTATCGTCCAGCACTCGGCGCCATAAAGCAGGACTAACAGGATAAGGGTTCTGTAAAGCATACATTTTGTCCTTCGAGTTAGGAGTTTTGAACCCAATTGCTTTGCCAAACCGAATTAGCAGCGGTTTCCTAGGGTAATTTTTCGCCGGATCTCCACTAGGATGTCATTTGTGGAGTTCATGTTTACTCCGAGGTAGATAAACTCCTTAACTACCTCGAAATTGTTGCTATCAATAGTGACGTTCTGTCCTAGGCGGTGGACAGATGCTTGTTTGTTTGTTGATAGCATGTACTTAGTCTTGTCCTCATTTACTACAAGACCAACGAATTTCGCCTGTTCTTCAATCGCCGTAAAAGCCTCTATCACGGCACGCTGGGAGCGACCGATGATGTCAATATCGTCTGCAAACCCCAGTAGCTGGACGGATTTGTTGAAGATAGTGCCTTCCGTGTTGACACCTGCCCTGCGCACTATCTGCTCTAGCACGAGATTGAAGAAGTCACATGATAATGCGTCTCCTTGCCGAAATCCGGTGCATGTTTCGAATAGCTCGGAGGAACTACTTCCAAATTGCACGTTGCAGCGTGTGTTCTCCAGCGTCACGCTACATAGCTGGATCAGTTTTGCCGGGATCCCGAATTCGGCCATCGCCACATAAAGCTCCTGACGATGAATGCTATCATATGCGGCTTTGAAGTCGATGAATAGGTGGTGAGTCTCGACTTGAAATTCATTGGTCTTTTCCAGGATTTGCCTCAGTGTGAAAATTTGGTCTATAGTCGATCTGCCGGGCCGGAAGCCACACTGGTACGTGCCGATTAGTGTGTTGCAGAACGGTTTGAGACGTTCACACAGTACGTTGGATAGGATCTTGTATGCGACATTAAGCAGGGATATGCCTCGATAGTTCTTGCAAGACATAGGATCGCCTTTTTTGTAGATGGGGCATATGGAGCTGATAGTCCAGTCATCGGGCATACTTTCCTCCACCCATACTTGGTTGATGATTTGGTGCATGCGCCCTACCAAAACATCACCACCGTATTTGAAGAGCTCCGCTGGTAAACCATCAGAGCCGGCGGCCTTGTTGTTCTTTAGCTTTTTTATTGCTAAGCCAACTTCTTCTATACTGGGCGGTGGAACTGGATCTTCATTGACTGGACGTGGGTTCTCTTCTTGCCCTATCACTCTCTCTACATGATGCCCATTTAGCAGCTGCTGGAAGTGCTGCTTAAAAACATCTACTATTCCCTGCGCTTCGGTGACTAGGTTTCCATCACTGTTTCGAAGAGCCTGCGTTCCGGTCTTGAAGCCAGCAGCCAGTTGCTTGGCTTTCTTGTAGAACTTCCGGATGTTGCTTCGATCGCGGGACTCTTCGATCTCCTTGAGCTGGGAGACTGCGTAGGCCCTCTTCTTTCTACGCAGGATTTTCTTCTCCTCCCTCCTCCTGGCTCGATACTCTTCCCTCGCTGCCCTTGTTTTGCGCTGCAGCGCCTTCATATGTGCATCTTCTGTCACCTTTTTCCTGCGTACGCATTCATCATCATACCACGGGCTCTTTCTCTGGGGTGGCTGGTACCCTAAGGTGGTTTCGGCTACCTCTTTGATGATGTCGCGATACTGGGACCACTGGGTGTTGGCATTTGTGGTAGGTGAATGCACTGCGGCGAGTTTCTCACTCAGGCGCTCTTTGTAGACTCTGGCTACTCCAGGTGTGCTAAGGCGTCCAACGTTGAATTTCTTCTTCTGGGCGGAACGCAGCTTCTTCTCGTTGGATAGTCGAGCTCTGAACTTAGCCGCAACAAGAAAATGGTCAGAGTCGACGTTTGCCCCTCGGAATGTGTGCACGTTGAGGATGTTGGATGCGTGCCTCGCGTCGATTAGCACATGGTCGATTTGGTTGGCGGTTCGACCGTCTGGAGAGCGCCAGGTTGCTGTGTGGATCCTTAGCCTTGGAAACCTAGTGCTACTTATCACCGTATTACGAGCTGCCGCGAAGTCAGTTAGTCGGTAACCGTTGTCTGTGGTCGTATCGTGGATTCTGTGTTTACCAACTAGCCCGCCAAAGATGTTTTTCTTTCCGATTTTAGCATTGAAGTCCCCGAGCACAACTTTGACATCGTACTCCGGACAGGCTCCGTAGGCTCCATCCAGGAGGTCATAAAACTCCTCCTTGATAGGGTCTTCAGCCTCGTCGGTAGGGGCGTGTGCACATATTAGGCTTATGTTTTGGAAGTAGCTCTGATGCGGATCACAGCTAGGCGATCACTTATCGGCTTAAAGTCAATGACTTTTATCCTAAGCCGATTTCCCACGACGAATCCGCATCCTAATACATGCAATCTTTTATGGCAGCTGTAATAAATATCGCAATTTTTCCTTTTCATCATACCTGATCCTATCCATCGTATCTCCTGGATGGCGGTATAATCTGCCTTGTACCGCGTGAGAACAGACTCAAGTTTTTGAGCAGCACCTGGGGTGTACAGCGTTCGCACGTTCCAGGTACATACTCTTAAATCGTTGTCCGTTGACGTTCCGGGTCTAGTTGCCGTTTGAGGGAAATTGTTATCCGAGGCTCCTCGTGTCTCTCTCAAAACTATTCTTTTTTTTACATGGTCGGGAAGTTACCCCGACGGCACAACCCCCAACCTGGAGGGCCAGGCCCTTGACCCTAGGACAGCAGGCCGGTTACTCCGGTGCCAGTAACCCACTTTGGGATGTGAGCGCTGCCGTTGGCCCCTTAAGGGTTCATCCGCCACCAACTCTTCTCCAACACCCTGGCTCGGTATTGGAAATCCCTATAGACCTGGTATCCGAATATATCAGAGCAGCTCTGTAGGGATTACACTAAATAGTTGGGCCTGACTGGAACTGTAGACGCCACCGTTGGCTCCATCTAGGGAACTCCTCCGCTGCCGTCTGGTACCAGAGGAGGTGTCTTAGTGAGAAAACAACACTCCTCCCCCCTCTCTCGTCTGCTACTACCAACGACCTTCCAAAGGGGTTGGTTACCCAATCTCCAGTCGAGGTACTAGGCACCCACCAGTCACCACGTGGAGGTGAGAGTAGGAGTTGATAGTGAGAGGCTAGGTGAGAACGCTTGTGTTCTCATGACATCGCATCACTACCCTTCAACACCGGCCAACAAGGCATTGAAATTATTAAAATAATAAATAAATTTCAACAAGGCATTGAAATTATTAAAATTTACTACAAAAATGGTGAAAATCTTGCAGTCACAGTTCGCAAAACCAATGCATTTTTTGGTCGTCGTGAAGCACCTTGTCGGACCGCAGTACCGAAATTGGTGGAAAAATTCGAGCTGTTGGGACAAGTTAGTGATGTGAAGAATAAAACCCGTGCGCGTCGCTCAAGAACAACTGAGAATATTGCTCCTGTAGCCCAAAGTGTTGAAGAAAACCCAGGTTTGTCCATTCCTCATCGTTCTTTGGAATTGGGCATTCCACAAACATCATGACACCGTATTTTGCATAAAGACTTGGGTCTTAAGGCTTATAAAGTTCAGTTAACACAAGAACTCAAGCCGGCCGATCATCAATAACGCTGTGTTTTTTCTTTTAAGGGAAAAGTTTCCGGACCGTGTTATCTCTCGAAGAGGTGAACACAATTTAACACTTTGCGACTTCTTCCTTTGAGGCCACGTGAAAGATAAGGTCTACGCCAACAGCCCAGCGTCGATTCAAAACCTCAAAGATAAAATTCGTGAGGCTATCGAGGACATAGGGCAGCCACTTTGCGATTTGGTTGTGGAAAATTTCCTGTATGCGTGCTTGTGGTGGCCATTTGGCCGATGTTGTTTTTCATTATTAACGGCATACCTTCCTCTTTATTATAAAATGAACATCCGATCATTTATCTCAAAAAATTACATTTTTCTTTGAATATCAAAATAACACCCTTTATATCAAGTAGTAAAATCATCCCCAACGTGCCGTACATTCTGCCTCCAAAGTCAGTATACCTATAATCAACCATTTAAATTGAAAGTGACTTCCGTCATTGCATTTCCACGCGACTTCGTTCGAAATTTATCACAAAAATACGCCTCGGCAAAGTAATTAGAGTAATTTCTCATTAACTACTCGTTTGGCATTCATCTTCGAAGTGCATTACATTTCCCACTAGACTCGGCAACGTCGATCAAGACGGCCAGCAAAAAAAATTTCTTTGTATTTGCACTAAACGCACCCGCATTAGACGGGTAATCTCAAAGCAACCCCCACGGCAGAGTTCAAGTTCACATGCGGGCCGATGCAGAAATATGTACGAATCGAGCGGTATTTATATAAATTTGCACATAATTTTCACCTGCAGCCAGTGTTGCCAGATGAAAAATCCAAAAATCTTGTTTTCCGAAATAAAAAATTTTTTTTTAAGATTTTTTCAAAATAGAAAAAGAACAAAATATAAAATACAATTTTGAAGTACTTAAAATAAACTGTAATACATAATTTTTTCGACAAAATTGCAGTAGGTACCTAGCTATATAGGTATATCGTATACATATACATATGTAGGTATACCCAATAATGTATGTATTTATTTTTTTTTTAATTTTGGAAAATATTTGAATTAAAATGACTCAGAACTTCATTGCTTATATTAGAATCATAGCAACTTACTCCATTAAAGAGCAACAAATCCTTCGAAAAGTTTAAATTTTCAACTATTTCAGCACTCAAACGATTACGATTTTTTTGTTTTATATTAGAAATCTTTAAAAATTGGAAATGTGAAGTTTCCATCGGCTGTTTTTACAAACAATTTTTTCCAAAAACATATTACATCGGTTATTTTATCAAATTCGTTGAAATTTATGTTTATTTAGTGTTGTAGGAAACGTTAGTAAAACAGAAATTGTACATGGGCTCTGTTCGACTCACATTACTCGTAATAATGGAGTTAATAGAAAACGGTTTTCGTCAATAGAAAAGGTTGTTTTAATGTAAAAGAATTCGAAAATTCTTGATATCAAATATCTTGAAATTTGATGAATTTAAGGTACAAAGTCTTGCACCTATTTTGGAGCTCAAAAATCTTGAAAAAAAAGATATATCTTGTAATCTGGCATCACTGCCTGCAGCTGCAATTTTCAATTGGAATATTACTCCGAAAGCTTTCGGCGATGCTTTCGCACAACCCCCGCATTGGGTACTCCGAAAAAAGCTCAGCCGGCAAACTCACTTGTGGCTTGTGGACTTGTGTTTGCGATTGTTATGCGCGAGCTGTCTTGGTCGTCTTCTCTTTACCGTCCGACGGCAGTTTAGATTCGGCTCGCATCTCAAATGCATCGTTTCGTTAGACGAGAGGCAGACTCCAAACTGTAACGGTACCGCTACCGGTGTACAAAACCCAAGTGAAAAATAAAATTCAAATCGTTCGGAGACTTGAATTCGTCGTCGGTTTGGGAAACGTAAACAAACAAATTTGCTGTAGGTATGTACCTACTTGGCACGGGGGAACTAACAAGTGTTGTGCGACGACCGACGACAGTGTGCCCGTGGATTGTTTACCTTTTGAATGAAGTGGCGGTCCTCCTCCTCAGTGCTCAGTCCTTTGCGTAAAAGTCACGTGGCTTTTAAAATCAAAAAGACCGCGTCTGCGTGTGCGAATGTACTTTTCGCTAGCGAATAAGGGATAACAATAACAACATCTGGTTTTGTTTTGTTTTTTTTTTTTTGCTTTGAATTTAATTGCCAGCTATTTCTTGTGTGAGTGCCACTGCCAGTGCCAGTGCCAGTGGACATACAGCTCATTTCGCGGGTGCAATTCATTTTGATCGGTTCGACGCGGTTACCCACCGGTTAGTTGCCTCGTTACGAAGGTACAATTAAGCGGACAAACGGTTGTACGAAGATTAGGTCGAATTTTCGAAACTCAGTGGAGCTGGTGAATTTTTTTTAAAGTGCTTGTGGACTCATCTTGATTGTTTCGGACGGCAATTTTATTTGCATAGGAACGTGTTATCAATTTTTAGCTAAATTTAATTAATTTGTGAACAATCATGTTGATGAACTTTTGGGTTGACTTTAGAAACCGATTTTGTGCGGCAGCGGCAAAGCGCTTTGGACGTTCTTTTCTTGATTTTACAATGAGACTTCAGTTTTGAGTTGGCAAGGTCAGTATACCTAACTACTATCTGTTGTGATTTGATTTGTTGTATCTATATTTAGTTGAGTTAGCAAATTGAATCTTGCGGGTGTCATCGAACTCGAAATGTTAACCCTTTTGGGACATTGTAAAGAAATTTAAATTATAAGAGGTTGGACGCGGATCTAAAATTTGCCGCCTTATGAACTTGTTTTAAAATGAGGGTCATGTTGAAGGTCGCTTATAATGAAATGAAATATCAAGAAGGCCTTGTGTCATGGTACTCGGCAGGGAACTATGCCAACATGTTTTCCAAAAGCGGAAGTCCTTTCTGAAATCCACTTTAAAGCGAGGCAGTATTTTTAGTCTTTGATATGGCTGTCATTTGTCCTTCAAAGACTAGAGTTTCTCAACCAAGATTTCGTTTGATTAGGTACAAGGCTTTGAGACAGTATTTGAATAGTGTAGCAATTTTGCTTCCGCAATCGGTTTTTCCACAGCTGTAGGTGGGCATTAAGCGCAGAAACGAGCTGGAGACAAATTGTTAAGTTTAATTTTAGAATGGACGGGAATAAGGTGATTGTTTGTTAAATGTTCTTCACCCGGGGAAGGTGGACATCTATTTACTATTGTGATGACCGTCGGTGATTAGATACTGATAGTAGTTTCACAAATTTGTCTCGTACTGCAAACTACCAACAAACATTTGGCAAGAAACTCCTTGGCGATAGTTGAAGCTTGTTCAGCAATTTTGTCACCGATAGTAATAATAATTATCGCGCTCTGCCGGAAGGCTTAGTTCGTCGCAATCGCTGCAATATATATATTTATTTGTTTCAAGTACAATTCCACACAATACTTTTACACATATTTTAACTTTAGCATATGCTTGTAGGTACCTACAATTAAAGCTTATTCTCGAGGTTAGGGTTGGAATACTTTCCGAGTAACAACTAAAGTCCCCTACACTCGTTTTTAAATGCTTCGCATTTACTTCTAACGTGCAATATTAAATTTTAATACGCAGCTTGGACCATGTTTAAAGTTTATTATTTATAGAGCCGAAGCGATGTAATGCACTTGGACCTAAAAGATCTTTTGTGCTTAGAGGGTAAGCATTTTAGTGAGATTAGTAGAGCCTCAAATTTCCTAATGTACCTGATGATACTGGGTGTCCCATAATTCACGTAAAATTTTAATTTTGCCCCATTCAATAGTACAGTGATGCCAACGGAAAAAAAAAGATAACTGACAGTTCGGGGTTAGTAGAAATGGAGCGCTATACGAAAGAACGACGCATTTTCATTGTTGAGCAATATTTAAATATTTCTCAGCTACAGTCCGCGATTTCATCTTCAGTGATGGAGCTTAGTACGCTGCTCGAGCTAAATTTTCGCTCCCATACAAAATTCTCTCCAAAATTTAGCTCAGCTTAATTTAAGCGAACCCATTTAGCTGGGAGGTACGCAGCTCGAGCTAAATAATCAAACTTTTGTTTCAGAATGTACTTAATTTGTCAGTCAAAATTTATTGTGACAGATCGTTGTGTATTTGTTGCTCTGTTGGGGAAAAGTATGCAAGGATGATCTTGTTTAGTTATTACATGGACGAGAAGTACTACCTAGAATCAGAAATAGTAGAAATAAGAAGGAATTAAATTTTTTAATGAAGTTTTTTCAACGAACAGCAGTTTTCTGAGACACTTATCCACGGCGTATTCTATGTCAAAATTAAGATAGGACTTTAGCTGATGTTTGGAGAGAAAAGTTTGAGGCCAGATAAAATTTAGTTTAGCTCGAGCAGCTTAAAATTGTCGCATTTGGGGTTCAGAAAACCCACGAGTAATTGTTGAGAAACAAATGCATCCACAACGAGTGACTGTTTGACGCTTATTTTGGTCTGGATGCATTATCGGGCCATTCTTCTTCGAAAATGCGGCTGGTCAGGCAGTAACAATTAATGGTGTTCCTTATCATGACACGACAATCCCAGTTTTTAGTGCCTAAATTACAAGATATGGATGTGACCAACATGTGGTTTTAACAAGACGGTGCCACATGCCATACAGCCAGAGAAACAATTCAATAAGGCAGATACTGCATACTTAAGTTCCTTAGCGTAGTGTTAGTTAGCGAAATCGGCCGTTTTTGCGATCAGAATTGGGCATCTAGAACTTAGGATTTAACGCAATTGGACTTTTGTCTTTGGGGTTTTTTAAGTCAAAGGTCTATGCCAACAAGCCCAAGACCACCAAAGCCTTGGGAGGTGTGTTAATAAAATTCAGACACATTATGCGAAAAATTTCAATCAAAGGAACGTTGTTATTTTAACAAAGGTTAAAGGTAATTTTTTTTATCAAAACGTTACAATTTTCCTTCCTTGATTCAACAACCCCGTTGTCAACTTTGTGTTAAATCAATCACATAACGTATATAAACAACAATCTTTGTGTTCGAATATTTCAATTCTCAAACATCACAAACGTTGTTGAACAACTACTTTCCGTTATGACATAAACATTGCAAACGTATTTGTTTTAATATGAAACTGTTGCATGTAGGATTTTTGTATTTATTTAGCAACAATCGTGTTGTTTTTAATTATTTACAATTAAGTAGGATCATTGTTAAAATTAAACACGTTCATTATTTTTGCGCGTGATGTTTTGAGCACTAAAATTGTTATTGTAAAATGTTTGTGCTTTCATAAAAATATCGGTACTTGCACAAGTTCGTTAGTGTTGTGCATTACGCACGAATATTGTTCATCGAAAAAGTTTAACAATGTTGTTCTAATAAAGGGTGATTTTTTAAGAGGTTTAGAACTTTTTAAAAAAAAAAAAACACAAAAAATTCGAAAAAATTAATGAAATATTTATTTGAATCGATAGTTTGAACCTTGCAATTTAATGTTTAAAGATAATTTCATGCAAATGTTGACCGCGGCTGCGTCTCAGGTAGCCCATCCGCTGAGTCCAATTTTGGCATACTCTTTCACACATAACGGCCGGTATCTCACGAATTAATGCATGGATGTTGGATTCCAGTGCGTCAATCGAAGCGGGCTTGTCCCTATACACATTAGCCTTGGCATACCCCCACAAAAAATAATCTAATGGTGTCAAATCGCACGATCTAGGCGGCCAATTGACCGGCCCGAAACGTGAAATTAACTGTTCACCAAACTCGCCTCGCAATTGCGCCATTGTTTCGCGTGCTGTGTGGCATGTGGCACCGTCTTGTTGAAACCACATATCATGCAAGTCAAGAACTTCCATTTCGGGCAAAAAAAAGTTTGTTATCATCGCTCGGTAGCGTTCACCATTGACAGTAACGCTGTGATTCGAATCATCTTTGAATAAATATGGCCCAATAATGCCGCCGGCCCATAAACCGCACCAAACAGTGGCTTTTTCGGGATGCAATGGTAGCTGTTGCAATGCTTCTGGCTGATCTTCACTCCAAATGCGGCAATTTTGCTTATTTACGTACCCATTCAACCAAAAATGAGCCTCATCGCTGAACACAATTTTTCGATAAAAAAACATTTCGAACCGAGCACGAATTTTGATAGTAAAATTCAATAATTTGCAAGCGTTGTTCATTTGTAAGACGATCCATGGTTAAATTGCAAACCAAACTGAAGCTGTTTGACAGTGACACAAGGTACTAAACACACGTCAGCTGTCAAAACCAGTGTTGCCAAAACCAAACCAGCTAAAAAATCACCCTTTACATTTGTGTGTACACAAAAACAATTCTGTTACAAATAATATATGTATGTTCATATAGCTACTTAACTCCGAATATTGTTAATCAAATATTCTTTATGGCTTTTACATATATGTGTGGTTGGCCAAACACAGAAATCTTGTTTTCCAAATATTCGTGTTTATTTAAATCCAGTCCTTTTTATAGTAATACTTGGGTATATTTTATATACCACCATCGTTGATGATCTATTGTCCTGTAAGAAATTGCAACCGAGATTATAAGGCAGCAACCATTTTGCCTTCAAAGTGAAACTTCTATTAGTAAAAACAAAATTTGAATTACGTTTTCAATATTAATATTTTATTGGTTTAAACAAATAGGTAAGTATAGCAGACATGACATAAAAGATTTGTACTTCTATAAATTACACTTATATTTTATTTTTTATCAAACACTTAGCACATTAATATTAATATGCAAGTATATTTATAAAAAAATTGTGGGAGTATATTTCTTTCCATTAAGTCCTTTCCTACTACACTTTTCACGAAAACTTTAAGGAACAATAAATTTGATGACAATATTTTCTATAAGAAACCACTGAACTAAATTTTCACTCGCGGATACAATTTTTTCCTTAACGAACTTCTGCCTTGCCTGCGTGGTTGATGGATTAATACTGCGTACCTATAACTCTAAAGTATACTGCATTGTGTAATGAAATGTGGTTGTTGAGACAATGAACATATTCAACTTGAATATGTGCGTTGTAGTTTTAAAACGTTCTTGGTGATCCTTTAATCATTTTCATGCTTTGCTCAAGTTACAAATTGTCAATACTGATTTATTCGAACACAATCGTGACACCTTAACAACTGTTGTATATGCTTGACTATTTTTATGATCGATAAAAGGCTGATTTATCATGTTATCACGTTTCTTGTTGCTTAACCATGAAATCAAACACGAAGTTGTTCATTAAACATTAATTAATATTTGAAACAATAAGGAACATGTTCAAATCAAGCATTTTCATTTTCTGGAATTAAAAAAAAAAGTATCAACAACGCCACCTTATTTGATTCAATCACGCAGCGTTTGAAACAACCACTTTCGTATTCAGTTTGAATATTTTCAGTGGATTTTCAATCAACAATGAAACGTGATTGATTCAACAAAGGATTTTTCTTTCGGTGAAACATGAAAAAATTAAGCTTTCTAATTAAAAATCTGTACTCTCTATGAAAATTTTGCCTGAATTATGGGACAACCTTTATTTGCAGCAGAGGATCTCGTTTATTTCTCAGTAAGTTTTGCTTCCCTGAAAATGTTTTCCTCCTAATTCATAAAAGGATCGGGCTCAGCTGTTTCGTCTTCCTCATGACATAGTCGGCATTCCCATTAGTCGAATACCCTACCAGTGTTATTAGCACTCTCTCTTCATTTATCCTATTCCCATGAAGCGTTGCCAATTTGTTCCCTTTTCACCATACTCACAATCCCTTTAAAATCCCAGAATAATTTTTTGGTAAATAAATCTAGTTTTTAAAAGTAAAATTTGTAACACGAAAAGAATATATAAATATCAAATCGTTAATATTGCTAAAACTACGTTTTACATGCGGGCTTCTTCTTTATGGGCATTCTGTGTATAATAATCATCTCGATATGCAGTTTTGATGAAATTTCAGCAAAAATTTATGATTTTTGTCAGATTCCTGAAAATTTTGTACCCCTTTTTTTAACAAAGCATTTCGGATGTCGAAATTCCTACAAAAAGGGACTCATCCCACGATATAACAACACTGTTGCAGACCGTGGCAACCTGTTAGGTAGCCTTCTAGATTTTTATGTGTAGCCTGCATATATTTAGCATTTTTGGCATCGTTTTTGAAGGGCGAAATAGCTTTTTTGGTCTGCCTGAGACCTGGGATGTTCTCGCCAAGTGTATATGTATTTGTTGTGTTGTGCTCCCAGTTTTTTAAAACTGATTTTGCAGCTGATTTAGAGATCGGAGAGGAAGATTCAGATTCTATAAAGAGGGTTTCAGTGCCTTTTCTGCAAGTTCGTCAGCTTTTTCATTTTTTTCAATTCCATCATGGTTGGGAACTCACCATATTTTGGTATTTTTCCTTGGCTTGGCCCCTGTCCAGTGCGATAAGTCTATTCACGGACCAGTGGAAATAATTTTTGGTTTTGGATGTAATTTTTGTTTAACGGACTCTGAGCCTGAAACCACTAGCTCAGTATTCCCATACATTATAGCGACTGGGCTTTTACTGGCGTTCTTGCATGGTGATAATTCGGAGGGTGTTGATTATGTCCGTGCCAAGAGACGATGCTTCCCTTCTATGAAAACATATTCCTTTCCGCCAGAAAAGGGCAAAGAGAACAAAAATTTTAATTTCTGAAGCATAATAGCTAGTTTAGAATTTTTCAACGATATTTAACAAGTATTGTTTCGCTAAATAATATAACAGCATTTGAAAATTTTTTGAAGCGCCTTCTTTAACTGGAAAAAGGGCCAAAATAACAAAAATTGTGTCAGGCTCTTGAAAAAAGTGCCGCTTATAATGAGCTTGGGTCTACTTATCGGCTTCTGCTTGATCGTGTAGTACACATCTGGGAGAACATTTCTTGACAATCTCAGCGAACTTCCTAACACCAGCATCAGCGCTGTAAAACAAGCTCCAGCTTCAGTTGGCTCAAGGAAGAAATTGAGAATTCTGAGTTTTGGTGGTCCTTTTCGCCCTAAGTGAGGCTGCACTTGCTTCTTCCTGCCAATCAAACCCAACCGAGATGAACATATGTGTAAATGCCTATTTTATATTTGGGGCAGTAAAACAAACTGTTTTCCAATGCATATTTAATTTAATAAATATTTAAACAAAATGTGTCTACACACACATAAAATGACAGCCTAGTCACAGAGCTGTGGGACCAAATCAATTTCGCAATGAAAAGCTCGTCTGTTTCGCTCGTTTTGCTTCTGCATCGGTTCGTATTGTATCGTGTCCTCGTTGTATATTTTCGTACAGTGAGTTTTTGTTGCATTTTCTGATATTTATGTAGCTAGTGACGTGGAATGTTGTTTATTCTAAAATTTCGATGGAAGTAAAGCAAGCCAAACAACATCGTGAATTAATTTGATGAGAATTTGTGTATGGGGCTTTGGATTGACATTGAACAATGGAGAGTGTAAAAAAATCATGAAGGAGCTGGTGGCAGGGTTTGTGGTTGCAATTTCAGAGCTCCATTTAGTGTGTGGTGGGAAATTTTAATTAAAATTTAGGTAGACGCTAGGGATGGGGAAATCCTAAAAGGAATTTTAGTAGACGGAAATTTGATGAGAGAATGGGATTGCGATGGCTCTAGGTCAATTAAATTCAAAGAGGCTTTAAAGTGTAATTGTGCTTATATGAGGAATTCCATTGTAATCTCATTTAATACCTAATGTCGTCTGAAGAAGGATGAAAATGTCGCGTATACAAAAATCTTTTTAGCGACCTATAGCCCATCACTTCTGGGCTTGAGGTCACTTAACATTTGGTTCCAACATCGTTCAATATATTTTAAAGTTGTTTGCTTTTTTTGTTGGAATTTTCCGATACACTTCACCAAATTTGGGCGGCTTAGGTCAAAGGGGCGTGGCAAATCCCATATAAACAACATTTTTAAGAAACTGGGTATTTTCCCACACTAATAGCAGTTTTAGTTGAAAAACTTTGGCACTTTGATGTGAACGAAGGACTGCGTAAAATGTTGGCAGTAATTAATGACAATTTTATTTATAACACTATATCTGTCATATAGTGTTTTTTAGTATATCTGTCATAAAAATTTGGTCAATAGACGTATATTATTGGCTTTTAAAATTATTTTGAAAAATGTGGGCGGTACTTGATTAGGGGGTTTGTCTGCTACTTGCAAACAAATTGGTTAAAACTGTTATATTGATGCTAGAGTTGCGGAAATTTGCAACATGAAAGAATTTTTAAAATGCCAGAGACTTTACCAATTGTGGGCGAAATTAAAAATTAGGCAGTTTGTGGAACTGAAAAGAGCAGCAAAATTTCTGTTGCAGCTGTTGCATAATTTCTACAACGTGCAAGATAGGTTTTCGGGGTCTAGGGACGAATTCGCTGAGCACTTGTGCCTTTTGTATAAGAGCTGTTACAAATAATACCCGGGGTGAGTAGGACAGCTTATGCGGCGAATACTAATTGTTATTAAAACATGCTCATTATTAGTTATTAGTAATTATTAATAAAAAGCAAATAGTAGATAATAATATTAACGGATTACTACTGAACAATAATTTTTTATAGTGGAAGTGGAGGTCTATAGATATCCCCCGAGCCCGGCTTAGACGGGGAGAGGTAAAAAAAAAAAAAATTCTTAAAATTGTAAAAAATTATTAAAAAAACAACGGCAACACGTACAATAAAGTATTATATCAGTTTTGAACGAAGACAAATATCTTTTCTATCATATTCTTTTAGAATCAAGTTTTTTTTCTATTAAAGGTTTTGGAAGGAATATAATTTGAAAGTAAAAATACAAAATTTAGGTAAAAAAAAACAATTATAAGCTATTTTTTTTAAGATATTACGAAATTAGAGATTAAATTTTCTATTTGCATCTACTTCCCCTTTTTATGTCCAATCGAACACTCAAAACTAGATTGTTTTATGTCTTTTAGTTTTTGAGTAAAAGTAAAATTACAAAGATTACTTTTTTTTCAATTACTAGCTGGTACCCACGACTTCGTCTGCGTAGAATTAGTACTTCGAGGAACTCAATTAAAATATATATACTTATATCAACAACATCGCCACTTATCGGCTCCAAAATTTCATTGGTAAAAGCCTTTACAATTTTGGTATTTATTTCTTTCCAAAAGTATACGTAGATACCTATAATGAATTTTACTATCCTTAACTTGAGAAAAAATTGGTTCGTCATTTAAACTTGCATCCTCTACTCATCACCTCATCACCTTCAAGTTTTGTTTTCGCGACAAAAAGTAGCCTATGACATTCTCAGTGGTCCTATGCCCATCTATACCTTAGGGATTTACAACTGGTAATAGGTAATACACACACAGAAAATGAAGTCAAGCGCACGCAATAACAAAGAACATAACCATTCACAATGTGCATTTCATCAAACTGAACTCACCTGGATGCAATCACTTTCTGCTGGTAATTTTCACAAAAAATCATTTTAAAACAATGTATTAAATCAAATTGAATTGCAATAACTCTCGAAAGCTGATAAAAATTTGATAAAACTTGAAAAAATGCTGATATTCGCAACGCACGTCTGCACAGCATAATAGTATGCGATGGTAAAAAGACTCTGCGAATGAATCAGCTGTCAAAAGTTGATGCACACAACGCCATAAACTGCCAATACCGGAACCAGCGTTTGAAATTATGTTCGTTTTTAATGTGTGACCGAAAAAATTGCTACAAAAACAATTATTGTCACACAACATTACGGGATCGATGCGAAAGGCTAGATCTTCTGGCTCGCGGCATTGTGAATAACACTGAGAATTATAGGATGTTCTAACTTACTTACTTACTTAAGGTGGCGGTACAGTCCAGGGTGGACCTGGGCCTCAACCAACAAGCGTCTCCAGCCAGCACGATCTTTGGCCAGCTGTCTCCAGTTTCGCACGCTAAGTTGGTTAAGGTCCCCTTCCACTTGCGCTCGCCACCTGAGTCGCGGTCTTCCTCTACTGCGCCGTCCCTCGGGTGTGGATTCGAAGATCTTCCGGGCCGGAGCAATGACGTCCATTCGCTCAACATGACCCAGCCACCTCAGTCGTTGGACCTTTACTCTTCTGGCCAGGTCGATGTCGCTGTACAGCCCGTACAGTTCGTCGTTGTATCTCCTCCTCCATTCACCGTCTATGCAGACGGGACCGAAAATTACTCGAAGAATTTTCCTCTCGAAGTAACCAAGAGTAGCCTCATCCGCTTTTGATAGAGTCCATGCCTCTGCACCATAAAGTAGGACTGGGATGATCAAGGTCTTATAAAGGGTCACTTTAGTTGTTCGAGAGAGGGCTTTGCTACTCGATTGCTTTCTTAGCCCAAAGAAACAGCGATTGGCAAGAGTTATTCTTCGTTTAATCTCAGCGCTGGTGTCCTTGTCTGAAGTCATAGCGGATCCTAGGTAGACAAAGTCCTTTACCACCTCAAAGTTATATCTGTCTATGGTGACATTTTGTTCTAACTTCACAAAATAAATATCTTCGTTGGTAACTTATTGTTTGAAAATAGAATTCAATGAAAAAAGGTTAAATCATCAATTAATTGCACAATCCGAGATTAACGGTTTGATTGATACAAAAACAATTGTCTCACATATTTTGTGAATAAATAATTGGCGTAAAAAAATGGGAAAAAAAATTGTCAGAAAGTAAAGTAGAAATAAAAGTCATAAATGTATGGGAAAATTAATTTTATTCATAAATTTTTTTTTTCGGGGATTTTTCTTGGGTATTCTTCTTGTTTGGCCGGAAACCAGTTAGAATTGGTGCGAATCATTGAAATCGGTCCAGGCGTTCTCGAGTTATAAGCGTAGTAACTAACATCACTTTCTTTTATATATTTAGATGTAGATGTAGATATAGATAAAAAAATATTTTATATTTAAAATTTTTTTTTATTTTTCTTTTAATTTTGTGATAAAATACCTACTAATTTTTTTTTTTTAATATCTACTGCCCCGATAATTTAATATAAAGAAAAGTTTGCATATTCGTTCTTAACCTTGCACCTACTTCAAATTTAACAGTAGGGGGGTCGCAAATTCCACGGTACAATAGTGTCAATTCGCGGAGAGAAAAGCTCATCCATAGGGAGAGAGGGCGGCAGGAAATGTTCATAGTTGCGTATAGCACACAGTATGTATGCTCCTTTGGCAAACCGAATTTTGAATTTCCAAGACCTATACGGGCTTCTTTCAAATATGGTACGCACTTGGCAGATGCATTTCACTTTTCGAAGCAGTTATAGGGAGGCTTTTGAACCCTTAAACATAGGACACGTCAGACTTCTCGTAAACGTAATACCTCTCATATTGATATTAAAGCTGCCATACCCATAAATTATTTCACAGGTATAGCTAATTTTTCAAAAGAAACTTCTATCATTCATGGGCAGAGAAGCGGACCAACAGGTACCATCATTTTTAATAACAAGTTGTAGCTATAATATAGATATTATCTCAACAAGAAAATTTTAAATAATTAACCCTTACTGCACCCGTATATCTACCCATTTTCGGTTTCAATTTCGCTTGGCATTCAGTAGAAATTTTTAAAAAACTATTATAATAATCACACCAACTACCGGATGAATGGTTAAGCTCTTCATTCTTTGAGAATCATCTGTCCATGAAATCTGCGTTAAACGATTTTCCAATTAACACACATAAGCAAGCGCACATTTTCCAAAAGACCTAACCGCCCCTAGTACTGGGATGGTACTTTTAGTGTGCGGTGTTGTGAAGGCAATGTACGCGTTGATTTGCGTTGGTAGATACTCTGCAATTAGAGCAATTTCGAGAAAGCATCTGTATTTAATAGGCTTACGTGCCACAGATAATTTCGTTCTCATTATTTGAAATGAGCTCGTGCGACACTAAAACGGAAACATTTTCCGACGGAGGTAGGATGCGTGCATTAGTTGAGTGGGATTTAAAAAGTAGGTGGTTGTGGTATGCGTGGAAAATCTAAAATCTAATAAAATTGACACGAGTGTCTGTCTGTCTGTATATAAATCCACATACAAAGAGACACTCGTTGTAATTTCGAACACGCATCACTTTATAACCACCGTGTGGATTGCTTAGAACAGAAAACCAGAGGAGGACTATGTGGACGAGGATGTAGTCTTTGCTTCGTAGCAATGGGCCAACTCTTTTTGAAAGAATTTCGAAAAGACTGTTTATAGGGGCTTTTCTTCTCTGATTGGGATTTGTTTCCGCATGGACTGGTGGGGATTGCGTTCGCGAGACGCTTTGATTTCGTTCCTTTGTCGACGTAAGAAGCTGGCGAGTTACCTTGAAATTTTTGCTGCAAAAAAAAAACAAACGAATTCCAAGGAGAGACTCAGCAGATTTTTGCCGACTTCAAAGCCCGTCCCGTGTGCGAGGAGCAATGGAAGACCACGAGCTCTATAAGCTGTTCCAATATGTGGATGAAGGTAGTCCAAAAAGGCGAAGTTACTTTGACCCAGTTTCATCGAGTGAGAATGATTCTTTAGCCAAGAGGATCTCTAAAGCACAGTAATCGCATAGTAATCGCCAAAAACTAGTCATAGACATCCTAATGCATGCATAGTCCATTGGCATCCCTAATTTAATGCGTGACGACGGCATGTCATCAGCCGATCTTTCTGTTGCTTGCAAATTGTTTGCTAAACATTTTATATCCGTTTATTTAGACAGCTCTCCGAAGTCCGAACATACATTTTGGTAATCAATTTTATAACTTTGAAAGCAGTTTGAGCATTGGTAGTTTAAACCTTTCAACTTCTCAAATCGAACAAGCTTTGACTAAGATTAAGGTTGACGCGCAACTAGATATGGATGGAATTTTATAGTTTACAGAGGTGTGTTAATGTATTTGCTCTTTCTTTAAAAATGAAAATAAAATTTAATCGTTCCCTTGAAAGTGGTGAGTTTTTAAGGTTGGGTCAAAAATCGGGATGGGTCTAAATTCTTTTTACAAAATTCTGCTTTAAAAAATCTGGTTTACAAAATTCTGTTCATTCTGTCAAATAAAACTAATAGATTTTCTTTATTAGTTTTGTAAAGAGGTATGGCAACTCTGAAGTTTTCGCACTCCAAGAGCGAATGATTTAAAGCCTAGCTTTTGTTCCTGCTTCCGAAGTCTCACGATACTACGATACTTTGCATAGTATTAGGCCGGTTTTTTGAGCTTTGATCTCAGCAAATCAATGTAAAGTAGGATTTTTAGCACGCAATTACAAAAACTATACTCTCTACTTGACACTTCGAGGACTGCCAGTAGTTGTTGTGATTGCGTGCTGAAAATCTTACTTTACTTTGCTTTGCTGAGATAGAAGCTAAAAAAACAAGTCTATTGTAGATGATGCTGGTTTGTTAAAAACTTAAAAACTACGTTATAGACACCTGTAAGTATCCTCCGGAGTTTTGGGTAACTTGTCACAGCTCGAAAGCAAACAAAGAGTCATTTCCCAGATCGCAAAACAACGTGAAGGCTAGGAATCGTCTATTAAATGTGTTAGTTGGGCGGAGTCAGGCAGGGCTTTACAAAATAATTACCCACAGACTTAAAAGAAAAGAGCTTATCACTTGCAAAGCTGAAGCGAAGCGTGCGAAAAATGAGGATAAATTGATAAAGAAAAGAAAAATTATTTAAAAAAAAACACACACAAATAAGAAGAATTTAAAAAAATGAGAGCAGATCTTAGCCATATTGGTTTTGAAAATATCAAAAAAAATATAGCTATTTGTTGGTACTTTCTAATGTGAAATAATTTGCTTCTTCTGGATTTTTTTCTTGTAATTTATTTACCTGTAATATCTTCAAAGACATAATATATTATAATAAAAAAAATATTTTTTTGCTTCATATTGTTTTTTTTTTTAACTTTTTTGCTTAAAATTTAAATAGTAGAAGCAGAACTTCGAAAAGGAGAATTTTTGTATGAGAAGACATAATTTTGCAAAGCAGAATTTTGAAAACAGAATTTCGACCGGCTCCCTAGTTTTTAAATATAAGTTTTCAACTTGTTCTACAGTTACACCAATTTATAAATCGAGAAGTAGACAGGAAGTTTCTAACTATCGCCCTCTTTGTAGATGACAACAATTCCAACAATTTTTGAAAAAAAAAATAAAACTTTTTCTCCCTGTCAACATGGTTTTGTTGCTGGTAGATCTACTAGCACAAACCTTACCATTTTGCTTTTAAAATTTCATACCAAATGGACTTTGGAACGACAATTGATGTTGTGTATTCAGATTTTTCCAAAACATTTGATCGTGTTAATCATAACATATTACTTTTGAAGTTAGATTAGGTTAGGTTAGGTTAAGTGGGGTTGGGGGATATGTCTTTCGTGACTTGTAGGTCTTTAGAGTAGGTACCTGCATATATCCTTATCTAAGCCTAGTATCATGACATGCTTCCTTAGAAAGCAGAGTCCAAAGAGTATTCCTACCGTTAATCTGAACTTTGTTCTACTGAGATTTAGTAATTCTTCAGACTTGTTCCTATTTAAAACGTGCCACAGTGCCTTTGAGACCCAGTACCCTTCTAGCTGCGACCATCTTGTGGTTTCTTTATCCGAGGCTAAATAGAATAGGATTCCACCATAACTTCTTAAACTGGATAAATGCATACTTAAAAGGTTGTGGTCAGTATATTCGTATATAAATAACATTCTCTCTTCACCTATTCATGCGACATCGGGTGTGCCATAGAGGAACTAAACTAGAGGGCCGACTTTCAGCACACCTACCCGATTTTCCCCGCAAATTTTGAATGACAGCCCTCTCTCGCGCGCTCTTTTTTTCCTGTCTGTGAATACGTGTATTAATGGCCGCCGGGTGGAACTATTTCCAAAAACAAACAATTTGTAAATAGATTTATAACAATAAATGTAAAAAAGCAAATGTTGATTATGGTTTTTTTAAATAGCATAATTTCTTCTCTACCCATTTTCGTCACCAGAAACTGTTCATCCATTCAAATTTCAGTTTTTTTTTCATTTTATTTGTATGAATTCTATTTTTGACAGCAAAATTCATGCTGCTGCATAAAAGGGGTTGTTCAAAAAATTATGCATTAAACCCAAGCTTTCACTAGGGCATAAGTGAATTTTCTAAAATGTTCATAAACATTCAATAAATTTCTATAAGGTTTGGTGAATGTTTTCAAATTCGTTTATTTACCACCATATTTGTACAAATTCAAAATATGATTGAAAATTCTGTAGTTTAATAACACTTACAGTGTTGAATAATGTTACTTTGGTATTTCAATCGAACGTAAAAATACATATTGTTTTGTTAATTGTTGGTATTTGCATGCTATATTTCGTTTTCTGTGCATATATTCTTTTATAAATTTTATAACAATGTATTTCGAAATGTGCACTGAATTTTTTTTACAAACCCCTTTAAATTATTAATTAACAAAAACAAATGCGTTCTTTGTGTTTTTGGAATACAAAAAGTGATAAAAACATTTTTTTATTGTTCCGAGTATTTCTTAGGTATAAATAAAGGGCGATGTACGAGGATTTTAATATTATGGCCTTTACCGGAAAAAGCCGAGCGCATACATAAGGCGTGGTTTTTTGAGCTTCGATCTCAGCAAAGCAAAGTAAAGTAGGATTTTCAGCACACATTTTACAACAACTACTGCGAGTCTCGAAGTGTCAAGTAGAGCGTAGTTGTTGTAATTGCGTGCTGAAAATCCTACTTTACTTTGCTTTGCTGAGATCGAAGCTCAAAAAAACAGGGCTATAGTTAATTTTGAGAGCAATATAGTATAAAAGAATAAAAAAAATATCGAACTTATTTTTTAATTTAGCATTGTGCATACTTGGATATAATTACTGTACAAGTATGCATTTGCTAAAACTAAAAAATCTTTTTCACGAAAAAAAATAAACGATTTTCTTAAACGGTGTTCAAATATTTTGTTTCGATATTTCGAAATTAAAACCATTAAAATCAACGAAAAAAATGTTCTTTCCTTAAAACATACAAAAAAAACTTGAATTTACAAAATCTCTTTTAACAAAAGTGAAGAAAACGTTAATTTTTCTCTGATTGTTATTATGAGTTAGATTTCTGCAAGATATTGACAAATTATTATTTTATTGTAACGAAATTATAAAAGGAATTCCATTTGATTCCAACAAGTTTATAGACATTAAAAACTCTTAAATTCAACTGTGATGTGAACGCCGTGTAACTAAATGGCACAAAATATGACGAACACAGTCGCCCAATGGCGGCTCGATTGACATAAAATTGTAACCTTTTTTTGCATAAGTATGCGTGCGGCATTAATGGCGCTCCTTTGATTTGTACAGGCACGAACACTTATGCAATAAAAGGTTACACAGGCAGCTTGTAGGCAGATTTCCCGTTTCTACTCTCAGTTGGCCCTCTAGTTTAGTTCCTCTATGGGGTGTGCCGCAAGGAAGTCAACTTGGCCCAATCTTTTTCTTGTTATTTATGAATGACATTCTCAACGTATTTTTGAATTCTAAAAGTCTTATGTATGCGGACAGTCTATTGGTGTGCAAAAACTGAACAAGATTTCAAGAAGATGTTGAGAGAACACCGAATTACTGTTTGATAAGCACCTTTCACCTAAGTATTTAAGATCGTTCAAATATCAACTTCTCTTATAAAACAAACGTTACTTTTAATTGTGACAATTTAAAAAAGATCTTGGTGTAAATTTTCATAAAGAAACTTGATTTCTTAAAACATATGGGATTGGGACTTATCTTTCGCAATTGAAATGAGTTCTGTGACTCTCACACATTGAAATATCTGTTTTTTACGTTTGTTAGATCTACTCTTGAATATTGTACAAGGTGGCGCAAAAATAACCTTCCGATGTTTTTTGGCTGTAATTTAAAAAAAAAATTAAAAACTTTGATTCTTCTTGTGGATTATTTTTATTTGGTCTTTTAATTTTTTTACATCAAGTCGAGAATATGATGTCATGTAAATGGCCGCCGCCACAGTTGATTGTCATTTGAGCCCTTTTTATGGCATTTTCCATCACTTTGGCCAAAACTTCCGGCGATAGGTCCTCACATTCTTGACGGATATTGTCTTTAAGAGCTGCAAGAGTCTGAGGCTTGTTGACATAAACCCGAGACTTCAAAAAGCCCCACAAAAAGAAGTCTGGAGCGGTCAAATCAGGCGATCTTGCTGGCCAGTGCAAGTCGCCAAAACGGGAGATTAGGCGCCCGGAAAATGCATCCTTCAGCATATCGGTTGTGGCACGTGCAGTGTGTGCCGTTGCACCGTCCTGTTGGAACCACATGTTTTCCAATCCCAATTCATCAAGTTGCGGCAAAAAGAACTCGTTGATCATTGCTCTGTAGCGCTCACCATTCACAGTAACCGTTTGGCCCGCGACGTCTTCGAAGAAAAAAGGTCCGATGACTCCTCCAGCGAAAACAGCACACCATACAGTGACTTTGAGCGGGTGTAATGGCTCTTCGTGGGTTACACGCGGATTTTCAGTGCCCCAGAAGCGTAAATTTTGCTTATTTACGTACCCGCTAAGATGGAAATGGGCCTCATCACTCATGATTATTTTTGATGAAAAATCATCTTCCTCTTGGTGGTGATTAAGGATGGCTTGAGCGTATGTTAGACGCGATTGGCGGTCAGCAGCTAACAGCTGATGCACCGTCTGGACTTTGTACGGAAACATCTTCAAATCTTGTACCAAAATTCGCTGTAAAGACCGTCGACTGATACCCATTTGCGTGGCACGTCGTCTGGTCGATGTCCAGTGTAGCGTAACATTGTTCATTAACGTGTATTTCGCATGTGTTTACTACACAAATGTCAAAACAGAACTGACATTAGGGGCCAATCGCAAAATTTATAGCATTTTCTGATAGGAGGACAGACAATGGGACATAGATATGCCTTCCTATGAAACAAGATGCAACTTTTTTGGTATCTTGCCTCTAAACATTCGAAGAAAATTCTCCGAGGTTATGTTCATTCGTCCAAAATAAATAAAACTAGGCCTAGGTCTAAAATGAGAACAAATTGTTTGGGTGCAGTGGCTGAGTAGTGAGTGTGCTACTGGTCGAGGAGTCTCAAGTTCGATCCCCGGAAACCACAAAATTCATTGTGCCTTCTTCCGCACTACTACCATGGAAAAGCTTCTGAATTTAGTCGTGCGGACTCGCCATAAAATAGTTTTGTTTTAAAAAAATAAAGGTACGTTACTTATACCGACCAACTTATTATTTTTTTTTCAGTTGACTATCTAGGCCTGTTAAGCCTCCTAGGTCTAGCTTCTCAGACACCATTCGGTTGTTAACATTTTTTATTTATTGTTCAAAGCGAAGGGACGTGCAGAGTCCGAACTGGTAAATGGAGATACTTTTTCAAGACAGTTGATGTTCGTCGGACGTTTTTGAGAGGTGGCGCATTGTAAAAAACCCTTAGATATTTAGTGTATAGTTTTCCGGTGATTGAACCTGAAACCCCTCGCACAGTTGTTTCACAATTAAAAAAAAATATATTTAATGTTCATTCGATTGACTAAATAATTCCGATACAAGGTCGCACATACTTTGCAAGGGGATTACCTGTCCACTAATGCAACCAACAACTCACCTCACTTGAAATTCCAAACTTGTAATACACACCCCTCCTTCCTCGCTGTGGTAATATCAATTTATTCGGCAACCGAGTAAGATACCCATAACTCCTTACCGAATCGATTATTATCTTTTGACTGTCTGTGGGTATCTGCTTTTAATCGGGCGGTAAATCGGATTGAGTGGATATTAGAGGAGCCACATATTTTACGGTCTTTAAACGCCCATATCTAGGGGTAGTGAGTCGAAATAATTGTCATTGCATCCCATTTGAAGGCAGTACAATTTCCACTTATCGATTTATTAAGTCAGTGCACAGATGTCAATCAAATTATGCGATTGGTCATCGATATGCCTTTACAAATGGAAATGTTTTTAAATTTTAAATATGAAATTAAATATATTGTCTGTCTGGGTATTGAAAATAAGTCGTGTGGGGCATAAATTAGACCTTGGGGCTATTTATATGATAAGTCGTTAATTGAGGCCGAATTGCCTAAGTTGGTTATATATGAAATGAAATTCGTGTCAATACCGCACAAGGAAAGATACCTATAGGAGTACTGAAACTCTAAGGAAGGAGAGGCTTCCGATTCTGTAGGGTGAGTGAAAATTGCTAGAAGCTAAGCAAATTTAGGGATTGAGTCCCTTTTAAAATTTTTAAATCGCCTGCTTTAAAGCCTTTGTGATGTCCTTCCAGAAATGGTACAGAGTGGGCCTTTTAAGACTTCAGGATGTTTCTCGATTACTTGTTTATTTCGAACCTTGCACATTTTTTTCGATCGGTTTTTGAATATGATTTCGTTAAATAACGATGGCCACCAGAGCGATTGGAGGATTTTTTTACTCGTTTTTAATCATTCCCATCACTTTTGCAAAAACTAAATTGTGGCCATTTTCTGCCGAATATTGCCTTGCAAGGCCTCTAGGGTCCATAGCTTTTAGGTATAAATCTTGGGCTTTAAAAAACCCCACAAGGAGAA
This sequence comes from Cheilosia impressa, assembly GCA_948293265.1. Taxonomy (NCBI): domain Eukaryota; kingdom Metazoa; phylum Arthropoda; class Insecta; order Diptera; family Syrphidae; genus Cheilosia; species Cheilosia impressa. Next base: position 7,448,458 of record OX411882.1, read on the forward strand.
GTATTTAGTCGACTGATCGATTCATTTTTCAAAATTAAGCGGTCGAAGAACAATCGCTTGTTCGGGCTGTAAGCTGAAACGCAGGCTTGTTGGAACTAAAAGTCCTTCACAGCAGAAATTGCACCAAAAATCCATTATCATGACCAAATAACGATTTTTATTTGCCTTAGCAAAGTCTTGGGAGAAGAACGGTTTAATGATATTTTTTGCAGAAATTCCAGTCGATTACGACCTTGACGAAGGACATGACCACGATTGTCGGGGGCGATGTATTTTAGGTGTAAACGCCTGATAGTGTGGTCTGCCTCCATCAGTAAATATTTTTCACGTTGCTTTTTCACATTTGAGAACATGTTTTGAATGTAGGTATAAGCAGCGCGTTGCTGTGGTGTGTAGGGTTCCATTGCACGCTTCGAACGCGGGCTGTCATTATAAACCGATTTGACAGTTGATGTCAAAGCATAAGGGCCACCAGACGCTAAATGTTTTGAATGCTGCAGAGTAGAGCACACTTACTATGGAAGAAGTGTTCCAAGCGGAAGTATACTTGCTATACGCAAAGACTGTTTCTATCAAACTGTACACATAAATAGTTATTGATAGGAATATCAATCTTCAGCAACTGAGCAGTGATCTTTCAGTGGTACCCATTACAGAGATTCAGCCACTTCAGCCAAAAAGGTTACTACGGTCGAACGCAACCTCACCAGTTGTTGTTCCTTCTGTTGAAATTTCAGTAGCTGAATCTCCTACTTTCTTACCGTCCGGATCATCTACTTCATCCTTTATTAACAATCGTACGAGTGATGAACAACGAAGTGATGATCATATTAAGAACTGCTCTCTTAAAACGGTAGCACCACCTTTTGCAGTATTTTTGTCTCGACTGGAGTATGGTACTAAGAGTAGTGATATTCTAAACTATATTGCTAGCAAAGGCATCGATACCAAGAACATAAAGTGCCACAGCCTGACAGCATAATTTTCCAGGTCGTTTGTCATCGTCTTTTAAACTTTTATCGCCTAAACCAACTGGGAAATTACTGGTTAATCCAAACTTTTGGCCAAAGGATATGCTTGTTAAAGAATTTGTGAGCAGGCCTAGTATTAAGAAGCCTCAGTCAAAAAACTAAGGCCCAACAACGTTTCTCCGTTTAACTTCAACCTTTACTACCAAAATACTGGTGGCCTTAGAACAAAAATGCGTGATGTCTTGCTGTTCTCATCATCTGAGCAATATGATGTAATTGTTTTTACCGAGACTTGGCTCACTATGGACCATCATAACGAGGAGTTATTTAACAAAGAGCAGTACGAAGTGTACCGGAAAAACCGTTGTGAACGGGGGGGAGGAGTTTTGATTTCTGTACGGAAATCATTACGCAGTGAAGAAGTTTCCATTCCTCCAACAACTCTCGATGTGGACCAAGTTGCAGTTAAAATTAAATGTAATCCTGGAACTGAAGTTATTGTAATTGCTAGTTATATACCACCAAGGAGTTCTTATTTGTTGTATAAAGCTCATGTACATAATTGTTCCTTAATTTTAAATAATTTGGATGACCAACAGCATGTCATCCTACTAGGTGACTTTAATTTACCCAATTTGTCGTGGTCGTTTGATAATGATGAATGTAGACTTTTTCCTTTTAACGTTAACTTTGACTATGAACGCGAAGTTGTTGATACGCTCGCTCAATTCGATCTTCGTCAGATTAATCATTATGCCAATGAGTTCAATAATGTTTTGGATTTAGTCTTTGTAGATTCTGATCTTTATTTTAATTTCAATAACGCTATGCTTCCACTTTTTCCTAATTCTATTTTCCATGTAGCCTTATCTCTACAATTTGAGTTTTACGAATATTTTCGACCCAGTCCTTGTGTCACCAATTATAAGTATAACTATGCTAAAGCAAACTTCAACAATATTTCCAACTATCTGGAAGGAATAAATTGGCTTAATGTTATTAATTATAGAGATCTTAGCAATTCTTTTAATTTATTTGTAGAAACAGTTAAAGTGGCAATCGATATGTTTACTCCTAGAGTAAGGATTGTATCGGGCACTAATACTATTTGGTTCAATAAAAGGATCGTGAACTTAAATAATAGACAAAATAAGACCTAAAAGCTATTCCGGAAAAGGAATAATGATCCAGAGCTTTTCTTAGTTTATCGAAAGCTTCAAAAAGAATTTGATGTTCTTAGTAAATTCCTTTATGGTCAGTACATTCTTTCTGATGAATCTAATTTAAAGACTAATAGTAACCGTTTTTGGAGCTTCATCAACAGTAAAAAACAATCTAATAGTATCCCTAGCTGTATGCGCCGTAATAATATATCCTCGTCCGACCTTATGACTATTTGTAATATGTTCGCAAACAACTTTCAATCCGTATATTCAAGTAGTACTTCCCCGCCTAGTGTCTCGTGTGAAACCTCAATGTTTTGTAATTCTTTAAATGTTGGTAGCTTAGAGTGTTCAATTTCAGAAGTTCAAAATGCTCTTTCCTTGTTAAAATTAGATGCAAATCCTGGTTTCGATGGCATCCCGCCAATTTTACTTCAAAAGTGTTCTTATGCGTTTTCCGTGCCTCTTTGTTTAATGTTTAACTTGTCTCTGCAGACAGGAAATTTTTTGGAAGTTTGGAAGAACTCGTTCATAACTCCAATTTTTTAAATCTGGATCCAAACACGATGTTACCAATTATCGTCCAACTTTCAAAATAGCACCTATACCCAAACTATTTGAAAAAAATATTTATGAGAAACTTACACCTCTCGTAAAGGGAGTAATCTCGCATTTTCAGCATGGATTTGTGGCTGGTAGATCTACTTCTACAAATCTTGCAATTTTTTGTAACACGGTAATGAATAACCTTGAAAAAGGATTGCAATGTGATGTAGTTTATACTGACTTTGCCAAAGATTTTGACAGCGTTAATCACCGTGCTTTAATTTCCAAACTTAAAAGATTTGGATTTCATTCCAACTTTTGTAGAGTGGATTCGCTCCTATCTCACAGATCGTATTCAGTATGTTCGTATAAAAGATGTGCTTTCATCACCAGTTTATGTCACCTCCGGAGTGCCTCAGGGTAGTCACTTGGGCCCTTTATTTTTTCTTCCATTTATTAACGACATACCCGATCTGTTTTTGAATTCTCAGTGTCTGATGTTTGCTGATGATCTAAAAGTATTCCGACATATTCAGTCTGAAGAGGACTGCATCCTTTTACAGGAAGATCTTAAAAGACTTTCTTTGTGGTGTCATAATAATGGCCTTCGCCTTAACGTCTCTAAATGCCAAAGCATGTCATTTTGTCGTAACCTCTCTCCAGTATCATATACGTACATGATCGATAATATCCCACTGTCTATTATCTCCTCTAAAAAAGACCTAGGAGTTATATTTGACAAAAAACTCGATTTCTGTAAGCATATTGACTTCCTGGTTTCGAAGAGTAATTCTATGCTGGGTTTTATATTACGGAACTCTAAAGATTTTCATGATCCGCTTACTCTTAAATGTCTATTCTTTGCTTTTGTCAGGTCTAATCTTGAATACTGTAGTATAGTATGGAATCCATTTTATGAAGTACATTCCAGTAGAATTGAGAAGATCCAAAAACGTTTTACTAGAGTTGCTGTTCGTAGATTAAGGTGGAATATCGAAATGCCATCATATGAGACTAGATGCAAATTATTTGGTATCTTACCTCTTTTCAAGCGTAGGCAATATTTTTCAATTATGTTCATTCGGGACTTGATAAACAACCATATCGACTGCCCTTTTCTGTTATCATTAATTGGTTTTTATGCTCCTTCTAGAATGCTTAGAAATCGATTTTTATTTTATGTTCCTTATCATAGAGTTAACTATGGTTGTAATGAACCAATTAGCAGATGCCTAAGAGAATCTAATAATTATAGTAGCTTGTTTGAGTTTGATCTTAGCAGGGACTCATTTAAGAATAAATTAATTTTAACGTTAGGCTTTGGTGGTAGTTTATAAGTATTATAATTTTGTATTAAGTAATCTAGCGAGAGCAGTGAATGTTCTCATTTGATGAATATAATAAAACTAAACTAAACTAAACTAAATAAAGGTAACCACAAGGCAAAAGATACCCATTCCCTCGGTTACCTCGAAGTCTAAGCCTAGTCTAAGTCTAGTACGTACTTGAATTTTGAAATGAACAAGCCTGAAAATATGGTGAATTCAAGGTAACCCTGATTTGGGCTGCACTTACGGAAACCCAATCGCCCATGAATTGGTCAAATATGGTTCAGTCCAATACGCCTACGCTTGGCATTCCTCTCGGAACAGCAGAGCCAAAAATCTCCTCTAAATTTCTTTTTGAATCTAACCTGCAATGGGTAGGTCGGTGGTACAATCGGAATAATTCACTTGAACCAGGCAGCAGAGTCAACAATGTCCTCTTGGAATAATTTTAAATTTTTATGGAACTTCCGTATTTTGTTTAAATCTGCATTGGTCGGCGGTTTCGTGTCCGTAACTTCTGTTTTTATGCTCTCCATTGCAATAATTCTCGCAGTCGCAGTGCCGATCTTAGCTGCCAGGGAGAATGTACGGCATGGCTTACCAACCTGCAGTTGGAGTTGCCCCTGGACCTGGACACTAGTCACACATGCCGCTCTTTGGATATTTGGGAAAGGTAGTAGATTATTTTGTCTAGAGCTAGCCACCAGACAACAACTTCGTACATGAGTATTGGTCTAAGATCTTGCGTCTTGCCGTATAAAATCAGGGGTAGAATCGACGAGCAATACGGGACGGAATTTATTTTATGTTTGTAAAATCAACTTGAACATATAGCTCGTTCATATTTATTTCAGACTGATGATCCATCTAAAGCCCTGTTAAACAACATTTGTTTGAATTATGACTATCATGACTGCGGCAAGCTTAAGATAACAAAGTGCGGCTACTGGTTTTATATTTTTAAAAGTTGCTTCGATGGTCGGAAGGTTATCAATGTAAATTCCTTAGCGTCTTGATGTCTTTCCACAGTTTTTAGAATGGAGAGCAGAGTTGTATTTATGTCGACATGCCCTTAAAAAAAACATGTTGGGATTTTTAAAGCATATCTGCAGGTCTAAAGGTATTTCTAAAGCTTTAATGCCAAATGTTTATAGGCCAAAAGGCTTTAAGACTTTATATGAGAAGTATGGTGTAGAAAGCTTTTGCGTCTTGGCTATAAGAACCACTTTCGTCTCCCTCCATATGTATGTTGGAAATGCATCCAAACTCTAAACTTGCGAACAGTAGAACCATTCAAGTCTTTGGAATGGCATGATTTCATCTGGTCCTTCAGAGGTCAACCTTGTAAGAGGGGAAGCTTCTAATCCCCCTTGGAATATAATTGAATTTATTTGGAAGACAAATGTGGAATGAGACTGAAAAGTTTACATTTCGAAACAGAGGCAAAGTCCATTCAAACCCCCGTATCCTTTAGTAGTTAAAACCAAAAGATTGGTAGGTGGCTTGGTAGAAGGCCAAACCTTCCAAATCTGTTTCAAACTGAAAATTGCTTCGTGGTGGTAGAATAAAACGAAAAACTTTGCAACAAGTTATAGGCGGAACCCTTATAATTCTAGAAAGAGCCTCAACTACTAACGAAGCACTAGCTTATACACAAGCCCTGTGGCGATTGGAGGAAGCAGCTCTTACAATAAAGGTTGGCACAGAAAACTACTCAAAAGCGAAGAATTTTCGGCCGATTGGTCTCAACTTCTTTCAGTTGAAAAGCAAAGACACACTCTTCGACCTTAGGACTTCGACTTGTACAAGGCTGCAAGTGGTGTGTCGACGAGGCCTGATTAATACCACCTAAAACTACCTATTTTTCATCTTTGTCGATACGAAACGTGTGGAATGTGGTGCAGTATTGAATTCTTGAAAGCCATTTACCGTCATGTCGTTAAAGCTTCTTTAGCCTCCTGCCTACCAACACTTTTTTTTTAGAACTTGAAACTTGCAAGGGCCGTTGCTATACATTCAAGTATTCTAGGAAAAATCAAAAAATAAAAACACCAAGGGACAGGTCACACACGACTAACGCAATTTTATGATGGCGTTAGCAGTAATGCTTTTAGGTATTGTAGCAAATACTCCCACCAGAAATTTTTCATCTTATGTTCTATATACAGTACAGTGAAAGGTAGGAGGTTAGGTGGTTTCAAAAATAAAGTGAGATGGGCAGTCCATGGAACATCATTATTAAACTTCTTCAAGTATCACCATTAGCAAGTAATAAAACGGATATCCTGAACATAGTTGCCATCTCACATAGATAGGCTGCTTTAGGGAAGACATCCAAAACCTCATCTATCCTTGACTTAGGGGTCACAGCATCCCAATATTTCTATGCACTGCTAGGGATTCCGATTCCCATTTGGATGGCTTTCGCAGTTACCACCCGTCATCGTCGGTCGTCGCCCTAAATGCGACGTATACGTCAACACTCGTAAAAAAAAATCATATACAATACCTTGCGGGCAGCAATCAATTGTAGCCACGCAATCACAGTCCAAATCCAAACACAAATTTTTTATCTAACCTCACAAAAAATTGCAAATATTTGCATCGGAATTCCGGAATCAAATCCAATCATTCCCGATGGCTCCCTCTCACTCCGATTGAAGTCAGCCAATTATCATTCACAGGGTTTTTTTCACCACTACATACCTTCACCCTGACCCTGAACCATATACCCACTCTGCCACTCGGCTGTTTTGTGTGCGGTGTGATGGTGTGATGAACGATACCTACCGAATGTAGGTTAGTGGTTCAACACACGTTCTGACTACATACGTATAGTATAGATGTGTGAACACACTGCAAACAAGGATACAATAAATTCCGGTGGAACGAAATTGAAATAGTTGTACTTGTACACTGTGTGCTTTTTAGTGATTTTGAGGATTCTCTGTGTGCACGAGGATATTAGGTAACAATATGACGACGACATGTAAGAATATACGAGCGAGGACATCTGTAGTGCGCAACGTGACAAGAGCAGGGCAACTTAAAATAATTCTTAAGATCGGTCCTAGAGCTGAGTGTCGTGCAGTCTTTATTACAATGGACAAAAGGGAAGGACTGTCGGAATGCATGGGTTCCGGAGACATTCTCCTTGTTACTTAAGTGGGTGTAAACCATTTTACGGTTTATTGATTGGTTTTTGAGCTATGACACAGTCAGAAGGGGTGACAGTTTCAACTTTTTTAAAAGGGGAACCATAATCCCTCCTAAAATAGTTTTGTCAAAAGGAGAAGCCATGATCGCTTTGAAAATAGCTTTGCAAAGGGGAAACCAAGCTCCCTCCTAAAAAAGTTTTGTAAAAAGGGGAAACCATGATCCCTTTAAAAATAGCTTTGTAAAAGGGGAAACCAAGCTCACTTTTAAAATAGGTTTGTAAGAGGGGAGACCATGATCCCTCCTAAAATAGTTTTGTGAAAACGGGAAGCCATGATCTCTTTGAAAAAGCTTTGTAAAAGGGGAAATCATGATCATTTTATAAATTGGTTTTTTGAAAGCTCTCAAGAACTTAGTTCCGGAGAGACATTTAAATAACTCTCTCCTGAATTTGGCGGAACAACACGCGAATAACAAGCAGGGGGTGATTGTGCTTCATTTCTAGAAAAAGGATAAAAGACAGTCCTCCAGTAATAGGCAAATGTTACTTTAATATCTCTCCGGAACAGTCTTTGCCAGGGTGGCAGAGCTATGTTTGAGTCCCGGTTTAGGATCAGCAATGCGGTTTCCGTTCGGTTAGAAGCTTGACTCTCAAAATGATACCTTTGAAGACTTGGAAGTAAGTTCCATTTATTTGAATATACTTTGTCAACTTGAAGAAGGCATACGACCGAATCCCTCGAGGTGAACTCTGAGGTGCACTGCGGGAGTACGGAATTGATGTTCTCTCCTGGTAGCCTTCCGTTTTCTTTGGAGAAACCGTTCAAGCTATGTTTTGGGTAAACGGTCTTTGGATACCTTAAGTCGTGATCGTTGGACCCCGTGAGGGGTGCATTTTGTTTCCTCTACTTTTTTTAAAATTATCAGACTGGATGTAACAATGCAGTCTTTGGCGAAGAACCTTTCAAGTTAGGAGACCAAGGGATAAGTCACTTCCTCTTTGCTGATAACTTGATAAGGCTTGTACTGGTACTCTCAGACGAAACATGATCGCGCTTTTGGAGATTAGATTTGAAGCCATCTGTGTTAAGTCTGTAGTAATGTCAACCTCTGGAACGTATCAGAATGTTAGTAAGGAAGGTCCCAATGAAATAGGAGAAACTTAAGTGTCTCGGGGTCTTCTACACTAGCGATCGAAGGGGTAATGCTAAACTCAGTTAGTCAGGCCTCTTTTAAAACAACTGGGACATTTGGTATCACGAGGGACGAACTTGCTTGTTGTTGGTCCTTAGTTTTCTATTCGTTCATAAAATTTCTGTTCCAAAGGCTGAGATATAAGGTACTCAACTTCTTCTACGGACAGAGCGGTCCTTGGTTTGATCACATTAGTCGTATATCTTCAACTTGGATTGCAGTGCGTGCTTTGAAATCCTGGCCATCAGACAGACATGGATCCTCTAGGTAGGCCGGGTAGAAGATAGTTGGATCAAGACCGAAATATTTTCTCCAACCATCTATGGCGAGTGTCATTTTTGATTTAGAATCGATGGCTAAAGATCGGGAAGTTTCGGAGGCTGCACTTAAGCAGCATTATAAGTGGCTGGCGAATATAAAGTGGAGGGACTTTGAATATGAAATTACAGAACGAAAAAAAAATTTTAAAATTCTAAAACTTGAGGGAAAACCTGTCAGAACTTTCATGGGTATCTAGGCGACACCGTGAACTGCTGCCAGTTTTGTTTCTCGTCTTCAGAAGTTGGGCCGGAATTTTGTTACTGGGCTACGGCTTCGTCAATTGTCTTCGTCTTGAAGAGCCTGAATTGTGTACGAACGATTTGTTCCTGGCTACTTCGTTTTGTTGCGGAGTGGATCCACTTTTCTCCCACCTCTGCAACTGTCTTTGGACATTTATTTTACGAAGAAAAAGCCAGCACAAATGGATCCAACGCATTTCCGCCTCACTCTCTTTAGCATGGCCATAAATATTTTCATTCTGAATGAAGATTTATTTTGTTCCAAAAGTTTTCCCAGTGATAATATATTCGAAAACCATTAAAATAATTCTCCAAGATTTTATTTAATGTCTCTTAAATTCTTGGGAAGATCTTACTTTACCTTAAGGCTCCCCCGAACCGACACCGCCAATTGCCACTGACCTACTTCCCTGCCGCCGCTCAGTGAACCCACCCATATGTTATTTCGAATTTTCTTATTTCAAATAAAATCGCTCTTCTTGCACTTGCACCATCATTATGACAGCCACAAACAGAGGAATCAAAAAAAAATTGATACAGCTTTAGAGGGCAAAAAAAAAAGGAAAGGCCTCCACCAATTGAAAGGAGGACATCGCATTAGACCCTATATCGCAGGTGGGTTGCATTTTGATTCTCCTGCCCTCCCAGTGGCGCTTTGCCTTGAGCTCAAGTCGGTATACACTGTCATCGGTGAGATTTGGCTCTTGGGCTATTCACACTATTTCACAATTTATTTCCTCAGTTTTTCGCTTCTAAGGATTCTCCTTTGGATTTGCCTCGCCTCAATTCGGATTAAGCTGCTCGTAAATTTCTGAATTTAAGAAAGTAGCAGCAGCTGCATTTGCGAGGATTATTATATATGGAAGGTGATGATTGGGATCGCACCTCGCTGCATATTGCATGGAATGGAAATAGATTTGCTTTTGAAGGTAGCGACGTTGCAAATTGAGAGATTTGCAGGGCGATTTAAGGGAATTGACGTTGGAAGTGATATAAGTGAATCAACCAGGCTGGGGGTGGATATCTATGGAGCGTCAGTATATTAAGTTCTTGCGAAGTTGCATTTCAATTTGGGACGACAGCGAGTTCTAAGTGATTTTGTACTACTGAAGAATGGTATCTTAATCCTTTGAACTGATCCTCATGAACCAAAACTGACAGTCCCTTCATAGGGTGCAGTCGAGGGCGTCAGTAGATGTGGCAGCTCTTTAGAATTGGTATAGGTTACTGGGTATTATAAATTTCAGATTTGCTGACAGGCATGCATCACGTACGTCCTAAGAGTACTGCCCAGTGTATATAAAAAGTAACGCAAAATGTTCTATTTACGTTTTATGAACTTTCGAGCAGCATTTGGCTTCGTACCGACCGCTCAATTGCTCAATAAAACAGGGCTAGTGATAAATGAGCCCTGGGAATATTTAATAATAGCTACTGGAACCTGTCTGTTAACCTGGTGACTTAAAAAACAAAGATGGCGGTTTCAGGTTCGTCATTAAAGGCTTTTTTATGGTCCAAAAGCTATATAAACGTAGAAGGCTGTGAAAAGCGGAACTCGTTCAACTTATTTGGTAAATTACTGTCGCAGTTGTTGGTTAGAGTCAGTAGTGTATTCAAGACTGATTTTATTACCCAACCCTGAGGACAATTACATTTATTTCGGTTAAGCCTAAAACCTGCAAACATTTGTTTTATATATTTTAAAATAAGAGATTTGTAATTTGGTGCAATAGTTCGTAAGATTTTTGCGGACATTATGTAGATTAGTTGTATCCGTCCGGCTTTACTTGGATAATTCGCATAATTATTCTGAATTTTGTTTTTGTAGGTGCCACGCCCTTTTTTCATTACCGCTCACATCTTTTAAAATGCTCACAACAAGCAAATGCATCAACGTCCCAATTTGTCAAATTTCAGGGCTTAAATTGTCACAAAAGTCAATATTTAGTGTTCAAAATAATTTCGTTGCTTATCACTCCCCATTTTTAAATTCCGCCCACTTTTCACAAAGTGCTTTGACCAAAATCGGCACCAAACAGTGACACATTGTGCGGATGCATTTGTTTTTGGGCAACTGCATGCGGGTCTTCTGAACCCCAAAAGCTGCAATTTCGACGACTGGCGAAGCCCTTAAGTTTCATTATATTTTTTACGAAATTTGCGAACTAGACATTTTTTTAAAAATGTATTCAAATGAAAAGACGTTGTTCTTTAACGTATCCCTCCATTTTAAGTAATCCCATGCTGTCAGTTGTCAAACTGGTTTCTTTTTTTGACAACCAACAGCTACCGCAAATTTAAAACTTGCTTTATTTTAAAAACACCCTTCCCAAAATATTTTTTTTTAAATGGTCAACATAACTTATAAATATTTAACAACTTATAGGTTTCACAAAAGATTTTGCTCATTTTATTGTAGAAATCGAGACTCGGAATAGAACTCTCCATTTAAAAACTGCCGTCGACCGCCCATTAGAATCCATATGAAAAGGATCTCTTTTAACTCCAGTTCAGTTATAAGATATAGCTTGTCCTTCGCGCTTGTCCGACAAACATGTCCTTTACCGAATGGTTGCGAGAGGCTATGCCTATGCTCCCATTTGAACCTGCTGCGCCAACTACATATTCTTTTTATTTTACAAATTCTCCACGGTCCGCATTTCATGTGGCAACTGGCATCCACTCACCCATTGCGGAAATGTGCTCACCAATTTATTGCCGGTGAAAAATGGTGGGCTTCGTTGCTGTAATGAAAATATTTCCAATTAATCTGCGGTGTATTCCTTTGGTGGAAAATTTTCGACCGCATATCAAAACAACGCGCTACGTAAACAAACTTAAAAGCGTCTGGGGTCTGGCTTTCATAATATGCATTGAACTTGAACCCCGAAAAGTCTATAACAAGTCATCACCACATTTATAACCAGGAACAGAAGTGCTTCTGTGCAAGGTCGCGATAAAGAACACAAACAGATTAATGGCTCACTTCCCTGGAACCACTCCACGCCGCACACAATACCTCATCGCTGATGCTTTTAAGTCTGATTAATTAAGGTAGTCAAATGCATTTCGCACTTCTGATTTAATTTTCCGTTTATACACGTACCTACCCGGAGCAGGATGTTTTTTCAAGAAAATTTCAACAGACAAATGAGATTTTCCGATTATATTTGTTGCCTTTTGAACGTTGGATTAATGTAGTCCAAATAAACGAGGTTCCTCGTAAAATCATGAGAGGAGGATAAATATTTAAATTGAACGCATTCACACGATGGTCGAAGGAACTTTTGTTTACCAACAAAGCAGCTGCACTAAGCCGCACAACATTGTAAATGTGAATTTTGCGGTCTGTTTGAAGGAATTTAACGGCAGAATCTCTTCCAATAAAAATGGATATTGGTCCTGCCAAGCAATTTTTGTTTTGACGGCTAAGGCGGAGAAGAATCTAAAATATTTCACTCAAGAGTTGTTTGTTTATATCTAGACATGTCCGGGTTTTGGACGAAGCAACAAAATTCAAAATAAAAAAAAAATGTCCACGACTGGGTCGGACGTACCTATCTTGGTCCTTTTTCCATTGGAGAATAACTGGGAGGGGAGCTAAGTTGCCATGAGAAATGTGGAAATGATTCTGGCCTTCTGACTTCTGTCTGAGTAAAAGTAAAGGGTTTTCCAATAAGAGGTGTTATTTTGGTATTCAAAAAAAATTACATTTTTTGAGATAAATGATCGGATGTTTATTTCATAATAAAGAGGAAGGTGTGCCGTTAATAATGCAAAACAACATCAGCCAAATGGCCACCACAAGCACGCATACAGGACCATATCCTTTTCATGAAATTTTCCATAACCAAATGCAAAGTGGCTGCCCTATGTCCTCGATAGCCTCACGAATTTTATCTTTGAGGTCTTGAATCGACGCTGGACTGTTGGCATAGACCTTATCTTTCAAGTGGCCCCAAAGGAAGAAGTCGCATGGTGTTAAATCACAAGATCTCGGTGGCCAATTGTGATCACTTCTTCGAGAGATAACACGGTCCGGAAACTTTTCCCGTAAAAGATCAATGGTTTCGTTGCTTGTGTGGCACGTTGCACCGTCTTGTTAAAAGTAAACGTTGTCCAGATCAATACCATCCAACTTCGACCATAAAAAACGTTTGCGGAATGCCCAATTCCAAAGAACGACGAGAAATGGACAAACCTGGGTTTTCTTAAACACTTTGGGCTACAGCAGCTATATTCTCAGTTGTTCTTGAGCGACGTGCAGGGGTTTTATTCTTCACATCACTAACTTGTCCCAACAGCTCGAATTTTTCCACCAATTTCTGTATTGCGGTCCGACAGGGTGCTTCACGACGACCAAAAAATGCTTTAATTTTGCGAACTGTGACTGCAAGATTTTCACCATTTTTGTAGTGAATTTTAATAATTTCAGTGCATTGTTGAAGCGTGATCGTTCCATTTTTAGTAATGGCGTAGTTTCTTCTTGTCAAATGTCAAAGAATAAAAGCTTCAAAAGTGACAGCTACCGAAATAGCGGGTCATTCACAATAGCACCTCTTATTGGAAAACCCTTTATGTTTCATTTTAGTATTCGTTCGCTGTTAATGAAAACTTCACAAATTTTTTAGTTATCTTGATCCCATATGGTTTCTGGTAAAAAAAAGAATGAACTGGCAAACACGCACACACATCATAAAATATTGTGTCGACTGACATCCCCCAATTAAGGAATGCTAAACAATGGTTCCGCCGGAAAATGGGAATTTAGGCCGAGGTGGTTTGAGTTGATTAAAGTCCCACACACAGGCTTGATTTATAGTTCAGAAAATTTGTACTTTTGTAAAGGTAACATCACAACTTCCTATAAGACAGGACCACAAGGAGTCTTTCTTATATTAAAGGTCGGTTTTATGAACTTGAAGTGCCTATTAAAGACTAACACCATTTTTGACAAAAAAAGTTATGGGTGACGAAGCCACTACGCCGTGTAGAATAACCGCATGGGGCGCCATTTGAACCAGCGGCTGTTTTTTTAGTCACATTTCTTTGGGGAAACTGGAGACAATGTTGTAAGAGCTACTGGAGTGGCATAGGGGAACACATCCTACGAGAAGAGTTCAGATGAATGGAATAAGAAAAAAAAACCGCAGTTATTAAAAACATCCAAGGCCTGAGGCAATCTAAGAAACTTCTAGGGAACTAAAGCCTAAAAAGATTCACAGCGTATATCGGATTTAGTAAAAACAACCGTAGAATCCTAATAGTTGTGGTAACGAGACACTGTGGACTAAGGGCCCTACCTGAGGAAAATAGGCTTATCAGAAGAAGGTCTCTGCAGATTCTGAGATGAGAGCCCTGAAACCAAAGATCACATTCTGGAATCCTGTGGAGCTCCAGACACTCTCTATTATTTTTATTAATAATTGCTACTAGAGACTTTTTTCTGCCTGAATAAGATCAATTAGACCTACAAAGTATATGGTATTATCAACACGGTGTCATTTCAACTAAGGCTTGTGCTTAAATGAAAATTTTGGAAAAAAAAAAAATGTCAAAACGTTCTCGATTTCTTCCCTAAGGAAGTACGTACTTGAAGAAAGCTTCTAACAGCGTATGTTCACTAAAGATCTTTATGCTTGCAAAGTTTAATTGACACAAGATCTAAAGCCTAATGGCCTGGCCAAGAACAGCTTCCATTGATTTACAAGATCTAAAACTATGCACTGTTTCACACCAAACGATGCATTGTTCTCAACGAATGAAATACCCGTATCTCCTTTTAACCACCTTTTTAAAGGTCGAAAACCGAGAGAAGACAGTTAGTAGATAGACTTGTATTTCTTTATAGGATTTTTTGATCCCCTTAATTATGCATAGGCTTAATTTCTGCTGTTAGAAAATACATGGTTGCCACTATTATTAAAAAAAATCCCTGACCAGTTTTGAAGTTTTCCCTGACCAAATTTTGCAAATATACCAAAAAAAAAAAAACAACGGATTTAAACACTAGTCCTTGCGATTAATAAGTTATATCACTCAGAAAAAAAAAAATTGTTAAAGCTTAGTATTCTGCTTAGTATTAGCGCGACAAAATTTTATCTCCCATACAAAAATGTCTCCAGGGATAAAATTTAGCGAGGCAGTTTAGCAAAGCAGTATCCTGTTAGCACGCTAAGTTCTTAACTTCATGTAGATAGGGCGATGAAAAGTCTCCACTCATATAGCTCGCGAAATAAATGTCCGGGTAAAAAACGGAGGACGAAGTTTGTGTTGCGTTTTTAGGAGAAAGCCGCAGAGAACATTTGATCGAGAAAGAAAAGAAAACGCAAGGCCAAATAAAATCCATTTATAATAGGTTTGTTTGAAGTGGCTAGCACTAGTGCGCACTGAGAAGTGTCAGCTAATTTTTTAAGCCTGTCAAAAACCCTGCACTACCCTGAAAATTCGACTTTTATATCGAACGCAAAACGTTGCCCTGAAGTCTGTCAGCTGTTGATATTGACAAATATATATCTTTTGGTAACACTTTTTCCCGTTTATAGTTAAAAATAAGTGAACTAAATTCTGAATTTGG
Source organism: Cheilosia impressa (assembly GCA_948293265.1). NCBI lineage: Eukaryota > Metazoa > Arthropoda > Insecta > Diptera > Syrphidae > Cheilosia > Cheilosia impressa. Next base: position 7,463,953 of record OX411882.1, read on the forward strand.
GTTTGTATTTATATTGCAAATAGTTGATAAAAGTGTTCGAAATATATATGACGAGTTTGAAAATGAAATGACAACAAGCGAAATGACAGCAAAACTCATCACTGAATTCTTGCCACCACAAATTAACTGGGGTCAGTTCAGGCACAACTAGGGTGCCCTAGAAGCCATGTCAAACACAGGTTTTCAGTACCAGGGCGAATTCAGTTTTATATCGAACGCCTTAGGGTTGGCCCTAGTGCGCGAACAGAATTTTGAGATTTTTAAGAAATTATAAGTCAAAAGTTCTTGCTTCAACAATTATTGTTGATAACAAGAACTCGTTTTGAAGTTTTTAAGAATCAAATATTCAGCCTAAGAATATGATACTCTCCATAACTATTTTCTTACATCATTGCCAACAATTTCATTCTTCAATCAAAAATTTTGATATTTGGGTTCATTTTAACCAACGAAAATTGTTATTGTTGGCATTACAATGTTTTTTTTTCGGAGTGCAGGGCTTATTTCTTGTTTGAAACAAATCAGAAAATAAAAGTAATTGTCAGTCTTGTTAATGCTTGATGGAGCAGCTTTCATATTGCACTGGAATTTTTCATTTTTGTTGGTTTGATGAATATCTAAGAAAAGAGTACCAAACAATAATTGAGTTAAACAAAAAACTAGCGGAATAACGTTCATTTTTCACTGGTGAAATCCTTCGAAACATTTCCTATTGTTGTACATTATTTTCTTTTACATAAAAAATAGTTTGTGTTAAGGTACGTTTGGATAGAATTCAGTGTGGGTAGACTTCAGAGCTCGACATAAAAATTTTTTTTTAATTATATAAAAAAAAAACAGTGAATTTTCCCTGACTGTTTTCGAAATTCCCTGACTTTTCCTGATATTCCCTGACCAAATTGTCTTTCGCTAACTTTCCCTGACTTTCCAGACCAGTGGCAACCATGAAATATTCCATTTTAAATTTTTCGAACAGAATAAAAAATACTACTGTGTGTGCATAATCGGTTTATTTAATCAAAAGGCAGAGATAGGCTCAAAGAAAATCCTACTCCGCCTAAAGCGAGCGCTCTCCTGTGACAATTGTATAGTACTTATTCAAAACCTCCTCTTATTATTGTTATTAATATAAAAACATATCTTTAGATATATAATTCTACTGTACGTGCGTTGTGACTGAACTCCTCCTAAACGGCTGGACCCATTTGCATAAATTTTTTTGTATGCGTTTGGGTTGCGCCCCGGGTGGTTTAGATTTACAATTCGACATTGTCCAATTGGACAATGGGGCGTGGTACCTCCCATACAAACCACAAATTAAAAATCTATTATTTCTGCTCCTGATAACGGTATTTGCACAAAATTTGGTACGTCGGTTTGGTGTGCATTCTTTAAGTGCTGCTGCAAATATAGGCGGGATTTTATAAAGACGCGTGGTACCTCCCATACAAATCTTCTTTGTGTATATAATTCTTCTTCTAAATTTTTTTTGTATCTTTAGATATTTTTGGTGTCGCATTTTCAGTGAATATCTCTATATAATATAAAAGAGAGTTGCAAAAGCGTTGTGACTTTATAACTCACGAACGGTCAAACCGAATTCGATCAAATAAGGGTTTGTTTTCATGGTCGTGTAGTGGGTTATCTAAAGTTTGAACGAAATTGGTTAACGCGTTGGTGAGTTATGTCAACGTCCGATTTTGTCCATATAAAAAGAAAAAAAAACTGGGCGCCTATGAGCGTGTGCTGTATGTTTACTCTGTATACTGATGTCACACACACGGTAATGACATCACGCACTATTTTTTAAACAAAACCTTAAAACGATCATGGACTTAATCGTTAAGCACAGTGTTTTCGGACAATCGCGTTTCTGGATGTACTCTGTCGAAGTGGCCGATTGCCCACATTCTGCTTTAGTTAATTTGGTTGATTGAGAAAATCTGACAGGACCAACTCGATTCAATCATTAGCGCGGAAAAAGATGATCAAGAAGCTGACCCTGAAAACCATAAAGTCGTTTCTATGCTTTGAACTTAATTTAATTCCAAGGAAGTTCCATTCGTTCAATAGAGAGGTTCAATTATCAAAAGGGATGTTAATAATTTAATCAATTTTAATCGGTACGAAGTTCGCCCGGTCAGCTAGTTATTATATACTTTTATGTTAAGTAATTAAACTTCAATATTAACACGAATTTTTGTAGCACCGCAGGAGTCCCCCTCATCTCTTTTTTACTGCCTGCCCATATTTACATTAAAGCCCATGGGCTTTTAATTTACTTTCCGTTGGAACTGAGCTCAACGTTCAGTCGGACATTCGTATTTTTATTTTTTTATTATATACAAACATGTGATTTATTTGGTTTTTATCTCAACAGCTTTTTTATTTTCTTCAGTTTTTCTTTAGAAAATGGTCGTTAACTTTTCAACTAGTGCAAATGAGAAAATCCTCAAAATATCCAAATCAAACGTAAGGTTACAATTTTTTTTAGAATAATATTTCCATACTCGCCTGCAGGTATAACCAATTTTTAACAAAAAATACTTTTCAGTTATTGGAGTATTTTTATCACGTTCCTAATTCCTTTTTTATATAACTTGTGTACTCTTTTGGGATATTCTTTTTTTAAATTCTCGGTTTCACTACCTATTGGTTTTCTTTGTTTAAGAGAACTGGATACGTTAGTCAACAGTTGTTAATAAAATGTATTTCCTATTCGCATAAACTCCCCTTATGCGGCTTCTTTAACTCTACCCCAGTGATAGGCCGTTTATTGCAAACACGTGTCAGCCTGAACATGTTTACATGATGGAATTATGTTCCTTTTTTATACAGTCGAAGAAACAAAATTTTTCTTTAATTATTAGCGCTGCCTATATTTGATCAATTATGTTCCTACAAACGTTTAATTCTCCTTCATAGTGCTGGCCATAAGTTGTATACGAGAACGTGCTGATACTCGTAAATACGTAGACTCGTTAAATATCTTTGCTCGCACTGATCACGTCATCATTAATAGCCATGGCGCGATAAACAAAGATATAGCCCATTCAACTAGCACCATTAAGAACGATTTTTCTCAATCAGTTCAATAGATGTTGGAAAAAAAATGTTTTTCTGTAGTTGAGCATAGAGAGAACTTTGTTTATTTGTTTCAGATGGGTTGGGGGCGTTTTATGAACTACGGGTGTAGAATCTTAAAAAAATACAAAAGCTGTGCAAATAATTTAAGCAGAGCAAGAATGGGTCGTTTCATTGAAATTATTTGAAAAAAGTGTAAAAACTTCTAGGTACCACCTTGAATTTTATGGAAAGGCGAAGGATGTTGGACTATGTGAGTTTCTTATTTATCTTGTATCTTATCACCCTTTCTTGGAAGGTAATTTAAAAAAGCGGCTTATTTTTCGTCACATTTTTGTCGTTGGTTTAAATTTAACTAGTTTCGCTTGTGGTCGAAAATCGACCCTAATTTTTATAAGTAGTACATACCTACTACGACTGATACTAAAAACCGCACCACAATTTTCGATATTTATGTCGTTTCTTTATTAATTCACGCAAAATGTAATTTTGATGGAAAATACAGATTTTTAATAGGAAAGCTTAATTTTTTTATTGATTCAGAGAGTATACCGATTGGGGTTAAGTATGGAATAGCACATCGGATAAATGGCCACCACGGCTTTGCTGGCAAGTACGTACTCTTTTATTGAAGTTTTCCATGACCGTTTCGCATAAATGCTGCTGAATTTCATTAATAGACCTCCCAATTTGCTCTGTCAAGGTATTGGTGGTCATGGGGTTGTTTGCATAGCCAAAAAAATTCCAATGGCGTTAAATCACAAGTTCTCGATGGTCAATTCTGATCGCAAAAATGAAAGGAATTGACACTTGCAGCAATCGAATTGTTTCTCTAGCTGTATGGCATATGTGGCACCGTCTTGTTCAAACATCCACATCTTGTAATTTAGGCACTAAAACTGGGTTAGCATGTCCCGATTACGAACACGATGAATTGTTATACTGCCAGACCAGCCATTTTTAAAGAAGAATGGTCCGATAATGGCTCCAGCTAAAAATATGCACCAAACAGTCACGTGTTGTGGATGCATTTGCTTCTTAACAATTACTCGTTTTTTGAACCCCAAACATGACAATTTCGACGATTAACGAAGCCATCAAGATGAAAACGAACTCTATCACTGAAGATGAAATTGCGGTGAGGACTGAAGCTGAGAAACCTTCATTACTTTTTAACTTTATCCATTACGTAGTAAGAGAGAGATATTGTATTCGTACGAGATGTTAATCATTTCTGACATTACGATGATAGAGGAACTCAAAAAAGTGGGTGGCAAAATTCTACCCGGATTACGTTCAAACTTCGGATTTGGTTTTGCACGGTAACCTTAATATTAATGGTACCTACTTTCCATAAACAATTTTCATACCAGTTTGATTTGTTCGAAAACGGCTCTAACGATTTAAACCAAATTTGATATTTAAGCTAAAGTAGGTGAGGCTAACATAACTCCATACTCAGTTTTCCGCAAAAAAATCGAATATCGGTACTTTTGAAATTTGGACATACATATCTCGAAAACGGTCCAAACGTTTGTAACAAAAATTCATTTCTAAGGCAATATGGGCCTTTCTAACTCAGTTTTTCTCTGTATTATCGTAAAATGGATTTTTGAAAAAAACAATTTTGAAAAATGTTATTTTCTTCAGTTTACCTGAAAACGGCAAATACGACTTTGACCAAATTGCAAACTTAGAGTAAATTTTATGTTTTCAAATTAATTGCGTCCTTAATTTTCAATTTGAATCACTGAAAACGGTAATTTTAAAAACTGCCCATGTCTCGAAAACAGCATTTTCGATTTCGATAAAACTTCAAAAACCATATAATGCTTGCATCCCGAACAATAACATGTACTTGGTTTTTAGCTAAATTGTTATAGTATTTTTCAAACTAAACTTTGCAATTTGGTACTGTTCTGTCCGGCAAATTGTACAAAAACCGCTCCAACGATTTTCATAAAAATACATATTATAGATAAAATCAGTATCCGAAATAAGATCCCATACAGATAGTTTAAATAAAATCCTAAGCAATGCATTCGATATAGCCTGTCCTCTACGGACAATCAGGAATAGAAACACTCAATCGTGGTGGTCCAAAGATCTCCTTGAAATCAGAAGGAAAGTTAGATCTCTGTTCAATTTGGCCAAACGCACTAACTTACAGACAGACTGGGAATTATACAAAGCCGGTCAACGTAAATTCAAAAGTGCTGTCACAAGTGCTAAACGCACAGCCTGGCATAAGTTTTGCAATGAAATAGAAAGCACTAGGGAATCAGCTAGACTTCGAAAGATCCTATCCAAAGAACCTGCGGTTCCAGGATATCTAAAAGACAACAGTGGTAACTGGACGCAGTCCTCTGAAGAGACTCTAAGTCTGCTTCTACGGACGCACTTTCCGGGTTGCATCCCAGCAACAACCGTCCAGTCTATTTCAAGCATAGCAAATACCTCTGCTACAATTCCAGGGGGTATAGTAACCGAAGAAAAAATTAAATGGGCGATCGATACGTTTGCACCATTTAAGTCACCTGGGGTGGACGGAATCTTCCCGATCATGCTCCAGAAAGCCAGGTCAATAGTTATACCAGCCCTGATGAGACTCTTCACACGCTGCCTGGAATGCGGTCACATTCCCAAGGTATGGCGAGAAGTAAGGGTCGTCTTTATTCCGAAGGCAGGCAAGTCCAGCCACACGGCTGCGAAGGACTTTAGGCCTATAAGCCTAACATCCTTTATCCTGAAAACCTTCGAAAAGCTTTTAAACGTTTTCATCCGCAGTCGGATTGACAATATGATATCAACGGCACAACATGCTTACATTAAAGGTAAAGGAGTTGAGACCGCGTTACATGAGGTCACCGGCATCATAGAAAAGTCCTTAAAGGACAAAGAATATACACTAGCCGCGTTCCTAGACATTGAGGGAGCCTTTAACAATGTCAAAACGTGCGCAGTAAAGAGAGCGCTACTCAATTCCAACGTTGACCTACCACTTATCAACGTGATTGAAAGCCTACTTAATGAAAGGAAAATTAATGCAAAACTAGGTGACACTGACCTTAGAGTGACAGCCTCTAGAGGTACACCACAAGGAGGAGTCATATCCCCCTTACTCTGGGTCCTTGTCATAAATGAAATACTAGTGAAACTCGAAAATAAAGGGGTCAAGGTAACCGCTTATGCGGACGATGTAGTAATACTTGCTACAGGCAAATTCCTACCTACCATAAGCGAATTGCTAGAAAACGCATTACGGATACTCAATATGTGGGCAAAACAATGCGGTCTTGGAGTCAATCCACAGAAGACTGAATTAGTCTTGTTCTGTAACAAAAGAGTGATTCCGGACTTCGATCCTCCAAATATTGAAGGCATACCCCTCAGGGTCGCCGGGAGTGCTAAATATCTGGGTACAATCCTAGATAGGAAGCTTAACTGGAAAATGAACGTCAATGAAAGAGTAAAGAAAGCTGCAAACGCTTTCTACGCATGTAATCGAATCTTCGGCAAAAGGTGGGGACCAAACCCTAAAATAATTTTGTGGATGTATACGGCTATTGTGCGTCCAATACTCACGTATGGAAGCTTAGTTTGGTGGCAAGCCACAAACAAAGCATCAAATCTCAAATTAATGACCAAAATACAAAGACTAGCGTGTATTAGCACAACCAGTGCAATAAGGACAACACCTACGGCTGGAATGGAGGCAATCCTCAACCTGATACCGTTAGATCTTTATATGCAAGAATCTGCAGCCAAAAGTGCCCTTAGGATCAGCCAATCCAAAAGCTGGAAACCCTATAAAATGGGACACGCACAGATTCTGAACAAATATATGGGAGATGCTGTCAGTTCTGACTACTTGTCTCCCTACCTTGACTTCGATAAACCATTCTCTTGCTATTTTCCCAGCAGAGAAGAATGGAACACAGATGAACCCACAAAAAGGAAATCGATATCCATCTATACAGATGGTTCTAAGATGGACTGTGGAACAGGTGCTGGAATTTTCTCTGAAGAATTGAATATACATCACTCGATCAGATTACCTGACCATAGTAGTGTGTTTCAAGCGGAGGTTCTGGCTATCGGCGAAGCTGCCCACATGGTGTCAATGTTGGAAATACCAAGGGATGATATTACCATATTCATTGACAGCCAGGCGGCTATAAAAGCAGTGTCTGCTATTGAAATTAAATCAAAGCTAGTTCGCCGCTGCCGTGAAGAGCTTAAAGTTCTCTGCTCGCAGCACATCACGCGCTTATGCTGGGTTCCTGGACACAGGGATAAAACCGGCAACGAGAGAGCTGACGAACTGGCTAGGAATGGATCCGCTATGGATCAAGATCGTGCGATCAAATTTATCAGGCCACCACTCTGTAATCTCAGAGAGAGGGTGGAAGATAAGATCCGAATGAAAGCCAACAACAGGTGGAAAGAATTAACTACCTGCGAATTATCAAGGAAGCTATGGCCGGAATACAATCCAAGTCGGACTAGCAAACTCATGCAGTTTGATAGAATGTCGATGTATAAACTGGTAGGGGCCCTAACGGGTCACAACTTCCTAAGAAACCATACAATGAAACTGAAACTCAAGAATGACGACATATGTAGGGGGTGTGAAGACGAAGAGGTACATGAGGATACACCTCACTTCCTCTGTCAATGCCCCAGTCTTTGTCACTTGAGATATAGAACACTTGGTAGATACTACTTCCAAGACGTATATGAACTTTCGAATGTCTCTCTATCTGATCTTTCCAGGTTCATAAACTTATCAGGATGGCTGGACAAAGTCGAGTAATGTGAGGGAGGAAAATTTCATCGCCAACGACATCGGCTAACCCCTCAACAAGGGTATCACAATGGGTCCACAAGGACCTAAGTGGGGTGCTGCAGGGTTACTCTGGAGCATCCACCCATCAACCTAACCTAACCTAAGATCCCATACTAAGTTTTTCTTACATAAATCGATTAAATATTTTCCAAAAATGGCTAACCAAATCCCGATCACATATCTTCGCGATATTTTTGAAATGAATTACAGTGGCCCACTTCCAATGAAAGTGCAATAACAGCTACGCAAAACTTATTTTTAACTAATATTATCAACTTCAACTAACCTAAGAATAAATCCAAGAACTTGTTTACACAATCAAGCAACTCCCAATTCATTTGCACCAAAAATTTTAATGAACGGGAAAGTTACGATCGACCCAGTTATGCACTTTATCCACTCTGTATTATTTCTGTAGTTCTATAGTAGTATATTTACCTCTTGCGGTTCACACGCTCAACCAATCTTAACAAATTTGGTGTCAGGTAAAAGATATTTCCTAGGTGCTTATCTTTGCATTTTTACTTTTTTTAAATATTAACAATTGAAAAAGTTGAATTTTACTACATTCAATTTCAACTACGCAGTTGTATACTTTTCTTTCATTCATCATGCCCGTATGACTCCGACGCAGACTGTGTGAATGTTGCAGCATTCTGAAAAGTCGTATGAAAAAGGGTCAATGAGAAAAAAAAAGTGTAATTTCTGAAACAGAATAGCTTGTTTCAAATTCGTGAACGATATTTAACAAGTATTGGTTTGTTAAACACTATAATAGTGTCTTGATAGGCAACTGCGTTACATTGAAAATGTTTTATTTGGATATAAGAGCATTTGAACTATTTTTAAAGCGCCTTCTCCAACTAAAAAAAGAGCCTAAATAGCAAAAATCTGTGGCAGGCTCTCGAAAAAGTTCCAAATCGCAACTTTAATCGCACAATGGTCACGCTGAATCGCAATTCACAGCAGAGATAAGGACCATTTATATGAGAGCGACCAACTACCTACGAACGAACGAATATTCGCAAGTTTTGACAGTCCATTCACATGATACATTTTATTTGTTCGCAGATACCCGCGAATCCAATGATAGTCGCCGTCATTTGTCTCTATTTATTTTAAAAACAAAAAAAAACTCGAAAATGGGAGGTAGCCGCATTCTAGGAAAAGAAAAAATATTGTTAGCCTATTTTTGGTGGAAAAAAATTCAAATTCATAAATCCATCAAAATAGGTTTGTTCGCGTTTCAGCAATTCTTTCGCTCGCTCTCATGTGAATAGTCCTATAGAGAAACTTAGAGAGAATTTTATTTTCAAAATTTGCGAGGGAATTGGCTAGGAACGCTGAAGCTGACGGGCTTTTAATACTTAGTTTATAAACAAAACATTTGGGATCCACTTAACTGCGAAAGCAAGATTGTTACCTTTTAAATGTTACCTTTTAACGACCGCAAAAACAATTTTTATCAATTTTCATATAGGGGTATCTAGATAGGACTTCTGCGAATGACATACCCTACTTTTTGTCGTGAAAACAAAACGTGAAGGGGATGCAAGTTTAAATGACGAACCAATTATTTCTCAAGCTAGGGATAATCAAATTCATCATACCATTTTTTTGGTATAATACCAATGAATTTAAATGTGTAACGTATCAGGTTGGCTTAAAAGATAGGATAGTTTTGGACCAGATAGGTGGCGCTGTTGTTGATATAAATATTTTTATTGAGTTAGTCAAAGTGCTAATTCTACGCAGACGAAGTCGCGGTTACCAGCTAGTTCAAATTGGATGCCCCAACGCCGGTGTCCCTAATTCGTTTCCAGAGTCCACAGTTTTTATAGTGTTTTCTTTATCAAACGTCAAGGCTTCGATTTACCAAACGAAACTTACCTCAAACAATTTTTGTTTTATTAAGTTTTTATGTTATTTTGACTGTTTGACTATTTCGACAACCTTGGGTTTCAATATGTATATATATTTTTTTTTTTGCTTTTTCCAGGTAAATCAAAATACTACCAATAGATACATAATATATGATTAATTGGACAACACATTCAAATGGGAGGTTTTCCAATTTTCATTCAACTTAGGACCCCTCCGAACTGAAAACACCACCGTTTCATTGGTAAGTGCAAAGTCTTTAAAGCAACCACTTGTTGCCAGATTTGTCCCATTATTTATATATTTTAATTATTAAAAACAATGATCTATTTACATTTTTGTATGGCTAACGACATTAAAACTCTTGGTATAGACTCTTCCTTCAAAAATCTGAATGACACAAAGTGACTTGAAGAGCATTGGAAAAATAAAAATACGTACCTCAAGATTTACAAGTGTATATTCCGTTGCTATAATCGTAGATGTGACGACCCCTGTCGCACAACTGGAGGTAGGAGAAGTCAGTTTTTTCATCTCTTGTCTGGCATTATCTGCACCAATTAGGAGCACAATTTGGAAGATAATTTCGCAATTGTATCCACTCGCAGTCGTTGTTCATGTAAGCAACATGAATTATTAATGTAATTGACCGTGAAGTTGATGTATTTTGTATAAACCGAATGTCCTTATCGAATTATGGGCATTTATTTTTTAAACCAATATTAATGATTGAAATTCAACGGACATGTCAGTTTTAAAATGTATCCCGTATCTGTTTCCACTAGTTTACCCAACAGCCATTCGTCATCAGGGGATTTTAAATCGCATTCAGCGGGCATTGGTTAAGCGTTGAATTTATTTATTGTTGTTCATGAATTACTTGCAACAAGTCGTAAATCCTTTTTACGCAAAGACAGAAGGTTCTGGGAATTTTTTATGAACACCATTCTAAGAACCCAACAGAGAGGATTCCATTTTTTTATCTTTATCTATGTGTACTGTTGGAAACCTAGTGAGTGTGATTTTATTCTCCGTACAAAGTGGGTAAGCTTGGCACTACATGTCGCATCCTGCTGCAAGTGGGTGGGTTTTCCTGGAATTCACAGGTCGCTGGCACCATTTAAGTGCAATCAAAATCACGCTCAATGGGGTTCATTTGAAATGCAATTTTAAACTTTTGTGGATAGTAACAGCTTCCCTTGAAGTCACTTCGGTGAATTTTCATGGCGTCAGATCTGCCACGTACCATAATAACGACAATAATTTGTGGGGGTGGCCACTAAGGAATTGATGCGAAATATTTGAGCACCTCTCTGCTTTTGATTTTGACAGAATGATGCAATGTGGTGTGTGTGAAATAATTGTTGCGTTGCGGTGATAAATATGGTTGCACTTAGGATTCTTTAGATGATCAATTTATTTATTTTTTCAAGGCAGTTGGAAAAGTTCTAAAGGATGTGAGTAGTGTGAGATTTGTAGACACTAAAGCTACCTACCATCGATACAAATTTGTTTCGCACTGCAATTTGTCATATATTTCCAAGCTGTTTTTTTGTATTCTCGAGTTTCTGCTGGTTCCTGACTCATAATTATCGGGCTTAGCCCCAAACTATTTAAAATTTATTCATTGGAGAGCTATTGACGTCGCAGTTTCAGCTTTAATGGTGGAAATTACAGGATCTCTTAGGAGATCTTAATTTTTAATGTCAAAGGTTTGTTAAATTTTCGTTGAGGTGTTACAACCTCATAGTTGTGTACCATATACACATCTCCCATGCTTCAGCACTTCAGCACTTGCTTTTCTCGGGGTTAAACTTGAAATTCTTTTCAAGTTGCCAAAAACTTTCTCCATAGTTGTTTTAAGTTCATCGCATTTCTTTTTTACAAAATTTGGGGCAATTCATATACGACGGTTAGATAATAGATTTCGGATTCAATTAAACGGCCTAAGAGACGTTTGCAGATTGGTACGGACCCCATAGCATTTGTTGGAATAGGAGTTGCAGACATGCGGTAAATATGACGATGCCATCGAAGAAAAAGGCCTTTACTCATGCTTATGATACGATATCTGCGAGTCGTATTTCGGCTGCGATCTTGTTCTTTCGGCCAGTAAGTACTCAATCTCAAGACCATAGATTAGAATAGGATCCAACACTCTTTTAAAGACAGATGTCGGTCCTTCAAAGAGAAAGTTCGGTTCGCTGGATAAGAGATAAACCTTCACAATCCCTGCGGAACCGCTTCGGTTAAAATGTAAACCACCTCGCCCGATCACTCAACTCCCATAGAAAGTCTAAGTATGGTCCCACTTTAGTTTAAGAAGCCAATCTCTTTCAAAATTTCAGAAAAGTACCTCTCCTTGTGTCTTTAAAGGTGTGGCCATCTTGAGGTTGCCTTATTCAATTTTTTTTTATGAACAATCCTCCTAGCCTTGACGTTCTTATACCCTTAATTCTTGAATGAAACTAGTGTGGGCTTTTCTGCTCTTTCTTTCTTTTATCGGTCTTTTCGTTGGCCTCAATATTACAGCAAGTTCCAGGCACACAACACATTCTGATACTGTTCTGTTATACATGGATTAGGTATTGTTCCTCGCTAGATCAGATTTGTTGGCATACGAGTACGACGCTAGCACCTTTAGAGCAGCCATCTATGAATGGAGATCTTCTTGTGGGATATCGATTCCACTTTGAGCACACCTGGAACACACTACCTGTGTCCGGAAGTCTCAGGGATATCTGTATAACTTTTATATACCTGATCCCGTACCCTCACTAGTTTCCGATCCATCGGTATATAATGCGGTATCGTTTTCCAATGCCAATCCTCTCTGTCATCATCATCACGGTCGTAGGAAAGTATGTTGAAGACAAGTACCTACCGAGAATTTGATCCGCTTTGCTGGAGTTGTTGAAGAATGATAAAAATGGCTCTTGACTTCGCAAGTCTGCCAAATCCTTCAAAATACTTCACCACTCAATAATAAGGGTTGTAGGTAGCCAAACTCTCTACCTGTTTTAATATATGTAGGTTGTAGGTACATAAAACAGGCGTTCTACCTAGTCCTGCCATAAGTTCTGTTACAAATACAAAGCGCTGTAGAAAAAAAACGAGTTAACATATCGTATTGAAAATAGTTTTGTTTATTAGCTTACATTATTGGCAATAGAATAAAAATAGTTTCACTCAAAATGGACGCCTTTGGCTTTCACACAAGCTCTTAAACCTAGTGGTCATTGGGCTATAGCGGCACGTACGGTTTCAATAGAGATCGTGGACGCTGCTCTGGTCAATGCTGCTCTAAGACTATCGAAATTTTTGTGGGGAGTCTTACAGGCCATGTTTTCGAGTTCTGACCACAAACCATAATCCAGTGGATTCAGATCTGGACTCCCCGAAGGCCAATCTTCTGCTGCTATAAAGCCAGAAATATTGAGCCTGAGCCACTCCTGAGTGGTTTTGGCCTTATGCGCTGGAGCAGAGTCTTGTTGGAAGATCCACCTGTTTCGGCCCAAAAGAGTATTGGTCAAACCTTTCACAACGCCCTCTAGCACGTCTTCTTGGTAAACCTTTGCCCCAGTTTTTACGCCTTTTTCGCAGAAATGGAGGGATGTGACACCTTGATGGGATACCCCCCACCAAACCATTACGGAAGCTGGATGATGGCCTCGTTGAATTCTGGGAACGATTTTTTTCGCTTCCTTAGATGACGTGGCATAGACCTTGCCATTTTGTTTATTAAAAACTTCTTCCACGGTAAAAATTTTTTCATCCGTAAACAGAATGTTTTCATGCACATTGGCCGAGTTAGGAGTTAGGAGATGTCCCGTGGACCGACGATAGGCTTTCATGTGAAGATCATCCCGAATCAACCTTGACATGGATCTGATTGATATATTCAATTCCTTGGACATGATCTTTTGTTTCCTAAGTGGATTTCTCCGAATTCGTTCACGCACTGCCTTTACTACCGCACTTGTACGAACGACGCGAGGGCGACCACTTCTTGACCTGTCCTCCACTCCAGACAATTCGCAGAAACGACCAATAGCCCGATAAACAAAAATTCTCGATATGCCGAGTGGTTTTAGCAACTCAAAAATTTGGCCAGCATTCTTCCCGCACTTATGCAACGCAATTACCGCGACTCGATTTTCTTTAACGCCCCACTCCATGTTAACAGATCGCAAGTTGAGACCAAACTGGCAAGTTTTCTTTACTAATCAATGCATGTGTTCCGAAAAAAAAGTTAACGGTGCAATTCCCACAATAAGTTTTTAACGATAAGCGCTTGAAAATGTGTAACAGAACTTATGGCAGGACTAGGTATAGCCGACCATCTCTTCAGGTTTACTCACAGTTTTAAAACCTCTTTGTCTACTCCGTATTACAATTTCACAACAGAACATCTTAGCGAAAATTACTTGTAGCTCGTTGGGGATAATGTTATATAAATGCATTCATGCATGGATAAAACGGCCAACAATGACTTCCAGTCTATGGAGCGTCTTGAGTTGTACACTCAATTCAGTTTTTTCCTCGATATTTTTGTTCCTTTCTATGTCCCTCTGTCTACCACTACCACCTATTCTCTATGGAGTTTGAGTCGTCTCCTAAGTTCATGTTGTCAACAGATGATCACCCTAAACAACCTCATTTATATGAGTTAAAGGTTCCACATTCGACCTTGACCACCGCAGTAGTTCCAAGCTCAAATCTACACACTATATAGGTACACTAATTCTCCCATCCTACTCTAACTAGTCACTACTATAATTCTTTTCTCAATACAACAAAGGATACTCACCCTCCCGTATCCTGCCGGGCTCATGAACATTTCAAAGTCTGCACCTTATTAATCCTAAATTATTCATGGAGAAAATGTGAAAGCACTTTCATGAATGAATCCTTCGTAAACGTAACCCGATTCGTCCTTGTTTTACCAGCCTTACCCTTATTCCCTTCCCCTACATCATTGCGAAGCCATTCTGCTTGCAGCTGGCTACTAAAATGGAACTGCACAGGCACACCCTTACTGGAGTTTTCTGCCTGTATTTTGCTTCGTCCTTATCAAAAGGGAAAACAAATCAAAAAAAAAAGAAAAACTGCGAAAAGTGTTTTAAGCTTAGTCGATTTTTTTTTCCACCGTCCTCCAAGGCTAACCCCATTCAGGTTTTTTTTTTTTTTTTTTAAAAAAGACCAACCAGCAGCAGGCAACTTTATGTAAATGCAGCCACAGAAATTTAAACGATTCCTTTATTTTGATTGCCAGAGGTTACGAGCTTTGATTGATATCGTTGCATCTATACAAATATAATAGATTGAGAAGAAAAAATCAACTTGCCCTATGGGGGGAAGAACTTGGCCAAAAGTATTGTTATCCAACATTTCCAGTGGATTTCTTTGCGGAAGTCCGTTAAGGAGAAGACCCACGGTGGGTACCTAAGGTGTGTCGAATGACTGTGAGAGGTGAGAGATGCCAATTTGATGGCATAAGTGGAAATTGAAGGCTAACCATTGGGGGAGAATGGGTCGTCCAAGAAAGGTATCAAGAAGGGAAGGTTAAGTCCTGGATTGCAATTCTAATCTCCAGCAGTATTTACTTTATTGTAAGACCAAAGCTGTAATTAGACAAAGCGTAGATTAAAGAACGTTTATTTTAGGCAACATACATACTATTGATGCGTACAATTGGTTCTCTTGTCCCGTCGTCCACTAAGCGCGCAATCCATTGTCTGCGAATTCAACACTTTATTTATTTTTCTTTCTTACAGTATAATTTTATTAAGATATTGTTCGATGCTTTCAATTCCACGCAACTAACGCATTTCGTATACGATTGGAGATCGTTGCTCAACGCGTTGCTCAACAAGTGTACGGGTATAGTACGAGCTCGAGTTGTTCGTTAAACATGCAGTTGTGCAACGCACATGGAGCTACGTTTTTAAAATCTCTACAATTCGTTGCTCAACTTTTTCAATTTAAGGGAGGTGCTCAAATGTTTTACATCAATTCTATAGATGCCACCCGAACCCATTATTGTCATTATTATGGTGTACGTGGTAGATCTGACGTAATGAACATTCTCCGAAGTGATTTCAAGGGAAGCTGTAAATATGTTACTATCCACAAAAGTTTAAAATTGCATTTCAAATGAACCCCATTGAGCGTAATTGTGATCACACTTAAGTGATGCCAGCGACCTGTGAATTCCAGGAAAACCCACCCACTTGCAGCAGGATACGACATGTAGTGCCAAGCTTACCCACTTTGTACGGAAAATAAAATCACACTCACTAGGTTTCCAACAGTCCACATAGATCAAAAACGGAATTCTCTCTGTTGGGTTCTTAGAATGGTGTTCATAGAAAATTCCCAGAACCTTCTGTCTTTGCGTAAAAAGGATTTACGACTTGTTGCAAGTAATTCATGAACAACAATAAATAAATTCAACGCTTAACCAATGCCCGCTGAACGATTTAAAAATCCCCTGATGACGAATGGCTGTTGGGTAAACTAGTGGAAACAGATACGGGATACATTTTAAAACTGACATGTCCGTTGAATTTCAATCATTAATATTGGTTTAAAAAATAAATGCCCATAATTCCATAAGGACATTCGGTTTGCGAAATTATTGTCTAAATTAAATTATTCAAACACGAGTAGCTAGAACAGGCTCTAGCCAATAAGTCATCTCATTTCACTACGCATGGGCACATATTGATAACAACTGCAACCGACGCGACTTCGATCAGCATAACGAACTGTCATAACCCCGTCTCCTCTTTGAACACTTCTCCCTTCAATGTAAGCAAGTTGTACCGCAAACAGTTTTTCCGCACGAATAGTCACCTTGCTACGAATATGCACCTATGTCGATTAGTCTTAGGTACTTAAAGTTTTCATGATAAAAAGAGAGAAGCTTATTTACATCCCCATCCATGATTTTTCAAACCAAGAAAGGAAGGCTTTCAGAATTAAATTTTCGAAATATTTATCTTGGTAAAGTCTCCTATAACACTTTAACAATCCCCCGAGATACTTATAGACAGATGATATATCTGCATTTAAAAGTCATAATTTGTACTTAGCCCTTCGGAAATATGAATCTAAGAAGCGAGTTCCAAATACGTGTATAGGTAGGTAGGTATGCTATGGAATAGAAAAATATTGTCAAGGTTTAGGAGTTCTATAGCCGACTACGAGAAGGCGCTAAAGACAAGTTGAGGTTTAATAATGCTAAAGGAGAATCCAAATCAAATAGGCCCCCAACAACACAATTTTTTTGAAGTCTCAAACTTTATTTATTTTTAAATATGTAGTACAAAAAATCAAAAAAAATCATAAACTATTTGTTTGAAGGACACCGTTGCAGCAAGGCCATGTGATTTTGCCGCAAATTATTTTTTTAAATTATGATTTACCTAGTTCTCAATTTAAAATATTTATAAACATCACAGAAATCTGGTTGCTACCGTAACCCTTCGAAAAAAATATCTATCAATTATCAGTTCGAACTCTCCGACACCGCTGATCCAATAAGTGAGCCATAAAGGGCCTCTCTCTCTCCGTCGTAATTGCATCCTTTTCGTTTCATTTCAGAAACCCATCGCCATGCACAGTTTAATTTCAAACGCCAATTGCTCAGGCATTTCAATCTTTCAACACCCTATCGCTAATTAAATCCGGTATTGCTTTGAATGTCACTCTCTGCTCGCTGAGCACAAGACACTCTAAAGTAAAAAAAAAAGGCACAGCAATTAGTGCCATGTATAGCATCTGCCCGCCGTTACAACCCATCCCCACACACAAACATCCCCATATCCTTAAGTAACTACACACATACCTACTCGCATATACAGATGGAGAAGATGCACAACAGACTCTTTGATATTGCATCCAATCCAACACATCCTGATGTGTAGGCAACAGACCGGCCTGGGTAAAGACTAGAGACTAAAGACCTTCGCCTTCACTTGGAACGAATAAAATCGATATCGTGTATACAGTACACAACCACAGCACCTCCGTATTTATAGACTTGCATAATCAAAGCGAAGAGCAAGCCGCTTCATGACCGTCCACTTGCACAAGATCAAGGTCCTTGCATTATTCTTAATAACAATATCGTTATAAAAATACAAAAACGAGACAAGAAAAAGAGGAAAGCTCTTGATGGCTATGGCTACCTAAGAAGTAGCGCCATCAGCTCCTTGTGAATTGAAAATCTCTGGCCGCCAATTGGGATATTGTTGTGTTATGGGATTTTTTGCTTGCATTTTTTTTTGTTCTGCCGGTCCTTGTGCAAGGTCATTCTTCACATGCTCGGTGCAGTTTCCAGAGCTTTTTCGGATTTTGGAGAATTTTAATCAATTTCAAACGAGTGGTGCCGAAAGGGACTTTAGGACTAGGGCTAGGACTGCGACTGTGACTTGGATTGGGAAGGACAATGCAGTTTGGATTTATTTTCCTACAATTCCGAGCAGATGTCATGGTGTCTGCTTTCTGGACCGGTGGCAGAGCAGATGACAATGACAGCTGTAAATAAAATTAAAATTTAGGAATTCAAGGCGAAAGTGGCATAAGGATTTGGTAAAGTCTTGCAAACTTGATTTTATCTCCGAAATTAAACCAAAGAACGCCTGTGTAGAAGTGTTGCCCGCTGGGAAAAATAAAAAATTAACCCTAGCCACAAAAGGGGGCCCACATAAAATACTTAGGAAAAAACAGCAGTAAAAATATTTATAACAATGAAAAAGACGATTGTATTGATTACAAAAAAAATCCTACTCAGACTTAAAAAGGATCCATTTAAAAAATTTTCAAGAAAGTGGGAGGCCACGGGCCTCGAAGTTAAAAAAGGGGGCCATTTGGCCCCAAAATTGTCTGTGCAGTTAACGATGTAATTTTAAGGCGAGGAGTGAGCCATGGATGCATCCTCGATAGCTCGTTATGGTGTGCACTCTACAAAAATATAAAACAGACAGACATAAGCACATAGGTATTTGGGTGTTTTTCAGTAATAATGTTGTCGAGATATCCACTCCTACACATATACGATTGCTAGACTACCGGGACCCCGCCCGGATTGTCCAAATATTTGCAGCCATGACCAGATTCCCGGCTAAAAACAATTTGCACAAACAAAAGCTCAAAAGTATCGGCAAGATATTTTTGTTTCAAATGCCTTAAACCTTAAAATGTTTTCAATTTAAAAAGTTAAGAATTTCACTGAACTTATCCACTTGACGAAACTTGAAACTGAAGTTGAACCCCGCTATCCGAAAAGTTAATGGACTTAAATGCCAGAGCAATATGTTTTTATTCAAACTTTCAGTTTGCTGTTTTTCTTAGGTTTTTACAGTAGGTAAATGGGCTGTTTTTGTTTTTTAAAGTTGCTATTAGATATCCCCTAAGTTTAATTGCATTATGTAACCACATTTCTTTAACATTTTTTATGTCTTAAACACTACTTAGAACCTTTGTTTATTGACAATAAAATGGCATACCTTGAAATAGATTTAACTTACTTTAATTTAAAAAATTTTAAAATATCGTCCAGCACTATAAATAGTTTTGTTCTAAATGATGTTTGCTCCCAACGCAGTAATTTGAATTTCCCGATTGAATATCAATAGCTCCTGGATGAGCTTAACAACAGAGCTATTAAACAAGATTTATATGTTCTTTAGTAGTAGTACTAATCAATATTAAAGAATTTATTCGCTTTATCCTGCAAATGGTACCCGCTCTATATTTCTCAGAAAAAATTTCACGCGGTAAGCGTAAAAACTCAAACAGAGAAATACAGTCAGTTACATGTTACATCAAAGCAGTTTAATGAATATGGTCCGTGTCATTGACCTATTATAATATAATTTGTAATTCAGCCAAAATTATCTTTAACACTAAGTTCTATATTTTTCATTAATCCATCGCAGGAAAAACTCAGTAAGTTCCTCAATCGATCATAAATTTGTGTATAAGATTTTCAAATTTCATCAACTGCAGTTTTTTAGGTTTTAACGGCAGAAAAAAACATTAAAACCTCATTCTTTGCAATAAGCTCTAAATGTAGGTACTTAGTGAGTTTTACCTGTCAACCGACGATATAATGGACTGCTAGTAGCCAACTTCACGCATGTTCCAAAAATACAGAGCGCTACTGTTTTACATCGGAAAACAAAATAAACTTGAAACGACCAAGTTTACTTTCATTACAAATTTGCATGTATGCGTTGAGAGGGTGAGAACTAATGTAGGATTTGTTTGTGTTTTTTTATTTATTTATTTACCAATAGATGGTTCTATATTTTACTTAGCCTTGGTACCTTTTTCGTTCCGTAATTTATATTTTACTACTGCGATCTCAATTTAATCAAACCCTTAACACAAACCATTTTTAATTTAATACAAAAACAAAACAATTGAAAAGCTACCTACGAGTATATGCTCATTAAAGCAAGAGGATTGTTGGCCGGCCATTAGCAACATGCTTTTTGTAGTTTATAAGCATTTACAGACGGGGATTGGAAGTATAAAAATTGTTGTAAACTGTAAACATATGAGTTTTTGGGGTAGACGTACGAAAGATTATACTTCTTTCCATTCAGTAATTATAGGTCCCTTCCATTCGTCAAGAAGCTAACAAAAATGTGTTCAGAATTTTGAAAAACTAGTGATTCTGTTGATGATTTCCTTCAAATTATTTTTCACGCTGAAATGTCAGAAAATTAATGCGACGGACAATAAAAACCAAGTAAAATCGCTGTGGAGAGATTTTACTGCAGCCACCTACAGCTCAGTTTTTAAAGCGCTATTTTTCACTCGAAGAGCGTACTGACTAGTGAAATTTTCATGTGGAAAGTTCATTTTGACATTTCGCAGTGAAAAATTTTAATGAAAAATTGGATTTCACCTGCCTACCAGCCTTTAGTTTGGACATACAAAGTTCCGTTTCGAGTGCTTTTCGTTTTTGTAATCTTTTGTTAAATAAATTCAGATATTTCAATAAATATCATTAAAATTTTTATTGCGAAATAAGTCAATTTCAACATATATTGTCTACTGTGTCACTTTTTTGTCATTGTCGTCACACTGCGTCACAAAAAACTGGTTTTCGTGACGCAAGGCATTCAAATCAGAAAAAAATTAAAAAAATATTTTAATCATTTCCAAATTTAAATAGATTTAAGTTTCATTTTATCTGATAAAGTGAGTATATAACAAATAACAATATAACGTTTATTCGATGCTTTATTAAGTCCGTTACGAAAATGACATTATTCCAGACTTTGGGCGACATTTTAAGTTAAATCATCCAAAACTTAGTTGTTAGTTCATTGATAAAAAAAAACTGTTTTGCAACATTGAGATTCCTTTTTTAAAATAAAAATAAATAGACCCTATTGCAACATTTAAAAAAACAACAAAAATTAATAAAATAAATTCACATGAACGTACGAGTATTCTAAGACTAGATGGTTATCGTTTTGCCTGCAATTACAGTTCTCAGTATACCTTAGCTCTGGTTTATACTGCTTTTACTGCGGAAAGCTTTTATTCATCTTCTTCCGGTGAGTTGCAAAACTTGAAGAAGAAGGTGATTTCAATTGTACTTGCGTCAATAACGCTTTTTGCGAATGATTTTTGAGTTTATTAAACGACAAATATACATAAAGGACGGGTCATTCATTCGGTTAAATTTCTTAGTCTTCGTTTTAAATCATTTTTAAATACACCTAAGGCCCTCGTAAACTCGATAAAAACAAACACTAAGTGTACCAATAATCATCTACAAAAAACACTCATAAAAATTGTGTATGGGTTGACTTCTTAAAAGACACGGTTGAAATTTTTACTGTAGATTAGATTAGATAAGACTTTATTTATATAAAAAATTCAGGTTTGCAATAATTTTTGTTGGGAAAGTCTTTTATGGCCTGGTTTAAAAAATCGTCGGTCAGGGAATTTACTCTGTAGTTAAATGGGAATGTAAATATAGAACTGAAAAAAAACATTAAATTAATTTGTTTTGTGTTTTTTTGTTTTAATTCTTTAGCATTTTTTAAGAGTCTATTGTTATTTAAAACTAGAACTATAAACTGTTTTAATAAATTCCCTTTTTTTATTAATAAAACATGTAATCGTCGTACATTTAAATGTCCAGACACCAGACGAGTATTGGAATATGAACATAATGTCCAGAAGATATGTTTTTATTTCGAACTCGCAACCCTAGACGCATACGCTGCGCGGCATGCTTCACTAGAAAACTTGTAGACTACGAGAGGTCAGTCTGATCAGCTCAGACATAAATATTCATACGGGGAAAAAAAATCCCTGGTCACCCCTTATATGGACATTCTTCGTGGTATGGCAACTGGGTACATTCTGCTGCCAACAGGGGTGAAATTCTTAAAAAAACGAAACGAAAAGCACTTTCGCACTAGAAAAAACGAAAGAAATCATGCGAAAATTTCCTTCTCCATTCGTTTTCGATTTCTTATTCGCAAACGTTTATATTGCATAGTTTCAGGATAGTTTTCAAGAAGTTTTCTTTTTTGACAGCTCCACTTGAAGCATCTTTCGACACCTTTTGCTTTTCGGTTCAATGCAATCTATGATTTAACTCCAACGTTGATAAATAAGTTTAGGTTAGTCTTTT
The DNA here is from genome assembly GCA_948293265.1 of Cheilosia impressa. NCBI lineage: Eukaryota > Metazoa > Arthropoda > Insecta > Diptera > Syrphidae > Cheilosia > Cheilosia impressa. The sequence goes on from OX411882.1 coordinate 7,486,440, forward strand.
GGGCTGGTTTAATGCCAGTAAAAACTGACCCATTGGATGCCCATCGGGGAAAAAGGTTGTCCCTTACCCATTTTAACCTTGTATGTAAATATTGAAACCAGTAACTCACTGTGTTGTTGCGTTCAACCCAAACTGTGGATTCGATAAAGCTTATTATGGTGGAAGAAGTGGCTTTCCAGAAATCTGTACCTGTGGAGTTGCAGACCTGCTCAGCGCCATAGGTTGTGGGTCGTGTCCTTAAGAGCTCCCTCAACACCACAGCCTCTACAAAGTTCTTCTTTCATCAAGCGAATTTTCTTGCCGCCTGGCAGTCGATTAAGTTAATACCTGCAGTAAATATTGCACTTAACGCAGAATTACGGGCTGCTTTTGTCACTGCCATTACCCTGCTTGGAAGACACTGCTATGGTCGAGGAGTTATACCGGTTTTATATACTCAACGATTTGGAGAACCCACCCCGGTGATAATTTTATATCCGTCTGTAAATACGGATATTGATTGCGTGTTGGGTACGAGTCCGTCTCTCCATACTTCCCTGCTGGGATAAGCACTTGAGAAAGGTATTGTAAAGACTATAACTGTGGCGTGGTGTAATCCGTCCGTGAAAAGCAGTCTTCTGATTCATTTATTCTCATAATTCTAACTTTAATGCCTGGAGCTGAAGTTGTCCTCATCGAACTATATAGTGGTATCGTTGCACGCTTTGAACTAGGCTTACGAAGGTCTTAGTTTAGATTGGCCAGGTAAAAACAGAACCTAAAAAAAGTCAATTCCATATGTAGATAGGTACATTTTGTCCTCATTTTGATGAGTTATTATTTTAAATTGAATCTTGACAGAAAGAAGCCACGAAAATCATAGTCTTATTGAAAACACACAGCGATAGAGCAGTGCAACTTATTCATTCAACTTGCCACTTAAGACGAGCACTTGCAATGAACGAGGAAGTTCTGATTTTTCCAGTTACCTACTTTTTTTGGGATCTTCTTCTCACACAAAAATTCTACTTAGCGAAATTTTCAGCTTTTTTAATTCTGCTTTACAATATTCGGAATTTCAAATTTAAGGCAATAAAATTCTGTTTATTCTGCCTTTTTCCAACAAATGTAAACGAAAAAAAAAAATAGATTTTAAAAAAAACATGAAAATATTTTATTTTTAGATTTTAAATAAAAATAAAATTTAAATTTAAATTAAAAGGAATAACTGTTGCGCTGCTATTGATGGTTTGGTGGACAGCAAGGGCTTTTCCTCAGTCTTCCAAAAAAAATATCAATAACAGTTTCGCTTCTTTCGTTAACTTTCGTATTTTTTCAAAATACCCACGGCGTCTTTTATTTTTATTTCTTTCCATTAGGAATTATAAGGCTACTAAAAAAAAATTAACAAATCTTGTAATCTTGTAATGCCTATACACTTTAAGATATAATATCTTATGAGCTAGTGATAAGCTATATTCTGCGAAAAAAAAAGCTACAAAGGTAGACTAGTAATTCAATAATACTAAGTAATTACAATACCAAAATTAAAGCTATCAGAAAAGATAGTTCAAAAAATAAGATTAATTTGAAGTTGAGAGATATTTTCTTAATTCATTTTTAAATCTTCTTGTGTCACTAATTCTTCTAATGGGACGCGGTAGGGAGTTTCATAGACGAATGGAGTTAACGAAAAATTGACGTTCAGTGGTAAGGGAAAAATAACGCGGAGGAACCAACTGCCTAGACCTGTCTGAAGAAGACATAACTAATTTCTCGTACAGACAGGGAGGTTGTCGTGTTGTTAGGGTGTTTAAAAGAAAGGTTAAAGTGCGAAACTGAATAAAGCTGTTGAACCTATACCTGATACCCTATAATACCTTCTTAGTCCAAAGACATACCGAACGGTGTTGTTGAAAGCGACCTGCAGTTTGTCACTTTCGAAGCTGCACTTAGCAAACACTTCGCACCCGTATATTGAGGTTGGTATGACCAACGTTTTGGCTAGCATGAGACGTATTTTAAAAGGGGTGAAAGCTTTAGTTGCCCATAAAGCTCGAAGAACAGCGTAGGTCTTACCGATCGCAACGTTTATGTGGTGATCACAGCTTACGATTAAAGACCATACCAAGATTTTTGGCCGTTTCTACATATCCAATAGGAGAATTATCTAAAACTATGGAGGAAAAGTACGAAAAGTCCAATGAATTTCTTGAGATGACGAGGCACTTTGATTTCGCAGGGTTTAACAGTAGACCATTCGAGTCAGACCAGCGCGCGATGTTTTCAAGATCCTCATTAATACAGACAGCACCGTGCTCAATAAGACCGAGGTAAGAACTCAAGTACAACTGCACATCATCAGCATACATTTGAACCTTACTATGGTTAGTGATTGATGGCAGATCGTTAACATACAACGAGAATACAAGTGGACCCAAAATTGAACCCTTTGGGACACCATTTAGGGTCGAAATGCATCCGATTGAACATCACCAACCTGAACAAGTAGTTTGTCTGCACCTTGTGAATAGCTTACAGAGCTTATCACATAAGTTTGTATGAACCACAGTGTCAAACGCCTTTGAAAAGTCTAGTAATACTAAAAAGGTTACCTTATCATCGTCCATACTTCGCCGTAAGTCTTCGACGACGTTCACTAGGGAGGTTATACAACTGTGACCTTTTTAAAACCAAATTGTTGGGTTGTCATCAAATTGTTGGTATAGAGGAAAAGGCTTATTTGCTTTTGTAATACTCCCTCAAACGCTTTCGATAAAAAGGGTAAGATTGAGACGGGCCTAAGTTAAAATTTAAAAAAAAAATAATTAAAAAAGAAAAAATATTTTTTCCATCCCTGCTTTACAAAATTCTGCAAACAATAAAAAAAGGTTTGGAAAATGTTCAAAATCGCGCGCTTTGAAAGCACAATTTTGCAGAAAGAATTTTGACCAATCCAAAATTTTTACCCCAACAATTTTTTTGAAAGCTTTTGTGGCAATTTTAAAAAGCCCAGCAAATGTGGTTCTGTCATTGTCCAAATCTGTAATTGTGACGACAAAATAACTCGAAAAAGTGGGGGCCTCTGTTCTATCACCTTCGACTTAAGACGCACTTGCGCACTTTAACGAGGAAATTCCGAATTATCTAATAGTTTTTAGTTCTTTTTTTGCAAAGCCTTTGTAGCAATTTTTCAAAATTCAGCAAATGTCGCTGGTTTTTTGTCCAATTTACAAAAAAAAAGTTAGATACAGCTTTCATTCATGGAGATAGTGTTTGAAATATAGAGTAGCAAGTTCTGTGTCTTTCTCTCTGTGCAGCCTTAAGATATAAACTTAAAACGGACTATAACATTTTACTTTTTTATTTTTATAACATTTTTCCATAAGTCTATTGAGACTTAATAAATTTTTCACTTAATTAATGTGTTTATTTCCTCATGCTTTGCCTGGTCCTGGACCCCTTATATGTAACGACAGGACATGCAGCTTCAATTGATGTTAGGTACTGTTTTACCCGGCCTGCTTTTCTGCACATTGGCGCCTATCTCTGTCCAATTCTATGGAAATTAAAACAGATTACGTAAAATAACAAACTTTCATCATCAATTATCCAGCAGCATTCTTATTGTTCTCCCACCCACAAAGCGCAAAAATTAAACCATTTATATCCATCGTGTAGTCAGAGTCAGACTCATGCACACGTTCTTTAAATAAAAAATCACTCTGCAAATTCTTACAGCAACATCAGGGACATATCTCTAGACCGGAACTCGACAAGGATATAGCGAAAGACCAAGAGCAGATATTCTGCATTTTATCTCTCTCATCCAATGACTTAGAAACAAGCTCATTAACCAAAAGGTACGAGTATATGTTAGTTATACGAGTATAGATAATCAACTTTCTGCCAACATTGGATTTTTCTCAGCTCATTATTTTTATATAAAGACACTGGCGGGTGGGTGGGCTGGTTGCATCTTGGACGAGTGCAAAAAAAAATATATATATATTTATATAGAACATCCTTCAGTCATTCTTGTTTGTTCCTGCTGTGTCAGCCTGAGGAGAACGGAGGACAAATCTATGTCTTTTTTTAATCCGTCAGATATGACAACATTTGCGGAGGCAAGGACGCAGAGGAACTCACTGTGACGGGATGTTACGTCCGTTACTTGTGTTTCTTAAGAACACAAAGGCAAGTATATGTTTCTCGTCTGAGATTGTTTGTGCTTCTTTGCTCTGAATTTATGCTCGTGACAGTATGTTCGTTTGTAAACTTCTACATATTTGAATTATGAGAAAAATGACTTAAAAAAAAATCAGCGAGAGTTTAAATACATTCAGAAGTGGAAGGAAGACTCGTTTATATACAGTGAGGGGACTTCAGAGTGAGATGGTTGACTCATTCAATCAGCCTTATAAAAGGCAGTCCCATAATTCATGCATAATTTGAATTTTGCACCATTTAATAGTACAGTGATGCCAACGGAAAAATAAAGAACAATATGACAGCTGACAGATCCGGGTTTGTAAAAATGGTGTTGCAGAATCGACTTGAAGGTTTAAAAGTTAATAATTGTTTTAGAAAACGTTGTTGACCCTCCTCAGTTACATTTGTTTAAGCCGTACCCAAAGGTAAAAACTGGAACCTTATAAATTTCGCTACGATGTCTGTCCGTCTCTCCGAACCCACTCGACAATTTTGTTCCTCGGTCTATCTCAAAAACTAATTTATGTAGAATGCTGAAAATTGCACACAACATCCGATATCTAGTTAAACGCCAAATACAATTGATAGCGATGTATCGACTGGTTTTAGAGTAATTAGTAAATAGTAGCACAACAAACAAATTTTTATTTCTTGTTTAACAAACAAAAGGGATAAATACCTTTTTTGTAGATTATTTATTTATTAGGTATGTGAAAGGGGTTGCTGTACTTTTGGTCTATTCCCTCATAAGAGTTCCCCTCAAATTATAATTCCTTTTGGAATCATTTAAGAGGTTCTTGTACTTTTGTTTCCCCTTGGCGGAAGAATCCCGTCCTATAGCACTCTCTCTCTCTAGTCCAGTTACCTACCTTTAAGAATCTTAGGATGAGAGCTGGCTCCAATGACAGTATTTCCTCATCAGATAATTGGTACTTGCCCAAGTATTTCATTCTTTTGTGGGGCAGTGCCCCACATGATCCCAGCACGTGTTCTGGGATTTCACTGGACTCATCGCAGAGTCTGCAGAGAACTTCTTAAGCTGTACCCAGTTTGCTGAGGTGTTTCTTGAGTTTACAATGCCCCATTTTACCCTCTGACAGTGTATTGTTGTTACCAATTGCGGGCGGAAAGAACCTGTGACACTCGGATCGCAAATAAAACCGACATCAAAACCATGGTGATATCATTCAAGAATTACAAATTGGAATGAAATAAATTGGCTGTTTGATGCTTTATTTTAACATTGACTTCCCTTCGCCATAGCTGTCTTCATGGGATCCTATATTTCCACCAGAATTACTAAAGAATATATAAATGTTGTTAAGATAAGCTAAGTTGAAACTGAAGTATTTATATTACCTAAAGTCAGGCGTGGGACCAGACATCGAGGTGTCACCGTTATTAATGCTATTATATATATCAGATGTACTGACCCAATGTCTGTTCCCACGCATTGTTTAATGTCTTATCAGAACTTGCACTATTTAAGTTTCAGCGTGAGACCAGACATAGAATTCGCGCTTCACGCGTATTACATTTCGGTGAATGCTTGGTCTCACGCTCACCTGTATGTATCTAGTTATAGTCGATCTAATATTGTATTTTTTGAGCGGAGTCTGATTCGAACCGCCAAGGAATAAACTTGTATTAAATTTGATTGCGCTTGATTTTTCTTTCTAAGACAAATTTATCTGAACATTTGGCGACCGTGACAGGACACTTATATCAAAGTGAAATTTACAGTTCAGTGCAACGTGGTGTTTTGTTTAGTTTAGTTTATTATTTCTAAATTTGGTGAAGTGATAGGCAAAGAAAAAACCCAGTAAAATGTCGTTGGAAAGTGAATTAAGTGAGTTGACGCAGTACACCAAACAACAGGAAATTGTGGGCGAAGAAATTGTAATTCTGGCTCGCAATTACAAGAAGGATGGTGACGTAAGGAAAACGCGCACATACCTGGAGAGTCGGTTGGAAGAATTGGAGAAAAAATGGGAACAATTCGACAAGACCGATACCATCATCAGAGATAAATATCCTCAGGAATTGGAACATCCTTACTTCAAAAAGGATTATTTCGAAGGCGTACGTAGGGTCGCAGAGCAATTGCGCAACGATATCGTGCTTCGATTAAATGCCTCTAATTGGGAAGGATCGGAAGATGTTGGTGCGACAGGTGGAGCAGCTAAAACGGGCGCAATACCAAAGGGCTTGGATCGATCTGGTGCATTATCAAAAGGGTTGGATCGCTCAGTTGCACCCAAGCAGGTGGCAACGAAGAGCATACCCGAAAGTCAACCGATGGCGACACCAAGGACGATGGGGGCGAGAGAAAGGTTCCGACTTCTAATAAATATTCTGCAGAAATCGTTGGATAAGTGCGTACTGGAGCAGCAGCAAAGACTTTCGGAGCAGTTTTGTATAATCAAAAGGAAAACAATCCAACAGAATTGGGATGAGATATCCACGATTTATATTAGATTGGAGGACCAGGTTACTGTTGAAGATGTGGTCACTTATTTTGACATGCAGGAGCGTGTGGAAAAGGCGTTACTTGACCTCTATGAGGACATAAATGTTCCACAGGCAAATTCAGTTACCAGCAATCCAACTATGAAGCTGCCAAAAATAGAACTCCCCAAATTCGATGGGGAATATTTGAATTGGCGGCAGTTCTATGATCTATTTAAGCAGCTTATTCATGATCAGCCCATACCGCCCGCTCAAAAGCTGTACTTCTTGCGAGCAAATGTTACAGGAGAAGCACATAGATTGATCCAACATTTCCAAGCAACCGATGACAACTACGAAGTCGCCTGGGAGACATTAGTAGATCGCTATGATAATAAGCGATTACTTCTTACCGCGCAGTTGAGCAGATTGTTGGGGCAGAGTTCATCCACTGGAACAGCGGCAAGCCTTCGGAAGTTGCACGACACAACAAAGGAGGCAATGCAAGCGGTAACCAATCTTGGCTTTAAGGTGGATGAATGGGACCCTTTGATCGTCCACCTTATGCTGCAGAAGATGGACAAGGAGACTAGAACCCTTTTGGAGCAGTCGCTGGATGATCCGAGAAGCAGTCCAACCATGAAAAGCTTCTACAAGTTCGTGGAGTCACGATTTCAGACTCTGGAGGCCATCAGCAGCCGAGACGAAAGAAGGAAGCAGTCGGTAGTGGTTGTATCAATGGATAAATTTAATTGCACTGTGTGCAATTCTGGTAAGCATAAGATTTACAGCTGTTCTAAATTTCTCTCTCTTTCAGATGAAGAGCGAGATAAACTTGTACGCAGGTTGCAGCTGTGCAGAAACTGTTTGAAGGCGGGTCATTACTCTCAATCATGCCAGTCTCGAGGTTGCCAGAAATGTGATGGCAAACACAACACGCTGCTACATCAGGTCAAACGGCAGCGTCAAACTGGTTACCATCCTAAGGGGAATCAACAACAAGGACATGGCCCAAACCAGCCAGTCAAGAGAGGAGATGCTGTCAACAATCAACAACAGCAAATCACAACAGAAGGCGCTACACAGAGCTTAGGTAAGCCATTTAAAACTGATGTTAATAACAGTGATAGGGCAGCAGATTCGGCGTCGACCAGTGCTACAGTAGCAGGACGTACAAAAAGGCGTCAGGTGTATCTTGCTACGGCAATAGTAAATGTCATTTCCTCGTGTGGTACGCGAGTGCCCTGCCGGGTACTGTTGGATTCTGGATCCCAGCTGCATTTTGTAACAGCAGCATTCGCACAAGAAGTGGGTGCCAAGAAACATCGGATGGATATTACAAAAAGCGGAATAGGTGCACAAGAGTGCAGGGCTGAATTTATGACCACTTTAACATTTGAGTCAAGAAATTCTTCTTACAAAGCAACCATTGAAGCCGGTATTATGCCACGAATCAGCGATTATCGGCCAAGCCACGAGGTGGACATACCACATTGGAACATACCATCCAACATGAAACTAGCTGATCCCTCCTTTACAAAGACTCCTCACATTGATATGCTGCTAGGAGCGGACATCTTTTTCGAATTGCTCATCCCAGGGGAGTTCAAAGTGTCGGATGATCTCCCGATACTACGGAATACTAGTTTGGGTTGGATTGTGGCTGGCAGTGCTCCGGAAGCCCATGTAACTAATAAGAAGTCATGTTCGTATACCCATATTGCGACCAAACCGTCACTAAATACATTGGAAAAACTTGTACGAAGTTTTTGGGAGACAGAAGGACATGACACTCCTGTCAACACTATGAGCGAGGAAGAACATGAGTGCGAGGAGCATTTTAGAAACAACACGACGGTTAGTGAAAATGGTCAATTCAGGGTGAAATTGCCTTTCAAAGGCGATCCAGGAACGCTTCTAGGAGAATCCCATGAGATAGCGAGAAAACGATTCCTATCACTAGAACGAAAACTTGAAAACGACGCACAACTAAAGGACTTGTACGCAGAATTTATAAATGAGTATGTGTCGTTGGGTCACATGAGCCTAATATCTGAACATATGATACCTGAAGTCCACTATTTTCTTCCTCATCATTGCGTCATGAAACCTGAAAGCTCAACAACAAAGCTCAGGGTAGTATTCGACGCATCAGCAAGAAGCACATCCGGTCGGTCACTTAATGATATCTTAATGGTTGGTCCCACAGTTCAACCAGATTTATTCTCTATCATAGCAGATTTTCGAATGCACAGATATGCATTCACTGGAGACATCAGCAAGATGTATAGGCAGATCCTAGTAAGTCCTGAAGACAGGGCGCTTCAGCTAATACTATGGAGATCGGAACATGATCGGCCATTACAGACATACCAGCTGAATACACTTACTTATGGTACAGCGTCTGCATCCTACCTGGCCACGAAATGTCTTCAGAAGTTGGCGGACGAAAATACGACCTATTATAATAAGGCTTCTAAAGTGATTAAAGGCAATGTCTATGTGGATGACTTTCTCACTGGAGCCGAAACAATAGAGGAAGCAAAGGAGCTGCTAGAAGAAATAATGCTTGTGCTGAAGTCTAGAAACTTTGAACTAAGAAAGTTTTGTGCTAACGATCCATCAATTTTGGAGAAAATTCCTGAAGAGCATAAGGAAAAGTTAGTCTCATTTCATCAATCAAAAGTTATCAAAACACTCGGATTAATTTGGGATCCGGTCTTTGATAGTTTCAAGTATAGCTTTAAAGTTGATAAGCCCGAAAAGTTAGAAATGCAGATATGTAAGAGAACTGTTCTCGCTGATCTGGCTAGATTGTTCGATCCTTTGGGACTGCTTGGACCCGTGATAGTACTCGGCAAACTTTTTCTTCAAGAGCTATGGAAGACAAACTTATCGTGGGATGATAATCTTTCAGAAGACCAATTGAAAAAATGGAATAACTATATGAGGCAATTTTCAACCTTGAACGAGTTGCGAATACCACGGCATGCACTAATCCCATCGGCAAAGGTGATTGAATTGCATGCATTTTCTGATGCCAGTTTAAATGCATTTGGGGTCTGCGTTTACCTTAGATCGATTGATGAAGATGGCAAGATCTTTTCGCAACTGTTGTGCTCCAAATCAAGAGTTGGGCCGCTTAAAACAACAACTATTGCACGATTGGAGCTACAAGGGGCTGTCCTTATGGTGGAATTAGTCGAAAAACTGCTAAAAGTATTATCAAAGAAAATTGATAAGGTGTATTATTACACAGACTCGACTACGGTATTGGCGTGGATAAAATCGCCTTCTTACACCTGGGAAACATACGTGGCTAACAGAATAGCAAAAATTCAATCATCCTCAGATACACAGCAATGGAACTACATAAAGGGGGATCTCAATCCAGCTGATATCGTCTCCAGAGGTTTGACTCTTGCTGCTCTTACTCAGTCAACGGTGTGGTTCAGCGGACCAGTATTCCTCAGCCAGGATGAGGAATCATGGACGAAGGAGTCCTATACCTAGTCCTGCCATAAGTTCTGTTACACAATTTCCATCGCTTATTGCAAACAACTTCTTGCGGGAATAGAACCGTTAACTTTTTTTTCGGAACGCATGCATTGTGTAGTAAAGAAAACTAGCCAGTTTGGTTTCAGCTTGCGATCTGCTAACATGGAGTGGGGCGTTAAAGAAAATCGAATCGCGATAATTGCGTTGGATAAGTGCGGGAAGAGTGCTGGCCAAATTTTCGAGTTGCTAAAACCACTCGGCATATCGAGAAATTTCGTTTATCGGGCTATTGATCGTTTCTCCGAAATGTCCAGAGTCGATGACAGGCCAAGAAGTGGTCGCCCACGCGTCGTCCGTACAAGTGCGGTAGTGAAGGCAGTGCGTGAGCGAATTCGGAGAAATCCCCTTAGAAAACAGAAAATAATGTCCAAGGAGTTGGAGATATCAACCAGATCGATGTCAAGGTTGATTCGGGACGATCTCCATATGATAGCCTATCGTCGGTCCACTGGTCATCTCTTAACTCCCCAACTGAAAAAAATTAGGCTGGAAAGATGCAAGAGACTTCTGCAGTGGCACGCGGCCAATGGCCATGAAAACATTTTGTTTACGGATGAAAAAATTTTTACCGTTGAAGAAGTTTTCAATAAGCAAAATGATAAGATCTATGCCACTTCATCTAAGGAAGCGAAAAAAATTGTTCCTAGGGTTCAACGAGGCCATCATCCAGCATTCGTGATGGTTTGGTGGGGGGTGTCCCACCAAGGTGTCACATCCCTCCATTTCTGTGAAAAAGGCGTGAAAACTGGGGCAAAGGTCTACCAAGAGGACGTGCTAGAGGATCTTGTTAAAGGCTTGACCAATACCCTTTTCAACGGAAACAGGTGGATCTTCCAGCAAGACTCTGCTCCAGCGCATAAAGCCAAAACCACGCAGGAGTGGCTCAGGCTCAACATTCCTGGCTTCATAGCAGCTGAAGATTGGCCCTCGGGGAGTCCAGATCTGAATCCACTGGATTATGGTTTGTAGTCAGAACTGGAAAACATGGCCTGCAAGACTCCCCATAGAAATTTGGAAAGCCTGAAAACAGCATTGACCAAAGCAGCGTCCGAGATATCCATGGATACCATGCGTGTCTCGATAGCCCAATGGCCACTACGTTTAAAGGCTTGTGTGAAAGCAAACGGCGGCCATTTTGAATGAACCATTTTTTTTCAAATAGCCAATAATGTGGGCTAATAAATAAAAATAAAATTAATTCGATATGTTTACTCGTTGTTTTTCTATGGGACTTTGAAGTTGTAACAGAACTTATGGCAGGACTAGGTACAATCTCTGATGAAGTTCCGGGAGCGCGTAAAACAAAATCGGTGTTAGCTGCTTGTTTATCTTCAGGCACGGATTTAGTAGGGTCTGTTAATCACGAAAATTCATTTTATGTTCTTCAAAAAATATTTTCATTCTGCTACAGATTTTATAGCAATTGCAGGGCGACAAAACCCTTGCGAAACGTAGGGCGACTATCTGTGGAAAAGTTACGACAAGGGAGTCGATTAATATTTATTTATACGCAAAGAACAGCCTTCGCAGAGGACTATCAGCGGTTATTGGAAGGCAAGTCGTTACACAAAACTTCGAGTATAGCGTCGTTAAGTCCTTACATCGATAATGAAACTAAATTAATTCGGGTTGGCGGAAGACTAAAAAATTCCCACATTTCGCCGGATGCTAGACATCAAATATTGATGCCAAAGAACCACATTGTAACTAAGCTGCTGCTAATGCAGTTGCATGAAAAGTATATGCATGCGTCGCACAGATCATTGATTGCAATATCAAGGCAAAGTTATTGGATTTTGAGCGTTGGCAGAATAGCTCAACAAATAATTGGTAAATGCGTAAAATGTTTCAGATCGAGGCCAAGAACTATAGAGCAGCTAATGGGCAATTTGCCGAGCGAAAGAGTGAATCCATCTCGACCATTTTATCACACAGGAGTTGATTTTTGTGGGCCCAACCAAATCCTATTTAGCAGTGTTTGTTTGTTTCGCCACCAAAGCGGTACATATTGAAGTTGTTGGAGATTTGACTTCTGAAGCGTTCATAAACGCGCTGAAGCGATTTATAAGTCGAAGAGGAGTGTGCCACTCCATATTCTGTGACAACGCTACCAATTTCGTTGGAGCAAAAAATGAGCTTATAGAGCTAAAAAGTACCTTCACCTCACAGCAAATGCAGTCAGCCATCGAATCCGCATGCTTGCAAGACAGTATAAATTGGAAATTCATACCACCTAGATCACCGCACTTTGGAGGACTATGGGAGGCGGCCGTTAAATCTGCAAAGGGAATGCTGATTAGGTATCTCGGAGAAGCCTCGTTGACATACGAGCAATTATTAACAGCAGTCAATCAAGTAGAGGCAATATTGAACTCGCGGCCCTTAACACCTATCTCTTCAGATCCTAACGACTTTGAAGCTCTTACTCCTGGACATTTTTTGATAGGTGCCCCACTAGCAGCACTGCCGGAGCCAGATGTCACTGATGCGAAATTGAGCAATCTTACTAAATTTCGTCAAATACAAAATATACAGCAACATTTTTGGAAGCGATGGTCGACAGAATATCTTCATCTGCTACAGCAAAAAATGAAGTGGAAAAGCGAATTTCACAATTTAAAACCTGGGACACTGGTTGTGATAAAGGAGGCAAACATACCCCCAATGCGATGGAAATTAGGTCGAGTAACAGAAGTAATTAAGGGCGCAGATAATCTAGTTCGCGTAGCAAATGTCAAAACACAAAGCGGCACTTATCAAAGAGCAGTACATAATTTATGTCCTTTGCCAATCGAGAATTCGAGTGCTGAAGAAATTGATAGCGGGATAGAACCAAGCCCTAATCCAGGTGCTGATACTGGAAAGCCGCAATCGCATAAAAGGGCTCTCCGAAGCGGCAAATTATCAAAAGTCGCTCTTCTTTCTACAATACTGTTCATATTTTTTGCCGTCCCAGGATCCTTGGCACAGACGAACGACCAAGTTGTTGTGAAAAATTTAGACAATGCCGTAGGAGTCTACTTCGAAGATATAGGTAGAGTTCAAGTGGTAAATACATTTTGGAGTATATATATTTACTACAACTTAACAACATATTGGCACGAGTTTGAAGAAATAAAATTGCATCTTGAATTATTAGATGGATTATGTGGAAAGGAAATGGCTGAGCAAATATACTGCAGACCAATAGCGGACTCTTTACAACACAGAGTCACTGTAATTCAGCACAATAATGAACTTCTTCACAGTTGGCATGAGCCAAAGTATGAAAAGGTAAGGATGGCTAGATCTCCATTTGATATCGTTGGCACCTTAGCAAATAGTTTATTTGGTGTTCTAGACCAAGAAGACGCCAAGCGCATAAACGAACAAATTGTTAACGTAAAGGAAAATGAGCGTCATATGACAGAGCTTTTGCAAAAACAAAGTTCCATAGCCGATTCTACAGTTAATATATTAAAGCGAAATACTTTAGAAATCCAGAAGCAATGTAAAGCACTTCATACATATCTGACGAAAACCATTGACGCAATTCAATCAAAGCAGCAGTCATCTGAATTGAGACACAATTTGGCATCGCTGACTTCTTACTTGAGTTTAATTGTAACAAATTTCGAAAAGGTCCAAGAAGTGTTTTTAGATGTGATGTTAGATTTACATCATGCGAAGATTAATCCCCAACTTATAACACCTAAACAATTCAATGAGCAGTTACAGTTGATTGGAAACAACTTACCTTCGACTTTAAGATTGCCAAAGGGAACTATTGTAGACATGTACAGAATGTCCTCTGTCAAAGGTCGCAGTCTAAACGACTCTCTTATATTCGAAATGCGACTACCATTAACAAACAACGAGGAATTTCAAGTGTTTAATTTGATTAAAGTGCCAATATTACATGGAAATGTTAGCTACTTAGTGGAGATATCGTCACCGTATCTGGCAGTTTCATTAGCCAGAGATAAGTTCTTCTCACTAACGGAAATCGACTTAGCATCGTGTAAACTGGTACCGCCTCGAAACTATTTATGCACTCAGCCACATCCAACCAACACGCAGCGAGGAAAGTTAAACGGATGTGCGATGGATCTCCTAAATCACGCGCAAAACGCCTTATCGGAATGCGTATTGAAACCAACTGCTACTCAAGACCAATGGAGATCTCTAAAGAACTCTAATGGCTGGATTTTTTCCATGGCATCCAGTACAACCGGTCACCTTGTGTGCGAAGGCAACACCAGAAGTATAGCCGTAAGTGGAAATGGGTTAATGGAGTTTCAGAGATCCTGCGTACTAAAAATGCCAAACACCATTATCGATGGACGTATAACATATAACAACACAATTAGCAACTCATTCATTCCGAGTGCTAACATCAGCAATTGGATATTTAACCTAAATGAAACAACTACGAATTCCGTACCACCCGAGGTTAATGACATTGACAATACACAATTCGACGTCCTTAAAACCAGAATCGAGGAAGTCATCAAGCACGCCAAGGCGTTACCAGCTGGACCAGCATATTCGACAATAAATGCACACGACTATCACCACTACGGACTAAGTTATCTCCTTTTGGCTGGCATGATTGGGATGACCGGTGTCTATTGCTACCGTCGACGAAAGCCTAAGCCGGCACCTAGACAGAGAGCGTCGCGTTTTGAGGTCAACGTTTAGATATTAAGGTTTAGAGTGTTAGAAACCCTCAAAAGGGGGGAGTATGTTAAGATAAGCTAAGTTGAAACTGAAGTATTTATATTACCTAAAGTCAGGCGTGGGACCAGACATCGAGGTGTCACCGTTATTAATGCTATTATATATATCAGATGTACTGACCCAATGTCTGTTCCCACGCATTGTTTAATGTCTTATCAGAACTTGCACTATTTAAGTTTCAGCGTGAGACCAGACATAGAATTCGCGCTTCACGCGTATTACATTTCGGTGAATGCTTGGTCTCACGCTCACCTGTATGTATCTAGTTATAGTCGATCTAATATTGTATTTTTTGAGCGGAGTCTGATTCGAACCGCCAAGGAATAAACTTGTATTAAATTTGATTGCGCTTGATTTTTCTTTCTAAGACAAATTTATCTGAACAAATGTCTTTTTATTTTATTTTATTTTTTAAAGAGTACCCATGCCCAGGTGGCTGACACTGCGACCTGTAAGATCTGTTGTATCAATGGGAAAAGTTAGTCTAAGAGACTTGCGACCTCTCTAACGAAGGCCAATAAGTCTTTAGTAGCAGAGAGCGCTGTATCTGCTGTCGTACGAGTCTCTATTAAAGACACGTTTTCTTAACCAATGAAAAGCCGGACAGCAGCGTTGCCACTTGTACTACATATGTAGTACTATGCTACATATTTGGGGGATTTTTTAACGCTGTACTACATACTACATCGTTACCCCAAAGTACTACATTTCTTAAAATCCGTCTAACCATATTACTTTACGAACAACATTTCAAATTTCCCCCATGTGCTTTTATAACTAAATAAATCGATTTAAAAACTTGGCATCACTCCAAAGTATGTGCAAATCTTCAGCTGAATGCTGTCATTTACGTAGGAATTACAGCCAATTTAAATTTGTTTGTTTATTGTGCTGCACCCACAACAACTGCAAATAACAAAAAATATGGATCGGTTTTTAAAATTAGTTTCAGATTCGGACTGTTATTTTTTTGTGAATTAAAATTATTTTTTTGTTATGTCATTACTATTTATTTGTTTGTTACTTAATGTAAATGTCAATTTAAAAAAAAAAATAACAGGTACTACATTTTGTTTGAAAATGCTACATTTTATTAGCTAACGTACTACATTTGCTAAAGACTTTAGTGGCAACGCTGCCGGACAGTCACATATAATGTGTTCTGAGGACTCAACATCCTCCAGACAGAATCTGCATTCTGTTTCCGGACAAAGGTTCATATTGTTGAGGTGATATCTAAGGCCACAATGACCTGTGAGGAAGCCCGTTAGCTTTCTTATGTTATCCTTACTGAGCCTAAGGATTTCCTTATAGGAGTAAGGCTTAATTAATCGTTTGGATTGTCTTAGACCAGGGACATGTTCCCAATGATCAAGACGAAGTTGTTTTTCCCAATCGTTAATTTGCCTTAGTGCAGTAGTCCAATTGACTGAGCAGTAGGTTTCTGGTCCACAGAGAAGGGATTTTGAACCAGCCCTAGCTAGTTTGTCTGCATGTTCAATGCCTGCAATACCTTGATGGCCTGGTACCCAACCAAGCCTAACCTTGTTGTGTTTTGGCGAGGATTTGCAGAGCATTGTGCCAGCACTTAACTGTTTTAGAGTCCATTGTATTGGATGCCAATGCTTGTAAGGCTGCCTGACTGTCTGAAAAAATTTGAATGGTTGCGCCCTTCATACTTTTTTTGGAGATAAGATCAGCGCAAGTTTCGATCGCATGGATTTCCGCTTGAAAAACCGTGGGGCACATCCCCATGGGTATCGAAACTTTGGTGTTGGGTCCAAAGACACCAGCTCCAACGCCGGAATCCATTTTCGATCCATCGGTGTACCAGACTAGGCTTTTTGGGGCCATTGTCGGAACTCCATTGGCCCAACTAGCGCGTTCAAGCAGTTCTACCTCATATAATTTACCGAAACTGTACTCCCTAACCATAATGTCAGGGACGGAGCGGAACATGTCCAAGTTTGGTATAGTTTTAAGTATCTGCAGATGACCCACATGATCAACTGAATTAAACCTATTTTCTTTCTGCAACTTAATGGCGCATCTGGCAGCACTCTTCATAATGAAGAACTGCAGTGGTGAGAGCCCAACAATGGCCTCAAGTGCTGTTGTTGGACAAGTGCGCATAGGACCTGTGATGCCGATACGAGCTATTCTTTGAAGCTTCTGAAGCTTGTTTGCCGTAGTTCGTTCAAGTACTTTCGGCCACCAGACGATTGCCGCGTTAGAGATAATGGGTCTTACCATCATAGTATATAGCCAATATATCATTCTGGGATTAAGACCCCAAGTTCTGCCGTACAGGCACCTACAGGCCCACATGGCTCTAGAGGCACGCTCTGTGGCGGACTTGATGTGCAAGTTCCAATTTAGTTTTTTATCAAGGATGATTCCGAGATATTTTACTTCGTTGGAGTAGTTTAATGAAGTTCCATTCAGGATAATGGGTTCTAACATGACTAGTCTCCTTCTGGTAAAAGGAACTAGCATAGTTTTGTTCGGATTGATGGATAAACCTTCCGTGTTGCACCATTCCAGAACATGCAGTAGAGCATTTCTCATTCTACTAGTAATGGTAGCACAAAGCTTTCCACTAACGACAATTGCCAAATCATCGGCATAACCGATGGCGTCGTAACCAAGATTATACAGACTGACTAATAGGCTGTCTATGACGAGTGACCACAGCAGAGGGGAAAGCACGCCCCCTTGGGGGCAGCCTTTGACTGCTGACACTGATACTGCCACTCCCCCTGACGAGGATGAAATAACCCGACTTTCCAGCATGGCTCGAATCCATCGGTTGGTCGAGTCTTCGATACCTTGACTTCTGATTGCCCTAGCAATCGAGTCGTATCCGGTATTGTCAAAAGCACCCTCAACATATAGGAATGCGCCCAAGGCAATATTCTTGTGGCGAAAGGCGTCTTCTACCTTTTTGACAATATGGTGAAGAGCACCCTCAGACTTGCCCTTTCTGTACGCAAACTGACTTGAGTGTAGAGGGTTAGATATTAATAAATGGCCTCTTATGTGAACATCAATTAGTCTTTCCATTATTTTAAGAACAAATGATGTTAGACTGATAGGTCTATATGATTTAGGTAGTTCACTTGGCCTATTGCCATTTTTAGGAATAAAAATTACGTTCACCTGTCTCCAAGTGGCCGGAATATATCACCAGTTGTAACTAGCTCTAAATATAGTTATAATTGCCGGAAGTATGATGCCAATAACCCTCTGAAGAAGGGCTGGAAAGATGCCGTCTCCACCAGGGGTTTTGAAAGGTTTGAAAGAGCCAACTGCCCATCTAACCTTATCTGGACTGAAAATCTTCCCAGATAAACTATTAACTTGCCTAGGAGTAGCGATCATGTGATCAAAATCATTTCCGTGCGATTCACGGATGATCGAACCCGCTAAGTGAACCTGCAGTAAGGTTTTGATTGTTTCCGTTTGGTTCTTCGTGTAGGTTCCATCATCTTTCTTAAGTAGGCCTACACGGTTAGAATGATCTTTACTTAGAGCTTTGTGGATACGAGCTGCCATTGGCATATTAGATATGTCTTCACAGCATTTTCTCCATGAGGCTCTTTTCGCTCGTCTCAATTCTAAATTGTATTCTGTGAGAGCGGATCTGTATTCGTCCCACATTTTGTTTCTTTTAGCTCGATTGAAGAGTTTCCTAACCTTCCTTCTGAGTTTGGCAAGTTGGTCATTCCACCAGGGAACCTTACGTTTACTCAAACTGGTTTTACTGACACAGCTACCATGATATTTTTGAGCTGGTAAGCAGCCTCATCCAGGTCCCATATGGATTCAATAAATGTCTTAGGTAGTGCGATAAAGTTTGGTCAATTTTATTCGCTTAAAGATTGCAGGAATACCAACGACTTAAACAACTTAAAGGTAATGAACAGGACAGTGTCCGGTCATTTGGGCTCCAATGCCAAGATAGATTTTCGAAGTTGGATTGGTTTGCTTCTTCTGTGAAGCATAACCAACCTACAGGTTTCAGTTAGAGTGTCGATCTTTTCACAAAAGTCCTTATATTAAGCACTTTTCGACAGACGAATTAAATTGTTTAATTTTTTTTATTGGATCGGAAAAGCCCCTGGCTCAATCTTAATCTTTTTGAGTCTCTGTAGTTCGGAGTTCCACTAGGAAATTTGCGATCTACTAGTGGATTTTATGGGGATGATACTAATAAGGCTTTGAGCAGCATCCTAGACCTTCCTTTCTTTTAGTTCTAAGCTTTGGAGGAGTTTCGACATACTTGTCATGTTCTTCTCTAAAGCTTATTTAGTTAGATTTTTACGGATTTCTCCTAAAGTGATGGCATCGCAATGGATTTGACCTCGTCGAGTCACTTATCTCTTAATATGTGTATAGATTTTGAGAGATGTTCGAATCGGACCACGGTTGTTGGGTCTCTTTACGTCTCTCTACCACTATAACATTCTATACCAATTGAAGAGAATGGTTCTGGTCTCAGCAACTTTCGGTGTTTTGCAAGAAAGGCCGCCTTTTCGTTGCTGTTGATCCCTATGTGTCCTAGTACCAACGTCAGTTTTTTAATTCTTCCTTTGAGCTTGAGTACACATTCCAGAGCACACATTCTCAAGCAAGTAATTCAACGCATGCAGTAAAGCAATCATCTCTGTCTGGTATACGAAGGTATATTTCCCGGGGCTAACGTGAATGGCTAGTCCCAGCTCTGAATAAATACAAGTCCATAATGGATCCCTAATTCAAAATTTTTTTTTTTCCATTCAATACAAGTTTTGTGATTTCTTTACATAATACGCACACTTTGTTTCCATCCCTAGGCATGCCCTATTCAGCTCCCTAAACTTGTTTTTGACAAGCTCCAGTACCTTCCTAGCACCTCCTTTCTTCTTGCCGTATAACTATAGTTTGCTGAGTGCCTGCATTGTTAATGCCCAAGTCAGATGTTAGTAGTAAATCTATGAGATCGGTTCCACGTACATTGAATTCGCTGCTGCCCTGGACTGTCATTTGAGTATTAGCATCCGCGCATATGAAAAATCCCATTTCCCGAGAATAAGAGAACCCAATGAGCTCGATTACAGCCTTTGGGGCGTACGGCGGAGGCACTAACGAATCATAAGTAAGCTAACGCTACGACAAAGGTTCCTTATTCTTCGTCAGATTTAAAGCTTATTGAAACCATCATACAAATATTGTTCATTGAATTGGCCAATATTGGTCACGGAGAAATGGACAAACTCTCGGTTTTTCGTATCGATCGCCATATAGTTCATCGGTTAATATAGGAAGCCCCAGGTGACAAAGTTTGAGCGCACTCTAGAGAAGGCTTAGTAAAGTAAAAGTATTGTATTGTATTGCCCCAGAAGCTTCTTGGCCTGCCTCATGCCCTGAATGCTAAACCACGTTCTTGTCCTGTTTTCTTTCTAGTTTCCTAAATTCTTCTTTGAGGCTGTGATCCCTTATTTTCCAGAATGGTTCAAAACCTATGAAAGTTTCTGATGCTCTCTTTCTTGCTATTCCCATATGACCAGGCACCCAACAGAGGGTTATTCTGTTTTTCCTATCCAATTCAAAAAGTTTTTATAGGCATTCCCACAGAAGTTTGAATTATGGCACCTAATTCAATGATGTAAGAATTAAGTGCCATAATAGCAGCCTTTCTGTCTGACATTATAGCTATATTACAGTTGGTTTTGTTTCTGTCGAGGTTGATTTCGACAAATCTGTCTATGGCTTAGATGTCAGCCTGAAATATGCACTTGAGCGGTTATTTTTTCGACATTTTAACTTACAACAATTTTTAGTTTCGACCTCATTTAAGGAGTTCACAATAGCTATATTCAACATACAATTTTTTCCAATTGTGAGCTTCCACGAATTTAAATCCGAGACTAAAATTGGAAAACCAAGGAAGAGAATGCAAAATTAATTGAGACTATGAGCTGACCGATTTTGCCACTACATCACGGATAACAAGAAATACAGCGTTAAATGATGACAACAAAACATGAACCCATTAAGTTAGTTATTACTTTCTCTTTTCTGTATAAATCTCTTATATCGCTTCCAACTTTGTCTTCTCTATTTCTATTTTTATTTGAATTTAAATTCTTATATACCATTTTTTAAAAAGTTACTACTTCATAAATATTTATTATCATCATATTTTTCGTCTTCTTGTGAATTGTTCTTCTTCATAGAGGTGTTTTGCAGTTTTTTCTTCCTTTTTGAAATGAGGTTAAATTGGAACCTCCTTTTCTTATTTCTTAAGAATGGTTGATTCCTATGAAATACACAGAGATTCCACAGACTTTTCAAATCAAAATGATGCAGCGCGTGTAATGGTCAATGTTATGTGTAGTCAACGCGATGGCTTGCAAATATGTCATATAAATGCTCAGAGTATACTCCCAAAATTTGATGAATTTAGGCACTTATTTGAAGGGTCAAAAGTTGACGTGATTTGTGTTTCGGAGACGTGGCTACCAAGTAGCATTGGGAATGAATTATGTTCTTTAGATGAATTTCACAGCCACAGAATTGGAAGACGAGCGGGAGGGGCTGCTATTTTTGTCAGCAGGAGGTTAAACTGTAGGCCCTCTATGTAAAGCTCCACTTGGAAGTGAGTTGGATTATGCTTTCGTAGAAATAACTTGTAAGGACAACACAATTCTGCTAGGCTCAGTATACAGGCCAAATAGAAACATTAAAACTTTATCTCTTTTGAGAGCTATAGATGAATTATCTTGTATATCACCGTTTGTTATTGTTGCTGGTGATTTTAACAGCAACGTACTTGAGGACTTGTCCCTTGTTAATGATATGAATGCTTTAAATCTCTTTCCAGTAAATACATCGGCACCCACCCACTTTACCGATCACGGAAATACACTTATTGATGTATTCTTTGTCAGCCATCTGTGTAAAGCTCTACATTATAATACAATTTGTGCACCCGGGTTTTCGCGTCACGATCTGATCCACTTGACTTTTCAATGTGAGCCTTCGATTGCAAGTAGGACAATAAGTTTTCGGGACTTCAAAAACATAAACGTCAGTCAGTTGGAAAATCATTTAAGGAGAATTGAATGGTTTCGGGTTTATGAAATGCGTGCTGTAGATGACCAAGTGCTTTTCATTCAGAACAACATAAAAAAGTTGTTTGATTTCCATGTTCCATTATTTACAAAAACAATCGCAAGAAAAAATATGCCATGGTCCAGCAGCTATATAAAAAAACTGCTATTTAAGCGTGACCAGGCGTATAAAACTTGGAAGCGTTTTGGATTAGACGTTCTTTTCCATGATTTTAAAAGGTTGAGAAAGAAGATAATGACCGAGATACGTGAAGCAAAGAGACATTACTTCACCCCCCGACTAGACCCCTCTCAAGCAAAATATGAACTCTGGAAAAACATACGTGATATTGGTATTGGCAAGCAATAAAACAATATTCCTGATAACATTGACTGTTATGAGTTAAATAGGAAATTCATTACTTTGCCGTGTCAAGAGGCCACTGATGATACGACGACTCTACTAACTGAGAACAATTTCTTTTCCTCACTAAGTTTTAGCTTTTCATCAGTGGATGAGACCGAAGTCTTAGAGAGCCGCATATGTATAAAATACAATTCCGTTGGCCTTGATGAAATTTATCCAGTTTTCATCAAGGCTATACTTCCCTACGTCTTAAAATACATAACACATCTTTTTAATACTATATTTATGTCAAGTGTTTTTCCTTCAGTTTGGAAACAAGCAAAAATTATCCCAATTCCAAAAAATCAAAATGAGTTTAGGCCAATTGCAATTCTACCATTTCTGCCCAAGGTCCTAGAAAGATTAATGAATAAACAAATACGAAAATTTCTGTGCAACACAAATTTGCTATGTGATAATCAGTCAGGTTTTCGTCCAAAACATAGTTGTACTGCAACTCTTATTAATGTGGTTGAAAACATAAGACAAGAAGATGTTGACTGTAACAATGTAAGTCTTCTCATCCTTCTGGATTTTTCTAAGGCTTTTGACACAGTTAATCGTAATGTTCTCTGTAGTAAGCTAATGAACTGTAGTTCAATTTTTCCTATTCTTCGACAAGGTTAGTTCAGTCCTACCTAAATTGTAGATATCAGGCAGTTGTGTCTAACTGCTCCGTATCTGAACTTCTTAGGTTAAATAGAGTGGTCCCACAGGGTACTGTACTGGGACCGTTATTATTTTCAATATACATAAACGATTTACCCAATTGCTTAAAAAACACCCAAGTACACTGAACCAAAAAGGTACATCATAGTAATGAAAAAGTTCATCAATATGATGAGAAAATCATCAATATTATGAAACCTTGAATTCATCGTTCATCAATATGATGAAAATATAATCGTATTCGTCAATATGAAAAACGCAATCATCGATGTGATAAAATCTTGAGAATTAGTGAAAAAAAAATGGTCAAATTTATTTCGCTTAATAATTACCAAAAAAAAAATGGAAATATGGAGAAATTGCAACACACGTTAGGTAACGTTCTTTTAAGAAATATGTATAAGAAAAATAACATCGACTTAAAAATTATTATAACATTACCTACCTGTGATATTTGATGTTCCTTAGAAAATAATTTTGTGACAATGCAGACAAGATGAACGGGATTTAATTGATATAATTTAACAATATGATTTGTTTAATAATAATAAACTTAACTTCTCCATTTGTTTTAGTATTTAGAAGCACTTATAACGAAATCACTTTTATTTATTTTTTTTTCTTTTGAAATTTACACTTTTCGCGATCACTATACTTTTACGTCTCACTTATTGAACTTTGAAATGCGAACTGAATCGAATATGTAATGGACGCCTTGTTTCTTAGTCTGTGTTCATCAAAATAAGTATTTTCATCATATTGGTGAAATGTTTTGATGAAATTATGAACCTATTACATGAGAAAATTTGCCAAAATCTTATAAGAATCCTGCCAAAAAAATTGATGAATGCACTTTCTTCATATTGAAAAACGGTTCGTCAATTGTCAAAAAGTTTTCATGAATTTGTTCATCATATTGATGAAAAGTACGTCATATCAATGAATATCATGTTGAAAACCGCCATTCGTCAATATGACGACGACTTTTTTTTTCAGTGTAGATATGTATGCTGATGATGTCCAGATGCGGAAAAGTTTCCCCTTAGGTCTGGTCGAAAATGTATCCGTTAAAGTGAATGAAGACTTAAACAATGTTCTTAACTGGTCGCGGAAAAAAGGTCTATGCGTTAACGCGTTAACCCACTTAAGTCCAAATGTTTGTTTATTTCAAAAAAGTCCATTGGTACGTCAGATTACTATGACAGTAATCATATTGGATTCAGCCAAAAACCTTGGTATTACGTTTACAAAAACACTTTCTTGGAATATCCATATCAGATTAACAATTGAAAAAGTTTATGGGGGGCTTCGTATGCTGTGGACAAGCCATAGAATAACACCCTTAAAATCAAGAATGGTACTAGCCAAAACATTACTCATCCCGCTTTTGCTTTACGGTTGTGAACTTTTTCACACTAATTGTGAATATGTACACAAGCGTAAACTGAATGTTGTTTATAACAGCATAGCAAGATATATCTATGGAGTGAGAAGGTATGACCGCATTTCTCAATTCTCCAAATCTATATATGGCGTTACTCTTGGACATCTTTTCAAACTAAGAACTTTAACATTGCTAAACAATATACTGCAATCACGTCAGCCGCCTTGCCTTTTTAATAAGATATGCCTGTCGCGTTCTCTTCGATCTTTGAACATTGTGCCAATGCATTACGCATCCTTAGTATCCGAGCGCCAATTTTTTATAAATGCGATACGTCTATGGAACGCTCTTCCTCGACATGATTATTAGGATGATTAGCTGTACAGCACTTTTCGGACGGAAGCTCGATGAGTACTTGGAGACATTAATGTGATGATAATGTTATTTTGTTATTTATCTATCCCCTTCTTCTCTTATTAATTACTTCCCTTATCCTTCTCTCAATGTTTATCTTTTTTTTTACTTTTGCTTATTGGATTCAAATAATTTAATCTCCAATATTGTTAGTTTCTTTTTTTATTTTGTAATCCTACCTACAACACATTATTTAAAGATATGAATTGAGCTTATGCTATCTGAAAAGATATTGTATCTTATTGTATAAGTCTATACGAATAAATGAATTATGAATTATGAATAAATGTCGCCTTAAAATAGCATAAAGAACACACTGCGCAACTTTTACATAATTCAATGGAATCCGCGATTTACCTTGAAGCTCTTACGTTTCGATTCTATCTTGCATGTTACCACATCCCACAGACGATGAATATCAAGCGAATTGCGTAAAGGATGTGCGGTTACGATGAATGGAAATCTGCACCGCTAAGAGGGTTCCACGAATAATAAATATGCACAAATAAAAATGCCATTTACTGCTAAGTGCACCTAACCCCAAGACTGACGACAGCGTGCTCTTTATTTAGCCCCTAACAATAAATATTCTGCTCGAGCGGGTTTTACTTACGCAGTCCAGAATTTTCCATAAAAATAAGCGAATTCTTTTCGCTCGAACTCATTTGAAAAGATAGATTAATATATTTTATGGGCGAACCAAGAGGCAACACACTTTTAGAGCTCATGCCTGGCAGTAGATTTTTGTCCCTAGGGGCTACCTCGTCCTTTCTGTTAGCTTCTTCGCGGTTGGCCGGAGCATTTACTATTTATTTTTACTTGAGATTGCGTGTAAGCGATGCAGTTGAAGACTCAGCTCTCAATAAGCCACGCACAGTTGTTTTTTTTTTACCCCGGGCCTTATATTGCTTCGTGAATATAAATTTAGCAAGGAAACTATTACCACTGGACGATGAGGAAAATGCAATCTATATACCAAGAAGTATGTCGGATGTTAGAATACCGCCCGAGGCGAGTTGTAACGTTGGAGTAGGGCTACCGTTTAATCAACAATTTGCAGCTAATTGGGGGAATTTACGAAAGCAAGTTGCAACGAAATTTAATTGGACACCCTGGACCGTGGCAACATGTGGCAATTAGTAGTTTGTAGCCAATTTCAGACGAAAGTGGTAGAGAATGGATGGGCTTGGAGTTTATATGAGAGTGGGGCCAAGATTGCCTATCGCAACAGGAAAAGTGTTGGCATGGAAGCATGGTCTGGGTGGCTTAAAAAGGAGTTAAACAGCTACAAATATACAAAGGTCCCAAATTTTAGAATGACATAAAGTACTTACCAGGTTACAACTTATTACTTTTGGCGGTTGTTGCTGGCCTGCGCTGTAGTAGGCTGAATAAAATGGAAGTCAAATTTTCGATAAGTTCTCAGGCGGTTGGCCGTGTATCGCATGCCAACTCATGGTCAAAAGGCAAACCAAGTTAGCTGTCAGCTCTCAATTTGGCTGTCGGTTGAAACGTATCGGGGACTTTCAAGAATCTAGTCTGACAGCTGGCAAACTTCATGTGTTCCAGCTTTAATCACCCTAGAGCGGTCATGTGAACAGTTTTTCGGTTGACGTTCATGTAGGGTAAAGTTGACTTTACCAACCAATCTAGCTTTTGCGCTAAGGCTACATCAAGTCCGGCTAATCTACTCGATTTAACTAGATTCTTGAAAGTGCTTAAAAAAAAAAACAACCTTTAAACGAGGCATCATATAGCTTTGCAAGTGGATTATGGTTCTACATATTGATCTTTCTAAAAGAACCTCCTATTAAATCAAAATGGTGCAATCTGACAATCAAGAAAGAAAGACCTTCACCACAATAACGTCCAAAAATTGAGCAAAATTATATCTTCGACAATACTCGTATCGTAATTTGCTTCTTTCGGTTTATGGCCAAGGGGAAGCTCTTGACTCTACCACCAGAGACAATACTGAGACCACCAACTTCGGCCGATTTCCCGTTACTTAGCCTACAAGCTATATTTTTCGGAGTGGTCACGATTTACTGCGCTAGTATTGATACATAGAAATTCGTATTGACAAATGTCACGTAACTTCAAAAGTTCTGAGTCACCAATACACTCCCAAAAAATATGAGCCACTTCCGCTTTGGGCAAAGTGGCTTGCAGCGTTCATAGAATTTTATCAGTTAAATTTGAAATTGTTCGTTACGTGTGAATAATATTTTTTTTTGGGAAAAAGTGTACATTTGCTTAAAATATTTACGAAAAATTAAGAATGTATGTTGGTTGAGGGAAAATAAAAACATTTTGACCAAATTTTCTTTATTATTTAAGAAAAAATTACACACGAAACCGAAGTTAATTTTATCCAAAAGCGGGAAATACACAACCATATTTGTCCCAATATATTTCTAGTATGTAAAACATTTCCTTTAGATAGTTTTATTAACTACACAAATCAAATTATTCACCTTCAAAAAATTTAGAATTACTAACCAATGGCATTCAGTTATGGTAAAATGTGGTATTCCCGAACTCTTTCACATTTCCCCACGGCTGCCGAGGTTGGCAGCATTTATTTTTGTATTTTTTGTATGTTTTTGCATGTCATTCGGATTCATTCGGATTCCGAATTGATATAACACCGATAGGAATACAAAATGGCGAATTTGAAAAAAAACTGAGGGGGCCAGCGGCAAGAGGATTGTGAGTTGGGGGTCTCAGTATGGTTTGTCTATGTCTACCACAGTTCCAGTTGTGGGTCGGTAAAAATCTGACTACATGAGAAATGAGTAACAGGCTGAAGACTGAAAGTATCCGTACTGTTAACAGTGAAGGTATCACCGAGATTTTTTGCTGGTTCTACTTTAGGAGAGCATACGGCCATTTCACGACTTTAACTAAAGTAAATTCTAGCTTATCTACAAAATATTGTGCCTACTTACCAATTCTAGTCTCGGATTTAAATTCGTGGAAGCTCCCAATTGGAAAAAATTGTATGTTGAATATAGCTATTGCGAACTCCTTAAATGAGGTCGGAACTATAAATTGTTGTAAGTTAAAATGTCGAAAAAATAACCGCTCAAGTGCATATTTCAGGCTGATATTATAGCTATATCACAGTTGGTTTTGTTTCTGTCGAGGTTGATTTCGACAAATCTGTCTATGGCTTAGATGTCAGTGTGTTGCTCTAAAAGTGTGTTGCCTCTTGGTTCGCCCATAAAATATAGCGAAAAGAATTCGCTTATTGTTATGGAAAATTCAGCATTGCGTAAGTAAAACCCGCTCCAGCAGAATATTTATTGTTAGGGGCTAAATAAAGAGCACGTCAGTCTTGGGGTTAGGTGTACCATTGGGCTGTAGGTGCACTTAGCAGTAGATGGCATTTTTATTTGTGCATATTTATTATTCGTGGAACCCTCTTAGCGGTGCAGATTTCCATTCCTCGTAACCGCACATCCTTTACGCAATTCGCTTGATATTCATCGTCTGTGGGATGTGGTAACATGCAAGATAGAATCGAAACGTAAGAGCTTCAAGGTAAATCGCGGATCCCATTGAATTATGTAAAAGTTCCGCAGTGTGTTCTTTATGCCATTTTAAAGCGACATTTAAAGGATCAAAATAACGCCGTTGAGACTGTTTTTCATATAGAAAGTAAATGCTACGCTATTTGTATTTTATGAGTTCTTTTAGAATCTGTTTTTGAATCTGGTATCCATGAACGTGCGTGGGTCGTCTAAAAGTGCTTCGAACATTATACGAATGGTTTCGGAATTGGGGGCGTTGCTCTCCATACTGCTGACGTTATTCTTAATTTGCAAAAACAAAATGGCAGCCTCGGTGAAAAATTTGGTATATTTATTACTGGAAAAGTACATTTTTCTGTGTGGGCGATATAGAATAAGGTCGTGGCACCTCCCATACAGTTGTGGATTTCAAATTTAAATTTTTGAAGTCTTTTGTCTCAACAGTGATTTTAGATATTGTGGACGTGGCACTTCCATTACCATAAAATCAATTGCAATATAGAAACCAGGACCTTCCACAAAATATTTGTGTTTAGCCACAGTTATACGTGGGCGCGGTGGCTCAGCAGTTAATGTGCTGGTCTACTAAAAGAAGGGTTTCAGGTTTAATTCCTGAAAAACACACAAATTTTATCTGAAGGTTTTTTCATTGCTCCACCTCTCTTGAACGTCTGAAAAACTAACGCCTTTTGTTAAAAAATACTTCGAGCATCTCATCAGTCGAAAGATAATTCAGTTTAGCATTGGATCTTTTAAAATTTTCCCGCAAAAACGTTTCTTTGATTTTTTCTTCCTCTTATTTTGAAGTACGTAACGTACATATTTAGTACCATATTAACTACCTGCGAGTACCCTCTTTAGTGGAAAAAAAGCAAAAATACTCCCAAAACCTAGGTCACAGAATCGAATGACACCTGCAAATAGGCCTATGGTGGACCACATAATAAATGTTTACAATGGTCTCCGCTTGCTAAGGTCAACTCAAAGTTCCGTGCCCGTTAAAACTATGATGCTGTTAGTCAAAACTTTACTCTTACTTATTTTGTTCTACGCTTGCGAAGTTTTTTGCAAAGTTGGCTATAACAGTCGGCACAAATTCAATGTTTTATACAACAATTTGGCAAGGTACGTCTTTAATAAAAGATATTTCGAGCATATTTCAAGTTACTCAAAACAGATGATGGGTCTCAGCTTTAATAATCTGATTTTTTTTAGGTCAGTTACACTACTGCACAGAATCGTACAACAGGCACGACATCCAGAATATCTATACAACAGACTTAATTTCGCCAGCTCACAGACAACAGCTGTTTTGATTCGACCTAGGTCACATTCCATATAATCTGAACGCACATTTTTCGTCCATGCCACTCTTTCATGAAACTCATTACCTGTAGCACTCAGAAGAACCGTAGACGCAGGCCAATTTAAAACAATTATTTTAAAATACTTGGCCAATGATAATAAAATTAATGATCTTAAAGTAAAAACAAGTAAAAGTGTTATCATCGGCCTGGCCGATGCTTTGATACCCTCCACTGCATACAAGTCATGCAAAATTGGTTTTGTGAGGGAGGTACCAGAACTACTTGACCGACATAGCCCATTTTTAATACTAACTTGACGCCGATAAAAAGAAGTCCTTTCACCAAATTTCGCTCACTTACGTCAATTACTTTGGGCGCTATCGTGCTTTCAACAGACAGACAGACAGACAGACGGACATGGCTAAATCGATTCAGAATGTGATCCTGATTCAGAATATATATACTTTATAAGGTCTCCGGTGACTCCTTCTTTGCGTTACAAATGTATTGGCAAAGTGAATATACCTTCCTCTGGAGGGTATAAAAAAATAACTCTTAGGTATTCTAGGTTTATATCAAATTGTATTATTCTGATTCCCCATATGAAAGCGGTCGAAGCACTCAGCAATAATTCATAAAGCCTTTCACAATTCTTAAGTTAATTGAAATCTTGCTGTGAAACTGTTTTTGTTTAAAAAAATATGAAAATATGAAACGTGAAATATGATTTACACATGTTTTATCAGCGGCAAATAGAAATTATTCAAAGCGATTTGAGGAGCACTTTTTTGTTATCACAGTGAAGTATCAGTGGTTCTGGTGAATCTAGAGATATTTATAGCTCCAACTTACAAGCCAAGCAGACCCCTGAATTGTTGCAACGACGGACTATACCTCAACTTCAGTTGATAATAGCGACGGGTTGGGGTAAAAATTTGGATGGGTCAAAATTCTCTTTTCAAAATTCTGCTTTTCAAAATTCTGCTTTATAAAATTCTGCACACAATAAAAGAAAGGCTTGGAAAATGTTTAAAAGCTCAAAAAGCAGAGATGGAGAGAACATTTTTAATTGTTTTTTTTTTTAATTTTAACTAATCTTTTTTTAATTTTTATTTGTAGTCTCATATTTTTTCCCCCTGGAAGGAATAAAATTTGTCGTGGGTATTTTATAAAAATACGATTTTATTTAATTTATATAATAGAAAAACGAAAGCTAATAAAAGAAGCAACACTGTTATTGATATTTTTCAGAAATATCCTTTTATACTACCGAAGTGAAGATTTTAAATTTGGTTTAAGAAAAAGCTTTTATATGTTGTTTGAGTTTTTGCACGGAAAGTTTGTATTAAAATTTTGCCATATTTAAAGGGATTAGGAATTTCAACCGGTAATAATTTTGAAACATACGAAATTCATTGTAGGTAGGTATGTAACTTAAATTTATAAGGTTCGTAAAAATATATTTATGATTAATAAGTATAAGTAGAAAAAGAAAACAAATGAAATTATATGAAATAAACATTTTAATTTCTGATTGCTTCATATTTTTTTTAATTTAATTTCGCATTTTTTTTTTTCAATAGACATTGAATTTAAATTTGTTGTCAATATTTAATCTATTTTTTCTGGTTTCTTTTTATTTTTATTTAAAAATTAAAAGTAAATAATTTTCAATATTTTATAAATTTGAAATTGTTTTTTATATCTTTACTCAAAAGGTAAAGTGGCTTAAGCCAAAAAGAATATTTTTAAATATTTGAAATGAGAAAAAATCTAGCTGCAGTTTGGTGTAATCAGTAATCACCTTGTTTCTATCTACCCGGGAAAACTGCTGTTCCTTCTGTTACAACGACTTAACTCAATAAAAGCAAGAATAAGCTGAATTTTATTGCTTTAAATTTGAAAATCAGATTTTTGTAAAGCAGAATTAAATGAAAAAACAGAATTTCGTAAACAGCGATGTCTAAATTTATCAGAAACTTCGCTTTAAACTCCCAAAGATCGCGCGGTCCAGCTGGAGTTCACTTTGCGGGCGTATATCTATATATTCAATGCTATACAAAATCATCCGCGTTTAAAATCACGCGGTCTCCGTCCCCCGAACTCATCCAGTACGTAATTGGGCTGTTGCTATAAGATGGTAATTTAGAGCCAACTTGATACTAGCTGAACTTCTAAAGGGTGTTTTTTTTAGAGGTGTAGAACATTGAAATAGAATAAAACAAAGATATTTTTTTTAAATTGACATGAAATTCGCTTGATTCGAAAGATAATCCTCTGGCATCATAATTTAAATATGATTTCTGGCATATGACCAAAACAAATTTATTTATGATCCCAAAATTTAAAAACATTTACATTGAACTTATATGTAATGCTGTCCCATTGCTTTTAACACTCCATGTTGCAGGTAATGCCTTGAATTTGTAATACCCTTTACAAAAGGCTAATTCCAAAACTCTTGACACCATTGCACGTTGATACCGCTAATGCCCGTGGATTTATTAGCCAAACGAAAACTAAGTCCGCCTTTGGTGAGCATTTTATTTAATTACCAGCGTAATTGGAATTTATCTCACTTTGCTTCATTACCTGCGGCGATAGTGTGGTGACAGCTTTAATTTAATTTCACTGCCATCATTCGCCTATGCACTGCAATATGTCACCCGCTGGCCTTGGCGACATTTCCCCCCATCGCCTGATTAATTATAATAAATATTTTATTTATTGTCTATCCATAGGCACTTGTGGTTGCATGCAAAAGTCCTGCCAGATGGGCATGCTCCTCTCTGTCCAGAATGTGGTATATTATATTTATAGCTGCCACTAATGCGTTTTTGGGTCGCCACGTTAATGGTTTTAATGGTCCCTCACTGAAAGAATTTCCATTCGGATCCAGGACTCGGCTGGATGGGAACAAAAGATTTTTTTTTTTTTTGACAAAGCAGTCCACTATCATTTGTATAATTTTCAGCATCTCAGCTCTGCACTGAAGAGTGGTTCATAATTTGTGGAAAATGCTTGCTTTGGCCATCGTCCATATTGTAATTAGGAACAATGGCTGGAAATTTGTATACACTGCGGCAATTACGTATAGTGAAGGATTCGGATTCATGAACGGAGTGGATGCAGAGTGGATGAAGTGACTTTCCTTTTGCTTGATGATTTGCATGACTGTGGGCGTTAGGGTGATGGAAATTGCAGCAGTCAGCACTTGGGGCTGTCAGAGAACTTGAGACGTTTGTAATTTTTTTTAAGAGGCCATTTTGACAGGTTTATAAGTGTTTCTAAAAGCCTTATAAAAAAAAAGGAGCGACAGTAAATAGATACATTAGTAAAACGTGATATGTGGTTGGTTCCTGGTCATTTGTGACAATCTCAGAATCCCATTTAACCTAACCTTACCTAGGTATGAGAGGCGACAACGGTTGACCAAGAAGGTTAAGCACATTGCACCTATGATGAAGTATGTAGAGTCTTAGTATAGAGTCGTTGTGAAATAAATAGTAAAGGTGCGGAGGGACTTAATGCTGCAGTATGGTTTCTTCACTCTAAACGCATGTTTCCAACTCCGTTTTGTATCCTTGACAATATTCCGGCATGCACTACGTAGACCCCGGAGAGAATAGAAATCTCTCCTCCACTTAAATGGGTTTTGCCTTTGATGATTAAAAGTCTGTCCGGTGAAAGATCAACACTTTGTTAATTTTGAATCTTCACTCTTTATTGGGTAAGCGGGATACTGAAAATGAATCCATGAACAAAAGTTGCATTAGGACAAGGACTATATCTGTGGCAACAAGGAATAACGACATAAGTCAGTTTTTGCAACTTTTCAGGAGAGCGATTTAAATGTTTGGCTTATGCTGTTTTTCCTTGTGCAAGCTGTGTAGACATAGACTTATGTCATTTTTCTTTTGTGTGTAGTTCATAAACCAAAAAAAATATCAAACGGCTTAGTTTTTTTGGAAAACGAAGTACTTGATCTAATTTAGAACTCTTAAGGCCGTTTGCTCATACGACTCTTAACGATTTAAGTTCTACTTAAATACTTATGGGCTACTTTTTTCAGTTCATAAACTGTCACATAAGAGTTTATGTGAAACTTAGTTCGCTATGAGTCGTATCAGCAAACGGCCCTTAGTTATGTTATTTTAAATGCGTATTTGTATGACAATATTTAGAGCTTTTTTTTGTAAAAATGTGCAAGCAACAATGCAAAAAGTTTCGCATCGTTTGGTATCAAAATCGTTCGAAAACAATTGTTATTTAAAAAGTTAAATAAATAGTTGGCGCAACAGGGTCCTAGGCCTAGCTTTTCACAATCATTCGTTTTTGATTTTTGGGACGAATGGAACATGGAAGGTATCCACAATTATTTACCAAGCTCTTCCATGCCAGTTGTATGGGTACTCTCGGTTGTTTGGCAGACGTTCGCGAGAGGTGTGGCGCAGTTGAAAAAAAACCTTAAGATGTAATTATTTGGGACCCCTCGCTTAGAAGTCCACAACAAATCTCAGTTCCGAATATTTATTACTATGTGTTTTTAACTTTCTCCATTACGTAGTAAAAGAATAAAGTGCATATTCACCAATTTTGAAAAAGGGTAATATTATTTGCTAAAATTAAGTTTTGCATAGCTTTCATTGTATTTTTATCGGAAGCGGGGAGATTATAACAAAAATATAACATAGATATGTGAAAATGTTTCGGCAAATATAAATAACTAGCTGGTACCCGCGACTTCGTCTGCGTAGAATTAGCACTTCGAGTAAACTCAATTAAAATATTTATATCAACAACAGCGCCACTTATCGGGTCCAAAACTATCCTATCTTTCAAGGCAACCAATTAGCCCTACACATTTAAGTTCATTGGTAAAATACACAGCAAATGTATTATTTCTTACCAATATAGATACCTATGATGAATTCTATAATCCCTAGCTTGAAAAATAATTGGTTCGTCATTTAAACTTGAATCCCCTACTTCATCCCCTTCAGGTTTTGTGAAGTAGCCTATGTCATTCTCAGTGGTCCCATCTATCCCTATACCCAAAATTCATAAAAACAATCGTTGTACATCTTGATGTGTTGCAAGAAATGGTTCGAATTAGGAGATTCACCATAAAGCAGCGTGCGCAATGGCTCTGGTGGTGGAAGCAACTCTGGCAATTTCACCTTTCCGCCCGCGCAACACAATCCAGGCGGTTCTTTCTCAAATTTAACTGCATTGCAATGCTGACAAACGACAGACATTTGACCAAATTGAAGTGATGCGTGCGCACTGTATTGAATGTTTGGGTCATATCGAAAGGCTGAACGTTCAATGCTCCCCGGAATAAATTGTTGTTGCCAACGTTGTCGTTCAATAGTCGCACGTTGTGACCTTGCTTCATCACTTTGCCGAGCACGAACTTCTCTTCTTCTCAATCGTTGTTGCTCATTGTAAGCTTCGTTGATCTCTTCTGACTGTCGCGCACGATTTTGAATCATTCTGATTCGTGCTGATTCCCTTTCAATAGCACGTTCCTCTTCCGTTTGACGTACTATGACATTTCGGTGTCGTGATGCATTCTGTGAACGCCGACCAATGTTACCATGACCTCTTTTTGGCATCGTAACAAATATCGAACTGTAAATGATCATAACTTTTTATAAATCGCACGCAGTTTTTACAAATCACTAACTTACCTTTAAAATAGCCAAAATACAGAAAGCAAACGAACGAAAAGGGTGCAATTGAAATTTTGAATACAACTGGAAAAACAGAACAAAACACTTAACGATCTAACAAAACAATAATAATAATAGTAAATTTAAAAATTTTATTTAAAATTAATTTGACTTTCTTTCAAATGTTGTTTTATTTTTCTTTCTTGATTTACAAAAGGGTACAACTTCTTTATCAGTACATTAGTTAATTAATTGCCCCCCCCCCCCCTTCTCCGTGACCACACAGCCCAAATTATCAAATCACAAAGAACATAATATACTGTGCTATCAAATGGAATGACCGCCTACAGCGCCACCTGTTGAGAATTTTTAAATTTTTCTTTTTTCCTAAACCTTCGCGGAGCAATTACGAACAAATCCGCAGAAGGAAGTATCCAATTTGGTCCAGTCGTTTTCGAGTTTTAAGCATCCGAACAAACCAAGATCCATTTTTATATATATAGATATAGATTATTAAAAAAAAATTATTGTTTCGAGTTTTTTTTTGAGAAAAGCTAAGTACGGAATCTTATTTCGAATACTCATCGTATCTTTTTATGAAAATCGTGAGATCGGTTTTTGCAAAATTTGCCAGACAAAAAAGTACCAAATATTGCAATGTTTAGTTTGAAAAAAACTATTGCTTAATTATTTAGCAGAGAACCGAGTACAAGTTATTGTTCGGGGTGTAAGCATTAATCGGTTTTTAAAGTTTTGTCGAAATCGAAAATGAGATACTCGAGATATGAACAGTTTTTAAAAATAGCGTTTTGTGTGATTCGATTTGAAAATTAAGGACGCAATAGTTTTGAAAACATCAATTTTACTCTAAGTCTGCATTTTGGTCAAAATCGTAAACTAAAGCAAATTAAATTTTTCAAAAATGCCTTTTTTTAAAAATCCGTTTTCCGATAATACGGAGAAAAACTGAGTTTGCTATCAAGTTAGAAATGACTAAATTACCTTAGAAACGAATTTTTGTTACAAACGTATTTTTTAGCGGAAAACTGAATATGCAGTTATGTTAGCCTCACCTAAAATAAATAATTTTGTGTGAGTTTCTCATTTTCGGGACGAATGGAAGGGATCTATAGTTTTATGCCGCTTCCAAACAGCTAATTGAGAAGCTCTTTCATGGCATTTAATACTCTTGTAAGTTTGTCAGACGTTCGCGAGAGGTGGCGCAGTGAAAAAAAACCTTAATTTTGAATTTGGATTTTTTCGGGATTCGAACCTGAGACCCCTCGCTTTGCAGTCCGACACTGTAACCACTAAGCAACTGCGCCTACCTTACCTACTTGAGCTTAAATATCAAATTTGGTTAAAATCGTTAGAGCTGTTTCGAACAAATAAACTGGAATTTTTGGTAGTCGATCCCCAAACCGCGAAAAGATTCATTTTGATGACATCATAAACAAAGTTTACGCCATTTCAAACCTTGACACAACCCGGCACAACCTTTTCAAGCTTAACTTGTTTACTTGCTTTCTGATCAAAAATAAGGTCAACTTTAAATAATAAAATTTAAAACATGTTTTTCCATCTGAGACTGTGATCATATACCTTGTTTAAAATTGCAAGCATGTAACAAATCCATCCGCTGATGTAAATGCACTTAACATTTCTTGTGTGCACACAAATTTATTTATTCTCGCAGGAAGCTGCTGCATTTGCATTATATTCCATTCCAAAGTGCGTCCTGCATGCTCGGAGCAGTACAAATCCGTGACGAACAAATTTATCGTGCGGATGTCGTTTGCCAAATAACAAATAAAAACTGCAGCATGCACAATACGAGCGAGTGCGCACGATGTAAAGGGCGCCCTCATAGAAAGGGTAGGATAGTATTTACTTACTTTGAACTGAAAACTGAGCAAAAGACTGAATTTTAATAAAAAGTGTTCTAAACGTGATAAAGGAGTTTGGTATCTCCCTCTGCGGCTTTATAAGTGCATAAAGGCTATGCGAATTGTAGAAACGTCGCGTAGATTGAAAGAAAGATCCTTGTGAAACGGCTTTTAAAGTAAGGTCTGCCTGGGACAAGAATATACATCAACTATCGGGTCCAATGGAAGTCTTTCTTTAACTGGGGCCAGTGAATATGAACATTCAAATTTGTCCTCTGCTCAGTTATGCAGCGAATAGGGATTCACTTGGGTAGGTATACGCATTCGTCTTCAGTTAAGTTGCTATTGGAAAGGTTTCGAACTCTAGTATGGATACACGTGCTGCTCGTATACATTAGCGATTGGGGATGTCTTCTTTAATTTGTAGAGTGCTTGCATGTTGGGATGTTGATAGAGAATAATGAAAAACTCTGGGGGGTTATTCCCAATTGCGCGGCGAATCGCTTTTGATGGCGGATTTGAATTTTTGTATTTCCATTCTACCGTTTTATGATTGCATTGAAAGCGATAGGTGTTTAGATGACGGATTGTTTGCGGACCTTATAAAAATGTGGTTAAATAGAAATACAAAAAAATCAAATCCGCCATCAAAAGACATCCGCCGCGCATTTGGGAGCAACCCTCCAGCTTTAGTTTGACCTAAAATAGGAAGCTGCTCCGATGTACTCCAGCCCAAGTAGAAAGAAATGGTTATAGTTTCACCGCTGTTATTACGCTTCAGAAATGTTACCGTAGTATGTAGTAATAGCCCGTATAGAGTATCGACTTGCGTACTGTTTCCAGTGCAGGTTGGAACGTTGACCAAAGTGGGGAATAAGTTTTACCCTTTAAATTACTATTACGGGAAACACAAACAATGTATTTTTGGCTATGACTTGTAACCGAAATGTGACCGAACTTTAGTCAGTTGTCAAATTTGTTTTCATGTGTTTGTAGGTTGGGAAATACAAATATACTGATATACCTACCAATTAGAAATGTACGCACATAACCTTTCCACTTTATTGGGGCTGCTAAAATACCTAAAGGAAGATAATGTCGGGAAAATGGGAATGTGAACTAAATAATTGCATTTCTTCGTACCCGTATCAATAAGTTGTAGTGGCAAAAACTCACGCGAGTTGAGTGTATGTAGAAGTTCAAAGAAAAAACCGAAGCCATTTTTGTATTACCTAACACTTTATTATTTCCCTGCGGGAGCTCAACTGCCACTCCCTTATCTTATTTCTAACTTACGACCTATCTTAACAGAATGTTGACTCGCCAGAATTATGCTGACTTGTCAACTTGCAAAATTACCACGCCAGGGGTTTTGCTTTTGCGTTTATTTTATATGTGTTTGGAACGTCGTTGGCAGCAACATTTGTTGATGTATTTGGCGGTTTTATGCTGGCGGATGTAACTCGCGCTCAAGAAATATTGAGTATTTATAATATTCAGTTTTATTTCCAATTTATTTTTATTTTCCCAGGGACATTTAAAATCGTCGGAATGGTTGTAGAACTAAAATAAAAGCATTATCTCTTCCATTTTGCTAGTTAACATAATGTATTTAAAGAGCAAAAGGAGTTTCGAATTTCAATAATTCAAGATTATTTGTTGATAAATGGATCCCAATAAGAATCAAAAAGCGGCCATTTTCCTGCAGTATGCGTATATGCCTCTCTTTAGGTAGGGGCACAGGGTGTATGTACAGACGAATCCCTTTAAGCCGAATTTTCACGGGAGATAAAAATTAGTTCGAGAGGAATTTCTGGAAAAATTTGAGTTAAAGGGATATACTATATGTTTCTTAAGCGAATTTATTTAAGGTAAAAAAGAAAATTAGCTAAAAAAATTGTTATTTTTTATTGGGAGTGAAAGTAGCAGTGTTCACTCGTTAAATAAATGATTCTATTTTAAAAAAGCTAAATTCGACTTAGAGGATTATTGTAATAGGTCAAGAATCAAAAGAATATATTCGAATTAGAGGGATTTTCGACTTAGAGGATGACTTTTATATGCAAAATTGAAAGGAATGCAAAAATTGGGTCGAAGAATTCGAGTTAGAGGGAAATTCGAGATAAAGGAGGTTCGACTAAGAGGGATTCGACTGTATGTAAATTGAGGAAATGTTTTATTTTTTGTTGCGTTTATTAAATGATTCTTTCAATTGATTTTAAACTTTTTAAATTTGAGATCATTCAACAAAAGTTTGGTTAAAATAATAAGAAACGGATTTTGAAAATTTTAAAATGGTTTCGCTTAAAATTTTTGGTCTAGTTTTGTTGAAAACGACATAATTAAGTGAACATACTTAAATGAAGGAATGCTATACGAAGGTAAAATAAATAAATAGTTGGCGCTACAGGTCGGTAGGGACCCTGGGCCTAGCTTCTCGCAACCATTCGTTTTGTGTGAGTTTTTCATTTTTGGGACGAATGGAAGGGATCTACAATTTTATGCCGAGTCCAAACGGCTAATTGAGAAGCTTCTTCATGACAGTTATACTCTCGGATGTTTGTCAGACGTTCGCGATAGGTGGCGCAGTGGAAAAAAACCTTTGAGTTGTAATTTGGGTTTTTTTTAGGGCTGTACGGAGGTATGTACAACTTAATAAATATATAACGTTTGTGGTCCATATTGCAATGTGTACTAAGTCGGTGTAGAAAGTTTGTGGTAATTCTAGAAGTACTTCAGCTACTATTTACGTTACTTGCTATGTATTAAAAAATACGGGGGTCGAATGGCCACTTCCGTAAACGAGCTATACGTTCAAGGAATTTAGTTAATTTTACATGTGAAATTCAGGTCCACCCCGGAATGTAGCGCCACCTAAGTAAAATCACTTGGCTTGATCTTTGAATCGTCCAATGCGCATGTCGAAGGATCTATTGGTTTTATTTGAAATGCGAGTTTGTTTGTGATGTTTCTGTTGACACTATTGTCAGTTTGACAGTTACAACCATTTTAATTCGAACTGAAGTGCATTTTAAGTTCAACGATTTTAGCAACGATTTTTTTGCTTTTGTTATACTAATGTCAGTTTAAATTTACCTACGCGAAGGCGTTTGCATGTGTGCAACAACTTTTGAACGGAAGAGAGGTTGTGTGCGTTGACAGCCCTTTAAGCAAGACCAACTGAAATTTTGTGTGTAGTTAAAATAGTTAACAACATCGGAATTGGAATGCCACCAGATCCACTGTTATAAGAAAAATAATTATGATTATGACAGATTCGTCTATAAATTTTAATGTTTTTCTTGACGCTTGTATTTAGAGCTGTCCCAAATTGCAGAAATACCTCGACGAGGAGTACCTAGAATCGGAAATGGTTGAAATCAGAGGTAGTTGAATTTTTGAAGTAAGTTGTCTTCAAAGAACAGCTGTTTTCTGTGACACTTATCCACGGCCCGCTTCATGTTAAAAATTACAAAAGTTACCCTCTTATTGGAAATGATTTTACCGATACAAAATTGAGTCAAATAAACCATGTGGTGACTATAATTTAAATTTTAATTTGGATAATAGTCACAAATTTCTGCTTGGGTGGTCCGTCTTTGTTTTGCACAAGAAGATGAAAC
The DNA here is from genome assembly GCA_948293265.1 of Cheilosia impressa. Classification (NCBI taxonomy): domain Eukaryota; kingdom Metazoa; phylum Arthropoda; class Insecta; order Diptera; family Syrphidae; genus Cheilosia; species Cheilosia impressa. The sequence continues at coordinate 7,527,350 of OX411882.1, forward strand.
TCTTACAATCGGGGTATGCAAATTTTAGAAGAAAGTCCTTCTTCAGGGAAATCGCGGGTTTATTCAGAAATCCTGGTACTATCCAATTCAATCTGTAGGGTGTTACTAGCTAAGCTAATGGCATAGAGCCAACAGTTGCTAAACAGGCCGCTACGATGGCAATACCTTCAAGGAGATGTCTCTTTTTTCAAAGACAGTTCAGCTCCGCAACTGACCCGCTTAAATTTGAAATCCTTCCAACTGGCTACCCACCGATTTGATCAGGTAATTCATAGATTTCCGAAGTGTTTATGTGAAAAACCATACGGGCATCACCCTTGCAGCTGGGCGGGGGTAAGATTTTAAAAAACAATATATATCTCCATCATCATAATGGCGCTCATGTCGGAAATGCCATAAAACGTAAACGCTCATTTGCTCGCAGTGACAGAGTGACACACCGCAACCACACGATTGACGTCTTAAAGGAAAAATTCTTTTCCGCGTCGCAATTTCTAAACCACATTGCACAAGGCACATCCCCCCACCTATAGTTGTGGAATAGTAGGTGCAGTCATGGTTAATGGGAAAGTGTATCACATTGCATATTCTATTGTCTGCCAGCAGGTCACTCGAAAATAAAAATAAAAATAAAAATTGCACCTTCTCTTTAATTACTCTCCAACAGGGCACACTGTGGAAGTGCATTTTTATGAGATGAGGTGTGTATGGGTGATGCTCACAAGTCATCGGCCAACTTGGATGTCCATGGCAAACCACATGTGAAGGGGTTAGGTTACCTGTATCTATTGTTTTGCGCCGCATCTATATACACAGCATGGTTGATGCATGCCACATACTAGTTAAAGCTGTTTTTCCAATTTCTGTACAATATTAAAGAGTGTATATCAATCTGAGACCAATCTGAGCTGCATTCGAGTGACCGACCTTAAAACTTTCCACTTTTGACGTCACACAGTGCTACATACGAGTATACATTTCTACATCAGCATGTGATCCAATCTGAAACATGTTTTCCATACCCCACATGTGGCATATTTTTTCAAACCAACAAAAACAACCACATCCTTATATCTGGGCGAGGAACGCTGCATCTGATGGCTGCCCACCCGCACCGACTCCACCGATATCCATCATTGTTATTATAATTCCCATGGTACACACACTGCACACCCAAATTCGAAAAATGCGATGACTCCCAACCGAAGCTAAAGATATGACGTATACAGACCCCCCCAAAAGCTGCTCCATAAAATAACAAGTTATATGCAAACATCCTTGGGGGAGAATCACAACTTTGTACACACTCCAGAGCCATGTTGGTGGAAAATTATCTCCTCCCCCTCCCTAATTTGGGAAATTTGATTTCAAATGCTTATGCAATGCATCCTTTCAGCAAGGAATCCATCGTCAAACAGATGACCTCCAATGCAAATTCCGATGCAACATATAGAAGAAGTTTCCCTGCCCTAGGGGTAATTTATAAGAACCTTATTGTGCCGTGGGCTTTGTGTAAATTCTGCGTCCAATGAACTTGTAGGAAATTCCAACTCAATGCAAAGGAGGTACCCTCATTTTGGAATTTTATTAGAATGCAATTTTGTGCATACACTCTTCAGCAGGAAGTAACAAAAAAAATCTTGACTTTGGTCCTTCATTGTGAAACTCATCTGTCAGCAGTTTTGCTTTTCTCTTTTTTGTGTATGCCGTGCTCTTGCTATTGTCTTACTTTAAGGAATGTCTTCAATTTTGCGGAGAAATGTCCTTGTCCTTTGAAAGAAGTAGTGGAAGTTCATCCCCTGCCTGCCCCGTTTTCCTCATTTTTGTAAAGAAGACCAACAAAAGCACGACGACAAAGTTTCCATCGTCATCTGTCTTGAAGTTTCCCTCTGTGAATAGTTATTCTGGCTGAGAGTTAATTTTTGTTTCTCCCCGTAGATGGGGGTAAGACTAAGAATCCAGTTTGTTTGCATTTGAGGTAATTTATGTATAGACGCGACGATTTTTGTCACTCCACAGTGCGGGCGAAATGTGCTGACAATGTGGCAGTAATTAGGGAAGTATCCAACTGTGGGTGTGGTCTTTGGTGGGCGAATTTTATTCGACTACGTGCTTGGGGCTAGAAGTGCGAAGTTTTCTTGGGAGTTATTAAATTAAATTTACTTCGAGGGTATAATGTCATTTTTTAAACGGAGGGGCTTTTCTGTGGCTCTGGCAGTACGGCTTTTGACATAGCGATGATAGAGGAACTCAAGAAAGTAGGTCGCGAAATTTGTTCCGACTGTTTGTCTGTCCTTATGCTCCTGACGCCTACCCCTACAGCCTAAACGTCTGCCCGGATTTGGTTCAAACTTCATATTTGGAGTTTGTGGGCCTACAGTTTTTTTCTTTTGTTTTTGCATGGCAATCTTAATAATAATGGTACTTCTCATATGGAGGGCTCACAGCTGAAGCGAATCAAGTCAGAAAAAGACAATTCGAAGATATTTGAGGTTGAGTAAATAAACTGCCATTAAAATGAGAGCCATTGACTTGGGTTTCTTACTGTTACCTTAGGAACGAAACACTTTTTGACCTACAGAACTGAATAGAGTCAAACTTGGCAGAGAATTTCGCACTAGTTCGGTGGTTCGGTTCAGCTGTAAGCCCTTTTTATATAAAACTAGCGTGACCCCGTTCGCTTCGCCAGACGTTTCTATTATTTGTTTGTTAGATTAGAAAACAATATTTTTGTTTTTTTGGTGCAAACACAAACAAATCAGCAGATTTCCCTACATGTAAGCAGGCTACATACAATATTATCTATGTAAGAAACAATTATTCTCCAAATTCAAACCACACGCTTGCAAAGATTGTCCCTGCGCTTTATTGATGGCCATTGCCAGTCGCACTGGAAACTGCAAACGTTTGAATTCAAATGGCATGTCTGCTGGTATCATCGGGATACCGGCAGACATGAAATTAAAACGTCTTCACCTCTAAATTTTCCATTTAAAATAGTGGCTTCAATAACGTTGGTCATATATAAAAATCTCGTGTCACAGTTTTAGTGTTTAGTATATTAGTATAAGTATATTCTATACCGCCAGGTGATTAAGGTGTCCATGTCCACTACATTTTTGCTTTTTATTTTTTAAACGAAAATTTTTTTTTCGTATTTGTTTTAGATTTGGCATCAAAAAATATCTATAATCACAAATCTTGACCTTCCTACCCCAACCCACCATTCAGTAATCACGATTTTTGTATCCAAATACCTAATATCCAAATAATGTAGTCGTCGTTATTCGTTTTCAAAACAAAACGAAATTCTTTATGTTGTTGAATGACAGATGGCGCTACTACTTTCTGTTGCGTGCGGTTAGACATCTATCGAAATTGCATTGTGAGGAATGAGGACTGCATTTAATTTCGTTTCGGCACAATTTGAAATTGAAAGTCGGCTCAGTTATAATTTTGTTGCACAACCTCAATGCACCGAAACTTTGTAACGGAAAGCGTTTGACTGTGAAGAATCTGAAATCAAATGTTAATAAAGTGACGATTTTAAGTGGAAATTAAAGGGCGAAGATGTTAAGTTTGTTCTTTTACTTTCGTAGTAAGAATGGAAAAGACTGTCAAAATGGCTGTGTTGGGGATAAATTTTCTTTCAGAGAGGGACACTTGCGAGAAGGTTAGGGAACGGTTTTGTAGTTATATATGAAAAACGAAAGATATATAATTCAAGCAAGTAAAAGCGTTATCATTGGCCTGGCCGATGCTTTCATACCCTCCACTGCATAAAAGTCATGCAAAATTGGTTTTGTATGGGAGCTACCAGAACTGCTTGACCGACATAGCCCATTTTCAATACCAACCTGACGCCGATAAAAAGAAGTCCTTTCACCAAATTTCATTCGCCTATGTCAATTCCTTTGGGCGCTTTTGTACTTTCAACAGACAGACAGACGGACATGGCTAAATCGATTTAGAATGTGATCTTGATTCAGAATATATTTACAGTAGTGTCCGCTTATAACGAACTCGAAGGGACTGACCAAATTGGTTCGTTATAACCGAAGTTCGGTATAAGTGATACGCTAAAAAAATCATCAAGTTTTGTTATTTGTCTTTTAATGTGAAACATTTTCTTTCATTTGTTTCTAAATCTCCCATTTTACTTAAATGATTTTTAAGCGCGTCACTTCACTCAACATTTCGTTTGTAAACATAAGGTTACTCGGGGAAGTACCGAACAAATTATATTGAAGGACAAAATTTTGACGTCTGAGAATGTTGGCTCATACGCAGCTATACAGTTCTCGGGGAAGTCCCGAAAAGTTGGGAAAATCTGGATGACAATGTAAAGCGACAGATTTTTTGTTCGTTATAACCGGAAATTTTTTTTATTTTACGCGCAGAATGGGTTCGTTATATGCGAAAGTTCGCTTTAGGCGGGTTCGCTTTAAACGGTTACTACTGTATATACTTCATGAGGTCTCCGGTGACTCCTCTTGGCGTTACAAATGTAATGGCAAAGTGAATATACCTTTCTGTGGAGGGTATAAAAATTTTAAAACTATAATACTTTGGAAATTGTGATTAAAATTTAATCAGTTTTTACTATCAGAGCGAATGGTTTAGACCTACAATTTTATGCCACATCCAATCGACTGTATCGGGACGTATTCTCGGGACATATGCACTCTCGGATTTTTATCAGACAGTCCCGACAGATGTGGTTCATTAAAGCTAACCTCAAGATATAATTTTGTGCCTTTGCGGCGATCGAACCAAAGACTCTCGGAAAACTGAGCCACTGCTGCAAATGTTCCTGTCCATAGTTGAAAGCACTCAAAACAAGTCCGTGCTGTGTGTATAATTTTATTTTCCATTAACTCTGCTCTCAAAAATAGCAATTGTTCCGCAAATGCTCGCTGAAAATTCAAAAAAAAAGTAAATGTTTGGAAAATGCAAATAAAAAGAGATTGACGCGAATCGCCTGAGCCAAAAAGCACTTGTCCGACTTTAAGTCAAATAGAAAGTGGAAGGTTGAGTAATTTTCAGCTTTATGTCATTTCTTAGTCGCATTCAGTTTACCCCGGGCCATGTCCCCCTGGAGCCTGGACTGTATAGCGCCCCCCTAAGTAACTATTTGGTACGAAAGCAGTGCTTAGAGTTCTGTTTAACATGACAGTTGTTGACACGTGTTGGACAGAAAATATTTGCTCTCCTTGTGTCCTCCCTTGTTCATCATCATACCTGGCATTTTGTATTTCTGTTTTTTTTATTTACGTGACAGTGAAAGAAAGTATTCACTTTGTACTGTTGTCGCCGAGATGATGATGATGACAATTGTGATGTTGATTTAAGGCACTCGTTTACTGGGGTGCGGCAGCTAGGGGATGGCCACACGCAAGGACTTTCACAGCTTAATTCGAGGAAAAGGGAATGCTTGGGATATAAATGTTTATATGCGCACATGGAAGTGAGGTGGATCCTGATTTTGTTTGTCTATGATTGATGGCAGTTTCTTCCGGCCAAAAAGGAGATACAAACCCAAAACGTTTGATTGTACCAATAGATGGGAAACCTCTTACACAGGCGTAAGTGCGTATTGTTTGTTGTGTCTATATAATTGACGAGCTGTGCCGAATGTAAGAGTGTAAAAGATCGTTTAAAATTGATCAGTGATCAGTGATCACCCTGAGGATGTTTTTGCTTTTTCAAATGGCGGCAGCAGTCCGTTCGTGAATAAACAGACATGTTGAAAGCCAGTTACCACTATACTCTTTAAGATTATTTACCGGAATAATTCGACAGTAATTTTGGCCCAGATGTCCCGGCTGTCCTACATCAACTGGTCAAATGCAAAGCACTAGGGGGTTGCCTCCATATTAACATTTTCTAAACAAACTGCTTAAAAAAGCTCTAGATTGCGGTCCAATTCCGACCGCTGGGTTTTCCTAGTTTGTATAAATTTAAAACCACATCAAATAATAAAAACTACAGACACAAATCGGATTCGTGACTGCTGGAGAACATAGCGACATCCAGAAAAAATAGGTATCTTCATCGGCAGTTGGTACCTGATAGGTATAGGCTCTCGAATTGACCATGTCTAAGTCCAAGCTTGTTATGGACTCCAGGGTGATACTGGCCAGAGCGTGTCATCGGTTTTAAATCACCCTCGTCTGGGTTCAATTAAGAAACTCCTATCCAGACCGCATGCAAATGTTGCTTCATTAATGACAATTAGTAAAGGCAAGGGTACTGGCTGCCAAGCTTAGCATCCCACATAAGACCCAACCACTGTAGTTGCGCTGTCACAAATGCGAATGAAACAATTTTCTATCTTCTTTGTCAGTGTACGGCCCTATGCAAAACCAGACACAACGACATTCTACTATCACCACTTGACAATCCCATTCAATAACATCATCAACTCAAAAGGCTGTTTTTGAGCTTCTTTGCGTCTCCCTCTTTATCGCCTTTATGGCCCCAAGACGGAACTCAAGCGCTAATTGTTTTATTTCCTGTCATGTAACCGGGAAAAAAGCCACTTAAACCAGCCAACAGATAAAAATCATATAAAACAAGTCCTAAATAAAATGGAATCTCAAACTTTTTAATTTCTATCCCACCACCACCCTCGACCCTATGGTATAGGGTATAGGCTCCTCTTTCAATCTGCTTATGGACTAATTCCTTTTTTTATTTTATTGCAGATCCTCCAACAAACCCATCAACAGCGCAATCAACGAGTCCATGCAACAATACAGCTCTGAATCAGCACACACACCCGCAGCCATCCTCGCCGACCTTGACACTGAGAAGAGATTCATCATCATCTGCCAGTGAAAAAAGCATCAACGCTAAATAGAGCAATCGGGAAAAAATCGATTCCTGACACCAGTTGTTCCGTTTCATCCACTTTCGCTGCTAGATAATACAGTATATATAATAAATACGACTTAATTATGTTGACAATGAAGGTCCATTGTGTCCCGGCGAGGACTCGTTCACATTCAGGTGGCTCCCTATTCTGCTCATTGTCATTGTGGAGTGCGACTGCGATGGCAGATACAAAATAGCAACACTATCAATGACAGTTACAACTGACAATTGCCTTTGTTCTCAGAATTTGCATCGATGCAAAAGTCGAATTAAAAATTATTCAGCCACAACCATCCACCATCGGTGTCAACATAATGGCGGAGGTGGAGATTTACCCCTCCAAGTCAACACTAACAGATCCATACGAGGGATTACGAAGAATCGGTGGGGCTGGTGTAGCGGAAACGCCACCGGAACCTGTTTCAGCAGCAATCATGTCCATCCGCTCGATTATTGCCAGGGAGCTGGTGGCATTTACAAATGTTAACGTTACGGTTACACCACCGAGCGGTGCAACAGATGCGACAACCGTAGTGACATTTAATGCGTCCACCTTTGCGAATGGGCCGCTGCAAACCATCACCTATCCTAGCACAACGCCAGCCATTTCAAATGAGCGAAACTGTTCGATGGCCTTCGAGGACTACAGCCAGCAGCAGCAGCAAAATGGTAAGTGATTGGGGATGTAATCATATTAACTTGTGTACTGTACCAGTGATGAAAGCCAGGCACTTGTGAAGGGTCCTTATTGCGATAAATGGGGCTCGAGAGATAGAGGGGGCAGATAATTTGAAGTGCCTGCAAAAAACAGGTTTTTCGAAAGATCTTACCGGGAGTATGGTTGGTTGATGTTGGCCATACGTGTCAAGTGGACATGGGCTACACGTTTGTGGAGAAGTGTCTGAACAGTGGGATGTAAAAAAAAATCGACCCTCTTTGGTTGCGTTGGAATCGTATCATTGAATTCGTGTATTGTTGCAGTCAAAATTTGACAGCGAGTTGCAGCAACGGTAGCTGAAGTTACATCATGCAACATTGTTTTATAAAATGAAAAAAAAAAAACACATTTTCCTTACTGCTTTAGGTAGACAGATATATATTCTTATTTTGTGCCTCTTTTTTTTGAGTCTCAAGACCCTTGGCCCCCACTTTCTTACAATTATCAAATTGTCCCTTTTTCAGTTTAAATAAGATTTTATTCTTTACTGAACAAGAAAGAATGCGAACATAATGAAAAGAAGTGTTTGTTTTTCTTTTTGTTTAAAATAAATTTCGTTGCTGCTCTGTTTTTAAAGGGTGTTTCAATAAGAGAGCTACAAATGTTTTTTTTAAATAAAACAAAAACGGTTTTGGATATCAATGAAATTCTTTACTAATGTGAAAGTACGTTCGATGCCATTATGTATGGAACTCGATTTCTTTTGCATGGCCACCACAGGCACGCTTGCAGAAGTCCAGACGCTGAACCCAATTTTCGACGGTTTTCAACCATAAATCGGCCGATACTACTGCAATTTCACGTTCGATATTCGTACGAAGTTCATCACTCGTCGCTGGCTTGTTGGCATAGACCATAGACTTGACGTAGCCCCACAGGAAATAGTACAACGGCGTCAAATCGCACGACCGAGGCGGCCAAGCGACTGGACCATTTTGTGAGATAACACGTTCTCCAAACTTGGTTTCCAATAAATTGATTGTGACATTCGCTGTGTGGCTTATGGCGCCGTCCTGTTGGAACCATATGTCCTCCAAGTCTGTATCATCCAATTGGGGCCAAAAATATTCGGTTATCATTGAACGGTAAGAAAGGATGTAGGCCAAGATCTTTTCGCAAAATTCGGCACAACGACGTCACAGAGATGCCCAACGCTTGAAAACGACGTGTGAGAGACACATTTGGGCTTTCTTCAACTGAAGCCTCAGCGGCAGCAATATTCTCGACACTACGGGCACTTCTTTGTCTCACTGTCACGGGAACATTTTGTGCTGTGCCTGTGGATTCAAATTTTTCCACTAGACGCTCAATTGTTGATCGGCTAGGACGAATATGACGACCGTAAATTATACGTAGCGCTCTTAACGTTGATACACAGATCTATGAAACCCTCTAAATGGATGTCGGAATTGCACCAAAAAACAGTTCAAAAGTACCACCTTAGATCGGGTAAAAAGCTTGTCAAAATTGCCCAAGAACTCTTCGAACTCATTTAAAATCGTGTCGAAAATGGCACAATCCGAGGGTCTTGAAAGGCGTCAAAGTTAAGCTATTAGCTAGACAAGACAACGTACCAAAATCCAATTTAAAATATGACAAACAAAACACTTGACCAAAGGTAAATAAAATCCTTCCAAGGGGACACATAAACGGATTTAAAAATTCCTGGGATGTCGCAATTGAACCAAAAAAAACGTCCAAAGAAGCGGCTTCAATCGACCAAAGAGCATGTCAGAATTAGTGTCCAAAAATGCTTAAAAAATTTCTAAACAAATATTTACATAATTCCATCAATAGTTGCCCCAAAAAATTGTCCAAAGTTAGTTATTTCCACAAAAAAAGTGTCGAAAATCACACTTACTCGTACATCGGCCAAAAAAATACCAAAACTTGCTAAAAATACGTAAAATCATAAAACAATGCATTATAGGTATAGAAGTTCGTCAAAATATGCCCCCGAAATAGCTTGACTATGATTGAATAGATTGGCACTCCGCCCAGACTTCATTTAGAAAGCGGATCAAAATTTCTATCATCAGGCTTATTCGTCATGGAAGTGGGAGAAGGATGCTTACTTAACCATAACTCTCCATATTAAGACCATAAATTAATTAACTGACATCTAAAACCGCTTTTGTGCTTCAAGGACACTAGCAAAAACTAACAAAAAAAAAACAAAAAAATCAAAGGGCAAGCAAAAAAAAAAATTGGACGACCGAAAACTTTTATTTTGACTGTAGCTAAGCCGTTTATTCTTCTCGGTGCGATGATACAATTGGGAATGAATAAGTTGCTTCCTCGTTAGCTAAAAAGAAAACTTAGCATACAGCTGATTCGCCGTTTTCCCTTCCTCCAGTTCATTGACCCATAGTGATTGCGGGTGTTTGTTTGCCATTTGTCGTGAACAATTAGCAAAGTTTACAGCTTTGCTACCTCCTCCTGCACAGCGCGATGTTTCGTCAAGCATCAGTGGGAGCATATGTACCACTACATGCAAGTGGTGAGAGTGCAGATCAGTGGGCGTCACCCAAGATTGCTAAAACATAGCATTTTTTTGTATGCACCTTTTGACTGCGACTCTCATACACTGCGTTCGGAAGTGGATGCTGCGCTATTTCCTGAACTCCCAATTTTGGTAACAATTTGTGATGCGAGTTAAGATTTACCGTCGGCATTTGAAATGGTAAAAACATGATGATTTGCCGTCGGCATTTGAATAAAAGCTGGCTGGGGTGGTTTCATGTTGCAATGCTTTCATGAGTTGCAACTGCTTTAAAACAAAATCCTCAATAAGCTTGTTTTAAATTTAAATTTTAGTTGGCCTTTTTTGCGGGACTTATAGGTTTGAAAAAGAATTGAGGCGAAACATTGAATACGTTTTTTGTAAGCGTTGCCGTTTGGGCCCATTTTGAACCTAAAGACCCGTGGACCCCACTTTTTAAAAATAAATATGAAAAAAGTGCTTAGTAATGAATATTTTTTGTTATATTATTTGTATTATTATCATTATTATTATTTATATATATATTTTTTTGCTATGTAAGTATTTTATGTGAAGGCCCTTTTTTGGCTCGGGCTCCTTTTGATCCCCATTTTAGATTTTTTTCTGCGGCAGCGCTGGTTTGTTGAATAATTCTTCTTCGAACGTTGGCATTCTCTGTTACACGTCCTTGCCATTTTGGCCACTTGTCTTGTTTAAAAATTCCACAGTATAAATATTTAAAGCCAAAAGAAAGCCTCATTTCAACTGAATTTTACATCAGCTTATGGCTTCAGTGTGGGGCCGTTGTGACTCCAGTTCGACGTAAATACCTTCTGAATAGTTAAACGGAATTCCTTTAACAAAACGCCACAAATACAAAAATACAGAACAACTGTAAACTGCACCTTTCATTTACCGGCCAGAGTGGTAATCCAATTCCGATCAATAAATCCAATTAAATAAACAATTTAATCCTTGAATCAATTTTAATGTTTGTAATCCTATTTCGAGCGAGAGAAGGCTCCACCCATCCATTAAATAAACATACCTACGGCTGTCGTGGCAGAGAGTGTTTTAATCCTTTTTGCATGCCGTACCTTTGGCACTTATTTTTCAACAATGAAATTTCGACTACACAACTACAGGATGCAGTCAATGAACCTTCATCTGGCAAGCGCAATGAAATGAATTATTGACGCCAGAAACAACATCCGCACGGACGATTTCATGCCAATTAAATCCACAGTCCACATGGTACCTCTGGTGGGTAGCCCTGGATGGCCGGATGGCCAACAATGGACGTGGTATGTCCATGGCGGACGAAGAGTTTTTGGTTGATAACTGAAAATCGAAAGGTCTTGTCTCGTAAATATTTAATCAAGCAATTCAATCATAGCTCCGGGTTGCAAGGCTCACTGAGTATGAGTGAGGGTAATGCTCAGGTTGCTTTAATTCCACTCATAGAAAACAAGGATTCGATGTGGAAGCATATCCAGTCCAATATCTTTCTCATTTTAGTAATGCAATAGGCGTATTTGCTGACTAATTTTGCATCCTCATTTCAGGTGTCTTCTGCAACTGGACGTGGGATCAATTCCTCTGCTGGCCGCCAACACCTGCAGGTGCACTAGCACGTATGCGATGCCCTGCTGTGGGACACGGAATCGATATTACAAGTAAGTTAATGCAAATGCGTCTCATGTGAATATGAGCTGTTCTCCTTTGAATTTGTAAAGACCGTCGCTTCCATATTTCGTTAGAGCCGCCCTAATGACATTCACGATCCATAGAGTACATTCGTCTTCATATATTATGAACACACATACGAGAGGAGAGGAACCTTGCCTTGTGCTAGAAGGACAAAGTTTCCGCAAAAATATTGCGTTTCTCCATTTTACACGTGCATTTTGCACTCCGCCTGCACTGCATAGTTTCTGTGCATAATCATGAAACAATATTATCGCTCAGACTGTGCAGCAAGACTTTTGTGTGACACTTGGGCCCTCGTTCACGCTATAAGGACTTGAACTTATGAAAGAAGTATGTTGCCAGCTTCACAGTGCAATATGGCAACTTTATAATTGAAATATGTATAGTGAAACGCCTGGGGGGAAAACGTTTTCATCGATCCGGGAGCTGCCGGCATGGGGGGATAGTTGCATCCGGCTGTGTGTTTAGTGTTTACCATTTACATATAATTACGTTTCTAAATACATATGGAATGCTTGTTTTCAAAATTTTGTATAGCAGAAATGTAGAGAACATTTTGGTTTTTTTTTAATTTGTGTTTTTTTTTTTCAATATTTAATTTTAATTTGATTGTTTCTTTTTATTTTTTAATTTAAATTTCATTTTCGTTTGAACTTTTAGCAGAATTTTATTGCTCCAAATTAAAAAAGCTGAATTCTGTAAAATATTTATAACTAAAAAACTAACTTCGAAAAGCATAATTTTTGCGTGCGGCGACAGCATTTTGAAAACGACATTTCTGTGTTTTATTGTATTTATTGGAACTATGAACTCAGCGGTTGAAATTCGACTGCATTCTAGGGCTTTTTACCTACGGAAACTAGTCATTCATTTGTTTTATAATTCGTAAAAATTGGTTTCAAAAAAACTCGGAATCGTTACAACAAAATAAAGCGTATGCTCTAGAAACTATTGACGATCCTTCGTCTGGTTATAATGCCTCCAATCCACTTTTGGTGAAGTCGACTATGTTCGAACTTAAATTTATCTTAAAAGTTTAAGTCAACTTGCCGTACGGCAGATTTGTCTAAGAAAACTACCTTGGGTTTTTGGATTCATGAACTCGTTGAAAGGTGCGCCACAGTTGAGCTAGCTTACTCGGAACTCGAGGAGGGAGCGAACAAAGGTAATGTATAGACATCTGGTCATGTAGGGGTTGCTAAATTTGTTTGGACCATCTTTTAACGAAGTCAAGCTATGAGTTTGCTTAAAGAATGCCAAAAAAAGCGAAAGGGAATTCTGCTCAACGCGAGGTTTGCGAATAGTTTGACAGTAAAGAAGGTGAAAGATATTGGATTGGTATTAAGTTTCATTGAGTTATAGAAAAAACTGAGTAGATCTATTTGAAAGAGGCTCTAGTATGAGAATTGTTAGTAAAATGAGAAGCAGACCTCAATGACTGCCTTGGTACAACCTGGTTGGCCGAGAAAGAGGCTGATAGGAGGGACCTGAAGCGAAAACAGTATTTATGTATATATACCAAATCGGCTTTCCAAATAAGAGAATATCCATTTAAGCACTAGTTACTTCGTTGTTTAAACCGTTTTTGCGTACTGGTGCTGGGAAAGAAGCCTTGCCGAGTTTGCGTTCGCACAAATAGATAAAGGTAGCTTCGGTGCTAGGGTTTACTTAGTAAATTTGAACTTAGGCTTTATGTCGAATATGACATAAAAATTATCGATATGCTAGGAATACTTTCGTCAATAATTGAATAAATTTCCACAGGCGAAAGTTCTATGTCCAAATTTTCGCCAAGGGCATCGAAATACAATTTTTCATATAGTTTTTTCCACACCATTTAAGAAAAGCTTCAATGCCAAAGTATATATATAACCTCGTTGGTTTCTAAAAAATCCGGTTACGGTCGTTTATGAATTAGTAACAAAAATTTAAGCAACAGGCCTAGCTTTTTAAGCCATCTAAAACGTATTATTAGGTCTATCGTTCCAGCTCACGTCAAAAACTTATTGCAGGTTCATGGTCCAATTTTCATATTCGATAGTTGAAAATAACTGAACTGCTTTTAACAAACCTTATATACTCTTGTCCGTCAAAGGAACCGGATTGATGGTCTACGTTTCTTGACAGCTTTTGTTGTGGTATGGTGAGCTAATACCGAGTCTTTTTGGTATTGCACCATTAACCGCATTTTATTATCAGCATGATCTGATCCGGAACAGATTACAAAAATAAAACAAGACGGATAAGTGAAAAGTTTGATTTTTTTAATTGTGGCAACAGTGGCAACTCTCAAAAACAAAACAGATAACAAAGGGTATTACGAATTTCATATTTCCACCAGCCATATTGCAAATATTCTGCGCAACGTGAAGTCACACAAATTGCACGTGACATTTCACTTGCAAATTCGGGGGTGTAACCATTTGAATGAAATTTGCATAGTTTTTCTTTTCCACATTTTTTTTAGAAACAAATTTAGTATTTTATGTTCAAATATGCGACACATGAACAATATTTTACTGCTAGTGTAATGTGCAGTAGTTTGACGGGAGGAGGAAAGTAATGATGAGGGAAAAAAATGTAACGAAGAAAAAAAAACAAGTAAAAGTGTTATCATCGGCCTGGCCGATGCTTTGATACCCTCCACTGCATACAAGTCATGCAAAATTGGTTTTGTATGAGAGGTACCAGAACTACTTGACCGACATACCCCATTTTTAATACCAACCTGACGCCGATAAAAAGAAGTCCTTTCACCAAATTTCGTTCACCTACGTTAATTACTTTGGGCGCTATCGTGCTTTCAACAGACAGACAGACAGACAGACGGACATGGCTAAATCGATTCAGAATGTGATCCTGATTCAGAATATATATACTTTATGAGGTCTCCGGTGACTCCTTCTTTGCGTTACAAATGTATTGGCAAAGTGAATATACCTTCCTCTGGAGGGTATAAAAATGAATCGAATGGAAGAAGTGGGAAATTCGGATTGTAGGATGTTGCGGGAAAAAGGATAGGAAAATCGAGGATAGATACAATGACTTATCGCTATTGCGCGTGCCTAGCTTAAGCTCTTTGGTAGCTCGTCGACATAGGGGTATGGGATTCTTTGCAATGGCCCCAAAGAATAAATATGACAATACGACCCTTAACCCATCATCCCCGAAATGAGACACCACAGCTACTTCGTTCAATACTTAATTTTAAGCAAATTTATTTAATCGTGATTTAGGCATTTTCATAATTGAGTTAGAAGTGTGAAAGAAAAGAATATAACAATAATTGTTTGGCATGTGAATGCGCACAACTGCAAATGTTGCTGTAGGGGTTTTTCCTCTAACTGGCAGATCGCAAGTGAGTGTAGCACTGGACCTACAAGACTGCCCTGCGGCACACCAACAGCTTTAATTTCTCTTAATGTTGAGTACTTTGTCTCTTGTTTAAATCTAAAGAACCGATCTGATGTATGACCCCAGAATTGTCGAATAGTGCTTTGGCAGTTGCTTTTGTAGTATGCGGATTATTCCTTTATGTCAGACTTTATCGAAAGCGTGTCTTATATAAAGAAATATTTTAGAGATATTTTGCTCAAATGCTTTTTCGATTTTAGCTGTTATCTATGCACCTGATCAATTGTAGAGTGCTTATTCCTAAATCAAAATTGGTATATGGAGATAAGCGATTTGTCATCAATTACTTTTTGCAGACGTTTTACCAGCATTTTTTCAAACACCTTGGAAAATATTGGCAGTATTGATATTGGGCGATAAGAGGCTAATGTGGTAGGGTGGTAAGTCGAATTTTCACGGAGGATAAAAATTAGTTAGAGGTAGAGGGATTTCTGGAAAAATTCGAGTAAGATGAATTTACTTTATTTTTTTAAGCGAATTTATGAAAGGTAAAAAATAGGAAAGTAGGTACATTTTGAACAAAATTAGTTATTTTTGATTGAGATGTGAAAGTAGCAGTGTTCACTCGTTAAATAAACGATTCTGAGGCAAAATTCTTAGAGGAGTATTTTAATAGATCAATAATCGAAAGAATTGGTATGTTTGAGTTAGAGGGATTTTCGACTTAGAGGATGACTTTTCTTTGCGAAATTGAAGGGAATGCAAAAATTGGGTCGAAAAATTCGAGTAAGAGGGAAATTCGAGTCAAAGGAGGTTCGATTTATAGACTGTATTTCAATTTTATTCTTTTTTGAACTAGAAACAAATATAAATCATACAAAATATAGGGTATTTTTGTAATTTTGGTCTCGTGAGCGATTTAATTCAAATAATCGTGAGAAATGAATCACTTTGTCATTATGTTTTCCGATTCCAAGCTTTTCTGGACATTTTTTATTTTATTTAAAAAAATAGCGCTCACTTTCTGCAAGGAAACTTGTAATACAAAAACTATTTCCCATCACGATTGGGAAACAGGGAAACATTTCATAAATGTTTTTTTTTTTTTGGTGTCCAGATTCAAACCAGTAAAACATTTCATAAAAATTGTTTTGTTTAATAAATGTTTTAGCAATATTTATAAACCATTTGCAGGTATTTAATCTTTTATCAAGTGTTTGGCTGGTCTGGACATACCTTTATAGAACGAAAAAAAAAATAACTCGGAATAAGGACGGGGAGTTCATTCGAAAAAAAAATCAATTGATTTACAGGCACACCAAAGTTTAAAAATAAAACAAGCCACCCAGTGGGAAATAGAAGAAAAATTTTCAGATCATGATTTGTGATCTAGATGAGAAGCAGGATCATGTGCTGTTGTTGTGAGTGCATGTAAACCGATGATCTATATGGATCATAGCTGATAATAAAAAACAGCTGTTGTCACTACGTCCGGGACCGTGCAGAAAGTGATATTGTTTTTAAGTTGACAGTATCACAGTATAGGTATACTATGATTGTAATCTTGGAAGTGTCCAGATTTTTTTTGTAAATTTATGGTTTTTGCTGCCTTGTCGAAAGTGAAAAATTCTCATTTGTCCCTAGGGATTCACAGAATACTCCGGCTTATTAATTTCTTGTCCGCTTGTATACATCTTAGTATACAATGTCTTGACTTTAGGGTATGGGCTGTGTATTTTTTTTCAAAACTTTTATGAAAGTTCCACGTTGAAATTTGAAACCGTTGACAGTATTTAAGGGCGATAAACAATTTAAACTGGACATTTGTAAACAGAAGGTAAGGCGAAACTGGTTAAGGCCTAAATAACTCCTGGTATTTTCCTATTTTCTAATATGTGCTGGAAAACTCCTCCATTTAGTGGGTTTCCATAAGCATCTCCTACCCAAATCTGCTGCCTGGCGTCCTACCTATAAGTATGTTCTTGCAGGTTATGTACCTATAGTTCAAGTCAAACAAAACACAAGCGCAACTGCCTCTCTTATTTTCCATTTGCCCAGTCAATATAGTTGCATCAGTATCCAGCTTGAAAGTAATCCCACTCCTATTCCGCCCACTTGATTTGAATGAAATCCAAACAAACACACACCGAACATCACACGACCTTAATCATGATACATTTTCGTTCCAAGTCGGTTGTCGACACCAAAAGACTTAACCCATCAAAAGTTGCATACCGCCCTCCAACAATCGCGTCGTCCTCCTTTATGCATGTGACCCAGTTTCATGATTGCACAGAGGTTTGAATGCCAAAGACCAACGGCAAAGGACTCACAAACTTCAGTTGCTTTGTAGGCCATTATATATCACCCGGGAATGCAAGTCGTTTAGCCTTCGGCAAGGCAATGATGATGACAGAAATAAAAGGGTTAATTAACCCAGCGGACTGCAATGTACCTCATCAACAGGCGCGGACGATTTTAAAATTCATCTAGTTCGGTTCTCACGTGGGAAGGACCATGTGTGTGAATTGCATTTACCGCTCGAGTGCATTTTGTTGCGGGCTTATTGTCATTCGGTTTGGGAATGACGCTAATTGGCGAGACGACATCCATTGACGTCAGGCTATCGTTAAAGGCAATTTTGCATCATGATGCTGGGTCCTTTGACATTTAGACAGTTGATGGAATTTTGTTTGTTTTTCTTTCAGAATTCGCTGAACGCTCCTGCCTTCCGGATGGCCGATGGGGTGGCAAACCGAACGACACCATCTACAATCCGCATGGCTGGACGAACTATACTCCCTGCTTTAAGCCTGATGTGATAGATTTGATGCAGCAGTTTTACTCTGGAGGGAATTCAGAAGTTGTTGAAGCACTTAATAGACATCCAAAAACGGTTACTAATTGGTTTGGTTTATTTTTTTTTCAAACAGATAAAGTTCGCTGTGGCCGAGAGGACTCGGACGTTGGAAATAGTTGGCCTTATGCTGTCGCTGTGTGCGCTGCTGCTGTCTTTGCTGATATTTTGTAACTTTCGCAGCCTGCGGAATAATCGAACGAAAATCCACAAGAATTTGTTCGTAGCCATGGTGATACAAGTGATTATTAGACTGACATTATATTTGGATCAAGCGATCATACGAGGAGGGCGAGCATCGACGGGGAACTCCAGCCTGAATGGGATCGAGAATACTGTGAGTTGAGTTTGTTTGCTTTTTCATCGCGTAACTATCCATTGTTCATTGCTGCGGTGGAGGGATTTGATCTTTGTGATTGCGTCTGCGAACACGATTTGATTTCAAAAGATTAGGTACTCATAGGAGTCGTATTTCCTTTTAAACAGGGTTTTTTAAGATCTTCAACATTTCTAGGCAACAGTGACAATTCAACAGAAACAATTCTGTTCGTCCTTTATAAGTCTAGTATCTCTATCCAAATTCATACCTATGGAATGAACATCCATGAGTCTTTAGGAATCGGGGGCGTGGCTCCTTGAATAAAATAAACAAACTTAAGTTGATAATATTCGACAAAATAAATTTAAAGTGAAATGTCTTGCCATTCGCAGCCGCAGTTATAGAATTTTGTATATTGGTGCAAACCGTCTGTTGTAAACCATGTAAAGTTTTTGTGAAATAGCGATAGTGGCACCTTCCACAAAAAAAAAAATCTGTCTGTCCGAGAGCTGTTGCGAACAGTTTGTAACCCTCAAAATAGCCTAGCTTTTGTTGGTCTCAGTAAAACTATATACGGCAGACTTAAATAGTCACACTAGACAAGCATACGTTTTCAAAGACCCTCGGCCTCTGGCCTGATTAAAATCGAACAAAAACTTGAAAAAAATCTTCGACTTGGTAAAACTTAAAATCCAAAGTTAATAATAATTATAGGGATACTCTGTGGACATAAACTTCCGAGGAAGACGTTACCTACATTATACGATGTTAGGCAGACACTGTGATGACCTGTATAGTATATAAGTCGCGAAGGATATCATCCACCTTCTGTGTGAATGCCAAGCCATTGCTTGGCGCAAAAGAAAGCATATTGGAAGGTACTTATTCGGCAATTTAGAGGCGGTGGTATGGTTCTGTCCATGAACGTTCCTTTAGGATGCCACTCATGTTATCACAACCCTGAATAACGTAACCTAACCCAATATGTGTGTGCGTATTTGTCTGACGAAGTTAAGTCCACTTATAAATGCATGACAAAAAAGTCTGTAAACCGTCGACTCAGTGGCTTAGTGGTTAGTGTGTTGGACTACTAAACGAGGGAGCCCAGGTTCGAATTCCGAAAAAACCCAAATTCCAGCTTAAGGTTTTTTTTTTCACTGCGACACCTCTCGCGAACTTCTGACAAACATCCGAGAGTATAACTGTCATGAAAGAGCTTCTCAATTGGCCGTTTGGACTCGGTTTAAAATTGTAGATCCCTTCCATTCGTCCCAAAAATTAAAAACTCACACAAAACGAATGGTTGTGAGAAGCTAGGCCAAAGGTCCCTACAGACCTGTTGCGCCAACTATTATAATTTAATTTTAACAGTCGACTCCAAACCAACAACTCAAGGTCTTGTCCAGATTTTGTGTCGTATTGCCAACAACTGTTTCCTTGATTTTTGTACGATATCTTGAATACTTCCTCTAGCGGATTAACCAGTGAAGAAGCTGCAGCACATATTGAGCTGTTCTTGAGCAATATGTAACGTTCTCTCGCATGTCAAATCCGTTTGCAAAGATGCAGTCGTTCCAGTTTTTTTTCCGCATTTCCGCTTAGTGTCTTTACTGTTCTCTAAGTTCAAATATCTCTCTCTCCATAGATTAGCGTAGATGACCAATTTATTTATATTTCCTTGGAAATTACTGTTATCTTTGTGGTGAAATCGATGAGACACACGGTTTCCAACGCAGCATTTTTGTGTTCACTGCTCTCTTGACTGCACCAGTGAAGTCGCTTTTGTCGAGTCAAAGTTCTTGCAAATGGTATCGATTCTAAATGTGAAGGGGCGTTCCCTTTTGAGAAAGTCGCCTCAGTTGGTGAAAGCGCAACTGTAGCCCATAACTATCCTAAACAATTCAACAGCCGTATCCACTTCTTTCAACGCTCTTTATGCATCACTACTGTCTAACCAAGCTTACCAGTACTGTAGTATGTGGCTTTTAAATAGTATCTTCCTTTATTCAGCAGTCGTTTGAGCCTGCTCCGCTGGCGGTACTTCGGGTTCTATTTGGATTCAATGCCTATTACAGTGACAGCTTTTTTCCACTCATATACTTAGTCCCACATCTCCACTGTCCAAAGAAGATCCCTTTTGCGCCTTAAAAACGTTTTGAAATGCTTTAAACTTATTCCCTGTGTTGTTTTAAAAAACACATTTCAACATCGTCAAACCTGGCTGGCATAGAAAAGATTGTGAAAATGTCAGAAGATTGGCATCGTAGTTGACAACACTATATCAATCCTTATCCATGCTTGTAGCTTATTCACACTAAGCGAAGTGACTGTTCAGCGAAATTGGCGGCTGGAGGGATTAACAGAGAAAGTCCTCACTGAAGCTTACATCGACGTCGCTCTGGGGATATGGTTTTTAGATCGCCGTCATTTTCTGTCAATTTTTCGTCAATAAACATGGCAAAAACCTTTCGACCAAAGGAGAGCGCTACAGAAGCGGGGTTACCAATTTTCTCTTGACCATCAGTTATTTAGGTATTGAAATTTGAACTCTCTCCAAAAAGGCCAATCTTTTGCGCAAAAAATTCAATTATCTTGCGACTCAATCAGACAAGTAGCACCAAAGCCTAAGTAACTTAAAAAAAAGTCTAATGTGAAACATTTCACTAAAAGTTACTGCCTTCCAAGCAAAATAATTTCCACCGATAAGACAACCATTACACCCCAGCGTGAAATGTGTGTACCCCGTCCCACAGGGCGTATACGTAACAAAAAGTATTTTTTACCACATAATCATATATACTCCAAGATACACCCACATATTCCATTTGGAATGCTAACCAACTTACGCAACAACCAGCTCGCAAACCTAATTCGCCAGTATGTTTTGTTTACCTGCATCCAAGCGGCAGAAAGGAGTCAAATTTCTACAGTGTCAATCTATTCCCATTTACGCAACGGCCTCGAGTGGCTTCGGCATGCCAACATAGCCACCATGCCGTTTCATTACGTCACAATCCGCCCTCAAACCATCATCGTATCACCATCATCATCATCATAATACCGAAAACAATCGATTTAATGCGATAAATCCTTTCACCCGTCCTATTTACCAACTGTCAGCCATATGTCTGTGAAGCATCGTACGTCCTGCTCGAATACGCACGCACTGCAATGTTCATGTGGATGTTCATCGAAGGATTATATTTGCATAACGTGGTCACTGTAACCGTGTTCCAAGGACGCTTTCCGCATACAATATATTCCATAATTGGCTGGGGAGTGCCGATGATAATGACAGCCCTATGGGCTGTTGTGACAGCCCACTACAAGGCGAACGAGACATGCTGGTGGAATTACAACCTAACACCGTACTACTGGATATTGGAAGGACCTCGACTGACAGTGATACTGGTAAGCCAAACATTGCATAAGTTGCTGCCCACTCCAAAATTCGAGCACTTTTTCCCTTTGCAGTTCAACTTCTTCTTCCTGCTGAACATTATCCGGGTGCTGGTGGTGAAGCTGCGCCAGAGTCAGACCAGCGATGTCGAACAAGTCCGCAAGGCGGTACGGGCCGCTGCTGTTCTTCTACCTCTGCTGGGAATTACGAATCTGCTGCACATTATTCAAGCCCCGATCAACCGAACCGCCTGGGAGTTTGCACTCTGGTCGTATGTCACGCATTTCCTAACATCCTTTCAGGGATTCTTCATTGCGATGATCTACTGCTTTCTTAATGGAGAGGTTAGTTCACAATGACTACTCTTATTTTATACTTATTACTCATAGTTTTTTGTTTTTCCTCTCCAGGTTCGTGCTGCCTTATTAAAGAGTATAACGGTATACATGTCCCTACGTGGCCATCCCGACTGGGCTCCACAACGTGCCTCAATGTTCTCGGCCGGCTACAACACCGCTCCAGACACCGAAGGACAAGTGCACGACTCAACGAAGTAACTACTAGATTCAGTTTTTAAGGTAACGCTTTTTTATTGTATGTTATCCTCTTCTCTGTAGAATCGACTCACCACCGCAGCGCTGTAGCAACGGCGGCAACAACAACCACCACTCCTCACAGTATGTTCCGCATGCGCACGTCTATCAGGCACGAGGAAACGATCGAAATCGACGCAATCGCAGCAGCTGGATGATGTTACTATGTTTTCGTGGCCAAAAGGTACTTAGAGTACCGCCAGCAACAGCAGTTCCACCCGAGTCAGTTGTATTTGAGTTGTCAGAGCAGTAGTAACCCTGTTGTTACAATTTTTTCTTAAAGTTTCCTAGCTCGTATAGCAAAAGTTCCTATATTTTCTACAACTTTTTGAGATGAACCTATTTTTTGCTTAAAAAGAAAACGTATACTTAGCAATGCATCTTTTGTCGCACACCTACACATGTTATATACACATCGCTTCAATCATCAGTGATGCCACTTTAGGTATTTAAAATATTTCTCTCTGTTTATTTTTTTTATCTAATTTTGTTGTAAATAGTTTTGTATTTTTTTCGTTGTTGCATGAGTCTTTTTGTCACAGTAATTACTTACACTTTGCCCATCCTAAACAATGAAAAATTCTGTCTACTGCCTTAGGTGTGAATTTGTGTATTCCCTCTACAAAAATGTTCGCCTTACCTAGAAAAAAATTTATTTGCAAGCTTGCCTTGAATTCTGTCAATCTGTTCAATATTTTCGGAGAGTTTTGACAGATGTTCGACTCTGATAGGTCCCAACTGAAAATTTTTATGGGGAACACTCGAGGAGGACAAATTACAACAATTTATCGCAAATATATTGTTTCAGTTGTTTGGCTCTCCTGGGAAGCAAGATTCAAAAAGTATCTTCCTCTCAACATTCGCATTATCTTCAACATTCGCATTGGCCTTCAATCCATTCACTGTTTGTCACGTTTGTGGAAAGTCTTTAAGTGAGTCCTTGAGTAGACCAAATTCGGATACTTTGTTTCGAAGAATTCGCTTTAATCCACTGCAAGCTAATATTCCTTCGAACAGCTTGCTTCTGGGACTTTTTAATCGATCATTCAATCGACAAGCTATTTTCGGAACTTAAAAAGGCTGTTTATAGTTTCGTTTTGTTAAGAGTAGTTGTTCGTATTCGTTTTTTTGTTGTTGTTTTTTCTACAACTTTAATCAAAGTTGTCGAGAGTTTTTGTGGATTGTTTTGATAGTTACTTATGTTGGCCTGGCTATTTATTAACATATAAAATGACACATTCTCCAAAGACTTAAGATTGCTGCGGATCACTTGCGGATCTTATTTTGCATTGTGATGTAGTTGCAACTGCTGTACGAGGTCTGACTGTTTATTTTCGGACACTGACATGTAAAACTGTGAATGTATCTGATTGAGTTGGGCAATTTAATAAAAGCTGAATGTTGGTCCACATTAAGTCCAATCCGCTTGCAAACAGACAAAAAACTCTAGAACTTTAAAGATAAATATAAGCGTTCAGAGGGATAAGGATGAAAAGAGCACTTTCTTCATCTATATTTTCGGTAAATTTCAAAATATCTACCTCGAAGGGACAATTCATTTAGTTTTTTGGGTTGGTTACTATCAGATCATGGAGTGCCATCCAAATACACCCAACATATCGATTTAAGAATTCGATAACGATTGGTAATTGTAAACTAAATAAGTATTTACCAATTGTAAACCTTACATTTGAAAAGGAACAGAGTGTGACCACTTCACTGTCTCATATATGAATCGAATGCGGATTTCACCGATTTTGAATCTCATTTTACAAGTTGCTGTTACGAATGTGATACTTGCTGTCGGTACATATATCCTTCCACTGTGTTCCATCTAACATCATATCCATTTAAACAGATGAAGCAGATCACACAAAAATTACCTCATTGCAAGATGTATTTCGTAGAAATATTCCCACTGCTATCATAGATTGCTATGGGAAGAGAAAAAGTATGCATACTCTACCTCTCGATCACGTTTCTTTTTTTTAACCATCCCATACTGACAACATTCGGCCTTACTAATAATCAAATAATAATGTCGACGATTAGCTGGTTGCTAGCTTCAGTAGAAATGTACAGCATTAGTGAAACTGTACCAATAAACAATTAGACCTCCACATTTGCTATTGCGAAACTTTCTTAGAATCTATTACATTTTTTGTTATCGCAGAATTCAAATAATTTTAGAATTTGTTTTCGTGTAAAACAAGTTCAATGGTTTACTTAACAATGAATAAGAACTAACTTACAACTAGGTGCATGTGCGACCAAACTCTTATCTCTATCTTCCCACGAAGATGGAGACAGAGCTCAGGTTTCGCTTGCGAGATTCCATTGCACGCTTGACATTTGACGATCAAATAAGCAAGTGTGCAATGGAATTCGCTTTATGTGCACTTTACAGGTGAAGGAGATATTTTACAGTTAATAATATGCAAATCAGTAATGCCCTATCGTCAAATCGGACACAGATATTTTATTCTCTTTGCGACGACTCTTAAGAAAGTATTGGAAAGATCCTATATTTATATTAAATTTATTTCTTACTAAGCCCTCGTTACTCGGAATCTATTCAAAAAAGAAAACCAACCAAAAAGCAAGCACAAATTCAACAAGATAAGGCAGAGAAGATCATTAACCATTTCATTAAGTCAAAATATTTGAAATACAAGGTCGCGCAAAAATAACCTTCCGAAGTTTTTTGGCTGTAATTTAAAAAAAAAAATGAAAAACTTTGATTCTTCTTGTGGATTATTTTTATTTGGTCTTCTAATTTTTTTACATCAAGTCGAGAGTATGATGTCATGTAAATGGCCGCCGCCACAGTTGATTGTCATTTGAGCCCTTTTTATGGCATTTTCCATCACTTTGGCCAAAACTTCCGGCGATAGGTCCTCACATTCTTGACGGATATTGTCTTTAAGAGCTGCAAGAGTCTGAGGCTTGTTGACATAAACCCGCGACTTCGAAAAGCCCCACAAAAAGAAGTCTGGAGCGGTCAAATCAGGCGATCTTGCTGGCCAGTGCAAATCGCCAAAACGGGAGATTAGGCGCCCGGTAAATGCATCCTTCAGCATATCGGTTGTGGCACGTGCAGTGTGTGCCGTTGCACCGTCCTGTTGGAACCACATGTTTTCCAATCCCATTTCATCGAGTTGCGGCAAAAAGAACTCGTTAATCATTGCTCTGTAGCGCTCACCATTCACAGTAACCGTTTGGCCCGCGACGTCTTCGAAGAAAAAAGGTCCGATGACTCCTCCAGCGAAAACAGCACACCATACAGTGACTTTGAGCGGGTGTAATTGCTCTTCGTGGGTTACACGCGGATTTTCAGTGCCCCAGAAGCGTAAATTTTGCTTATTTACGTACCCGCTAAGATGGAAATGGGCCTTATCACTCATGATTATTTTTAATGAAAAATCATTTTCCTCTTGGTGGTGATTAAGGATGGCTTGAGCGTATGTTAGACGCGATTGGCGGTCAGCAGCTAACAGCTGATGCACCTTCTGGACTTTGTACGGAAACATCTTCAAATCTTGTACCAAAATTCGCTGTAAAGACCGTCGACTGATACCCATTTGCGTGGCACGTCGTCTGGTCGATGTCGACGGCGCTTCCATTACATCTTCGGCTACAGCAGCAATATTCTCTGCAGAACGGCTACTCCGGGGTCTGCCACGCCTGGCAGCATCTCGTGTTGTGCCAGTCTCTTCGAGGCGAGCGGCTAAACGTCGCAGTGTTTCACCAGTAGGCGTTGGACGGCTAGGAAATCTGCGACGAAATTCACGTTGTGCCAAAGTCACCGACCGATTATTGCTCAAATACATGGTCACCAATATTCTGCGTTCTGGAGCGTAACATTGTTTATTAACGTGTATTTCGCATGTGTTTACTACACAAATGTCAAAACAGAACTGACATTAGGGGCCAATCGCAAAATTTATAGCATTTTCTGATAGGAGGATTACTTTTGCGCCAGCTTGTATTTATAATATTTCAAGTGTTTAGGTAGTAAAACAAAAATGCAATATTTTTCAATTTTGGCCATGCATTTGTACAAATTTGTGCTTGCTAGACTTAAAAACCACTTGAATTGTTGTATTCCAATTACAATTTACTAAAATTAGTTTATAATTATAAACGCTCAGGCTGGGCAACAGCGTATGTAAATCCGCTCCTATATTAGGATGGTTGTGCAACACTCCTCTTTAAAATGACATTTAGGGAGGATTTATTTAGCTAATGCCAGAGATAAACATGGGTTTCTGAACATTTAACCCTACAGTTAGCGATATTCTGGCAACTATATTTGTTTATTGGTAAAGGGATTTTGGAAAGTGTGGAGTCTTTGCGTAAACTGCCAGATTAAAGTTGATTATTGGTAAGGCCGATTATCTCTAAAAATGTATTTCGTTTTAAATCACTTCAGTCAGGTTAGGCCGATAGTCAATTTATAATCTTATCAGGCTACTGTTGGGTTTCATTCAAAGAACTCTCTCTCACTTCGGTCAACTGAAGTTGAATAGCTACCATTTTAATGTTAGTTTAGAATTGTTGTCTTAAGTCTTACTTTTGGCTCTAAGGTTAGGCTTTACTCACTAGGCAAATCCTCAAAGGGGATGTCAACCATTACCCACGAATTATGTATCGCCTGGGATTCTTAGACGAACTCAGCGAATAACGAATTTATATTCCGTGGAATAAAGAATAATGATAAGCGATTTGATCTTATATTTATGAGTGTTTCTTATACCTGTGGTCTGGTGGACTATATTTGTTCGAACCGTCTTTCTAGGCTATACTTAAGCAAAGAAACAAAATTCATTTTTAAAATATGGTTAGTGAGTGTTTATGGCTGGGTGGGGCTGCCAACCCAATGTCTTCATGTGGTAATAAAAGACCTCTTGCGAATGGTTAATGGTTAGATTAGGTTTGTGGGTCGGCATTGTAATACCCGTAGGGAGCAAAGGTTTATCCCTTACCCATAGTGACCTATTCTGAGTAGTGATTAAAAGTTTTCTTACTATGTTTGATGAAGTTGATGATTTTTTTCTGTTGTTGTCCTAGATATCTCGTTCAGATTAAGGAGGAAGCTTTTTCCTAGGAATTTGTTCCTGGAGTGTTGGAGACCTGGACAGTGACATAGGAAGTGGGTTGTTCTGCAGAGCTCTTCTTGGGTCAGTCGCATTTTCTTCATGTGGTATCGCAGGGTGTTGTGTCCCTTGAGGATACCTACAAGCGTAGATAGACTTATCCGGTTATTCCGCATAATACTCTCTGTTCTGGATTTACAAAAAGATGGCCATAGTTTTCTTGTGTTAGCGCACATATATCCATGGCATTCGCCTCATCTATGGCCTTCTTCGCCTCTTCTGGCTGTAGTGTATAGAGCGGGATACACACAGGCCTGTTTGTGCTAGTGAATTAGTGGCGCATGGTTAATGTTTAAATCTTCTTTGTTGATGCCTCAGAAAAAAAACAGTGCATCGTTTGCTAGGTCCCTTGTCAAAATAGTCGGCCAACCTTTTGCGTTTGGTCTATGTCCAAAAGCGAGCATTCAATTTGCATACAACTTATCCTCCTTTTTAATGCTTTAGGACATCACGCGGTCAGCCCTCCTACTGTCACAGTTGGAAGTCCACCAACACAGAATCTATGTACGTAGCTATTTAAGTGTGCTGTTAAATCGTCTCTTCGCAAGGAAATATTTTTTTAGCTAGTCTACTTTGTAGTTAAAACTGTGCTCCCCTTCTTGTGATCCGTCAATATGTACCTAAAATTTCCTTAGCTTCCTACTTAGCGCTCTGACACTAGTCTAACCTCAAACATCTGTTCAGTACTTCTCCTAAATTTACCTTTCCTTATTTGTCGAAGAGTGTTTTTATATTTTTAAGAGTCTCTCTCATTGCACCTGGCGGTAATAACAAAGTTTGTCTCATTTTACACTTTATTCAAAATATCAATAAACGCATTTTCAAATTCATCATACTAACTACTAACACTTTGCTTTAGCCAACAGCCATAGCAGCAAACAATTTTCTTTTTTTAATAACATTTACTTTTGTTAAAAGAGATTATAGATTTCTTAGCTAATTTTACTTACAGAAATAACAAAATTACAGTGAAAACATTAAATTTAATTTATTTTATAAATTTGTTCCTCTTTCTCTCTTTTCGTTTTGTTTTTGTCTTTTTCTTTTCTCTTTTTTTGTACAATTACAGAACAAATGTGTGATGTCAAACAAAAAAATGCCTCAACCAATATTTATGACAGCAAAGTCAAATGCTTTAGCGTAGTTGATTAATTAAAAAAAAAATTATTTAACTTTAAATATAAGATAAAATGAGTTTTTTTATACGAATATAAGAAGATGATTGAAGGTCCTAGGGAAATACAGAGCAGTACATATTTATATATACATAAAGAACGGTTTATGTATTTAAGATTATATTTACAACAGAATGTTATGTAGAATGTGCTTGAGTATACAACGAAAAGTAATTTGGATTTTATTTAAAAATCACGAAGGATATTTAAGAAAACCATTATATTTACAAATCTATTTCATAAGAGATTATATAAGGATTACAGGGATTTAGTGGTATAGCCTGTCTCACAAGAATAGGTTCTAAATATTTGTGTTTATTTTTTAAGAAGTGGAGGAGTCTAAATTAATGTGAATTACCTACAAGTTAAAGAGACTTAATTTCTATTCGATAAATATGTCACTAATTATGAAATGATTTGGATCACTTAGCCACCCGGCAAGCGTCTAAAGAACTATAGCGTGGATCTTAAGTTTTACACGGCTTTTTGAAGTTTTTGAGGTCGTACCTCATGAATGGAGGGCTCGATGTTGCTCTCCAAGCGCGAAATCGGTAATAACTTGACCGCATAGGAACAAAAATGTAGAGTTGCCGCAAGAAGTTCACATAGATCTAGCTACAACCATTCGCTTGTGCATAGAGTAACGACATCAAAAAAAGCCACAAAAACTTGTCTAGCGGCCTCTTGCTGGAAATAGAGTTGTCATTTAAACAAATAAATCTTTCTTCAGCAGTATATGTCACAATGGGACCATCCTCTTCAAACAAAATGACATGCAGACTGTGTTAACGCAATCTGCTCATGATAACAGCTCTGTACGAATTATCCCAAAAAATAAAATGAATGCCTGTGAGAAGCTAGACCTAGGGTCTTTTATAAAGGTGTTGCGCAAACTGGTTGTTTTTTAGATGCTGGAGTTTTGATGGTAAAAAAATGTGACTTAATATTATTCAAACCCGCATTAACTGAACTCAAAACAATATAGATGCCAACTAAAAAGTGGTCAGATTAACTATCACCTGCCAGAGGGTTGTCGAATAGGAAAAAAGCATATTTTACAAAAGCACCAGTTTCAATCGATCCCACAGTGATGTAAAAACGTTTTGTGCGACCAAGTCGTGCACTGGTTTTCTTTCGTGCATTCGGTAACACATTTTCAAGCCACATTTCAATCACTTTATGAGCCTGTTGTCGTGATTTTCTTTTCAAATCCAATCCCCCTGACTAACCTATGAAAGAATTAAACCTAGGAAAGGTATTTTTCTCTGTGGGACAGATTGTCAACAAAACCTAATATTTAAATGTAGTACTAAGCAGATATTTTATATTTGCCATTTTGTATTAAGAGGTATTACGTAAATCATGGCGTCAATTATTAAGGATCTTTATCGTATAGTTTTGTAAGTGCATTTCGCTTATTTATAATGTTCCCACACTTAGTTAATCGTTGCGTCTAATGTTTAGTATTAAAGTAAGTTTATTGTGCAAATGTAAGCTTTAACTTAATTTTCAATGGAAAATAACTTAATTATTTATTTCCACACATAAGAAGTCATTAATTTTCATTAATTTAAATGTCCACCTACTTGTATCGGGTAATGTTAAAAACTAAAATGTTTAAAATTAAGTTTTTGTACAGAGCTTTAGGTATTTTTTTTAGGTAAATAATATCAAGAGGGTCGTTTTAAATAAAGGACTTAAGCATTAAAAATATTACGCAGTTTTATTTGTTTAGCGTGAGGTAAGTAATTGCTCCTGCATGACAATGTAACGCTATCAATCCTATCTGGGATTAATTTCGTTGCATTCCTGCGTTAGTTTCATGAACGCAACGCAACCCAGCTTCCTGCAGGACAATGCAACGCTATCAATCCTATCTGGGATTAATTTCGTTGCATTTTTGATACCTGCTATCATTTCTGGGCGCCTGGTATTTCATAGAGAATTTGTATGGGAAACCCTAACCATTCGTGCGATCATTTCATGAACGCAACGCAACCCAGCTTCCTGCAGGACAATGCAACGCTATGAATCATATCTGGGATTAATTTCGTTGCATTTTTGATACCTGCTATCATTTCTGGGCGCCTGGTATTTCATAGAAAGTTTGTATGGGAAACCCTAACCATTCCTTTGTTAGTTTCATGAACGCAACGCAACTCATCTTCCTGTAGGACAATGCAACGCTATGAATCCTATCTGGGATTAATTTCGTTGCATTTTTGATACCTGCTATCATTTCTGGGCGCCTGGTATTTCATAGACAATTTGTATGGGAAACCCTAACCATTCCTGCGTTAGTTTCATGAACGCAACGCAACTCATCTTCCTGTAGGACAATGCAACGCTATGAATCCTATCTGGGATTAATTTCGTTGCATTTTTGATACCTGCTATCATTTCTGGGCGCCTGGTATTTCATAGAGAATTTGTATGGGAAACCCTAACCATTCGTGCGATCATTTCATGAACGCAACGCACCCAGCTTCCTGCAGACAATGCAACGCTATCTATCCTATCTGGGATTAATTTCGTTGCATTTTTGATACCTGCTATCATTTCTGAGCGCCTGTTATTTCATAGACAATTTGTATGTGAAACCCATTCGTGCGATCATTTCATGAACGCAACGCAACCCAGCTTCCTGCAGGACAATGCAACGCTATGAATCATATCTGGGATTAATTTCGTTGCATTTTTGATACCTGCTATCATTTCTGGGCGCCTGGTATTTCATAGAGAATTTGTATGGGAAACCCTAACCATTCCTGCGTTAGTTTCATGAACGCAACGCAACCCAGCTTCCTGCAGGACAATGCAACGCTATGAATCCTATCTGGGATTAATTTCGTTGCATTTTTGATACCTGCTATTACTTCTGGGCGCCTGATATTTCATAGACAATTTGTATGTGAAACCCTAACCATTCGTGCGATCATTTCATGAACGCAACGCAACCCAGCTTCCTGCAGGACAATGCAACGCTATGAATCCTATCTGGGATTAATTTCGTTGCATTTTTGATACCTGCTATCATTGCTGGGAGCCTGGTATTTCATAGAGAATTTGTATGGGAAACCCTAACCATTCCTGCGTTAGTTTCATGAACGCAACGCAACCCAGCTTCCTGCAGGACAATGCAACGCTATGAATCCTATCTGGGATTAATTTCGTTGCATTTTTGATACCTGCTATCATTTCTGGGCGCCTGGTATTTCATAGAGAATTTGTATGGGAAACCCTAACCATTCCTGCGTTAGGTTCATGAACGGAACGCAACCCAGCTTCCTGCAGGACAATGCAACGCTATGAATCATATCTGGGATTAATTTCGTTGCATTTTTGATACCTGCTATCATTGCTGGGAGCCTGGTATTTCATAGATTTCATAGAGAATTTGTATGGGAAACCCTAACCATTCCTGCGATCATTTCATGAACGCAACGCAACCCAGCTTCCTGCAGGACAATGCAACGCTATCTATCCTATCTGGGATTAATTTCGTTGCATTTTTGATACCTGCTATCATTTCTGGGCGCCTGGTATTTCATAGAAAGTTTGTATGGGAAACCCTAACCATTCGTGCGATCATTTCATGAACGCAACGCACCCCAGCTTCCTGCAGGACAATGCAACGCTATGAATCATATCTGGGATTAATTTCGTTGCATTTTTGATACCTGCTATCATTTCTGGGCGCCTGGTATTTCATAGAGAATTTGTATGGGAAACCCTAACCATTCCTGCGATCATTTCATGAACGCAACGCAACCCAGCTTCCTGCAGGACAATGCAACGCTATGAATCCTATCTGGGATTAATTTCGTTGCATTTTTGATACCTGCTATCATTGCTGGGAGCCTGGTATTTCATAGATTTCATAGAGAATTTGTATGGGAAACCCTAACCATTCCTGCGATCATTTCATGAACGCAACGCAACCCAGCTTCCTGCAGGACAATGCAACGCTATGAATCATATCTGGGATTAATTTCGTTGCATTTTTGATACCTGCTATCATTTCTGGGCGCCTGGTATTTCATAGAGAATTTGTATGGGAAACCCTAACCATTCCTGCGTTAGGTTCATGAACGGAACGCAACCCAGCTTCCTGCAGGACAATGCAACGCTATGAATCATATCTGGGATTAATTTCGTTGCATTTTTGATACCTGCTATCATTTCTGGGCGCCTGGTATTTCATAGAGAATTTGTATGGGAAACCCTAACCATTCCTGCGTTAGGTTCATGAACGGAACGCAACCCAGCTTCCTGCAGGACAATGCAACGCTATGAATCATATCTGGGATTAATTTCGTTGCATTTTTGATACCTGCTATCATTGCTGGGAGCCTGGTATTTCATAGATTTCATAGAGAATTTGTATGGGAAACCCTAACCATTCCTGCGATCATTTCATGAACGCAACGCAACCCAGCTTCCTGCAGGACAATGCAACGCTATCTATCCTATATGGGATTAATTTCGTTGCATTTTTGATACCTGCTATCATTTCTGGGCGCCTGGTATTTCATAGAAAGTTTGTATGGGAAACCCTAACCATTCGTGCGATCATTTCATGAACGCAACGCACCCCAGCTTCCTGCAGGACAATGCAACGCTATGAATCATATCTGGGATTAATTTCGTTGCATTTTTGATACCTGCTATCATTTCTGGGCGCCTGGTATTTCATAGAGAATTTGTATGGGAAACCCTAACCATTCCTGCGTTAGTTTCATGAACGCAACGCAACCCAGCTTCCTGCAGGACAATGCAACGCTATGAATCCTATCTGGGATTAATTTCGTTGCATTTTTGATACCTGCTATCATTTCTGAGCGCCTGTTATTTCATAGACAATTTGTATGTGAAACCCATTCGTGCGATCATTTCATGAACGCAACGCAACCCCGCTTCCTGCAGGACAATGCAACGCTATGAATCATATCTGGGATTAATTTCGTTGCATTTTTGATACCTGCTATCATTTCTGGGCGCCTGGTATTTCATAGAGAATTTGTATGGGAAACCCTAACCATTCCTGCGTTAGGTTCATGAACGGAACGCAACCCAGCTTCCTGCAGGACAATGCAACGCTATGAATCATATCTGGGATTAATTTCGTTGCATTTTTGATACCTGCTATCATTTCTGGGCGCCTGGTATTTCATAGAGAATTTGTATGGGAAACCCTAACCATTCCTGCGTTAGGTTCATGAACGGAACGCAACCCAGCTTCCTGCAGGACAATGCAACGCTATGAATCATATCTGGGATTAATTTCGTTGCATTTTTGATACCTGCTATCATTGCTGGGAGCCTGGTATTTCATAGATTTCATAGAGAATTTGTATGGGAAACCCTAACCATTCCTGCGATCATTTCATGAACGCAACGCAACCCCGCTTCCTGCAGGACAATGCAACGCTATGAATCATATCTGGGATTAATTTCGTTGCATTTTTGATACCTGCTATCATTTCTGGGCGCCTGGTATTTCATAGAAAGTTTGTATGGGAAACCCTAACCATTCCTTTGTTAGTTTCATGAACGCAACGCAACTCATCTTCCTGTAGGACAATGCAACGCTATGAATCCTATCTGGGATTAATTTCGTTGCATTTTTGATATCTGCTATCATTTCTGGGCGCCTGGTATTTCATAGAAAGTTTGTATGGGAAACCCTAACCATTCGTGCGATCATTTCATGAACGCAACGCACCCCAGCTTCCTGCAGGACAATGCAACGCTATGAATCATATCTGGGATTAATTTCGTTGCATTTTTGATACCTGCTATCATTGCTGGGAGCCTGGTATTTCATAGATTTCATAGAGAATTTGTATGGGAAACCCTAACCATTCCTGCGATCATTTCATGAACGCAACGCAACCCAGCTTCCTGCAGGACAATGCAACGCTATCTATCCTATCTGGGATTGATTTCCTTGCATTTTTGATACCTGCTATAATTGCTGGGAGCCTGGTATTTCATAGAGAATTTGTATGGGAAACCCCAACCATTCCTGCAATCATTTCATGAACGCAACGCAACCCAGCTTCCTGCAGGACAATTCAACGCTATGAATCATATCTGGGATTAATTTCGTTGCATTTTTGATACCTGCTATCATTTCTGGGCGCCTGGTATTTCATAGAGAATTTGTATGGGAAACCCTAACCATTCCTGCGTTAGTTTCATGAACGCAACGCAACCCAGCTTCCTGCAGGACAATGCAACGCTATGAATCCTATCTGGGATTAATTTCGTTGCATTTTTGATACCTGCTATTACTTCTGGGCGCCTGATATTTCATAGACAATTTGTATGTGAAACCCTAACCATTCGTGCGATCATTTCATGAACGCAACGCAACCCAGCTTCCTGCAGGACAATGCAACGCTATGAATCCTATCTGGGATTAATTTCGTTGCATTTTTGATACCTGCTATCATTGCTGGGAGCCTGGTATTTCATAGAGAATTTGTATGAGAAACCCTAACCATTCCTGCGATCATTTCATGAACGCAACGCAGCCCAACTTCCTGCAGGACAATGCAACGCTATATATTATCTGGGATTAATTTCGTTGCATTTTTGATACCTGCTATCATTTCTGGGCGTCTGGTATTTCATAGAGAATTTGTATGGGAAACCCTAACCATTCCTGCGTTAGTTTCATGAACGCAACGCAACCCAGCTTCCTGCAGGACAATGCAACGCTATGAATCCTATCTGGGATTAATTTCGTTGCATTTTTGATACCTGCTATCATTTCTGGGCGCCTGGTATTTCATATAGAATTTGTATGGGAAACCCTAACCATTCCTGCGTTAGTTTCATGAACGCAACGCAACCCAGCTTCCTGCAGGACAATGCAACGCTATCTATCCCATCTGGGATTAATTTCGTTGCATTTTTGATACCTGCTATTACTTCTGGGCGCCTGATATTTCATAGACAATTTGTATGTGAAACCCTAACCATTCGTGCGATCATTTCGTGAACGCAACGCAACCCAGCTTCCTGCAGGACAATGCAACGCTATGAATCCTATCTGGGATTAATTTCGTTGCATTTTTGATACCTGCTATCATTTCTGGGCGCCTGGTATTTCATAGAGAATTTGTATGGGAAACCCTAACCATTCCTGCGTTAGTTTCATGAACGCAACGCAACCCAGCTTCCTGCAGGACAATGCAACGCTATCTATCCCATCTGGGATTAATTTCGTTGCATTTTTGATACCTGCTATCATTTCTGGGCGTCTGGTATTTCATAGACAATTTGTATGTGAAACCCTAACCATTCGTGCGATCATTTCATGAACGCAACGCAACCCAGCTTCCTGCAGGACAATGCAACGCTATGAATCCTATCTGGGATTAATTTCGTTGCATTTTTGATACCTGCTATCATTGGTGGGAGCCTGGTATTTCATAGAGAATTTGTATGGGAAACCCTAACCATTCCTGCGATCATTTCATGAACGCAACGCAACCCAGCTTCCTGCAGGACAATGCAACGCTATGAATCCTATCTGGGATTAATTTCGTTGCATTTTTGATACCTGCTATCATTTCTGGGCGCCTGGTATTTCATAGAGAATTTGTATGGGAAACCCTAACCATTCCTGCGTTAGTGTCATGAACGCAACGCAACCCAGCTTCCTGCAGGACAATGCAACGCTATGAATCCTATCTGGGATTAATTTCGTTGCATTTTTGATACCTGCTATCATTGCTGGGAGCCTGGTATTTCATAGAGAATTTGTATGGGAAACCCTAACCATTCCTGCGTTAGTTTCATGAACGCAACGCAACCCAGCTTCCTGCAGGACAATGCAACGCTATCTATCCTATCTGGGATTAATTTCCTTGCATTTTTGATACCTGCTATTACTTCTGGGCGCCTGATATTTCATAGACAATTTGTATGTGAAACCCTAACCATTCGTGCGATCATTTCATGAACGTAACGCAACCCAGCTTCCTGCAGGACAATGCTACGCTATGAATCATATCTGGGATTAATTTCGTTGCATTTTCGATACCTGCTATCATTTCTGGGCGCCCGGTATTTCATAGAGAATTTGTATGGGAAACCCTAACCATTCCTGCGTTAGGTTCATGAACGCAACGCAACCCAGCTTCCTTCAGGACAATGCAACGATATGAATCATATCTGGGATTAATTTCGTTGCATTTTTGATACCTGCTATCATTTCTGGGCGCCTGGTATTTCATAGAAAGTTTGTATGGGAAACCCTAACCATTCCTTTGTTAGTTTCATGAACGCAACGCAACTCATCTTCCTGTAGGACAATGCAACGCTATGAATCCTATCTGGGATTAATTTCGTTGCATTTTTGATACCTGCTATAATTTCTGGGCGCCTGGTATTTCATAGAAAGTTTGTATGGGAAACCCTAACCATTCCTGCGTTAGTTTCATGAACGCAACGCAACTCATCTTCCTGTAGGGCAATGCAACGCTATGAATCCTATCTGGGATTAATTTCGTTGCATTTTTGATACCTGCTTTCATTTCTGGGCGCCTGGTATTTCATAGAAAGTTTGTATGGGAAACCCTAACCATTCCTGCGTTAGTTTCATGAACGCAACGCAACTCATCTTCCTGTAGGGCAATGCAACGCTATGAATCCTATCTGGGATTAATTTCGTTGCATTTTTGATACCTGCTTTCATTTCTGGGCGCCTGGTATTTCATAGAAAGTTTGTATGGGAAACCCTAACCATTCCTGCGTTAGCTTCATGAACGCAACGCAACCCAGCTTCCTTCAGGACAATGCAACGATATGAATCATATCTGGGATTAATTTCGTTGCATTTTTGATACCTGCTATCATTTCTGGGCGCCTGGTATTTCATAGAAAGTTTGTATGGGAAACCCTAACCATTCCTTTGTTAGTTTCATGAACGCAACGCAACTCATCTTCCTGTAGGACAATGCAACGCTATGAATCCTATCTGGGATTAATTTCGTTGCATTTTTGATACCTGCTATCATTTCTGGGCGCCTGGTATTTCATAGACAATTTGTATGGGAAACCCTAACCATTCCTGCGTTAGTTTCATGAACGCAACGCAACTCATCTTCCTGTAGGACAATGCAACGCTATGAATCCTATCTGGGATTAATTTCGTTGCATTTTTGATACCTGCTATCATTTCTGGGCGCCTGGTATTTCATAGAGAATTTGTATGAGAAACCCTAACCATTCCTGCGTTAGTTTCATGAACGCAACGCAACCCAGCTTCCTGCAGGACAATGCAACGCTATGAATCATATCTGGGATTAATTTCGTTGCATTTTTGATACCTGCTATCATTGCTGGGAGCCTGGTATTTCATAGAGAATTTGTATGGGAAACCCTAACCATTCCTGCGATCATTTCATGAACGCAACGCAACCCAGCTTCCTGCAGGACAATGCAACGCTATGAATCATATCTGGGATTAATTTCGTTGCATTTTTGATACCTGCTATCATTGCTGGGAGCCTGGTATTTCATAGAGAATTTGTATGGGAAACCCTAACCATTCCTGCGATCATTTCATGAACGCAACGCAACCCAGCTTCCTGCAGGACAATGCAACGCTATCTATCCTATCTGGGATTAATTTCGTTGCATTTTTGATACCTGCTATCATTGCTGGGAGCCTGGTATTTCATAGAGAATTTGTATGGGAAACCCTAACCATTCCTGCGATCATTTCATGAACGCAACGCAACCCAGCTTCCTGCAGGACAATGCAACGCTATATATTATCTGGGATTAATTTCGTTGCATTTTTGATACCTGCTATCATTGCTGGGAGCCTGGTATTTCATAGAGAATTTGTATGGGAAACCCTAACCATTCCTGCGATCATTTCATGAACGCAACGCAACCCAGCTTCCTGCAGGACAATGCAACGCTATGAATCCTATCTGGGATTAATTTCGTTGCATTTTTGATACCTGCTATCATTTCTGGGCGCCCGGTATTTCATAGAGAATTTGTATGGGAAACCCTAACCATTCCTGCGTTAGGTTCATGAACGCAACGCAACCCAGCTTCCTTCAGGACAATGCAACGATATGAATCATATCTGGGATTAATTTCGTTGCATTTTTGATACCTGCTATCATTTCTGGGCGCCTGGTATTTCATAGAAAGTTTGTATGGGAAACCCTAACCATTCCTTTGTTAGTTTCATGAACGCAACGCAACTCATCTTCCTGTAGGACAATGCAACGCTATGAATCCTATCTGGGATTAATTTCGTTGCATTTTTGATACCTGCTATCATTTCTGGGCGCCTGGTATTTCATAGAGAATTTGTATGGGAAACCCTAACCATTCCTGCGTTAGTGTCATGAACGCAACGCAACCCAGCTTCCTGCAGGACAATGCAACGCTATGAATCCTATCTGGGATTAATTTCGTTGCATTTTTGATACCTGCTATCATTGCTGGGAGCCTGGTATTTCATAGAGAATTTGTATGGGAAACCCTAACCATTCCTGCGTTAGTTTCATGAACGCAACGCAACCCAGCTTCCTGCAGGACAATGCTACGCTATCTATCCTATCTGGGATTAATTTCGTTGCATTTTTGATACCTGCTATTACTTCTGGGCGCCTGATATTTCATAGACAATTTGTATGTGAAACCCTAACCATTCGTGCGATCATTTCATGAACGCAACGCGACCCAGCTTCCTGCAGGACAATGCAACGCTATGAATCATATCTGGGATTAATTTCGTTGCATTTTTGATACCTGCTATCATTGCTGGGAGCCTGGTATTTCATAGAGAATTTGTATGGGAAACCCTAACCATTCCTGCGATCATTTCATGAACGCAACGCAACCCAGCTTCCTGCAAGACAATGCAACGCTATGAATCCTATCTGGGATTAATTTCGTTGCATTTTTGATACCTGCTATCATTGCTGGGAGCCTGGTATTTCATAGAGAATTTGTATGGGAAACCCTAACCATTCCTGCGTTAGTTTCATGAACGCAACGCAACCCAGCTTCCTGCAGGACAATGCAACGCTATGAATCCTATCTGGGATTAATTTCGTTGCATTTTTGATACCTGCTATCATTTCTGGGCGCCTGGTATTTCATAGACAATTTGTATGGGAAACCCTAACCATTCCTGCGTTAGTTTCATGAACGCAACGCAACTCATCTTCCTGTAGGACAATGCAACGCTATGAATCCTATCTGGGATTAATTTCGTTGCATTTTTGATACCTGCTATCATTTCTGGGCGCCTGGTATTTCATAGAGAATTTGTATGGGAAACCCTAACCATTCCTGCGTTAGTTTCATGAACGCAACGCAACCCAGCTTCCTGCAGGACAATGCAACGCTATCTATCCCATCTGGGATTAATTTCGTTGCATTTTTGATACCTGCTATTGCTTCTGGGCGCCTGATATTTCATAGACAATTTGTATGTGAAACCCTAACCATTCGTGCGATCATTTCATGAACGCAACGCAACCCAGCTTCCTGCAGGACAATGCAACGCTATGAATCATATCTGGGATTAATTTCGTTGCATTTTTGATACCTGCTATCATTTCTGGGCGCCTGGTATTTCATAGAGAATTTGTATGAGAAACCCTAACCATTCCTGCGTTAGTTTCATGAACGCAACGCAACCCAGCTTCCTGCAGGACAATGCAACGCTATGAATCATATCTGGGATTAATTTCGTTGCATTTTTGATACCTGCTATCATTGCTGGGAGCCTTGTATTTCATAGAGAATTTGTATGGGAAACCCTAACCATTCCTGCGATCATTTCATGAACGCAACGCAACCCAGCTTCCTGCAGGACAATGCAACGCTATGAATCATATCTGGGATTAATTTCGTTGCATTTTTGATACCTGCTATCATTGCTGGGAGCCTGGTATTTCATAGAGAATTTGTATGGGAAACCCTAACCATTCCTGCGATCATTTCATGAACGCAACGCAACCCAGCTTCCTGCAGGACAATGCAACGCTATGAATCATATCTGGGATTAATTTCGTTGCATTTTTGATACCTGCTATCATTGCTGGGAGCCTGGTATTTCATAGAGAATTTGTATGGGAAACCCTAACCATTCCTGCGATCATTTCATGAACGCAACGCAACCCAGCTTCCTGCAGGACAATGCAACGCTATCTATCCTATCTGGGATTAATTTCGATGCATTTTTGATACCTGCTATCATTGCTGGGAGCCTGGTATTTCATAGAGAATTTGTATGGGAAACCCTAACCATTCCTGCGATCATTTCATGAACGCAACGCAACCCAGCTTCCTGCAGGACAATGCAACGCTATGAATCCTATCTGGGATTAATTTCGTTGCATTTTTGATACCTGCTATCATTGCTGGGAGCCTGGTATTTCATAGATTTCATAGAGAATTTGTATGGGAAACCCTAACCATTCCTGCGTTAGTTTCATAAACGCAACGCAACCCAGCTTCCTGCAGGACAATGCAACGCTATGAATCCTATCTGGGATTAATTTCGATGCATTTTTGATACCTGCTATCATTGCTGGGAGCCTGGTATTTCATAGAGAATTTGTATGGGAAACCCTAACCATTCCTGCGATCATTTCATGAACGCAACGCAACCCAGCTTCCTGCAGGACAATGCAACGCTATGAATCCTATCTGGGATTAATTTCGTTGCATTTTTGATACCTGCTATCATTGCTGGGAGCCTGGTATTTCATAGAGAATTTGTATGGGAAACCCTAACCATTCCTGCGTTAGTTTCATAAACGCAACGCAACCCAGCTTCCTGCAGGACAATGCAACGCTATGAATCCTATCTGGGATTAATTTCGTTGCATTTTTGATACCTGCTATAATTTCTGGGCGCCTGGTATTTCATAGACAATTTGTATGGGAAACCCTAACCATTCCTGCGTTAGTTTCATGAACGCAACGCAACTCATCTTCCTATAG
Organism: Cheilosia impressa; assembly: GCA_948293265.1. Taxonomy (NCBI): domain Eukaryota; kingdom Metazoa; phylum Arthropoda; class Insecta; order Diptera; family Syrphidae; genus Cheilosia; species Cheilosia impressa. The sequence continues at coordinate 7,568,989 of OX411882.1, forward strand.
GACAATGCAACGCTATGAATCCTATCTGGGATTAATTTCGTTGCATTTTTGATACCTGCTATCATTGCTGGGAGCCTGGTATTTCATAGAGAATTTGTGAAACCCTAACCATTCCTGCGATCATTTCATGAACGCAACGCAACCCAGCTTCCTGCAGGACAATGCAACGCTATGAATCATATCTGGGATTAATTTCGTTGCATTTTTGATACCTGCTATCATTGCTGGGAGCCTGGTATTTCATAGAGAATTTGTATGGGAAACCCTAACCATTCCTGCGATCATTTCATGAACGCAACGCAACCCAGCTTCCTGCAGGACAATGCAACGCTATCTATCCTATCTGGGATTAATTTCGTTGCATTTTTGATACCTGCTATCATTGCTGGGAGCCTGGTATTTCATAGAGAATTTGTATGGGAAACCCTAACCATTCCTGCGATCATTTCATGAACGCAACCCCGCTTCCTGCAGGACAATGCAACGCTATCAATCCTATCTGGGATTTATTTCGTCGAATTTTTGATACCTGCTATCATTTCTGGGCGCCTGGTATTTCATAGACAATTTGTATGTGAAACCCATTCGTGCGATCATTTCATGAACGCAACGCAAAACAGCTTCCTGCAGGACAATGCAACGCTATCAATCCTATCTGGGATTTATTTCGTCGAATTTTTGATACCTGCTATCATTTCTGGGCGCCTGGTATTTCATAGACAATTTGTATGGGAAACCCTAACCATTCCTGCGTTAGTTTCATGAACGCAACGCAAACCAGCTTCCTGCAGGACAATGCAACGCTATCTATCCTATCTGGGATTGATTTCGTCGAATTTTTGATACATGCTATCATTTCTGAATGGATAACTTTGAAATGTGGCTCACTTTTAGCGCTGCACTGTCCATATTTGATTAAGTCTTGAACTCTTCGTAAATTCATTCGCATTTTGGTCTCTGTTTGCCTTGTCCTAAAGAAGACTGACCTAATCCTGCCAAGGAAGTGCCTTGTACCTTTGCTGAAAAGAGATGTCTGCCAAGCGATGATTGCACAAAACAAGAAATAAAACAACAAACAAATTTAGTAGTTTATAAAGTTTTCCTATTTTTTATTTTTACGTTTTAACTCAATGTTTGCTTTTTCTTTACTAATGTTACTTATTTAATGCGTTAACAGTTATCAGTTATTCGGGTTTTTCTTTAACATTTGTAGTTTGTTTATGAAAAGATTAAAATAAAAACCTTACAAGTACATTTTAAATACACTTAAAATATTTTACAATTCTTATTGCTTGCTATATTCGAGTTTTTCTGTGTATAAAGTCTTAAGGGTTTGTATTAAATAAACAAAATAAAACACATGTACATAATAAAATAAAAAAAAATACATAAAATCGAAGCATTGCTTTCAACAGGAAGAATTGATGACTTAAACCAAAGTATAAACAAAAAAATAATACTTATATTAAATAAATAAAATTGTATGTGCTTTTTTAACATAACAAAAAGTCTAAAGCCAGTCATGGGGGGAAAGGAAGAACTTAATTTTAATCTATAGAATTAATATTTTATTTTATTTGTAAGTTTCTTAGTTAGTACAATTTTATATGTGTTTTTAAATATATATATATCTATCTATAAATATTATAGGACGGAAAACTGAATAATTTATTTATTCAAACGTAAAAATTAAAATAAAAGTTATTTTGCAGTAAAATTATTCCATTTGTGACTGAGAACAGATTTAAGATGTTTAACAAACATTTTATAGGATTATAGGACACCAAACCGTAGGTTAAAAGTAATTACAGAGTTGACTACAAAATGGCGATATTCGACGGTTGATTTTTTTCAATTTGTTAAGTTTTTGGAAACGTTTTGTCGGCGGAAGCTTAGACTTATGTAGGTCTGTGAATCTCTTAGAATAATAATCAATGACGAAATCAACTGGAACTTGCTAAAAATAGTGTTTGGAAGACAATTTGAACTTTAGATTGTAAGGATTTCTCAAAAAACGGGGCCACGTGCGGTTGAGCGTTTTTTCCTGAAACAAGGGCAGGACCGTTCTGGATTTAGTGGAGATTGGTCTCGCCTTTCACTTGTCCCTGTAGCTTACACAAAATATTTGACTGGCAAGTTCGTTTCAGGGACAGAGTCCATTAATTTTATAAATAAGGGCACTGTAGGCGGTCTAGTTGGGATTAAATCACATTCTTCATGTGTACAATTGCGGATAGTTATTTTTCTGTCAACGGTGAACATAGCATTGAGAAGAAAGCTGCTTTGTCCCGGAAAGTAAGTAAGTACCTATAACTCCAACATATGCTAAGATATTTTAGGTAAACGTAGACGCACTTGGGAGTTGGAACCACTTTTAAAAAGAGTCAGTAAAAATAGCTTTAAATTTCATCGAACATTAGCAAGATTTGAAAGGAACTGATTTAGACAAAAGCTTGGTTCAATTTGGAATACTTCCTTGAGAGGTATACAAAGGACAACAATTACTGCAATTACAGCCTCAAGCATTAATCAGGAAATGACTAATGAAGTGGGAATGCAAGTTTCAAACAGCTGTCAGAGGATGTGGCAGCAACCTTTGTCTAGTTTCCTTTCATACAACCCACATAGGTTATCCGCGACGCAACTGAACTCGTGGGCTATCAATTTCGATGTCATATCCTTTACTGAATGTGGCAAAATTTTTACCCAAAACAAAAGACAAAAGGCCAAATCTAAAACTTAAAGTGACGGCACCGTCGAAGATCACCATCACAACGGACTTAGGAATGAGCTTAACAAGCAGTGCCGTGATTTAAAAATTGTTTTCTCATCTGTGATACAAAGTCGATGTAAAGAAGCTTGAAGGTTTATGTAGAGAGACGGTTTTAGCAATGTGTACAGAACTACAGCGAATTAACTGTGCACGACTATAGCGTCGGGGCACATAAAATCAGGTATTGCCTCAGATGCCGCGATTTAAACGAACACACGCCTTTGAAAAGTAGAAAAGACATCCTTCCTTGTCAATAAAATATGCTCAATAAAAATGAACAACCAACAAAATTTACAAGTTGTCTAGATGTTGCCTGACCAGTGAAAAGAATGATGATGCATGCATGATACGAATGTATTAACACAATGGCAGTACCCTGAAGTGTAGTCGCCTTCTTTACAGAACACGCAGGGGCTAATGCAACATAAGCCCAAAATGCAGAGGTATTTGGAAAAGACTTATTGACTGGCGACAATGACTAAGAATAGTCTTGAATCTTCTACAGAAAGCTGTTGTAAGCTGGTCATTCATCATATTTGCTTTAGCTCCTACTCATCTATCCATATCGTGCTCCTATATCTGCCCTTTATAGCCATTGGAAAAGAATATAAGCCGCAACAGAGGGTGGTGCCTATATACAGGTAGCTACGATACCTACACGCAATTATGTATTTACGTCCCTACTCCAAAACGCATCCAAATTGACAACAAAAAATGACCGCCCACGCAAACATCCCATTAACAAACAATTTTGGTCACTAAATACTTTTGTAATACAACTTAAAAAGAATAAATGTGCGTGCGCGTCTAAAATATTTACAATTTAGTTCAAGGAAGTTACGTTTTTAAACTGTATTTTTTTTGCTTCTGTTTAAAAAGGTTTTTTTTTAAATCTTTGCATATTTAATAAATAAATTTACTTATTTTAATTGTATTTATTAATTTATTTGCTTGTGTGTTTTCTAGTATTTTTTTTTATTTAATTTAAATTTATTTGAAAGCTCGTGAGTGGTGCATTGAAAAAATTGAGGCTTAGCTTAGGAATGGAAATATTTTTCGCTGGCTTCAACTGGAAAATATGGGCTTAAGGTGCGACATTTAAAATAACTGAGAGGCGCGTTACCAAGACCCAAGCCCGAAACTTCAAACCGATCTTTACTTGCAGATAATCACCCCTATCGGGAATAAAATTTCCCTGGGAATGTTTCCCATTCAGCAATCTGATTTACATTGCTGACAAGGGAAACATTTCCATCGGAATTTATTCGCAATAACCCTGAATAGCAAACACGACGGATGATTGGCATACACTTCTCCGACATACCCATTCGTTTGCACAAGTTCAAATTTGTCCATCCAGCCTTTGGCCTGTATAAAATATGGTTTTGTATGCATTTTCCTAAAGAAACGAATTCTTTCCGAAGCGATAGCTCAGTAAGAGTCCACGACCTCATTTCGTTTGTACAACTTCTTAACGAGATTCTCAAGGAGATTCACTTGGAATCAGTTCAAATTCGAGGCGGACGCAACAAACATTTTGGGTGCCAATTGGGATTACTAGCTTTCAACAGCTGAATTGAAAACTGTTTACAGGATTTATGCCTACAAGCGGTCAAGTTAAGCACGGCGATAGCTTTATGTTTAACACAAGGATTGACTTATTTGAATCATTTGTACTCTTCCAAACCAGACACTACAAATTTGTCAAATTCAAACAATTTAGCAAAAAAAACCTCTGCCAAGTTTTAGGCACAAGCTTATAAATTTTGACAGCTGGCTAAATCGATTTGAGCCAGTTTTTATTGGTCTAAATTGATCACGTGCAAGCGAATAGCTTTTCCAGCCGTCGTATATTGAGAGTTATGTAGATGGCAATTCGAAGATTTTCTGGAATTGGTAGATAGATACCCTCCAAAAAAAACAAATTTGACATTACATACATTAAATACAAATTCGCGTAGTGGGTATTGCGATTGGGAGTAGCTAGTAAACTGGGCGTGCTCTGTTCAAACAATATTTAAAAAGGATGATACTCGTGAGCAATACCACGATAAGAAATAACTGCGTTTTATGTTTAATACTTTAGGAAAAGTTTTCTGAAAAGAGTTTACTTTCAGATGCTAATTGGTTGGAAAGAAAAATTTCGAAATTCTTCTAAAGCTGCACCGGGTAAGACACTCAGTTAATTTCACTTTATTCGAAATCGAAAACCGCCTGTGCAACTTTTTAATTGAACAATCCAAACGAGACATGCGAAAGCTGACAGACAAGGGCAGCCTTTCATAAATTCGCCTATAAGTATTCACAGTGTCTCTTAATTTCTTTCTTTCTTTATTTTAACCCGAGCGAATTAGACGTGCCTTTCAACTTGATAAAAAAAAGGCCTTATTTTATTATGCTCACATGATCATGTTACCTACAGTTGGAGCTGATTCTATAGACTATAATATGTCCGTTCTATCTTTGAAGCTAGCTATCTTAAGTCGCCTAGATTGGTCTGGACTAGATGTACCCTGACCGGTTACGTTCCTTTCCCTACATCAGTTATATACGAACTTTCAACTCAGTCACGAAATTCATGAATAAATTCATCGATTACCCATTACCCTTCAAAAACGTCAACTGACAAAAACTGCTCACATGCACTTGACCAATCTAGGCCAATGAAAACTGAAGAACACATCATGCTGTCAGACTTTCTAAATTTGATTCTTTAACCTACTGTCTTAAAACTTCAAGAGTTAGGAAACACATCACAACAAATATTTGGATATGTGGCTGCTGCGATGAACACTCCGAATCCTATAGACAGATAATTCGACGTCAAAGTCCAGGATCGGCGTTCTGTAAAAAACGTTTTTGTTTACACGAACGATTTACTTCCGTAACATAGAGAAAATCATTTGTCTAACAGAATGCCGATCCAGGTACTATTTATAAACAAAAAAAAAGACGAGGGCTCATAAAAACTAACGAAATCTAAGAAAGTTGGGTTAACCAATATTGGCCTCTACTTTTTCTACAGTAGAAATGAATTGAAAGCCAAAGATCGGTCCATGTTGACGAAATTTGTTCGACTGTGAACCTTTTTTTCCATTAAAATCAAGACCTCTAGATACAAGATCAACGATAACCTGTATCCTAATAATAATAGGACAGTCCTCATAAGAATAATTTGTATTTACGGGCTCAGCTGATGGAGTAAAGAAAAGAAAAAAAACAGATCAGTTTCTTATCCATTATGAGTGCCACGAAAGCTAATAATGGAAGTCCATGTGTATAGTTATCCCCGCGTTCCATGGCACGATCCTAACATTGAAGATAAATGAACACAATGCAACGTAGGCCCACATTATGTACAACACCTATTCGATTGTCCGCCCAAACCAACCACACTAATGCTTTGGACCCATCCAACGGAAGTGGCCCAACTTTTAGAATTCAAAATGAACGACGAACCGACGAATAACGAATGAAGCTGCTACAAAACAAAGATAACCTCCAAATTGACAGCCACAATAAATGGTTAAAACTCTAACACAGATTGTAAGATGCAAACCGTGTCGCTAGGTCTCTATCTGTCAATGGTAACAGAACTATCAGAAATGCGTATACATTCGAATAGAGATAGCCAAACTTGCAAAGAAGCGCACTATCTGAAGCCCTAAGATGACAGTTGCTTAAATTGAAATGTGCGTTTGAGAAAAAGATTCAACTACTAACTTGGTATGTGTATCGGCTGTACAGCGGCGTCGAAGTAGTTAAAAAATTGGATACTATCAGTCTTCTAGAATGATCAGGACATAAGCGTATGGGCAGTGCCTCGAGTCTTCGAGTCAAATGCAGTAGAGGAAGAATTCGTCTTAAGTGACGCGCCCACGTCGAAGGGGATCTTAGCGGAAATTAGCGTGCGCAGATGAAAATCATTTGCTATGAGCCGAGTTACCGGGAGAGGCTTGGTAATAGTGACCTCGGTGAGTAAGTATGCTGTGACTCTGTTACTCTTCTGCATATTTTTACTATCCTTTTTAGATAAACTCACAATATAAATCCCCTCCTTATGAAGTTCGCTCTGTTCATCGATTTCCTGGAAAATCTTCCGACTTAAAGGTCCATCCCATAGAATCCGTCATGTCCCTTACCTCTATGGATAGATCAGGTCAAACTTAAAATATTCAACCAAAGGAATAGTCCCATTTCAGTCGAAGGATGGGTCAGGTCTAAGTTCCAGGAGCGTGGCCTGTCAGTTGAATACGCGTACGTTGCCACAGCGGATATGACGGATTCTATTGGTTTGATCCATAATACTTGAAATCCTCCGGACAGAAGGTAACGAACGACCCACGATTCCCACAAAACTGTAACCTCAACTTTGACAATGCACTTCAAACTCTATACTGCGCTTAATGCCTTCAATTTTCAAGGCACAATGCAAACCGATTCCCACTGTAGATCGCCCAAAGCCAAAGAGTCTTTTTTTAAAGAAAATATTGTTCCTCGTGTCCAATTTACTATCACACACACACACTATGCTACATTATTCCCTACAATCTACATAAATAAAAAAAGAAACAGAAAAAAATTACAATTTACCATCACACACCGGCTGCTGCTGCGGCTGCTTCTCAAACCTCAATACTGTTCAAACTGCCCGATGACATATTCTCCGTATGGCTACCTAGACGATTGCGCTTCATGATGCCACCGCCACCACTTCGATTAGGCATTGGAGAGCGCTGGACACGCGGACTTCCCGGCACAATGGGGATACCGACACCGCCGTTGTTGTTGTTGGTGTTGCCGGATGTTCGTCGAGTTCTCCTCAGCGAGGGTATCCGTGTCGGCAGGCCGTCGATGTTCATCGCGGAGTCGGGCTGGGGATAGTGAAGGTTTCGTGCGCTGCGCTCGAGAGTTCGTCTGTGGGCCTCCATGGATGGCGTCAGGGGTGGCGGTGGGGGTTGATAATGCATTGTTGGCGGATGGTGGTTGTTGTTTTGATGTGGCGGCACTGGCGGTGGGTGCTGTTGGTGCTGCAACTGGTGCTGGTGATGGTGCATTTGCTTTTGTAGCATTGTTGGCGATTGGGGTGGCGGCGAGGTTTGATGGTGATAGGGAGGCGTCGACATTGTTGTTGTGGCCGGCTGATGGGACTGTAAATAACAATTAAAGTTGCTGCTCATATGGGAAAACAAAAAAAAAGGGGAAAAGTCTACCTTATCGCCATCCTGTGCCAGTGGGTTTGGTGTGATGTTCATTCGCGGCATTATTCCGTTCATGCGATGACTGGGCTTGTGGTGCTGGGGGCCGATCACAGAGGGTGTCACGAAATCGGCTTGAATGTGGTCCAGTTGTGGCTTGTCTTCATCTGCGGGGAGAATTTCCGTTTCAAATTAGCTGGACTCGATAAATTCGTGTCTGTCTACTTACCCTCTGGCTGGGAGTTTTTCCTGCGCCTCATGCATAGGCACGCCGCCACAGTCGCCAACAGCAGGAGAATACCGCCACCTGCTGCTCCGGCCACAACGGGGTAGATTGAGTTGTCCTCCTCGTTCGCATTTTTCGCTGGTATCACTGAAGGCGTCACCGGTGAGGGAGTAGTAGGTGGTTCTGTGGATGAAAGCAGCGTGTTAGATCAAGAAAACAAAACATTACACAGTTGACTTACTTTTGGTCTTTCCCTGGAGAATTGTGCTGAAATCCGAAGCCGCGGAGGCGGTAAACGACTGCAACTTGAATTCGTAGGCTGTTCCTGGCTCGAGCATGTCAATTTTGAACTTCCTCGTATACAACCCGTCCACAGTGGCCTTTAGGTATTCGCCGGCTGTCGACGCAGGTCTGTAGTAGGCATAGAACCCATCCACCATGTTGGACCGGTTGGATGCCAAGGTCCAGTGCAACATAATCGCTGTTTCGGAAATGGCCTCAACCTCTGTCAACACTGGCGGCGGCAAATGCCGCCTAGACGGCTCCAACGCCGAACCGCTTTCCAGGAGGAACTTGCCGGAGCTATTTCCCTCCTTGTTGTCGTTGTTCGAGTACACCGCGATGATTCGGAACCTGTAGAGCCGATCCGGCTTCAGACCGGACACAGAGGATGTAAAGTTTTTCACTCCGTCGTGGTTGCGATCCCGCTTCCCGTACGTGATGTCCTCGTTAGTTGTTTGCCAATTTTCGCGAGGCACTGTCTTGGCGACGTCACCAAGCATGCGGTACTGCACCTTGAAGAATTGTATCTGCAGACCGTCGTTCCGCGGTACATTCCACCGCAACATCACAGATTCGTCCGACAGGCGAGTCACGTTCGGTCGACTAGGCGGAATCATGTTGGCTGCGAATTAGAAATCGAAAACTATCAGTCGCAGCGAAGAATCTCGTGGAAAAAATTCAAAATTCGCTCGTAATGCCAAAGCAAGGAAAGGGGAAACGCAAGCTGAAGGACGTCGACTGGGCGGCAGAAGAAAACTTCGATGAGAACCGGTCAATTGTGTACGTCGAGCACACGGATGAATGTCCGATATTCAAGGACAAGGCGGTCGAATTGGGCAGTTATTTGCAAGCGCAATTCCCCGAGAAAATAATCCAGCTGGTGAGGAATAGGAATGGGAGACCCGGCGCCTTTGAAATATCATTCTCAAAGACGGCCAGAACATCGGTGCACGATCTGTGGTCGGGCATCGATAAGGGTCCTCCGAGGAGGGAGAAGTTTCCAGCTGACTTCGAGGTGCTGGTGCCAGAGGTGAAGAGGCTGTTGAAGAAGGTTTATATGGCGCCTGCGGTTAGGTTGGACGGTGAACCGAATGACAGCAATAGAAACGTCAGTTAGCTGGCCGCCACTAGCTTCACAGAATGGGGCGTTTAATGCATTTGGATTTCATTTGGACAGAATAAAATAATCAGTGGAAAGGCGATGGTTCTTATAATTCAAATAAAGGTTTAAGCAACAGACTCAAATGTGTATTTAATTACTTTGGCAACTGGCGAAGCATTTTTGTTCTTAATGTCATTCTTAGCCAAGGGCGCAACTGCTATGACTTTTAGAAGTTCGTTGGGCTTTAATTTAGGTCCTATTTGCTCAGCGGAGTAGATGCATTTATGAAGCCAGGATCATATAAGGCTTGCTCTACTTACTCAAAATGTCGCATGACGGCATGTGGCACTGTAATCTTCGATAGCATTTTACCGCCAAAGATAACTTTTCCAGGAACAAACTTACTGTTATAAATTGATTGTTTGGTTTGTACATTTGTTTCTCTTTTTTCTAAATCAGGAGATGGTAACCCTGGGGATATTGCTCTCAAATCTGTCGTGCATACTTTGTTAGCCCAGTTAGACCTTTAAAGAGTGACAGACTTATGCAAGCTACTACAACAAGACTGAGAGGCAATCATCCTATCTTCCCTGTACTGTACTGACTAGAAGTGTCAAGATAGACAAAACTATGATATTCGAATAAATGATCTGCCCAATCGAGTACCACATTAGTCATGGGTGAAAGAACTGCCAAAATGCCTTGAAGCTGAAATTTTTAAAATTGGCCGCATTCCATTCCCCGTTAGATGACTAGCGGCATGTCAAACTTCATATAAAAAAAATTGACATTTCACCATTTGCGTTAGACGTCTAGCACTTTTTGCGAAATGTCAATTTTGTTTATACGGAGTTTTACATGCCGCTAGTCATCTAACGGGGAATGGAATGCGGCCAAAAAATGTAGATTAGTCGGTAGGCAACGTCACTTGAAATACAAGACTAAATTTGTCCCACCCCAGGAGACCAGTAAGAAGTAAAGTAATGTTTAATTAAATTTGCTTAACCCTAGATAGATAACCTACATTGAATCGAAGGAAGGAAGGATTCAACGTTTGAACACGCTGTATAAGAAACAATAAGCTTAAATAACTCATTTTAAAGCAAAGCCCTGTAGCTATGGGTGTTCCAGGAAAGCTAAAATTAATGTCGTTTTCCATTGGGACCACCAAAAATCTTTTTCATATCTCAGATTTATCGCGGCTCATGGAACATGCAACGAAATTGATCTGCTTTTGTGAATGGATTAGTGCGTTATTTGACAACAAAATCAGCTGTTCAAATTGCATTTGCTTTTGCAAAAATCAGCTATGGATGTCGACTTGAAAAATGTTTCCCCTGTTGTAGACACAAATGGAATAGTTTCGGTGATTCGTAGTTTCCAGATGATGAGAAAAATAATAAAGATAATAATTCCTCCAACATTATATCAATTGCTTTTTATATATTTCTTTATTTTGCTTTTCACGACACTTTGCGCATTTGTTTTCAAAGCAAACTTCTTGCAATGACGTAAAACAGCTGTGGGTATTTGTGGCAGTATGTGTAAATCTGAAAAATTATCGAGATCTGCAAAAAGTGATCCGAATCGAAAAAAAGATTGATTTTTTGCCCAATGGAATGCGAAAAGTGATTTAGATCAAAAAAAAGATTGATTTTTTGTCCCAATGGAAAACCACATAAGCCTCTCCACTTCGCTTATGTGGTATTCGATTGGGCTTTTTCAGATTTGCTCTGAGATTTCAGATTTCGTGTGGCTAATCGAACACAAAAACGTCACTTGCTCTATTTTTTTGTTGATATTTGTGCGACTGCAATATGTGTAGCCTTCGACACTTTTCTAAGAGCTTTCTATTCACTGGTTAAATTTTATATGAAAACATTCAAAATGCTCGCCCAAATTGATTTCTAAACATTTGTTCATATATAATTAACAAAACTATATCCGCCCGATGCAATGCATTTCTTTGCAGTTGAAAAATCTCATTAAAACGTAAACAAACTCCACTAGTTGTCAAACTCAAACGCACGTGTATTGGTAAATCTGAAGCAAATCTGAGAAAATATCCAGATTCGCAAAAGTGCTCTGAAATCTGAAAAAGATTGTTTTTTTTTTTTGTACCAAACGAACATAAAAACTGCTCTGAGAGCAAAAAAAGTGCTCTGAGAGCGCCCAATCGAATACCACATTAATGTTCGCTTAATTTTGACAGTGTAAGTTCCGTCAAAAAAACACAACTGTGTTGGTAAAGCTGATTGACTGTTAATTTGCTTTCGTTGGACATTTTTTACACAACAGTAGGTATATAAATCGAAAGCAATCGAAATAAATCTATTGGTAGCGCACAAAGTCCATATACACGTTCGCATTAAAAATGACAGAAAAAAAGAAAAAATAGCCAATTAACGAATAACGAGCAGATCCTCTCTTCAACCAGCAACTACTAATAAATATGTCAAATACCCGAAGTTGAAAGCCGTCTTAAAAATTAATTGCACGTATAAAAATGTTTGAAAACAAAGGAAATTCACTGGTCGAACTAGAGTCGACTACATTGGTCTGGACTAGATGTAATCTAAGTATGCGAACTGTCAAATTAGTACTCATTCACGAAAGTCTTTACTAGTTTCGTCGGCTATTAAATTCAACTGAAGCTGTTGTTCAGATGACCGATCGAAGCACCCAAAACTGAGGTGCATCTACTCAGACAGCTGTCAGATTTACTAAACGTATTATAAAGACAGCCTTATTTATAAACGTATTATAAAGAGTGTATAAAGTTATGTACTCTCTAAAATGCCTCTAAACGCATAAAACTTATTTATAAACATTTTTCAACGTTGTATAGAGCTTGTACTTATAAGCTAAACGCACTTGGACGTTGTTTAGAGCTTGTATAGAGGTGGAATAGTCGAAATGTCATTTTGACTTAAAAAATTTGTCACATTTTATTTTAAATGAAATCAAAAATAAATTGGATGTATCGACGTTTTTATTTTCAATTTAAAATATTCTGCAAATATCCTCGATAAGTTGGCTTGGAAATATGGGCAGACATGAGATATTTTTAATCGCTATATACCTATATTTGTTTTAATTTGATAAGACTACCGTTTCATGGAGTTCCAAATATCCCACCTTTTTCTTTTTATTTTTCTATTTTTTTATTCCTATTTGTATTTGAATTTGCATTCCCACAAGCTGCTTAGGTTTTTTTATCTTTTCGGACAGATAAATGTAATAGATTTCTCTTTTTCAGTACTTTTTTTTGACACAAGCCCTGTATAACTAGCATGCATGGAAAAATGTTTTATAAATAAGAATTTTTGGAAGGGTGTAGTTATACAGGTGTATAAGCGTGTTTAGCAAATTCTAATAAATAAGGCTGATGGCGTTTTCGATAGGTTAGTTTGCGACAACTACAGTGTCAAATGAGAAGAAGAAAAATCCAAGTGACAGCTAAAAAACTTGTAGGAAACAAAACGGATTTTGTATGGATGTGGTCTAATTATGTTAAAAAATTACAGAAAAGTGCATAAAAAAGTGCAAAAAACAAGATAAAAGAATTGTTGAATTAAAAAATTATGTTTATCAAACGTATTTGGTAACAACTGAGAAGTTAAAGTAATGGCAATTGTGCGCTTTTCAACAATATTTGAACAAAACACTACTCTGGCCATTATAAACCAGCTTTGTTATCTTACAAGTTTTTTTGACGTTTGAGCAAAAAAGATAGCCCATCTGTCAAAGGATGGACTTCGCGAAACACTCTATTGAAGAAAAGTATTGTTAGAAGTGTTCTCCTATGTATTCCAGGTCAATTCTTAACACGACAGAAGTGTCCGGAATATTTTTAGAGAATTGTCCTGAACTCACCAACACACACTTTCAAAATGTAAGATGGAAATGTCTGTTGTGTTATTAGAAATAAATTTTTCGCTTGTGATCCGAAAATATGCATTTATGCGTGCAGAATGTAAACTGAAATTTAATTATATTGATTTGGCCTATTAAAACATTCATATTTACTGTAGAAAACAAAAATTAAAGTAGAAAGAGATATCCAGATCTCACATTATGGTGTCTACCATGATTACAAAAGTGCTCCAACGAGTTTCATTGAAAGGAGCAATTCTGAATTTCGGGGCCAATTCTCTCGGATGTTCAATGAAAAACGCCAGACAGAGCTACATGAACGTTGAACGTGCCCATTAAAAAACAATGCGTGATGGTTATTAACTCGTTTCGAAGCAGTTACGTCAAAATTTTGAATGCTATCTGACGTCTGTTGACTTTTTTAAGTGTACACATACGTTTATTAATACGAGGTAATTTTTTTATTATTATAGTCGACATATATAAAGCCCACTGGGAGATTCCTCTCTTAGTTCTGTAATTTTTAATACTAAAGCCCGTATGATACTACATATTTTTTTTTTTTTGCATTAATGTAGATACGTCAAAAAAAAGCATTAAAAATGTATTCAAATCACATTTTTCAGCTGCTGGCAGCTTTTTTTTTGACATTTCAAGAATCAAGATTATTTGAAAATAAATTCGTTTGAAACTTTGCGGTTGCTTTGCAAACAATTGCTACTCCTTTCGTGATACACTTTTGGTCTCTTTTACACACCGCTAACTTTTCAGCATTAAAAAAATGAGGAAAAAATTAAGTGTCATACTGGCTTTAGATTTGATACTTTGTTATATATCTATATTTTTAATGCTGAAGCTTAGTACGCTGCTCGAGATAAATTTTCGCTCCGATATAAAATTCTCTCCAAAATTTAGCTGAGCTAAATTTAAGCGAACCCATTTAGCTGAGTGGTACGCAGCTCGAGCTATATAATCAAACTTTTGTTTCAGAATGTACTTTATGTGTCTGTCAAAATTTAGCGTGCCCATTTAATGAGTCGGCACATTTTCTCAAGATAAATTGTGACAGATCGTTGTGTATTTGTTGTTCTGTTGCGGAAAAGTGTGCAAGGATGAGCTTTTTTAATTATTACGTGGACGAGAAGAACCTAGAATCAGAAATAGTTGAAATAAGAGAGAATTTAATAAAACATTTTCTAAGAACAGCTGTTTTCTCTGGCACTTATCCACGGCGTTCTCTATGTCAAAATTTAGCTAAGACTTTAGCTGATGTTTGGAGAGAAAATTTGGAGACCAGATAAAATTTAGCTTAGCTCGAGCAGTGTACTACGCTTTAAGGTACACGAACACGTTTTTGATTACTGCACAGATTTAAATTCGATGATGAATCCAACTATCAAAAGAAATATCGAAATTTGGGCCTTTGCACATTCCAAAACGAATACAGTCAAACTTCCATAACTCGAACTTCTATAACTCGAATTTTCTATAACTCGAACCAAATCGAGTGTCAACAGCATTTAGGTGGCAAAGTGCATACAATTCTGCTTCCGTAACTCGAACTTCTATAACTCGAATAAAAATTATGGCACGACCATTCCATAAGTCGAATTTTTAGGGAAAACCCCCGATTATGCTTGCTTATTTTTGTTTCTGTTTCAATTTTTTGTCTTGTTTTGAGTATTTCACTGTTCGGGGAAATCCCGAAAATGATTGTTTTATGTTCTCCCTTTGTTTTTAATTCTTTTGTGTCAGTCGCGCATAATCAATGTAGAGCCAAGTAAGTTTATATGCTATGGCGTCAAAACGTGTGTTAAAATGTTTATCACTAGAAGAAAAATATCGACAAAAACAGTGAGGTTTCCACATCGCAGTTTCCTACAGATAACGACATTATTGAGTATTATAGCTCTGAAATAGTTGAACCGATTTTAAGCGCAACAGAAAGTGATGAAGAGGGTTCGGTAGAAGGAATTATTCATCATCCTTCCAAGAACGATGTAGAAAACGCCTTCAATACGTTGAATGTATATTTACAAACGAGTGACACTGCCACTGATGGCCACTATAAGGCTTTGAACAAACTTGAATCTCTTTTTGTTGAAAATAACAAGATTAAGGGAAATTTTCAGTCACTAATTTCTGATTTCTTTAATACTCTTTAACTTGTGAAAAGTTTTCGTATTTTAAAACAAATATACAAGTATAAACAATTGCAGTTTCATTTAACAACCATAAAAAAATATAATTTCTGTAAGTCGAAGTCTCTATAAGTCGAACTTTTACCTTGGATAGTGGTTTGACTGTATTATTATTTGTAAATTTTTGAATAAACCGTTTGTACTTTCCTCATTCTTCGAATAAATTCAAACCAAACCGCCGCCACTCCTGATATTTTTCGCACTTGACACAACCATTTACCTCCGCCACCTATCTTCCAACATATAAACCAATGACCACCACAGCCAATGCACAACCCAACAAAATCTCACCACAAAAGAGCGACAGCTCTTCCCCACACACTCGAACTCTCTTAAACTCAGTTTCGAACAACTTTAGCGAAAATTCCAAATCGACAGCGGCGCACCACTCAACTCAATGTTACCCACGCTGGCCGCCGTCAGTTGCTCATTGATAATCGGAGTGAGTGCAATCGTCGCGTGTTGCGCTCCGTTCCGAGTCGAGTGTTCAAAATTACCATCCGCATGTAGTGGTGTCAAGTGAATAAAAGTGACAGTTGCATACACATATAAAAAAAAGAAATAAATAATTTCCTCTCATCATTAACGCAGAATAACTGCACAAATCCGTTTTCGATTCCATTTTTAATTGGAACATACTCAAAACACTGTCTGTTGAGTGGGTTAATGCAAACGACATGTCTAGCGCGGGCAGTAACACCAGCAAGGGAGCTGCTCCGAACCAGACCACTTCGCCAACGGCGAACACCAGTGGAGGCAGTGTGAATGGTGCCACTGCCGGACTGTCGCTGACGCCTCGCTTCACCAACGAGGAGAAGGCCATCCTGTACAATCTGTTCCACTTGCACGAGGAAGTCATCGACATCAAGTATCGCAAGAAGCAAAAGGGCAAGTACTCGGTGCGCGACGCCTGGCAGGAAATAGTCGACGGCTTCAATGGACATCCCAGTGTTGCGACGCAGCGAAACCTCAAGCAGATTCAGAAATTTTGGTTAAATGCCAGGTAAAGAGAAAATCGGTGCGGATGTCCTTGAATTGCAATGGTTTTCCTGGTGGCGACGGTGGAGTGAGTGCCGCCGACGAGTGGGTTCTTCATTATTCCGTACTACTTCTAGGAAAAATATGGTAGACTTTTTTTTTTTTTATCTCGTTTCTGTATTTCACTTGCGTGTGAGCACCACTCGAAAAATTAAGTGAAATGAAAATGGCGGCAAGGCATTTGAGTTGTGTGTACGAGTGGGACAAAGAGGGATGACTCTACAGAGAGTGACAGCGCAGACGGAGGGGTGCGCCATCTGTATGTGATGAGAATATGAGGGTTCGGTTACAGTAGGGCCGGGTAAAATGTGGCAAACGTTTTGTTTTCGTGTAGTGGCGTCCACCTGTCGTTCAATAATAATAATTTGTTTATTTTGATGCTTGCTGTGGCGGAGTTTGTAAAAAAAAACAACTGGAAGTCAAAGGGGTTTCTATTGCAATAAATAAGTGAGTGGCGAAGCGGATTTTTGTAGCGCAGTAAATGCATTTCATCGAGTGTTCTTGTGCGGATAAATCACAAATCACATAGGAACGTGTTAGCAAGTTTTGCTAGCAACTAATGAACAGTTCAGTGAATTTTTGGCGGTTAAAAGCATATTCAAAGAAATTGGACACAATTTGTTTTGGTTTTTGTGTAGGATTTCAGTTGTAGGTACTTAACCATCCCATTGCAACTTGAAAGAAGAAAGTTTGTGAAAACAAATAATACCAATTGTGGAAACAATAATTGTGTCATATAACTGTAACAAGAAGCCTTGCATTAGTTCCCAAGTACACTACACAACATCTGGTACTTTCTGTGATGTAGTAATAAGACATGACGGAATTCGTCGTTAGATTTGATCCCTAAGGATAATACATTCGAACTCATTAGTCAAACCCCGTTTCCCTACGTACAAGTTGGGAAGAAGGACACGAAATACTACTAAACTAAATTTGAATAATGTGTTCAAATGCAGTCTCGTTAGGAAACAGCCGTTTTGCTTTGATTGCCAAATAAATATCATTTCATGAGCGTATAGCGTGTTTGCGAAGTTATTCGGTCCCAGGGGTTTGTAATTCAAGAACAATTCGCACGTCTACAAAGCTGATTCAAAAGTACAACTGAACGTAAGTTCTCGTTCACTCGAATGACAGACGTTTTCAATCTATTGAGCACAGCAACAAAAAGCACTTGCATAAGACAACGACGGATATAAGAAACACTCAAATAAGAACACTTCGGACATAAGAAACAATATTTTGAATTTGAAGGTTATATCAGTCGTGTACTGAACAACCTACTAATGGAAGTGAGGGGCGACATTCACGTAGGAAAATATAAATATGCTACGTCCGCATTGGTTTTGGTTTTGATTGATCAATCTTTATTCTCTGCATCACTGCAGGCACCAACTTAACCCGTTGGGGACATTGTTTCAGGCTATTTCCCTTTAGAAACTTGGACAGTTGTTTTTTCCTTCCAAATGATTCTTTCGAAAACAGTTTTTGGGTATATAAATCATTAAATCGTTAAAGATTTTTATTTTAGATTCATGCATCCTCTGGAGATCCTAGTTTTTGAACAGAACTAGGTAGGTACCTCGTTAACGAAACACCTACCTACCAAAAAAACTTACAGTACGAACACGAAGTAGAACTTTTGTGAGACAGCAACAAGAAAGGATGAAACCTTCTGGAAACACAAAGTGTTTGCAAGAGAAAACCTGAATAAGTGGATCAGGGTTGGATCAGTGTCCTTATTTTTATTTGCAGTTGCTCTGATTGCATCCACATCAAAAGGCAACAGCTTAAGTTTTGTTCACTGATCAGTATTCTCCTCAAAGGAACTATATTTCCGCCTACTATTTTGTGAAAAAAATGATGCAACCACTGCCTTTGAGTTTTCTCCCCAGTTGGGTATAAATAGATGCCGTTAATATGGAGTTGTAAGAAGCACATTTTATGGCTTCACTTCCTGACAGTACTATACGCCGCATTTTGACCAGATTTCTAAGGCCATTCATACGAGTTCCGCGCTCAGATTCAATCGACGTCTCTTTTTATCGCGGGCACTAGTCCCTTCTGTTCGATTGAACTGGTTTGCAATTGAACTTAGTCTTTATCTGCACACGCCGCTTACGTTTAGTTACAACATCTCATTTAGTCTGGGGTTAGGCGGTCTCACCTATCATTGAAGAACCTTTTGGGATTAAAAGATGACTGCCAGAGCGAGTAGCAATTGGATTTTTACTGCACGGAATTTTGTAGAATCACAGCAAAGACTTTACAGACTTTGTGACCAAGTCTACCTCCGGATTGTGATAGTTCAGTTGCTTTCACAAACAAATGCCAAGAAGAACCCAAGGTATATTTGCCCTACTCATAGATTTATCCTCGAGAGAAAGAGGAATTTTGTGGCATGCGAGAGATGCGATTTTAACCGTTTGTATGCTTTTTCTTTGTCACATGGACAGGCTGCGAATACAGTTGGTCAACAGTTAAAAAAACTGTCCGTTTAGGAAACAGAGACTGGCCACATACAAAGCTTTTGCATCAGGTACGTTTCTTCCAACTGAAGTTTTATGAAGTCGGCTAGTACCAGGCACTGAAAAGTGCTCCATATATTTGTTACTGTAGCGAGAAAGAGCCGTTTTTTTGCAGCTGCCATTGTGACAGTGTCGTGACCCCAGAGAAACAAACAATACCTACATCACAGTCTTCTGTAACCTCCAGTTGAACCAAAGGACGCCGAACGAAACCACCAACAACCTCCCTATTTCGCACAATTTCCTCTAACTTGACTAAAACTCACTCTCTGTCTCCTTTCAGACTTCGCAAACAGTACCCCTTCCAACCGGGGCCATCGAAAAAAGAACGCGCCGCCAACAACGCCAATGTTGCCGCAGTAGTTGCTGCTGCACAACAGGCTGTCATCACTGTGCCGGCACCGATCAAGTGTGAGCCCGAGTACGCTCTGGCTGGCAGCGACACTCCCGACACCACACACAATGATGATTACGAAGAAATCGAACTGCACGCGACTACAGTGAATGATCCGCTTAACGTGACTTCCATGGACGACTCAACAGACGGTCAACAAATACAGCAGCAGCAACAAATACAGATCACCCAACAGCAATCACAACAGCAGCAGCAACAACAACAACAACAACAGCAACAACAACAACAGCAACAGCACCAGCAGCAACAACAGCAACAGGCAACTATTCAAGCTCAACAAATCAATGTCGACCAGATCAGCGCCGAGAAGCTCACCCTCAACGATTTGCTGCACTTTAAGAATGCTCGTCCTCGTGAAGAGATAATTTTACAGATCAAACACGCGGACGGAGGACCTATTACTCTTCCATCGCCAACGCGCATCACCATCCCACAACAGCAGACAACAACCTACAATCAAATTATCGGCGAAATTAAGCCCCAGCCCCAAACGCAGCACATCCAAGTGCAACAATATCAGACGCAACAAGTTCAACACCAAACTACCCAGCAATTGGCACAGCATCAGCTTCAGCAGCAATACAATGCGCCGAATCCGACATATTGTACTTACACCACCCAGCACTTACCGCAGGTTTCAACTCCGTCGAGCATTGCCCAAGCCAGTTCGTCGGCAAATGCGACCAGCTATGTGGTCACCGAGTCCTTCGATGACAAAATCAACTACTTCAAGTTGAAAGAGGCTGAACTGCGCTACAAAGAGATTCAGCTGCAATTGGAGCAGAAGCGAATCGATTTGTCGCGAATGCAGGAGGAGCTGAAGCACCAGAAGGAGATGCATCGGTTGCAGGTGGACGAAATGAGAATCAAGATTAGAATTTTAAGTGAAGAGGAGAAACGTTTAAAAAATAAAGAGAATAGGTTAGAGAGTTAATTTTTAAGAAGAAGACGTTTGTTGTTTTTTTTTAAATAGCCTTTTTCAGGATAAAATCGGATAGTTAGGGAGACGTTCTTCTGTGAAGAGGTATAGAACTGATGCTGGAGGTATGGTACTTTTACTTTTGTTTCCGTAAGATCTTGAAAATGTAAACGGAATGCTTGCTCGTTCGTCGAAGAACTCTTAACCGAGGAGAAGGTAAACTCGAAGCCAGTTTTGTCAGTGGAAGTTACTTGATAGAAACCCAAACCTGGAGTAGTGTTCTGCATATACACGCAGACGTTTCTCTTTAACTGAAAAAGTAAATCTTTCGGGTACGTCTGATCAGCATCCGGAGTGGTGAAGTGGGTAGGCGACCCAAGACTTCGTTTCTTTAGTCAGATGTTCGCTGGGCCTTATCTTGAATATGAAAGTATAACCCACGACAGGTGAGTTTTGAATCACTTCGCTGTTACCCGACGAGATACGAGCGACAATATGGAACAAACGTTGACGACTGTCGTTTGGTTTGTTCTTTGAAGATTTTAAAACAACAAAGTGGCGAGCTGAAACCTAAGTATACTCGTACATGTCCTTAATAAAGAGGTTAACGTCCTCGGTGTGGACTCTGATCTCTAATCTGAGCTTCTGGGAGCTTCTGCACATGTGGGGCGAACTACAATGACGGAGCTGTGCTCAACTTTCGTTTACCGTGACGGGTGTAGTAACTTAACTCAAAAGATGAAAATGCTATTATTTGCACTCCCACTCCTCTTAACGATTACACGATTGTAATTGGGTCAGAGGGAGGATAGTTCTGGTAGTGTAGCGCCCGTAGCTCGACGGATGCGTGGGACTCTATTCAGGCGGGCATCGGCAGGGATTTGGATTGTTTTTAGCACAAATAGCTCACAGAGCCCCATTTTATGGTAGTAGGGAGGCCTACGAACATGCATTGGCCAGCTAAAAAAAATTAAACAAACAACTTGCACTCACCCATTTTATGCTTCCTCTTGCCCTTGTTCTTGTTGCCATTGTGCTCGTGGTTGGGTTTGGTTGGAAAGTTTCCCAGCGGAGTAGATCCCAGTTCGCCTTGGACTGGCTTTGGCAGCACTTGCAGCAGATTGCTTTCGCTTACCTGTGAAGAAAGCAAAATTGTTACTCCACACCGGTAGGCCACCTTCAGTCAGCCATCACTTACCTCCCCAACTTCGTTCTTGGCGAAGCATTGCACAATTCCAGCGTGTCGCTTTTGGACGCGCTTAATCACCAAGCGCCTGCCCTCGTGATACGTCTCATTATCCAGTGAAGTGTCCTCGCCATTGATCAGCCAGTATATATCCGGAATGGGATTGCCCGTCGCCGAACAATCGAGTTCCAGAGAGGCCTCCTCATTTGTCAGTGTCGCCGCCGGGCCACGCAGTATCTCTGGCCGCTCCAGTACGCGCAACTTTATTATTTGCACCAGCACCGGTGAGATTCCATTGTCCAGCCGACACACATAGGTGCCCCTGTCCTCTGGTGCCACATTTGTTATCTGCAGTCCATACGGCAGGGTTCGTGTGCGGTTGTTTTCAATATTCAGCAGATCGGGGCTGCTCCATACCGCCGCTGGCGGTGGACTACCCACGCCTGGGCACTCGAGCACGATGGTCTCCCCCGGCTTCGCTGTCACGTTGTTTCCCGGTGGAATGAGAAAGTTCGGCGGCGTACGTTCGGTGTAATCGATGCGAACGTCGATGCGCTGCGGCAACTGCACTTCGATTCCGGTGATCGCATTCATCGCGGAGCAAGTGTAATTGCCTGAATCCTTGGCCGACACCGAACTCAGAACCAGAGCTCCCGACGAGGGAAGTGTCTCGACTTGGGGAACCTTAATGCCGTTGCGATAGAAACTCCAAACCGCTGGCGGATTCGATGTGACTGTGCCGCATCGGATGAGAATGCAGTTCCGCGGAGCCAGACTCCATCGGACAGCGTTGCGCGAATACCCGTTGGCGTTGTCTACACTGATCGATGCGAGTGTCAGGCGCGCCATCACCGAAGCTATCTTCGCAGACCCAAACCACGCTACACACTGGTACTCGCCCAGCGTATCGGGGCTCACATAGACGCGAAGTTTCGACACACGTTCCTCGTTGGACACATTGTCGTCTGTCTTATCCTGAAACGAGTCGGCGGGGTGCGAATTTGAATGCCGGAACCGCCACTCTACGCGTTCGGGCACCAGATTTAGTTCGCACTCGAAGAGCACCTCGTCGCCCTTTGGTGCGACGATCGACTCTGGCGATCGCACCATGTGAACTCCAAGCGATGTCGGCTGCTGTGATGTCATCATATTGGAGCTGCTTGTCAGTGTTGTCCCCTGCATTAGCAACAGCAGGACGATGGCTAAGAGGTGGCAATGTGTGGCATTCAACATGGCGGCGCGTCTGGATTTCTGAAATAAAAAAAGAGAACATCAGAGATGAGAAGGCGAATGGCAATCGGGTTTTTTTATTGTTTTATTCAGCGGGACAGGTGAAGCCTTAATTTATTGATGGACACTTTTTCCATCCCAGAGAGCAAGATCGATAAATGGCGCTCCTTCTCATAAAATTTTGATGGCGGAGATCGCGAGTTAATAGCTACATGCACGACGCGAAGTAGGTACACAACGAAAGGGAGATGAGCATTCCACTGCAACGAATGCCATAAATCAAAGAGAGACCCTTGGTCGGTCTGGCTCTGGAATAATGAATTCATAATTTTTTTTATGATCTTTTGTCGCGCGGATTTTCTGAGTTGTTCCCTTTGAAAATGT
The DNA here is from genome assembly GCA_948293265.1 of Cheilosia impressa. Classification (NCBI taxonomy): domain Eukaryota; kingdom Metazoa; phylum Arthropoda; class Insecta; order Diptera; family Syrphidae; genus Cheilosia; species Cheilosia impressa. Next base: position 7,592,347 of record OX411882.1, read on the forward strand.
CCTTGATATCGTTTGTTTTAATGTGCGACTGTGGCAAGAAAGCCAGGTGCGCAAGCCGAGCAAAGTATGGACGTGGAGACAGGTTAATATGATTGGAGGCTGTATGATCAGGAGGCGGTGCGAGATGAATGTGCAATTGTATGCGATGAGGAAAAATGCGGTGAATTTGGGGTAGCAAATATAATGACGTGATGGCATTTTGGGTAGTTTTTTTGAGCATGGGAACATCTTGAAGCCACTTCTAGATTCAAAGTAATGAAATCGGGATTCCATTGGGCAATTGTTTATTGCTAATTAAAGTCCATAAGCGAACACGCTTAACAACAAGTTGTCAACGATACCGACTATAATTGGAACAGATGCAACTATCACTAGGTCTATTCTGTCAAGCTCAAAAAAATGAGCCAGGCACTCTTAAAAAGCGGGAAATATACTTCGAACTTCAAAGTACGTGTATAGACTTCGAGTTTCGAGCTATACTTTGAGCCAAGGGGGACGTTCAAGTATCGAGTTTATGGCGGTATTCGATTGGGCTTCTTCAGATTCGCTCTAGATTTTAGATTTCGCGTGTCTATTCGAACAGAAACACGTCACTTGATCTCTTTTTTATGTTGATATTCGTGCTTGGTAGGTACCTATATGTGTGTGTAGCCCTTGACACTTTTCTAAGCGCTTCCATTCACTGCTCAAATTTTATATTAAATCATTTAGATTTTGACCCCAGATTGATTTGCAAACATTTGCACATAAATAATTAACAAAAATAGGTCCATCCGATGGGTTGCGTTTCTTTGCAGTTGAAAAATTTCACGAAAACGCAAACAAACTCCACTAGTTGTAGAACTCAAACGCACTTGTTGAATCTGAAGCAACTCTGAGAATAAATCCAGATTCGCAAAAGTTCTCTGAAATCGTACTTACTAGATGTATCTCGGTTTTGATTGGCAGCTGTTTCAGTTGACGTTAATGGAGGGGTTGCCGACGAATCTAGTCAAGAAATTCGTGACTGAGTACTAAGTTAACAGTTCGCTTGTGTGGCTGACGACGGAGAAGTGACGTTTCCGACCAATCTAGTTTTTGCGTTCAGGTTACAAACTTATTTAGACCAATCTAGTCCACTTAAGATAACTAGATTCTTGAATGTGCCCACTTACTTCTTTGACATCCAGCCAAAAGCGCAATCGTTACTAACTTAAGTATGTGGTGGCCGCCATTATTCTTGTTGACATTTATTTTTCTTTCTTTCTTTCTCACCTGTCACTGTTTTTTTCCAGCAGATATATGAAAAACACTTGGAATCGTATGAGAAAAATAATTATAATGCAACTTTTGTTACTTAAAAATTGTACTACCAACAGAGCGAGCCCAAGATCCCTTTGGTGGATGCCGAAAATATTCGAACGTCTGAATAGATTACATCTCTTTAAACACGAAACCATTCCAAACTGTCCCAATTGTGAACACGACACTGGACCCAAAAAGTATCGTCTGGTACATCGACGAATCTTAAATGGATTCCGGGGTTAGGGCTGGTGTCTTTGGACCCAACACCAAAATCTCGGTATCCATGGGAACGTGTCCCATAGGCTTTAAGCGAAAATCCAAGCTATAGAAATCTGCGCCGATTTAGATTCCAAAAAAAGGTATTAAAGGCGCCATCAAACAAATCTTCTCCGACAGTCAAGCTGCTCCGTTTTCCTTGGACCAGTACCCTACTCCAGAGTCTATTGGGCTACTGCACTAAGGCTACCTATAATTAATGAATGGGAAACTCAACTTCGTTTTAACCACTGGCAAAATGAGGTATGAGACAATCCTAAAGATTAATCAAGCCTTATTCCCAAAAAAAAATCTTAGGCTCAAGGATAATATAAAAAAGCTTATGGGCTTCCTCACAGGTCATTGTTGGCTTCAGATACCACCTCCACAAAATGAATTTGTGTCCGGAAACAGAATGTAGGTTCTGTGTGGAGGACGCCGAACACCTCTTCTGTGATTGCCAGGGGTTTCCCGTATTTTCATTGTTTAAGAAAGCGCGTCATTGACAGAGGAGCTCGCACACCACTAGATCTAATGAACTCTGCTACTATAAGGACTAATTGGCCTTCATTAGGGAGGTCACTCGTCTCTTAGGTCGCAGTGTCAAGCAACAGGGCATGGGATTGTAAAAAAAAATATTTGTTCAACAACCTGGGAAAGCCCTCTACTTAAAAAAGCGATGCTTTGGTAAATTTTAGATTTAAGCAGCGAATATAGCTGACAGCTCACAACAAAAAGTGACTCACTAGAGGTTTACTTTAAATACTTGTAGGTAGTCAGTTATGTTCATGCAGTTCAGAAGAAAGAACAAGTGACAAGTGACTTTAACTATACGCCACCATTGCCTTCAGCCAGTTTTTGCGCAGACAATTTCTCGCATCAAAACTTGAGTTGATAAACTCTTCTTTTGCTCTTTCCCTCACATTATGTCCTTGACTCACATAAGTCATAAGCTTGATGAAATGTCTTCCATCGATCACAAGATCCGTTTATCAGTCTGACAAGTCACCTTGTAAATATTAGGGAGTGCAAACCAGCCTCAAATGAAACCTTGTATGATAAACTTATCAGAGAGGTTGCTTACTCACTCCACATCATCCCACGAGCTAATCCTTATACCGCCGCTTCAGTTTCTTTTTTACTTGTTCTTGTTATCTTTCCAACCCGCACAAACCATTGCACTTACGAGTATGTGATGCTTATCAGAATCACACAAGAAACAAAGTATATTCTGCATTCCATTGGCAACTTTAAACATTTACGACAGTCATATAAAAAAAACTAAATCCAACCAACCCATAAAGCCAGGACGTCTTTTCTGTTCTACCAAAAGAGTAACCTGCTGCTCCTCCGCCGCATGTGACCAGCGAAAAAAAAAAAACGAATAGGAACAGGTTCAACCTCCGAGATATCGATTTTTTGTTTCTCCTTCATATATCGCGTTCGCTTCATTGTTTTTGCTGTCCAAGCCCAGACCGAAAGTGCGCACTGTGTAACCCGATAGCCTGCAAATTGCGCATGCGCAAAATCTGCGTGTGATTTAGCGATGAATGCGATCGCTGGTGGTGGTTGTTGTTAAGGATTTCGGTTTTTTTGTTTCTTTTCATTTGCTCTTGTGTCCAGGGCATGCAGTAAAAATTAATTCTCCTACCTTGTCCATCCATCCGTCCATCTGAATCTAAACTAAAGGAATTTAAAGTTTTCGTTTTTGTTCGCTTTGCGTCTTTTCGGGCAGGACTTGGGTTTTTGTGTGTGTGCTGCGCGAAACGAGAAAGGAAAATTTTTTATTTTTAATCAAACGAAACGGACATGCGTCTGGCCAGGAGAGGTAGCTGTAGCTGTAGGGTGTAGCAGTGAGGTTTCTTAATTGAACGTGCGTTGGTATATAGGATATGGGCTCACATTTTGTCATGTACATGTGCATATAATGCTTGTGGAACGAAAAGTGTTCGTTTGAGAAGTAAGTGACAGTACTTTTGTTCCGAGTAACAACTTTGAAATTAGTTCCGGTTTATTAAAAGGCAAATTTTCGACGAACTTGAGGGATGTTTGCAACAGGGACTTTGGCTAGTTAAGGTCGATTTCCGGCAACTTTGCCTTGCCATTCATGCAGAAATGCGACCCGTCGCTATAGGTTATTGCACGGTAAATTGGGGTCCTCTTCCAAACGCTCCGATGCCCAGTCAGCGAACAAGCGGGGTCAGTTCTCAGTTGTTCTTTAAATGGATGAAGGCCCAAGTCCCGACGCAAAATTCCCAAAGTTGAAGTCTGCCAAGGGTCGACGGCTTGTACACAGCGAGGAACTGACTGCACACTTTCACGGACCGGGGCAATGTTTTTGGCCGATTTGGCTATTCTTTGACGTATGGCTGTTTGACCTATCGTCTACCAAACTGGTTTCGGCCACCAAACGTTGAAGGGTCGACCAGCGTTGCCGCAATGTGCACGATCGGGCCTTTTTTTCGTCATAATAATTGAACTTCGAATTTTTTGTCTTGTAAACCTGTCACTTTATATTAATGTTGCCATATAGCGTTTATAGTTTTTTTTTTTTTTAAGTTTTTTCTGAAAGGTAGTGGGCCACACTTTTTGGAAATGTGCCTCAGAATGGCCGTCAATATTTTTTTCTTTGTGGCAGCGCTGCAGTCAGCTTTGAAGGGCCCCGCGTCTGCCGTTAAATGTTCGCAATGTTTTCACTGATAGACACTCATTTTGCTAATAGAGTTTTGTTATTTGGACGTGCTGCTCAATCGTGTAACTCGCCATGGATTTGGTATCAGTGACTGAATAATATAAACACTAGATTAGATAGACGCCGCAAAAAAAAACATGGCCGCCACAAACTGCCATTAGCGACTTGACAACTTCAATCTTTCAGTATGAAAGCTCCCTTAAACCGAATACACACCTGTCAATGTCAAAATATTCAGTGAAATCAACATTGGCCGCATTCAAGAATCTAGTTATCTTAAGTCGACTAGATTGGTCTGGATGAGATGCAACCTGAACGCAAAAACTAAATTGGTCGGCAACGTCACGTTTTTTACGTCAGCCACATATGAGAACTGTCAACTTAGTAGGTAACACTTTTTGGCACCTACTCACGGCTATTAACTGAGCTGTCATTTTGACAGGATTTTATATATCATTGAAGTCATCTTTGAAGATAGCATCTAGTGCAACTCACATTTCAAGTTAAGGCTAGTATGTCATTTTATCCATATGTGTCATTTTGGACGTACTTCCCCTACTCAGTCTCGTGACCGACTATATTCGTCGGCCACCCCTCCATAAACAGCTGCTCTCATGACCGATTTCGACCAATCAAAACCGAGATACACTTAGTGAGAGAGCTGTCAGACTTACTAAACTAGATACTTGAACGTCCCCATTTTCATCATTGGGAAGTAGGTACATGAAGGAACAATCTTACAAATAATTCAAATTTATTTCGGAACTTTAAGAAGAATTTCATCGCAAAATCATCTTGAGCGATGAAGCGCATTTTGGTTAAACGGCTTCGTCAATACGCAAAAAATGCGTTACTGGACAGGTGAGAACCTACATGTGCTTCATGAAACAGCATAACATCCGCAAAAAGTCACTATTTTGAGCGGTTTTATGCCCGAGGGGTTTTTTTTTTCGGTCGATGTCACGACGTCACCGACCGTCACGTTACGGTAAATGGTATTTGCTACAGAGACATGTTAGAACGTTATTTCTTTGAGCAATTGCATAAATTGGACATCAGTGATATGTGGTTCCGACAAGACGGTGCCACAAGCCACACAGCAGGTGCAACAATCGAGTTATTGAAGTCTCAGTTCGGTGAGCGTGTTATCTCTCGGACCCGTCTATTGGCCGCCGAGATCGTGTGATTTAACGCCTCTAGACTTTTTTTATGGGTCAACATTTAATCATTGGTCTATGCCAAAGTGCCAACAAGCCGGCGACGTAAGAAGAGCTCAGAGCCAATATTGAACGAGAATTAGCGGCCGTATCCGTCGAAATGTACGTCCGAGTCATCGAAAACTGGGTTCAACGAATCGATCGCTGCATACGTTCCCGTGGTGGACATATGAACGAAGTCAAATTCCATTCATAATGTTTTGATTGTAATTCAAGACAATACATTTTTTTTTTGAGATCTCAAGTATTTTGCATTTTATTTAAAAAATAAGTTATATAAAGGGTCTTTTAAAAGCCATAAGGACTTGACAATAAATTCAACTTGCGGATGTTTTGCGATCGCTAAGCTCGAAAAGTATTCAGTCGATTGACTTAAAATTAAAAAAAATATTGCAGTCAAATACGTGCGTTACAGAAAAACAAAATTAATTTTAGAAAGGGGCGTGGCATCTGCTATACAAGGAATAAAATAAAAACATTTAAAATTATATTTTTCGACACTCACGAGAATGCAAGCTGAATTTGAAAAATTGGGGACATTGATGTAAAGTGGGCTAAAGCAATTTAGCCTTTGGGAAAAGCCGACGGGATTGTAACAAATGAGGCTTTCTGTAAAACAAAATAGATGCACCGACGCTCGATGTATACGGTATACCCCGCCCTATAAAATAATTTTTTTCCTTTCGTTAAAAGCAAATGAAAAATTGGTAACCCATGAAAGGTTGCCTTTCTTCCTTGACTAATGTAGGACGGCGTTCGTAGGTAAACTCTATTTGTCTGGACTATGTATAGGTACAAACGCATCAACTGGATGTCAAAGTGTCAACTCCCAAGAGTTTTGACAAGAATCTATTCGACATGTTTAGAAGGGAAACCCCATTTCAATAATTTGCCCAAAGAACCCCCATTCGGACTTAGGGATATAGGAAAATGTGTCTCAAAAGTGTATAAGCTACTGCCGACCACCCTTATCTATCTGTAGGAGGACCTTTGAACATTGCAAACTGACCACCATTAACAATGATAAGCTGATACATCCAAATCCCACACAAGCTTCGCAAGATTGACAACAACTCATCACAAATTTACACCTGAACATGCTACTTTCAAATGCCGAATAGGAAAGCACTCGCTGGTTTTGTTTAGCCAATAATTTTGTGTTCTTCCGGAACCTCTGCTCAGTCTCTCTCCACCATTGCAAGACTAAGACCACCCGAACGTTGCATAAAAAATTCTTACTGCCCATCCACCCACAACGCTCATGACCGGATAAAATCGTCAATTCCATAGCGGAACATCCCACTATACAGACACATCCACGCATGCGGCACAGAGCCTTGCTTCTAGCCCATCTCTAACACACGTTCATTGAATTGCGGCACATGAACCCATGACCAAAGAACCAGAACCAGATCTCCGACAAGAGCCTGCGCAAAAAGCCGATGCTATCGGCAAACCACATTCCAAAGAATCGATCGCAATGGTGCTGCGGTAAAAAGAAAAGTTCTCACTACTAAGCCCCCCGTCCTCCCAATTCTTACCGCTCTGCAGATGATGATTCCACTTCTCTAATGCTGTACTTTGAAGAACCTTCTTTCGATTTGTGTGTGACCTCCAAACGCACTTTACGGAATCACAGATTAAGTAAAATCTAGGAAATACCCGGCCACACGTTCAGCGCAGAGCACTTTGCCAGCGAACCTTCTATTGCGCACTGGGGTACTGTATGCAAGTGTTGACTTCCTTTCGGTCGAGTATTTTGGGTTCAAATTTTGTTTGGCTAAGAAATGCATGCGGTACAGGTACCGCGCGCCGTTTAGTATCTTGTATCTACGAATTACAAGAGCAATGGTATACGCAGGTAGTTCATGCACCGATCGACAGAATGAGATAAAGAAGGAGGGAGAAGAAGAAGAAACCGGAGGAGAACAAGTAGGAGGACGAGAAACACAAAGCGAAGGGAATACACATGCCAATTGAATGATGAAGAATGCTGTACAATGCACGTTGAAGTGGACGATGATGCTGCATTCCTGCATCAGAATCAGAATCAGAATCTCCTGCCAGAGAAAGGGACCTGCTTCGGTCGTTGTCGCTGGGACAATATAAGAATAAGATGCGACGGACGGTGATATGTGCTGTTGCCATTGGGAATCAGGAGGATAAAACAACAAAAAAACTGTTGAGATGCCACCATCGCGTCGTCGGCTCGAAGAGTGGAATTGAATTGAAAAATAAATATTAAAGGCGTCCACACAGAGACGACGGCTTACCGCTTACAGAAATCGAGAGAAGGGGTGAAGAAAAAAACACTACAGTACAGCCTCGCTAGTCCGGACACTCGCTAGCCCGGACACTTCAGTAGTCCGGACACCTCTATGTTTCGGACATACATATATTACACCTCTATGTTTCGGACATACATATATTATTTGTCTCTGTTTCTTGGAAAAAACGTTTGTTCGTACGATTACGGGGAATCCCCTTCTAGTTTTGTCGCTTGTAGTTGGCTCTGGAATCTAGACATTTTAATCGTTGCAAATTTACTCATTGGAAGTTTATATTTGTGGTCTTTGATTTGTCCATTGTATGTATTTAATTTTTTCTCTATAGTCCGGGCATTTCGCTATTCCGGACACGGTAGAAACTTTATGTGTCCGGACTAGCGAGGCTGTACTGTACTTTGTATTTTAAATGCCATTCATGTTGATTTGACAGTTTATTTTGATGTTCGTGATGGAATTACCAATGGAAATGGTATTTCAAGTGCACGCAGTCGCTCGATAAAGGACACTTTTGATTGTAAGCGCGGTCGGTAGTTCTAGTTAGAGCATAGGCTGACTTTTGCATTGAAAATCATTTGTGTTGAGGCTGTAGGTTGGCAACTGGTGGGAATTGGTTTTTAGTGCTGAAATCGATTAGCGCATTCAACGTGTATTTCATAATGGTATATATAGTGCAGTGGCAAGAGGGGAACACAGAGACTCTGCTGTGGCGAAAAAAGTGGCTTAATAAATAAATAGCTGGCGCAAGAGGTCCGTAGGGAGCCTAGTCCTAGCTTCTCACATCCACTCGCTTTTTGAGAGCTGGGACTCAGGAAGGGATCTACAATTTTATGTCAAGTTTAAACGGCTGCATTGAGACGCTCCTCTCTTTATTTATCTAAAAAATATGTCCGGTATATTTTTGATAAAATATGCAATTTGTCCTCTTTTTGGGATATGGTGTGAACACGACCTAAGATTTGTACCCGAACTCATTCACTTCTGAACACCTACTAATTTGACATATAAAACTCTATATAAATATATCCGTTTTTTTTTTTTGTTTAGGTATCGTTTGTGTGTTTTTTTTAAGTGAAAAGAAGTAAATTAAGAAAAAAAATGCCAAAACGTAAATGTACGTAAATTCTAAAAAAAAAAAACAGGGGACGTATTCCGTATATCAACGAACGAAGTGATATTCTGCTCGAATTTTTTTGATCAACGTCAGCTCGCATTATATTTTATGGAAAATTAACTGGATTAAGCTCTTAAAGTTGTAATTTTAGGTCTTAGTTGCTAGTTTTGGAAGTCCATCGTTTCGACGATAACCGTCCCAAAGTTACGGAATCAGTGCCCAGATATTTAAATGAAATTACGACCAAGCGATAAATATTTATAATCAAAGTCATTAATTTAATCATTCAATCAATTTTATTTTTATTTTATATTTAAAGTTAGAATTGACTTAATTTATATATTGGATTTGTTAAAATTTATGTTTTTTATTTGTTCTTAGGTTTCCTCTTTTTCTGTGCGTGAATCTGGTCACCCTACTTTTTCATGACAGTGATACTCTCGGAAGTTTGTCAGACGTGATAAAAACAACTTTAGATTTAATTTGTATTTTTTTCACGACCCCTCACTAACAACTAAGCCACTTACAGCTTACGTCTGTAAATTCGAGATTTGTTTGATATTTTCAGTTTCACGGTGGGACTGGTTTAAGTCTAAGTAGGATTGCTATTTTAAATCGAAATATTTATTTATATTTGGAAACGCCTTGAAATTTTTAAATTGCTTCTCCTGAATCAAGTTTTATTCTTTACATAACATAGGTTTAAACAGATCTTGCATGTTACTCACATGTGTTTGGGTAGACCTCTGTTGACTATTGCAAACACTTGACAGCGTACAGAGAGGAATGGTTGAACAGATGCGGTTTAACAAATAACGCGATACTAATAATTAAATATTATGCCCAGACTAGATTTTTACGGACTCACGATTGCAATATTTTTCATATTAAGCTTTCCATTGTAATGTAGAAAATATTAAGTGTTAATGTTAAAAATGATTATTAGTAAGAACCAAAATCTACAACCACTGTCTATCTGAAGACTATGGTTGTGAACGTGATCGCTGAGGGCCGACCCAAACTCAAAATTGCTTGCAGCGTTTTTCATCTGGTGGGTGCGGTCCGTTGTCATCCAACGGCCACGATATCAGGGCCAAGTTTTCTCAAGAGTATCTACAGATTTCACCACAAATAAGAACATGAAGTAAAGCAAGGAAGACTTTCCACGACAAGGCTTTCGCTTCATCATGCGGTGAGTGGTGAGTTACTAAAAATTAGGGATTTTTCACGCCCACTCCGCCGGACATTCGAATAAAAAAAACTTTTTTTTAACAATTTAGCCAAAATTTATAAAAAAAATATTACAATATTCTTGTTTTTTTTTTCAATATCACCCGCGTAAACAAATAGTGCAGATGGTTTTCTGACTTTCCAACGTAGAGTTGGCCATGCGAGAAAACTGGATTTTCGAAGTTTATACCGCGCACATTCCTAAAGATAGTCCTTCCGACTTATTGATGGTTGCGGCGTATGCAAGATAACAGGGAATTGAAGACGCGTAAATTCAAATATCAGATGGAATCATTCGATGCAAGGAATGAAAACTCATTCGATTTTGAATTTTCCGTTGAAAAATTGTTGCCTCTATCGCGTTTTCCCATATTTTGTTTACATTCATTACAAATTTTTGTTTGGTTGATGTTAAGCATAATAATCCAATTTTTAGCTGCAATATAACCAAACTCGGCTGTAATGAACTACATATATTTTTATACGAATTTTATTTTGTCAAAGGGAAAATTGCCAAAGAAAAAACAAAGCAGCGCCAGCGGTGAGATAAGGTCTTGGCAGAAAATTTGTACAAGTGAACAGCTTTGTGCGACGGGTTGGACGTAGAGATGATCACGATAAGTTTGGCAGATTAAACCACGATTTTGAAGACAAAATGAGCACAACTTCCGCGCGGTGACTGTAACCAGAAGCAGTTTAGCCAATTTATGAACCAAAGCTCTAAAAAAAAATCTTTTCTACTGAAACCAAACTCCCCCCAAACTTGACCGATTTTGATGAAATTTTCATATGTATGCATTTGAGTGGGTCCCTGGATGGTTAATATTTGCAATTAGCACCTGGAAAATGGAACTGTGATCGGGTTCAAGGAACTTTACTTTCAAGCGGACATTTACTTTTTCGAGCATTTCTTCCACAACTACCTCGTTTGAAAATTCTATTACTGACACTCTTCGCTCTAAGGGTTTTTAAAAAAACGCCACTTCTTGCAACTTAGAAAAGGACTATATTTAAAGAGGAACTTATCCTTACTTTAATAAATTGTGAAAAAAACGAGTCAAAACCGTTTTTTAATGGGCTTTTGGATGCGTTTTTCGATGAGTTTTTTTACGCGTTATTTGATGAGTTTTATGGTTTAGGAACGGTACATACGAGTTCCTATTCCTAGCTGCTAATACGCTTAATTTTTCAGATAGATGCACAGGACATTGTTAGTACGACAGCTCCTCTGAAGCCTCTTTTCATACGAATTTAGGTCCCTTCGACAAAAAAAAAATCTCAAACAAGCAAGGGATAATACAATTTGCAAACCTAGGCCTAGGATACCCACATGGACCTTCTGCACCATGATTTATTTTTCAGTGGATATGGAATCGTATCAGACATTTTTTTTAAATGTAATTGAGCATGTTCTTCTCGTTATGTTATCTGGGGCCAGATTCTATTTATAAGGTAAAAACGTTGAAACGTTTTCGTGCGCACGATTAATTTCCTCAAACGAAACAAAACGAAAACGTTTGCACCTTTCGACTTATACAGAATGCCGACCCTGCTTTCACTTAGGTGATTGCCAGCAGTAAAAAAAGAGATAACACGCACCAAGGAGTGAGGAGATCATCATAGAAACCCAGATGTAAAACTTTAGGAATATGAAAGATATTTAAGACTCTAGCAATCAGGAGGGGATCTGAATCTGAACTTCGGCCAATAGCAACCTCTATCCATATTGTCAGCTGCCTGCAGTTGTTGTAATGGTTTCTTACAATCGAACATTTTTTTTAATACTAATATCGGGAAAAGCCCAGGTCCACCCCGGACTGTACCGCCACCCAAGTACATAAGTACTCTCGGGAAAGGCGAACCTCCAAAACCTCAAAAATGCCACGACAGGCTTGATGGTAGTAAATAGTTATGTACTTTAAATAAATAACTATGTCAGGTTTGGTGGAACTGGTTATTTGACAACCATAGACTCCTTTGTCAAACCACATGAAGAAGCCCTTCCCTCTATAAACTCTGGGAATGTTTGGGCTTCTTGTTTGCATTTTAGAAATCGAAAATGTCCCTTTTTTCGAAAGCTTGCAGATGGAGTTAACATTTTAGGCAGAAAGTGGGAGAAAGTTCCGCATAGTCTCCCCCTCTTCGATCGTTTAAGCCTATGCGAGAGCATCTCCAATCTCAACCGATCGTTGCTTTAAATTTAAACGTCACAAACATTACAAACAGGTACACAAATACCGACAGATCGCCTGCACATTAAACAGCACGATCACCGATCTTATTTGCATCTTCTGGCGATTCCCGATTTTATTACACAAAATAAACAAGTTAGGCACTCTTTTGAAAAGATGTATAAATATTGTCAGCACTCCCTGCCTATTAGATTGTCAAAAATTCCACGTATAAGTGATGTAATCAGTTCTGACACCTCTTCAGACAACGGCGTCATGCTGATCGCACTCCATATCCACCAAGCTCCAATCTATTCATTATGTGGATGCGATACATACTAAAACACACGGAAAACAACCACAAATTAGACACTCGAAATTCATAACCGACTCCCAACACCAGCCGCACGGGAATAATGCAAATGACCCGAATGGACCTCCCAGCTCTGCACAGCACAAAAGAGAAAAAGAAGACTTCACACAACAGCCGTAGCCAACTTTGATACTACTGCCTCAGAAGTATCTGTCAATTATCACATCAATACACTAGATCACACCTATAAATTAGCATAGTTATCACCTGCGCCGCCGCCACAGCGAAACGGCAAGCCGGCAACACTGTGAGTCTCTCTCGAGAGGACCATAAAGTGAAAGAGCCCATAGAATGGAGCTCCGTAAAAAAAAGCTTGGAGTGTAAAATTAATAAAATTCAATTTTTTATCTGCTATCATTCGGTGGTTGGAGCCTGCGCTTCCGCCTTTTTCTGTCAATCAATCAATCATCTTGATAGGGTGCGCCCCCAGAAGGGTGGATTCTGCGAGTGCAAATCGAAAGCAGCGTCTCTTCTCGCACAGTAGCCCATTTCGCGTCGTCGTAAAATTTCAAAAGGACGTAGGGGCATTCCGCAGATAAGATCAGAAGATTGATGAACCAGTTGTGGCACCCAGCTTCGAATTTATTTTTCATTTGTTTTGTTTCAAAACGAGGTGCGGTTGTTCTTAAAATGCCAAATCGTTGCCGATCTTGTCACACAAACTGATCATTTAATGATGGTCGGCTACACGCGCAAACCGGTCCGACATTCTAATGAAAATATATCTCCTGCTGGATGCTGAATCCTTTTGCGTTCCTTTCAAAACGTTGAGATTAATGTGGGTTCGTCGCCGTTGATGGGTCTGGACAATGGACGCCTGCAGAGATGCACATTGCTGCGCCAGCAACGAGATAGAACTTGCAATGTAAATTAATTTAATTATTTTCCAAGTTTTAGCCGCATGTACCCGGGGCTCGTTAAGGAGATTGATGATGGGTGGTGGTTCTGGTGGTGTCTTTGGTTGTGGATGGATCACCCGTTTGGTATATGTGGACTGCGTCCAGTTTCGAGTGCAACGAGCAAGTCATCAGTTGTGAATTAGAGGTTTATTTGTGGCTGTCTCGTGGCGGCGTGATAAATGCATCTGATCTCGCCTTGTTTGTCAAAATCTGCTATTGAAGCAAGCAATTATGGACTGCAAGATGACGGAAGTCAGCGTGAGCATGCGTATTGATGGATTTTTCAAGTGAGTGAACAACCAAAATTGAAAAAAGAAGCTTGTACGATAAAGGGTTCCCCTTTTGACAGCTGCAGAAATGATTAAAAGATGTTAAATCACAGAGAAAATGACAAAAGAGACACCAATCGAAAGATATGGCTCCAACGAATGCAGGACCTTTGGTCTTTTGTGAAAAGATCTTCCGATCTTCGTTGTATCTTTGAACAATTTATTGTGAGGCAGGGTCGAGCCACAGGGGCAACTTCGATATGGGCGAGGAGGACGCGAGCCTGGCGCCCAACTTGGGGCAGAAGCACAGAAGGAACATCAACCTGACTGCAGAAAATTAGAGCTTTGATGAGGCTTCAGTGACGAAAGAGTTATTGCGGGCGCAATGCCGCTGCCTAGGTCTCCAGCCAAGAAAGAACTCGTGTGAATGGTACTTCCTCCAGGGTATTGCTGAGCTTTTCCAGTACACCAATAGACAAACTAAACTTCATCGTAGATCCAGGGATGTTTTGTAGTAAGAAGTTGATTGCATCATTTATAAATAGGCTAAATCGCTAAGGGACAGCGTCTTTCGACTAAAGCGCAAAGTTATATGTCAATATTGACAGAGCTAAGTATGGCGTTGAGGGAGCGCGAAATGCCCTGTGTTTCCAGAAGCTACGCAGCCAGAAGGAGAATATAAAAAAGACCTGCACTTAGCTTAAACTAATGCGAAAGAGGCAAATAACCTTCTGCTGACACAAGCCGATCGAGAAATGAGTTGGCGTACTTTGTATAAGAATTTTGACGAAAAATTTTAGCTTTCGGATAACTGAAAAGAACTGGAATATCTAGATTGGCCTTGAAGCAGAAGATTACGAGACTAAATAAAGGTTTTTTGCGAACAAAGGCCAAGTGAGTTATGCAGCAACAACCCATCTCTCGGAAGCGGTGAAAGGTTAACTTAAACCTCATTGTTTTCGACTCCAACCGTAGCAATACGTCCCTAAAAATCGATCAAATTAAGCATCCTTAGCTTTAGGTATTAGTAAAGAGTTACGGAATTTATGTAAGCTTGAAGTCATTGTTATAGCTTCTATTAAGCCCAAAAAATTGGGCATTTTGCATCAACCAAAATTAAAATTAAACAAACCCAGTATAGCTTTGACGATTTTCAAGGGCAAGATGCGCCGGTCGCTTATAACATAAAACCTTTAAACTTCCCCTAATACAGCAAAATTAACTTGATAGCCAATAGAATACAGTATGTCACATTAAGTGCAAGGCTATAGCTTTGGAAAATTGTATTAGAAGAAGTCGCTATTGGTAAGAAGTTGGGCCTACAATCTCGCAACCCATAAAAGGATATACGATCTTTTGTAAGACTTTAACTTAGGTATGGTGTTGCCGTCTGTCGGGTGGAGTGCGACGAGCTGCCTGCATTTCCATAAGTGCGACTTTCAAACAGCATTTGACGTCATTCTTCATCCTTACCATTGGACATCTCTGACAAACTGTCGGCTGCCAGTCAAAATTATATGAACTAAAAGTCTCTTAAGAACTGTCAGATAATTGGACTGACCATTTTCCAGTCCTGGATTATTTTAACTTTTAGTTTAAGAATCTCGACGAAAAATGATAAGCTGTGAATAACTGAAAAAGAGCTACACCTTTAAAATAAGAACTACAGAGGAACTTTCACAGTAAAACTTAATACCAGAGGGCTTTATCCAAAGGGGCCAACCTTTAAAGTGAAGATGCACCTATCGACAGAAGATATGCAGAATATATTTCTACAATGCTTCTGAAAAGTACACCTCAGTCATCCAAGATGGTTAGAAAATGTAGGCCGAATAGACACCAGGAGGGACACGGCAGAAGAGGAAGACCTCACCTTAGGTGGTGCGCGAAAGAGGACCTCAACAAACTCGGAATGCACAAGCGGAGGCAGCTAGCCAAAGATCTCGCTATCCTGAGAAGCGGATTGGCTGAGGCCCAGGTCCGTTTTTAACAGTAGCGCCACCTAAGTAAGTAAGCTCGGGTTCTAATAATGTAGCATAAAGCTGATTGATAGCTTAAAATATTCGAGGCTTGCGTATGAGTATACTGCAGCCAAGTTAAGAGCAGCAAAGTCAGATTAAATTTTGTTAGAAACCGCCCCCGAAAAGAAGGCGTGGCAATGAACGAGAACGACGTAGCCTCGTTTTCTTAAGAAATATTTCAAGAAAAGTTCATCGAAATCTGATCAGAAGTTTGTATAAAGTGAGCTGGTTACGGATACACAGTTTATAATCTTAAAAAAGACTCCCAAAAAACCCGAGAAGAACGTGGCTAAGGGTCGACTTATAAATATACATTTGGTAGCATCAAAGCTGAAGCGAAGAGTCAACAGAAAGATCAGTCTTTGAAGTCAATTTGCAATATTCCCTTCTATCTGAGTGCCCTCAATTAAAACGACTTACCTACCTCTTGAACCCTTCGAATCTCCCTCCCCGCTAACGAAACAAATCGTTTTCAGGTAGAACTTCCCCCATTGCCGATGCCGAGCGATAATGAACGAGCACATTAAGTTCCTTTTTTTGTCACCGAAAACTATAATCCCCAAAGATCTCGCTGTGAGAGGTGAACAAAAACCCCTAAAAATATTGTCAGCACTTATCTCTCCATGGGCACTGGCCAGCCGACCTCAAACTGGTTACACTTCCAACGAAACCAAATCAAAATCATAACGAAACCAATTTCATTCCCCATACCTGTTGCTCCTTTTCGCTTTCGTGTTTGTCCACTTTTTGGTCACTCGGTATATATGGAGTTGGAATTTCCACCTCGAGGATAAGCCATTAAAAATTCATTTCTACTCCACATCCTTTGGTCGTAAAAAAATACTGGTAGGTGCCTCGCTAAAAGTGAGGGGATATCACTCCTTTAATGGGCCTATAATTTGATCCGACTGTTTGTCTCTCTCCGGTTTTATTTTCTTAATAGCTTCTCAATATATGTATGAAATAGAGGACGACGTCGTCGACGTGCAGAAATTAATCATCCCAAGGAGGGTTGGTCCTTTGAAACCACCAGCGGCATGGCCAGCATTCGAAAAGACAATCTATAAGCGCACGCATCTGTTCCGAGTTCCGAGAGTGAATTAAGATTTCGAGCAGATTTGCTATTCTGATCGCGTGTTACACATGGAGATTCTTTTGAATTTTTTTTATTTCTGTTTCAGCTCGACAACATGAACAGAGAGACGTGGAGAACTCATTAAGTCCAGCACCTGATGCGTTAATGTGAAAACTGTGCGTTGACCTTAAATCATCTTCATCAGCAGTGTATGAGTATGTAGCGCTCGCGCATCATCATGGCCGCAATTCCACAGATTGTTTTGGAAGGGGAAAGATTTTTTTTTTAATTTCTCTTGCTTCTTTTTGGAGTCTGTTTTCGGTCGGATACAGTTGAGGAGATGATGAATGAATGGGTAACATTGGGAGGATGTTGCTCTGCTTGTATACACTTCTTCTCTGTTGTTTTAGCTCGTTGTTTTTGGGCAACGCAGCAATTTAAGGGACAGCGAAGCAAAACATGCAATTGGCATAATTGCACTCGAGATGTATCTTTTGGTGGCTTTTAGCACTGCTGCTGGGTGAGTTTAAATTTAAATTTAAAAGGCCGCTCTTGAGACGGCCGGCGTCGAGGAGGAAAACGCATCTCACAAGCTTCCTGTTAAAATTGAGTGAGAGCGAGTTGAAAGGCCAGCATTAAGGAGTGTCAACGAGTTGCGGTTCTAGATAAATTGATTAAGCGCTGCGAGAAGAGCTGTGCGAAGAACTGCTACTTAAAGTGAATTAGGGAAGTTTCTTTTGTCTTAGACTAAGTAGATGTCTCTTTCGACTTTTGCTGTGATGTTATAACCGACTTTCACTAGATTGTGCAGTTGAATTAACCGGTGGGTATTTTCACGGAGTAAGTGGGTACAAGAGTCCCTTTTGTCGCACAAATAAAAATCCACTTGGATCAATGGGAGCGAGACACATGAGAAACTAAGACCTATTGCGCCACCTACTAGTATTTATTTGTATTTTACATTGACAAGATTTGTCAATTACCCTACCCTACCCTGCCAAACTGCTCAAAAGAGTGCCAAAACCTGTCTTACATACGCCTGTTATAGACTGACTAAGAATTGAAGATCAGCGATTCCTATGAAAGAACTAACTTAACTATTTGTCCACGACTTGAGAAGATTACTCGAGGGCATACTTTTCATTCACGCTTATAGTAACAAATTAAGAAAAAATTAAGTTATCATCAGCGGCACCCATTAGGCTGGGGCATTTTAAATGAGAACCTACTTAAATTGTTTCCCAGCTTGCCTAGGGGTGTAGAAGAATCATTTTTTTCAATAAAGAGAAACTAATATGAGTAATGACCTTAGAGCTTAGAGCTAACATACCAACCGGAAACATTGACCAGAGAGGTCAACTTTTGTTATTAGACTACCAGATGAAGCTAGAAGGGCTGACACGTAAACAAGAAATTGCGCAAAAGATCCTTAAAAGAAACAAGTGCAGGACCTTGGACTTTCATGTGTGACTATGGGTGTGCTTTAAGAAAAGTAGCTGCTTCCACAGTAGAAATACATTTTAACAGATGTTTGTGGTTGCAAAAGCTTTTAGAATGTGGGTTCGAGAATGTACTTAAGAAAGGTGCAGTCGATTTGACATATTTTGCTAGTAGGTATTTATTTTTTTTACAAAAAATCTACTGCAATTGCAGTTAAGTGGCAGACCTGGTTATGAGTTCAGATATTTGTTAGTATTATAAGTTTCACAGTATTCATTCCATTCAAATTTAAAAAGTTGGACAAAATAATTAAAAACAAAAAATATAAGTTAAAGTTTTGTTAAAATAAAAAGGATGTGCTTTTAAGCTTTTATAACAAGTTTAGTGATGTGACAGACATAAATGCCAACCATAGATAGAGATGTAAGACTTATAGCTTGTGGTTATAAAAGAAGTTTTGGCAATCATCAGGGGACAGATTCCGTATGACAATAATCGTCTGGACGATATCGTTTTTGAAACTTTGATGACCGTGAATAAATTTTTTTGTATACCCGAATTTTTTACGCTATCGTCAGCTTTCATTACATTTGTGGAAAGTTAACCCGATTAAGCACTCAAGCTCGTAATTTGTACACTGAGTTGCTAGTTTTGGAGGTCTATCTTTTTGATGATAATCGTCTTAAAAGTTACGGAATGGGTGCCCAGGAATTTCAAGCTGAGTTCGAGTGTGCTCCCAGCGCGGTACAATACAGAAACCCTTTCTTTAGGGACTTCCAAATTATATAGTGGACAGATAATTAGTCTTTACTGACAATGAAGCTTTCAGAGCGATAGGAAGGTTGTCAGCTGGTAAATTGGCAGGTTTGACGTAAAGTCGGTTCGTTTGTATTTGAAATTGAACTCTCATAACTTTAAAATGACTCACTCAATTCTTATTCAATTGCCAAGCATAACATAGGGCTTAACATGGAGTAACATTCGGTTTAAAATGGTGGGAGCAGGCTTAAGCCTTAGAGAAAATGTGGATTTATTTCTTAATTAAAAAAAAAACGATGGACCTACACCACATCTAGGCAGTTAAAGAGGCTACAAAAACAGTCTATTGGTCATTATCTGACATCTTTTCAAATTAAAGACAGTCAACCCTAAGGGTGTACAAAAAATCAATGCAGTGTCCGGGGTTGGCCAACGTGGTGGTAACCAATAACGGCTTTGTCTTCAAGCAGTCGAAGGGTGACCGAAGCAGTCTAACTCCCGCTTATATGCTGTTGTGGTCAAAACGGGCGATTGAGTCAATGAAACCTACTGCTTACACCAAAAACGTGTTGTTGCTCACTGAAGCCATTTAGACTTCGAAATGTATTTGATGATTTAGCTTACAAAATACAGCCGTAACTGGGCCTTGCGCAGAGTGACAAAAGCTGGACAGGTTTACATGTGCCAAAAACGTGAGCTGCAGTTTTCTCTTCCTCCTCTTCTTCTTCTTTAAACCTCCTGCTTAAATCGTTGCAGGGTATTTCCATTCCCCGGGCGTCACAAACTTGTAGCTGTTTTTGGTCCTACTTGTAAAAAAAAGAAGTTAAAAGAAGTCTTTGGGTTCATTCCGCATCTAGTTTCGGTCAAATATGCTTTTAAGAAATATTTATTTAATTTAGCTTTCGATAAAGTTCATAAGTCGCATTGAAAACCAGTCTATGGAAGCAAAATCAGGCGATTCGCATTTCGTTCACCGGCGAACTCATCTAAGAATCCCAGGCGATATATGTTATCGATTTGCCAATAGCCACATGGAAGAATTATATGCGAACGTCTCACAAACTTCATAATGACAAGTAAAAGGAACACGGAAGTAGATTATGCGAACTAGGAGAAGAAGAAGATTTTTAAAAAAAGAGATCTTTGTTTTGTAATAAACTGCAATATTGGATGAAGTTCTTCGTTTCGAATAGATTTTTCTGCAGAAGACCAACCACTATTTCTTGACCGGTGAAATATCACAACACGGTTTGTCACGATAGAGTGAGAGGGCTTATATAATAATCGCTTTTAAAAGTTTGAAAGAAGATTCGGCTGCGATTTGCCAATATCCACGCGGAAGAATGTTCGTTTCTCATTTATCAACAAGAACTCGATTGCTCGGTTATTTTACCAAAGGTTTTAGAAATAAGACCAAAATGTTCCCTGAAATGATTATTTTTGTTTGCAGAACTCACATCTGAAGTGGGATTTTCTATAAAAAAAAAAACTAAAGAAATCTTGCAAAAAGGAAAACTTGCTTCAGATTAC
Organism: Cheilosia impressa; assembly: GCA_948293265.1. Lineage (NCBI taxonomy): Eukaryota > Metazoa > Arthropoda > Insecta > Diptera > Syrphidae > Cheilosia > Cheilosia impressa. The sequence goes on from OX411882.1 coordinate 7,612,961, forward strand.
TCCTTTCGTTTTGTTTTTACTCTTCGGAAACATTGGACATTCAACATTTTAGTGTAAGCGTGTTTAAATTGGACAAGTTGCGATTTTTAGAATTGTATGTACAAAAACTAAAAATAGTACTACATCGATGAAGGTTAGGTGAGCGGTGAGATCGGTACGAAGTTTGATGCAGCAACAAGCTTGCTGAAGTCGCGTGACAGCGTGTTTTTTTTTTTTAATTTACCGAAGGCCTCGGTGAGGTCGTTACCAACTTTGATGCGGCAGCAAGATGTCTCCCTCGTCACCTGTCAAAACTATAAGCATGACTCTGTATAGCTCGTTGCCAAAAGCGACTTTGAATTCAATGATAGGGTCCAATCTGTTTCTTGACAAATGGTTACCGACGTTCACACAGTAGGGCTCAAAAGAATTTCAATTCGACGTTAAGGAGAGTGATGCCTCTTTTTAAAGGGTACAGTTCGGAGGGTCTGTCAGATAATGCTGTAAATTTATCCATCAGGTACCCATACTTTCGCATCAAATCCAATTTCTAAGATGAGCTCGTGTATGCTTTCCTCTCCACCAAATCATCTGACAAAAGTTAATTTTGTTGGAGAGGACAACAACTTGTTTACAAGCCTTGATGGGTCTTGAAGCTACCGCACCACTTATTTCTTTCAACAGTCTAAGATATGTTTTCCTCTTGGATATACCTTTTTTGCTCTTTCTAAAGCTTGAACTTCACATCTCCTTCAACTGACAAAACGCCTCTATAAACCTCATTATAGGGCAAGCTTAGAAATTTGCATGTTGCGACCAATATGGTAAATGTGCAGTGCACCTCTATAAACTTACAAGGATTAGTCAGGACACAAGAAACGATTGTTGAAGAGTCAGGCTTGAAGTAAGCTGGAGATATATTGAAAATAAAAAACATGAATAGTTGTTTGCGGTACACACTTAAGGACCGGCTTTGTCAAAAATAAATTTAAAACGGCGCTCGTCTATTGCAGGCGATCACCGACAGGCGCTGATCCTCACAAAGACGTGAAACTGGTATGTTTTCAGATTTAATACCCATCCCCGCCATGGCTGGTACTTGATATTGCCAATCATAAAAAACAAGAAACCTGACTCATCCCCATTTAGCCACACTGCCAGTCACCCCAACTCAATACCCTTTGTTTCGAAGCAATTCATTTAATCCACGCACCACACAAAACTATAGATCGAACAAAATATCGATTTATGTCAATCAAGATACGCATTTTCTCCCGAATCTCCCCCAATCTCTTTGATGTCCCACAGAAAACAGAATCACAATAAACAATAAAACAAGAACAGAAAAGAATGTTTAACAAAATACCGAAAGAGCACCAAGATCGGATACACGATCGGATCGGATACGATCGGACATGAGAATGGCGGAACTCATAGAAAAAAAGACACGGATACAATTATACAAGAAATTTGATACATGATCGCTGTTCGGCCAGGTATCACGATCATCAACAGTATCGTTTTGTTGTTGGCCGGCCGCTGCGTTGTGTGTTCAATCGGCCGGAAAAATGTTGAAACAAAAATACGACAAACAGAGTAGGTATTCGTGCTCCGAACAGAAGTATCTCTGCTTTCACAGTAAATTGTCCAATTTGAATATAAGAGATCGCAGCTATTCGCTAATTACCTAGACACACAGCGCCGCGAATAAATATCGCTTCCGATTGTCGTGAAATACATCTCACGCATATATTGCATATATTAGGTATTAATGACACCGTCATTATAATCTGGTTAATTTACGATCGGCTTTTATGGCGGTAATTAAATTCTTTACGATTATTAACATGGAAATAAACAAATTTTGAGGTCCCGCTTAGACTGAGAAAGTCTTTGGTGTAAATTTAAATCAGCACATCGGAGGAGGATTAAGATTGAAATTCCTCCGGACCGACATGAGAAATGTCCGATTTAATTCGCTAAGCAACGATAGAGAGGATGCCGCCAGCAGACATTCGCCATTCACCTGATGTGTGAGGACTTGGGGGGAGCCTTAGCTGGCTGCCGACATGGAGGCTTTTAATCAAACCGAAGTGGTCCATGTCAGTGGTTTGTCAAAACTGGATTACCTTTCGTAATTAGTTTTGCATATGTTTCCAGAAGGGAGTACACTTTCAATTAGAAGATGGAGATGCAATTGCGCACACAAACCTGCGGCGGAGAGTGTTGCACGTCAGAAATTGTAAGATATATGTGACAATGACAGGCGATAAATATTTCGAACGGTTCTGCTTTCGAATTTGATTGCTGATTGTACAACTTTTACTTGCGTCAAACTGACACGGAGGTTGTCGTGGCTTGATGGCTGCAAATTAATTTTATTTATCGTTAGAAGCAATCACGTTTGGATTGGTCACACTGCAAAATCGGGGACTGCGACTTTTGTCCATTTCTTAATTGGCTGCGTGCATGCGAGTGCGGGAATAGCATCAGTGGCGTGCAATGGGAGTGTTAAAATTTATTTCTAGCTTTGGTTTAGTAAGGATGGCTTTGGTTTGAGGTGATAAAGTGACATTGACAGACAGTTGTGGCAACCACCTGCAGTGGGAGGAGGTTTTAGTGACTGAAAATTACACGCACCGGCGGCGGTCCTTCTCGTAGTGCCTTTTGGAAAATTTCGACCTGCCCTTGCCTCTTTGAGTATTTAAGTTAAATACGCTCTCAAAGCTATAGCTATTGTTTCTCAGAGTCACAAAATTCAATCATAATCATGGCAAAGCGCGAGGGGATTTAAAAAAAAATACTTTCGTCACAGATTCTCCAGAGGTTAGGTTAGGCTAACGTCAACAAATTTAGGCCGTTGGATCGTATATATTTCTCCTCGTTACAGAAATTAGATTTTCTAATGAAGCGCAATAGCCTTCCAGTGTCGGCTTTTGACAAGATTGTCAGGATCACTTAAGCAGAAAACCCCTAAGTGGTTTAGCGTGGTAGCCCCCTTATGGCAGTACTAACAAGATCGCAGCAGAAAGCCCCTAAGTGGTTCCAATGAAGCGGAATAGTCTCCTAGTGATTGTATTACCCACCTCACTGAAGAAGAAGCCTGCCCTTGTGAAGTTTTTTTTTCTCATAGACCGTATGGCAGGTGGAGAAAAGGTAGCCTCCTTCGCATCATAGTCTCTATAGCTTGCACCAAACCACAAAGCCTTCGGTTGGCTGAATTCCCTTCAGACTCTCTATATTTTTGCTAAGCTCGAACAGGCAAACGAGACTTCGAAGTAAAAAATACGGAAAATCATGGGTACCCAAGGACTTTATGGACAAAAGTCGTTTAGAAAACTTCGAAGAACTTTAGGAAAACCGATACATTACTAAAAACATATGCAATAAGGTAGTTTGGGAATCATCTCTCGTCTGGCGTCTTACGCCATTTTCAAATGTACATCGAAAGGTGCATCTAAAGAAGGTCTTAATTTAACAAGACTAAAACTTAAAGCATATATGACCTCATCTTAGCGACTCAATTGTGCATAGCTATACGCTAAACGACCGAGCATCAAATGGAGTTTAAATGACAAAACATCTTCGGCGTGTGATGTGGGCTGGTTAGAAAATTGTGACACATCCACACATAGGCCGAAAACACGAAAACAATGAAGCCAACGGTTTTTCATATTGACGGACTTGTTTAAAGACAGCTCTAAAGAAAGGGTAAGCTAAGGAGAGAATTGTATAAAAAAAAACACGGGTAACATCAACTCTGTTTATCGACTCATCCTTTGTATGACGAATTGAATAAATTTGTTGCTCGCCTTCATGTCTAAAGTCCAGCTCGTTCAGGGATTATCAACTCCAGACCTCGTATAGTTCAAGAAGTAAAGCTATACAAACTCGTGAGATAAAACAGTTCAGTTGCCATACTCTTCCAAGAACACGAAATATATGTAAAGATATTTTTGACGAATAAATCGGTGGATATGGTCCTTTCGCTATCCTCGAAAATATTGAAGAGAACACTTGACTAAAACCTAATTAACTTTCGTTACATCAACAGCGTCTTTCATCGGGAAAGTTTTGATTACTTCATCATAGTACCTACTGTGCCTACACAGAGTAAGCCTATGATGGTTTGGATTCCATGGCACGTCTTGGAAGCTGCTTTGAGATCAAACACATACGTCATACCACTTCTTTTTTTATTTAAAAATAAATAAAAGGACTACAATCAGAAATAAGACAAGTAAAAGTTTTATCATCGGCCTGGCGAAATTGGTTTTGTATGGGAGGTACCAAAACTTATTACCGGCATAGACCAATTTGATACCGGTTATAAGCTTTGGATTACCTATAATAGGTTCAACGATTACAGGGAGTACCTGCCCGGATTTGCACATGCCAGGGAATAGAATTGCTCATATAAATGTCCTAGCACATCATCAGTCATAACCTACACAGAAAAAAATTATGTTGGCTTAACCGCATTAGATCAACTCTTTTCTATGGATATTATTAGACAAACACCCTAAAAACGAAGCTAAATTATGTACGGAATAGCTGATGAAAAAAAGGCTCAAATGCCCAAGAATAGCTTAACCAAGATGTAACATGTTTTTTAAGCTTCAGACTTAATTCAATTTTGCTTCAAACTTTAGAAACTGGTAACTTTTTCTTAGGTATTATTTAAAATCGTTGTTCTAATGCGAACTTTCGGTCTACTATTCCCCAGGTCTTAAGTAATTTTCTCTCCAAACTTAGTTGATAATCCGTTGATATATTTTAAACATGCTAACTTTGCCCTAGGCCAAAGCCAACTTTGCATAGAATCGGTGGTTATTTTCTATCAAATTGGTTAAAACGGTACTAGGGTTGACGTAGCTTTCCATCCGGCTTAGGTAAATTTTACACATGTTTTTCGTTGAGTGCTGAATTGTACTCTATTCTATAATCTCTAAAACAACTTTAGGCACTATTGCGTGGGTAGGGTCATCTGGCTGGGTTTGTGGTCTCATGGCATTTTTTTGGCACTAATTTGAGAATCTGTTTTGATGTATGCTTAGCTTCAGGGGAATTGACTAATACCTAGATAGATAAATTTACTAAACACGCTTTTCTGCACTTAAATAAATAATAATCCACTGTGGACTTGGACCAGTCTGTTGCTTTTTGACATTAGCGACAGCATGTAGAACTTAGGTCACTGGAGACACTTCTTGAGATGAGGATCTTTAAAAAAATTTCTGAGTTCTCGATATAAACGAGATCCTTATTAAGTAAGAGCTAAGTTGAGTCAAATCAGACCCTGTCCAAACCCAACAATATTAAGATGATGACAAAGTTCCGAAGAATGGCCTGTATCAGCACTACGGCGCTAATGAGTACCAATCCCACAGCGGAGCTTGTGGCTTACAAAATCTTAAACCTCGAGACCTTTTCGTAGAGAAAGCGATTTGGGTTAAGCCAGACTATGAGCTGGAACCACAGCCAGACGATTTCTGCACAGACTACAGAAGTCCCCGCCTAAACTTCAAAACAGCTTGGCCCCATTTTCAGCCTCAAGACTTGTGGCCCTCACTTTTTAAAAAAATTTATCAAAATGCCCCCTTTTCAGTTTAAGTAAGATTTTATTCTTTACTGAACAAAAAACGGTTTTCTTTTGTAATGAAAACATTTTGTTATAAATATTTTTGCGTTTTTTTTTTATTTTTAAGCCTTTTTTGGCTCGGGACTCTTTTTTGCCGTTTTTGCAATTTTTCAACGGCAACGCTGAAATCCTATTTGTAGCTTATTTATGATAAGAACCAGAACTTCGAAGACCACTCTGACAGGTTTATAAAAGACTCGGATACATTTTGAACCGCCTCGGGATGGCTTGACAACCCGTGGGGTTTCATAGGTTGCCATAATGTGAGGGTCAAGGACATGACAATGTATCTACATTGATCTAAGTGTGACGGGAACAGGTTTCTCATGCGTCGCCAACCCCCCTACCTAACCTAAGTTACAAGAAAAGCTCTTAACAGAAACCCTTGCCACGTTTAGCTAACATGACACAAAGCCTTCGATTTTGGTGTAAGTTCAACTTTTCTCATTTGAGACTGATTGACAGACTTTTCGCATTTGCATTCATTATTTCGTATGTCCGACAAGACGTTCTTTCCTAAGAGCTATTGCCAGCCATTTCGCATCCGTCATTGGCGAACTGACCGCACTCCTTGTAGCTGAAACAATCACCGCACTAATTGATGCGAATTGCATAAGTGGACCTCCGAGAGAAACATTCCTCAATTAAAAAGCTATCGTCGGATCACTTAACATACACTCCATCCACAAATGATGTCACGTACACACTGCCTTTGGCGTGAATAACATCACGCGAAATGTCTGCAGATGATTTGGGAAGAAAATTCAAATTAAGTTCGACACATAAAATTACCTGGATTGACATTAAGAACCATTAGAAGAATTCGGCCGCTTGATCAAAAAAAAATCCAACCAAGAAGTTGACAGTGATGAAAAAAAGAAAATTACATTTGACAGAACAGGTTCTGCGAAAAGATGAATTCTTCAGATCTGACAACTGTATAGCACCTGATTTGGCAAAAAACAACCCAACCAAACCACACAATTTGAGGTCCCATAGCAAAACCACAAAGAAAAAAATCAAAATACAAAAAAAAACAGGGAAACAAAATGTTAAACACATCCGAAAACAAATTTCGCGGCTCAAGATTATGAACGTGTTACATTTGGTGATTCAAGTCTTTATCGCGTTTTCTGCGGCCACAAAGTATGAATCAGATCAGCGGCAGCACCGCATTCTCATGCGGTCAAAGATGGCTTAGCTTTTTTACTTCTCCTATTCTTAGGCGGATCCGAGATACACTTTTTTGTTGTGGCTTTTGACAAATGGGTCTTTGCGTGTTGTTTGGTGGTTTTATAATTTCATGGGAAATGGCAAAAAAAAAAAATTAAAACCTAATGCTTCAACTGGGAGAGGAATTTTTTCGGGCGGACTGTTCATCATCCATTCATCAATTAAGGGCCGGAAGCGTGGCGTGTAATTTTCTCTCACTTTCGTGAGGGAATATACGCGTATAGGTACATACTCGGATCTACTGTTAAAATTGTTGTTTCGAGCTTTTTGGCAAATTATAGATAATTTCATAGAAGTGCCAAGATATTTGAGTCCAAGCAATTCATCATCTTTGGATTGCGAGATGAATTAGCTTTGATTGTGGGCCAAAGCCGAAGGCGTGGACTAGACTCAATCCGTTAAGTGGGGCGGTCAAATCGGATGTGGATTGGATTGGATATCCACCTGCTTGGTTACATATTCAGATGGGATTAGGTATATTATGGTGTTCTTAAAAAATGCTAGTCGTACTGAACGCAACGGTTAGATTTGAGTCACGTCTTTCGGCAGTTAGTTAGCACAACAGAAAGTCTGGCAATGGACAGTGAAATGGAAGATAGTTTCATCATAAACAAGTACTCAACCAAATTGACTACCAAATTGAGTCTGAAGTTTGAGTTTGAGCCCTCCATGCCACCAAAACAGGCAAGCACCTCTTACTACTGGTGGTTACAGCCAAAGTGCAAATGGACAACTTTCCGACACATATCCAGCAACGAAATACTAGGAAAAGATATGAATATAAAAAATGTTAGTTTTGACTACAAAACCCCTGGATTGACGAACAAAGTCGATTAGCAAATGAAAAGCCCATAACGCCTGACCGTGAGATAAGACTATAAGCCGTTCGGGAGCTCTACAAGCTAAAGAGTAGCAAAATTATCGGCATAGGGAAAAAGTAAAAGATGCGAGAAGAACGCGATCGAAGACATTGAGAGACTACATAATATATGTCGTATTATACTCGAGGACGAATGTACCCTAGGCAAACCAAGCGATACGCATTTCGTTCGCCTCAAATTCTATCAAGAAAATTTCATTCGCCAGGAAGTTCTTTTAGGAATCCCAGGCGATACAAATTTCCGAGTGAGCTAGGACTATTCATACACCATTCGCAAGCTCTACCCGCAACAACGGCGTAAAGAAGTTTGTGCTTCTCAAAAACAGCAAAAAAGAGCGGGAGAGCAATCTTCATTAAAACGATATCATTCGCCAATGAGTTCATCTGGGAATCGCTGGCGAATGCAACGTATAAAAAGGCAGACTTAGGTATTGGCGGTGCGATTTATTAAAACCCACGCAAAAGAACAAAATGCGAACATTATAAAGAAGATTATGCCAGGTAGGAATCGAAAAAGAGTAATTAAGGAATTGGGAAAATTTTCAACGATTTTTGGGCTTATTTCTGGGCAACGATTTTGGGCAACATTTTTAAAAGGTTTGTGTGCTTTAAGCAAACTAAATTCTGGCAACCCTGAACACGAATAAAATAACCGTTTAATAGCACCATCTCCAATTGCTTAGGTCATCTACAAAACATTTATTTTCAATTTTTCTATTTCCAATCGTCATGCAACCCTTCTGCACAGAATTAAGTGAATTCTTTTGAAGCTTTCACATGTCATCACAACATATAACTCCAATTAAGATTGATACATGCGGCATCCGCATCTTTGCGGTGTCTCGTTTTACTCCTGTCGAAAACTTCAAAAGCGAGACGTTAGGTTGAGAAAATCACAAATGACATTAGGTATGTATCTCTTTCCATTTATAAAGTGTGATGCCGTTCGCTTTACATTTGCTGAGGAGAATGCATTCCTTCAGAGGTTCGCTGCGATAGAATTTACAGAAAGACTGAAAGAGCAAGTCCCGAACAGAAACGTGTGGAGATAACGAAGGAAACTTTTACAATCGGTGCTGAGAATATAGAAAAAAACACTTTCGTGGACTGTAACTGTTTTATATGACAGCGACAAAGACCAACCGATCACACCCCGCTACCATGCAGAATGAGCCATTCTATTTCGACGACCTGTGGCTCAAACAAAAGTGACGGCAGCAATATTAAAGTCAATTGCCCACAATACTGATGGGCCAGCAGAGGGCTTAACAACCCCTTTTTTTTAAAGCAGCTGAAAATTATTTTAAAGATTGGTTTACCAACTTCTGAAAAATCATTTTTTGCAGCATCGGGTACAAGGCCTTATAAATATTGTTCAACCTTTCGCCAGTAACCGAATTTGCACCGATTATTGCAGTTTAAGGATTGAAGCCTGCAACCGAACTAAGTCAGTTTTGAGAAGAAACCCAGAAGTACCTTACTATCGATTTTAAAAACGGCTCTGACAGTAGCTATAGGGACTTGCTGTGCAGAAACACATTTTAAAGGTTAAAACTCTAGTGATGGTATACTCGTATATGCCAATTGATTTGTGAGCCAAAAGTTCACAATAATTTCGGCCATAGGTTCACAATTTTAAAAAATGGAAGTAGGCCATAAGTCCACAATTATCCATATGACTAAAAAAAAAAATTAAAACAACTCGAAAAGTCCATTGTGGACTTTTGGCCTTTGGACTTATGACCCTGCGCCGTTGTAAAGTAGGTACCATCGCAGAAGAGTCTAGATGCATTCCGGCGACAGCACTCTACCAAAAACAATTTTGAGATTTGATTATCATGCTAGAAGTCTTTAAAGATGTATGAGATGCTATCTGGTCTTGGGTTTGGATTGAGGCCAAGTTACAGGTTCCCCACAGAGTTTGTGTCGTCACTTATAGGGATAGTATGACACCTTTTAATGTGCGCTCTCTTGATCTCTAAATTGATTGACAAGCGGCCTTATTAAGGGCTAAACAACAGCACAAGAAGTATAGAGCTTCCAATTCGAACCAAAAGCAAAGATCCTGACTTTCTTTCAAGAACTAGCTCAAAAGCAACTTCAAGCTATATCTCCCTGCAGGTCCTAACGGATAAAACTCGTAACAAGAGTGACGCCATGCAGTTCCCATTTTCTGTAGAAGGTACCTTCTTCTGTTTTACAAAACTTACAAGGATGCACTTCCCATTCAACAACACAAGATTCAGTCATCCACAACCATTTGCCCGGTAAAATTGTTTACCCAAGTACCAGTTCGCCATTCTATATCCACATCCACACTGCAGTCGCAATTGAATTGACCCCAAATAGCAAACACACACAACCACTAACTCAACCACAATTACCAATTTCCAATTCCTTAGCCATCTGCTACTGAATCCTCACCTCGTTCGTGGTCACCATCATCACCATCAACATCCACAGAGCATCACATTATCATCGGTTATTCTTTGGCCAAGAATTTCTCCTCAAAACTGAACCCAATTGCAACTGGATGCTGCTGCATATATATATTTCCGTGCAGATACAACACGAATACAATCAATCTTATGCGCGAATCCACATTCCTAACCGATGCCGTATGCCAATAAATATTTTCGAATTCCGAGAAACGGGTGCGATTTGGTTGGTTCCGAAATAGCACAGGTCTTAGACGACACTCTTGTGGCATATTGCGAACGAAAACTGTCTATAGGTAGCAATACATTTTGTGAACTTGTTTCGGGAGATCTTCTAAGATCACACCTCGTCGAGGGGAGAAGCGAGTTCAATTGATCGACGACGTTGGTTCGAGTTATGCCCTGAGAGGTTTGTGCACTCTTCTCGCATTTTTTCGCATCCTTTTGCAATGCATCAGCATCAGCATCACCGACGGACGAGATAAAGAAACCGGAAAAAATATTACACTATAATTGAAATTCCATAGCTGGAAGAGGTGCGGACCGCTTTTCACTCTGGCGAGGGTCTCTGTGGGCTGTGTATTTTCAAAAGAAGGCGTTCAATGGTTATTATATGTACATCGGCACAGATAGAGAAGGACAGACCAAAGTGAATATTTTTTCCAATTGAGTTCAGTCGACATGAAATTTATTTGCAGGAGGAGAGAACACACAGAACAAGAGGTAATTTACGAAAAAAATGTTGGCTAAAATTGTAAAAATTTGTTCCGCGGCACAATTGATTGGGGCATGGTTGAAATAGATTTCAGTTAAGGTATACGGTACTCACTTTTGTTGGCTGGGTGCTGGGTCTTCTGAGGCTCCTTTGTCTTGGTGTTTGGTTTATACACGTTTATGAGCGAGTTATCAGCATATTTTCTCCTCTATCTGAAAGGAGGAATTGTGAAAATTAATTTTTAACAGTAGATACGAGTATATAAATTGAGAGGTGAAGGGAAGTGGGACCGGTATGTAGATTGCAGGCAGTGATTCTAAAGAATTTTAAGGACCTGCTGAGGAACGGAAAATTTTACGTTAGCATGGGGTATTTACATTTTACATTAGGTGACTTTCGAAACAAATAAACTGAAGGGCGAACCATTGACTCGTATAGGGGACATTTCATTAACGAATATTTTTTCAATGTGATTTTCAAAGCGGCGCTGATGGTAGTTTCTAAAGGCTTATAAGACCTAGCATGGAGCTTAGTACGTCCTTGGACTCTAACATAAAATGATTTTAGATAACCGAAATATTAGTGGATGAGGTGTACATTGAGTTGAATAGTTAGGTTTCAAATGAGCTGTATGAGTTCCAAATATAATGAAATTTAGGCACGCATGGAAGGGACCTACAATTTTATGGTGAGTTCGAACGGCTGCCTTTAAGAAGCTTCCTCAGGAAAGTTATACTCTCGGAATTTTGGTAGACTTTTACGAGAGATGGTGCAGAGGAAACCTATAAAATGTAATTTGTGTTTGTCCAGGAAACGAACCTGCGAGCTCTTGCTCAGTAGCTCAGCACACTAAATGGTTCACTGCCTTTGTCGTCGATTGCGAGGAAGTTATAAATTACCAGGAATTTATAATTCACCTGAATATAAGCTCTACACTAAGTTCTAGGAGAAGCTTAATCGCAGAGTTGACGTTTACAATTCTTCATTCTTAGGGCTAAGAAGGTAAACAGAGCAACAGATTCCTATGTTTTTAAGAAACTAAGAGATCGCTGTTGAAATGATTTGTTATCCCGGTTTAATGTAGTTTTGTATGGACGATCAAAAAGATCTTGATTCACTTGATCAAAAAATTAGCTATATTCATTCAAGTTTGAATGGCAGAGACAATAAAGAACTGCGCCGAAAGTGGTAAGGCTACAATCAAACGGTTCGATGATATACACAAATCTATACCCAAACGTCTGCTCGTATGCACCGATTGCATCAATATTATCAGAAACTCAGTCAAATGGTTCGAAATTATATATAGATGGAATGAACGTCAAGACTACAGCCCACAATATTTTTGTATCGATCCTGGGGATGGCGATGGTGACTAGGCTTTTGTGACGATCTCACAACCCTTTACTTAACGTAGACTAACCTATCCTCGTATCTACTTAGGTGGAACTGAAAGGCAATTTGCTTTAACAAAGGTTGTGCACAATGTGACGGGTCTCCACTCAGAAAGCAGGCTCCGCCATAAATGATTAAGCTGGCTGACCTAACTGAACCTAACCTAAGATATAGCAAAAATTTCTTCCGATCCTGCTGGATACAACTGGTCTGGACATAAAAAGAATTCTCTTAGGAGTTTTAAAAACATGTGAAGTAGTTTAACTTTATTGGGTCGGTTTATAAAAACGGTTACGGAATTGAAAGTACCATGTAGTACCCATAGAAGCTATGTCGAAGTTACAAAGAAGCCATTGAGCAAATTTGGCAAGATTCGGTGTAAAAATTGCCCAAAAGGGGTCACTCTCACTGTGTCTGTTAGTTTGCTTATGACTACTACATAGAGACTTATGCAATTTACATGATTTTTCGTTTTCCATACAGACATACATCCAGTCAGGTTTGTGGGTACTAAACATCGTAAGTCACCTATTTTAATATACCTGCAAGGCTTAGGCTATAGTACACACTAACACCTAGCGGCTGGTATAACTATAGCAATATGGTAAGACGGTCGATGGTCCATTAGTAAGTTATTTATAAGTAAGGTTTGGGTTATCGTTTTGCTGCATACCTCCGGGGGATAGGTTGCGGTTGGAGATATGCGAGGTGCGATGGATTTGCATCAATTAAAGCAATGTGGATGGGATGAGTTTGCTTTGTAAGCAGAAGAGCTATTGTCCGTGATACAGGCAGACCAAAATACATATTATAGAGATCATTTGAGTTCTACGTATGTACTTTTCTAGTAGCTATAACTGCAGTGTCTGTTGAGGAGTCCCCAGATATTAGATCGAGTAAAGTTGTAAGGTCTATCTACCGCTTTCTAAGGCTGAGCGAGCAGATAACACAGATTCTACGAGGAACATGGTAGTTGATCTACTTTTAAGAAATCCTTAATGGTTATGGGAAGTAAAAGACTTGAATATTGAATGCTCAAGTCTTCGACAGAATACTTAAGAGAAGATTATCTACAAGACGTTTGGGTACCTCCCATTTTGTGTTATAAAAGAGGACTTCAATATCTAAGAAAATCGCCTTGAAATGGTGGCTACGGGAAGTAGTTGGAAAACGTTTGAGTAAAACTTTAAAATAAATATTGTATTACATGGTAAAAACTAGAGAGTCCAAATGGAAAGCTTAGTAGGCTTATGTAAAGTCTGAAAAAGATTTCTTAAACAAAAGTGATTAACAAGTTGGCAATATAATTTCATTGGCATCATATCAGCCTAGTCCCGCTTTTAATGTAATACTGACCAGAATCATATAGCAGAAAGGTATAGGAATGGATAACTTCGAATTGTTCAGACTTGTTATCGTTAGAAACGAACAAGAAAACCATATACGACGTCGGCCCTAGCGTTCTATTTTTGGGACGAACGGAAGGAAACCTAAAATGCATTTCTCAAGACAGTTAAACTTTCGGATCAGAAGGAAAAGGTGGCGCAGTGTGTAAAAAAATCGTCTGGGGGTAGAACCGAAAAACCCACACTCGGTAGTCCAGTATGCATTATCAACTTATAAGCTAACTGCTTAGCAAAATCAGTAAATAGCTGACAAGGTGTAGTATAACTAAAATCAATACAGCTCCTAAGATGAAATAGTTTTCCACGATTTGGCGTTTGTTACAAAACCCGCAGCAGTCTTTTTAACCAATGTTTCTCTTACGAAATGTTTGAACTTTGAGCTATACAAAGCCTGATATATTTTTAGCACCAGTAATTTTTATCGCGTGGTAAGATTTTGTCCTAAAGACAAGTCCGGCGATAGCCTAAGTTCTTCCAGTTTCCGGCATGGATATGCTCTGAATGTGAGCAAAATGTCTGAAGCTTTAAAGCGGTCTACCTTAGCATTTGGCACCGTAGGTAGGCTCTAGTAAAATACTAAAACGACAAATATAAGAAACTATTTTTATTTGATTTAAGAGGTTTTTTACATCCATCGTGGATTGATCTGCATTGTATGAGTTTTAGAGTTACATCTGCAAGAGTGGGAGCAGGTGCACCCTGGACTGTAGCACCACCTATGAAAATCCGTCTCAGGCAGTAGGTGCCTTATACGTACATATTTTTAAATTAAAACTTCTTGTGGCCTGTTGGGCAGTAACTTTAAGCCCTAATGAAACGAAAAAGCAACAGGAAAGGTGATGGAGCCTTGCTCGTGGTGAGGACGGAATGAGTCATGTTATGAATTGCGTGCGATCTAGGTTGAGCATCCTCGTTTAAATTATTTATCAAGCTCCATAAAGGTCCACTTCATTCGGCTAGAAATTTAGCTAGGGTTGGGTTGATCGTTTTTGTGTGCAGCCCGATACACTTGGTCCGTTAGTCGATCATTTAAATGAGAGAGAATGTTGGTTGTCCATGCCCTACATCTTGTTAGATACGCTGCAAGTTTAGAAAAGTATGGGAACGTGTTAAAGCTTTGCTGCGGGATTTATATAGATTCCAAGTAAGATAGCCATACAGAATGTCGAAGAGAACACTCATGTTGCAGAGAATTTCTAATATGGAAGAGAAGGACTGTCACAAACTTGGCAATCTAGTATCCCATGGGAAGAGCTCTTATCGACTTATAATAACTACTTAAACTTTCAACACCACTATAGCCTTGCCACTTTCAACTTCCACATCTCTTTTCAAAAAAAAAAAAAAATCCACAGAAACCACCACTTAACTAATTTTAGAATTAAAAACCAATTTGCTTAGATAGCTCCCCACTTCCTATATCCATCTCCTACTGCATCACCCTTAGTCAATTTGACTCCATGCAGTTCTTGATAAATTTCCCATCAACCGATTCCACCCAACTGCTACCGTTGCAAAAAATTTCCACCCACTTCACAGCGCAACAACATATTGTCACGCTACTTAAACCGCAAAGACACAAAACAATATGTACCAGCTAGGCTAGGCGGAGGCACAACAATAACTCTCCCATCAAGACACCCGGCACCCGGGAGTGGAGTACTGCCAAGTTCACATTTCATAACATCATTAAACGGCTGAAAAATGATCCACGCAGTCATCCATCCATCCGAGTGACTCCTCTCGTCCATGCTGCTGCTGCTGTTTCAAGAATTACAATCTGCTGCACATCTTGTTCGTATTGCGCTGACATTTTCTTCATACATTATACGCTGCGCACTCCCTTCTGGAAAGCTTGCTGCACCTTTTAGAACTCGTAGGCAATAACAATGAAATGGCCATTTGACGAGAACACGGTCGGTAATTCAATGCCACAGCAGAAAGACTTATGACGTTAGACTGTGTGCAGTGGCTGCGTTGTTGTAATTCTAAAGGAATTCTTGGTTTTTTGGATTTTTTTTTATAATTGCACAGAAATAGAGATGGGCAAGTTATGCATGAGAACGCGTCATCTAATTCCCCGTGGGACAAAGTAGTGCTTGTATGTGAAGTGGGTTTTTAAAGTTGGGTGGGGAATGGCGAGGCCAGGCGAGAACGATTGGACTTATTTAGGGGTTGGCTACGAAAAGTGACGACGGAAAACTAGATCTTTCTGACATAAATAAGCTTCGTTATGAGCCATACAGCGCTGCACTTTCTGCAATCCTTCATTATGTGAGGGGTTTTGGGAAGTGGAAATTAAAAAAATGCCCTTGCACTCATACAACTTGTTTACTTCTTAAGACCTAGCTAAGGCGAGGATGACATAAAAGTTCATAGCTACGTGTATCTTCGCCTCGTTTCGAGTTTGGTCAGTAGTGTTGGACTTATAGACTTTTCCTTCGATAAGCGGAACCATCGCCAGGATTCAGATTTTTAGCGGTTCCGCTGCGATCTTCTCTAGCTTACGAACTACATGAGTTCGATTTGAATTTGGTCTCTCGACTTTAACAACGTTTTCCAGTTTCACTAAACATAACCTGCAGCACTCCAGGAAGTACATCAGCAGAACAAAAACTTTGCCACATCTGTCTTTCAGAGTAAACTGGTCAGACCTAGAAGGGTAGAAGGTTTCACAGACCTTGTGCGGCCTGAGTTATATCGCTCATTGCGTCATTTAAAGAACTCGTTCAGAAAATACTTTCCTTAAGGAATTTAGAGCTACCTCCTTGAACAAAATTGGTCATATTTATGTTCTTTCAGTCTTTCAGGCGCTGAAGGAGAGGGGCTTTAACGAACTCTGTTAGGATCTGCTTTTGCTAACAGATGGTGCCTTAGGCGTTGAGCCTTGATCTTATAGCCCGAAGGCTGGTATTCCCTTTTTTTGACTCACACTCCACGGAGAAAAAGACACTGCCACCAATAAAAGTTCTTACGAGCTCTAAGTGAAGACTTTTAAGCTTCTGGTTAGACGTTAAGATGGTTGTTTGAGATTTTGGCGTATATTAGGAGATACTCCAAAGTTTCACATTGCAAAAAGCGCAATAATACTAATATTTGCTAATTTAGATATTCACCTTTGACTCCGATTCAATCCACGAAAGATAGTCTCCCAGAGTATCGACAGTTCGAACGTTAGAAGCAAACTTTTTTTGTATCCAACTATGGAACGTCGATTACCCAAATTGTAAAGAGCTTCAGAGTGGAAAGGCCATAGGCACTTGCGATAGCAATAGTCTTATAGACTAAGCTCATGAGCCACAAAAAAACCGCAATCAAATATTTGGCGGTCAATTCTTAAGTTTCAAACTTTACGCCTTCAGCTCGGAACCACTCCACTGGTTTGGTATTGAGTAAGTACTGGCACTATAAAAGTCCGTTACAAGGGTGTCAGCAGTCAGCTATAATGAGAGCCTACAGACTGTTGGATCGAAAAGCATAAAAACGGGACAAAAATAAACACTTTTTACAAAGGAAAGATCATTGACAAAAACTATTTAGATGTACAAAGCCTGCGCCTGAGAAGAGACTCGGAATTTCTACAAAATCGTAAAGTGATCAACTTAAGGTTTGGCTAGCCAAATCAGAGGCACAGTTGGTTCTTAAGGTCTTGAAAAAAATAGGTCTGCAATGTTTTAAACGGAGGAAGGAAAAGCCCAATCTTAACCTGGAGAGTGAGCTATTACTGCAAAAGCCTTTTCGTAATTGAAGAAGCTATACGAAATTAAGTAGTTGTGGTCATATAGAAGACTTGGCTTAGCTTTTGGGAATCATCTGTCTATGTTAGTGTTTTTATTATAAGGACGAATGCAAGAAGCTATAGCACAACTTGGGATAAAACTTGGGATATTGCAAAAAGGGCATCAAACTGTCTTAAAAGCTAAGCTATATCCAAAATGACTGGAGAGAACGTGGTACAGTAAAATCTGTCGATTGGAACCTCTATAGGCACCACGATCAGTACAGTACCATAAAAACAACCAGACTTGGAATGCGAAATATTATACTTCAAGCTTCTCCTAAAAAGGGGAAACAAAAGAGTTGAGTTGATATAGGGAGATGCCACTTGAGAGATGTCATAAAGATAGTTTACAAAACAACGCCTGCAAAGGTGAGCTTTGTAGTAGACTCATGGCCAGTAATCGGGACCACTTCTTCATGCAGTTAAAAACAAGTAACCGGCTCTCAAAGATGGTGCTGGTAGGAAGCTTTCGTTTTCAAAATAAATAAATAGTATGTTGGCAACTGGCCATTAAGGAACTTAAGGTCTAGCTTCTCGCAGCCACTACGGACCTACTGGACCAACGAATTTATGCGGAATCCGAATGGCTGAACTGAGATGCTTTCACTTTTAATCTCAGGTGCTTGCCAGACGTTTGCGAGAGGTACAGCGGTGCATAACGAGATAGTCTGCAATTTGTGTTGTTCCAGGGATCACAGAACATCTACGCCCATCTAAATTTGAAACAGTGACGGCATAGAATAACGGCCCCCTTGGCCCAGAGAAATACATAACGTACTTTAAAGTGTGTGATGTAATAAGTTCCATCAGCAATTTTTTAAAAACAAGGCGCCTTAGTCAGCTTATTGCCTACATCAGATTGGGAGTGAAAATAGACCACCTTAATGAATATACCAACACCCCTTCAAAGTTCTTTGACACCACCAGTTAGGTGCAAAGCAAATTCTGACAAAACCATATACCTACAGTGATATACAACTCTTTTCGAAAAAGCTGTAGAACGAAATGTTCCCTAAACGACTCTTCCATCGAACGTCCTTAACTTTTTAAGTGCCTGGGTGCGGCATCCTCATCTCTGCAAGCAAACGTATAATTGTGCTAATGGCGAATAAAATGTGAGAATTTACAAAAAAAAACCTACGCCTTACCTCTTCAAAACCCTAATTAAAGACTGCGATGTTGGATCTCTGAAATAAAAGTAAATACTTCAATGAAGTGTAATCCCATGGCAAAGAGACGCAGTTCTGACTGTTCGCTGTGCAACCTGTAATTTTGATTCGATTTAATCGCAAACTCTCTGTTTCAGGTGAATGTGAAGGGCAATGGGGAAAGCTTCACGTCATAAAATTCCTTTATTTGATCTTTTTTGTTCCTGCACCGTGCCGCAACACACCAAGCCGTGTGATCCTTGGCTGCATTAAATGCGCACTCGGTTCGTCATCCTCGATTAAATGCCTTGTGTGTAATCCGAGATTCGTACAAACGAAGAATCTGTAGGATGTTGATAATTATGCATTATCGCCAATAATACGGGCCCAAGTGCAGGCAGGGTAAGAGAGATTAATAAAAAGAACTGATGCGCGCAGCTCTTAACAAAGGATCGCTCGCATTTTGATATCGATGATCGATGATGATGACGATGAGGATGACGATCGAGGGGTTGGCCGATGATGTGGGGCAGGCAATGAAATCCGAGTAGAATGCCAGAGTTATTAAAATGCTCTCTCAGCGATTTTCCTTTTAATATCTTCATTGATTTGTAAAATGGAATTTGCGGTTTCAATGAGTGAACCTGGTGTATTGTACTATTCTTGGTAATTGATGTAATTTTCTAAACAGTTTCATGGAACAGAGGAATTCGCTAAACATGAGGTGAATGCCATTTTGAAACGAATTAAAAAATCCTTCTGCACAGCTTGAGCGGTCAAAAACTGGTTAAGTGGTAAAACCCAAAAAAGATACATCCTCTACATATCGGCTTTCATGGGACATAGAACGTCAGCTGACAAAATGCGGACTGCGGCTACGCTAGTCAGGTATAAACGGTGACCTTTTTGTAGCCTCATAGGTATATATCTTCGAACGCCATCTTTGACATCTCTTTGACGTTTACGTTAACTACTGCAAAAAATAAAATTATGGGCACATTAAAAAATCTAGCTATTTTAAGTCGACTAGATTCGTCTAGACTATGTAACCTGAACACTAGATTGGTCGGAAACGTCACTTTTCCTACTTCAAACACATATACGAACTGTCAACTCAGTACTCAGTTCTTGACTAGTTTCGTCGGCTATTCTCCATAAACCCCAATTGGAAAACCTGTACCCGATCTAGGTCAATCAAAACTGAGACAAATCAAGCCAGCCAACCGTCAGCTTACTAAACTAGGTACTTGGACATCCTCTATTGAAAAAATGGTTCAATCCACGATAAAGTTTCCGAATAACTCAAATTCACATAAGAAATCAATCTTTTGTCCAAAAAACGTGTTTAACGAGGCCTGACGTGGCTCATTTGGTTTTGTTAACTGGCCTTGGGAAATTAAATCAATTGTAAAAGTATTAGAGATGAGGCAATTCAGATGTACATTTGTTTTTTTTTAAATTCAAAAACGAAATGTTCCCCCACACCCAACGATATGATTGTGGAAAGAAATATGTACATTAAAGCAAATAAGATCATAGCCACAGCACAGTGCCACTTTCAACCCACGCTAATCGCTGGTTTCTGGTGCCAGTCCATTTTATATCACCTGCAAGTCAAAACAATACACAAACAATATATGCGCCTGTCATTGCAACTCAGCGGTTAATACCATTTTTAGTCGACTTTTTTGACGCAACCTTGGACGCGTTTTTGGAGCGCTTTTGGACGAGTTGTTGTTATACGATGCATTTTAAGAACCGTTTTCTTACACATTTTATCAATTTTTGGTGCGTTCTAAAAACCTTTTTGAATGTGAAACCGACTCGTTTTTTGACCCGTTTTAGAACTCATTTTTCGAAGCCTTTTTGGATGAGTTTTTAATGCAATTTTTTATCATTCTTGAAAGCGTTCTTTGATGCGTCTTTGGACTTGTTCTTGCACGAGTTTTTCATTTGATTTTTGACGTATTCTGGATGCTTGTTTCGACGAGAATTTTTACCTTTTTAAGATGCGTCCTTAAACCTGTTCTTGGAAGAGTTTTTGATAAATTTGGGCTTGTTTTTCGACGATTTTTTAAACTGTTTTAAACACGTTCTTGGGCACGTTTCTGGATGAGTTTCTTTAATCTAGTTCCTAGATGCGTTTTTGGACGCTTTTTTGACGAGATTTTTTTGGTACCAAAAAGAAAATATTTTGGACGTTCTTTCACGTGTTTTCGAAGCTTTTTGTAAAGGCATATGTTGACGCTTTGCCGAACTTTTCATTCCAAATAATAAGAGTATAGGAATTCATAAAGTAGATCAAATTTAAACGAAATAAAACAAGAGCAAAAAGGATTCCCTTTTACCAAAGGTTGCATTTCTTTGAGAGAACCATTATCGGTGAACTTTCTTTAACCCAGCCTAGACAAATAAGGCACTACAAATATCAATATGAATACATTTTTGTTTTGTATTCTATGCTTTTATCAGAGGCAGATGAGTTAACGATTGATTGCTTCATCGATAAAAAAGGAGAATTTTACGGCACAGTATTCTCCCAGATATGCAAAAGTTTTGAAAAATGTGAGTTACTTATACTATAGGCGAATAGATGAAATGCTTGCTAAAATATTAAATAATAGGCAGCAAAAAAAACTCAGGGTGCAAGCTATAAAGGATGCCCACAGAAAAGCGTGTTTTACACCTACGGTCCATTGTATTCAATCTCAAATTAATGATTATCTGAGTAATGATGACTTCCATATCCAGGTTTATCCATATAAGATCGCATCTAGTGACTCAAAACTTCGTTGGTTGATGGTGCACATGAATTGGCCAATAAATGTCAATCCTAGCAAAAGAACAATGTTTGCATTATCTAAGTCTTAGTTTCTAAGAGGACAAATGGAGAAAGGCTTCAAAAAGATATACCTACACTCCTTAGTTCTCAAAGAAAGTTAAATAATTAAATGTCACGCTGGATAAAAAATCTAATTGTAGCCATGACCGCACCATGGACCAGTAAAAGTCAGCATACAATGTTAATTTTGTTAAAAGAAGTTATGGACACTGCATATATTCTCATCACGACTGATGAACCTAAATTCAACTGAGTTATCACTGACATCCCACAAGAATTTAGGGAGAACATACATTTAACAGACAAGAACTCCTAAATTGTGAACAGGAATAACCAAAATTCGACAAAGATTCTCATGCATGGAACATAGCCTAATCCAAAATAATGAATCAGTTCGAGCTGAAGTGTACGGTCCTCGCACTGAAAATCCTTGTACACCAGTGTGGACCTAGGTTAGGTTAGGTTACAACTAACAAGAACATTTATATTTTCTTGCAATAAATGATTTAAACCTCAAAACTAGTCTGAGACTGTCTTCACCTCTGTCCATCACAAACAGAGTCGACTTCATTTGGGAACCAGAACACAGTGGATGAGCAAAAGCAGAAGAATTAGACAAAAATGGACTTGCATTCCTAGTTATCATGACCGATCTGTAAACTGAAACTTGACGAATGAAAAATTGACCTAATTTCTGTGAAAATGCTAAAAGGCTTCATTCTCAGCAGTTCCCACAAAACAAACAAACTCAGGCGATTAAGCACAAGTCACATAAGACTGGCAGCTTACCCAAAGAGTTAACAACGCTTGGAAATACGCCCACTTGTGGCATGATTTGCGAGCCGTTGTACCATCTCCATCTTCATCACAATATTTTATCTAATCTTACAACGACAGAATGAGTCCGTAAAGATGCAGTTTCTGTATTCAATTTCGACGCTTTATAAATTCGACCGCTGTCAGGGTCTCATTGAAAATAAAAAGTTGGTCCGTGAAGGTACACTAGGCCTAGCTTCGATTGTGTAACTTTTTATATATCTGCAACGGAAAGAATGGACATACACCTTTATGTCGAGTCCGAGCAGCTAGACTGAGAAGCTTTTCCAGTTCGCAAGAGTTAGTATGCGCCCATAAGCCCCTGTTAAAAAATCGCTATATGGAAAATTAGGAAATCTTTCTGGCCGCTTAATACCTAAACTTATTGAGACGTAAGTTTTCCCTCAAAACAGCCATCTATCCCATTGAAGTTTGAGCCATTGCTCCGTCCTGTTGCAACCAAATGCCCGGCAAGTGCAGTTCATCAAAGGTAGACGCATGTCTGCGAACAGTATGGCGACGCCGAGGGAATTGCAAGATTTTTACTCTCGCGGGCTTTGGGTTGTCGGGTTATTTGGTAGACCGAGAGTCTCAAACTCAACTCGTACCTACGGTTTATATAACGTCTTTCCAGGAGAGGTCCAAACGGAGCTACTTACGCTGAAGAATCGGAAGGCGGGCTTGATTGCGATCACAGAACATCCGTTCGAAAAGTAGGCCAAGGCACTCTTCTCACTGTTCCAACGCATGAACATGATGGGGACTATCTTCCAGAGAAACTAAATTTTCGAATCATGCCTGTGGAATGAGACCACTACCGCCCCTCCTGAATGCCGCGCATTTCAAAAAGGAAGTTATCCGCACCCTATATAAAAACGGGAGCATACCGGAAGTAACATAATTACTCGACTGTCAATGTCACTGTGACAACTGATACTGCTCGATCATTCCTCAAACGTCCAACCTTTGGATTGACTGAATGCATTCACTTAAACTTTCATTTTCAAAGTTCCATCTTTTCCGTGACACCTTGCATGACTAACTGACGAAAATCAAATGAATGAAGATACAATCTCCCAACGCCTCCACCAATCCATCGGCAAAATCACTTTGTCTCATTTATTTATTCATCATAACGAAACACGTCAAACACCACTATCCGCACTGCAATCATTTGATTATGTTTTTATTTATGACCTTAATTAAGATCTCCTCCAGTGAGTGGATAATTGCACCCCATAAATCCGTCTCTGCATAAAGCGAACTTTTCAAATCAATGGATTTTCCGCGAGAAAATTGCAGATCAAATGCAAGTAGTACTCGTGTATACTGTGCATGTGCAATGGGCACATCAAGAACCATTGATAGCTGCGCATGTGGTGAGTCATGCATCTCGTCATTATACGGCGGATGGTGGTTACGTTTATTTTTATACTTTGCCAATGATAGGCAATGAGTTTTTTTTTACCATATTTAGTCATGTTTGTGGTGTTTGCGAGCGGACAAAGATGAAAAGATACATACAATTTGTACAGACACGAAGTTGAAGTAGATGGGGTCATTTCTTGCAGTTAGATATAGTTGGAGTGCTAAAAATTGTTGCGCTGTCTAAGTTGGCTCATTAACGAAATGTGTTTGTGCGTGGTGCCAGATTAAGATTGGATTAAGTGCAAATTATTGGCCATGCAGTGAGTCGTTAAATTGTTTCGATTATACTCAAATGGGGGTGACTGCATAAGTTGGTGTTGTGGTGGAGCTTGGGTAAGAATATGCGATTTTTATGGGCGCAAGATAAAAAGTTGGCTGCCCAATTATCCGATACGAAAGGATTAGTTTCGAACATTAAAAAAATACAATCGATTGACATAGAAAGACTTTTAAATCAGATGCGGGCACTTTGGTGTAGCTGTGTACATTTTAGCTCTGCCCCACCCTAACTCAGATTTGAGTTAATTTTACACCCGATCATTCACCCGCATTTTTTAAGCCCGACAATTTAAACCTATGTCCATATTGTTCACTGCAAAACATGCTGAACCCGCTAGATTAAAGACGGATTTAAATGCGGATTTAAAACACTTTTTTAATCCCTTTTAAGATAACGACAACATTTTTGTTTGTTGTTTGTCACTTATAATAAAAAAAAAAAAAAAAAACAGTGCACTCCGGGAGTGCCGACAGAAGTGAAAACTTGAACAACTCTACGTGTATTTTTTGAATCGTCAGGCAATATTTTGTTGTGCAGGAAATACTTTTAAATGAAGTGTTTTCTAGTTCATTACTATAAACTACTACTACAAAAACCATAGGTAGGTACTACCTACAATTTTCATTTTCGTTTAATGCGCTATTGTATACCTACATGAAAAATAAAGCATACTAGCTAATACCCGCGACTTTATCTGCGTAGAATTAGTATTTCGAGTAACACATAAAAATATTTATATCAATCAGGTCTAAAATTTTCAATATTAGGACAACTGTCAACAAAACTGTTTTGAAATAACATAACAGCGCTTCTTACTATCCGATTTCCCCACAAAATTTTGAAAATTCCTTCTTAGATTCCTATGACTGTAACTCTCTTCCATAAACTAACTATTAAATTTAAAAGTAATTTTTCGCCAAAAAACAACAAACGAAAACAGACTCAATAATAATTATAGGAACAAAAACATTTTATTTGAGCGAATGAATTTTTTCCTTTATTATTATTTTTATTGATTACATTCGTTATTATGCAATTTGTAGAATATGAACATGTATTCGTTGTGAAATAAAACAACGAATTTAAACTCTCAGAACGCATCCATCAGCAGCCAGAAATCACCAAACACACAAACTATCAGTCAGTGTTCTTAGACGTCTCTCTTTATTTTTCCCACGAAGTGTGTTCATTTTCCTTTTTCACTAAATTTAAATTAAATAAAAGTAAAATTTGTATTGTTCGGACAAAAATCACACTTAATTAATCTTCAGTATAAAAATCGCAGTTTGCTAACACTTTAATGATTATTTTTGGGTACTAGAAATTGTTGCTATAGGCAAATCTTCTTTTTATGTGCATTTAGTGCGTTTATATTCATAGTCAAATGTGGCCCACAATTTTGAGGTTTTTTTTCCTTTTACGCACAACAAGTTTTTCGAAAATATTAAAATCCCTCAAAAAGGTTGAGATACAACGATGTATTAACACTGCTGAATTCACACGTATTCACAGACAGTAAAATTGCGAGCGGGAGGGAGGGGCTTATATTGAAAAAAATTGCGGTGGGAATCGGTGAGACGTAGTAAAGCTGTCAGTCTATTTCATACTTAGTTTATGCTCTCTTCGGCCGTTGACTCTCTTTCGTGGCGGCTTTTGTGCTACGGCTACGGCGCTACGGGCATTATGAATGAAAGATTATTTTTCCCTAAATCATAGTTTGTACACAACTGCGTAGTTGAAATTGTATGTGTAAGATTGGTTGAGTGTGTGAACAGCAAGAGGTAAATATACTACTACAGAAACAGAAATAATAATAGAGTGGATGGATGGATGAATGGACTATTTTAAACACAAAAATTGCAATCTATTGCTTAAAACGTAAACTTACAAAGCATGCAATTAATTGGTATTCTTTAAAATGAATACCAGTGAAACTTATGAAACGCACACCCGATTGCCCCGCAAATTTTAGAAATAAAATTCTGTCTGAAATTACTTCAGCATGGCAAATGCAAACACACTTCCCCACACTAACATACATACTGAGTCGTCAAAAGTGGTTGGCAATTGGCAACGCGAACACTGGTATCACACACACACTTGTAGGTAAATTCTCTTAAGGCGCGTTTTGAAATTGTATATAAACATTAGTTGGCAGCAGTGCTGCCACAAGGGAAAAAATTTGCATAGCAAATTTGCGTAGCAAAACTTAATTTGTGTAGCAAAACTCAAAAGTCCAAAATATAAATTAAAACAATAACAAACTCTGACATCAAGAACATGGACAGAGATGTGCATGCATGTAGATTTGCAACACTCACTAATTTTCCATTACAATTTTGCAATGTAATTCCACACCGATTCCAGATTCCAGTCAAATTCAAACACTAACACATCCAAAGAAATGGGTACTTGTTGGGTATGGTAGAACAAGAATATAAGTTGGTGTGGGGAAGTGAGTAAAGTTTGAGTTATTTTTGTTTGTTTTTTCCAGAAAAATTTCAAGATTTTTGTTCTCATTTCGTGCTTAAAAAAAAAGTAGCAAAATAGGCGTTTTTAGGGAGAGTGCGTAGCAGCGTAGCAAACGGGCAATTGCGTAGCAGTTTTGCTACGATCGTAGCAAAGTGGCAGCGCTGGTTGGCAGTTGGGCAAAACAAATCTCTTAAGTTGTCTGAGATGGCGTCATCGTTGCCAACTTGAAAAAAAGATGCCTTTTTCAAAAGGAATTCCTAAATTTCTTTTTTTTTTTTTAAAGTGGAACAGTAAATCAAAAATTAAACAAAAATATAGAAAAAAATAAACAAAAACAATTTTTTTTTTATGCAACAAACAGCTTTCAAATTTGTTTCCAATTTCATTCAACTTACTTGAAGTGGAAGCTGGATTGATGAATGAAATTGGAAACAAATTTTAAAACTGTTTGTTGTTTAATAGGCCTATTATCGTTAGCGAGTCGAATTATTCGCGTAAATCGAGTCAGTTTATTCACCTAGAAATCAAAGGCTACCTATATAATAAAAACGAAAATGACAGCACCAAAACAACAATTCGAACATTTATGTCAACAAAAGAGGAATTCAAAATGAAAAATTTGTGTGCCTTAAATATAAAATATTCTTTATTGGATTTTTTTGAAGCTCCAAATTGTACCAACCCTTTGGCTATAGCTGGTTTTTGTTTCATATGTATGTAGAAATATGAATTGAATGGGTTTTATACGTTTTTCTTGAATTTTCATTCATAAGTTACATTCGCCTCAGGTTTCACCCAATAGTTTTGTTCGCCAAAATTTGAAGTTTTAGGCGAATGATATTTCATAAATTCGCAAACCGCAATAAGGCGACTTTAAATTCGCCAGCGGTTTGACAGTTCAGGCGAACGAATTTTGTTCAATTCGCTAACCATAATACAAATAAGTCACATTCGCTTTTTTTTTTGTTCGACTCGCTAACGATAATAGGGGCATAAATAAAATTAGTTTTTGTTTATTTTTTCTATGAGTGTGTTTAAATTTTTGATTTAGGTTCTATTTCACTTTACAGAAAAAAAAAAGATATTTTAGGCATTCTTTTATTGAAAAAGGCATCTTTTTCAAGTTTAGCAGTTTTTCGTTAAAAAAGGCTGGCAACGATGCCGCTGATCTGACAACTTAAGAGGATTGTTTTTCCCAACAAATGTTTATATACATTGGCCCAACGCGCCTCAAGAGTCTTCACGAACACTGGTGTCGGCAACATTGGTTACACAACATTGGTGTCGCGAGTTCAATGGTTTTATCCCATATCAAAAGTGCCCCAACGCGCCTAAAGAAGTTATCACTTCAAAAAATAATTGGCGCGACAGGTCCGTAGGCACATTCGTTTTGTGCGAGTTTTTAATTTTTGGGACCAATATGGAAGGGATCTACAATATTAATCCGAGTCCAAACGACCAATTGAGAAGCTTTTCATGACAGTTATACCTCGGATGGTTTTTAAGACGTTCGTCAGAGGTGAAGCAGTGGAAAAATAACCTTAAGTTGAAATTTTGGGTATTTTTTGGGGTTTCCAACCTGGGACCCCTCGTTTATACCTCCATTACACATTTTCGTGGCCCTGTATTCTTTTTGTTCCCTCTTTTCGAAGTCCCGCTCACGCTTTCCAATAAAGCTAAACATGGAAACCACGCTTTATCCTAGGGTTTCATCGGAACCACGTTCGTCATTCAGCCGGTTTCTTTCAGTCTTTCCAAAGAACCATATTTTGTCATTGAAAGGTCGTTATTCGTTGATCCGGGAAATGGTATCCTTCCTTAAAAGCCACGATTTATCGTTGGGCCATCTCGTAACAACGATGACTCTACAGTCCGGACGGATCGGAGTCTCAACATAAAGGGTGGGCCATCTAGTGGTTTCTTTTTAAATCATAGGTTATTTTGACACTGACAGCCGTTTCCCGCTCGAAATATTGACAGAAAGTCAGTACCATACCTCCGCGCAACGAAAACGGTTTCTTTACGCTTGGAAAACGTTGGGAAATATTGAAATTTGAAACCTTATTTTCAAGCTGAGAGATGTGTAGCCCAAACAGAACGTTTTTTAAAAAAGAAAGAGCACCCACCCAGTAGGCGCTGTACGCAAGCTTGTGAAAAAAGTTCGTGAGACTGGTATGCTAGAGGACAACACTCATGATCCCCCATCGTCGTACGGTGCGCACAGACGAGACTCAATTCACGATCATCAACTCGCCATCGATCTCAACAGCTCAACATTTCACAACAACCTTTCGGTCAACAGTGGACCTTACAGAGCCATGTTAACCGGCTTTTTTTTTACTGAAATTCAAGATATGGATTTTATAACTTCCATAGTTATAAATAAGCGATTCAATAGAGGCTCTTAGCCCAAGAAGTATAAAGAGCAAGTCTACCAAGAAATACACGACCTAGGGTAGTTAAAAAAGAGTCACGGGAATTGGACAAGAGTTGGGACAAGCACTTTAGACATGTAGAACGTAGAAGTGTCGCTATTATTCACTAGGAAGGACAAGACGTAACTAACTTTCCGAAAGCATTTACAGACACGACGAAAAATGGTCATGTTTGACTCGCGTATGTTTGCCAAGCTTGTTATAGGTGGTGGACATTGAGGTTGGGGAAAAATTGCCCCTTGACCTTTGATTTCAAAAAAGACATGTAGACAAGTCGACACTCTGTCACTAGACTTCTTTCACATAGATAAGACGATACACGTTTCTATGTGGTACTACGTTTCCAAAGCCTGGTTCAATTATTTACTGATAATATTGACATCTTTGGTAGAACTCGGCGATTTGTCAGTATCTCCTTTGGACATACTTGGACAGAAGCGCAAAGATGAGTTTTTTTCTCAAGACAAACAATATAGGCTAATGGCAGAGAACGTCACAATAGAGAGCTATAACTTTGATGTAGGCGCTTTCGTCAACACCGACTCTGATTTGAGATTTAATCAATCGAATAGGAAATCTTTCATTGGCCAAAAAAGGCAATGGGGTAGATAGGGCTTTTCAGAAAGACATCACAAAGAAGACTCCTAACATCCCAGTCCTGTTCTATATCAAAGAAGCTTGAATGGGGAGGAAGACGATAAACTTGGTCGTCGTGAACGCTCAATTCTTTGACTGATTTTCGTAAATTTTTTCGTTAATTTTTATCAAGGTTACTTAAGACTTGAAGGCTTGACGAACTAGATTCTTAATAGTACAGATCATATAGAACGAGTTGGTACTTATGCTCGGGCCAAAAGAGTCTTCGACTAGAATTCAGAGAAGCAACGCAGTAAAGAAGTCGTGGGCCTAGTCGACGCGCATAAGTCGATTGTAACCTCAACCAACTTGGTGCACTGGTCAGATAAAGCCAGGCTTAGAGCAGCGAATTGGTTGATCACCTCAAAATTGGGCCGCATTATAGTAATCAATCCAACTATTGGCTAAACTTGACAGAAATGTACATATGACAGCTCCAACTGGCTCTATAAAATGTAAATTGGCCATTAATCTTCAGCCAGGCATACACCATTGCGTCTCGGTTCTCCGTGGGAGCTAATTCCAAACAAATTAATTTCACAGCTCTAGTAGTTCAATGACCAACGGCTAAAGCCCCCCGCCACTGTTCGTGGTCGCACCATTAATCTCCTGCCAATATCCAAGTAGGATGGGCCTATGAATCGCTCACAAAGTGATGGCCAACTTTGACATTGAATTGTTTTCCGGTCTCCAGCCTCTGAATCTTTTGAATAATCTAAACGTGCCAACATTAGCGCTTACTGTTTTCGCTACCAAAAACGCATTAATCAACAGGCTTATTTCCAGTCGCTGCTGCTTTTATGCTAATATCCCCACTCAATCCTATCCGCAATCAATCAGTATTGCCAACTCTGTCTTTCTGTCTTTATGAGGTATGAAACCCTATTGACCTGTTCGATTTGTCATCCAACCCACCGCGCCATTCAAACAATCAGAACGCAACAGATCACCGCTTGGAATTCATTGATTGATTTGACTAATAGAATTAAACGTTCCGTTTAAATGAATTCACAGGCAGACAACCGCCGGCAATGATGATCTTTTTTTTGGTTGTGGAAATCTCCATAAATTCATATTCAGTTTGGCCTTTTGTTATTCATTTGTTTATAAGCGAGTGATTAAAAATATTTTAGCATTTTTTAAGGAATTTATTTAACTTATTATTTTAGTATGTATATCGAGTCGCTAGAGGTGCCGTAATGTCAAAGTCGGCCGTTATTGATGTGAAATATTATTCGACAGTTCTATTTAAAGAGACGGGCACAAAGGCATCAGCAGAGCTTATATTTAAATTTAAGCCGGTTTTCTTAAACATTTATTTATTTTCATTTAATGTTTCTATTTTATTGCGATTTTAGTGTCTGACCTTTTGAATAAGAGAAATATATTCCACACGGTGACTAAGACTTGATAAAAATTTGCCAAATTGGCCAGACAATAGCCATAATGGCTTTCTGGGGTAAAGGCGTTTTATTTGACTGCTGGGGATATTGGATCTGCTTCAATTAAATCGACTCCTGGTGAATTTTAACAAGGCAGTGATGTCATTGCGTGACTCAGTATTTGCAGACCCTTGGTACTATTGTAGGGCAGCTAGTTCTGTACCAGACAGACTTGATTGTATAAAGGTGACTAAAGAAGAATTAAAATGTAGAGTGGGTTTAAAGGGTTTAAGACCCCCAAAAACTATAGAAGGTAGCTTCAGAAGTCTTTTTGGAACGCTGTTGAAGCGTTAAAGGTTCACCTGTACCAAGAGAATGTTTGTTCAATCCGAAAAAGAGAGACAGAGTTGAAATACTTGATCAGGCAATTTTTGGGGGGAAACCTTGGAAGCTTTTCTGCGAAGAAATACCAGTGAATCTGCGTGTTGACCAAAGAAGCGGCAGCCCACGTTGCATTAAAACGGATCGTGGGCAGAATGCCCATTTTTAAGCAAGTAGCTCATGAATGGTCTCGATACCAAGTGGGTAGGTAAGGTTTGACTACCTCATCACACGGAAGAAACTGCAAAATTTCTTTTCTTAGTTTAAAGAGCCTAGGTCCTCATGGAATTTGGCCGGCTTTGCTTCAGAAGACTCCAGTTACGGCTGCAAATAAGATCAGGTCAGCATTCCGTTAGGCGCAATGTTCAAACGTTTTCTTCAAAATTAGAGAAAGTCAATCGTACGCATGAAAAGACGTCTTTGCCTTACAAAATCTGGTCCCAGGATAATGTTTGTACCTTTCCTAGGGTTTAGGTATATATATAATATACCATGGCATGGAGCGAAATGCGGGTGGTATTTACACCTACTTCAGCAAAAGACGCCATTCGTCTTTAGCACACTTGAAAGGCTTATTGATATTTATATAAAAACAAACTATTGCTACGGAACTTTATGCGAGGCTCAGCCCGCAATTCGTTGAACACGGCTCAATATGAAATAAAAGGTGTCCCGTAATTTAGGCAAAATTTTAATTTTGCGGCATTTAATAGTTCGGTGGTGCCAACGGAAAAAAAGATAACAATGTGACAGCTGACAGTTCGGGGTTAGTAAAAATTTAGCGCTATAGGAAAGAACAACGCATTTTCATTGTTGAGCAATATTTTAAAAATATGAAGGTTTGTCCGCAATTTTCGTACAAAATATGTCCGTCAAAGTGATTTAAAACCAGCAACTGTGAAGAGAATTATTGAAAAATTCAGGGAAACTGGATCAATTAGTGATCTTAAACACTCTGGGTGTCCTCTCACAGTTCGTTCAACAGCAAACATCGAAGCAGTTCGCGAGAGTATTGCTGACAGTCCAGGAACATCAATTCGGCACCGTAGTCAAAAATTGGGCATTTCGAGAAGTTCTCTACAGCGAATTCGAATTCTGTATGATAACCCAGTTTTAAGTGAATAAATTACAAGATATGGATGTGACCAACATCTAGCGCCACATGCCATACAGCCAAAAAAACAATTCAATTACTGCATGAGTCATTTCCTAATTGCGATCAGAATTGGCCATCCAGATCTTGCGATTTTACTCCATTGGACTTTCTTTTTTTGGGTTTTTTTTTAAGGCAAAGGTCTATGCAAACAAGCCCATGACCACCAACGACTTGTAAGATTAAATTGGAAAGTTTATTGATGAAATTCAGCAACATTTATGCGAAATGCTCATAGAAAATTTCAATAAAAGAGTACGTACTTGCCAGCAAAGCTGTGACGGTCATTTATCCGATGATCCACATCTTTATACTCTATGAATCAATAAAAAAATTTAAGCTTTCTAATTAAAAATTCGTATGTTTTGTCAAAATTACATTTTGCGTGAATTATGGGACACCCTTTACATAGTCGAACCTGTCTAATTGGGACCTGGTTAAGTGGAATACTCTATTTAGTTGGCCTAATTCTGACGCTCATTTATTTTTTTTAAACTATTAGTCCCTTCCAATTTTAGGCTTTTTTCTTCTGCGCCACCCCTCGCAAGCGTCTGACAACATCCGAGAGTAAAACTGTCATTAAAGAGCATAAACTAACTATTAAATAGACTGACAGCTTCAGCCAAAAAAGAGAAATTGCCTACAAGCTGAATTTGACCTTGATGTAGCCCAGTTTGAATTCATGTATTAGTGCCAATGTTAATCAAAGGGACTCACTCATACTTGAAAAAAAACAGCCTACACTCTTCCGGTTTAGACCGGATGTCGATAACCTGAGGTGGGTTGTCATTTCAATATCGTGTGTTGCGGCTGTGTTGGGCAAATTCAAGTTGATCTTAGTTCCTGTTCGAAATCGTTAGTTATATTTTGAACGTCATTAAAGCAAAATTATATAAAAATATTCGACTTGCTTATTTGTTCGTTGGTATCAAGTTATTATATTTTTTAGAACACCATGATATAAGCAATTGTTGTAAACAACGAAACTATATTAGTCAAAAGATAAAATTTCAATTCAATGCCAATTTTTGTTTGTTCTTGAGACCTTTTCCGGCGTACATAATAACAAAATACTTATTGCAATTAATTTATCACCGTCCGATTTCTTTTTAATGTTCTCATTATTGATATTTGAATTTCGCCATCACTTTTTCTATTAATTTTTCCCTCACATTTTTTCTTGAATATTCGCTAGTGATTCCTCTGCCTATTTAAATGTTTTGAAAAGTCAGCGCTGTGTAAAAGAGACTAAAGGTGTATTAAGAAAGCCGCAAATTTTCAAACCTTTATTTTCATATACTCTTGAAATGTCAAAAATAAGCTGCCAGCAGCTGGAAAATATAATTTGAATGCATTTTTTGATGTGTCTACATTAATAAAATTGGTGTGTACGCACTCACTCCCATTGGGAATTTTAGTTTTAATTTTTCGTACTGCTCTAGTTTCATTTTAAAAGCAGAAAAAATGAAAAAAAAAAAAATTGTGTCATACGGGCTTTATTAATAATAAAACATCTAGTAATCAGACATTTTGAATGTGATGTAGGTAATTCGTATGATTTTTTTTGTTTTCCGCAATTAAACGGAATTTTTACGAAAAGATCATTACTAAAAAATATTTCAAATCTTAATATTCGTAATCAATTCTTCTTTTTAAATTCTTCGGACATTACTGCGGAGTAATTTTTCGCCAAAAACAACAAACGAAAACAGACTCAATTATAATTATAGGAACAAAAATATTTTATTTGAGCGAATGAATTTTTTCCTTTATTATTTATATTGATTACATTCGTTATTATACAATTTGTAGAATATTAGCGTGTATTCGTTGTGAAATAAAACAACGAATTTGAACTCTCAGAACGCATCCATCAGCAGCCAGAAATCACCAAACACACAAACTATCAGTCAGTGTTCTTAGACGTCTCTCTTTATTTTTCCCACGAAGTGTGTTCATTTTCCTTTTTCACTAAACTTATACATATTAAATAAAAGTAAAATTTGTATTGTTCGGACAAAAATCACACTTAATTTATCTTCAGTATAAAAATCAGAATTTGCTAACATTTTAATGATTATTTTTTGGTACTAGAAATTGTTGCTATAGGCAAATCTTCTTTTTATGTGCATTTAGTGCGTTTATATTCATAGTCAAATGTGGCCCACAATTTTGAGGTTTTTTTTCCTTTTACGCACAACAAGTTTTTCGAAAATATTAAAATCCCTCAAAAAGGTTGAGATACAACGATGTATTAACACTGCTGAATTCACACGTATTCACAGACAGTAAAATTGCGAGCGGGAGGGAGGAGCTTATATTGAATAAATTTGCGGGGGGAATCGGTGAGACGTAGTAAAGCTGTCAGTCTATTTCATACTTAGTTTATGTTAAAGAGCTTCTAAAGTAGCAGTTTAAACTAGGCATACCCTTTAAATTTTTTATTTTTTTTTTAATTCCAGTAGGGTCTATTGGACTTGTAGCTTGTAGGTTGTAGGTACTTTTCACAAAAATTTCGAGGGAAACTCCACCAAATTCAGCACTGCAAAGGAAAATTTTTAAAACGTAGTTCTTGCGATTTCAATCCCACTTGTGGTCTCCCCTCCGTCTGCTCTCAACCAACTCCACCCGACCCTGATGAGGCTAAACAATTCGTTTCAATTCAAACGTCCATTCAGTCGTTTTGATTTGAATGCGTTGATAAAATTCAATTGACAAACTGAACCCTCGTCATCGCCCGCATTAGATAGATCTCCGTTTTTGGCACACAGCTCAGCAACCTCTTCGTCTCATGCTCAGTCACTGTCTCAACTCTCAGCCTCGTGTGTGGTCCTCCACTTGGATTTTTTTAAGAGCAATTTAACTGCAAGACACTTTCTCAAGCGAAGCGCGCTCGTGTTTCTGTCTATTCTATTGAGCCCTATTCAAACCGTGTCGACTCATATTCAAATGAATGCAAATAAGCAAAGTACGCTTCGGCGCACCGACCACGTCACGGCGAACATGATGCAGATGATGATGGTTTGATGGCGCTGGTGCTGTTCGTCACAACTCATCAAAATTGAAATTCATTCCAACACGTTCTGTGCGTTCTCTTGTATGAACAAGAGGTATCCGATAAACGCTTATGCCAAACGATCAATGTTTCTCGAATTTGTGCACATCAGATACTCATTTTGTGTGTTTATGTTGACATTTCACTCGACGCTACTTATGAAATCACACATCGACGGATATTGCAAAATAAATATTTTTGCATCCAGCAGATACATATAAAAAAAAAACTGCGAGAAGTTCTGGCTTCTGGCACAAGTACACTTTGTTTTTAGGTTGAAATTGATATTTCCACATCGGCTGATGCAAAATTGGAAGCACGTGCCTCTGGATCTGAGTGTACTTTTGTGGGTCTTCAGTGGTTGACCATAGGTCTGCATGCTCTGCCGTCGCGCATGCCGAAAACCACACGGATCAACGCAGGGGTTACCATTTGAATGTACAAAAAACGCACACACGTTAATTAAGCGTAATTTGTGTGTTTATTTGGCGTCAAAAAGGCGTGTTGTGTTTTTTTTTATTGGACTGTTGGTCAGATATTGATTTTTATGTATCGCTGGCGACTTTATGGGGCTTCACTAAATTAATTGATGGATCGGCGGTGGTTTGTTTATTTAAAGAGACGATTTTTTTCACTCGGCTGGGATTTAGAAAAAAATAAATTTAATTTTGTGTGGTTTTACGGAGACCGTAGGGCGATAAGAAGAGGGAAAGTAAATAGAAGAAAAATGACTTGAAACATTGTTGACGGTGGTCAGCAAATATGGAGATAGTCGCCCTAAAATGTAGCAGCCATCTGTCGGGTCATGGGTGTTCAAGGCCAGAGTGGCTTTTTCGTGATGAGAAATTAGTAGTTTGGAATGTGCGTTGTAGCAATTGGGGTTGTTGTTCTTTGGGCAGAAGGGGTTTGTGCATTTCACAAAATTTGGTGAACAAATTAGATTTCCCTGAAAATTTATAGGACTTTATTATGGGTGTTTGTTGTACAGTAGTTTTTATTTAAAACAAAATAATGGATTGAACAAATAACAGCAAAAGGCACAGCAAACATTTGGTCCTTCGAGCCGGATAATAAAACCGAAACAACAGGTAAAAATTTTATCTCAGTGCACGATCGAAAGAAGAAAATTGTGTGACAAGCATCTTCAATTGGAATTCTAGGAGGTAGACAGCCGATGAGCCTTTAAACAATCTACTATAAGTACCTATAGCTTCTTATAAGGAAAAGCGAGCGTTTGATTGTTTTTTGTTCTTCAATAGCAACTTTATGAATGGGAACAAGTAGCAAAAATGAAAGTATCGACTGCATCTTTAATTGCATGTAGCATCTTTCCCGAATCTAGTAAAATAAAGGTATTTTTAATGAAGGCGCTACAGTCCGGAAGAGCTTTGTCCCACCGAATATGCCTCTCTATTCAACTTGAACCTCGAACCAGCGCTAACTGACTCCAGTTGCGCACGCTATGTTGGTTGAGGACCCCTTCCAACTGGGCTCTTTGCCTAAGGTGCGGAAGCGGTTATCGTCTAACTGGTTGTTTCTCTGGATCTATAGTAGAGTTGAAAATGCCCTGCACCGAAGCACTGATTTCCAGGCTCTATATGTCCCAGCCATCTTAGCCGATTAACTCGAAACTTCTTGACTAAGTCTGTGTCATCATACATTGTAGGTACCTTATAATT
This sequence comes from Cheilosia impressa, assembly GCA_948293265.1. Classification (NCBI taxonomy): domain Eukaryota; kingdom Metazoa; phylum Arthropoda; class Insecta; order Diptera; family Syrphidae; genus Cheilosia; species Cheilosia impressa. Next base: position 7,650,136 of record OX411882.1, read on the forward strand.
CCAGACTCCTGCAATACAAACTGGGCCAAAGATCGAACGGAAAACGAATTATTAACTCGAAGCAACTGAGTGCGCGATACCAATAACAAATTTTAGTCTTGACTTTAAATTTACGGCAGCTCACAATTGCGAAATTTGCACGAAAAATATAGCCACTGTGAACTACCACAGTTTATAGTCGAATAAAAATAAAAATGTTTATGGGTAAGGCCCAGTGTCTTTTCATCCGCAACTTGCATTGTCCATGCACGGGGATGGCAAAAGTCTTATAAACAGTCCATTGGGATGGGTTTTCCCAGAGTTGCGAAATTGGGTTGCATTGTCGTATAATAAAAAATTCTTCCATGAGCGGCCAACACAATTTTGAGCTATATATCGTTTTACAAATGTTGTGCAAATTTTGTCTGTTTAATTCCTTGACAAAACAACAAAAAAGGAATATTTTCGAACAAACCCGCACTTTTAAAACTTGGCACCACTCTTGCAGTCAAGTGACATCGAACAGTCCTTCAACTTGCAGACACACGAATTTATTTTTGAGGCCTTGACACAGCCACAAAAGTCAATTGCAGATGATAGAAGTCAAATAAAATTCGTTGTGCGCATAAGTGAGATGGGTAAAAATGGAAAAAATACAAAAAAAAAGGACTTGAGGAATTGGGAACATTTTCAATGATTTTTGGACTTCTTTGGGCTACGTTTTTTTTAAACAAAATAAATTCTGGCAACCCTTGTCCATATTACTATTTTTGATCAGAAAACATGTTTTTTAATAGCTGTTAGTCGTGCTAGCCATGTTTCAAATCCACAGTTTACAAATAGAGATTTTGAAGCATTTTCTGCTTCGTTGGTCGTCAATTTTTTTATGATTTGTTTTAGTTATCTGAGCGATTAACTAAATTTTTCCCAGCGAGCCACTTTGGAAAAAATATATGAAAGAGACAAATCTTTCTAGAAACATCTTCTCTCTTGAATTGTCATGCTTATAATAAAACATGGCTATACCCATTAAGACAGTTTTCGCTTTACCCAAAAACATGACTGTTTGCCACGCCTTATACCGCCCCATTATTCAGATAGTCACACAAACATTCTCGCATAATAAAAGCTTGCAATCAGTTGTATTAGCCTCACTAAAGCCTACACAAAAAATAAGTTTTTACATTCTTTTAGAAAACCATTAATCATATCTTCTAAAACTTTTTAAGTATGCTGGATGTTGGTATTGGACAAAATAAACAATAATTAGGCTGCAGGCTATTTGCCAGACAATTATAGTAATAACCAGTTTGTCCTCTGTAAGCAATCCTCTGAAAGAACTTGCAGACCGTTAATTAGCCCAGGAAGCTGACATTTGAAATGTAGGTAGATCTCACAGAAAAGAGGTGCAGAAATATATATTAGCTCTTTACTTAATTGCCAAGTGTACCTTTCGAAGGCTTTCAATTTTGAACCCACAATTACTACTACTACCTACTACGCGGGTAATTTTCAATCAACTTAGTAGACTAGTTGACCCGGCGAACTTCGCACCGCCTGAAATTGATTAAATTACATATTAACATCCCTTTTGAAGGTTGAACCACTATTGAACAAATGAAACTTGTTAGAATTTAATTGAGTTCAATCCATAGTTACGGACTTCTTAGATTTCCGGGTCGGGTTCTTGATAGTTTTTTCCGCGCTTGTCCAAAAACACTGTGCTAAACGATGAAGCCCAAGATTGTTTGAAAAATCGTGCGGTGATGTCATGGCATTCGCTCGAAGTTTGCCAGGGAAGTAAGAACCACAGTTCGGATAGTTTTGCTCACATCACTCCCGAAATAGTTGCTATGGAACATTAATTGGTTCCGAAGGTCGACAACAGCGCCACCTATCGGGTCCAAAACTATGCTATCTTCCCAGTTGGAACCCAAAATACCTATCTACAAAATTTCATCGGTTGAGGGGTTTCGGAGGTCGACAACACTATATACCCCATGTACGCACAATGTTCACTAAAATACCCATTACTCATGAACCAATACACATACAAGGACCGTATATAAAAACGTTGGTAATGACGTTACCTTTCACCTGAAAAAAAAACGCATTTTTATATATATAGAAGATAGATAGATGAAATTTGCGTACAGCGCCACCTGTTGAGAATTTTCAATTTTCCTAAAATATCCCTGATTCAGCTGCACTCTTTTACAGTATCTGCGGATATAAATGTACAGCGAATGCATTCTGCCGGATCATGGAAGATGTTTTATTTTTGACGTTTTATATTGGTAAAAGAAGAAGGAAAAAGCCGGCAAACATTTGTGTCGCGTCAATATTATTAGATACTTCTGTACTTGCGTCTAAAACTTAATTTAATTCTATCTAACCTACGTATTCATACGAGTACCTTTTGACAGAAAAAAATCGTAGAAGTCACTTTTTTTTTTCTCTGATCATTTCCCCGTTCCCAGAACCCAATAAAGAAAAGGATTCCATCTATCGTATTTCACTGCGCATCAGTGAATAAGATTGATAGCACTATAACACATTTTTACCTCTGCTCTCAGTATCGGTTGCATTGTCATTCGAAGCAAGGATTTATACATAGATCCCGACCTGCACCTCACACGGAAGGTAATAAAACAAAGACGCAGTTAAGGTTCACCGTTAAAGTGAACCCTCTTAAAGAAAACGCATCGTAAAAATGTTATTACTCCGCGTAGGCATGCAACCTTAACTGATATAAAATGTAAAGTTCAGATCCGCTTTCTATGATAAAAACTATTCCCAGTCAATCTCACTTCAGCTAAAAAGCGTCCATTAAAATAGCGCTCACATTTTGTAAACAGCCGGATGGATTTTATTTTGGCAGCGGCGGCATTTTATTTATTTATTTATTTTTCTTGGCTCTTAAGGACTCGAATCGTTGAGTAGTACTTTGTGTATTTGGTAATTACCATGGCAATTTTGCTGGCGACACCACACAAACACACACTGATTTCTGCCTCTTTTGTTGTTATTTTATGATTTAAAATTTGCGTATTTTTAGTTTCAGTCGTAAGTGGTTGTTCGTGTACAAATAATTTTATAAGTGCTTGAAGAAATATTCTTGGGAAATAGTAGAATACCTGATTTTTGTTTGCTCTACAGATTGAAGCCGATCTCCTTTAAATAGAAGCACATTACCACCGTACTGTCAGATACCCTGAATTATAGTCGTTACTTCGTAGATGGCCACCCTGATCATGTTTCAACCCTAATTAGCACCAGATACAAATACTTCGTTCGATTTTACGAAACCTATTCTCGTTCTCATTAGCCGTCAACACAGAGTCTATAAATCGACAGTCGACAATCGACAATCGACAGCCAGCACATGGTTGCCACCCACACTTGCCACTCTTCTAAATTATAAAAAACAATCAACAACTGTCATTCAGTTAAAATGCCCATTAGAGTTTGTTATCTTATCTTGTAATCTTAACAAGATGGACCCCAAGATCGCCTACGTACTTGACGGATCATCCATAAAAACATCATCTCATCTACAGAAGTTACCCTACCGCCTCTATGCCCACACTCACTTACTATAGTTCCGTTGGATGGAATTTCATCAAATTTCGTGTGTGGGATATATTGTTTTCCCCAAAAAATTCAAATTTTCACTTAACATCAACGGCTTTCAGCGAGCGTTATAAATGCATTTGGAAAAAAAAACTTGTAAATCATAATCGAAATGCTAATTGTGTCAGATGCACAGACACGACAGAGAACAACACCCACCCACCCAACCAACAGTCAAGTCAGTGACTCTTGAGGGAAAGCTTGTGTTTATTTTTAAAGGGAAATATTTATATTAGTGGGCACAAGTGTTGAAGTGGATTTTCGACAAAATATAGTACAGAGTGCTGTAGTGGAGTATGCCAGCCGAAGTCAGTGGGCAGATTGATGTAGCACATAATTGGAACAAACTGCGAAGGTGGGAGGTGCTTGTTTTATATTTTTGAATAGATTTGTCTGAGAAGTTGACGACGGTGGTGTTTTTTATTCATTGTTTTTTTAGACATTTATGAGAAATGGAACAGTACCAGTCTGAGTCGAAAGAGGCACTTCATGATTTGCACGATTTTGTCTAAAGAAAACCACTTTCAATGTAAGTATAGGGTGTCCCATAATTCACGCAAAATGTAATTTTGACAAAAAATTCAGATTTTTAATTGGAAAGTTTACATTTTTTATTGATTCATAGAGTATAAAGATGTGGGTTATGTATGGAATAGCACATCGGATAAATGACCGCCACGGTTTTGCTGGCAAGTACGTACTCCTTTATTGAAGTTTCCTATGACCGTTTCGCATATATGTGGCTGAATTTCATTAATACACCTCCCAATTTGCTCTGTCAAGGCGTTGGTGGTGGTGGGCTTGTTTGCATAGACCTTTGACTTCAAAAAAACCGCCAAAGACAAAAGTCCAATGGCGGTTAATCGCAAGTTCTGAATGGCCAATTGTGATCGCAAAAACGGCCGATTATACGATTAGGACATGCTCGTACTCTAGCTGTATGGCATGGGGCGCCACATGTTGGTCACATCCATATCTTGTAATTTATTCACTTCAAAACTGGGTCATCATACAGAATTCGAATTCGCTGTAGAGAACTACTCGAAATGCCCAATTCTTGACTACGGTGCCGAATTGATGTTCATGGACTGTCAGCAATACTCTCGCGAACTACTTCGATGTTTGCTGTTGAACGAACTGTGAGAGGACACCCAGAGTGTTTAAGATCACTAATTGATCCAGTCTCCCTGAATTTTTCAATAATTCTCTTCACAGTTGCTGGTTTTAAATCACTTTGACGGACATATTTTGTACGAAAATTGCGGACAAACCTTCATTATTTTTTAAAAATATAGCTCAACAATGAAAATGCGTTGTTCTTTCGTATAGCGCTTAGTTTTTACTAACCCCGAACTGTCAGCTGTCACATTGTTATCTTTTTTTTTGCGTCGGCATCACTGCACTATAAAATCGCACAAAATTCAAAATTTTGCGTGAATTGTGGGACAACCTTTATAAATTTAAAAATGCAGTGCGGATATCTTAAAAAAAGGCTTTACTTCTCACGTTCTGGTAGCAGACAAGGCGACTCCAACCCCATTTTTGAAAAAGGCCTGAATGATGAATAACTTTTGTAGGTGCAATTAATTGTTTTGGCAAGTTGCCTTACTCTATGAATGATAAATTTGCTTTTTGGGAAATTCATTGAGCCAAGCAAGACACATCACTATCGATTTTGGAAATAAATCTGGATGATTGGGATGCGTTCTTCTGGTGGGTTATAAGCTTACAATTGATTTGTAGACTTATAAGCCATTTAAGTCTTGTGAACTTATGACCCTGCACCGTGTAAACCTGTTCATAAATATGTCTAAACAAAGTACCCTAGCTGCTTTTAAAGTGAATTCAAATCAAAATATTAATGGATCCACAGAGGCACCTTCTTATTTATAAAAGGGAACAGTCAGTGCAATGCATATGGCAAAACAACATAAGCCTTGTGAACTGTTCAATAAGAAAGGAATTATAGGTTAAGTTATGGTGGCGCTTAAAAAATTTAGACCGAATTTTATCGGCTGGTGTATAGGGCTAAAAAAAGGGTTTGGCATTTTGAAAGCAATCGTGACTGACAAATGGGTATAAAATTATTTCGAAGTGACCTCCGTGGTCAAATATTGATGGCAGAAATAAGTTTTTAAGCCACATTTGAAAACAACACCCCTTGCGAAAGTGTAGCATTAGCGACACATTACCCAAACATGTCTCCTCACAGGTGTGTCAGTTCTAGTGACTCCGACCTAAACAAACAACGACCAATTTGAAACAACAGCCTTCACTGGCCTCATTTCACAGAACTCATATCTGCCCTTCCTACTCAGCTTTTAAAACGATTTCCGATGTCGCAATGGAAATTCCCCTTCTCATGCGAGAACTTCTCATATAGCTCATCTAGAGGACCATTTTCCTGTCAATAACTCAGATGTCACATGAAGACACCGCTCACCTACATTTCAAAACACAACAGGGAAGACGTCGGAAGACCATTCAGTGTTTTACAAGGTTCCCTTTGATTTGGGACCGATTTAAATAAACAAGATCCGCCGCTTTGTAGGTAAATCTAAAAATACGCCGTCCCAAAAACTACAAAGACGAAATTAATTTCTTAATTTTCCCCATGGGGGACATTGATGATTTTCTAATTTTCTTCAAAAAAAAAAAAAAGGAACGCATGTGTATTTGTGAAGATCCGTCATTCATCGGCACTGTGGCAGAGCAAACTGCACGCAAAATAAATAATAATTGACGAAAACGGAAAACGCATCTCGAAAGATCTATTTTCGAGCAGGGAATGGGATGCGAGCTCTGTCTTGACATGTGGCCAAGTCGAACACAGTTTTCGGGTGGTTACACTTAGCCAATTTTACTGCTGGCGGTCGAGTTTTTGTGTCATTCAGCGACGCGCCGTCGTCAAATCGAGTCTCATTCACAATGTGCGAAGTGCGAGTTTATTGACACCTTCATTGAGTGAATATTTTTCGAGAGCGCAGTGGATTTGTTGATGTGCTGTTGCAAATGGGCCAATAAATTGATAGCCACCTACCAAGTGAATGAAGTGGAAAGTGACAAATTTCGCTTGGTGGGAGGTGGTGCGGCATTGCAGGCGATCAGGGATCATGTGATTCATGGGCATTCACGAGGTAAATTGTCGAATGAATCACTCGACGGAATTAGACAGAAATACGATTCGGTTAATGGGGATTTATGATGAGTATTTGTTCTTTTATTTTCATCACATTAGAATGCCAACAAACACAGTTAAACCGATCACGAAAAAAATATAGATCAACGTACTCAGCTACAAATTTCGTCAAATGGAACAATAGCTCTGGACATAGGCTTGCAATGAACATAGCTAGTTCCGAAAGGGTCGAAGGAGAAGGTTTAATTGCCTTAAAGGTCTAGCCGAGGCTTGGACTAAAGGAAGTGGGCATTTAGAGTGAGAAACAACCCATCCATCCATCTAAAGAGGTTATAACTACTCTTCCTTATAATGTATTGTAAAATGCACAGCGCGGGCATTAGGGAAATGGGGACGGAATGCAAGGTGATTAGGAATATTTTTAAAAAAATAGTCGTGGGGATACCCGGAGAAAAAAGCTAAAAACAAATTCGAATTCAACTATGGCTTTCCCAATTTTGAATTATAGCAAAAACGTTCTACATTTTTAAAAAAAGAGTTCAAATTCACTGATTTTCAAAATGATGACTCCGGAGTCCATCATGAACAGCTGATAGATGGAGTCGAAATTACTCTAAAGTGTTCCAAAGGTAACGCTGGTCAAGGCTTGAATTGGGCTTAAGGTGACTTAAGGTAATCAAAAGCTAAGGTTATATCGTGAACTCTTTGTGGTAAGAGGCCGATATTTTGCATTCTGTAGCTGGTAGAAAACAAGTTGAAGTGGGCTCTCAAAACTCTGGTCCTGTATTTACATCTTCAATTCAATATTTTTTAAAGAGACATTTAAACAGTCAGCTTTTTATTTTATTTTTTGTTAATTTAAATGATTAATTTAATTTTTTATTTTTAATTTTAAATACGAAGTCTATAGAAATTTACGCAAAAAAGTCTGTAGGCAGCTTTCCAAAATGTTCATATTGCCCAGGACGGTGGAAAAAATTTTGAAATTTTTGCGTGCCCACTTTTAGAGTTCTTAAGACGAGAGAGACTTCCTTTAAACAAAAAGACTTGAAAGAATTTTATACCTCCTAAAGGGACAAGGTTTTTCAGATTAGTATTCAAATCAATTTCGTGAAAATCATTTAAATCATTAATATCAGTTTTAGAAAAATTAAACGATTAAGTCAGAAGACCATCAGCTTTAAAAAAAAATCGTAGTGAGGATACAGTGGTAAATGAAAATATTTAAAAGAGACTATAAATATCGAAAAGGAGTTGCCTTGATCTCATTAGAACAGATAAGAACTCCAGATCTAGAACATACTTTATTTTGTCAATTTACAATTGAGGACCTAACTATTAAAATAAATAAAACCACAGACGACAAATCTGTAAAGTCCACTTAAAAAACCAAAGATTCTAGTGCACAGGTTCTGCTTAGACTGTGGTTTTTCATTTAGAGGTTTGGAGCTTGAGTTAGCACAGTGACTGTTGCGCTAGACTTCTTGATAGGGTCTCAGTTAACCAAAGCTAAAGCTCATTGGAAATGTTTTGTTTAGGTCCAGCTAGTCTTCGGACTGTACCGCTTCCTATGTAAGCAAGTAAGGTTAGATACATAAAATATGTGGTTTTCAAAATGTGTTGATTTTCTTGACGCACAGATGGTGCTGTGGTCAGATTGAGCACTAGAAAAACACAAATTAAACTTCAAAGTTTTTTTTATTCTACTGCGCTAGTGCATTGAAAAACCTTTTTGAACTAGCCTGTTAGACTTGACATAAAATTGAAGGTGCCTGCTAAAAGTTAGACAGCAAAAAACGTACGATGATTCCCAAAATTTGTAGAACAATTTAAAAAGATCAATAAAAGCTTAGAGTAAGTGTGTTGGACTACTGAGCAAGAAGTCTCAGGTTCGATCCGAAATGAGACACAAGTAACATTTTAAAGGTTTTGTAAGCAAGTTTAAAAAACGACATATCAACCGAAACTATCAATAAAGTCGTAGTCGTATTAGCTGCTAAGCTTATAAACGCGACGATAAGAGGTGCTGACTAGGATATCGCCAAGGATAATATCCGCAGCCATTCAACGGCGTCTTTCTGTCATCAACAGCAACTGATCGATGCGATCGCCGAACCGTAAAGTGTTCGCTTTTCGACTTATAGATTCTGAATAACCCCGATTAGCGACTTGATAGCAGATCAGAGCATCAATGGAACCCAGCGATGATGGAGAAATATTAAAAAATAGACTCCACGGAGACATTAAAATTGCAAACGATGGCGAAAATGTGAACACTTTCTCAACTTTCCACAAGCTCTGCCACTTCCCCATGCCATGTGCAAGCACAACTCATGAGAAATGGAATTCGATCCATGTAATTGGCATATAGATCATCGTCAGCATCCCACCTTCATCCGCTGAAAGAACGATCGCCGGCGCATATAGAAAGCCGATACCACCTTCAGGCGGCAGTGTGTTCCTCTATTCAACTGTATTGCACAACGCTCAGTGGGCCCTCTAAAAATGGCAACAAACGACAAAAATATCAATTAAATAACTTTGCACAGAAATAATGTGCGCACCGGCGATGCCCACTCTCTGCGCGCTGGCTGTTTAAAACGCCCGCACCGTCGTCAAATCGTTGTTCTTTCAGCACGTTCAACATGCATGCAGCATTCAGCCTGTGTATACCAGCGCCGATCTTGAAGTATCTAAAAGTGTTTGCTGTGCTCTATTTTAGCCCGCAAGAGCGACCAATCGAGCTGTGTGTGTGGTGACGATTTGGCACGAATATGTTTTAGATATACAATTTTATGCTGCGCCTCTGCAGTATCTCGCTGAAGTAGGCCACATCTGTTCAACTGGAAAATATGTGCATTCGTGTTGACGATGTTGTCGTCTTCTTGGTGGTGGTGGTGGTGTGTTGGAAATTTGCATCCGGGAAGATAGCGCGCAGAAATTGAGATGTTTCCACTCGCTTGGCGCATGCAAGAGATCTGCTCGAGATTGAGAGAGTGTGGCATGATTCATGCACGCCAGGCGGAGGACTGCTTGACAAGTCACTAATGTAGGTGAGTTGTTCGCCGAAGAATGTGCGCCGGCTAGCCTCGGTTGGCTAAAGTGCATTGCACTTGAGCATGCATATGTGTATCAGGCGGGGATCGCATTAATTAAAATACGAATTAAACACGTACTTTGGCGGATTTGTTGTTACAATTGGAGGAGAACCACAGACGGGAAGTTGGCATGATGCACTTGTTGATGGAGCGTAATATGGACGGATGAATCAACATAATCGTCACGTTTCGGACGAAATGCTTGATCGCAGGAATGTGCGGGGAGGAGCGGTGCCCAATCATGCAAAAGGAGGCAACTTCTCGACTGTAATTTGAGACGATAGGACTAAGAAAGATTGGGCAAATGTGGAAAACAACATATCTACCATGAAAACTGAATGCTAGGACTAAGCAACATTGGGCAGTATATGGAGAACTGAATGCCTTGAGCAAAAAGTGGAAATTTGTCAGAGGAAGAAAACATTCTTGGGATGTCCATTTCGACAGATGTATTCATCGACACTTAAAGATGAAGTGATAAAGGTAACCCTGGTCTGAAAACAACATTTCCGAGCGTAAGAGGAGGATCTGCTATACAGCGCGCAGAAGCACAAAACCCTTCCTGAATTATGATAATCGATTATGGCAAGTAAGTGGAGAGCAAAGCTTCAGGCCGAAAAGATAATTCGGTCATATGTGGGGCTTTCTAGTGAAAGTCGACAACTATAGAAATGGCAACAATGACAAAGCTTACTGGAGATGGGAAGACTCCCTATTTGAGGCCTAAGTTTACTTCAGACTTTACCACCACCTAAGTAAGTATGTTAGGTTAAAAAAAATATGCTTCAAACTAGGTGCGCTCATTTTTTTCACGCACAGATGGCGCTGTTGTTGAGAGGTAAAGAGCCTTTTCCCATTGGGACTAACAATGACTGCAGACGCAGAGTGAAGTAGAAAAGAATGTGAGGTCCGGTCAGTTAAACAGAGGAGGCCATACCCTCATACTCGTTGTTGATTGTTCAAGGGTCTACACTTTTTCAGATCCAGCTGATCTTTTAGTGTTCATTACAATAAATTGGACCATCGTTAGGGTAGTTTTCATAGAAAAGGTCTTTAAAGTTCCATTCTTTTCAAAAACTATTTAAAAAGTCGTAGAAGTAACATCAATCTGTGTACAGTTTGTGATAGGGTAGATTTTTTTCAAGGATTCACTTTCAGTAAGGTATTGAGCTTTATGGCAATTCGCATACCAATCTAGGAAGTCTTATAAGACTGCCACTTACAGCCTCACCGTGAGGACAGCAAAACAAACGACCCTCTTTGCTTCAAAAGATTTTCAAAAAGCTTTTGAAACGATCCACTTTGATGACATAAAAAGATCTCTGCTTAGAAAATGAATCGCCCCATTGATCATTGATCACTAAATGGGTCCCAAAAACGTGAAAAAGCGAAAGTCCGGTTTACGTAGGCTCACAAAATACAGTTAAAGTCACTGAGAGTTGTCCTAATGGAGGACTACACTTTCGTTCTTGGACAATATCAATCGTAGATGGACTTCTAACGAGCTTTCTCAATCATTGTATCAAATGCAAAGGTACGCAGAAGGGGGTAAGCATGACTGCATTACATCGGAAGCTATGCAAACGGTTTCTAATTACGGCTTTCTAATTAGGAGACTAACCTTAAATATTAATATCTAATAAACTTTTATATAATCATTTTCGAGAAGCAGGATACGAGGATTAAAACTGATCTAGCAGTCATCCATTGAGCACATTAAGTCGAATACCCATAAGGTTAGGTACAATCTTAGGTAGAACCCTCATATGGAATTCCCGAATTGATTGACTTAAAAAACGACAAGGGTAATGCATATACAAGGTGGGCCAAAAGAAGTCATCCGATGTTGTTTGGCCCTCATTTTTTTCTGAATGAAAAACTTCGATTCTGTTTTTTGATTATGTTTATTTGAACCTTTAGAATTTTACTGGTCAAGTAGATTTCGGCCAAATGGGCGCCGTCACAACGGGCTCGTTTTAGCAATGAGATGTATAACAGCAGTGGACGGTGCGCGCTATAGGGCCATGTTAACCGAGTTTTTTTCTGCCGCAATTGGACAAATTAGGACTGGAGGACATGTGGTTCCAACAGGACGGAGCTACGGCACACACTGCGCGAGCCACAAACGATATTCTGAAGCGGCGCCTCATCTTTCGTTTTGGCGATTTGCACTGGCCCCGCAAGATCGCCCGATTTAACCGTCCCAAACTTTTTTTTTGTGTGGTTTTTTTAAGTCCCGTGTTTACGTGAACAAGCTAACTGAATCGCTATACACTTTCAAAATGTTGCAAGCTTCTTTCCCAAATCTGTGGTTGCCAAAATCGTTCGTATTCCGAAAGAAAATCAATTTCTGTCGCACCTTGAAACAAATTTGGCCTCCTGTACGCAGGTTTTGTAAGGAAAGTTCGTGAGAAATTTCGCCCATGATCTTCGTGTTCTCGAAAAATCTGTCCTCTGCGATGTGGTGTGGTTTTCAAAGCGACGGCTTCTTTGAAAAATGACAACCACCGACCGACGGTCACAAAAATAGGTAATTTAGCTTTTTCCATGTTAAGAAATTCTAATTGGACGACCTTTGGTTTCAGCAAGATGGCGCTACAAGTCACTTATGTGACTGTTTTTGAAGACACCTCAATAAAAGTATAATCAAACATTTTGATGAAGTCGCTTGACATATAAAAAAATACAGCACTTGCGATTTGACACTCTTGAACTCTTGTCGTTGGCCACCGATAAATGTCGATATTATGCCGACAAGTCATTCTTGCAGATAGTCGGGAAATATCGCAAACGAATTGAAAAATTTGTTTGGCAGGTTGTCCTGCTGTAAAACCAGTCCCAGTTATACTCCCCATCTAGTGGGAAGGCTCATTCTGATACTCACACATCACTGGATACCACAGTGGAACTTTTGCTGTCAAAAAAGTCTATTAGGTTATTCTTTATTAAATTAAATCTTGAAAAATATTCTCAAATCAGAAGCCAAAATTCAGCCTTTAAAAATAACGTACAAAATAACCAGAGCTCTTCATAATCTGGTACTTTTTGGCCAATCCTCACAATATTGACAATCCAGCACGACACACTGTGGCTATTTAATAAAAAAATAAAAAAAGTCTTGCATTTTATGATACTCTCACAAAAAACCATTTTAGTCCCACTCGCTGTCCCATTCACCAAAATAATGACCACCACCATCAACAACATGCCTCACCGGAAACACGCCTCCATGCCAAAGCTCACTGCATCATAAACCATTTCCTCGTGTAAGACATCATGTTCGCGCGAACACACACACGATCCGAATGTCGTTTATAAATTCCACGAATACCGCATATTACACAATAAACGTCCACCTCCTTAGGAATGCGAAAGCCGACAAGCCCCGTAGTGTAAATAATGACAGACTGGCCCATAACTCCAATGGCCGCTTAAAATGCCCCAAAACAAAACTATTAACGTGCAAAAAAAAATACAATAAAAAATTTAATTTAATGAGGATTTTCTCGCGCCAAACGCCCACGCCACGCACTTGTTCTGCTCAGACACAACGACAGCACTGAACCCCGAGAGTTTGTTAACAAAAATCAGTCCAACAGATGTCAGCTCTCAGCTCATTGTGATTTTATTTACTTAATCGCAGTTAATTGCAACTAACTGGGGTCTATGGGTGGACTCGTGGAACAGCGCTGCCAACAAGAACCAATTTCATAGACAGACCGCACCGCATCGGAAGTGGCAACATAATCGGGGAAAGGTTATAAAAAGGCTAGTTAATTTTTATGACATAATCTTGTCGCCGAAGCGACTGTAAAGAACCGAACCGAATCAAGTTGTTCCCGTCTAGTGCCAGTTCATGCCACGAACAGTGATTGACAGATTAGAGGACGACGAGTCAAGAGTGCGAGCTCTATCGTCGCTGGTGCCGCATGAAAGGAGGTTAAGATTGAGACTCTTGTTAGTCCATTCTAAGAGCAACAACCGAATTAGAGGTGGAAACAAACTTAATACAGACATTTCGAGGCGTAGAAAATGCAAATTGAGTGTAGATATGTGTGATGGAAGCAGCATTTATCAGATTGGTGTACATTAAGATTCGGTCTGTCGAATAAGGCGAACATCAGGAACTCATCTCTGGCCGTTCTATATGCAAATCAACACGTGCCTGTTGTGGAGTTTGGTCGGTAGTTTAGATTGAAGATCTTCTTTTTGGGACATCAAACATGCCGACATGGTTAGGTAGACGCATCTGAATACAGAATTTGTGAAAAGATCGGCCATTTCTGTCGCACGAATGTCAACAAGTATCCCGGCGATTTTTGTGATGATTTTTTGAAAAACACCAGTCGGAATGGACTTGTGGACAGTGTCTATTGTAAAATAGATCACAGGTACTGATGGTGAATTTCAATACAATTTTAAAATATTTTTGTAACACCGAGTGAAAAGCCCGACGCTGATCGTATCGCACTTGTTGAAACTTCCAACACACGCTTGCAAGGACGTAGACTTGAATTTTTGACCCAAATGTCTTGATTTTCTGTAAAGGACTAGCTAGGGAGCTGTTTTCATTTGCAAGATCGGACAACTAAAAGCTGCTTGTGGTTACAATTAAATTTCGTTACAAAGCCGTTGAAAGAAATTAATATCTTAAAGCTTCAACAGCCAAAGGCGCGTTAGAAGGTTACTTATAATAAACTTGTGTGTTTATCTGCCGAGTTAAAAAAAACAGTTTTTGAAGAACAATGTTTACTGTCCGCTTGTCAAAAAATCTACAGCTATATCTATCAAAAAAGCTAGTAGAGATCTGCATGGGAATACGATAGTAGATTCACAGCCGGTGCTAAAGGTTTTTATAAGAAATACGTTGGCAGAGTGTTAAATGACGCAGACAGCTAAGCAACGATCCGCTGTGAGCGTTAATCCGTTCGAACAACCTCCCGTCACGTAGTTTTCGGGAGAATGGCAATAAAGCAACTTATATCCAACATTCCACTCGATCAACATGCCATATCGTTCCACTTGACGTGACGGGTGGTTGAGCTTCTAAAACCAAGGGGGATGCGACTTAATAAGGAGTATGAATAAATTCATATTTTAAGAAAAAATAGTTTTAGACAGACAACTAAGCACCTAAAACCACATCAGAGGGTTCTTCCCGTCTTGAACAAAGGTAACATTTAGCTCTTGACCTTAACTACAACCCAACTACAGCGGAATAAGTCTTCTGAATGAGCTTATCGGCAATGCTCTGTGAATGACTAGGTAAGTCAGTTAGGGAGGCTGGGGAAACCTGTACCCGCCACTCTTGGGCCGATATAAGTCTATTGTGATGCCCTCGGAGTTCATGACCCTCGACTCAATTGGAAATCTACTGCAAATGCCTAAGCACCATTGGGCAATAACAGTGCCTTAAAGCAAAGTTAACCAACGACAAAAAGTTTACTATAACACACCGGAAAGTCTAAGAAACACCCTCAGGTACACACCTCAGGTACTTTATCAACTTTAGGACCGCCTATAATAGGTTATGTAGGCACGTATTATACTAAGCTATATAGTGTTTCGGCATCTCCGTCAAAATCTTTTGTATATATACAGGATGACAGTTAAATAAGCGCGTTGATCCGTTAAAGTCAGCAGTCCTCAGACATTTTAGACAAAGTGACGCTCTATCCCGTAACTTCTTTGCTGTCTTTCTTGAAGCAATTTTACAAAGCTGTCAAGCTTATATCGGAAGTTTTTTCAAAGGTCCTTTCGAACTTGCATGTAAATGACGATGATATCGACATTATCGGAAGAACGCGGTCGGCTGTCAGTGGTAACGAGGAGAAAACGAACGACTCGGTCAAGCGCATATGACTTTAAAATGGGTTACGAAAGTACCTACCACGGCTTCACTAACATGTCACAAAATGACTTTAGCTGCCAGAGATCACTTAAAGAATTACTATTGTATTTTATTTTTGGGACAGAAAGGCATATAAAAGAAGTGAAGTCCTATCTCAGAAGATCAACAAGACAGTGTCCAAGACCCTAAATATACCGGTTCCGCTGCATGTTGGACCCTTGAAAAGCTATTGGGACATTTAAAAAAAAAGACGGGATTCCACTGTCCAATGGCAAATGGTTTAAGATAAAGCCGGGAAAATAGCCAAAAGGTAGCTGTAAGATACTTTGAGTCCAACACCGAAGGATAACACAGTAAAGGGTCCTTAAGTGGGGCACACATTTAGAGATCTATATCAACATTCTTTGTAAAGGCTTCACAACTTATAAGATGTAATCTTATACTGTGAAACCATTCTTTGTAATAAACAAATAAAAAATATAAAACAGTCAGCGATTGTATATCAACAAACTTAGTGGGCCTAAGTGGAGGCACCTATATAAAATTAAAGCTAGAGACCGCACTGACTAGAAAAACCTAGTTATTTGGAACTGTCTTTGATCTCTTTTTGTAAACGCTTTCCAAGGTAAAATTAGTCCAAGAGTCTGATTGTTTGAACAGAAAGACCTAAAACCTGATGAATTGGTGGCGGTGAAGTTTACTAGAATAATCTGGCATCTACTTTATAACGTCGGTTCTGCGATTAAAGGTATAGCTCCCATGTAGAAACGTTTTGCGGATTTAATCTTGAGCACAGAAAGTGCGCGGGTTAGAATGACTTAGCTAGGCAGGTCTGCAAATTATTATTTTATGAACTTGGCATTGCTTCGTTTCAAGGCGAGTTTAAAAAATGTCTTAGGCGAGGGAATTTATAATATGCACTACCGGCAAAGAGGGTATAGTGTTCTCCGACCTCTCGGTTAAGTGAGAATGATATTGCCAGCAGAATCGACAAAGCTAAGCGTGCTTTGGGAATGTTAGCCAAAGTATGGAGAAGCAATTAAGCAAGATTACAAATCAAGCATTGAAATAAATATGGAGGCAGTTGCTTCTTTGAACAAGGGGTTTCAAGGTTAAATTGTAGAAAAACTCAAAACTGTAAAAGGTGTTTTCGAAAGCGTCACCTATCGCGAAAGTCTGACAATTATCGAAGGATTAAAATATTCTGGGAAAGCTTCTTAATTCTGCTGTTCGGCTGAAGCAACCAAAGTATCTTGAGAAGCAAGGCCTTGCATCAGCTATGAGATTGGTGCAGACCTTTCAGTCCAGTGGAACAATACTTCATCACTCTCCAACTTTGTCGAAAGGGAATTTTTCGATTGGCCTACAAAGCGCAAATAGGAAGACTAGTATATAGTTTGGTTTGAAGAAGTTTTCAACAGTTTACGGCTATGATTTCATATGAAGAAGATGTCTTTTAAGATGACACGCAGTAGCTCAGTGGTTTGTGTGCTGGACGAGCGGGGGTCTCAGTTTCCAACTGAGGGAAAAAATATCTTAAGGATTTTATCCCATAGCTGGCGAATGACAAACGTCTCGCAAACCTCCCAGGGTACAGCTATCATGAAGAAGCTTCTCAATTCAGCCGTTCGGACTCGGCAACAAATTCTTGTAGATGCCTTTACTTCTTCCCTCTCAGAGAACGAGTGGAAAGCAAAATTCGTATGAAAACTAATAACAGGTGGAAAGAATTAACTACCTGCGAAATATCTAGGAAGCCAACATTTGACAGAGGCCGAACCATCAAACTTTTACAGTTTGACAGGTCATCGCTATCTAAGCCGGTAGGGGCTCTAACTAGTCAGAACTTCCTAAGAAACCACATGATGAAAATAAATCTCAAAGATGACGTTATATATGTAGAGGCTGCGGAGACGAGGAGGTCCACGAGGACACACCTCACTTCCTCTGTCATTGGCCGAGTCTATGTCACTTGAGAAACAGAACACTTGGAAGCTATTACTTCCACGACTTACAAGAACTTTCAGATGTCACACTTTCTAATCTTTACAGGTTCTTGAGGACATCAGGATGGCTGGACGGCATTGGGTAGCACAAGAAGAGGAAGAATATATATGAGTAACCATAAGACACCAAGGTTAACCCCCAAAGGGCATCACAATGGGTTCACGAGGACCTAAGTGTGGTATAGTAGGGTTTACCCTGCTCTACCAACCCGTAAACCTAACCTAACCGTACTTCTTCCCAAAATAAGAACTTACACAAAACGAATGGTTGTGAGAAGCTGGGCCTAGAGTTCCTACAGAAACCTATTTCGCCTTCCCTTTTTTTAGTTGATGTTTATTAGTACAGCTTGAATCAATTTCGAAACGAACACCCTTTATTTAGCTTTGGACGATATTTGGTGGATCATCCACATGACTCATGACATGTGGGTCTCTGTCTATAATTTAGGTTAAGAAAATCAGTCCCCTAGCATAAAACCAGTCGAATTGTGAGACAAAAAAACATGAAAACCACCTTGATAAAAGGAGATATTCAGGATTTATGAAGTTTTGAACTCAATTTTGTCTTTGAAAGATTTCCAGTTTTTCATTTTGCTCTTGGTAATTGTCGACTTTCTTCGTACTAAAGGGAAGAGATTTTAAGGACAGCTGTCCCAGGACTATGAACATCGTCTTAATGAATAGAAAGTGTTAGGACGTGACTTAGAAATGACTTTGGACAGAAAAGTCGTAATTTTTCAAAAAAAGCAGTTCTGGTCTACCCAAAGCAATGTTGAGCCTTAAAACTAATTCAACCCTCTTGGCCATGGTACAGTGGTGAAAGTGTTTAGGAAATATATGGACCTGTTGCGCCATAAATTTTTTTTTATAAACATCACGCTGAGACTGAAACAGACTGAAACTTGGAAGGTACTCCCACTCTAACGACGAATCTGCAAGATATTATGATTTTTTCAAGGTATTTTTTTTGGTAGACACTTTTGTGCAACTAAACACACGCAATAAGTCAACCAGTCAACCAATATCGATCACTAAGAACAGCGGAGGAAACGTGCATAACTAAAGGACGTCCAATCTCATAATGAGCTCCTGCTTCAACTCACAGTCAACAGGTTGATGTCTATTCCAGACTGTGTCACACCGCCACCAGTATATGGTCTACGTGTCTTGAATACCTCCATCAACCTCTAGTCTGCTACTCGCATCTACATTTTCGCATTAATTTCGTCTCGCCGTCAGACGGACGGTTTGTTTTGTCTACAGAAAAGAGTGCACAAACTAGACCTGGCGGAACTGACATCTAGAGTGTCTGCACTTGGCTTCAAATTTATTTCTGCGCCGTGACAGCGCAGCTCATCTGCATAAACACAGATGTCACGCCACTACGGAAAAAAAAATCCCATGTAATCGTTTGAGTTACACAATAAAGAAATGTACAAACATGAGGAAACAATAATTAAAAACAAACTTACCTCAAAAAAGAGAGGGCGGCGTTTTCTTGTATTTTTGTTTTTGACTTCCTCAATCCACCTGAAACGAAAAAAAAAACAAGAGGAAACGCCATCAGAATTTGTCACGAAATCAAAATCAAAATCAATTTCATTCATAAATCAACGAAATTCTACTTCGCCAAGACACCCCACTTGTTATGCACAGCGCCGCATAGGGGTGCCGCACGTTTCAGCTCTTACATTGGTGTTTCTGTGAAATTTTGGATTTCCCATTCAAGCAACGAATTGGTGAATGAAAAGGTATACGGGAAACGATCTTATCTAATCGGGTGCCCTAAATAATTTTGTAATCGAAATGATGAACTAGACATAAAATAGAGAGCTACCTTAAATAGTAGAATAGGGATTCAACTGATTTTAGTAACATAAATCAACCGGAGAGGGTTTCACCATCCGGCGGAATGTCGGATGGATCATTCTATTTCGACGATCGTATTCATTGTGAATATTGAAATTCATTTGGCCTTAGCAATAAACATTTTTAGTCTCGACTCTAAATCTTCGTAGTTCACAGTGGCTATATTTTGCTATCAAATTTTGCAATTGTGAGCTTTTGCAAAATTAAAGTCGAGACTTAAAATGTTTATTGCTAAGGCTCATTGTGAATATTGAAATGGGAAGGCAAGGGTTGTGTTTCTTCGGATGGATGTTAGGAAGTCTAAAGCTGTTAAAGGCTGTAAGTGATGCAAGTTTGAAGAGTTTCTTTTGAGAACGATTCTAAAAATCAGCAGAGTCGTCAAAAATATTTGTCCCCAAATAAACAATTCCGCTTTCTTAGTTAGGATCGTATTAAAAAAATATTCAAATAATCTTTGATGTGAGGTAAGCTTTTTCTAAGGTTGGATTTGTGACATTAGCTGTTTTTTATTATCAGCTATGATCCATATAGATCATCGATTTACATGCAATTACAACAACAGCACATGATCATGCTTCTCATCGAGATCATGAAACATGATCTGAAAATTATTTCCACTATTTCCCACTAGATGGCTTGTTTCATTTTTAAGTGTTGGTGTGCCTGCAAACGATAGCCACACAATCACGTTGCCAGACTAGAAAGTGGAAAAAAAATCAATTGATTTTTTCGCATTCGAGTTCCGAGTTATTTTTTTTTCGTTCTTTAAAGGTATATGCAGACCAGCCAAACACTTGATAAACAATTAAATACCTACATATTTCATAAATATTTCTTAAACATTTATTAAAATTTTACGAAATGTGTTGCTGGTTTGAAAACATTTATGAAATGTTTCACAGTTTCGTGATGGGAAATAATTTTTGTTTTACAAGTTTCCCTGAAAGTGAGCATTTTTTTCGATTATTTGTAAATAAAATACAAATACCAAGAAAAGCTTGGAGTACCTAATGAGAAAGTGATGAATGAATCAATTATTTGAATTAAATCACGTGTCGCGTGATTCCCGAGACCAAAATTACAATAATAACTTTACTCGCTGCTAATTATAGTCCTACCACATATTTTTCTTCTTATCCAAAAAAGGATGAAATTGAAATATTTTATAAACATTTAATAAATTTATTTAGAAATCTTTTACAAATGTTTATAAAATGTGTCCGATTTGCTCCAGAAACATTTCATAAACATTTCTGAAATGTTTGGCTGGTCTGGACACACCTTAATATGCCAATATAAACTCAAGTGCTAGCTGCAAAATATTGTTCATGTGTTGCATAAGTGTAGATATATGAAATAAATATGTTATTAAAAAAAATTTGGAAAAGATAAATTATGCAAATTCCATTAAATATGGTAACACCCCCGATATTTCAAGTGAAATGTCATGTGCCCTGTGTGACGTCACGTTGAGCAGAATATTTGCAATATGGCTGGTAGCAATATGAAGTTTGTAATACCCCTCTATTATCTCCTTTGTTTTTGAAAGCAACTGGCTGGTAGCAATATGAAGTTTGTAATACCCCTCTATTATCTGCTTTGTTTTGAAAGCAACTGTTGCCAAAATTATTATCGTGATCTGATCCGGATCAGATCACGCTGATAATAAAATACGGCTATTAAAAATCCAACAGAGGCTAAAAAAATGAACGTGAAACCGAGTAAAAGGAAGAGAACCTTAAATTTTAAAATATTCAAAATAATTTTGTTGCAGTTGTGGAAGTTTTTTTTATAGATTGTTAAAAAAAATAGAAGGAACTTTTATTTTATTTACTTATTTTTATTTATTTTTGTCCTTTAGTGAAAAGTTATCTTTTAGGCAGTTTTGCTTGTTAAAATTATGTTAGCTCAATTTAAAAAAACAATTTTAACTTTCTCGATTACCTACGTAGGTATATAGGAAGAGAAAGATATTGCACTCGTACAAAATTTCGAACTCGAGATGTTTATCAAATCTTTCATAACGATGATAGAGGAACTCAAAAAAGTGTGTTCGTATGTCTGTCCGTCTGTCTGTCCCAAGCCTTACAGCCTAAACGGCTGACCGGATTTCGTTCAAACTTTGGATTTGTAGGCATACAGTTCGGGGCAGCTTTTTTTCTCTTCGACAATGGCTCTACCGATTTTTTAAAAATTTAGTTTTCTTTATTTTAGGTACCTACCTAAATGATGTTTTCAAAACTATTGCGTCCTTTATTTTCAAACTTTTAAAAACTGCTCATATCTCGAAAACCCCATTTTCGATTTCGATAAAAATTTTAAAAACCATGTAATGCTTACCTATGTATATCCCAAACAATTTCAGCTAAGTACTAAGCTAGTACTCGGTTTTCAGTTAAATAGTTGAGCAATAGTATTTTTTAAACTAAACATTGCAATATTTGGCACCGTTTTGTCTACCAAATTTTACAAAAACCGCTCTAACGATTTTGATTAAAATACGATAAAATCAGTATTCGAAATAAGATCCCGTACCTAGTTTTTCTCAAAAAACAACAAATCAAATTCTTAAATATTTCCCAAAAATTACTACCCAAATCCCGACTTGTGTTCTCCGGTATATTTTTGAAATAATTGGTGTGGCAAATTTCGAATGCAAGTACAATAACAGCTCCGCAAAACTTCTTTCTTTGGATATGCACCGTAAAAATAAATCCAACAACAATTTTGATGAACGATAAAGTTACGTTCGACCCAGACGTGGAGTTTAAGAAACGAAAAGTTTTGTTTTATTTAAATAAAGTTAAAAAAAAAACTAATCAGTGCAGTACTGACCTGAAGTACTTCGAGAAACTCACAGACATCTGGTTGATCCCCAGGATCTTGCCAAACCTTTTTTTTTCTTCGATGAAGGTGAAAATCTTCCAAAAGACACTATGAGGACAGTCATTGTGAAAATTAATTTCAAGGAGTATTTCACGGACCGAGTTATAAAGCGTCCTTATAGTCGATTTTTATACTTTCGAGGGCAATTTCCCATTTTATCCCTAACCGTAGGAATTCCGAGGTATTTATGGTGATCCTCATTCCTACAGCCGCATAATTGTATACGATACGTCCACATAGGCTTTAGCAGTTTCTTATTTAATAAAAACGTCTCCATCAATAATTTCTTTTCTAAATGTCAAGTCTTCTTTAATACAAACCCCAGAGGGCAATGATCTTAAATCCATCAGATCGATTATTTTACACGGACGCATAATTGACCTTAAAACTCCAAATTGTAGCATCTGGTTTTGGTAGCGCCAAAAGTTTTTGTAAGGACTTTGTATTGGGCTTGAACTTGATTTGCCAATTATTGATTGGCTTTAAGTTTTCTTGGGCAGCCGCCTTCCAGTCTATTACTGGACACTCTACCGCTTCAAGATTTTGACAGTTCCATGTTCAAAATTATATAATTTTAAAAATGAATCCTATTTTTTTTTATTTTATTTCGAGCAAAAATAGAGCGGTTTTGGAAATTATTATCTCTGTATGAAAAATGTGTCGCTTTTGATTGTTAGACAAAATAAGCCTAGTTTTGAAAGCAAACTCAAATTTAAAATAGAGCGCTTTGAAAGAAATTTTTTCCGTCATATATAGGTCATTTTTATACTCAAATTTTGGTATACTGCACTCCAAATACCTATATTAAAAAAATAAGTTTTGATTGTTAACGTCACATTTATGTCTTGCAGTTCTTATCAAAGTATATCGCTGCTGTCTTATATAACAATCGATCCAATCTACTGTACAAAAGTCTTAATTGTTTTTCGCTAATGGGTTTTGGCTCTTAAAGTTGACAATGGCCAAGATTTTTTACACTGAAGCAAACCCTTGAAAATATAACGACTCGCAAGTCGTGACTCAACACATTTCAAAAATAATAGCATTTGTCATCTCCGTTACGATTGTCAAATTCTGGCGCTATGTAGTGTCATTTCGGCAAGTAATCGTACCTATGTCTTACATATCGCTGCGCAACAGGTCCGTAAAGGCAACAGGTCTTCATAGGCTCCTTAGGACTAGCTTCTGGTTGTAAAAAGCTTTGTGTGAGTTTCTATTTTTTTCGGGACCTAATATTATATGCCGAGTCCAAATGTCTGAACTGAGAAACTCTTTTTTGACAGTTGAACTTTGGAATGCTTGTCCGACTTCAGCGAGAGGTCTCAAGTTCGAAGATCGAATTATTTGTTTGTTTTAATATTGCGAAGGTTAAACTTGAAAGGACAATAAGATCACGAGTTCGTGTAGCTCTCTCGGTATTTTAATATTTTACTCAGTATTAAAAAAAAAAAATTTGTTGCCACAGAAAACCCTTCATAAATAAAGTCAGCCTCGAACTGCCGTTTAATCGTACAAGCGACAACAATTCAGCTATTTAGGCCTACATTATGGCTAACTGGGAGCTGAATAATAACCTGAATATTAAAGATTTTTCCACTTCTTCGATTTCTCATCTAAGAGAAGCTTCCACCTACCAACGACGATTACAGATTACAGACAGTCAGATCTCCATCAAACTTCACATGGGGTTCCACATTGAAATCTAAGTCCCTCGTACTTTCCTTAGGTAATCCTATACAAAGGACCACAGTCACGCATGTCGAGGCAGCTTAAAATATCTGCAATGCTGTTTAACCGCACATTAAGACTGCTTACGTATAGGGATACTCTCGGAACACTTCCTTCTGAAGAATCATGCCATAATACTGGGCCTACGGATACATGCAGGTTCCAAGTACTTTGATGACCTTAAAGGCTACAAGTCATGGGGGATATCTGCCATTTTCTCCCTGAATCTCAGGAAATTGCTCTGACTAGAAAAAAACACTTCGTCGGGGTCTTTTTTATTAACTTAGAGGAGGTTTGTCTTTCAAACAAGATTGTGACCATACTTAAATTGAGAAGGGAAATTTAGTGTTTTGGCGAATTGGTTTAAATTTTAATGGTTCCCTGGGGATGGTGATGGACCCGTTTTGGCGCATGCTCTTTTTTGACGATCTCACAAAACATATACTTAACCGAATCATACCTTACCCAAAACTGTTTACAACAAAATAAATAAGAGGGTCGACGCAGAACTAAATGAGTTCTTAAATCGTCTACTCTAGGACTTTCCTTGCCACTTGCCCTACTAAGTACAAGTTTCGTGTGCCAGCAACTTGGTGTTCGCAAACCAAGGCAGCTAGCTATTGATACAAATGAAGACATTCACTTTTACAAAGGTCCAGCTTGGACTGTATATAGTAGGAAGAACTAGGTATGTAGAATAGACAGACAAGCGGTCTTAAACTATGTCGCTTTAAGTTCACTTGCCAGACCGCATCTTATAACTATAAAGTTCCGTGTTTACTTGCCATTTATACACAGGGTAATATCCACCTTATTCCTTACATTCTTTTCTTCAAAAAATATTGCATGTTTAATTTATTACACACCTACCACCTACGTCATATTCAGAACAACCTATTTCTATTCATGCACAAGTTGGCAGACAAAAAAATAAGAAACATGTTGACAACATTATACAAAGCTCTTTTACACAGCTCAAATGTTTACAGATTTTTAGTCCAATTGTCTTCGTGATATATGCTTGTACTTTCTCAGGCTGTCTTCCTTTGAATATCACACCCAAGTCATTCCCAAAAAATTCGGATTTCAGTTTTTTGTTGTTGTCCCTATCACATTATATAAAAAAAAAAACAGCTGCAACACTAACCCATAAATTTCTCACCCGAAACACACAAAGAACGCCACTAATGACAGCAGACCAAACGAAGAGCAAGAAGAACAACACGAACCAGACAAAAAGGAACCAAATAAACAAAATAATGTCCCAACAGCGGATATACATATACAAAAGGTTTGCGACACATTCCCGAACAAAATATTTCAAGGACAAACGGATAACCTCCGACGGATATCTGCGTTTGGCTTTGACAACAGCAAAAGTAAAAACTAAACAAAAGGAGACAACTTGTCAATTTATTTACTTTGGGCCATTTACCATGCAGCCATTTAGCCCCGGGAAGGCGAAAGATTGCATTTTTATCGAAATGATTTCTGTTCTTGTGTAGGGAATTCTGTTGGTTGCCAAAACGGTGATTGTTATCGATAAAAATGAAATCCGCACAGTAGGACAGTAGTAGGCAGCAGGTATGAAGGTGACACGAAGCAGGCAGAGCGCAGGACTGATTGATGAATGTATAAGCAAAAGTGAAAGTCGGTTTTGAAAGGTTCAGGCTGGTGTGGGAAAAGTTGGGAGTGCAAGCTGGTCAGTCGGGATTGGGTTATAGAATTTGCATGCAGGATTTATAAAAGGTCTTGTGTTGAAATCGGCCCATTTGTTGTAGGTTTATTTGGGTAAGGTTAAAAAGAAGTATTAGATTGTAAGGGCTCATACGGCACCAGGAACCATTAGGACCCATCACGATCCCATTTGTTGTATGGGGAAGTAGAAAGCTATCGACAGTCAATGGGTTCAGAAAAGGTGGTCTGTACCTATGATTACAGGAGGAAAATTATTTAAAGCTTGTAAGAAGGTAAACTGTTGGAAGTCTTTGGGACTGGAAAAAGAGCCCTAAAATAGCTTTCAAGACTTTGCCTGACCCTTGGAAGCACCAAAGACCACGTCTATTGCCGAAAGGAAAGGATAATTCAAGCGAAGCTTACTAGACAAGATTGGTAAATTTAATGGCAAAAAATGTACAAAAGGCTTGTTGGCCTATACAAGCCTTTTGTATGTCGAGATCTACTCAAAGAAATAGGGGCCCACAAAAGTTATGCATGACGGACTTCTGCACCTTTCGGTTCTAGGTTCTTTTATCGGCTTCAGAAACGACATCGCTGTGGTACGAAAGAAGATGTTGAAACGGTCCAGAAAGACAGTTGCAACTTTACGAAGATGCTTAGCAATTTGCAATTTTTTCATAACGCGAAAAAACTGTAGGAAAGTTCTGGAAACAGAAATCCTCTCCAAAAGTCAATTAAGTCCTTAAGGTCAAAAGTTCTGTGGTTTGTGGACACATAGTCCTGCGCCTCGCAAGCTCGGCAATCATAAGCTCGACGAGCAAATAATTTAAATAATGGATTTAGCTTGGTCTTTAGTCTTATAGGCAGCTGCTATTCTAGGACCGCTATTCGGAAGTTCTATGATTAAAGAAAACATCAAAGCAACAAGACTCGAACGAGACCTATTCAGATGAGCAAGTAAAACTCGTAGCTTCCTCAAAGACATTGTGGATGATTGACTTACTGAATGTTATAAAGCGAAGACAGACAAAATTCAGCTGTGGAGCATAACGAGCCGTTCATTTTGGAAAATTAACGCCAAGATTTTTACAAAATCAACCAAAATTAAATGAGAACCACAATATCTTACTTAAAGTGCAATAAGGCTGGTGGACCAGTCAGACTGACAGCTGAGCTATTTAAGATAGCTGGAGACTACTTGGTGGGGGACATACAGCAACTCATATCAAAGAATTGGTTTGTAAAATGTATGCCTCATACGAGGACCCTCAGTATCCTTAGTGAACAAGTAAGAAGACTGCACCAACTAGGATCAAGCATAAGTCTTCTTTTAGCATCGCATAGAAGATCCTGTCCGCTTTAATATATAAACGCATGAAACCCTTTGTCAGAAAACCTAATTGGCATCTTTTGATACGTCTTAAGGTCCGATATCTCCACAAACCCACCAAATATTTTGGACTAAGGCGAATCCTGGAGGTAGCCCAAGAAGTCCGGATCGAAACTCCACCAGCATTTGGAAGCATTTATAGCTATACAGAGTCTTTACAATTACTTGGATGACATCGACGTTCTTGCCAGAAGTCAGCGAGCTGTCACTTACCAGTTTGCAAATGTTGGAGCTAAATCTGAAAAAAACTCAGCTGAGTCATTACATAGAGCAAAACCAAGTATGCCGTGTCAACAGAAGGTTTACACAAAGTCGACGAGTCGGATGAAAGTTCATAAGAGACAGCTTTAGCTTTGAGGTAGTTAGGGCTCCGCTATAAATTCTTTTCTAGCCAATTGCTGTAACTTCAGGTATAAAGGTCTTCTCGAGAAGCACTACGAAGGTTATATACGAGACCCCCTTGATTCCTGTTGGGCTAAATGACAGAGGACCGAAGGCGGATTTGGATAGTCATTTTGATAAAGACTATTCAAGTGTTTTCAGTCCGCGGTGAAGAGATTTGTAGAAGGAGGTCTAACAGCTAATTCTACGAGCTGTATACAGCGAAATCGACCGAGTCAAACTGCTCATCGGTTGTTTAGGTTGGGCTACGTTGATGTGGCCATCAGCTGGCCGACAAACTTAGACCATTATAAGGTTCCTTCTGATACCACATGAATCTATATACTCATTCTTTCTACTCGTTGAACCAGTTGGAGGTTCTGATGAAGCGTAGGAGATTTCGAATGTCCGTGTTTTTTAGATCATTTAGATCACTATAGTAAAACGCTCCCAAATGTAGTTTTCGTCTTTCGTAGAGGTCCGCAATAGTACACAGAAGATAGAGAATCGGTTGTCTAAGATGCCTATAGGACATGAATCGAAGGTGGACACAAACGTTCTGGCCTGTATAGTCTTCGAGCCTTACCCAGAGGGACGTCGCAATAGAAGATGGCCTCGCATCAAGTATTGTCCATAACTATAGAAGCTAACCTTAACTCTGTAAAAGTATTCAGGTCAACTGAAGACATGTTAAGTAAGGAGCGGGCTATAAAGGTTTGTTCGCTGAGGTCTCGGTTCGCCCCGAAATGAGAAGCCGACCAGGTAAGGTATAGCTACATGTCGCAGAGGATATAACTCATCTACCTCTGTGAATGTCAATTTGTTGCCACTACTCGGAGCTAGGAAAAGCACCTCAGAAGATGGG
Organism: Cheilosia impressa; assembly: GCA_948293265.1. Classification (NCBI taxonomy): domain Eukaryota; kingdom Metazoa; phylum Arthropoda; class Insecta; order Diptera; family Syrphidae; genus Cheilosia; species Cheilosia impressa. Next base: position 7,678,641 of record OX411882.1, read on the forward strand.
TCGCCATAATTTTAGAGGGGGTTAGGTCTTTGAACCAATTAGAAAAATGAAATGTATATGGGTAAATTGATTTGGTTTCTCAACGTGAAGTGCTCCAAGACGGGCTATAAATGGTGCCTAATGTACAAAATAACCTAGCCCCACTTGATTTTAAAGCTACCCCACCTATAGATATGACCTCCCAATACCACAGTTTGTCCCTCTGGTTTGACGCCATCTACGTGCTAGCATACCATGCAAAAGTAGTCAATATTTTAACCGAAACCACTACATCCATCCACTCTTAACTACAACCGCACCAAACAAAGGCAGGCGTCTTAATTGTTAATAACGATGTGTATCTCACGCTTTTCACTAATTCCCCCAATTACTTGAGAGCCTCCGCCCAATAAGCTCGTCTATTTAGCCATCATTAAGCGAAACATCGCGAACTATAATTATTTCGAAAAGCGCAATTAAACAGCCACTCCACGACCACCACCTGTCCGACAGCCGAAAAGGTGGGGCCCCAAAAAAAAACAAAAACCCATAAAAATTTGAATTGGAATGCAGTTAAGTAAGCACACCCCGAGCTGAACTGATATGATAATGGCGTCAAAGTGATGGCGCTAGCCAATAAAACGAGACGCTGATTATTTTAGTTCATCTCCCACCGAATTGACTGCGCTATTATACACATAACACATGTATGCATAAATAAATTACGTGGGCGGCAGAGAGCCACTAAAAATCGTTTGAGCCGATGTCGCCGAAAACCGACCGTAAGTGGTCGCTTAATTGATTCTAAATGAATACACAAACATGTTTGGTGGTTTTTTGCCCGCTTCCATTATACAAATCGCTGTAATTTATATAAACAAAAATTATCTCCATCCCACACGACATCGTCTCGCGCAGCTCAAATCCATATTTATCGCGATTCTCATATAAAACGCCATACTCAGCGAATGGCGGCACCGAATGGAAGATGTATGCAAATCTCGAACTGAAACTCAAACCTCGACTCAATAAATAAGGATCAGACACTCTAATGAACTCTTTTGACCAGGCACAGGCACTCTTAGCTCAGCTCCGCAGATCAGGCCGAGAGGGACATTTTTTTTTTCTGTGAACTGAACTGAACTGCACTGCACTGATGCCCACTCTGTGGCAATGCCAATCTTGAGGCATTACAGCGAGTGCATGATTAACGATTCCTGACTCCAGAGTTGGCCAGAGAGAGAGAAACTGTAGCTGGAGGGAGTTTTACATGGGCTCATATTGGAATTCCTGAGATTGCCACTTCTGTACGGGTGAGCCGCAATGGCAGTCATCATAAAGACTGCACACACGGCGTGGCCGAGATAAGGACGCATGCGAGGAAAATTGATGGCTTGGTGTGCTGTTTGTCGTCTACCTGTTGCGCGTTGCATACGGAGATTAACTGCTTTCAGAGCGGTTGGAATCTCCATGTTGGTTACCTGTTAATTTCGGTCTAATTATAGGGGATGCTCAAAGTGGTTAAGATAATTAAAAGCGAGACCGGGGTTTTACGTGAGCTTGTAGGAGAAACCATGCAAAAAGTATGGGTACCTCCGAAAATTGTTAAAAAAAAAAATATTCTGCGTTCAGTGTTATGAGGGAGCGTGATGTTTGTGTTAGCGGCTGTTTTAAAGTGGGAAACAGTTTAAAGACTAATTATGTTAGTACGCATGAGATCACACTTAAAAGTGATTTTAGATGGTGACTTTTCATAAGTGAATCACGCGTTGTTACACTGAATTGGGAGGTTCATTGAGTAGGCTGTTCTAAATGAGTTTTATGACTTGACTTTAGTGATGAGGTTGCCTCTTTTGATGGCGTCAGGAAGTTGGGCAGACATATCCAAATGGTTTGCTGATCTTTTGTCATTTTTTGTAAAACTATCTCTGTCCACCGACTGCTGGTGGGTCAGGTAGAGCTCATTCTCACTATGGCTCGCGATGGACTGGAGTGGAGTCCTACTTGTTATAATACTTATTCTTACTGAAATAAAACTTTTTCCCGGCTTTAAGGTGTTGTCAGAAATAGTTTTAGGAACTACTGCACGAAATTGGGTCTGGGTTGGCAGAACTAAGTTTGCTTTAAGCGCCCAGACTTTAAAAAAATTTAGCCCAAAATCGTTGCCCAGAAAGAAGCCCAGAAATGGTTGAAAATGTTCTCAATTCCTTAAGTCCTTTTTTTCGTATTTTTCCAACTTTTCCATCTCACTTATGCGAGCCGCGAATTTTATTTGACTTATATCTTCTGCAATTGGCTTTTGTGGCTTGTATCAAATTAAAAAGCCTGCAAAATAAATTCCTGTGCCTGCAAGCTGTTAGATGCCGCTTCAATGAAAGAGTCTATTAAGCAGCGAATGGTTTCTACGTATGCAACCGCATCTTTAGTAGGAGTTGGGTACCTAACCCTAAAGTTATCCTCTGGATGTGTACTGCGATCGTGCGACCAATACTGACATATGGTAGTAAAGTCTGGTGGCAAGCCGCCAGCAACCAATCGTAAATCAATGACTAAAATACAAAGAACAGCATGTATGGGGACAAGCAGCGCAATGAGAACTACACCTAGAGCTGGACTAGAGGCAATTCTTAATCTGACACCTCTTGACCTATATATAAAAGAATCTGCTGCTAAGAGTGCCTTAAGGATCAGCCAAGCTAACACTTGGAACCCTTGCAATTTGGGGCATGCACAGATATTAGACAAATACGTAGGGAACGTTGTCACTTCTGACTATATGTCTCGCCATCTGGACTTTGACAGACCATTCACCTGCTCCTTTCCGAGTAGGGAAGAATGGAATACAAATGAACCCACAAAAAGAAAATCAATATCCATCTACACAGACGGTTCAAAGATGGACTGTGGAACCGGTGGCAGCATATTCTCTGAGGAATTAAATATACATTGCTCTATGAGACTACCTGATAGCAGTAGTGTCTTCCAGGCGGAGGTTTTGGCTATCGCTGAAGCGGCCCGTAAGGCGTCAATGTTGGCAATACCCCGTAGCGATATTACCATCTTCATTGACAGTCAGGCGGCTATAAAAACAGTTTCTGCTAATGAAATAAAATCCAAACTAGTTCACCGCTGCTGCGAAGAGCTCAAGGTTATTTGCTCGCAGCATACCACAAATCTCTGCTGGGTCCCTGGACACAGAGACAAAACCGATAATGAGAGGGCGGATGAACTGGCGAGAAAGTGGTCAGCTTTGGATCTTGAAAGAGCACTTCAATCGATCAAGCCACCACTTTGAAATTTCAGAGATCCTATTGGAGAACAAAATTCGAGTAAAAACCAACAGCAGGTGGAAACAACTCACAACCTGTGAAATATCACGGAAGCTTTGGCCAGAATATAATAGAAGCCGGACCAACAAACTATTATACAGTTTGACAGGTCATCGCTATCTAAGTTAGTAGGGGCTCTAACTGGTCATAACTTCCTTAGAAACCTGTAGAGGCTGCGGAGACGAGGAGGTCCACGAGGACACACCTCACTTCCTCTGTCACTGCCCGAGTCTATGTCACTTGAGAAACAGAACACTTGGAGCTATTACTTCCATGACTTACATGAACTCTCTGATGTCTCACCGTCTGATATTTATAGGTTTTTAAGGATATCGGGATGGCTAGATAGCGTCTATTAAAAACAAAGAAGAGGGGATGAAGAACACCGATGCAACACCAACGGTCGACCCCAACAAGGGCATCACAATGGGTCCACGAGGACCAAAGTGAGGTAGCGCAGGGTTCTCCCTGTTCTACCTACCCGTTTACCTAACCTAACCTAACCTAGATGTCGCTTGACTGCAAGAGTGCTGCCAAGTTTTAAAAGTGCGGGTTTTGTTTGAAAATATTTCTTTTTTGTTGCTTTGTAAAGGAATAAAACAAACAAAATTTGTTAAAAGGTAAAGGGTTTTCCAATAAGAGGTGTTATTTTGGTATTCAAAGAAAAATGACATTTTTTGAGATAAATGATCGGATGTTTATTTCATAATAAAGAGGAAGGTATGCCGTTAATAATGAAAAACAACATCAGCCAAATGGCCACCACGAGCACGCATACAGGACCATATCCTTTTCATGAAATTTTCCATAACCGAATCGCAAGTGGCTGCCCTATGTCCTCGATAGCCTCACGAATTTTATCTTTGAGGTCTTGAATCGACACTGGGCTGTTGGCGTAGACCTTATCTTTCACGTGGCCCCAAAGGAAGAAGTCGCAAGGTGTTAAATCACAAGATCTCGGTGGCCAATTGTGATCACCTCTTCGAGAGATAACACGGTCCGGAAACTTTTCCCGTAAAAGATCAATGGTTTCGTTGCTTGTGTGGAACGTAGCGCTGTCTTGTTGAAAGTAAACGTTGTTCAGATCAATTCCATCCAACTCCGACCATAGAAAATCATTAATCAATTCCAAAGAACGACGAGGAACGGACAAACCTGGGTTTTCTTCAACACTTTGGGCTACAGCAGCAATATTCTCAGTTGTTCTTGAGCTTCACATCACTAACTTGTCAAAACACTAATTTCTGTATTGCGGTCTGACAAGGTGCTTCACGACGACCAAAAATGCTTTAGTTTTGCGAACTATGACTGCAAGATTTTCACCATTTTTGTAGTAAATTTTAATAGTTCCAATGCGTTGTTGAAGCCTGTATCGTTCCAGTAATGGCGTGGTTTCTACGTGTAAAATGTCAAAGAATAAAAGCTTCAAAAGTGACAGCTACCGAAATATCGTTCTCCTTACAACCCTGATGTGTCTAACCTAATCACTGAGCTATTGCGCCCACATTTAGAAGGCTTTAAAATATCGCAAGTGAATTAAATGTGATGCTCATATTAGTTCCACGAAAGTGCGTGGCCTGGACAAAGTCCAATAAAACGCTCTCCAATATCATTATACCCTGGCCACATCGTCTTGCATTTTGCTAGTTTATCACCAATTTCAGAGCAATGTTTGCCCTAGCATCAAAAACCCCTGTGGTTTTTTTTTTACTTAAGCTAGACGGCAAGAGCTTTAAGAATTTCAAAGCTCCAATTTACAAGCTTATAGACTTTATTTGAACAGCAGGGAAATCTTCGAGTTGCAGCTTAGCTATCTTTTTCCTTAGACCCAATCCAATCGAAGCTGAGTTGATGTATGTTATCTTCTTGTGTATGCTTTCTGGCACTCTTCCTCAAAGCAAGTGCTTTATTGGGTTTACAATGTTAGATATACAGCGACGTTTTTAATGGTTTAATGGTCAATCGATGCACCTGATGTGCTTCTCGGTAGGTTGATGAGTACAACTCACAAGATAAAATAAATATTATTGTAGAGAGCCACCTCAGTATGATATAGTTGTGTTTACTGATCATCTAAGATTTGAAAGACCTGAATCGCATTGTACAACTTCAAGGGCGCCTGATATGGCTCGCTTTGTCCGATAAAGTCTGTCAGAACATTGTTTATCGAATGAAACGGCCAAAAAAATGACATTTTCTGTGCCAATGCGAATACACAGTTGCGTATATGACAGTTATTCATGGCTTCGTGGAATGTCTCAATGTCTCTCTCCACTAGTTGGCGGCAGTGATCCCATATTAAGAGGAAAAGCGCAAATTTTGGAGCTTATTTAAATGAAAACGAGGGACAAGCTTAAAAAAGGGGAAAAATCTCAAATTTCTGTGAAACCTAATTGAATCGTACTTATTTTCATTACGAAAAAATTTCAAACAACTAAAAGTTTTTTATAAAAAGGAACGTAACAGCTCGAACGTTATATTGCTATATTTTTATTTTATATATTTATTTGCTTAAAACTGTTATAAAACGGCTTAAATTTAAATTTGTTCACATAGAAATAAATGCAAATTTCACTTATGGGAAAAACGGGGAACTTTTTTTGAATTTAGGTGAAGATTAATGCTTAAGACTAAATCTTAGTCTCCTTCCGTTTTCCTGATCACTGTAGCGTTTTTCAGGCATAAATAATGGCGATAAAAGAAGTCTTATCTTGGCTGAAAGAAAACGTGATATCTGCTATAAAGATATCCGTATCTTCTCGGATAGTCAAGCGGCTATAAAGTGCCTGGAATCAGTCTCTACAAATTCAATAACAGCCCAAGACTGCCGTTCGTCTCTCAGAGAGATGGCGGAGCAGTTCATTATTCACCTCTGTTGGGTGCCGGGGCATAGGGACATCACAGGCAACTGTAAGGCTGATGAACTCGCCAAACACGGAACAACACTACCTATGCTTCCAGATAAGGATTCCTTACGTATCCCAATCGCTACTTGCAAACTCACAATAAAGCTCGATGCCATCGAAAAAACAAATTTCAGATGGACAACCTGCTCGACATGTCTAGTGACACAACAGATCTGGCCAAAGCTGGATCTAAAACGTTCTAGGCATCTGATCTCCCTCGATAGGAAGCATATCAGTGCTACAATAGGTGTCATCACAGGACACTGTCTGATAGGCAGGCATGCAAAAAGGCTTGACGTAACATGTAACGATTTTTGCAGAAGAGGAAGAGGAGGAAACCATTCATCATCTCCTCTGTACTTGTCCGGCCCTCTCACAAAGACGAAAAATCCATTTAGGAGAGCTCTACTACAGCGATCTTAACGATCTAAAAAACACAGACATTCGTAATCTCATACGCTTCATTGGGAGTTCCAGCTGGCTCAACGAGTAAGAATAATTAGATACATAGATTCATGTGGTATCACAAGGAACCTTTTTATGGTCTAAGTGTGACAGCCACTTCAACCTAACCTAACCTAATGCTTTCCTGATAAAAAAAAAAACAAGGGGGAAACAGCCTTCAAAGTCTAGGAACACTTGTTACTTCTTCTTCATACCAAGAGTAATAAAACAGTGGGTGTTTTGAGTTTTAAGTCGTTTCTGCACATGTTGGACATGTGGCTATTGTCGCTTTGAGAGATGAGAACTCAAGGCACTGGACCTAAGGCATGGATCTATGAATATCCCAAGGTACCCTGCCTCTTGTTTGTAAAATCCCTGCTTGCTTGTTTGTCAACGTTCGCCTTTCTAAAGTTTGTGCGATTTCAGAATTGTTGTAGGCCCATGCATTTCAGACAATCTTGAGTTGCGGTAGTTCTTCAACTTCTCATGCAATTCTCATTAGCAAAACCAAGTATTTGTGATGATCTTGCTAATTTCCTTCATCAGGTTTCAAATCCTGGGAGGGCCTCGTGAATCTCGCCTTTATATTCACTGTCGATCATAAGGAAGCTGCTTTTAGAAGAACTGATCAGTATCATTCTTAGATATCCCCAATTGACATGTGTGTAACTGCTCGCTTAAGTTTATCCAACTTTATAGCCCGTTTAACCACCCTCTCTAAGAACTATGTGACTTTCAGTAATGGGAACACATCCCAGCTTAGAGCACCAACCAACTACGACTATCCAACAACTGCATCTAAAAGCCTCTCATAAACCACCAACCGATTGCATGTAAAAAATCCATTTATACAAAGCCATTGACGTTCAATTGAAACGCCACTCAAAGCAAAGTTCCCACACTTGTATCCCTCTCGCCCTGGCTCTTCGGAACAATTTTGTCACAATTCACACCCTCATTTCGAGGCAATTAATGTCAGCAAATACGTGTAATTAAATAATTTCCCAAAGCCGTGTGTTGACACTTCATAAAGCCGGCTATTGTCTTCCCGTTCCCGTGCGCCAAGCCTGTAAAAACACACAAAATACACACTTAAACACAACTCCGTCCAACTGGCAGGTTGGAATTTTCCAATCTGTTTGCCAAAAAAAAGACAAGAAAAAGCCTCAAACGGATACAAGATTTCCATTAGCGAGGTCCGCTCATTAGCGCACACGTATGAGTACACTCACCTCCCCGACTGGGTATTGTTCCACCAGGAATGCCTTATATAAATATATGACAGACCATTGTTTGGGAAAGCAGATTTCCTTCTTTTCTCTTCATTTTGAGATCATAAGTGGATTTGAGAAGCGTGTTACAATTTACCTTCCAGTCGTGTTTGTGTGTGTGTATACACAAACCATTATAATGCTAATTGAATTGAAGGTGAAGGCGGTGGTACACCGCATGGCAGAGGGAACTGAAAAACGTGACGCAGGGATCAACAGGCAGAACCATTACCCTCAGAACGGGCACTAAACACAACCAGCAGCACAAATTTGAAATGCAATGCGCGGTACAGTTAAGGAAAAGTCTCAAAAGATTGATTGTTTTTACTGCTGGTTGTGGTGGAGTTGTAAATTTGGGTGGTCCCTCTATTAAGGAACCTCGTTGGCGGAGTAGAATGGAATGTTTGTGTTTTAAACAAAATTAAAAGCGACCTACTTGTGGGATGGTATGCAGGAAGTGCTTGCAGAGAAAGGAGCGCGAGACCGATAAAATGCCACTGACTTTACCCAACATAATATATAATTTCAGAGCTCATTTCGAACATCCGATTTTAACTTGGAGTGCGAAAGGACACTCAGCGCAAGTCCACTTTAAGCGTAAAAAATCATACACCTCCTCAACTACTTATTTCTAGGTGGGTCCTCAACAGACATAACCAATCATCGCGTCGCTCCAATTCTTTGTTTGTGCGAAATCCTATTCGGATCGCTTTGTAGTTATACATTCGGACTATCTGCACACACACAATGAACTGATTCAACACTGAAATGGCAACCCAATTGTACGGCTGGTGCACCAATTTCGATCGTCGTCGTCGTCGTCAAATTATCGAAAAGAAAATTTATTCACCCATTTGATAGTTTTATGCGCGCATACACAAGCCTGCCCAGATCGTCCCCCGATATGGCAGAACAATGGTCCAATCGATACGGATAGCGAGCGGCCCTCCATCCTCCGTTTCTGTGTCGGCGATTTTGCCTCGTTACGACTGTTTGCCATTTAAATGATGTCAAGTTGCGCAACCTGGTCGCCATCGATCGGTAGAAGAAACAACAAAACCAAATCTCGACTAATTTGCGACTCGACCGGGAAATAGCACGAATTTCAATTGACATCCATCACTGTGCCCGTTTGAGTGGTGGTGGTGGCGGCTCCTCCTGGGCGTCTAATTAATATTCCGCCGAAAATATTTTCCTATGCGGTTTCCTCTCGGACGTGCCACGGTATGGTTTTGGCGGAAGGAATTTGTGTGCGAGACCGCCTTGATCTTCGACCAAAAACAAAAAAACACACACACACGGATGAGTTACAAAATTTTAATGACGAGTTGAAAATGATTCTCTTTTCTGTCTCCTCTTTGTGTCTGTCTGTTTCTTTGTTTCGGGTATTTTTAATGATTTATTCGCTGATTTGGCCGTTCGAACACGTCGCCGTCGACATGAGGTTGAAAACGTTTTCTGCTCTCTATGGACCGTATGTATGGTTCTGTGGAATTTTATGGATTCGAATGTCGAATTTGTTGTCAAATTTTCATGTGATGCGAGTTGGAAGATGAAGTACTTCCTCTCAAACGATTTGGTTGGGAATTTTCTTTCCGAATTCCGAGAACTGACGGGGCAATGATGAAACGTAATAAATACGTGATCTAGATTTGACGAGCTGTATTTCGAGATTGTGTCGAATGAATATTTCAGACGAGTGACGAAGTTTTAAAAAGGCGGAGGGAAATTCGTTTTCTACCAGTAGCTATAAACTATGCACACTCTTTTCTTTGAAAAAAAATGCTTAAACGAGCTGGAAAATAGAGATGGTTAAGTTTTTGGAGGCCGTTGAGAGTACAATTTTTTAAAATGAAAACTTGGTCAATATACACCAGACTTCTTTTCGAGAGTTTGTACTTAGAAGCTGAGTATGCTGATCATTTGTAGCTACCTCTTCTAAGTTGAAAGCTATTCGATAAATTGTGACTTGCCGAGGTACATTAGTTAACGCGCATTTAACCGGTCATTTCTCGTAGGGTAGTTCTGAGTTCGGTACTCAACAGTCGGACTGCTTTCTGTGAGTGGTCCTTAGGAATACCGTCTCCGATAGCACAGCTTGTTAAATTAATGCAATCTTAGCCAGCGCAGTCAACAGGTTTTGTCACATTTTGTTGTTCTCCTAGTTCTCTCTCGCTGAAAAAGAGTGACGTGACCAACCCTCCCGTCAGCCCATTCATATACCAATAGTGGTATGAGATGTAATAACTCAAATCTTCCTTCGGCACATGGTTCTAGTTTATTAAGCACAGAACATGGTCAAGACTAACTTTAAAATCAGTCACCTCTTAAGCCGGTAATTGTGAAATTAAGGCAGTGATGGGTCTGGTGGACCAAAATAAAGAAAAGTCATTTCTGAGGCATCCATGACAAAAAAGGTCCTTGGGCAGTATGAAGTCCTTCTCTCTCGACCCTATCTGGAAGACCACTTTTATGTTAGCAAGTCACAGTTTTCCGTCTCGCCTTTCTTCATACTCAGAACCTAATGCAAACAGGCCCTAGTGCACGTAATCCCCAACTAGACCCATAAAAACTGACTCTGTTTTCAATGCCTCTCGTTCTGAGAGGTCCCTTTTGTGAGAAATTCAGAAGCTGTAACGCGGAACCTATTACTACTGTCGCCAGAGAACGTTGCGCATCCCCAAGCTCGCATGGTACATTCCGCAACGACACAACAATTGCCAATTGACGCTGGAATTGTCACGCGCGCATTGGGGCACAGATTGAGAATTTAATTTGCCCTCCAGAAGGAATCTTATGGTGCACTGACGTCGCCGCTGATACCCCACGGCTGACATGGTTGTAATCGTTGTCGCCATCGTCCTATGTCGCCAGCTATACATAGACTCATACACAGAAGCTCGACGAGATGACAGCCGGCCGAGCTTCTGGGCCACGTATCGCTGGCAACGTTAGACTGTGTGCACGCGTGCATGAGCAGGAAGGAGGTTGCTGGTCTGCCTATAGCGCTTGCGAAAGGTTTTTATTGTATCTCTACTACCACTGTTACTGAGAAGATAATCATCGTGGCGGCGTGCGTTTCTTCTTCAACTTAAAGCCATACAGTAGACGCGCAGCCCCGCACCAAAAGAACTCTAAAAGCCCAGCCAACTCCGATTCTGAACCCTTGTCCAGTATGGTGATGGCGAGGAGTCGTTATATCGAAACGAAAACGTTCCTCTGTCTGTTTGATGGAAGTTGGCGCGTGATTTTTTTTAAAGAAAAAGACAGACAGACGGACAGACGGACGGACGGACAAGCAGACAGATAGACGGATAAAGTGGCAGGCTGGCATAGCAAAACGATTCCAGGCGACAAAAATAATGGCGTGTGCGTGCTAGGAAATCTTCATTGCGTTGCAACAGTGCGTCTGCGAATAGAGTTGCGCGCGTTGTTTGCTTTATTTCTAATGGCACCATAAGTGGGCCGAATTAGCATTTAAGTGAGAACTCAATGGGAGTTAGGAACCGAGTCTTGGCATACATTTTGAACGCTTCTATGTACTTAGCCGCATCAATATCTTATGAAATGTAGGAAATGTAACTATAAGGGGGTAGAAGTAAGGGTGGTGCACATTAGGCTGTATGTTTATGGGAAAGCGGCTAATAGTAGTAAAAACTTTGGAATGTTAAGTCTACTATTAGACACAAACACTCGTTATATGACTTAAGGAACCAACCAAATTAAGACACAACATAACTCGTCTCCTGAGCTCCCATCAACTCAGGATGGTAGTTATTGGTAAAAAGTAGTATTGACAATAAATGAAGTACCAAATTGAATTATAATCTTTCCTTCTTCTATTAAATCCAACATGGAAGGCAGCGAAAGAAAGACCTACCCAAAGGTAAGAAAGTTTCAATTATTTTAAAAGACAACAGCAAATTAAAATACAAAACCCTTGCATGCACTGGTTTGTTCCATAAATAAATTATTGAAGGGAAGAAATGAAGCTCAGATTATGATAGTCTTAGGCCCCTCGCCCACGATGGAGCACAAAACCCAAAACGCGTTGCAAATATTTGTTGTACACATGTATACGATAAATGCTTATTGTGAAACACATATTGAAAAATATCTGTCATTCAATTCTCATTTTTAAAACGATACAAGTTACGCCAAAAAAATTATCCTGCATGAGGCGACGATGATTGCGTACTTGGTTAGGAACAAAGGTGTTTTTTTTTCGATAGAAACTAGTGACATCTACTGGATCAAGATAAACCAAAAACAAGTAAACAAGCCCATTTTTAATACTAACTTGAGGACAATAAAAATAAGTTTTCCCACAAAATTTCACTTGTCTAGGTAGATTCTTTTCGACGCTATCGTGTTTTTAACATATTTAATATGTTTTCTAATATTGGTTTTGTATGGGAGGTACCAGAACTACTTGACCGACATAGCCCATTTTCAATACCAACCTGACGCCGATAAAAATAAGTCCTTTCACCGAATTTCATTCACCTACGTTAATTACTTTGGGCGCTATCGTGCTTTCAACAGACAGACAGACAGACAGACAGACGGACATGGCTAAATCGATTCAGAATGTGATCCTGATTCAGAATATATATACTTTATGAGGTCTCCGGTGACTCCTTCTTTGCGTTACAAATGTATTGGCAAAGTGAATATACCTTCCTCTGGAGGGTATAACAAGTAAAAGTGTTATCATCGGCCTGGCCGATGCTTTGTGAGGGAGGTACCAGAACTACTTGACCGACATAGCCCAATTTCAATACCAACCTGACGCCGATAAAAATAAGTCCTTTCACCGAATTTCATTCACCTACGTCAATTACTTTGAGCGCTATCGTGCTTTCAACAGACAGAGAGGCACGTGGGTCCAATATTGGTTTCGTATAGGAGGTACCAGAACTGCTTAACCGACATAGTCCATTTTCAATACCAACCTGACGCCGATAAAAATAAGTCCTTTCACCGAATTTCATTCACCTACGTCAATTACTTTGGGCGCTATCGTGCTTTCAACAGACAGAGAGACATGTGGGCCCAATATTGGTTTTGCATGGGAGGTACCAGAACTACTTGACCGACATAGCTTATTTTCAATACCAACCTGAGGCCGATAAAAAGAAGTCCTTTCACCAAATTTCGTTCACCTACGTCAATTACTTTGAGCGCTATCGTGCTTTCAACAGACAGAAAGACAAATGGGTCCAATATTGGTTTTGTATGGGAGGTACCAGAACTACTTGACCGACATAGCCCATTTTCAATACCAACCTGACGCCGATAAAAAGAAGTCCTTTCACTAAATTTCGTTCACCTACGTCAATTACTTTGGGCGCTATCGTGCTTTCAACAGACAGAGAGACATGTGGGCCCAATATTGGTTTTGCATGGGAGGTACCAGAACTACTTGACCGACATAGCTCATTTTCAATACCAACCTGACGCCGATAAAAAGAAGTCCTTTCACGAAATTTCGTTCACCTACGTCAATTACTTTGGGCGCTATCGTGCTTTCAACAGACAGAGAGGCACATGGGTCCAATATTGGTTTTGTATGGGAGGTACCAGAACTACTTGACCGACATAGCCCATTTTCAATACCAACCTGACGCCGATAACAATAAGTCCTTTCACTGAATTTCATTCACCTACGTCAGTTACTTTGGGCGCTATCGTGCTTTCAACAGACAGACAGACAGACAGACAGACAGACAGACAGACAGACAGACGGACATGGCTAAATCGATTCAGAATGTGATCCTGATTCAGAATATATATACTTTATGAGGTCTCCGGTGACTCCTTCTTTGCGTTACAAATGTATTGGCAAAGTGAATATACCTTCCTCTGGAGGGTATAATAAATATAAATCGACGCAGTCCATGTGTATTGACGAAATGTGGGCATTCTGCTCGACACTTCTGGATCTTAAATAATAAAAAGCTGGCGGCGCAAGTTTCGTGTGCCTTAGGCCTAGCTTTTCGTACAACATTTGGTTGCAATTTTGCTTGATTCTCTTTAAAGTTATATAATGTTTCTGGTCACTTATACCCAGACTAAATACAGTCCAAAGGGCAGCACTAAAGGGCATTACCAGTGAAATCGACATCATCATCAAAGTGAAGATGGGGCCATCAAAACCTTCTTGGACACGAACTTTTACATAGTTCCACACATGTACATACATGCCTAACAATAATTTTTGGGCAATTTAAATCTCCAACAAATGAGTGTAATATTCAAAATGAAAGTGCGGCACTAAAGTTGTGTTTTTATGACACGAAAAATAGTTAAAAGTGTCTATGAGCATTTGGCTAAGATCAGGTGAGCCTACCGTCCATGTTGGCTCTTAAAATTAATGGATATGCAAATGGTAATGTGTTTTATATTCATTATTACAAAAATCGCAAGATCTCTTTATATGCAGCAATTAATGTGTAACACTCGCTAATTATTTAATTGGTATAGTTGCGTCAAAAAATATTATGTGTATTAGTATATGAATACGTATATTGCGGTATACTTGGGCAATGGTATTGCAGCCAATTGAATGACATTTGAAAACGGGAGGCTGTAACAATCGTCGAGAACATAAATGTATACCTACACTTACATTATATAACTTAAAGTCACTTAAAGCAGTGGACTGGACTTGTTAAGAATTTCTTTGCAAAAATATTATAAATATAGTTTCGATAAATTTTAGAGCAATCCGCATAAAAGTTGTAAAACAATAATTGTTTTAATTTCTAAAGCTGAGTATCCTGCTCGCGCTAAATTTGATCTCCCAATGTCTACAAAGAGTATATCCTGTTCGCACGTTGAATTTTTAACTTCATGTAGATGGGCCGATTAAAAGTCTCCACTCATTTAGCTCGCGAAATAAATGCCAGTACATTAAATCGAAGATAAATTTTAACTTAAAAAACGGAGGAAGACGTTTGTGTTGCGTTAAAATGGATATATTTTTGGGGAAACCGCAGGAAAAGAAAACTCCAAGCCAAAGAAAACCTTTTTATGTTTATGGAAAATTTGTTTTTTTTAAACTTCAAATAATCTTAGGTATTTTGCAAATCAGTTTGCCTTTTTTTTCAATTATAGGAATTTATGGGAAAGTGTCTTCTTCTGCTTGCTATTACAGAAATTGTTTGAGCTGCTGCAGCAATGATTATATCTTCTTCAATTTTTTTATACCCGTTGTTTTGAAACGATTCAAGTACTGCGATATCTTTGAAGTTTGAAATTTGAATATTGTAAAAATTACGTTTACTGATTACTGTCATGAACAAATGACAAACAAATTGTCCCATCTATATGATGTTTAAAAATAATTTAGCAAGCATTTATCTTTGGTGTGGAAAACCGAAGTGGAGACTAGGGACGCTAAAATTTAGCGCGAGCAGAATACTAGGCTTTAATGTTTAAACAATTATTGTTTTAATTTTTTTTTTTGAGTAAAAGAAGCCATTTTACACATAGCAATTATTTTTCCTATATTTTTGCGAAAGTCGAAAGTGGCTCCAATTTCAGCAAAGACATCTGATAGAAAGAGCTCTGCGAAATAAGACCTCAGGATAAAGGGCCCCAAAAGTAAAAAAAGAAATAAGGGCCCAAAAATTATATACATTCAGGAAATTGCTCGATTTGTCCAGCTATTCTGTTACACACAATAATTTAAAAAGTAAACCTCGTTGTGAAAACCATTAGCGAGCAACCAGAATACATAGATGAACAAATCGAGCGATTCTATGGATCGCTACTATTAATTTAAAATAATTGTCAGTTATGTGTTATTATTTAAGTAAAAATTAAACTGGGCCCCCAAAAATAATGTTGGGGTTTTAATTCATTGGGGCCTAATTTCATTATGAATTTGGGCCTTAATTGAAAATATGAAATAAGGCCACAAAAGTGGCAGTGACCCCAAATTTAGACAATTTTTGTTGTTGATGTGTAGTATCCGCATTTTTGGGGCCTTATTTTATTTTCACTTTAGGGTCTTATTTCCTGGGGCTTTATTTCGCTGAGCCAGGGACGCCTCTTATTTTCACTATAAACACGCAAACATAAAATTTAGCACGTCCTATGCAAATAGACAACATAAACAACTAGCGGACCTCTGTCTGCTTTGGTAAGCGTTTTAATGCGCGAAAACATAATTTTAATAAATGAGAAATGGTGTATTTATAAAAGAAAAATACAAAACAAAAAACTCACACAAAACGAATGGCTACGAGATGTTAGGCCTAGGGTTAAGTTTTTTTTTAAGACTTCTATACAACTCAGTAAATAAAAATAAAACAAGTAAAAGTGTTATCATCGGCCTGGCCGATGCTTTGATACCCTCCACTGCATACAAGTCATGCAAAATTGGTTTTGTGAGGGAGGTACCAGAACTACTTGACCGACATAGCAGGTTTTCAATACCAACCTAACGACGATAAAAAGAAGTTCTCTCACCAAATTTCATTCACCTACGTCAATTACTTTGGGCGCTATCGTGCTTTCAACAGACAGAGAGGCATGGGTCCAATATTGGTTTTGTATGGGAGGTACCAGAACTACTTAACAGACATAGCCCATTTTCAATACCAACCTGACGCCGATAAAAAGAAGTCCTTTCACCAAATTTCGTTCACCTACATCAATTACTTTGGGCGCCATCGTGCTTTCAACAGACAGAGAGACATGTGGGCCCAATATTGGTTTTGCATGGGAGGTACCAGAACTACTTGACCGACATAGCCCATTTTCAATACCAACCTGACGCCGATAAAAATAAGTCCTTTCACCGAATTTCATTCACCTACGTTAATTACTTTGGGCGCTATCGTGCTTTCAACAGACAGACAGACAGACAGACAGACGGACATGGCTAAATCGATTCAGAATGTGATCCTGATTCAGAATATATATACTTTATGAGGTCTCCGGTGACTCCTTCTTTGCGTTACAAATGTATTGGCAAAGTGAATATACCTTCCTCTGGAGGGTATAACAAGTAAAAGTGTTATCATCGGCCTGGCCGATGCTTTGTGAGGGAGGTACCAGAACTACTTGACCGACATAGCCCAATTTCAATACCAACCTGACGCCGATAAAAATAAGTCCTTTCACCGAATTTCATTCACCTACGTCAATTACTTTGAGCGCTATCGTGCTTTCAACAGACAGAGAGGCACGTGGGTCCAATATTGGTTTCGTATAGGAGGTACCAGAACTGCTTAACCGACATAGTCCATTTTCAATACCAACCTGACGCCGATAAAAATAAGTCCTTTCACCGAATTTCATTCACCTACGTCAATTACTTTGGGCGCTATCGTGCTTTCAACAGACAGACAGACAGACAGACAGACAGACAGACAGACAGACGGACAGACAGACAGACAGACAGACAGACGGACATGGCTAAATCGATTCAGAATGTGATCCTGATTCAGAATATATATACTTTATAAGGTCTCCGGTGACTCCTTCTTGGCGTTACAAATGTATTGGCAAAGTGAATATACCTTCCTCTGGAGGGTATAATAAACACAAGCCAGTTGCTTACAAAAGGTTCTAATGTTTCAGTACTAATAGATGTCAAAAATGCACTTTCTATGTTTTAAGCTTCCAAAAGAATATTAGGCCGCCGCTCATTGGACGCATTTTCGTGCGAATTTGATTTGTGCGAAAACGTACGAACACCCACGAACAATTGTGTTCTTTCAAGCTCTATGGGGCCGCGCACACTGGGAGCGAGTTAGTCGTACGTATACGTACTTGTTGTGATTTTTAAACACTTTAGGTCATTGATGTAAAAATGTAACAGCGCACACTCAATTCGTTCGGCCGGTATTCAAACATTTACGTTCGACACTTAGTCGTATCCAAAATGCGTCCGGTCTTAGACGTTCCGAGGCTCTTTGAAAATTTCCTGCTTCAAGTTCAATTTGAAGTTACACATTTTTGATAATTTTTAAAACAGCTAAAGAAGCTGCATAAGGGGAAATTTTGTAAAAATAGCGCACCTTAATAATCAAAAAAAAATAGCACATATGATTTCTTGAACAAATCATAAGCCTACTGGAAACAGGAATATTTTGCCGAGGAAAATCAAAATATTGTTTGAATAATGTTTTACGCAAGGTCAGTTAAAAAAAGTCCAACTAGTTGTTTGGTGTTTGATCTTATTGAGTATGGCTACTCAGCATCCAGGGGTCAGATTCTGTAAGGCGAAACGATCAAACGTTTTCGTGTGCGCGAAGAAATTTGCTTGTGTAACATAGGGTAATTCGTTCGTGCGCACGAAAACGTTTGATCGTTTCGCCTTACAGAATCTGACCCCTGGTCTTGCGACAAATGTTGTGTCAAGTGAGACAGGAGAATATTGAGTGAGTAGAAAATAGAAAGTCAGTTATAACAGAAAATGCAGTAATTCACCTCTCACATGGATATCAAGGTTCGTTTGCAAAATGTTGAACTTTCGATACAAGTTTTCCTTTGGTATTTACGTTTAGAGAGTGAGAACGAATAAAACTGGAACAACTGCGAACCTTCAGTGGATGAAGTCCAACAATTTTAAATACGTCAATTACATTGGATCCTCCCCATCAATCGAAAGGACGATAACACTCCAGGTAAGAGGATCTTCGAATCTCCGCCCCAGGTTCGAGACAAGGAAAACTGAACCTCTGTTTCAAAGACCAAGCTACCGGAGATGTCAGAGTGCTTTGTCTGGATATAGCTGGAAGTAGCATTCCCGACAGCGTAGAGGATGGAAGGCTGCAGTGTCTCAGCAGAGACTCTTAAGTCGGTATATTCAGTAACCCGTTTAGTTAGCAACGAATTTAGCCATTTATACTAACAAAGCCAGTTATAAGGCTTAGATTGCCAGAAAAGTTCCTGAGTCAAGGCGATTGGACTCAGAAATATTGTTTAATTTGCTGTTGAATTGCTGTTGAAGGCATTCCACCTCTTCTTTTTTTTTTACAAAAAAAATAGCAATCCTGGTAAGCCGCCATCGAAGAATTCTGAAAAGTCGCAAGAAAAAGAGTCATTCGTTGATTCGTATTATACATCTTTATAACTGCGCTCGGAGCGAC
The DNA here is from genome assembly GCA_948293265.1 of Cheilosia impressa. Lineage (NCBI taxonomy): Eukaryota > Metazoa > Arthropoda > Insecta > Diptera > Syrphidae > Cheilosia > Cheilosia impressa. The sequence goes on from OX411882.1 coordinate 7,697,678, forward strand.
ATACAAATTCCTTCAAGAAGAAAACTCTCCCTACCCAGCGACTATCCCAGGGTCTACCACGAAGCAAAAGGCCCTCGTATGGACTCAAAATGGAAGCTTATTGAAGTTAAATTGTAAAAAATGAGTCAATAACTTCTCATCTGAAAGCCATCTTTAATCAACAAGTCAGATAACGAAGATCATTATGACAGTCGTTGCTATGGCTCATGTTTTTGCAATTCGGACTACTCCATGAGTTTCTAGGCTGAATAATTATTTAGTCCATAGCGCCAGGCCGAATCGCTTCCAATTAAATAAAGCTGCCACATTTTATGTTCCACGAATTAATTTAAAAAGCATCCATTCCACAAATTCGAAACAAATAAAAATATCCATCGAACTCTATCAAAAGACTCTATGCAATTAAGAGCAACGCGTTTCTTCTCATCTAAAATCGATTCTAAAATTTAATGAATGAATTCTTGGCCATAGCGAAAGATAAATACAACTACCCACGCGGGAAAACAGAAAACAACCGTCAAAAAGGAGAACTATTTCGAAACTTCTTTCGTCTAAAAATTGAATCACATTGCGTGGGCCAAAATGTACATACGTAATATCGGCTGCGGACGTTGACAGCCGGGCAGCGTCATTTCGCAGCGGGATGGTGTAGCGAGAAGTTTGTCTGTCTGTTGCTTTCCGTTCCCATCTGGATGTGAATGAATATCGGAGACACAAAACAATTAATTTCCAATTAACCACGTCAAGTGCGGGGTAACGTTCTCCTATCCATTTGTCCCACCGACTTGTAGGAACATTTTTCTTTCTTTGGTGATCGTGATCGAATTCTTGCCGGTCGCAGAGTGGCATAGGTGGGTGTCTGGTAAGGGCTTGTAGTTCCTTTTATGGAACTGGCAAAGAAATGCGAGGAAGAGTTATTTTATTTTAACCCGAGGTAAGATATTGGAATGGAATGATTCAGATTCCATTACAGAAGTGGGCGTGAGTGTGTCAGACAGAAGTTAATTATTTTCTGTGTCAGATGGTGATCGTGGTGGATCATGTAGCTACGTTGAGGATGGGCTATCGATTGACTATAAATGGAGATACACAAAGCACTCAGTCATGTCAGCATGAGTGCGGTTGTTATGCTATGATAAGCAAATAGAGCACGTATTAGTTGGTGAAGTACATACTCCGAAGAATCACTCCTCCTTGGCGGGAAATATTTTTAAATTTAAATACTAATGGAAATTAATATCCAAACTAAAAGCTGTAACAACTTAAACGCCTCATAGGGGTTTATGAACACAAAGTAGCAATTGCTTTTTCTGAGAAGCAATTTTAAAGTCGAAGCATTTGTAAATGCATTTGCGACTCCATCGACCCTTTGCCCAGATCGGCAACAAAACCGAAGGTCAGATAAAGCAATTGCTCCGAAAGTTTCAAGTCTGTTCTTTTGTTTTGAAAGCAACTTCCGAAGCAGTATTCGACAATTTTGGAGTCATATAGATATCATCCGATCGATTCTTCAAAATTAGACAAGAGACAGAGTACTCAACTTTAGGAGAAATGAAAGTCGGTATACCAGAAGTCAGTGTGCTAGGTCCAGTGCTATACCTTTTATTCAGTAGCCATCTGTCTGAAAAAAGGAGAAACCACTTCAACAACCCTTGCAGATGGAAGTCTAAACAGCAAATAGCAACAAAAAAGCTTTAAAAGGAAACAAACAGTATCTCAGACATGGTCGGTTGGGTGGTTGGTTACCGGTTACCTGATAAGGGAAACACAACGGCACCTGTATATAATGAAGCAAAATTATGTTAGAGAACCTCAAAACCAGTAAAATTAAGTTTTTTGATGCTGTTATTGAAATTCAGTGTGAAGCCACGTCTGGAGAATTCATGAGCTTTTTCCCCTCTATGGCTCTATGGCTGGAGACCCAGACGAGTATGATTTGAAACCGATGGCAAGTGTCTTCCTGTTGTCCACAACAAGCTTTTACTTAGGATTTCTTGAGTCGAGACCCTTAATCGCGGCCTGATTGTCGACAAATATATCAATTTCTTATTGGGTCTCGCTAGGTTTTGAGCATTAGAGATCGAAATATTGAAAAAGTCGAAGATTTACTTACAAAGGTTCATCAAATGTACAGAAGAAGGCTTTTCAAGCACGTTTACTAAGAAATAACCGAACTATAAAACAATCCGCGATACTAATAATCATTTTTAGTGTCAAGGCAACATTTTTTAAATTCACAATGGCAAAATTTTCAATACAAAATTTTATATTAGTGTGAAGGTTAAAAATGTATATTAGTAAGGTGCAATGACAACGGCAAAAGATTAGAGCGGGTGAAACCCCTTGATCTATGAAAGTTCCCTTTAGGTAAATATTGGGTAATGTTTCCTAACAAATGAAGTTTAGAAATCCGACCGAGGCAGAATTTGAATCTTTCTAAGCGCAATCCGAAGGAGTTTCAGCGCCGCACATAGACGGTTGATGAGACTTGGATCCATCACTATACGCCTGAAAGAACAGTCAAAACAGTGGACTGCACACGGAGAACGTGCACCAAACAGGACAATATTATGCTGAATTATTGGGAAAATTTAACGACGCATTGAAGAGAAAACGAAAAAAATTCTATTCCATCACGAGAATGCACCGATTCACTAGTTTCAAGTCGCGGCGTCAAAATTGATGGAATTAGGTTACGAGTTACTGCCATATCCAAAGCATTCTTCAGGTTTGCCCGCATGTGATTTATTTTTGTTTCCAAATATGATAAAGTTGCTTGACTGAAAGAGGTTCACAACAAACGAGGAGGTCAATGCCGAAACTGAGGCATGTTTTGCAGAGTTCGATAAAACCTATTTTTCGGAGGTCTTAAAACATTTGGAATATCTTTGGGCTTAGTGTGTCCATGTAAAAGGGCACAATGTCCAAAAGTAAAATAAAATTGTGTCAAAAAAGTTGTTTTTTCTTGCCTTTCACAGGTACCTACTTACCAATCATCCCTCGCAGATAAAGGGTTTTCCAATAAGAGGTGTTATTTTGGTATTCACAGAAAAATGTAATTTTTTGAGATAAATAATCGGATGTTTATTTCATAATAAAGAGGAAGGTATGCCGTTAATAATGAAAAACAACATCAGCCAAATGGCCACCACGAGCACGCATACAGGACCATATCCTTTTCATGAAATTTTCCATAACCGAATCGCAAAGTGGCTGCCCTATGTCCTCGACAGCCTCACGAATTTTATCTCTGAGGTCTTGGATCGACGCTGGGCTGTTGGCGTAGACTTTATCTTTCACGTGGCCCCAAAGGAAGAAGTCGCAAGGTGTTAAATCACAAGATCTCGGGCCTCATCAGTCAAGATGATTTTTCGATGGAACTCCGGATCATTTTTATGCATTTCAAGGACCCAATCAGCAAAGACACGAAGTTGTTGATGATCGGCCGGCTTGAGTTCTTGTGTTAACTGAAGTTTATAAGTCTTAAGACCCAAGTCTTTATGCAAAATACGATGTAATGACGTTTGTGGAATGCCCAATTCCAAAGAACGACGAGGAATGGACAAACCTGGGTTTTCTTCAACACTTTGGGCTACAGCAACAATATTCTCAGTTGTTCTTGAGCGAAGTGCACGGGTTTTATTCTTCACATCACTAACTTGTCCCAACAGGTCAAGGAATTTTTCCACCAATTTTTGTATTGCGGTCCGACAAGGTGCTTCACGACGACCAAAAAATGCTTTAGTTTTGCGAATTGTGACTGCAAGATTTTCACCATTTTTGTAGTAAATTTTAAGAATTTCAATGCGTCGTTGAAGCGTGTATCGTTCCATTTTTAGTAATGGCGTCAAATGTCAAAGAATAAAATCTTCAAAAGTGACAGCTACCGAAATAGCGGGTCATTCACAATAACACCTCTCACTGGAAAACCCTTTACTTAGTCAAAGAGTTGTTGCCAAAATTTTGTAGGTTTCGTCACCCTATCAATACAGATCATAAAAACAGACAAATTACATGAGACAGCTGTCAGAAAAGCCATGTTTAAGATACGACAAATGAGTTCAAAATGACAGATACCTAGTTTTTGACTAGAAAAAGGGTTGTCCAATTTAAAAGCAATTTTGAAAATATGACTGTTTAAGGACTAATTGAATTATATTTTCTCCTGAGTCATGAAAAGACACTCTTCTTGTTAAAACATTTTGGGCCAAATGAAGACTGAAGATCCGTAGAGCAAACGTTTAAAACCTTTGTCAAGAGAGACACGGCACTGGATTGATTGCCCGCCATTTCCGGTTGATTTACTCCCAACGGCAAATACTAACTATTCCAAAAACATTGTCACATTTAACGTAATGACATGCAGAGTGCAATGAGACAAAGCTGCAATCAACAAGCAAGTCATGTTGCAACATATCGCTGCATCTAAATCACTCCAATCCGGACTAGAAACAATTTTCGTGCATCTATTTGAAATCGAATTCAATGCAAATGTGGAACATTTTGCGCCATTAGCGGTTGTCTGTAATGTCACATAATAGCACATTTCCCACAGCTGCTTGAGGTGATTTGCCATTCGAATCAAGAAACTGACTCTCTCCGCAATTCATCTAGATTCGATATCTATGGCGAAGGATGCAGAATTTGCGTGGCTAAAGATTGAGCTCTGTCGCTTGATTTATTGCACAGGAAAAACAAGAAAACTGCGTACACGCAACAGACACAGGCGGTTGCAGCTTTCGCTTTGATATCGAATAACAGCCGAACAGCGAACACCTCCTTGAACGACAGGAAAATGTTATTTAGTGTGGAAAACGCTGCCTCTAGGAAACAAACCGTCAATAGGCTAATTTAAATTGTGTGTCACCTATAGGCCGGCTGAATGTGTGTTTATGCTCATGTTTATGATTTTGTTCTCGGGCAATAGTGAAAGTGGAAATAGATTTTTGTTCCCATTTTGTTCCTTGTTCTCGTGTGTCGCTGTGGAGTGTTCTTGTTGGACTTGGATGTTTTTAATTTTTCCGAGTGAGCCGCCGGATAATTTATGGGGCTTTTCGAAATAGGCACAGTTGGGAGATTTTTTTTTCTTGTTGCTCTATATATTCAACGGAAGTAGGTGCTGACTTTGCTAAGGCTTATGATCACATTGACAAGGAAGTGCGATTTTGAATAATTTGTCGAATGGAATGGTGTTTTTGTTGGTATAGTGCATAGTTGACTTTTGCAATCAGTTCTTAGGCTGGAAAGAACATCGCTACCTTATCAGTTGCTCTTTCTTTTAACGTACAGTGACAGTTGACGAATGGCAAGTAACAAAACTTTAAGAGAGGTGGCTTTGCTTCAATGTTTTCGAAGAGTTCTACTTAAGGTTTTGTTAAAAAGAGACCGCCATATATCCCAAATGCGCAACCGTAGACGACGGATGTAAAATTTCGACCACGAGCAATTCACCGCATCCTTCAAAAGCTGAATTGTTAAAAGGCAATAGCATCGAGTCGAGGTACTCAAAAGCTATGCGACCAAACTTGCTCCCAATTTATGTCACCTATTTAATTAGAAGTAACTCCCAAAAGACTTTCCCTCCTTGCTGGAAGACTTCTCTCATTCAATCGATTATCGAAAGAGGAAGGAAATGCTTGCCGCCAAACTTTACTTTTCATGATTATTTAAGGTTATTAAGAGAGTTCAAAAAATGTCGAAATAATCGAGGTTTTCAAAGAACAATTATTAATAATTTATCCCCTAACAGATAGTAAATTTTAAAATAACGTAAATTTTAATGTTACATTTTTTTCCATTTTTTATTGACAATATTGTTATAAATTATTTTTTTAATTTATAATTTAAATTTATATTTTTATTTATATTTATATTTGCAGACGTCGTATAACTGACGACCTGTGTAGCTATGAAACTTATACCCATTGACGCAGACAATTAAACATCATGGAAAGTCAAGAACTGTAGCCTTGGATAACGATCGGGTTCGTAGAGCCCTACTTAACAACTGAGCCCTTTATGGAGTACGGGAAGCTTTCTTTTTTTTGTGTACTCATTCGGGTTGTAGTAAATGGTTTATCATCAGATTTGCTATAAACGGTGAAGTGCCCCAAGGATCTATATTAATTCTCCATATGAATAACCCACATGGATCAAAAAACAAAAATACATACAACTTTACCCCGAACAGCACTTCTAAATACCTATAACTTCTTTAAAAAAAACAGTGGCCCATAAATCGAGCATTTAGATTCCAAATACATCGCACACAGTCGAAGATGCGAGCAAATTACTTTTCCCAATAAAGATCTGGACAAAATATTATATGGGAAAAAGAAAACTGGACTGTAGACACAGCTTGCCTGCATCGACTTGACAGCCAATCCATCCATTTCAAGAAATTCATGCACCTTCTTTAGAAGTCACAATAAATTTTGGACTATTCATGACAGAGCCACTTATAAAGGGTGTTAGTTTTTAGAGGTTGGTTTTTCGAATAGAGCTAAAACTGACATTTTGTGGTCAAATCTGGCAACTATAATGTCATTTATGTTCAGTTTGGTTTGCCATTTCATCATGAACAGGTTGACAAATGAACAACGCTTGCAAATTGTAGTGTTTCTCTCGATTCAAATAAAACACTTGTTTAATTCAAGGATATATTCTAATATTAGTTTTTAATTAAAGAATGTATGCGGAGCTGGTTTAGGTTAACCTCTTAAGTGGAAAGCGCAATTCAGAGAGAGGTTAACCGACCATGAGGTAAAAAAAGAAAACTTCAATCGAAATGTAATTTGACAAGTAAACAAAATGTTGCCAATGTTCAACCGAGTTGCTGATGCAACACAAATCGTTCGCGAAGTTTACCGCAAGCTCCGTTCATTTTATGGTCGACATAATCGTCAATCAGAGCAATTAATTCGGTTAACCATGGATCGTTTTCGCACTACGTTTACTCTATGTGATAATACGCATCCGCAGAGACGTCGAACAGTCCGCACCTAAGAAACAATTGCCGCTGTAGAGCAAAGTGTTGAAGAGGACCCGAATGAATCGATTCGCCACCGTGCACAGCAATTCGAGCTTTGTCCATCAACTTTTTGGAAGATTTTGCGCAAAGATCTTGGCTTACGACCTTACAAGATCCAGCTTGTGCAAGAATTAAAGCCGCGAGACCATGCAATGCGTCGTGATTTTGGTGTATGGGCCGAAAATGAGATTGATATCGATGCTGGTTTTCATCGCAAAATTTTGTTCAGTGATGAGGCTCATTTTTGGTTCAATGGCTAGGGCTACGTCAACAAGCAAAATTGCCGCATTTGGAGTAAAGAGAATCCACATAAGACCCTTGAGACGCCATTACATCCACAAAAACTGACTGTTTGGTGTGCTCTAGGGGCTGGTAGTCATTGAGCCATACTTCTTCCGAAATGATGCTGGAGAGGCAGTTACCGTTAATGGAGACCGGTATAGAGCCATGATAACCGACTATTTTGTTACCGAATTGGATGTTGGAATGGACCTGTCAATTGGCCACCAAGATCGTTTGATTTGACGCCATTGGATCGCTCGCCTACGCCAACAAACCAGAAATGTTGGAAGCCAATGTTTTTCTAAAATAATTCCAGTGACCAAAGTTTTCCAAAAAAAAAAAAAGTAAATTTAAGTTCTCGTGATGCACTAATAAATGTCAATCAAATTCGTGCACCGTCGTTCCTGTACGCGAAAGCTTGACAGTAGTGAAAAGAAAAAAACACTTTTTCCCCTTTAAAAAAAAAAAAAAGCGATAAAATTTTGTGGTAGCTCTTAAGGACTATTCATATGAGAGCGATCAGCGAACTAGCGAATATTCGTGGTTTCTGACATTTTATTCACATGAAAACATTTTTTAGACGAGGTTAAGTTCGAACGAAATTTGCATTCGTGGGTTTGTTGTGCGCGACTGTATTATGCGGATTGTGAATACAGTGTGACAAATCGCGGCAAGAATTTTGAATTCGCCGGAAAATTGTTGTAATTGTAAATATCAATATTGAAATCAAATAAGACTCCGATTTTCTTTAGACGAGGTATTATATTAATTAAATGGAGTGTGTTTGTAGTAGAAAATTAGAAATTTTCAATTCATTTAAATTGTTTTGTTTTTTATAACTAAAAGCTATAAAAAATTCAAATGTCTATTGGTTTCTGAATTTTTACTGTCCACATTCAAAACTCAAATCGACTAGATTGGTCTGGACTCGATGTAACCTTTTCTGCCTCAGCCACATGGACGAAATGTCAAGTAAGAACTCATATTCAGTCAAGAAACGTCAATTGTAAGAAACCAAATTTTAAACTTTGTTGACTTAAAGTGTATCAGTAGGAGAAATGTGACAGCGAGAAGATAAGCACTGGTCCAAGAAGTACGAGAACAGACTGTCTTTAAAAATAAAAAGATTAAGCTTGTCATTTCTACCCACACTGACAAGCTCCCTGACAATAATTTATCTTTCGGCTACTTTGCCTTTAAAATTATTGTTTACATTTTGACATTTATGCAGATTATGTCGAGAAAACAACATTTTAACAAAATATTATAGGGGGAAGATAAAAATTGATAGATGTGATCAGCATTTTTGGTAGGTAACTACTTTTTGTTTCTGTTGAAGTTGATATAAGCTTTTGATAATATTTGGTGCTTATTGCTCTGCAACTTCAATGGCAAATAAATTTTTATTCGATAGGGGGCTTCGGGTCTATTTAAATAACTGTCTCAACTGCAAAATTTTGCATGCCAAAATCTGTTCAAAACAGAGGAATCTGCAAATATCGGACCAAATTTCGAAATCAAACATTTTTAAGGGAATTTCGAGGACAGAACGGATTTTAATTTAGTAATATTCTTTTTTTTAGACCCACCTAGGTATATAAATAATAAAACAAAGAACACGCTTTTTACCATTTTTGACATTTTCCCAAATTATTCGCCGACATCACAAACTCATTTCAAGCAATATCTATCTTAAGCGCGAACAATTGTTAATAAATTTACTTAAAATATTTTTTGAGGAGAAAAAAATCGTCTCGTAGCGCCACACAATAAAGAAAGAACACGCGCATTCTTTTGCAATCAAATTTATTACGAGTAGATTTCTCAAAAGTAAAAATAAAAATAGTCATTTCTCGCAAGGTTTTGCATCGCTTTGGCTAAATTTAAATTTAAACAAAAAGATTAAATATAATTTCAAAGAAGCGCATGATTTTAATTAATTAGGTGGATGTGTAACCTTTTGAGAATTCAAACAAAATTCCAATAAATCTTGACAATTGGAATGTTGAATGCTATCTGTTGACAGATATTTTGAATTTATGATTATATTTAGTAGCCATTATCTACGGACGTTTCAGGTTCACTCTTGTGAGTTTATAAAGTGCTTAAGTGATAACTACGAATGTGGTTTCTGAATTTCAAAGTTGAATCCTTTAAGCGAATGTTAACTAACACACACTTTGCTGATGATAGAGATCGACGAGTAGTAATTTTGGTAATCAATTTAGAAAGCCTAGGGAAACTATAACCTCAAACGAATCTATGCTACTAACGCTTACATGTATCGAAGTGCGGTAACAGAAAACGATAAATAAGACCTATTGACAACCCTACGTAAAGAAACAAGGATAACAAACAAACAGACCGCGTGCAGGTGACGAAATTGCAGAAGCTTTAAACTCCTAGATGTGTCTAAGATGCCTTCCAAAAAGTGCGATGAGATGGGTCGAGCCTGAAAAAGAATGCAAAACTGTGACATCTATATTTAGAACAGCCACAGGATACAGCGATTATTTGTACCTATTCGAATTTGGCATACACAACAGACTTCCGCAGAAAGAGTGCATGCGCTTTGTTTGAATGCCTTAAGACAAATAATTATAGCAATTTACATCAAAGCTATAAATTTGACAGCGTTAGTTTGACTCAGTTTGTAGGAGCTTCATAGCACAAGACACAAGCACGCGGTTCCTCATCTCAATATTTAAGGGGACTTGGAGGTCTCCGGATCATTAAACCGTCATACACATTAACCACTGTTTGGGGTGAGTATTTTGGTCTTCTTAGGACCAGAAGTACAACTGTTTGCATTGCTGACTCTTCCAATCGATTTTCGAAGGCTCGCAAGTAGTTAATATAAGTGAATTTGCGAGACAAGATGGACACGCCACACTTAAGATCCGTTGTGATGAGGCTTGGGAATGTTTTACACGTGCTTTTTAGGCTTGCAGAAGAGACACAACTCATTGCCGCGAGGCAAACTCTGGAGTCTTCTAAAAGAGTGTGAAATTGACGGAATTTTTCGATCTTTTCACATAAGCTGTGCAGTTTTAGGCAAACGGGTGGTCAATTTCGACTACTTACACCAAGGGTGCGTTTCGTCTTCTCTTCTTTTCATTTTTAATATCGATTGGACCTCACTGCGAAGCCGAAGTACGTTATGAATTGATAAAAACTTAGGGTAAGGATACCTAAGTAACTAGATCTTCGTCGGCCTCGACTATCATTGTTATGTTTGGGCCAGATTGTATACAGGTAGGCCTGTATACAATCATCTGTTGTGAAGCTGAGAAGAAGGTAAAAGTTAAAAATAATTTCACTCAGCAAATATTTGAGAACCGGCTATTTCCAAGGTTATAAGTAGCCTTTCGACAACTTGCGAGCTTGCGCAGCTCACAAACCTAAGATCCCGAAGCCCCAGCAAAGAAGATCTATGTTTCTAACAATTAAAACTGAATCACCGACCTTTTCAACATATTTTTTACTGATGGGGTCCAAATCGGTGCATTTTAGGTGAATCCGGGCTTGAAAGCCAAAAGTTTCATTCTATACCCACTGATGGCTATAAAAAGAAAGGAATAGTGGTACCAGGCAGCCCTGACGATATAATGCGATTTAGTTTTTGAAGGGCGAAGACTTCACGTCGTAGATATCCCCGACAATTGAGTCGGGTCTTCGACAGCCTCGAAAGTTTCTGACAGACCAGTTGTTAAGTAGATTTTACCCCACTGTAGGGTAAGTCCCACTTTATCACAAAAAGCGTTGAAAATTTAAAACCCTGCAACATTGAAAATGACTGCCGTCGATCTAAGTAACAAGGAATGTGTCAACTATAAGGTAGATTGCAAGCTACAACGAGACAGAGACCTCCAAACCGTATATTTTCACATCCCTCCCAACTGGTATCAGTGCAGCTACACATACATTCCAGCAGTTTGAACGAGTTATGCAAATGGTTAGGCTCAGCAGCATTTGTTGTTTTGTTGCGTCCGCTCTTCCTCACAGGACACGTCGTCGTCAGCCAGAGTATTTCAGTTCCACAATACCTCAGTCTCTGCCTCAGAGTGCTGGTCTCTGCTTCCTCATTGTTTATTTTGCGACCGACGCGACGCGACGACGACAACGAAGCGCGAGAACAAAAATGAAACAACCACGTCGTCTCACAGAACGTGACTTGAGGTTTTTTTTTTTGTTAAATGTTCTCCAATTGTTAGCTGAAGATGGCGACTGAAGGATGAAGAGAAAAATAACAAACCCAAGTGAATGGGATTCCTGTCTACCTATTCAATTCCAGTTTTTGTGTGTACTTACAATTTCATGACTACTGTAGCGAAGAACTGGTCACAACACTAGATCTACCCACTGTGGCCATTATCATCACCAACCGAGAGTGAGGAGCGGCGCGTCCCGTAAATAAAGTAGTTAAGGGCAGGAACCATACGGCCGGCGCAAGCGCGCCAAGAGATGTAATGCGACGATAGGTACCAGGAATCCAATAAACTAAAACGTAATCACGGTCAGGATCAGGTAAAAGAGAGTCCGCAAAGGAAACAAGAAGAACCCAACCGACGAAGTAGAGCATCGTCTCGGGGGGAATGCTGGCGAAGAAGAAGAAAGAAAGATTTTCACAGGATAAGTGTCATGGACTTTGGGAATGGCGATTATTGTGCAACCGTCGAGTGCTAAATGTGAGCTTAAGCGATCCAATTAGAGAATGCTTCCATGGAAACGGGCAAACAAAATCCGATTTTTGTTTAAATAAAGGAGGTCCTTCATGTTGTCGGTGCCAGCCTGTGTTGACAAGTTAATCTCCGCAAATGAAAATCAGCAACACCGCATACATCGGAAAGGGCGACACATTTCGCGACATTTTAATTAGTCACACGGGATAGAGGATAGAGCCGGCTAGGTTTTGAGAGTAAGACACACACACTTTGTGTTGAAGAGCTTCCATTTGTTTTTTTAATAAAGTAGCAGAAATCCAAGAGTCAGATTAGAGAGCTGATAGCGCACAACACAACATCATGCGGACGTTTTTATTGGCGACAGCGGGATACGACTTTTAATTTTTATTTAGAAGAGTCAGTCATTGAGACGGGTTTTTTACCTTTCTCTCGGTCCGGATGTGAAACGCATTTCCATGGAAGCAAACCCTATATTTGCCTCTATTACAGTTTAAAGATTGAGCGTGTTGTAAGGCGGGATACCCTCAAAAGGTTGAACTTGTTTCAAAACTACTGTCAAACATTTTCTTGCTAACTTGGCTGCTCTTTTAATGCCTCGAATGACTTTGTGTCTGGGGACCTAACTGATAGTCCCAATACCCTACAAGCTTTGATTTTATATCTGCTGTCAGTTTTGCGTTTAAAGCTGCTTCGCCGTCGATGAAGAAGCTGCTTTTGTCACTGACAAGGTATCAGCATGGAAGACCCTTTTATGGTCCAGGAAGCGTGCAGCAATTTGGGAAAAATGCTTCACCCTAACCGATTCCCATTTTTGAGCCATCTGTGCTTACCAGAAGGAGACTCGGTGTTAGGTATATGTTATGATGGGCTTTAAAAACGCGCTTAAGGTCTTGAAAAATCCAATATACGGCGTGACATGCCCTGTGATATGGAAAAGTCCAGAGTGTTTATGTTTGCATAGTCTGAAGACCGCGTTCAGTTAAATTATAAGGTAGGTAGGTAGGTAGGTAAAAGGGTGCTCTTGTGGCGTCTGCCACAGCTTCACATAGACCATCAGTTGGGTCCATTGTGTCCAGTTACTGGGGACCACCCATACCTGTTAAAACAAGAAAAACAGACGGCTTTTAGAATTAGAGCCACATAGATTTAGTAGAATCTCATGGGTTCTTAAGCTCTTTTGTACCATATGCTCTGGTTCGTCCTACGAGTACCTAATGATATGAAGTCTATCCATCTACTAGAACCACCCAGATTTAAGTATGAATCTCAGGAGTACTTTAAGATCGATGTTCTTCAGATCCTCTAAGTCGTCGAAGAAGTAACTCTTGAGAATCCTTTTTCTGCTGTTCTTAAGGGCTGGGCATTCGCAAAGCAGGTGGTGAACAGATTATATTTCTTCAACGTCCCTGCAGCTTCTGAAAAAATCATTATGCTGTATTCCTAGCCTTTCCGCATGTACGCCTATCGCACAGTGTCCAGTAATGACTCCCGTGAGTATGCGAATATCCTTGCGGCTGAGTCCGATCTATTTGGATCTCTTTTGGGCTCACCTCTGGCCATAATTCTTTTGTTTGCCTGTAGGTATTGAGATTGGTCCAGCGTAGGTTAGTCCTACGCCAGGATTCAATGTCAATCTTCCTTGCAAGCGTGCTTAGCGGAGTTTTTACTGATTTTAGGGCCATAGATGTATGTTAGTTCCACCCGTTTCTTGCAAGCTCATCCGCCTGTTCGTTTCCTGGAATATCGCTGTGTCCTGGTACCCAGCATAGGGTCACCGCGTTGTCTTGTGATATTTCATCCAGATATTGACTTACTGCCCTTGACTTCACCACGACCGACTCCATGGCTTTTATGGCCACTTGGCTGTCGGGATAAATGGTGATTTCTTTATTGACAATGTGTCGTTTCTTAAGGTGTTTTGCCGCTTGGGTAACAGCAGCTATTTCTGCTTGAAAGACACTGCAATCATCGCTAGTTCGGAATGATTCTTGCAGGCCCAGTGTTTCACTGAAGATGCCCGCGCCTGTACCGATATCCATTTTGGAGCCGTCGGTATAGAGTGCTAGCTCCTCTTCGTCTGTGACTGATTTGTTTTCAAAAAAAAATTATAAGGTAAGTTTAGGTTAAGTTGGGTTGAGTGGCGGTGTGAGATCCTCACAAGAGTTGTTCTCAAAAAAGTGTCCTAATCACCAAAAAAAAAGGTACTTTAGAGGTTATTACAGGACCTTTTCAAACTTCTGTGTCGTTTGTTTGGTGGAGACGTCTTTCCCCTAACTATCTGACTACTTCTTGTACAAAACTTAAAGAAAGGTCTGCCCGGCTGCATGAGAACTGGAACGCCTGGATCTGCTCTACTTGATTTAACATTCCCCGATACTTTTGTTAAAGGCTCTTGGTACCTACTTTAGAAGCAATCTGCCATCAAAGGCGGAGTGGCTTTTGGTACCATCTCGATAACCTTGCGCGTCACTTATCCTTCGATCTACAGATATATCATCTGATGCTTTGCAACTTCGGCTATTGTGTAAATTTAAAACCACTTTTCCTTGTGTTTAGCATTCACTTCAGTTAAAGTCTGACCCTAGATAGGAAAATATTCGAATGGAAATCGACAAGTCTAGACTTCACTCTATATACGGAAGCTCACAATTGGGCAGATTGTTTGGAAAATATAGCCACTGTGAATATACCCAGAGTCGAAACTAAAAATGTTTATTGGTAAGGCCCTTTGACACTTGTCTGGGTCGCAGGTCACTCTCAGACTGCGGGAAATGAGATATCCGATTAGATCGCCAAGAAAGGTCCAAAAGGTGACTTCTTGACACTTCCCAGGGTCGCCGGTCAGGGCCATCATTGATAATTGGGTTTCTTACGAACCAAACGATGTGCACACTGTTCTCCAGAGAAGCAGTGTCACAGTCTCTTTGGAGACTGTAGACATCTTATTGACGTTCTTACGGGACATTCTTTACTGTACTGTAGGCTTAAGTGACACCACTGCCTGTTACGCTTGATAAAAGGTAATCATTCTTTGGATCACTGGCAGATCTTCGGTGCTGATGTAGAGACTTAAGTGCAACCTCGGCTTTTTATGAAAATTAACGAAATTTCAACGAAGAGTTCAATAATGAATTTACATTCTGGTACTGCAATTGACCAGTTGCAACTGGTCGAATCCTTCCTAGCCCGACAAAGAAGAGTATGTGAGTATATAATCCATTTAGGACCTGGCGTATAGTAAGGAGAGAAGCTGCCTATAGCCTAGCCTAGGACATAACTTGGTTCCCCCGACGCCATCTGATTTTTTGAGATCCTTTATTATCCGAACTCTTACAGGGTACTTGAATCTTAAGGCTTCCACTGTCCTACTTCTAGCGAAAGTGCCTTTAATTTTGCCGTTAGGACTCGGCATAAAATTGCAGGTCCCTCCCATATTCCATTCGAAATTGAAACAAAATGAATGCGAGAAACTAGGCCAAGGGGACCGATATAGTTTCGAGTTTCTCTGTTTGGGCTCAGTTAAAAAAAAGAAAAAGAAAACTCGCAACAGTTCTATCTGGGATCTTAAGTCCAGCTTTTCATAACTATTCTAGAGAGTTTACTTTTGGCACTACCACATTTCGTCGTTTTTCTTTTATGAGGATTCGAAAAAGATTGGATACAAATCGGTACGAAAGGCTCACAAATGAGACGTGATCCATCGATGGGTCTTTGGTACTACCTTTCCCTTGCCCTGAAGCGTAAATGTCGAGTATTCAGGACCAGAAGATTCAAAAATTTATAAATTATTCACAAAACCGAAGGCTTGATGAATTCACAAGAGCAAATGTTTCAAAACTAGTTGCCAAAATGTAACACCCTCCATTTCTCCATTTCAAAGTTCAGACAACAACCAGAAACAGAGATTCAAACCTTCATACCAATCAATTGTTTCTAGATTTAGATTGATTTATTTATTTACTTAAAATCTTACAAAATAGTCTTTCAAATTACTTAATAAATATTTCCCCGAACCTCTTTCCGACTCTCACACCTTCAAATCTTAAGGTACAGACCGTAAAATTTCTGCCTAAGTACCTCGACAGCTTCCTTGTTACCATTGTATTTCCCTTGCATTTCTGAGAGAAAACCTCCGCCAAAGCCAACTACGACGACCTTACGACTCAATCGGGTCATAGCTCTAAAAATGTGCTCTACCTCCTTACAAATTTCAACGAACGTAACCATATCCCACAAGACACAAAAAAAAACACCAGCTCCAAACAGCAATTTCATTAAATTAAACTACATAAAATTGTCGGCAGATTTTTATCTCCATAAGCCGGCTCCGACAAAAAAAAAACGCGCTTCCTCCCCCCTTGAGTATATTTACATGGCAAGTAGCTTATCCGCCAGTAACAACAGGTGGTCGAGCATTGAAATTCCACCCAAAGAAAGAGATGGCCCGAACAAATTCGGAAAGCGAAAAAAAATTATTTAAATACATGATTCGGTCGAGATGTCTCCCCTTCCTACGGTTGCTGCTGTTCACCCAATTCCAAGTCAGACACGATCGCAACGTAAGATTCTTATCGCCCCCGAGGAGAACAACGTCGGGACTATTTAAACGCGTCGGGTATTTAAATTAACAATCCGACGTGGTGTTGTGGCTTTTTTTGGTGAGTGGTAAGAGTGAGTACGAGGTTTACACCCACCCGGTCAATGAGAGGAGGAAATTCATTCGCAAGTACATACGCAGAAAAGAAATCGCAGACAATGTCGTCGGACAAAGTTGGACACATAGCGCGTACGAAATCATTAAGGACCACCATATTTGGGCTATACAAGAGGGCGGCACTCCATTGAAGGAGGAATTGTTGAGATTAATAGCGTCCGCTTTATTTGCAATTGACAATCAATCAGCGGATTTGGGCGACCAGTACAGAGATGGATCGGCTGGTGATCTGATAAGAGGATTATTCTGTGGTGCGGTGTAGTTGGCATGTGCCCGAGCCAGTGCAGGGAGGGACATCACTTGCAATATGTGGGCATACTTACAATGGCGGCGGTAAATTGATTGTGCAACTCTCACTCACCTGAAAAGAGAAGAAAGTTGTTTAAGATGACGAAAATTATGTGAAATGTGTTAATATTTGCAAAATAGTATAGACTACAGATGCAAAGGATAGTTGGGATACACGGTTAAAAATATGAGGGTGTTTTTTAATACAGCCGCAGTATTACAGGTCTATGCAATACACGAAAAATTTGTTTTCAATATTTCCAATTTATTAAAATTTTTTTTGTAATATATTCATATTGAAATTTAATAATTGTTTCATTAAAATGCTCACTTTAATACGAATTTTCTGAAATTTAATCTCTAAAGATTAAAATCCAGTATTTTTTTTTCTACAATCGAACCTGTTCTCTATTAAAATAATATTTCAATCAAGAACTTATTACAATTAAGTTATAGTTGACCTGAAATATAACATCAACCCTGATTACATGCTAATACGAACTTATTAAAGCCATCAACTTCAATACATTTGTATTTGGTTTTAATACAGAATCTGATTAGATTTAAATATATCGGTATTACTTTTGTACCCAAATATATTATTTTGTCGCTTGGTTAAGAATTTACAGTTAGTTTAAGCGTCCCCTTCAATGGAGTTGATTATTTGGATAAAGTTCTTCAAATAAAATTGTTTTAAAAATACAAATAAGTGAAAGTCATGCTGGAGGGTTACATTGATATCCAATGAGAATATTCTTCTTACAAGTAAGTAACTTTAATTTCAAAATATTCTTGTAAGAGTTTATAATATTTGCTTTTTTTTCTTAAGCTATGAAGCGCAGAGATGTTCCTAGTGGATTTGCTTTTGAAGATAAGGGCTGTCTAGAGATTCGAGTTCATTGCCTCAGAAAGTAAGTAATTGACTGAATAATTAATTAGATGATTCGGGCTATTATGAGTTCTCCTTCATTTCAATTTCTAGAAAAATGTAACACTAAAGGAAGCACAGCGGCACTCTACAGGATTATTTTCAAGGACATCGGGCATTTTCCTACAATTTTTTATATGTATTGTAACATTTTAAACCAATAAAATTAATATTAAAATAAAATATTGTCGGTGTTGAAATATATCCCATACATATTTAAATCTAATCTAAAGAAGTATTAAAATATAATAAGATTGTATTATATTTTAATATTCCATGGGTTTATAAAGAGCAAAAGAAGTATTGAATTTGAGGTGAAAGTATTACAATTTAATCAGTAGTTTATTAAATTCTAATACAAATGTATTAAATTTCTTAATTTTTCAATGTAAATAAGGGTTGAATTTAAATGTTTTTGCATTGAAACCCATCTCCACACATATTAAAATTTAATATTGCAGACATATTTTGTAATAGCAGACATTATTTAAAATTAATAAATCTTTTATTAGATCTTTAATTCCAATATATGCAAAATATTAAATTTTAATATTTTCTCGGCATGGACTTATATACAACCCCAAAAATATTAAAATTAACGACAGGATTTTTAACCGTGTAGTTATACCTTGATCACGGTGCTATATGAGAGGACTTAACAAGTTTTGGGGCAACTATGAACACGAGGGACATTATTTTGGTCTAAAGGCACCTCATCGAGGACCACCTTAAACCAAGCGAGGTGAAGGTGCGTATCTTGCAAACACTCGCCACAAGTTTAACTTCATTATGTCAAATCTATCTGAATCTGCACTTCTTAAGAACGCTGAGAAACCTCAGCAACGGCTTGGGACCTTAACAGTCGCGGCTATCCAAGTTATCCCTCTACCAGGGCAACCTTCTTTAGGCATTCCTGAATCAATTACATAGCTTTAGTGCGTAAAATGTAAAATTAAGTCCACATAAGATCAGACTAATCGTTTTAGTTGTAGGCGAGAAAGAGGGTTGACTGCCAAGAGGGCAGAAGTCACGTGCACTCGTAAAAGCAAGTAAACTGAGTTCGAAAAGTTTTAAAATTTAAAAAAAGTTGCCAAAAAGTGTGGTTTGGAGGCCAATAGAGTTGCAAATCATAAATAGCTATATAACTTATTTATGAGGCTTATTGGGCATTCATATATATCCGAGCTGAATGAACTCATAATTTTTGTTTCGTCCATGCACAACCAACCTAGGTAGGTTAAGAACCTCATCAAAGACGTTTTTCATGTGCTAAATATAACTTGTCTGATAAAGAAGAGCGAATCGTGATCCGGGTTTTTATACGATATTTCAAAAGTGGAAGTTCGTTAAAACGGATACTGTCTACATTTTCAATTTCATAAGACTCCGCAAGACATCAAATCAAATGGTTGTTTGAATTGCTTCAAAGGACTCCCAAGTTTGGAGGTGGATATCATATAATTGAAGAGTGCCCCAACTCGTCTCTTCGCAGAAGGTTCATAGGGCTTTCTGTGATCCATGCAATCTTTCTTTTTTTAATCAAGGTCGGCCAAAAATTCGCATTGACCAAGCAAGGCGCATCTATAGACCAAAGCGCAGATGATAAAAATAAGTTCGTATAGCTCTCAAAGCTATTTTTCGAATTAAAATTAAACGTTCAACCATTCGAACATAGGACACAATAGGACACAATTCCAAGCATCTTGTTTGTCCGCTAAACACATACAAAAGTGCGCAGAGAAAAACCCAAACCCAGAGAAAAGGCGGCGAGGCATGCTAAGGCAGGCTTGTTTTAGCATGACCATAAGCCTAAGCTCTCGAGCTATTCTTAAGTTAACAAACACAGATCTACTATAACATATTAATGTCCCTACTGTTAATAAGAGAACTTTTCACCATCAAAACTGTTCTTTTTGGCAAAACATCTCTTGCCTGTAAGGAACGTACCATAAATTGTAATCGCTGAAAATTTAATCGCAGCTTGGAAACCGTTTTTGTACTGAAGCTCAATTTTATTTTAAAAGCTTCTGAACAATTTTTTTCATTTCTTCAAGGCTCAACAACTTCCTAATGTCTAAGTGTATGACCGATTTAGTTATGCAACAGAACGGGTCATTTCCTGTGAAGGAAGCTTCTGAACCCTTTAGCAGAGGAGGGACTAAAATCATCTAATTTTGAATGAAGTAGAGTTTTTTTGAAACACCTCTCAGACAAAAGACATAAGTGATCAGCAAAGCGCTTCCCAACGATGTTTGTAAGTCATAATGAAAGCTTCTCCAACAACTCTTGCCACGTTTTAAAATTTATTGGCAGTATTAGGTCCGAGCGCACTGTTCTTTTCCTTCTAAGACCGTGTCGGTTGTCCCAGATGTAAAGCCAGAGATGTCTTACGCTGTTTTCGAACTTCGGTGAGTATCAACTTTTTACCTTAAACGGTTCAACGCCACATATTCAATCTCGCCCACATTTCATGAAGTGCGGCATAGAAGAAGCTAGGATTCTTGTCAAATAGCGAAAAGACTTGATAAGCTCTTAGCTGTCACCGAAGTACCAAGTTTCACTAAGTGACCGCATCAGAGAAGCCCCTATTCGATGAGGAGTTCGGGATGACAAACATAGATAAGAACGAAGCCTATCAATCAATGCTGGAGACAAAAATCCGATCTACTAGCAAACATGGAGAGAGGCACAGCGACTTCTATGATACACGAGACATGATCCCAACCAGAGCGTTAGGATAACGATATCCAAACTTTAGTCGAATGAGACTGCTGGAGCAGATGGCTGATCGGTTATGCTGTTTAGAGATGAGTTGGAAAAGAGCATGCATCAAGTAATCTACAGAACTTGGTGGGATAAATTAAGGGCCGATAAATGGAACTTAAGTACCATCTACGAGAAAGGAGATACTTTGAACTGTGCCAACTACAGACGAATAAGTCGCCTAAATGTCGCATATCAGATCGCGTCTGCTGTCTGTGTGATCGCCTACAACTTCATTTTTAAACGAACTGTCGTCGAATTGTTTCAAGAATAAATCGACTTATAGTTCTGTATAACCTGTTCAACGATGTAACAATTTGGCCTAAGATTGGGCCTTACCAGGGTAGTGTCAGGCCCGGTAGGTCCACGACTATTCATCCTCCGACAGGTCTTAGAAACCCAGGAATTTCAGATCGATTGACAACATCTATTTATCGACTTTAAGATCGCCTTTGATAAAGCGACGTTCTATAGAAAGTCAAGTTTCGGCAACCCTGTCCAACTTGTCCGTAGGACTACGATGGAGAAACCTCGCGGTTCTATCAAGCACAGTGCCGAACCTTTCGATATCAAAAAGGTTTAGAGGCGCGATATCGGTAACTTCTTTGAGATTTTTCTTGAACCAGGACGCATCTCTCAAACTGATGATATCAGAGGCATATGATGATGAAAATTCACGGCGAGCAGTGAATAACGGAGGTCTGGGTGTAAATAAAGACTTCGAGAAAGAACTCTCAAGTTTCAACATCGGCGACTCGTTCAAAACGTCACATAAACAGATAAGACTTGGAAGTAATTAAAGACGTTGTCTCCCTGGGCTTCGCATTGTCACTTCGCAAAATGATATCAACACAGGAATCAGAGCCAAAAGTCACCCTTAATATTCGCTGTTTCCACGGGCTTAACTTGCATCTAAGGTCTAAAGACCTCTCTCCAGAGTCCGGCTGTATAATGCAGAAACGTGGACTCTGTCGAAAGCGAATGAAAAACTTTTGGGATGCTTTGCGATAAAGGTGCGTCGGTTAATATTCGGCTCAGTTTATATCGATGGAGTGTGGAGAATGAGATTCTACGACCAACTTTATGGCGAAGAGCTGCGCAAAAATATAGCGTCAGGTGGAGCGAATGAACAATAATACACCAGCAGAGTCTTCGAGTTCACCCCACCTTGATGGCGGGCAGAATTGGAGGGCGACCTCAGCCAACTTGTTTTGGATAACTTGGAGAGAAGCTAGCCGAGGGCCGAGCTGGCTGGAGGGGCTTGTTGTAAGTAATTAAGATTGCTGACATTTCCCTGTGAGTCTCAACAGGATAGATCTTCTTAAGCACACAGATCCTCATTGAGAGACCTTTAAATTTGTTTTCCAGTCATGCCAGTGACATACAGAATTTTGTACAAGCATATGTTGATCTAAAATTAGGAAGCCGTCTCCACCCAATAGACTCTGCGCGGCAACATCAAGCAAGACACTGGTGAAAACCATAAAAAAACTAATCACGAATTTAGATCATCAAATTTTATTTGAATTTTATTTGCTTAAAAAATTTGATTTGAAAAACTCTGCCTCAAGATCACGGTTTATGGGGCTGGCCACTTGCCTCGTTATAAAGCCACCAACCTACTTTATATTTCCGTTCGAGTCGTCGCGTCATCCCCATGAAATCCATAAACCATCTCAAATCAACATAAATACGATAATTTTGATGACAGATCGTAAATACGTATGTAGGAGTCAATGTGACACAAACACGAATGCCTATCCGCCGCACTATCAGCAGTAATTTCCTAAATTAGTCGTAAAACATGATTTTTATTTCAATTTCGATTCCCGAACTGCGGTCAATTGATAATTGTTATCAAGAGAAGACACTAGTAGCAGAGGAGGGACGCTCTTCTTTGTTCTTATTATTTAAATAAAAATATAATGACCAAAACGAATGCGGGTGACACACATTAATCACAACAAATAATTAATCGTGCCTGTCAAACATTGCTTTTGATTGCTTTGATTAATATTTTTGAAAAATGTCAGGCTAACTGAATCGTTGATGTTTGACGTGCTATTTATTTTGAACGTCCTTTTTGACTTGGTAGTTGACGTCGTACGCATATGGGACACCGAACTTGCAGCACAACTCTCGGAAAATTGAGAGTAGGCCACCTGCTGGACTTCTTTATGAATTACATGCTATTTTGGCAGCAGCCCTTCCGGGGTTAGAATAGGGAAGAGTGATAGAAGCAGAGTACAAAATGGAGTGACTTATGCCTGAGGAACTTTTTCAAAGCTATCAAAACTCGTTTTCCAATGTAAGTACTGAGTTGCCGAAACAGTTGGAAATTGGTAACGAAATTTCGGGCGAACTAATGAAAGAGCCTAGGGTATGACTAGATGATGTACTACAAAATGTTGGCCTTAGTGTCAACCCAAGTAAAACTGAGCTGATGCTTTCACCACCATCAAAACCAAAATATCGACTTACTCGATTCATTTTCAACTTCATAAAAATGAATCTAAAATATTGCCCTCAAGATTCGAATGGGAGCTTCAGAATACACTCTGACAAGCCCATCTTTACAAATGGTTCTCATATGAACTGTGGTATGGGAGCGGTCGTTTTTTCAATAGAATAAGACCTTTTCCAATCTTTTCGCCTTTCCAAAGAAGCCAGAGTTCCTAAACTGACAATCAGAGAATCAGACACCACGATTAAGCCTTTCGATTCGACGAAGTCTACGTTCAATGTCACATTTTGTAGACTGCAGGGAGACACTGGCCAGGGTGTGTCATCGGTTTGAAATTACCCTCACGTGGGTTCTCTCCCATAGAAACATAGAGGGAAGTGAGAAAGCCTATATGAATTTGGCAGACGTGGCTCCGCTCCAACTCCTCAGGCTGATTTTGAGCTTATCTCATATACCTTTCCTTCATTTACTCCCATGAGTTGTGGCTCTAAAACGGCTCTCAAGCTCTAATTTTAGTTTCCACAACCAAACAGAAACCAATCTTGCATGCGTGCGTACACGATTCCGAGATCTTCATGATAAGTAAACGTATATAAGTGGACTAAGTAGATGTATGCTTGACGGGTGACTGTTTGGCGTGGCTTTTGCAAAACCGAATCTTTTCCTTTAAAAAATGCACACGGTATTTGTTTGTAAATAAAAACGGAAAGCTCTGCACAGGTGAAAACCAATTTTCTTGTCACCAAAAATTCAAGAATGGGAAGTGGAAGAGTTTTGCTTTCAACAGGATCCCAGTAAGTGCCAAAAAAAAACCACTCAACATTTGATTTACAAAGAAACAAAGGAACCGTTGAACTCTCCTAGAAAAATATGTGAATGTAAAGGGTGATTTTTTAAGAGGTTTAGAACTTTTTTTAAAAAAAAAAACACAAAAAATTCGAAAAAATGAATGAAATATTTATTTGAATCGATAGTTTGAACCTTGCAATTTAATGTTTAAAGATAATTTCATGCAAATGTTGACCGCGGCTGCGTCTCAGGTAGCCCATCCGCTGAGTCCAATTTGGCATACTCTTTCACACATATCGGCCGGTATCTCACGAATGAATGCATGGATGTTGGCTTCCAGTGCGTCAATCGAAGCGGGCTTGTCCCTATATACATTAGCCTTGGCATACCCCCACAAAAAATAATCTAATGGTGTCAAATCGCACGATCTAGGCGGCCAATTGACCGGCCCGAAACGTGAAATTAACTGTTCACCAAACTCGCCTCGCAATTGCGCCATTGTTTCGCGTGCTGTGTGGCATGTGGCACCGTCTTGTTGAAACCACATATCATGCAAGCCAAGAACTTCCATTTCGGGCAAAAAAAAGTTTGTTATCATCGCTCGGTAGCGTTCACCATTGACAGTAACGCTGCGATTCGCATCATCTTTGAAGAAATATGGCCCAATAATGCCGCCGGCCCATAAACCGCACCAAACAGTGGCTTTTTCGGGATGCATTGGTAGCTGTTGCAATGCTTCTGGCTGATCTTCACTCCAAATGCGGCAATTTTGCTTATTTACGTACCCATTCAACCAAAAATGATCCTCATCGCTGAACACAATTTTTCGATAAAAAAGCGGATCCTCGGCTCGGATGAACATTTCGAACCGAGCACGAATTTTGATAGTAAAATTCAATAATTTGCAAGCGTTGTTCATTTGTAAGACGATCCATGGTTAAATTGCAAACCAAACTGAAGCTGTTTGACAGTGACACAAGGTACTAAACACACGTCAGCTGTCAAAACCAGTGTTGCCAAAACCAAACCAGCTAAAAAATCACCCTTTAGATGCGATTCCCAACAGAATTCTCACATCGCTTTTGTAGCCGAAACTGCTTGCCATTGGGTATTTTTATAGGAAGAGATATCAGAAGAACGACAGGCACAGATCAAAAATATTAGGTAAGCTAAGTATTGACGAGCAAGATAAAATAAAAAAAAAGTGAATTGTCACTTCCTCCACCGGTTTGCTAGAATCGAAGGTTGCAAAGACAGTATGTAAGTTTTCCCGAACAACTTTGTCACATTCAAAACTGATAGATATCATTAAGCAATTCTAGCTTTCTACAGCTAAATTAACAGACATTTAAGGAGTACAACAGAAACTCTCAAAGCCTTTAAATTAAATTTCTAAACCTTTTTAGGCAATTAATGGGCTATTCGGCATCATTCGGTTGTTGCAAGCGCTGGAACTCACAGTGTTGGATGAGCTTAGGGCATTTATGTCTGATTGAATGTCCGTGGATAGGAACGTCTTTAAAACCAGTGATATAAATATGGTTGCTCTGGGCTTTTCCCCAGTGGTATTGGAAGCCAGGGGTCCAGTCGCTTCGTCCGTGAACGAGCATTACGTGACGGAATTTGTTTTTGTTTCACATATAAAATCAACTTAATTATGTGAACGTAAAGCTCGTTCACGGAATTGGCGACTCGACCCCAGCTTCCAAAACCGAGTCCATTTTAGAAACAATAGACTTTCTTAAGGACGATGGCTGCCACAGATTTTTTGCCTGCTGGAACTTGATATCAGAGTCGTGAAACGACCTGCAGCAACAAAATGTCTCCATCATCTTAAAAAAATTCTTCTTTCATTTCTTCTTTGACTTTTGAGAGACTGTTCAGTGTTCAGTAAGAAAAGTTCCCTAGAGAGAAAGAATCAGGAAAAGGTTCCAAGTTTCCAGATATACCTATACCTACTAAGGTTTCTTGGAATTCCGTGGCAGTATTTCTGTCAAAGGCTGAGGACAACGTCGTCGTATCGAGGCTTTCGTAAAAATAACCCGTCAATATACAACATCGTTCTTTCTTCGCCTTACACTAGCGGAAATTCTCGATAGAATTTTCGGATAAGGACTTTCAACCACCTTAACAATAAATGGATATATGAAGATAGGGCAGACCCAATAAAGAATTGTGTTGGTTAGATCAGGTTTCGCGAAGATCTTCAGACCCAATTGGTTTGAATTTAGACTCGAGAATGTCAGTGTTAAGCTTCAGCAGCTACTAACAACAACTGATAATGAGTAATACTATTATAAGCTAAACATATAGAATTATAGTCCGCTAGGAATCGAGCCTTGTTGCAAGTCGACACTAAAGTTTATTTCATACGCCTTAATTCCCTCGCCAAGTTCATCAAAGAGGACTCTGTTCGGACTCACAGAGTAGCATAGCTTGTCAATTTTTTACTTAAATAGTCCTGTGATTTGACCCAATAAATATTGCCGTTCCGAATTCAACAAGAGGTTAATATGGCACCAGATTGGTGTCCGCTAATATACAACTATAAAAAGTAATTTCGTTTGGGTTCCTTTTTTTCAACGATAGCACAACTAGTCGTCTAATCATCCGAAGATCAGAAGAAACGCCCTCGAAAATACATTCATTTAACTGCGAACCAAATAAGTCGGACCTTGTTTGAGTAGCAATATGGATGGCTCTCCTGGGACCTTTATGTCGTCTTTGATACACCGAATGTCTCATGACTCAACGGAAACTTCAAGCCTACTTGATTGAGCTTTATTTCCGGCGGCATTGCTAACTTAATTTCTAACAAAGATACCTTAAGGAAGGGGGTGGCGATTGCCTCGTTATATAGAGCCTGAACTTTTTGTGGCGATATCACAACCCTACTCAACCTATTTATAACCTTACCTAACCTAACTTAAGAGAGACTCTTGTTGAACATGACTAATTTAGGAGCAGCTCAACCGGGTGCTGAGTCGGAAAATACTGACAATTTGGTTGAGTTTGAATGCGGAACCATAATAGGTTCCAGTGTCAAAATACCACACTTATTTTTGTGTATGCAGCTTAAAAGGTTCTTACATTTGGTTGGTACTACAGTCCACTACCTCCGCTACTGCTTTTTCCCCTTCGGGTTGGAATCGAAGGCTCTTCGGACCGGATGGACATGATTCGCTCTACAAGTCCCTGTCCTCAGCCATCTTAGACGACTGATGGGTACTTTTCTGACCAGGTCGGTGTCGCTGTACAACTCCTATAAGTCGCTGGTAAATCTTCTCCTCAAAGCCCGCCAAAGCAAACGGAACCAAAAATCACTCGAAGAATTTTGTGTTCGAAGCGAATAAGAAGATTTTCATTCGCTTTTGATAGCGTCCATGCTTCTGCAGTATAAAGCTGGACTGCGATGCTGGGGGTCTTATATAAAGTCTCCTTAGTGTTTCTTGCCTTACTAATCAATTTCCTTCTTAGGCTGAAGTTGGCAAGTGTGATTCTTTGATTTTCAGAGCTAAAAGCGGAGCCAAGCTAGACAAAGTCTCGAACTACCTTCAATTTACAGCTGTCTATCGTGAAGGTGACGTTCTGTCCAGTTCGTCGATGTTGTATGTCCCTTCTTGTTGACAGCTAAAAAGATTCACATCTCACTTTAAGAGATTGCTAAACATAAAATCAAAAAAATATATATACGTCTTTGAGAAAACCAAAAATATGATTTTTAGGAAAAGTTCACACAGTTCATGGGCAGTATGCAAATTCAACTGAGCACCGTGGGGTAGGTATATCAAGATTTTTAAGAACTTTCCATGGCATAGTTCGATTTGATCTTTACTTGCCTCAATGTCAAATTGTGTATTTCGGATAGGGAGGTCTGAACAAATGACAGCTGCAAATTCACCAAACCGAACCTGCTGTACTATTTTGAATCGATTAGAAGCTTTGTCGTATTTTGGGCTATCTTTTTTCTTAAGAAAACGATAAAAATTTCCTCAATGAGCCCAACACAATTTCGTTCTATATACCTTTTAACAAATTTTCTGTGAATTTTGTTTGTTTTATTCCTTTACAAAGTTACAAAAAAGAAATATTGTCGAACAAACCCGCACTTTTAAAACTTGGCAGCACTCTTGCAGTCAAGGGACATGGAACAGTCGGTCAACTTGCAGACCCACGAATTTATTTTGGAGGCCTTTTGATTTGACACAAGCAACAAAAGCCAATTGCAGATGATAGAAGTCAAATAAAATTCGTTGCGCCATAAGTCAGATGGGTAAAAGGCGGGAAAAAAAGTACTTAATAAATTGGGACAATTTTGAACATTTTTTGGGCTTCTTTCTGGGCAACAATTTTAGGCTTAACCTACTTTTCAATTTGAGTTACAACTTCCGTAGCTATTCAGTTTTTTGTACCCCGACCCACCCGCACATTCGCAACCATTGGAAAGTCAAAACCTAGGTGGAGTGTCAAAAGAACTTTTCACAGATCAGCAGGCATAAAAAATAAACACCGATTAGGTCATACTCCAATTACTCAATCACCGATCAGTCAATTTTTCATAGGTAACCAACCTTTGGATGTAAACACGGTTCTAAATTTGTACACTTTTACGACTTCCGCAGAGCCACACAAAGCGCCACAAACGCGATCGTTTAATTTCGTTCAACAATCATAGCGATCAGCCATTCAATTGACAAAAACCAAAAGCAGCTAGACACAGACCCAAATCGAGGTCTTCTCTTCTCTTCTCGTCGAATGCAGAGCATATATTGCGTAGCCAAGCATGGCATGCTCCAATGAACCGGGCGCCCATAAAACTAACGACGAAAAGTATTATTAATCAGTCGTCGGTGTATGAGTACGAGTATCTATTGCATAACAGGAGTGGATAAGCATTATTTGGATTATTTCGATCGACATGGTGGTCTGCGTGCGATATGATTTTGGTTAAGTTGAACTTTGAAGTTCGCTGGGGGTTTTTTAAGTGGGTGCGAATGTTGTATGGCTTTCGCTGTTGAGCAGTTAATGAGCGAACAGTGTTAACATTGTTAATCACTTGCATTTTAACGAACAATTAATCAAAGTCGGATTGTTATCTAAGGAATTTTTTTACATGTTTTTTTTTTACAGTAAAGTGGCAAGCTATTTATTAGCTGAAGTTAGTTTATAATTTTTTTTTCAATCGATTGTTGTTAATGGTCCAATTAATGTCATCAGTATTACTCTTGGGAGTTGAGTAAACCCGAGGATATTTGATTGACGTTGAACGGGAGGCGATTATGAGTTCAATTGAATAATAGGCTGTTAAGGGAAAGATTGACAGCGATTATCATCAAGTCGAGTTGAATGTGAGCGGTGAACTATGCGTGAGTGTATGAAGCTCGGCGGGCTGTGGGCTTGGGCTTAGGCATTTTGAAAGAATGTACGAGTTGTGATAAATTTTTCAACAGCTCGTTGTTAGAAACGTTTTGAATATAAATTTCTTTCCTTTTCGAAGGAAGCTGCAAAAGGGTATAGATACAAAAAAACTCGCGTAGCTACCACAACAAATTCTATTACAGTATGTTGTGCAGCGCACTGTGGTCCAAAAAGGCAAATCTTTTGGCAAAAATTCTAAATTTGATGTTTTATTTTTTATTCCTAATTGGAATATAAACGGAGCTTCAAAAACAGCAAACAAAATAATTTTCTACCAACTAGTTTGACTTGTAGAGCTTTTCAAAGTTGTTCAATTTCGTTCTAGAGTAAAAATAAAAACAGAAACAACTAACTTCTTTATTTTTGCTTTTGCAAATATGGCATATTAAACAAAAAAGCATAATTTTCTTGAATATACGTAGGTAAATTAAAATTTTAGTAAAAATATGTTGCCTTTTATATATACAGGGTGGCGCACGAATCGTGCTACAAAAATAAAACGTAATAACTTTTTTTCTGTGTGAGTAATCGGCTTATTTTTTTTTTTATTTTGTAAGCTACTATTTAGATTTATAAAAATGGATGCTTGGGTTACGGGGAAAAGAATTTGGATAGTGCAACGGTACCATGCTTTGCAGTCCGTCATTTCCGTCCAAAGGGAATTTAGGAGGGAGTTTGGCGGTAATCCCCCGAGTAGATGGACCATTATGAGGTTTGTAAACATGTTTGCCGAATCTGGAAGCATCGCACGAAGGCCGTACCATCGAGATGCCAATGTTCGGGTTCAGGATACAATCGCAGCAGTAGCATCTGCAATACAGGCCAATCCGAGCGTTTCGACCCGAAACTTATCGGGGCAAATTGGAGTTAGTAGACGGTCATTACAACGGATACTTCATGACGATTTAAACTTGTTTCCGTACAAAGTCCAAATTACTAGCAAGTTAAACCCTCAGAATTTGCCTGTTCGCCTGGAATTTTGCCAAAAAATGATATCAATGGCCGAATAAGACAACACATTGATCAATTGTTTGTTCATGTCTGATGAGGCCCATTTTGATCTTAACGGCAATGTAAACAAGCAAAATTGCCGTATATGGAAAGAGTCTAATCCAGAAATGCTCCATGACACGGAACTGCACCCAGAACGAGTCACTGTGTGGTGCGCAGTTTCATCAAGGTGTATTGTCGGGCCGTACTTCTTTGAAGAAAACGGTGTAACCGTTACTGTCAATGGGGACCGCTATTTAAAGATGTTGAAGGAGTTTTTTTACCCAGAACTGCGCCGAAGACGTATACCATTCAACAGCGTTTGGTTTCAGCAAGATGGAGCAACTGCACATATAGCCAGACAAGTTATGGCGGAGCTAAACAAAAAATTCGCAAACAAATTAATTTCTAGGAACTCCACTCTTCGCTGGCCCCCAAGGTCACCTGACCTGACTGCACCAGACTTCTTTTTATGGGGTTATGTCAAGCAAGTGGTGTATAAAACGAAGCCCAGGAATTTAACTGAATTAAAGCAGTCCATAACGACAATAATTGAGGCGATCCCAACTTCAACTCTTCAGGCCGCAATGAATAATTTTTTGATCAGGTGCCGCATATGCGTGGGAGAGCGTGGAGGTCATTTGCGGTCTATAATCTTTAAAAACAACTAACTATTTAAAATAAAATTTAATTTTCTAACCAATAAAAAAAAAATAAATGAAATACATCGATTAAAAAAAAAGTTATTTGAATTGGTGCGCCACCCTGTATTAAAGGGTTTTCTAATAAGAGGTGTTATTGTGAATGACCCGCTATTTCGGTAGCTGTCACTTTTGAAGCTTTTATTCTTCGACATTTGATAAGTAGAAACTACGCCATTACTAAAAATGGAACGATACACGCTTCAACAACGCATTGAAATTATTAAAATTCACTACAAAAATGGTGAAAAAACATAGTGTCTTTGCTGATTGGGTCCTTGAAATGCATGAAAATGATCCTGAACTCGATCGTCGGAAAACCCAAGAGTTATTGTTGAGAAGCCTCTCCGTCTCCATCCTCAACGTGAGGCTATCGAGGACATAGGGCAGCCACTTTGCGATTCGGTTATGGAAAAATTCATGAAAAGGATATGGTCCTGTATGCGTGCTCGTGGTGGCCATTTGGCTGATGTTGTTTTTCATTATTAACGGCATACCTTCCTCTTTATTATGAAATAAACATCCTATCACTTATTTCAAAAAATGGTATTTTGCTTTGAATACCAAAATAACACCTCTTATTGGAAAACCCTTTATTTGCAATGTTCGGCGGAATTGTAATTTGCTTAAAAAAAACGTGTTGCCAGTGCCGACATTTTGGCATTGGAAGCGAGTTTCCTTATGAAATATTTCAATTATCACAATTTCTTCTCATATCAATTGAAAATAGTTTTGCTATTATTTTGATCTACCCACCAATTGGATTTTTTAATTCCCCCCGCTTTAACGACTCTTTTTGACTAAATTCCTCCTAAACCACAAGGGTTTTTGAGCTATGCTGTAACTGAGTTTTTTTCGAATTACTTAAATAATTGTAAATCATTATTGTTTTTATTCTTAAAATATACGTAAATATGGATTAACTTGCCAAACGAAAGGTATTAATTGATTTATTGCCTAAACATTACAAAAAGTTGAAAGAAATATTTAATTTTGGATTACTATTTCATTATCTAATAAAACAAGTAGAAATATTAAATTTCCTTTGTTACCCCACATTGGGAAGCTTAAAGTTCACAGGTAAAACAATTCTTGTGTATAACCCATGACAATGGATAAATGGTGTTAGTTTTCAAAAGGCTTTACTGAAGAACAAGATTTCTTTCAACACACGAAGAATTTTTTTAACGGAACATTTATAATTTAATGTTACGAAATTGAAGACAGTGACGTTGACGTGCCAAGTACATCAAGTTCCTTCGAAAGGAAGAAACTATTGGAAACTACGAGAAATATTTTGACTGAAAGTATTTCCACAGCTCTGAGTATAAAATATAATAAGGATCACGAAAAGACAAAAGCGGTCATCACAAAAGCAGGTTTCAATGCAAGATCAATACGAGTGCAACGGATAAAGGCGAGTATTCGTACACCTCAAAGTGATCCAATAAAATACGATGGTCCCACTGCGCTTTCTTGGATCTGGGGCTTTTTAGGGGAAAATACAATTTGATGATTTTATTTTGTTTTATTTTCTTCGTCCGTTTACTTTTCTCCCACACTGTTTCATATGAAATATATCACACAAACAGTTTATATGAAAAATGAAAAAAATACTGTTTAAATGCTTGCTAAAAACAATAAAAATTGGTTCGTTAATTTTATGCTTTTAAAAGAAGAACAAGGTGGACCCAAAGAGATCTGTAGCATATTAAAATAAATACACTCCACAATTCAAACTTCCCGCTTCATTGTGTTCCACAATAAGTAATACGAGTCGAGTTGCTGTAGTGAGGTACACGGCGTTGGTCACGCGTTATCGCGCATCTTGTCATACCTATACATTTATTTTTTATAGTAGTTATTAAGATTGAAGAAACACTCTTAAGAGTGAAGGAATAAAGTGAAATTTGTATTTAAAAGTTCACAAACTCTTTTATTAAGAGCTACAGATCACATTATTCGAAAATGCTCTTATTTTTGCAAATGGCCGCCAATGTCAAATGTCAATGTTTTGACATTTGTGGACTAGAGAGATGTAGAATACAAGTGAACAAGGCATGGAGCGATACACTCCCCAAGAACGCGGAATAATCGTGTCTATTTTTTTGCGTAACAATTCGTCTATAGTGTTGGCGCAGCGCGAATTCCATCGCCGATTCCACGGCCGTCCGACACCGACTGCGCAAACACTGCCCGTTTGTGCCGAGAATATCGCCGTTGTTGACGAGGATGTCGAGTTGTCGCCGTGCCTCGCAATTAGTCATCAGCCAGTCAATTTTGGTCAAAGACTTGCGCATGTTCCCGTACAAAGTCCAGTCTGTACATCAGCTGCTGCCTGTCGACCGCCAAACGTGTGTAACCTACGCCCATGACATCCTTAATCTCGAGGACGATAATGGCACGAGGATCCATTACATCCGCTCAAAGTTACTGCATGGTGCTCTGTTCACGCTGGAGGAGTCATCGGGCAATTTTTTTTTCGAGAACGCCGCTGGTCAAAAGACAACAGTGGACGGTGCGCGTTATAGGGCGCGAAAACCGAGTTTTTTCTGCCGCAATTGGACGAATTAGGACTGGAGGACATGTGGTTCCAACAGGATTGAGCTACGGCACACACTGCGCGAGCCACAAACGATATTCTGAAGGCGGCGTTCCCGGGTCGCCTCATCTCTCGTTTTGCCGATTTGCACTGGCCCGCAAGATCGCCCGATTTAACCGTTCCAGACTTTTTTTGTGGGTTTTTTTGAAGTCCCGTGTTTACGTGAACAAGCCCGAGACCCTAGAAGCCCTCAAGGACAACATTCGACACGAGTGCGAGAATCTGTCGCCCGAAGTTCTCGCCGAAGTGATGAAAAATGCCATAAAACGAGCCCGTATGGCAATCAATTGTGACGACGCCCATTTGGCCGATATCATCTTCTCGACTTGCCCAGTAAAATTCTAAAAGTTCAAATAAAATAATCAAAAAACAGAATCGAAGTTTTTCATTTATAAAAAAAATTAAAGCCAAACAACATCGGATGACTTTTTTTGGCTTCTGTGCGGAATTGTTGCGAAAGTCTTTGTTATTTCTCAAATGCAACAAGCTATGTCCCATAGGGCCCTTCTTCGGATATATGCTGTTAAATGAGTGTGGGGTTTGGAAAAGTATGGCCACTTCCGCGAAACCGAATGGATTTTTAACCGACCGACCGACACCCGAAGTATGCAGTATAAGACCGCGACGCAAGTGAATTAGGACTTAAACAAACTTGATGTGCGAAACTGGAGACAGCTGGCTAGAGATGGCTTGTTGGCTGAGGCCCAGGTCCACACCGGACTGTAGCGCCACCTTAAGTAAGTTAAGGTCATATCATAAACATCAGTCACCCCAGAAAAGAACCCACGGTGGGGCAGATATATCCGGAAAAGGCAACACTTCTGTAGTTAGCCCCGCGAAGAAGTAACTCTGCATGGAAGAAGTCATCGAGAAATTCGTATGATTCAGGGAAATTACACAATAACCACTGGGACTAAGGAAAAGTTGGAGAGATGTAGAGATATACCCTCACAAGACCATAGGACTCAGAACACATGGGTGCATAATAGGTAGGTCTCCAACCCATATCCGACCAGAGCGACAATGACTTTCCCCCAAGGTCTGCGCACCTAATTTCAACACACCTATACCTATACCTTCAGCATAATTACAATTGCATTCCTATCCCGTCTCTTACACGGTACGCAACTTGAACTATATTTATCCAAATACCTATCTCTATTGACGGCTACAAATAAACGAAAAACTTGACTGCAATCTCTCATCGCACAAATTGTTTCCTATGCCTATGCCTTTATCTATTTATCTGTTCTTTCGTTGGCTCTACTCAACTCCTCTCGCACACACAGCCAAACCACGATAAATCATAAACACCAACACAGCAGAGTCATCCCGTCCGTCCCGTCGAACTTGAGTTATTAATAGCCGAATGTAATTTATTTTCGGATCTGTAACTTCTTGCGTGTGCATCTCGCACTAGGACGCTGATGGGATGATGACGACGACAGCGCACTGATTTTCATTCTTATCTATGCTCACAATAAAAAAAAATAAAAAATTTGAAGAAGAAAAAAAGGACCACCACACTCAGGTAGAGGAAAAGCATTTTCTTGTTAAGTTCCTTATCTACCTGTGTCACTCTCTGCGACTGCCATGCACCTGTGACGTTCGGATAGAGAGCTATATCTACAAAGTGCTGGTGCTATTTGCCTTTGCGATACTGATATAAGATATAACTCAACATTTGCTCGAAATAAAAACTGGGAATGGAATTAGATGTTGTTATGATTATTTGCTTGAGATAAATATTTGCGGGCAGATTGTACTGGTCGCCTCGCTATTGGAATGGGACTTTTTATTGAGATCTCGCGTGGACGTGAAGTGATGTTTAGATAAGGCGGAGATTATAGGACTGGTTGGGGATTTATCTTTCGACTGATGACAGGGCGGCATAAAATGGTTGGGAAAAAGGATCAAGGCAAACAAAGTGGATACGAGTGTATTGAGCGACGCATGAGGCGAGGAATTATGCAAATGGAAATGTTATGTTGCCGCATTTGAAAATCTTCCAGCTGCATTTATGAATTTCGATTATAAACGTCAGCTACGAAGGGTCTTCCAGTCAAGCGACACTCTCACACACTTTCACGCCATAATTGAATTAAACAAGATAAATAGGGGGTTTTGTCCAAATGACAGAGGTAACGCAGTAGTTACAACTCCCCCAAGTCGATTGGATAGCTTGAGCAAGTTGAGTCCCGGTTTGCGCAGTGAAGAACATATTTCGCCGGACGATCTAGCCCAAGATCGCCTTGCTTTAGATTTAAAGTTATTGCTCTGCAAATGCATGGGCCCTGACCTATATGAGACCGCAAAAAGCCAACAAAGGCCGCAAGTCACCTCAGGAGCAGGATCAATTTTCGAGTCTGACCTTCGTAACATCAGGTATGAGGGCATTCTGTGCATGGGTATGCAGATATCGCCGCGGTGATAATGGCAAAAGGCACCGAAAGTGAGCAAGGGAAACTCAAAGCAGGTTACGCGATGAGTAGGCTTCTTGATGGACACGGTCTCAGAAAACAGAAAAAAAACGAAACTAGTCGAAGAAGATGATCCTGACTCCAACTGACATCCAAATCGGCCGGAAGGTAATAAGAAACAAAGACGCCGTAAAGTAATTGCAACTATCAGCACCGAACCTACCTTTTCGGCGGAACTAGTGTCGAAAAGGCCGCACCACTAAGTAGGCTCATGGCAAACGTAGACGGATCACAAAAATAAGAGAGTACACAACCAGGAAATATCTCATGCAGTAATTAGCTTGTGTCATGGGATGTATGGACAATGTCATACCGTCTTGTTGGAGTCGCACATGTCGCCCATATCAATATCACTCAATTTAGTCAGAAGGAACTCCCTTATCATGTTGTAATTTTCAAAAAAAAAAAAAAAATACGACGCCTTCAGACCAAAATCCGCACCAAAGAGTGAAAAGCTGTGGATGATTTGTTTTTCGTCAATTAGATGTGGGTTAGCTGAACCACAAATGCGGGCATTTTGACGACTAACGAAGGCATAATGGCGGTAATAAGCTTTGCAGCTTGGAATAACTGCGCTTAAAAAATCAGCTTCGGCATCTCTTTAAAGAACTTATAACGTCATAAGGCTATATTTCTTGTGTCAATTGTAAGCATGGAGATGGAGACGGAGATCTTTGGAGAGTATACCCTGTAAAGAGCTACTTGAAATTTACAATTCTTGTCTACGACACCGAATCGAACTGTGGCAGCCAAACTTTCATAATTTTTGAAATATTTTTCAACACTGAAAATACGTTTCTAAACCTGTCAGCTGTCAAAAAAGGTTTTCTTTTGTCGGTTGCCAACACTTACCGCACAAATGAAGTATAAGGTTTGAGCGATCAACATGTTTAAGGCATGGATTGCATTGTTAGCATGGATTGAGTCATGTCAAATAATTTCGGCTGTCGAGAAGGGCACCTATTTCGCTTGAAGCGATTAATTAGCGGGAGGATCTTTTCAAGAAAGTGTTTTCTACGCCTTCCCTCCAGAAGATTAAAGAAGTCACATGACATGAACCTCTTTTTGTAGGACATATGGAGTTTTCCAGTCCTCGGGATGATTTTATCCATCCATACAAGATTGAAAGATCAGTGCAAGATCCTTAAGAAAGGCATCGCTTTCGAAATTGAAGAGCTCCGTTGGTAAAGCATCAGTTCGGTGGCCTTTTTATAACAAAGCCGAGCATATTTTCATTGTATATTGAAACGGGTTCTTCAATGACTTGAAGTAGCTATCTTTCTTCACTCTCTCTGTATGAAGCCAATTAAGCTTAACCACAACTATTTCATTTGTGCTTCGGTGACTTGGTGGCCTTCGTCTGCATTTCGGTCCTAAAACAAGCAGCTAATTGCCCGACTTCTTTACAAAAAAAAAACTTCCCTATGCTGTTTCGATCGCGAGAAATGTCAATCTCCTTAAGCTAGAGACTGCTAAACTTGACTAGGTTGGCCCTATTTTTCAACAGGATTCTTCTCATGCTCCCTTCTTATTGCTCGACAATATTTCATGGCAGCGTTCTTGCTTGCGCTGCATTTTCTGTGATATTTTTCAGGTCGGGACACTCATTATCATACCACAAGCTCTTTCTCTGCGGTAGCTGGAAACCTTTTTTAATTAAGTAGTGATCCTAAAGCCTGTTCCTGCCATCTGTTAGAGGAATGCACAGTGGACGTGACCTAGATTTGAAAAATTCAGTACTAGATTTTTTTTAAACAATTCCTATACCTAAAGGCTGAGCAAATCACTAAAGGATAGTTGACTGCCAGCTCTTAACTTGTCTACCGACTTACATGTCGACGCCTCACCCGACAACTTCTTCGATTTCACTATTTGACTAAGTTTCTTTTAATTTTAACTATAGCTCCCATCAGTGCCCTGCTATAGGTTTTCAAATATGTTTGCGTCAGGTTCTTAAATCTCGCCCACAAGCGCATCCCTTGGTAATAAGTCCATATGAGCGGTGCCACGCTCCCAGGTTGTAACCCTTCGAATAGACGCAATGAAGCCCCAAAATAAAAATTCTGGCTACGTATAACGGACAAACAGACAGACACACGCATTCCATTTCCTGCTTCTAGTAGATAGGACTGTTCCAGTACCTTTCGCAGTACCATTTGTAAAATATCAGTTTGACGAAAGTTGAAGTTATCAAGTGTAAATGGAAACAAATTTCTCGCTTTCTCCATTGGTTGGGAAACATATCACGAAAATTGTCCTTAATATTGACAAGACTTGGGTATAGACTTCATCTCAATTTCCATCTCCAACCCGTGTGCTTCACAATCCAATTAAAAACAGTACAAGAAGAACTGCACTCTGATTTATGCGCTGCAATTCCTCCAAATGAGCACCGCACGTCGATCGTTCGCGTTCGCGTTTAGTGGTTGCGGGCTGTGCCTCTCGTTCGAGGTAAATATGTTGCCCACCTCTATAAAAATCTAAATGGAGTTCACTTCCATCCACACCACACAGCAACTCGAACGACGATGCCAGCGCGTATGCCTGTATGCATCCTCCTCTTCTGGGCAAAGAATGGGAAATGGAGATGGACACAAAGTTAAACTGTTGGGATTGGGATGATGATGGCATTCCTTTCGTTAAATGAAAACAATGCAAGGAAATGGGAATTTTCAAATATTTTCTACTTTGCCGTCGTTGTTCTCCTCTTGTTTTGTTTTGTTGTCCCATCCTTTTAGTTTGATTTAATTTTAGGTTGTGAAAAATCTTTCTTTTGTCCCGCATCCCGCTGCACATGAGCTCTTTTTTTTATGTAC
This sequence comes from Cheilosia impressa, assembly GCA_948293265.1. Classification (NCBI taxonomy): domain Eukaryota; kingdom Metazoa; phylum Arthropoda; class Insecta; order Diptera; family Syrphidae; genus Cheilosia; species Cheilosia impressa. The sequence continues at coordinate 7,736,628 of OX411882.1, forward strand.
ACACATCTCTCTAACTACCTCAGGAGTGGAGTAAATCTATCCCTTACACACAGATGGGTTAGGTAGGTGCTTATTATTATTGTAATGGTATGTTGCCCTGTAAACGGGTCGCAATTGTACAATAATAACAACAAGAACACAAACGATAACGACACAGAAGATGTAAGACAAAACAGAAAGAAGGAAGAAAATCCCATCAGCAAGACACGAAGGAGAAGACAGATGGAAAGAGGAAAAATAAGAGATATACAAATGTTTGGATGGAACGATGCTCTTCACTCCACATTCACATAGGCAAGTATCGACGATTATGCCTCTTTTTGGTAAGAAAAAAAAATATTTCTACTGCTTGTTGGTTGTTGCACTGTTTTGTTTTCTTTGCTGCCGAAGGCGATCGTAAAGTACAGTAGCTGAGGGAAGTTTTGCCACAGATGGGAATGGCGATCAAATGAAGTGTTCATAGCAGCGCCGACGCTGAAACTTTTAGAAGGTCTAGCAAGGCGAAGTGCACGCGGTAGACATTTAGCAGTAGTCTAAAGTAGTCTAGCCAGAATTCCCGATCGATCTCCATTTAACAGAATATGATCTGATCAAAGTCGGTCCTAAGATACAGCGGCTGAGACAAGTATAGAGAGTCCGAAAGAAGTGTGAAACCAACTATTGGCGGTAGCGCGGACAGAAGTTCAATTGGAACTTTTGGAAAACCTATTTCAAAGAACTGTGCATGGAAACCTCCCTTTAACAGAAGTGATACACTGGCCAAAGGCGGTTTTTGCACGGATACCGATTGCCGAACGACATCAACAAACATTTGACGTCGAGGTTCAATTGGGGCTTTACAAAGCATATTTTGAAGTAGAATTCACGCAAATTAAGCTACAATCTAGAAACGAAGTTAGAATTCTCAGTTAGAAGTCCCAAGAGCATCGCTCAAGAAAATATCATTTCTACTAAAGCATCAGTCTACCCTCTTGAGACTGCGCGATCAGTAGGTACTACTTGCTATACAACTGAAGTGACTCCATTCAGTAGTTTATCATCTTTTGTAAAAAGTCGCTTCATAAGAGCCTAAGATACCTTCCCAAGAGAGGTACATCTTTTAGATTATAGATTGAGTTAATATAGCCCGTAGACATACACTTCGAGGTCGATATAAACGTGATGGAGAAAGCTAAATACTTTGCAGACCCTTAGATGAGATTAAAGGTTAGATTATAAAACGAGAGAGCCTTCATGGGGCTCTGCCACCGCGGCCTCTTTATAAAGGAGCCTATTGACCTACCCTGATGGTAGAGCCATCTTTTGACTCCGGAGGCAGTCAGGAAGACAAGGATCTTCTCTGGGTGTTACTAAAGTGACGTTCATCGCCAAGATTTGTTTTTCTTCAAAAGATATAGAGCCGGACATTATGTGGAAAGAGGATTCGTCATTCTCAAGGCAGAGTCTGCATGTTAAGGTTGGTCTCGATGAGAAGTGTCTTAAGGCGATCATAAGACATTGTGAATTGCTTCACTAGAGTAGAGAGGAAGGTAAGCCACTTATGCAACCATTTTACTTCTTTCAACAAGGCTATGATTATTGGCAACACTGGAGCTACCAAGCCTCACTCAGATTGGCAAATTTGGTTCTGGTTTCCTCTTCATCTGGTCTCTGCAAGTTTGTCAAACCAAGTATTCGTTGATTGACACGTTAAGTCCTTTAAAATCGTAGCAAATCTTTCAAATTGGCAAGGAAAGCCTTGAAGATGTGTTCCATTTTTCTAGGCGTGTCAATTTATGGCCTTTTTACTTAGAATGACGTCTTAGGAATTAACCTACATATAAAAGCGAGTGGAGATTAATGCAGGAAGTTGGCTGCAACCGTGAAATGACACGGTGACCGGGCACACACCAAAAATTTAGGTCGTGCTGTCCTCCTACTTAGTTTAGAGACAATGATCCACCGCCTTAGATATTCAAGGGCCGATCGTTGGAGTAGTGCAGCTTCCCGTCCTATTTTGACAGTATTTCTACGGTGGTAGTACTTTATCTGGCGGGCAGTTTGTCCCTTGTCGATCAAGTGTGGCTTAAGCTTTAGAGACACTGCTATTCTTGATAGACCGTGGTTGAGATTTTTTTTTAAATCGAGTGCAAACACTTTTAAGGCCATCGGTCCGATAGATCTAGATGGAAATAGTTGGACAAAGTTTACAAAGCAACGTTCGGGAAGGTTCTCAGTGCAGCTATGATTTACAGAAATGCTATCAATTGCGGCTTTTCGGGAGCCCCTGGAGCTCCTTCCCAGGTCCACCATGCAATGGTGTTGAAAAGTTTTATCGGTCTAATTGCCGCGCTGTAAGCACGACGCATTGTAGTAACCGAAAGACTCTTTTAGAGGCGAACGTCATTTTGCAGAATTGTAATGCCAAATAGAATCTTTCTGTCATGTAAGACAGTAGACAAAGTATCGAAAGAACTGTAGACTATCGAAAAGTGTTAAAGCAAACTCAATGGCAGTAAGGCTACGTAACGTAGTCCTGGGTAAAAAAAATCTTGCGGCCCTTTCAATCAAACCTACAGAGAGGAAATCAGTTTTGGCGGACTTGCAATTTTCCTCGGGAAGTTCTAAGTTTGATGTTAGTGACTAACCAATACTGGCAGTTGCCCTTGGTACGGAGCTTGATGATCCTCTGAAGAGTTTAGGAGAAAAATAAATGGCTGAGTGATTTCAAGGCCTTGTGGAGTATGAAGGAGATGGTAACCGCTTTCAAATAAAAAATAAAACATACAGATAGCTGGAGCAACAGTTCCATGTGGTTCATGGGCCTAGCTTCTTACAACCAATCGACCCACAATTTTATGCCGAGTCCGAGCGGTAGAATTGAGAATATACTTGTTGAAATAATTTTTTGTCATTTAAAGGCTCGGTTAGATCATGTCGAACACAGTCCGACGAGTCCGACGAGCTTAGCAGTAATGCAAACAATTGACACGTCTCGGTGACTACATCTCATTGGGAGATGCTGCCATAGGCGACTTAAAATCGATCTTCCTAGATGAAAAACTTTGGTAAGCACTTTCATGGCCTGGAATTTGTAGTCCTGTCTAAAAGTGTCATGTAATCGAGCATGGTTTGCCGTTCGAACTGATCGTTCTAGTAGTGGAGTAGTTGGATTCCTCCGCAGACAGAGGCGGAAACGTTATTGGTGGACAGCTTTTGCTCAGAGCTTAGTAAATATTCAACAAAATCTGCAGGATGACAGAAAAGCTTCATGAAATGGACCTCAGTTCAAGGTTCTTCAAAATACTGCAACTTAGATTTTTCACAATCAATTTTCCAATTGTATCGCTGGGACACTCAAAAATGGTAAATTCCGCCGAGTGCTGTTTATTCAACAGAATTTAAACCTAAAAATTAACTAGAACCTACTTAGTAAAGTCAAAAAGTTGAAGACAAACTGTCATATTTGGTACTCACTCCACATTTATCAACTTTGTAACTAATGTGCCAACAAATGGACTCGACTACCTAGTCATATCTAGCATTTAACCTGACCTTAACTAAGTGAATCTTGCGGCTCGACTGCATCGAGTTTTGGATGTTAAGTGAGCCTTTCTGATCAGGAACTTCGTGTGCTTACACAAGACTAGATATCCGCAGAGAACTACAACTTGAACTTCGTTTACAATTTCCCCATCGCCACTCTTCTTGTAGTGCTTCGGCACACATCAGAGAAGGAACTAAACCGCCCCTCTAGACACAAAGTAAATTGTCACTTTGGTGGACAGCCGGACTGACAGAAAAACTGACAGACAGACGACAACCATGCAGCATAGCAAAACCTGTCAACCAAACAAATCGCAACTGACTGCAAATACAAACTGCTCCTAACCATATTTTCGCAGAAAACAGTTAACCTGTCTTTAATCTTACGATTTACCCCCATGCACGCCGCAGACTTACCGTTTTCAGATTGAGATGTAGGTATACTGCTTGCTGGTTGGTTGAACGGCTTTCGCAAGTGCGTTACACCTTCGCCTCAGGCAGACGTACACCGCTGCAGATGTCTAATTAGAGGAAATTATCGCACACTATCACTCACTTCCACTTGTCACAGTTTCTTCTTTTTTTTTAGCAAACGGAAACTATTTTCACACACAACAACTGTAATTCTCCCGAAGGACTACTACTTTCTTATCGCGTCCTCGCCTGGCAACTATTCGCTGCGCACTGCACTTGTTCGGATTCGCCCGACAGTAGATCACAAAACGAATTCACTTATATTGACAACGCGAGTAACGTAACACTTTGCGATTAAAATTCAACCGGCAAATAATCGATAAAAAGCGACGACTGGCTACCCAAAATCGTAAATATGCGATTTTTATTGACTTCTAATGAGGTGCGCATTTGACAGAAGGAAAACAAACGAATCACTACAACTGTCGCCCATTTCGAAGATCAGCCGTCCTCATGCGACAAATTTTAAGATACGATGCCACATTCTCGTTGTGCGATCAAAGAACTCGCAGATATAAATCATACGCGTAGGAAATTTCAAAACAAAGAATGAAACTAAAAAATATACGCGCGCAACTGTCACAGAAACTGTTTGCAAGGAACCGCACTTTTTCGAACTCAATTCAACCGACTGCCGAAACACCGACTCACCTCGCTGGCTGGTCGTAAAAAACTGATCGGCACGTCACTGATCGCGCTCGCGTTTATGAGAAACAAATCTACACAGCTTGTATTTTACTTCTGCTTCTTCTTATTCTTGTTTAGCTGGTGCTCTGCGACTGCTTGCTTGTTCTATGTACACATATATGGCAACCGACGGCAAGGCTTGACGTTGACAAGCAAAAGTGTGCAGTGCATACGATACGAACGCGTCGAGTAAGCAAGCGTACAAGTAGAAGTACAACACGAACGCAGGTCGGCTCGGCTCTCGGTCTCGGCTGCTTTTGTTGGTGTTGCTGGGTCTTAAGAGCGAACGGCGAAGACGAAGACTAGACGGACCACGGACTACGGACGACCATGATGACAAAAAATCGTGGGGAAGAAGTAAAACAAAACAAAAAGATTGAGGGAAAAGTAAACGATTCATGGAAATTTCAGAAACTCTTGAGTGGGTTAGTGCCTTTTGCTTTGGGTTCTCTTTCTCGTGTCGAGTTTTTGTTTTGGTTGAATTTCTTATTTTGGATTTCGCTTTGGGATGTTTTGCAGTGGCAGTGGGGCTGGAGCTGGATGGACTTTGACAGTTTTGATGGAATTTCTTGGCGTCTTCGCCTCTTCGGCTTGGAAATCTGTTGTTTGTGTTTGTGGCTGTGCAGTGCACCTCGCTTGCGTTTTTTGATTAGTATTAGATTAGATCATACAAAGAGGAAACGAAATTGAGATAAGAGCAATAGCAAACGCAATTGTTTTGAGCTGGGCCTGCCGTGCAGTTAGCCATCGAAAAGGGGGTAAAGAAAAAAAAGACAAGTACGTAGGTATACACGAAACTCTTCTCGTAATTGGTGAAACCAGTGATGATACATAAAAAAAATAAAAATACCTACCACGGGCCCAAAAATTCCCTACCGACGTAAGATTTCCCCTACAAATCTGCTTGCCTACATAATATTTGGCAAAATTAAAAGAAAAGTGTTCAAATGGTATGTTTATTGTATTTATTTTTATTTTTTATTTCAAAAAGTTCGTTATTTATATAAAATTATTTTTTTTTTTCATACTAAGTTAATGTTAATATTATGCAAAAAGAATTATTTACAAATAGGAAGGCAAAACAATAAATTAGTAGGCTGTTGATAGAAAGTAATAAATTTTAAATATAAATTCATTAAATTAAATTAGTAGGTATATTTAAATAATTCAAATGAGAGTAAATATATAAATATAAAATATAAGTATTGAAAAAACATATTACATGTAGGAAACATAAGTTCATCAACGAAGTTGCGAATTTTATTTATTGCAAACCAAAATTTGCTCAACAACTAGTTCTAAAGAGATAAAGAAGAGACAAAAAGGCGCAAACGAATGCCTGTTGAGAAGGACATTTAAAGAAGAGTATACTTGGGCGAAAAAATTGAATGTGAAAATAGAATTGTGAATTCAGGATAAGAGGTATGTAGCAAGATCTCAAATCTAGTTTCTCTATAGAAATACGAACACAAATCATACATTTTTTATAAAATATAAAAAAATACCTACGTTTACAGCCAACGGATTTTAAAATTTAAAATCTGTCCTTTTTCCCCTACGGAGCAATTTTTTAGTTGAAAATACCTACATGTAGGGATTTTTCCCTACGTGTAGTATCACTGGGTGAAACTGCAATAGCGATGTCGCTCTGTGAACTACTGTGCAGACCGATTTCTGTTGACGGTTTGCAGCGGTTTACAAACAAACGTAGTGGAGCTGCCGGCGGTGGACCGTGGACAACAGCGAAACTTAAAGAGCACCTGCTCTTCCTATCTCAATCTCAGCATCAAGAAATCAGATTCAGATTCAGATTTATCGCCTGATCGTTGAGAGAGTACGAAATCAGTTCCAAGAGAACATTTTCGAAGATCGGCTGTTGTATTTAAGGGAACCGAACTGCATTTATGTCGTTTTCCATTGGACAAAAAGAAGCGTCCGGGAGAGTCCGGAATCGAAAAAATGCTGTTCCATTGGCACAAAAATACTCTTCTGGTGATTCTGAGAAGAGAATTTCGCTTCTGGATTTCAAGTCAGAATCAGCGTTGCCACAAAGATACAATTGTATCAATTTAGCTACATTTTTGCTTCGGTGAAAAAAATAGATACTTAGATACTTTTTTTTTGATTTTGGTTCAATTAGATACATTTTAAAATTTTCCATTAAAATTCTGCATAATCTTCCTTTTTCATAAATTTAAAATCTTTTTCAAATACAAATTAAAATTTTTAGATCTGGCAATATTAATACATATGTTTTCTTATTTTTTAAACTGACTATTGCTCATTCTGTACTGATGTTCCCACCCAATCTGATACTTTACTATCTAGCACTAGCCAATTTGCATTCGCAAGTTTCTCCCAATTTATGAGAGTGTGAGAGTTTTTCAATTCAAGTTCCTCTAAGCCCCTACTCTATCTTCAGCTACTACGTTTTCGAAACAATTAAACGGTGAATATAATATATAGATATCTTAATATACCTTATACCTATATAAATTCTAAAAATCTATTTAGAAGACGAATGAATTTAAAGTCAGTACAAATATTACTCTGCAATACTTATTTATATTTTTTCAAGTTTATTTTTAAGATTTTTTTTATTTTTTTATTTTTTTTTGTACAAAATGAATTGACTGATTGTTAGGTGATGTAAAAAGTGATGTTTGTTGTAAGGATTTTTGTTTCTTTCGTTTTAATAAATTTATTTATTTGAAAAAAGCAATATTTTCTTGTGATATATAAGAGGCTCAAATTTAGATACTTTTGATACATTTTAAAAAAAAAAAAGATACATTTTTCGAAAAGTCAACGGCAACGCTGGTCAGAATCCACTCAAGAAGCACTCATACAAGTGCAATTTTATGTATTTATTACAAGTCAGCTGACAGCAGCCATAGATTATTTTTTGGCATTTCACCAATACTTTTGTGGATTCTGTCAGAAGCAGTTTTGCTGTTCCATTGGATTTCAGAATGAGTGGATCCCCGAGTGAAACCAATGGAAAACGACATTAGTATTTAGTTAACCACACGAGAGAAATCCACCATTCAAAAACAGCTCAAGTTGTGGCCAGTGTGACTATAGAACAGTTTGTGACAGTTTGGAGTTTTTTTTATTCAGGCCATGTATGATGTATGGTGCATTAAATGCGCTAGATAATGTCGTTTTCCATTGGTTTCACTCGGGGATCCACTCATTCTGAAATCCAATGGAACAGCAAAACTGCTTCTGAAAGAATCCACAAAAGTATTGGTGAAATGAAAAAAAATAATCTACGGCTGCCGTCAGCTGACTTGTAATAAATACTTACATAAATTGCACTTGTGTGAGTGGATTCTGACTTCAAATCGAGAAGCGAAATTCTCTTCGCAGAATCACCAGAAGAGTATTTTTTGTGCCAATGGAACGGTTTCAGAATTCAGATTTTAGAAGTGATTTCTTCGATTCTGGACTCTCCCGGAAACTTCTTTTTGCCCAATCGAAAACGACATAAATATCTTCTGATAATTTTTCAACACTATCGTGGTGAAAAACGTATATTTCAGCTGTCAAATTATAGGTATTGCTGATATATTCTGAAGTTTTCTTTCGCTTGGGACTGAGTCGAGTTTTAAGAAGAATATAAAACACCGAATTTTTTGAAACGAAAAACGTGGAATTGGGGATTGTGGTGAATTTCTCTTTTCAACACTCATGCATGTGTCAGAAAATTAGCCGGAGATAATAATTTCGCGCAATTGACAGATATTTATTTAGGGTTTTAAAACTACCTACCTACTTTTTTGGTTTAATTTTTGTGGTATGGGAGATTTTTGTGCATTAGAAACATTCAAAGGCCTAAGACTAAACTAAGTTGAATAAAATTCCTCAAAAAGCACATCAGAAAACCATCAAACATCTCAGAAGAAATCAAAAAAACTTCTCAGAAAGCGGAGAAAAACCTCACTAAAAACTCTTACGCAAGTGAATTCCTGTACCTTCTTATGATGTCTCAAAATTAGCTCCAAAAAGTCGAAACCTACCTAGAGAATTTATGCTTAGTCCCAAAAACCCAATAAACAAATTCACCGAAATTCTCGACAACGACAAGAAGTCTAACAATATATGGACCCGAAATCCTTTGAAAGACCCACCAAACGAATCAAAAAATTAACAGAACCCCGTTTCTAATACGATTGGAAGAACACAGCGCATAAACGCATTCACAAAAACTACAGAGAAAAACTATCGAAAAGTGACCCAAAAATAAATAATAAAATCGCCGAAAAGAACTTTACAATGCGCTTCGAAAAACGTCTAAAAACTGCAAGGAAAGACGTCCCCAAGAATACTTCAAGTAACCCTGATAAATGACCTGAAAACTGACAAGAAGCGCGCCCAGAAATGCACTGAAAAACATTTCAGAAAGAAGCCTAAAAAATACGCAAGAAAGCCCAAAAATTCCATCAGGTTTATTAGTTTTAAGTATTATATGTCCATTTTGGGCAAAAGCACGTTTTGTTTTTGTTTACTTTACATTGCTTTGCTAAAATTATTTAATAAAACGAGCCCAGTTTTAGGTAGGTATATTTGATTACTCAAATCTGGGTTTTGACTTTTAAAATACAAAAATATCGGTACTATGTTGCAAAATCTTTTTAAAATAGCGAATTAAAATAATTTCCTATTCCTCCTAAGTATACGTTCCTATTAACCGAAGCACCCTGCATGCAATGTCCCCCAACAATGTACCTACTTTATTTAATCCCACCACCTAGTCAAGACTCCCATCAGAAATTTTGCCATTCTGCGTTCCAAAAGTAGTGTTTGTCTAGTTGGGACGAGGATTGTCCATACAATGGTTGTGGAATTAGCTAAACAAATAGGTTCCATATAGCTAAGACAACCTATTGGAAAAACTCAATTATTATTAACAGAAAATAGTTTATCCACTAGATGGAGCCTAATGCAGAGAAAAATATTCACACTCTACAGTTGGTTGACAAATTCACTTTCAAAGCGTTTTATACAAAATAAAATAGGTAGTCGAACATAGCTCGGTGAAATTGACGAACTAGCAATATATTTTAGCCTCTTATTTTAATTTTGGTTTTCAACCCAAGATGGATGTCCTGATCCTAAATACGACTGTTAGACCTTTTTTTTATTTTGCCCACATGATCTATACGTATAGTTCATTGATTTCCATGGTTTACAACAATGGTTATAGACTTTTTAAATTATGTTTTTTATTAGGCATTACAAACAAAAACTAAATATGTAAGTAAGCAATATAAAACTACATACAAATAATTACTAAATCTTGAGCGTTATGTGTTTTACGTGTCGACGAAGATGGCGGAATGAATAATAAATTTTTGTATTGCAGTTGCAGCTGAATGCAGAGAATGACACAAAACGATTAGCATTGCCAACATAAAAGCATTCTCCCACAGGTGTTGTAAACCATGGAAATCAATGATCATAAAAAAATAAAATAAAAAAAACCCCTTTGGCTCTTGTTATAGTTTAAAAGTTAGGTATGAACCAATATTTAGTACTTTAGCAGCTCAATTTAGTATATCCCCTTAACTTAAAAACTTCAACTCTTGGCTAAGAGCCCAAAGCTTATTCCTGCACCTATTTTCCGCAAAGATCTACATATAGGTAGGTAGCTAGGTTTTAGATTTCAGCTTTCTAGACCTATTAGTCTTCGGATTGTTTTAAAGGCCTGCTTACAGAGGAAAAACTGGCTATTATTACTTGTAAAGAGTTGGGACAAGTTAATTTGCTATCCACGCTAAAAAATCAATCAACAAATTGTCCTGCTCTGGGAGTCAATTCTTGTGACTTGATTCATTTTTTGAAGTTTCCTTTGAGAGGCACAGCTTCAACTAATTAATTCGCTTACAGTTTTAAATCTTATTTTCGTTCTATGCTCCGATTTCTGCCGAGCTGCTTTATTCTAAACCAAACACTAAAAATTGCACCTCTCCCAATGATCAAGCAATTAAGGGGTCAATTGACTGTTATGAGTAGGTAAGTCATGAAATAATTTCCATTTTCCATATAAAATTACCCATTGTGACCACCAAATAGTTAGTGTGAAGGTTAAAAATCATCAGGTACTAGAAAGGCCCAATGGGCTTCCATACAAATTTCGCAATTATGAGCTTCCGAAAATTTTAAATTGAGATTTAAATTGTTATTAGTACCTATGCGGCGCGTTGTGTTGAATATAAATTCTAGCTCACCATATTTTTTCAAAATTTAAATCAACTTAACGAACGCCGTTCGTTCAACGGCTCTCTTCTGCTCTCGCTATTAGTAGAAACAAAACACTTTGCTATTGCAATTGCAATTTTAGTTTCATAAAAACTCACTAATTTAGCGATGGAAACAGAGCGAAACACATATTAAATTAAACATTACACTTCAGTTAAAAATAAAACTGTAGATTTCATGCCAAAACTATGCAAATTTAATTTTAATCGCGAATTTTCTACGAGATGGGACTGCACCGAAATTGCAATTTGCACACTCGTGAGCTGAAAACTAAGCTGCAGTGACAGTTACTGTTGCCAACAGACCTTATTAATATCCGTCATATTTAATGCTCGAAAACCAACAATGAAAAGCGACGCAAACTTACAAATGTCGGCGAGAATTTTTTTTTTTTGATTTTGAAACGGAATCAAGAAAATTCGAGCAGCATATTATTTATTGCCAATTCCTTTCAGGATATTTTATCAAGTTTTTTTTTTACTTTGAAAGTTGAGTTTGACAATACACTTTGACAGACGATACCTATAGTTTATATTGAACGTCAACTAGTTTGTCAGGACTAGATACCTACCTATACGAGAGCGTATGACTTATCAACTAAATGCCAATATGAAATGTCAGCGGGGGTACCGTTCCAGGATGTTAATTATCTGAAAGAACAGTTTTGTTTATATGCAGGTAGTTATTTAGATCACGTCGTTTTTACTAACGCCAATTTGTATGTGCACGTATAAACAGTTTTTCTTATTGTGGGTTCGCTATGACGTTGCATTATATTGCTAAAGAAAAGTGCTACTCTGCAACGTTGGTAGGTAGTAAAATGTTTCATATGCTGTCACAACGACCGACGTTAGGCTCACTAAACTCGAAATTTGAAAGTTTCTCATTTATCAGGGGAATTCACTTAAGCCACCGCAGATATGTACATATTTTCGTTTATGAGCTCCATACATTTATTAGCTGACAGCCTGTAATATTTTTCAAAGCACGTCCATTTCTTTTCACCCATAATAGGTACCTGAACACAGTCGGCCTTTCCAATAATCAATTTTAGTCTGGCAGTTTACGCAAAGGCCCCCCACACTTTCCAAAACCCCTTCACCAATAAACAAATATAGTTGCCAGAATATCGCTAACTGTATGGTTAAATGTTAATGTTGAGAAACCCATGTTTATCACGGGCATTAGCTAAATAAATCTTCCGTGAATGTCATTTTCAATAAGAGTGTTGCCCAACCATCCAAAATGGCGGTATGGAATTTCGTAATAGGAGCGAATTTAAGTACCCTTTTGTTTAGCCTGACCGTTTATAATTATAAACTAATTTAATTGTAAATGTTTTCTGATTTTATTCGTTGGAATATAACAATGCAAGTGGCTTTTAAGTCTAGCAAACACAAATTTGTACAAATGTATGCACAAAATTAAAAAATATTGCATTTTTGTTTTACTCCTGAACACTTGCAATATATATTTCAAATATTTTGATTAAATGAAATGGTTAATGCTCTTCTCTGCTTTATCTTTTGATATAGGTAAGTTAAGGATCTTTCCAAGACTTTCTTGAGAGTCCTCGCAAGAAGACTAAAATATCTATTCACTTAAGATTGGACAGCTCATACCTGAATACCTACTTTTTTGTACAATTCTGATTAGATATTTACCTTAGGCTGGTCAGTTAGATACTTCGTTGCAAATAAAATTTTTTTGAAAAAGAAGTTTGTTCCCCAAGAGTGAGAATCTCTAATGTATCAATGGTTGGTGCGAAAATGTTGACTTCGCGGAAAATACAGATACAAGAATTGTCAGCATTCAGTAAAATCCACGCGAAATAATAAATTTACTAACTTCTGGAGGACCAACAGGTAGTATATGCGAATTCAAGATCTACAAAACTCTGTATTACTTGGTGCCAGTTCATAGACAAGAAAACATGACAGCTTTCGAGTAGAAGAATGTCCACTGGTTTATATTTGTCGGTTTAAAAGTGTCCTGAATTAAGTAATAATAAGCTATACAATTTGTAATAGATCAAATTGTATTTATTTTCACAATTACTGTTTCGTAGATTGGCAAATTGTTATTAAAACGGAAATTAATTAGCAGACTATTATTTTATTTAAAAATATTCACTTGCTAATGATGTGATCTTTCGACTTCCAATAAGCTTTGATCTGCATCATCAGCCTACGAATAAATCGAAGCATTCTAATAAACTGTGTTCCGTTTATTGAATAATATCAAAGAGATCTTATTACGACATAAATCGGCTCAGAAATCAATCGTGACGTATTAGAAAACAAAGGAAAGCGTACCTACTAGAAAAAGTACCGAAAATTGTGTCCGATCGGACAGTAGGGCATTACTGATTTGCATATGATATTTGACAGATCAGCGGAGATCAGCGATGACAAAAATGTAATAGATTCTAAGAAAGTTGCACTATCGAATTTGGAGCTCTAATTGTTTATTGGTACTAATATGCTGAATATTTTTACTAAAGCTGCCAACCAGCTAACCGTCGACATTAGTGTTTGATTATTAGTAAAGCGGAGTAACTAATAATATTCTTAGCACAAATCAGCCTAAATACAAACCTCTTCACAGTGCATTTCCATTGCGTGTTGTGTCCAAATTAAAAGACAAATGAACTCTCCACATTTTTATAAAACATTTTTATAATGATTTTTTTATTCACATTTTAAAACAGCGCAGTGTATAGCATTATTTATTAATGGCTCTGCTTGCATTTTTGTTTGTTTATTTATTCACACTCTTTGCATTTCTGATAAATAAATTCTTCTTAATCTTAATTAATTGTTTGCTCTTTTTAACAAATAGTCACCTAACAGTAAAGGAAAGTATAATCACTTAAAAATTAGTTTAAATATGTAAGTTCTGTATTTAACCTAAGAGGAATGGAATGCACTAACACAAGAGATGTTTTTTTTTCTAAATAAACTTATGATTTGTAAGATAATTAACAATTTAATAATAATCATTCGCTCCTTTTTTACCATTGTTTCCATATAACTCGTTTTTGTTTGTAGCATACAAAAAGCTTAACTACTTTTTTTTTGTTTCTGTCGAGTATTATTGTTATTTACCTAAGCTTTAGTTTTAATTTGGTTTTGTTGTATAATCAATTCGTCTAAATATTTTTATTTATTTATATCGAAAGCTATTTGTTATTCCAATCTATTTACATTGCGTGCGAGTTACTAAAAATTGTTCTTATTCAAATTTGGTTGACTACTAAAATTAAACAAATTTTTCATACAAAAGAACAAATCAATTTCTGTTTTTTCTGTTTAAAGCTGAGAGCGAATTTAGTTAAATGTATTATTTTATACAATTTTCTAAGTCAGCGCGCGCTCTACGGCTAGAGTGTAATTATTTTGTGTGTTGTCTAATTTATTATTTTTGTTTAATACTTTTAAGGCTTATAGGCGTTTATTTTCTTTTTATTAGCTGATACATGTTCTTAGTTTTCATATGTATAATTGAATGATATATAATATGTTCGGTTGGTTTTTGATGTGATCATGATGTGTGATGTGTGTAGAATTTGTTAAGTTAGTAAATAATTTTTTTTTGTTTTGTTACAACGAAGTTCAACAATAATATATGGACAAAAATATCATTTTTTAGTGAAAGGTACTAGTTATGATATAATATTTTTAATCAATAGCTAACAATGTGTTGTTTGTACAAGTTCGAATTATAGATAGGAGTTTTATATTTACAGTTTATAATACAGTGGAAAAAAAATTAACTATATATAAAAAATAATATCAACAGGTACAAAATGTAGTTATATCTTCTTTGGTAGATTAGTTAGTACGTTATTATTTTGTTGGCTTAAATTGAATACAAATAAGGAATACTGATGAGAATTTAAGGTTCCTTTTCGTTTTTGTGTACACTTGTTGGGAATATTCTTATGCCTTATACCCATACACAACTGTAGCTTTAAAAACAGAAGCATTAACAAAAGTTACGTATAAAAGAAAAATTCAACTATAGAAATTAAACCAAAAAGCCAAACTTATTTTTAACCAATACAAATACATAGTCGTATATTTAATTCGTTAATAATTTTAATAATTTTAGTTAACCAATTTAATTTATACTTTAATGTAAAAGAAAATCGAATACAAATTTTGTAAACGCCTTCAGATGACAAATAAATCCATAAATCACACCTTTTACCCAGTACAAGGAAAATTATAAATTGAGGGACGGAAGTAATCCAGCTTATGCTAATAATCGATTGCATTAGAACTGATGTTGTGGCCGTGAAAGGAATAGTGGCATATCCCAAGTGTTTTACACATTGGCATCCATATTTGACATGGTTACAGAAAATATATATCTTGGCAGCACTAAACATTATGAAGCTTATGTTCCATATCATTGGTTGCTTTCCATTTCCCGCTAGATGACTAATGGCTTGTCAAACTCTATATAAAAAAAAAAAATTTACGTTTCACAAAAAGCGGTAGACGTCTAGCGTAAATGGCGGCATGTCAAACTCCATATAAATATAAAAGATTGACATTTCACAAAAAGTGGTAAACATCTAGCGGTGAAATGTCATTTTTTTCATATGAAGTTTGACCTGCAGCTAGTCATCTAACGGGCAATGGAACGCAGCCATTATGTCTGTCAAGTTGACAATTTAGCGCGTAGAACAATTAAAATCCATTCAAGTGAAAGAAAGCTGTTAAAACGAGCTCTCAAATCAGATTCAATGTGTCAGACAATTAGGAATAAATCCAGCTTAATTTGCGTATGTGAACTTAACAGACTCCATTCAAAATCGGAGTTGAGTGAAATGCAAAAAGGAATTTTGCAAGTTCGCGCAGTAAATTTGACAGTAGCATTTTAATTACAGAGCGACAAAAACTGGGTGTTTACCGATAGTTACCACGCAAATTGGGCGATTCGAATGTCGTTCGCTTTTTTGTTTCCAGGAGAACTCACCAAAGCACCACGGCGATATATATTTCATATGAGGAATATAGAAAAAGGAAACAGCAAGATAAATCCGCCGCAACCTGCAGGATGATGGATTTTCAGGATTAAATTAAAAAATTATGTGATGACGAACATTGGCAATGGATTGAAAAGTGACGGTGAATCACGGATTCAAATATTAAGCCTCAAGTTGCTATAAGAAATTGTTGTCAGTAGAACTATATAACTCTGAGTGATGTATGCCAACTTTTCCGACGCAAAGAACGCAGATTGAAAAATAAAACAATATTTTAGCAGTGAACGCCGGCAAAACAAAATATTTGCTTTCACCGAGCACCGACGACCCAACATCCGTGTATTGCTGGTTGAGGTTTTTTTCAAACGCCGTATGGACGCAAACTCCATCCAAGAGCTGACTGTTTAGGTAGATTGGCGGCGCTCTCTTAGCAAAGGGTACCAAACGAAGATAAGGACTTTGAATCCGATTGTCGTTCACAAAGAAGTGAAATATTCAATGAAAAGCGATCTCGAAAAGGTTCCTGCCTATATACAGTTCTTTAAGACGTTGTTTGCCAAAATGGAACAGATATGAACTACGATGGGCGTTCAGCTATAGTACACGATAGTACATGTCGAAAATGGTTCAGAGCCCTCTAAAATTTTGCATTTATAGTCTGTAAATGGCAGTTGTCGCTATAAAGCCATTCATATCGATGGTTTCTAAAAAAGTGTTAGGTACCCTAGTTGAAGTTACTCGCATCTTAAGAGTGAAATATAAAAACAAGACCGCCTCGGGAGCAGTTTTCGGGAATAAAAACTAAAAGCGACGTACTAATAAATAATTTTAACTCCATTTTAAACTTACGGACGCTTACAATAATTGTCAAATTTGTGTGGAAAATATATCCAGCTATTTCTGTGAAAGTGTGAACTACTAAAATTTAGAGTCTAAACTAAAAATGTTTATCGGTAAGGCCCAAAGCCTTTATTTGTTACCATTGGTTAAAAAATTAAGAGATCAAAAGATGTTCCTATGACTATTTTCTGTAGGGTCTACCTATGTTTCAAACTTCAGCTTCCTTGGGCTACAAGTTGTCTTTCATCTGACAGAGGATTGCTTAGGGAGGCAAACTGATGGTTATAATAGTTATAGGCTTCCGATACTTTGTGGTTTATCATTGTAGCAGTGCCACAACCACAATTGCTGCAAATAAGAAAATCCACCCTGCGGTTGGATAGAATGTACCTATCGGGATCCATTTGTACGTCTAGTGCAATGTATGTCACCTTCAAAACACCGCACTGAATCCCCTAAAGGCCAACGGACAATACAAAACAGAAAACAACAAATGAAAATCTACAAAAACTCATTAAAAAAAACACTGATTTTATCACCCTCTACTTAAAAAAAGTCAAAAGCCAACAGTAAAATTAAAAGAATAAATTTCTCATTCAAACTGTTTTGAAAATGCAACAAAATTTTAACTAAGTAGGTACCTATGTACTTAAATATTGAATACACCACTTGTCAACAAGTGTACACATTTTTCTATAATAACAAAAGTTAAATAATTTGCGTTCAGTTGTATAAAGCTAAGTAAGGTTCTTATATTTTGTATTCTCTTGTTTGTTATTTTATATAAAAAGCATTTTGTTTTGTAAAAAATGCGAACAATAGTGTCTTTTGTTTTTATTTTGTTAAATAATTTGTTTGTTGTTAAGTTAAATTTAAATATTCGATTGTCTTTCGTTTTGCAAGCTGCTAAGTAACCTATAAATTTATTTATTTGTTTATAATTTATTTTATGTATACGTATGTACAGTAAGAAAACAAAAAAAAAAAAATGTTGCTTAAGGATTAGTTAGAATGTTTTCCCTTTTTAGGGGGAGCAAATGAGATATTTGTTTCTTCTTATGTAAAAAGTATTGCTTATGTTATTTTTCACTATTCTAAATTTAATTGATAAATGAGTATGTAAGGGGGTGATCAACAGATAGTGGAAATCAAGGAGAGAATTGTTCAGAAGGGTCGAGGATGGCTTGAGAGGTTAGAAAATAATAAAATGTGTATGGAAACCAAATTCTGAATGACAATGCATACTTCGAATACATTTTTGGCATTTACTCTTCGAGAGAAACACGCTTCGATCTTCTTTCTTCGATCGTGGTGATTAGGGTCAAGCGGTCACCTGTCATCACACAAAACGTCAATTGGCTACGACCTAATAACAATCATTTAGAGCTCATGCTCATCCACCTACTTAATGCCATGCAAATGCGATTTGTAGATGGATATAGGATGTGCCATTGATTCACTGCACTTGCAATGTTGCCTGTGATTTGGTTAAACGATTCAATAAGGTCCAATGCACACGGAGCAACTGCAAAAAAACTGATCTGTGATGCGAATTGGCAACTAGTTTGCTTTGAGTCATATACCCTGTATAATCAAATGGGACGATGCACACGACGCTACTGGTTGGAAACTCGTTTGCGATTTACAAAAACCAGTCTGTAATCAGTCGTCAGTCGTCAGTTGATTTGCATGTCGGGTTGCCTATTGATTTTGGTTGCTGGTGGCGTATTTTGAAAAACATCCTATTTTGTACAATTATTTCCTTCCCGGCTATTCGAAGAAAAATGAAACAGAGAAGGCGTGGATAGAAATTGTTTTCAAGGTATGGGTGTACCCAAAAGCTTCTTACTATTCTTCTCCTCCTCCTGAGATAGTAATACAACATGATGGTTTCATCATCGCTCGAGTCTTCCGAAGACATTTCACGCCCGGTATCCATTACGACACTGAACGAGCTAGAGATTTTAATTGGTGATGACTGATGAGTTTTCTCGCTGAGTCTCCGCTGAGTCCGTAACTGGTCTATAACTCGAGTTGCCAACTGGTGTAGTTTTTTTTTCAGTTGCTCCGTGTGCATTGGGCCTAAAGTTACATGTCTCAGTATAATTATGAAACTTTGAAACCATCTTTTTGGATATAAATTCACAGAGGGCTGCAAGTTATCCAATTTTATTATTAACAATAAGAATGGGGATGGTTTAGTGCACAGAGCCCTTTACAGAACTAGCACCTATTTATCTACTGCATATCGGGACACTGTTTAAATTTTGTAGGTTCACCTTTCATAATAATTATTTCAACGTTCGTCCTGTCTAATTTGTAGGTCGCAATTTTGAATAGAAAAATTTGCTATTGTGAGTTCGAACAATTTAGTCTGGACACTAAAATGATTAAACGCGGAATGTGTATGTTTTTCTATTTCCAAGAAGAATGAAAACGGAAACGTAAATGAAAAAGCTTTCGTTTTTATTGTTCACACTCAAACGAAAATTATTTCCTGTCTTAAAGTTACACAAATCAAATTGTTTGAAAAACGGTTATTTTTGTGCTGCATTTACAATAAGCTAACACGGAAGATTAAAGGGATGCCCAATACTTAACAGCCGTGAGACTGAAAGGGACAGCATTACCGAACACGCTGAAATACATGACAAGTATTTTGGTCGGCCATCTTGTTTACGTGATGGGAATTATGGGAAAGTTCAGCATGTTGACATTTTTCACAACGATGACTTAAGAAATTTAAATTTCCTATAAAACAAAATGGAAGTGATGAATGCACACTTTCGTCTAACTGATTGATGAATTGTTGGAATCAGAAATAGAAATCTTTTCAAGTGGTTGCAGAAATGTTGGTGGTTGGAACTTGTATTTATTTGCATTTGATGTAGGTATCTGTAGTAATTATAGGTAGAACATCAATGACACTAAGGATTTGTGATCTTATTAGGTTTATTTGACGTGGCTAGCACTAGTGCTCACTAGTGAGCAATGAAAAGTGTCAGCTAATTTAAACGCCTGTCAAAAACCCTGCACAACCATGGAAATTCGGCTTCTACATATATCGATCGCAAAATGTTACTTTGAAGTCTTGTCAGTTTTGGCATTGACAAATAATTATCTCTTGGTAGCACTTTTTCCCGTTTATTGTTAAAAATAAGCGAACTCAATCCGAATTTTGGTTTGGCATTATGCAAATAATTAAAAATAAAAATATGCAAATAATTAAAAAAAATATAGTAGATGATGGGTTTGAAAATTAATGACAGCCAGCGAAATGACAGCAAAACTCAGCACTGAATTCTTGCCCCGACAAATTAACTGGGGTCAGTTCAGAGCACAACTAGGGTGGCCTAGAAGTCATGTCAAGCACAGGTTTTCAGTTCGAGGGCGAGTTCAATGCTCAGGGTTAACCCAGTGCGCACTAGGGCCAACGTCAAACAAACCTATTATTACGTCTTTATTAGCATTGACTTATACCTACGAATGTCTCCTTCCTGTCTCGTGCAATAATGCATCTGCGTGATGTTGTAAATGCATTATTAAATCGTATAACAACCAGCCGCAGAATCCCCTCAAAGCCAAGTGCCTATTTCTATTCGAAGAAACACTGCTTGTAACTTGATCCTTGTTCCACCCTTTGATCTTTGTATGACTTATAAATAAATTGTTACATTTAAAATATTTAATTGATTATTATCAAAATTCATGAATGTCGCTAATATTGACCATGTTTGCCTAGGGCAGCAGGAGAAGTAGGTACCAGGGCTGTCACTTGACTGCCAATGCAATCGGTCTAAGTCACTCACTCAACACAATCAAAATTGACTCAATGCAGCCACACAAGTACTTGATTGACGTATTGTCAAATTTAGAGATAGACAATCTGTTTTGCCTTCTTATAGCTAATGGAAAATAAAGTTTTTGTAGTTGAATATTAATCATCTGCGTCCAAACTACTGCACTTTTTTTAGGAATCTAATATGCAATTTTTTTGTTGGGTGGCAGCACTGATAAGAGTATATTCTCTAAGAACGTTTTGAGCCAAAGTACATTTGAACTTAAAACGTACATTAGAATGAGTTAGATATTGTACCTAGGTAGAGCTTGGGCAATGGGTATTCAGCAAGGCAACGCTTAGAAGATCGGCTTTTGAACTGGCGAATAATTTCGTTGGAAGCAGAATTCATTATCCAAATTTGGAAAGGCAGTACTCGGCATAAATATCAGCGATTTGAATTTGGTATTTCACGAGCTTTGTCAACGTAAACATTTTTTTTTTCGTTTTAATGATTTGCAGAAACCTTTGCTTTAAGAAGAACCAACGATATGAAGTTTTTTTTACTGGAATTCTTCTGATGGGATTATTGCTGGTGTCTCTCAAAGTGGCAACGTAGGTCCATTTCACTCCCCTTACTGTACCTTTTGCAACAGATACCCCTAAGTTGTCTTTAACATACCCCTTGTCAATCTTTCAATCATTTTTCCTTTGACAAATATCGCTTGAACTGATTATTATTGGAGTACCTCAAAGTGACCGCTTAGGTCCTCTACTCTTTTATTTTCGTAGATGCAGCCTAATAATTTCATACTTAACTAGGTACTTCAAACCACCCTAACCCTCATTCGGGAAGCTAACCAAAATCAAGACAAAAATTAAGGACGAAAAGAGCAACTCAAAAGGAACATGGACGGTTTTGAAAAGTATCTTTTGGACTAATCTCAATGTTGCAGCATAATTATCTAAAATCGTTTTACAAGCTAATAGGTTTTTTCTTTTCATTTGTTTAACTAGATTTTTAACAATTTTTTTCTTTTTGTGTTTAAATCCACTTATTGCTGGCAGTGTGCAAATTATCAATTAATTTTAAATTTAAATTTATTTCTCTATAACTTTCTGTATATGCGAATGCCAGTATTGCTGTTTGCGAAAGAGACGCTAGCGTGTCTGGTTGTAACTCAAGGTAAAAAAATTCTTTAGCTATTGGGTAAGAGTAAAAGATATCAATTCCTTTTGCTCTCCGCATGTGTGTGTGAATTCGTTTTGAGGCAAGACTGTGTGTTTGCCAATATTGCAAGCAGGTAGTGTAGTTTAAAAATTGAAAATCTTCTTTAAATGATTTGCTATTCGATAGTGAGTTGGACTTAAAGCTAAGGCTGCTTACCTTGGTTTTCTATGTGTGTGTGTGTGTTTTTTTTTTTAATTTTAAAATTGATAACAAATATCACAAATTAATTTGTAAATCTCTTCTCCTTGCGTGTCGTGGGTGTAGCTTATTTACAGATGTGTGGGAATTGGATAACCAAAATGCGCGCCATCTGTTGAGGAGTCGATGAACTTACTGCTCGAAACTGCTATTATCCGATTGATGGCGCACCAGAATTTTTGGCTAGAGAAACTCTCGTTTGGAGCGTCCTCCGCCGCCGCCACCGCTGCTCGATGATGAGCCGCTGGGCGCCGCCGCCGCTGTCGATCCGGACTGTTGTTGGCCGGGCGTTGTGGCTGCCGATGATGATGGTCCGCTACTACACATTTTGTCACTAACTGCAATCAGCTCTGCCTCCAGTAGTCGAACTTGTTCGGGACTGGTTTGTGTCTGTTTTGGGGGCGCCGGGGCTTTCCTGCTCTTAGAACGGCGCTTCTTGAGCATCAGTGGCCCCAGGCCATTGCCCCCGGAACTGGACACCGCCGGATTTAATAAACTCAATTGACTAGTTGCAGGCGGAGCTGGCACACTAGCACCAGCAGCAGTAGCAGCTGTAGACGTCGGAGGCAATACCCCACCACTGCTGCCACCACCTCCGCCACCGCTGCCGCCAACCGTACTCACTGTAGCTCCGGTCGCTGTTGAGATTGTTATCACTGTATCGATGGTTGTTGTGCTAGATGGTGTTCCGGACACAGTGAGGCCGGACGATGGAAAACCCTCAATACCGATACCGCATAGTACGCCATCGCCTGGCGTTGTTTGTCCCGACGAGTCGTGCGAAGACAGCCGTTTAACCAGCTCGCCGAGCATGTCCTCGATACGGCCGATACGCTGCGACATTCGTTGCATTTCCAGTCGGACGTCCACCTTCAGGTCGAGTACGGTTGCGATGAGATCACGTTGGGCGAGTGTGGGCGGCTGCTCGCGAAGGCCAGTGTCGTATGTGTCTGAGGTGGTGGCGCGTGATGAAGCCATTTCGATCTGACGTTCACGCTCTAAAGCTAGGTTACGCTCTTTAGCCGCATCCAAGCGACTATCGCGACTCGGTGGCGACGATGAGTCCACCTCGCCACCTTCATCGATTGTATCTTGGCGGGCTAGGGTGGCTTGGCTGGCCTGGAGTTTCGGTGCTTTCGGGAATACCTAAACGCGCGGGAATAGATTCGATTAGTTATAAATGAAAAATTAAATTCACACAACGACACATGACTACTAGCATGACATTACTACATAGATACACTAAGTACATGTATGTAAATTACTTTGTTCCCTTGTCCACCGTTACTACTCGAGGTGCTACTCTGGCGTCCTTGGGCGGTGCTCTCGCGCAGACTCTCGCGGGCGCTTAGACTCCTAGAGACTGCCACTTTGGTGCTAGTGTCGCTAGCCGAATCAACACTAGAACTACCGAGTAGACGACCCCATTTACTAGCGCGTGTACTACGGGCTGACGGTGGGCCAGATGATGGTGATGGTGAAGGTGATGGCGAAGGAACTGCTGCCGTTAGGATGCGTGAGTCCTCTGTTAGTGTTAGCTTGGCTGGTAACTTCTTGGATAGGGAGTTGGTATTCATGGGAAATGGGTGTAATGAGCGAAAGATTTCAATTAGTATTTCCGAATTTGTTGTCAAGCCAATATTGTTTAAAAATAAAATACAAACAGATACCGTTAGGGTGTTTTTACAAAATTTACACACACATCAATTCACGTTGCAAGAACAAATAAAATGTAAGTAGAAGAAGGCGTTTGGTTGGGTTTTCAATGTTTTAGGGAATGAAAAAGAGAAAGTACACATTTTACGGCATAAGTTTCACATAAATACGCACACAAAGTTATAGAAAGTTTGGTCAGCAGCTATAGAAAGTCGGCAACGGTTACTGGATGTAGGTTAAATTGACTTGCAAGTTAATTTCGATGCAAATCGATACGAATATTTTAAATAAGTTAGGCATGGTACACTATTATGCAGAAAGATATGAACCTAAAATCCTACTATACGAGTCGGCCTGATGAACATGGTTAATATATCGGGACAGTAACCACACTTCTGCTTGCGCACTTGCACTTTTTAGATCAAATTTTAAATTTACTCAGGAAACTCTAACAATGGACAATGTTTATGGATATACTTCTTGACGACCTAAGCAACTGCGGGTTTCTGCACCTTGTAATCAAAATGAGAAGAAGTCTTAAAGCAACGGGTCTCATGGAAAACGTCTTACTCAACGTATCAAACTGGTGTCGGTAAGAAAAACTCAGTGTAAATCTCTTAAAAACTATGATGATAGCAGTCACATCTTTGCTGCCATAAAATATGTTTGAACAAATCCCATTCTGGATTACAAACTTTTTAGGAAACGCTAAAAAGACCAAAAGTGGGGCCTTTGTCCAAAAATAATTTATTTCACCTTATTCTTCAATAAATAAATGGATTAAGGTAAATTAAACCTCAACTCAAAATACACTTCAAGAAGTACAAAAATTGCGTGCCATCACAGGCGTAATGCCTGCAGCCTAAGAGGGACTTCTCAACCTACTTTACATAAAAGTACAAGAAGACTGACACAACAAGCTCCATTAAACTTCACATCATCTAAAGGGTTTTCTAATGAGAGGTGTTATTTTGAATGACCCGCTATTTCGGTAGCTGTCACTTTTGAAGCTTTTATTCTTCGACATTTGACAAGTAGAAACTACGCCATTACTAAAAATGGAACGATACACGCTTCAACAACGCATTGAAATTATGAAAATTCACTACAAAAATGGTGAAAAAACGTAGTGTCTTTGCTGATTGGGTCCTTGAAATGCATGAAAATGATTCTGAACTCGATCGTCAGCAAGCAAAATTCTCGCATCTGGGGCTCGAAAAACCCAAGAGTTATTATTGAGAAGCCTCTCCGTCTCCATCCTCAACGTGAGGCTATCGACGACATAGGGCAGCCACTTTGCGATTTGGTTATGGAAAATTTCATGAAAAGGATATGGTCCTGTATGCGTGCTCGTGGTGGCCATTTGGCTGATGTTGTTTTTCATTATTAACGGCATACCTTCCTCTTTATTATGAAATAAGCGTCCGATCATTAATTTCAAAAAATTGTATTTTTCTTTGAATACCAAAAGAACACCTCTTATTGGAAAAGTCTTTATTATTATTCGAATGTTCACCTTTTGGAACGACCACAAAACCAACAAACGAAATATTTACATTGAAAGCGGTCAGCTGTTAGCCGTCAAAACAACATATTTGATAGAGCTTCTTAGGGTCTAACGAAAGCAGTAACATGAAGCAAATTTTCGCTTCGCGTGATTTCTTTCGTTTTTTTAAATGCGAAAGTGGTTTTCGTTTCGTTTTTTTTTTTTAAGAATCCAACTCCTGTTACCAGTAACCAACTGGAATAACCATCGATAACTATTACATTCGACCATAGACGCCTGTATTACCACAAGAAAACTATGACCATCCCCCTGCGAAGCCAGGACAGACAGACTCATGCTAAGTGACAAAAAATCCCAACAATCAACGATCGTTTAGGAATCTTAAGGGACACAATACTCTGCTGCACCACTAGATTAAACTCCGACTGACTGAAGAATAACTATGCAGAGACTATGGTGATAAAGGGGTTTTCGAAAACACTACTCGCTTAGTATGTCATTGCCCAGCCCAGGTCTGCAACATTTCAGAAACGAAACTCTTCGCTACAACCTGAGCGAGCTATCATCTCGCTATCTATCAGATCCACAGACAAGATCATGAACTTCATAAAATACTCAGCATGGTTTGTGCGTAGCAGCGCAGTAATTTATCAATTAGAGCACATCTAGATAGGGTTACTTCTAGCTGGGTTACAAGAGTACTCGTAACTTTGCGTTTTCCGAATTCTATGACAGGCGGAACTATGAAGAGGAAGGATATTTTTTGGCCTTAGCTCAATATTTCTTTCGGGACTTATTTTTAACGAAATTTAATCAGTAATCAATGCAAAAAAGTTTAAGAAACTCGATCGGACTCATTGGAGTTAGGCTAAGGGCCGGTCTATTCACAGCTGGTCAAATCCTTGGTTAGAGGTTACCATCGATTTAGTTTAACCGATGATTACAAATCAGTGATAAACCAAGGAGTGTGTGTTCACTTTTTTTGACTTCGGTTACCGAACCATTAATTTGCGATAAATCCTTCCATTTTTCCAGTTCATTTGTCAGTTCAGTGATTAGGCGAATCTATGGTTAAATTTTTTTTCTGGCACCTTGTGTTTTTAAGGACATTAATGTTAAAATCAAATGAAACAGGAATTTTTCTAAGAACAGAGGATTAACATCTTTTTGGGGAGAGACAATAAGCTAGTAATTGAGAACCAAACTGAATCAGTACAACAGCCAATACAAATTGTTAATCCATTATTGGGAACCATTTCAGTTTCGTCTACGAATGTCGCAATAATTTTCTCATTTTCTCAATATTTCCTCAATTTATAAGAACTGTCAAAGAACAAAAATGTTTAAAGTAATCTTAATTCATCCGGCTCAAGTTGGGAACCTGTCTGTCCCATAAACTCACTTTCCATAAAATGGCGTGCAGTGTATTGTATACATCTGTCAGTTGGAAACATTAACTTAACCGAACAGATTTTATTGCTCGGGGCCTTCGTTCCATCTTGCGCTACATATAAGTTTATTTATTTTATTATTTGTATTTCTGTTTCGCACAAGATTGCTCGCAATATTCTACAAAAAGTTGTTGTATAGTAGATACGTCAAAACTAATACCTACGAAGTCCTTACAAAATCTTGAATAAACGAAATTCAAGAAAATCATTGGCTAAATCTGGTTAACCACGCAAAATTGGCTGGTTATCAATTTCTTGGGTTAACTAACCGAACCGTAGATTCTCTGAGTAATATTCTGCTGAACAAACACATTCGATGGTTATCAGCTGGAATAACCGATATTTAAATACAGGGAAGGTATACTACTTTGTTTTGCCGCCATTTTGGCAAACATTAGTCTTGACAGTTCATATTTGGCAGTCGTGAAGTAGACACGGGGCAAATTTATTATGGAAAAATATTTGATAAACCAACGTGTTTTAATCGTTGAAACATTTTATTAAAATCAATCTTTGATTACTGTGACGATGAAAAAGTTACGTGAAATTTTTGGGAGAAACAACGTGCCAACAAAACGCACTATTTATCGTGTAGTGAATGATTTGGAAGAGACAACGTACTGCGAGATCGGCTGAAAACATTACTGATGCTCAAGGAAGTGTTCAAAACAATCCATCAACCTCAATCCGACGTCGTGCTCAGGAGCTTGGTCTTCAAAGAACAACTTTGGCCACAATTTTGCACAAGGATTTGCATTTGCTTCCATTTAATATTCAGTTGACACAAGACGTTGTTCAGCCGCCGTACATATGCCAATAGGATGTTACAGCTAGCCCAGAAACGCTTGAGCAACGCAAAGAAAATATTCGTTATGAAATTAATAAAATACTGCGTGAAATGTGTGAGAATGTAATAAAAAATATTCTCAAAAGGGCTCACATTTGTGAGACTAACAGAGGCGGAAATTTACCTGATATTGTATTCCATACATAATTGCCGACATTAAATAAAACATTTATCAATATAAGATCCATTCTCTTTCATTTAATCAAAAATTATATACAAAGAAAGTAGTATACCTACCCGTCGGACACCCTGTATAACCAAGATTGAACAAACCGGGCCTAACAGTTGTTAATTTGCGGAATGTAAAGGAAGCCTGATTTTCTAACGTATTGACAATTTTTCTGGCCCTAAGTGCTTGTAAGACTATCTGTGAATGGAAGTTTTGTTTACAACTGTATGTTAAATTGATGACTGTAAGATTGTCTCTCGCTCTCATTGAATTTAATAACTGGAAATAAAATTAGAGTCACAAAGAGATCCACAGCGAAACCCTACCTCATCGGACTACTCTTGACATCAATACCAGCGAATTCAAATGCCCTAAGGACTTTGCATGTGCTCTTATGTGGCCTGTGCTCTTAAAACATATATTTGTATAATAATTGTCCATTTTTGCATTACCAGAAAAATAATACCTTCGTCCTCATACTTCCAATAACCGTTGCAAGAATAAAACAAGAAACAGAATCCAATTAAACATCCATTACACATCGATTTGAACTGAAAACAAATTTACCAAACAGAAAGTACTCAACTCTACATACAAACATGTCGGACAAACCTTTGCTCGATCCGAGTCACCATCGCCTTTCTCAATGTCGCTCGCCCCAGAGACAACCTCCTTGGAGCCGGCCTGCACCTGCGGTGTCCTGCGGAACTTCGAGAATATTTTCCGCACCAAATGATCCTGATTCTGAGGCAACTGTGGTTCGTTTTTACGCCTTTCGGCCAATTCCTTCTCGCGCTTAACATCGGCCACCTTGCGGAATATCAGCCGGTGGCGCAAATTGTACGTTAGCACTAGATTCCTGGCGAAGCTATTCGCAAAGGCCGAATAGAAGTCCAGCACCTCCAGCAACTTGTCCCGTTTAATCGCGTGTAAATCACAGTAAGTCAGCGCACGTACATTCGCCGCACTCTGTCCCACAGCAGAGTCCTTCCAAAACTGGTCGCCGAATACGTCCCCTTTGCCTGTAGGGAGGACAAAACCAAATCAACAATCAGTCCGCCACAACTGAATGGGCATTTATTGAAACTCACCCAAAATAGCGACCACCTCGTCGTCCTGTATCACCTCCAAACTGCCGGTCACAATGAAGCACAAACTGTCTATGCTCTCGCCAGTGTGATAGAGCAGATCGCCTGGCGCCGAATGTGACATCATGAAGTGCATGGCCAGCGCCCGAAGGCACCCGTCAGATGCCAGACGGAATGCCGGATGCTCGTTGAATACCTTTCTATTTAGGTGCACACAAATGTCGGCCTTCATGTCCTTCGGACAGTAGTTTAACACCTGCTTACAAGATACACATCACGAAATGGCATTGTTGCATCATCAAATGTTGCCGGATGCAGAGTATCTTTGACACGCAACTTACCTTCTCGGTGTCGAGTCCTTTGGTCATCGCCCACGTGGACACGACGTAGTCCATGACACGTTCGCTCAGCGCCTTCGGAACCTCGTGCAACTTCATGAACTCACGGACGTTGTTCAGCATGTCGTGGTACTTGGCGGTGGCAGATGTCATTTGCTGGATGATGGTTGTTACATGACCAAAGATGGTGGCGTACAAGAGAGCTGCATGCCATGGGATAAGTTAAATTTAGTTAACTCCTTCCAGTGATTACAGTACGGGTTATAGTGATACAGAGACAGAGAGAGAGATAGAGAGATAGAAATAGAGTGGGAGAAAGGGGGAGTAAGTCCACCGAAAGGATATATAACACAGCCAGCTAGAACAGTAATAAACACTAAAATGATGATATATGCAATGCAGAGGGCAACTTGTCCACTTGTTTGAATGTTTCACACTCTCCCAGTCGATGCGATAGAGGTCCTGGCAATGTAATTAATGCACTCAGTCGGTGTTGGGTTTGGTGCTTTTAAGTGCCACAGGGAGTCAATTTTACGGTTTGTTGACGCACAATGCAACGGAAAGAGTGTGGAATAGTTTTGATTGGTGTCCGGGAGGGAATAGCGGTCAGATTGCGTTACTGGCGACAAGGAAATTCAATATTCTCCCATTCACCATAACAGCAGACCGAGAGACTCTCTGTCGCTTGGGGACGTAAATTCGAGAACATAATTATAGAATGAGAATGGAAATGGGAATGGTTTTGGGGTGGCACAGCGGCAGGGAATTATGGCAGCTTTGTGGAAAGTAAGTTAAACTGTCACTTTTGTCCTTTTGTCGAGTTAGAGACTCTCTGGGATGACTGACATGACAGTTGAAACGGAATGCGTTTTGTTTCAGATTGCAGACGAGGGTATAAGCGAGTAATTCTGTGATGAGCCCTGGAGGCAGAGTATTTTAAACTGATAGCAGCTTTGGAATGAGAATAAAAACTTGGCCTCAAGTAATCCTTCAATTGAAATAGAAAAACTGAAGAGGACAATGCCACAGTTAGAGACTAAGCGAGAACATCGTTCAACCTACGATGAAGGAAGAAAAGGATGTGATCTCAGAAACGAAAAGGGCTGCCAAAAGGCAAGTTCATGTTAATCCTGCAGCTTAAAAAGCAGTTGTGCAACACATCAATGTTCCAAGTCATTTCTTCGAATATAAAGTCACTCTGAATGAAAAAAAAGAATGCGGTTCTCAAAAAAATAATGTCCTTAACATTTATGTCTGTCTTAAGGTTTTTTTTCACTGCGCCACGTGTGACAAACATTCGCGAGTATAACTGTCATTAAAGAGGTTCCCAATTAGCCGTTTGGACTCGGAATCAAATTGTACATCCAAGAACGAAAAACTTACACAAAATGAAGGATGTGAGAAGGGAGAAGCTGGGCCTAGGGTTCCAACGGACCTAATGTTGCACCAACTATTTATTTATTTATTTTTTTTAACATTGATGTCAAGTTCTCAGTGAAAGAAGATCGTCCAAAAGATGCACTGGTAGAGGAGGGAAGTGAACAGTTTGAGTATAAGGGGACCAGTAATGCTAGCAAAATACAGAAGTGGGGTCATCTTTGGGGAGACAATCAGTGACCCCTTCTTATTATACACACAAACGCTCAGCCTTACAAGGCTCGAGAAAAACGAAAACGGTTGTAGGCACACTTTTTTCAGATACTCCATTTAGGAAACAACACAAAAACGCCCCTGGACTTGATGGTTTACAAACTGTGGATCTACATATTTAATGCCTTTTTTAAAGGACTGTACTGTACAAAGAGGCTAAATCCTCTTAACAGGTAAAAGGCAGACCCTCACACACCAATTGCGGTGTATATGATGGACATATGCAAGAAATCAACTGGAGAAGATGCTGAAACATCAAGAGAGGAGATGATTTGTAAGAAAAAAAATATAGGCGCAGGCGAAGATTCGGTATGGGAGCTTTACCTTGCTTCGAACCACTACTTGCGGACAATCGTTTCCCCAACCGAACCATTTAGGACTGATACGTTAAGCACTCTTCGAAACGCCTTCAATATACGTTGACGTTATGAAAATAAAGCTGTGGGTCCGGGAGTCTTTTACACAACGACTCAATTGCAAAATATCGGAATTTGTTTGAGGAGACTTGTTGTGACTCTGTGTCCTCAGTAAATATCAGAAGTTCGGTAAGAACTGGATTGGAAAGGAGTTGAGAACCTATATCTTCAAACAGCAATTGCTCTTCTTGGAAGATGAAGGATACTGCCAGCAGATTAGCAAAGTCTAATTGCAAGTGTTCATCCAGGGCTCTAGGGCTAAAGTTCCAAACTAGGATAGACAATGGGGACGTTTAAGTATCTAGTTTAATAAGTCTTACAGCTGTCTGACTATAGATGTATTTCGACTTTGATTGGCTGAAATCGTTGAAAGGAACAGCTGCTTCAGTTGACGTTTATGGAGGGGTAACGTACAAAAATCTAGTCGAGAAGTTCGTGACTGAGTACTAAGTTGACAGTTCGCATATGTGGGTGACGCAGAAAAAGTGACGTTCGCGAAAAATCTAGTTTTTGCGTTCAGGTTACATCTCATTCAGACCAATATAGTCGACTTAAGATAACTAGACTTTTGAAGGCAGTAAGCCAATGGCGGCGATCACTTGAGAGACTAGTGTCTCATTTTGGGCCCAGGTCCACCCCGGCGCGTATAGCTCCGCCTTAGTAAGTAGTTAATTGAGTAGGCAAACGCTGCTGGCCCTAGAAGGTATAACGGCTACTATATAATGCTAATAACCTCAGCCATTCGATTGTACAGCCCGAGCGGATGCAATTAGACAGGAAAGTGTAGATGGGCAAATAGCCAACTTCCATTGCACATCATTTTAACCCGCTGTCACCATAGCCGTATGGACTGAATGGCCCAACCCATCAAATCCGTCGCGTCCGTTGCGGCAACGCATTCGACTGACAGGAATACACAACAGCTTATGGAAGGGGACCTATAAGCAGCGCACGTCACGGATAAAGTGTGTTACTTTATACTTTACTGACAGTTGCACCCGTTGACAGTTGGCACTGCGTGAGAGGAAGTGCTTTCATTGGTGGAAATATTGAGAGAATGAGAGATTGGGAGAAAATGTCATTGATTCTCGTTCCGTCGAATACGTCGATATTGACGGATCCGTCGGCGCTACAGAAGAAACGAATTCCATGGGCTGGGCCACTGACAACCATTGATCTTTTAGCGGTAGAGAGAAAATACGTCATTGAAAATAAAGTATAGTAACTGGAGGTATAATGGACATCGCTAAGTGGATGGAGCGAAAAATAATGAGGTCTACTAAGTCACTTAGTTTCTAAACGGTCATAACGATTAGAAAAACAACTTAGTCCGACCTTCCAGTCCGAAATATTATGATTGACATAGACGCCGTTAGGAAACAGAGACAGGTGTCATCTCTACAGGATAATGAAAAGTTACTCCGACCTGTTCCAAGATACCTTTTCAGCTAAAGACTCATAGTCACTTTCACATTCGTCGGTGACTCACTAAGTGTGTTTAGAGCTGATTGCCATTAATGGGTTTGTTTTCATGTCCTTTCCAGCTAAAAAAATATTTAAAAATCTCAAACTCCTATTTGGGATCGCGTAATGAACTAACTGACATTGATAGATTATTGAAAATTATAGAACAAGGTAAGTGATAAAAGGTCATTTCAGCTAAAACGTGTACTTGTGATTTTGCCAGTCAACCGAAGAACCCTTGGAGGGGCCTTTTTAAGTAGGTATGGGAAACAGGGACTCCGCCGTGGATTTGTCGAAAAGAATACAGAGAAAGGACTACAGCTATCAGTTGATGTTCCGAACGAAGAAAGAGTAACGATCTCCCGACGGTGTATTCCAACAGTAGCAGTAGGTTACGTAAGTTGAGATCGCCTGCCAGCTAAGGTGCTATAGGTGCCTAAAGTAACTTTATGCCGATGGTCTCCAGTTTAAAATTTTATTTGTTGCACGCGTAATTGTTTTAAGCCCTCCAAGCAATGCATATATCATCACAAAGTGAATCGTTAAAGGAGTTAAGGGTTGCTTAGTCACAGGTGAATCTTATGTCTAAATGTCCTCTAGTAAATTGCTAAATAGATTGTGAGAATGAAAAGCGTTACCAAGCGATGAGGCTTTTTATTTTTTTTAATCTAATATGAGTTGCAGAAAAACATTTTTAATCGTATGATAAAAAGTTTTCTATCGATTTTGTTCGTTCATAAAACGTTGTGATTTGAGATACAGTGGTGAGTGACTGTGTAACTTGTGGAAAAAAATCATAAGAACAGTGGTGGGAAATTTTCTTTGCATGGGAATTTTATTGGTAAGCAGGGGAAATTAAAAAATATGTTTCCGCGAAGAATGGCGTCGTAGGAACTTTAATCAATTGAAAAAAAAAAGAAATTTTTATATATAAACTTTAACCTTCAGATTTGCATTTGTAAAACTTAATGATGGGTCGACACCCAGTGGTTGAATCATTGGTCATATTCTGCAAAACGTTTTCGTGCCCACGAATGATTTGCAGAAGTAATTTTTTAATAGTTCACTTGAAACAATGCTTATCCGATTTAAATCAATCACTTAATTCACTGCATACTTTAGACTTCTTTATCTTCACAACCGATTAAAATTTCCAAGTTAAAGCCAACTGTCCCTCCCTTGTCTCAAATCTGGCTTTTTATATCCACTTCGCCATCTACCGGAAATTTCGAATTGTTTCCGGTTTGTCCCGAACGAACTCGACGGTTCTAGAATTAAGGCCGGTCCGCAGCTGATCAGAAACGAAAAATCCCATACAAAATGCCACAACGAAATCTTGAACGAAAAATTCCGCTCTCCTTTTCGTTTTGCAGTACGCAGTACGCAGCTGTTGCGAAATGACGGCGGAAAAGTGGGTAGTTGTAGTGGATTTCTTGGTACAATTCTCCACTCTCTTTTCGCACACGTTTATTGTCCGTGACATTATTTGCTTGCGAAAATTTGACATTTGTACTGCAGTGTTACCAGCTTTCATGAGGTATGGAGCCAAATTTTAAAAATCTTGGAGCCAAAAAAGATACTAAAATATAAAGATCAAAAGTGCGCACTTTTTCCCAAATCCTTAGCGTTATCTACTTATTCGGATTACATTGTTTTTAAAGACGACAATAGTAAATTAAAATAAAAACAAAACAACACATAGGTAGGTACTCATAATTCAGAGACTTTTCTAGTTTCCATTTTTCAGTGTTAAAAACGTTAAGAAAAACAAACGCCTATGGAAACGGTTTTTTATATTAAATTATTTCGTACCTAATGGGTTTGTATAAAATATAAATGTATGAAAATCAATTGAAATGGACTTCCAGTGCAAGTGAAACAAGAAATTTGTTTGCGGTCAACTCAATACAAACAAGAATCAATAAAATTCGGATTTAATGTTCGATTTGGCAGCAGAAATCTGAGATCTCTGATCAGACTCTGAAAAACCAAATCGAAAACGACATTAGTTATGCCGCATTTACACAGTCACACATTCCTATCACGGAAGATTAAAGTGATGCTAAATACTAAATAGCCGTGTGAATGAAAGGGACGGCATTACCTAACACGCAAAAAAACGTGACACGTTTTTTCGTCGCCCATCTAGTTTACGTGGTAGGAATTATGGGAAAGCTATGCATGTTGATATTTTTATAGCGACGGCTCACGAAATTTCGCTTTCCTATAAAACAAAATGCCTTCCGGATGTGATGAGCGGACAATTATTTATAAATTTCGTACAACTGATTGATGCATTTTTGGTTTAATTTACTGAAACTTAAAATCGCTCTCATTTCAGATGTTTTAAATCAGAAATAGAAATATTTTCAAGTGATTACAGAAATTATATTCTCCTGAAATTGGGTTTATTTCCGTTTTACGTACCTATAATTATGGGCAGCACATCCATGACACTTTAGGCGTCTGATTTGTGATCTCATTCTTACTCCTTTACCTACTAGCATTGACTGGGGAAAAACGGATTTCTCACTCACGTCTCGTGCAAAAATGCCCGTGCGTGATCGTGTAAATGCAGTTTTATACGAAATGAGTACGTTCGCAATAGAAATAGAAGTATACATTTAATAAATTCCTAAGGAGCCTACAAATCGCCAAACTTTAAAGCGAATAGCGTAAATTAGGAAAAATCTCAAATGACAATCTTAAGGAGCCAGCGAAAAGTTCGAGTAACCAAATCAGATATAAATAGCCAGTGTTGGTAACACTGCTACTTGTGTATCAGCTGATGGAACTCTCCACGAATTATTTTCCGCTGCCTTTTCGCAGACGTTTCGCTGTCCATTTGGAGACCACCGGAAAATTTCGTTTCTGATCAGCTCCGTACAGGCCTTTAGTATTTAGTTCACTCAACTCTCCACTTATTTGGCAATTTCAAGTCTCCAATTGGAAGTGGAACTTGTTTGGGACTAATGGGTTGTTTACACTTCACCATTTTAGGTTCCATGCTACAGTCCACACAACAGTATGATATGAATGACACTCCCTTTGCTCGCGCATAAAGGATCCAGTTCTTTATTTTCGGTGATCACCCTGGATGTTTTATTGCCCAACCTATTTCTTAAGGCACTATTTGATTTGAACAATCCTGTTAGATTACGTAGTTAAGGTAGACTTGTCCCGTTTCTTCTAAATAAACAAATCTCAGTAAACTCGTACTTCAAAAAAAATATTTCTCCAAGTCCAAGTCAATGCACCAGGCGCACAGCATTTTCAGCAGTGTTCCTATGTGCAGGTAACTTAAAAATTAACTAGCGTAGCCATTAGCCGTACCAAGTTCAGTAGAGAAGTGCAGAATTGCATTTAATGGAGATGTGCATTGCATACAAATCTAGTACATACATTTGTTCCATATAAGCACTAAATTCCCAGAAACCTAATTGTGGCAGATTGAAAGTCAAATGTCGTGGAATGATGGACGTTTCAAGCATCAATATGATAGATAAACAGAAAAGAGGATTCTATTTATTTAAAACTTAGTAAGCTGCTGTTGCAGTAATCTTCAATTCAATAGCGAAACGAAAGGAGAGTTCCACTAGTTGCAACAAATGAATAGTGATGAAAAACTTTTAATTGACATAAGGCGTTTTTTATTTACAACAATAGCGTGATTCAACTGTTGTTGAACCATGAAAATCATTGATCTCTATAGATCATTTGGTTAAAATAAAAAACGTCTATTATTATGAATACAATAAATTGTGTGTGAATATAGGGTGCACCAAGTAATCTATTACAATTAATCATCTTTTCGCCGTGGACAGCGTAGTGCAAAACGAAAAGGAGAACGAAATTACTCAGTACCTGTCGTCCTAGATTTAGCCTACTTATGGATGGTAGATAACGTGCCCACCAAACTTTGTAATGTTATGACAAATATGAAACTGCCACAACAATTCGTGTCAAATATTCCAATAGAAATAAAATGCATTCCAGTGAACAAATTACTTTTATTTTAATAGAATCTAGTGAGAAGTTGATCTGCAAACAATTTTATACCACTTTTATGTTATAAAAAAGATTTGTCGACTGCATTTATTCTTTTCATTGCAATACGTTCCGTAACAAAAGGAAGTTGCTTGAATTGCATGCATACCTTCCCTTATAGTGTAAAGCAGAGACAATACTGACCACCAACTTCGGCCGATTTCCCGTTACTTAGCCTACAAGCTATATTTTTTCGGAGTGGTCACGATTTACTGCGCTAGTATTGATACATAGAAATTCGTATTGACAAATGTCACGTAACTTCAAAAGTTCTGAGTCACCAATACACTCCCAAAAAATATGAGCCACTTCCGCTTTGGGCAAATTGGCTTGCAGCGTTCATAGAATTTTATCCGTTAAATTTGAAATTGTTCGTTACGTGTAAGTAATATTTTTTTTAGGAATAAGTGTAGGTACATTTGCTTAAAATATTTACGAAAAATTAAGAATGTATGTTGGTTGAGGGAAAATAAAAACATTTTGAGCAAATTTTCTTTATTATTTGTCCCAATATATTTCTAGTATATAAAACATCACCTTTAGATAGTTTTATTAACCACACAAATCAAATTATTTACCTTAAAAAAATTTATAATTATTAACCAATGGCATTCAGTTATGGTAAAATGTGGTATTCCCGAACTCTTTCACATTTCCCCACGGCTGCCGAGGTTGGCAGCATTTATTTTTGTATTTTTTGTATGTTTTTGCATGTCATTCAGATTCATTCGGATTCCGAATTGATATAACACCGATAGGAATACAAAATGGCGAATTTGAAAAAAAACTGAGGGGGCCAGCGGCAAAAGGATTGTGAGTTGGGGGTCTCAGTATGGTTTGTCTATGGTGTAAAGTGTGCCAAGGCAATTCCTACCTCGAATTAAAATGGGTCATTGAATGTAAAAAAATAAATTAAAATGGTACTAGATTTTCATGTATTCCACATCTCTATTGTACGGATTTTTGCACATCTCTCTTCTGGTTGACGTCGCTTACGGCTAATATTGCTCATGCGTAGGTACCCCTTGTTTTGCATTTCATCTAAAGAACCTCCTACCTACTAATGATGCTGTGCGCCTGGTTGGTATTTTTCTTATCCGCACGTCAACTGGCTATTCGCCCGACGTTCGGGACACGGCTACCTACGTAAGGAAATGTCAAAGTTTAATCGCATCAAATAGGTGTATGTGGCTCGCTTCGCTCGCAAAAAGGATTCTAAACTCTAGTTTCTCATTTTCGGACATGATCCTGTACGTTTTAAGGCCCAACTTATTTCTTAAAACGATTTTTTTAATGAAAACAGTAACACGTTACGTGCCGTGTCCCGAAGCCAGACAAACTTTTAATTTTACGCAGCCGTGAACGAGTTGGAATAAGGAAAAGAAACTATACATAGGAGCGCTCGGGCCTATTAAAAGCGAAACGTTTGTCCACCGACTTGCCTTCATGCCGCGTGTCATCTGTGATCTGTGTTTTTAAGAGGTCGCTAAGAATGCGCATGTACTCGGGACGAACGTTACTTAACAAGTAATGTGGACCCCAGCTCCGTGCACCTACCCTCATAGACTTGTGCTTACTTTCCCACCCAGCAACTCTGCTGCCGGGCCCCTATAAACTGTCAAAGGTGGGACTGTCTTCTTTAAGCCGAGTTGACGTGTTCTCTTCATCTTCCGGATCTCGTTCTGCGGCCGTTAACCACAGCGCGTGAGTCCTGCCTTCGTTTCGAGTTAACAGTGGCTTTGGTTCGTGATATTGGCTGCAGTGTTCGGGTGAGCCCGGGACAGATCGACGATCAACAAATTTTTGTTTTCAAACTCCCGTGACATCGAACTGAAAGACTCATGATTTCAACCGCAGATGACGCAATGACAAACAGCCGGAACGGACTCGAACAGAAGAGTCACAAGATGGATACATGTCACGTAAAGTTCGATGCCGCGACATAGTGAGGCAGTACCGACGCGTGAGTGCCTGATAAATTTGGTTTGGCATATATCGATTAACTTGAGGTTTGTTTAACGCAGCAGAAGCTATGGGATCTTGCTGAAAAAGAGTCTTGTACTGCATTCCTCTGTTGCAAATGGTCCAACAGTCTGATTGGCACATTTTCGTTATCAAAAATGTTTGACAATAGACCATGCCACTGGATTACTGGCAGATGGAACAGCTGCAGATTGTGGACTGCACGGCAAGACTTGTGGGTTGTATCCAAGAAATTTTTCCGGACTAGTGAGGCTGTGCATTCGTATACAGTCCACGACGGATATAAGAAACACTCAACAAGATCACATCGCTTATAAGAAACGCATTTGGAACCGCTGTGTTCGCATAAAGAACGACGGGATATAAGATTTTGGATCTTAGAGGTGTCTTATATCCGTCGTGTACCGTATTTCTCCATCGCACATATTCCATTGAAAGCTGTCAAAGACGCAACTGTTGCACGACTGTGGACTGACTGAGACGCGTTTGGTGAGTGGTCGAAATTGCATACATCGCGCATATTGTGACTCTAGTTTTACTCAACAGGCTGCGCAGTCAAACTGACGGTGTCTGTTGTGACGGTCGTTACTTTTATTGTGATGTATCTGCGCAGAGTTAGAGATCATACAACACTCTGAAGTGTCTAAAACATGGTTTCTGCTTTGACTGTCTCGTGGTAGATGCATGCAACGTGTCCTAAGTTTTCATCGCCTTCAGTCATGACGCGAAGCTTACTGCGAGAGTGGCAGTACCATACAACGTCCAAAATCACTTATAGATGATTGGATTAAAAAAAAACCTCTCTATATGAGCGCTTAAATAAACCGCACTACTTCGCCAGGCACTACTTGTGATGATCGTTGGACGAGCGTCTAACTGAAACGCACTCGATTTCTGGGGAAAGCAACAGAAAAAGCGAAGAATTAGACAAGACCCAGAGATAGATGGAAGTTGGAAACACGAGTGGAGGTAGCACCAAGCGCGAAGCTATATTGTGGTTCGAACTGGAAGGGGGTTGGCCATGCTGAGGGTTCAAATGCAATGCGGAGATATCGGTCTCTTGGGCGTTATAAAATGTACAAGTTCGTAACAAGTTTAGATCGAAAACGGTGTCAAACTCCAAAGTACTGAATACAAGTCCTCCGATCGATCCCAAGTCAGACGCGAGCAGAGGGAAAAAGAGGCACTCATCAGTAAAAAAAGACATCCACGGCGAAGTGGGATTCGCCAACCCAAGTTTGTCATATTTATAACCATCTACAGATTTCGCGGAAATGAAACTCGAATTCCGATAGTCAATCCGAGTTTCATTTCATTTCAAGATTGCAAAGTGATCCATAAAGAGGCGATCGCTGAGACACAGTTTGCTCTTGACAGATATACGTATCATGCCAGTGAAGACGAAGGATTTATAAAACAAGGGCACAAGGAACAGAAGATTATCAAGTGTACAGAGCTCAGGATATGTCGGTTTTTCACTGGTAGGATAATAATCAACACGGCAAAGAAAACCGGTTATGGGCAGACGAAGCCACCTCTAAGCTCGGTCCAAGAATCTCTTATAAAAGAGACGAAAGAGCTTGCCTCGACGAGCAGATGTTTCAGGGGTTTCTACAAAGACAGGAAATCTATTGGAAGTTTGAGAAAATGCCTTCTCCGGCTGCTGTCGCAACCAACTACAACAAGCACCGCATAACGCTACGCCGATCATAGTCCCCCTTATTACGACGAAGGAAATTAATGCAAAGTTTGGCAACGACAACGAGAGGCTCAGGCAAGTGTGAATGTCCTCTTCGATAGCAGTGACAATGGTCTATAGATTTCTGTTACACAAAACGCCTTATCAAAGGAAGTACCTCCAACAAATCAGCTGACTTCCAACTAAATTGATCAATTTGGCGATAAGCCGACGGTTTAGCTTCGGGTTGTCTGTTGAACGTCCAAAGCAAAAGAGAAGCAAGATCGTAATCTTGTTCGTGGCTTAAAGTTCGCATTGCAGCTACCCAAGCAGAAAGGAAAAGCGAATTAGAATCCCTATATCAAGTGAAGATAGAAAAAGTACAGTTTAGGTTAAGTAGTAGTAGCACCAACGCTTTGAGAGGTAGACGTCGCTCTAGTCAACACCCGGTAAAAGGTTCAGTTGGTTTTCTTCCTGTTACGGACGAAGGCCAGCTCAACAGAAGAAACAGCTTGCAACGATTTTGAGACAGTGATATGCGCCCCAGTCAATATGAGGTAAAAAGACCTCCAAGTACGTTCCACAACTACCAGTAAAGGTAAAAGACTTCTGCAATCAAAGCTGTTAAGAATAAAGTGGTACGACACTTCGTCGAGATGCTCGACCCACATATCGAGCGAGCTTGAGACACCCAAAGTTTTCCGGACGAGTAAAAAATGTGAACGATTGCTAAGCTAAATAGCTAAACTAATATTAGACCAAATAAAAGACATCTGGAAGAAGAAGATTTTACCTTTGGGTCCTCCTGTGTCGACCACAACAACAAATTGCTGAACATTAGGTATTGGAGAAAGTGGTGAAGTCTTTTCCTGCTTTTTAGAGGGCTTTTTTGGCTCACATTGACCAGGAGAAGTTCACCTGGTAAACAAGTGGCTATTACATCAAAGGTACACAGGATTGGTGACGTTCTGGATAGAGGAAGCTGTCAAATTACTTTGAAATTGAGAGGGCTCTTCAGAAAGGATGCTTTCTACAGTCAAAAGTGTTCTTATTTGTGATGCGGCCCTGTCGATGGAAAGCTT
Organism: Cheilosia impressa; assembly: GCA_948293265.1. Taxonomy (NCBI): domain Eukaryota; kingdom Metazoa; phylum Arthropoda; class Insecta; order Diptera; family Syrphidae; genus Cheilosia; species Cheilosia impressa. The sequence continues at coordinate 7,777,997 of OX411882.1, forward strand.
ATGAATTTGACAGACTGCGCAAAATATGCGAAGGATCTTCGATGTTATTTTCCAATTGCATTTCTTAAGCCCAGTTCCATAAGAAAATATGAAATCAGCAGTGAATCGGACTCCAATTTGGAAAGGGCGACTCTTTCGTAGTTAAACATGCAATGCAATGGAACCCAAGGAAGAGCATGTCGACCGATAAATATACTCAGCACAACAGTTGAGCAGGAGTGTTGAGAAGAGTTGGGGAGAGCTAACTAACAGAAACCGCGCATGATAGAGCCTCTTATGGCAGAGGCACTAGGAACCACAAAGAGGAGCAGCAAGTATGTATGTGAAGGAAGAGTCCTCCAATAGTTCTACCAGCTTTCTCTTCCAACGGTCGCTCTGCTAACCCGATACTCGTTAAAATTGACTGACACTGATACCTCTGGACTTCTGAAAACAGGCTCGAGCCAAGGGATCCGGCGATTTAAAACACAATAAGGATAGGATATCAACAGCTCCACATTGTTGAACGATTTTTCATGTGCGCTGTTTCATTAAGTGGGAAATAATGCGAATTCTGAAAGAAAACTACACTACAACAAACAGCTTAAATATGAACACACAACTTTAAAAAAAAACATCACAAGACTACGAGTATGAATACCAACAGTAACATCGATTAAGGATCGTTATAGAGGTTAGATTAGACTGCCATATAATGGACTCACACATTGCAACAAATTGTCCAACTATGGTGCCAAATACAAACGTTTTAGGTCTCACTTATGGTCCGCGTTTTATACAAAGCCAATAGATATTTTAAAATTTTTTTTTAAAGATAAGTTTAAAGATACGAGTAGTTTAATAGTGTGTTTAGGTAGATCGGTCTCAAAAGGCTTAGTAACATCAAACAACTACTTAGCAATTTACTCAAATCTACTCCGTATGTCTGTTAGTGTCTACGAGTAACTGAGATGCGATGTGCGGATGAACCAGAACGCGACTAAGTCTTGTAGCTCTGTGAGGGACAGCATCGATTCTAGCGTTTATTAGTTCTAGCGGTGTTATACGCATATACAAACACACACAGAGATACAGTGGCACAGATACAAATGATAATGAATGAGTATCGGTGACTTTTTCAGATATATATTCGTGTTTCTGTTTGTTTGTGTATTTCTTAAGTGGACGTGGCAACGGAACGTGTCAAACACAGCACCTGCAATTATCATCATGCAGATGGTGAACACCTTCTCGTTGTCCGTCTCAGCGGCGACGTTTCCAAAGCCCACCTGAAATTGAACAAGATACATATAAATGCATTTGATTTTTATCTGTGACATAGATACAAGATGATGTAATTCTTTTTGATTTGACAAAACTCACCGATGTCATGCAGGTCATTGTGAAATACAATGCCGTTACATACATACTCTTTCTCGATGGACCGTTTATCAGTTCGGGACCGGTTTCGTTGCTGGCCCACACATACGAGTACGGACTCTGGGTGACATTTGCCAATTTCCACAACCAACTGTATTGTATCTACGGATATGCGGACGCATGCATCTCTTAATCGGGCTTTTAGATTGGAATTCATTTGCATACTCACTCCGTTATCGGCATCGCTGCGCCCAATCGAATACCAAATGCATGCCAGCCAATGTGCGACCAGCATGTAGAAGCACAAGAGTAGGATTAACATCGCGGCACCGTACTCGAGGTAGCGATCCAATTTGCGTACGACACGTCCCAAGCGCAACAGACGCACCACTTTAAGGGCACTAAACAGTGAGCCAATGCCGTCCTCGTCGCGATCGAAGGCATTGAACACATCATAAGGCAGACAGCTGAGCAAGTCGATAATGAACCACGACTTTAGGTAATTCATGCGAATGACTTTTGGATCGCTGACCACCTCGCCGCCGGGTCCAACGAATGTGGTGTGAAAATTTAAAACTGAAATTGAATAAGAACAGGATTTTTATTTAAAAAAAAGGATTTTTTCAACGATTCCATTGGGAGCCTTTAAGCTAAATTTGTTTACAGGTCGCAATTGCTGGATTTTATATAAAAAAGTTCGCTGTTACGGGTTTGTAAAATGTAAGCTGCCACTTTGAATGAGTTAGAATGCTGCTATAGAGTTGCCTCATTTTTATAAACTACTAAATGTGACCGCAACTTCTAATATCATCAACCTCCGTCCGCTAGACATCTTTGTGAAGTCACTGGCAGCAACGAGTGACATGACTCAATATTTTATAAAGAGGATCACTCAACGATCCTACAGACGTACTTCGGCAATGTACTTATCACGGACTAAATCGCGTGATAGGTACCCAAACCCGCAATACAGATGCATCAAAAAGGACTTTTGTTGCGAACGATTAGAAAGTCAAAATGCACTCAACATTCAAATGAAAAATGAACTTTCGATTGATAGAATCAAATTATTATCAGTTCGAATGTCAAAATACAGATTCTTCGAATTCGACACACTTTCGAAAGAAATCGAATCTTTAAATAAGCATGAGTTACAATAATAAAATAAACAGGATCATAGCAAACGAACTCTGGGCGCAGTGGTTAGTGTACTGAAATACTGAGCGAGGGGCCGATCCTTGGAAAAGCACAAGTTACATCTTGATGCCCTTTCCACTGCGAAAACATTCGAGAGTATAACTGTCATAAAAAAGCTTCCGCTCCCAGCGTGCCGCGATGGAGGCTTTTACGGCGATTCGTTGGTCTTGTAGTAAATGAGGACAAGACTAAGTACATGCTATCAACAAACAAACCAGCATCTGTCCACCGCCTAGGACAGAACGTCACTATTGATAGCAACAATTTCGAGGTAGTTAAGGAGTTTATCTACCTCGGAGTAAACATGAACTCCACAAATGACATCCTAGTGGAGATCCGGCGAAGAATTACCCTAGGAAACCGCTGCTACTTCGGTTTGGCAAAGCAATTGGGTTCAAAACTCCTAACTCGAAGGACAAAATGTATGCTTTACAGAACCCTTATCCTGCCAGTTCTGCTTTATGGCGCCGAGTGCTGGACGATAAGCAGGAAGGGAGAGCTGATACTGGGCTCCTTCGAAAGAAAAATTCTTCGGCGGATTTTTGGTCCTCTGTGCGAGGAGGGCGAATGGAGGAGAAGATACAACCGCGAACTCCATGAGCTGTACCAAGATGTGAATGTAGTTCAAAAGGGCAAAATACGTCGACTACATTGGCTCGGCCACATCGAGAGAATGGACAATAATGCCCCAGCTAAGAGGATCTTCGAATCCCAGCCGCCAGGTTCGAGACGACAAGGAAGACCGAACCTCTGTTTCAAAGACCAAGACATCGCAGATGCCAGAGCGCTTGGTCTGGATAACTGGAAGCACCGTGCCTGTGATCGCAGAGGATGGAAGGCTACAGTGTCTCAGGCAGAGACTCTTCACGGGTCGGGAGTCCGTTAAGTAAGTTAGTAATGAAAAAGACTCCCACAAAACGAATGTTGTGAGAAAATAGACACGAACCTGTTGCGCCAATTATTTATTTATGACGAACGAGTTGTGAGCCACTACTGCGACGAAGAAACCTCAAATTTCGATTGCCATAGCTCAGACGGTCTTTAACCATTCACAAAAACTCTATCTTTCATTGGAAATCAGAGGGAGGCACCTAAAAAACTAGTGCAAATGGTCCACAGTGCAAATGGTCCTCATGTGAACGGCATTCGATTTCTAAGCACAACCACCTGACCAGTCATATTTTCAAAATAACAAAACGAAACTCAAAACTTGCTACTTACCAATGTCTATAAAGAATATAACATCTACAATTGAATCGACTACTAACAATGAAACGTCTTCTGAGGTCTTATTTTTAAAGGCTACATTATATGGCACCTGCAAAGAAACACAACCATCTCTTGTTTATTACAATGCAATTTATTTTATTTCCAAAATGCACGACAAACAGCAACAGTAGATAACAAAAAAGCAAAACTTTTTCTATTTCGAAACACACCTGCAGATGGCAGATGAATGGCATCGCTATAAATTGGCGAAAACAACTGACACAAAATGGATCCTGTTGCTGTTGCTGTTTGTCATGTAGTTTACTTACCATAATAGCGGTATAAAATGTTAAACATAATATCACCCAATCCCAAATTGCTTTAAATGCACAATAATGTAACAGAATGTGCGGTGGTGTTTTAGGAGCTTCCTGTCTGTACTGTGGCATAATATCAGCGCTAAGTGACATCATCTTCGGTGTTGGTTTCACAGGCACATAGACATACATCGTTGGATGGGTGGCAATGGTTGGTAATCGTTATGGCACAGGCAATGAAAGTACAAAATCATTTTAGTGCTAAATAAATAATTTCAAGGGGGAAATTTGAATGCGATATGGTAAAGAAAAATAAACACGTATACGGTATACGGTATACGCCATCAGGAAATGGTAACTGTGACTGTTGCTTGATTGTTGCCGTGTGGTTTTGTTAGGAAATTAAGAAAGTCAAAGTTTATCACTGGCGAGAGTGTAGGGGAGCACGACGTACTGTTAAGCATACTTTTCCGCAACAGAACCATAAATACACAAGGATCTGTCACGATTTAACTTGAGAAAATGTGCCGACCCAGACCCATTTAATGGGCGCTCTAAATTTTGACAGACACATGAAGTACATTCTGAAACAAAAGCTTGATTATTTAGCTCAAGTTGCGTACCACTCAGCTAAATGGGTTGGCTTACGTTTAAGTCAGCTAAATTTTGGACAGAATTTTGTATGGGAGCTAGAATTTAGCTAGAGCAGAGTACTAAGCTTTAGCAATAGATTTCATTCATAACGAGAAGTTTTCAATTTTTATTGCGCCGTACTAATAACAAATTTAAGGCTCGACTTTAAATTCACGGAAGCTCACAATTGCGAAATTTGTAAGCGAAAATAAAGCCACTGTGAACTACTAAAATTTAGAGTTGAAACTGAAAGTGTTTATTGGTTAGGCCCATTGTCGGTGTTACTTCCAAACCGATTGTTATGAAATACGAAACAGAAAGATGGACAAAACGTTTCCCCTAAAATTAAGTCAAATCTGAAGACCGCTTGCTGGGTTTTCCTAGTTCAAATTAAAGGGAGTCAAGGATTTTTAGCAATTCTAAGAAGATCTGTTTCGTCCATTTGATAAACTTGAGGTGGTTATCTGCTAGAGCTACCTTGGTGCGAACCGTCGAGTTAAGACCGATATACTCTTGGTTCCTACCTTATGGTCGTTTATTAGACCAAGAGATTTGTAACTTATAACTTCAGCTCCGAGCTGTATAGTTTCATTATTGATCCTTATACATCTCTCTGTGAACTCTTACATTTTGGTATAATTTTCTGAAAATTGTAGCCCATGTACTCGTAGTTCAGGGTTAATGGAGCTTTCTACTGGTGAAAGAATTTTTGTATGGAATGTTTTGGACAGGCCTAAATCTGCCACTAAATAGGACAATTTATGCATGGCATGGGCAATGAAAAATAGGCTAAATTGCCTTAAAACCTTAGGTAAATATTTTTGTATGAAATGTTTTGGACCGGTATATCATTGCTAAGACCTAGCACAACTTATGTACGCCGTAGGTAATGATAATCTGCTTATGTCTAAGGTGACTTTACCTCCGGTTGTCTTAATTGATGATATTCCGCCTAAATGCTCATCACCATTCACCAACCACTTTATGTAGTTACTAGTGAAATGTATCTTAAGCCTGAGGTGAAAGCATGCAAAATTGCCTTAGTTCTAAGTCAAATATATAACATCTAAGGTGATAATATCCTCCAAAAAATATTTTCGCTTGTTGCATGCAATATGTTTAACCTGCGGCAAAGCAAGTCACTCTGATCTGGCCTTTGTAATATGTGGACGTGTTTTGTATACGAAAAATAATCAGTGATATAAGTTCAGTAAGTTCAAGTTGGTGAAATATAAAAACACTAAAAACTGTACAGTGGAGTAGAGGGTGGAAACATAAAGTTATATACAAATAAGAAACAAAATATTAGACAAGAAGTTTGTCGAGGAAGAAGTTTAAGGCAAGTGCAGTGAAACATCCCTTTTGTGACCTTATTTATCTAGAATCCGGGTGGGTTGATTTACATATATTTTTTTCAAATGAATGGGCCCCTTTAGAAATTATAAATTTGAAAATCCGTCCAGCCGAAGTTAGAATAAAACTTTCTTTTCAAGACAACAAGTATTCGGTAAGCTTTTGTTCTCATTGAAATTTATTTCAAAATCAACCTCGGCTTTGCAATGGTACAAGACTTGCAGTAAAAAGGTTATTGAACAATGTGATCGAAGCAACAATTTTAAAAGGGAATACAAAGGTGGAGTTGTTTTAATTCTGAGAATTCCAATGATTCCACCAGATTTATCGTTTGATTTCAAACGTCTTCAGTTACCAATACGACTTGCTTTTGCTTTTACGATTAATAAGTCACAAGGCCAATTTTTAGGAATATCTGGTTTAAATTTAGAGGTTCGTGTGCGAAGCTGGTAGTAGTAGTTATAATTTTGATTGAAGAAATTTGTATGTCGATTGCAAATAAAGCATTATCCCACTTGTGATTGATAGCACCTAATCGTTAGGCGCAAGATTTATTCAACCCTGAAATGCGGCGTGAATTAAATTATGATTGTCGCGAATCGGATGCATTTGTGCGGTCAAATGTTCCAAAAAGAAATAATGAACAGAAACGTGCATTTCATATGATACAATCACGCATGCTGTTTGTAATGAAAGGGGTGGAATATTTTTTTAGACGCACTTGGTGGAACTGGAAAAACATTTTTGGTTTCACTACTTCTAGCGACCACACGTTCAGTAACCCAAATTGGATTGGCACTCGCTTCGTCTGGAATTGCAGCGACTTTATTGGAAGATGGGCGAACTACAATTGAACATGCATGCTACTTAAACATCTACATGCTAAATTTCTAAGGATTCAATCATGGTACAACTTTTGCAGTTTTGCTTAGGATGAATGCACAACGGCTCACAAAAAGTCTTTGGAAGCGTTGATAGATGGAACGATTTAAAATTTACGTGGGTATCAACGGATTTTCGGTGGTGCCTTGATATTGTTAGCAGGTTATTTTCGCCAAACATTGTCTATCATTTGACGATCTACACCTGCTGATGAATTGAATGCATGCTTAAAATCAAACAATTTGTGCGGACATGTAAAAAAAATCACATTATCCACAAATGTGCGTTCAATTAAATAAAAGATACAACAGCAGTCGAATATTTTAATCAGTTATTGGATATTCTTCTCGAATATTTTTGACAATCTTCAGCTTTCATTATATTTATGTAAAATAAACTGGATTAAGCTATCAAACTTGTAATTTTGGCAATTAATTGATAGTTTTGGAGGTCTATCGTTTCGACTATAATCGTCTGAAAAGTTACGGAATGAGTGCCCTGGTCAATTTTTGCAAAAGCAATTATTTTTGCACTGTAAGGTGACACTTTCCTTAGGTAAAATATTAGGCTTAATTCAGGCTAGGTTTAAGGTTAAAGTCCTTAGCCCGGCATACCGTTACCAAAAACTAGGTTGATCTTACACATTTTTAAAAAAGTTCGGTCACATAAGGATATATTCCTTATATAGGCAAGTTACCTCAAAACTTACCAAGTTCAAAATGGCCTAACTAAGCTGATGTATACTGCAATTTAGGCCTAGTTTATACAGGCTTTTCTGAGGGTGCACCTTCCAGGGTTACTTGAGCGTTTCATTAGATATCGACTGAATTTTTAGCAAGTCTATAAACCGAGTCCACCACAGCAGGAGGCAACCTTCTGTCTATCGCAACTTCAACAAATAAATTCCACCCTTCCTAACGACTATTGCCTGTCTTCAGTTCTATACCACATTAAAGCATTCAAGTCCACTGTTCCCTGATACATCTACCCCTTCGCAAGGTAAAGAAATGAACTTCGAAACAGTCTGACAAAAGAAAATTGCACTATACTGTAATACCACGCCGCAACGTGCAACCTTCCCCCTAGAAACTTAAACCCGCATGAAAGACAAAAGCCCATGGCAGAAACTTTCCGCTTACGCAATGCACTTTCGTCATATGACGAAACCCATGTGGGATGTGGTGCATACCAAAAACTCTAGTGAGTTGAATTTAAATATTCTCCCTCCCCCCAACAAAAGTTTTTCGTCCAACAAAACACTATTTGTTGTTCGTCGGTTGAAAGCGAAACTTTAAACTCGAAACCGCTGAATCACTCTTACCATGACGTGTGCTTAAACAATTTCATGATTTATTCCGTCTGATTCTAAACTTTGACTTGTGAAAAAAACTAACTTTCAAGGAAATAATGTTGCGACGCTGATTTTCGGACTCACTGTGGCGTATACGTAACATTTTTCGATGTAATCTCTACTTACATGTGCTAAATTCGATTGTTTCGTTGGATCCTTTAGTGTCGGCAGATGGGCGCTGAATTGTCGACTCCGAGTCACCGATCTCGCCAGTTTGGCGAACTTCGACAGACCTAAAACTTTAGAGTAAATATCAAAAGGTTCTTAAATTAAACACACATTGACACAAGACACGACACGACATTATAAGGTTGTTTGCTTTAGACTTGGATATTTTTTAATAAAAGTTCTCCTTGCTATTTAAACTCTCTGGTTATTTATATGTCTTGTGCGGTACACAAGCACAACGCATACATCACACTCATGCAACATGACGGCGAATATTTTTAAAACACAATGCAATACAATTGTGAACAATCAAATGCAAACAAATGGTAAAATTGAAAGAATCAACAACAAAAAAAGGACGAGAAAGCAATACATACATATATGTATTTGATTTTAATTTCGGGGTTTGCTGGAGATTACCTACCTCCCTTTGTATCCTCGCTGTCGATTGGCTGCTTCAGGGCTGTTATATCGCGAAACGTCAGCAAAAAGAGCACGACCAGGTCCCGTTCGTTTCGGATCGGTGCCACTTGTAATAACAGCCATAGTGGAGTTTCTGCAACAAAAAAAAAAAAAAAGTGAACGAAAAAATACAATAGTAAAACAATGTCGGATAACAATGAAGGGATAATAAAAGTTTTTTCTAGGATGTGGAACGCGTCCGGGACACGGGACATATTTTATTTAAACTTTGTTGATGTGGATTTTTCTATTTTTTTGTTTTCCCAGAGTTTCTGGCCAGTTGAGCCGGATATTCCTTGTGAAGGGAAATGCAATTTTTTTAGAGCTATAAGCTGTTGATTCAATTATATAGGTACATACGTGTGTTACTCAACAAGGGTGGTGTGTGCGAGTTCGGGATGTCCCTCAAATAATATTCGCAATTGGATAAAATATGGAAATGTGGTGATGGCGGGAATGTGATATCAAAGTTGGGTGTGCAGAGAGTTATGGCGGTTTATTTGGTAACCATTTCGATCGGTCCTATCCGACTCTTCCCGAGAAGGTTCAAAACTGCTGTTGTCCAGCAAATCTCTATAAATGGCGAATATTTTTCTCCCACTGCTTATACAGACTCATTATACTTCGGTACATACATCCACGGTCATTGATATGGTAATAAATCGCCACCTTACGAAACATTTCAAATCACGGACTCCACTTAGCGACCGGCTGTAAGGTTATCCTAGCAAAAGATCCAATGGTGATTTCATTCCACCGAAAAGTGGAACAAATCTGTAAGTCTCTTCGTGGAAACAAAGAGTGTTGCACTTGATATTTCAAAAGCATTTTATAGGGTTTGGCATAAAGCGATGTTATCGAAAATGAGGGTTTAGAGGATCGATGCAACGATGCTTTGTGAGTGCATTGGCATTGATTGGGAAACAATGCTGAGCTATCACAACAAACTCGTTTGCTTAAGATAGCGAGCATTGGCCCCTAAATTTCTTAACTGGCGACATATTGCTGAGCGTAACACCTGCCAACTAAGTTCAGTACAAATTAAAATCTTACGTAGGAAGCTATAAGCGTTTTAAGAACCTATTCATTGAATTTTAGTTCAACAGGCAACGAAACGGTGCTTGGAAAAATAATGAGAAGAGTGAAAGTAAATACAACTCGATCTTTTACAAATTGTTTGGCTTATAATACTAAAACTCAAATTAATTCGGAAGACTTAGAAACCGACAAAATTTTAAATTCTTGCTGAAAAATATAAAGCCGCACGCAAATTTTTCAACACTAAAGTTGAAGTTCTCTTATATGAATTCGGACATACTACTCGGTAGTCGTCCAGAAGTTCCTTAATTTGTGATTTTGCTTAATGCTGTTCATTCTTATACCTATATTTTCCGCAAAGTCAACCTTTTCAAGCCAAACACTGCTTCATTAGAGATTCTCATTCTCCCTTTTAAAAGAGTTTGATAGGGGTTTGCTTGCAACCACATATCTACCTGAGTTGGTCAAGGACTCAGGTAAGTATTTGTTATGGTTAGCCGTTTCAATCAAATTTTCGACTAAGCTACTGAGAATTGTTGCAAAAAGTAGGTATTCAGGTATGGGCCGTCCAAACTTAAGTGAACAGAAATTGTATTCTCTCTCCGATGACTCTCAAGAAAATCTTGGAAAAATCCCAAATTAAACAAAATTTGGTTTTTTTAGTAAGCAACCATTACTTGCTTACAAACTCTTGGAAAAAGAAAACCAGCACTAGCGGTTGTGAAAAACTTTAACCATGTCTTTTAATCAAAAGTGCGTTGAAAGAAATAAATCAGGGCTATCGTGAACAAAATTTCCCCCGAAAGATTTCCCATTTTTCAAAAATAGGTAAAATATTCCCAAATATGAGCTCTAAATTTATGATCATTATGACAATTAAATAAATCGCAATTGACAACTGTCAATGCATTCGAACATGTTTTTGAAAAATTCCGGGGGAAATAAATTCCGGCGTAGATTAGCAATGGGATAAATATGGGATTTTCCAATAAGAGGTGATATTTTGGTATTCAAAGAAAAATGTAATTTTTTGAGATAAATGATCGGATGTTTATTTCATAATAAAGAGAAAGGTATGCCATTAATAATGAAAAACAGCATCAGCCAAATGGCCACCACGAGCACGCATACAGGACCATAGCCTTTTTATGAAATTTTCCATAACAAAATCGCAAAGTGGCTGCCCTATGTCCTCGATAGCCTCACGACTTTTATCTTTGAGGTCTTGAATCGACGCTGGGCTGTTGGCGTAGACCTTAGGAAGAAGTCGCAATGTGTTAAATCACAAGATCTCGGTGGACAATTGTGATCACCTCTTCGAGAGATAACACGGTCCGGAAACTTTTCCCGTAAAAGATCAATGGTTTCGTTGCTTGTGTGGCACGTAGCGCCGTCTAGTTGAAAGTAAACGTTGTCCAGATCAATACCATCCAAAATACGGTGTAATGAAGTTTGTGGAATGCCCAATTCCAAAGAACGACGAGGACTGGAAAAACCTGGGTTTTCTTCAACACTTTGGGCTACAGCAGCAATATTCTCAGTTGTTCTTGAGCGACGTGCACGGGTTTTATTTTTCACATCACTAACTTGTCCCAACAGCTCGAATTTTTCCACCAATTTCTGTATTGCGGTCCGAAAAAGTTGCTTCACGACGACCAAAAAATGCTTTAGTTTTGCGAACTGTGACTACAAGATTTTCACCATTTTTGTAGTAAATTTTAATAATTTCAATGCGTTGTTGAAGCGTGTATCGTTCCATTTTTAGTAATGGCGTAGTTTCTACTTGTCTAATATCAAAGAATAAAAGATTCAAAAGTGGCAGCTACCGAAATAGTGGGTCATTCACAATAACACCTCTTATTGGAAAACCCTATATTTTCCAGGGAACAAATATGTTCGGGGGAATTTTTCCCCTCGGAATTGCCGATAGCATTGAAATATATTTTTGTGTTTGCTCGACCTTTAAATCACTTGCATTGTGGTATTCAAACAAATAAAAAAAAAAACAATTAACTAAAATAAATTTACAATTATATACGCTCAGCCTAAACCGTCATTTTAAGTTTGGCAACACTGCTCTTCAAAATGTCAAGGAGGATTTCAATCAATTGAAATAAATTGGGAGGAGGGTTTATTTAGCTAATGGTCGAGATAAACATTGGTTACTCAACATTAGCATTTGACCCTACCGTTAGCGATATTCGGGCAACTAAATTCGGTTTTGAGAAAAAGGTCTCCCAACAAAGACTGTTCCATCTACCAAAGATCGTCCTCAGCATCCTTCCTTGTGGCCTTTAGATATTGAAAATTATTGGAAAAATACTGGAACGCATCATAAGCGACCGATTCGTGGCTGCGAACGATTTGCATTATGTCACATAAAAGACGTTTGGAATGTGGTCAGTTTTAGAAAAACATGGGTTTCCAACATCGTATTACTCACGACTTTGGTTTATGGCATCAGCTTCACATTATCCTTCAACTCATCTACTTTCGGTTACATTTCGCACCCAAAATTTGCTGTGGTTTCTTAGACTGTTGTAGGACTAAACGCCCAGACATTCATTCAATACAACTATATTATACAACTTTATACGATATTTGCACGGCTAAATTGAGAAGCTTTCTTAGGACACTTATCCTAAGAGATGTTTGCCAGAAGTTTACAAGAGGTGGGGCCATGAGAAAAATCGCAGATGTGCAGATGTATTTTTGGGGACTGAACCTAGAACCCCTCGTTTTTAAATTTCCAACTGATCCACTCCACCAACAAACACGACTTAGTGATGCAAAATTTGGACGCCCCACTTACGAAGAAAGCTATCTAAACTAATTAATCACCTAGCTGCATCGTCACCAATCCAATCTAATAATTTCCATTCATGGCAACAATGCAATAGACCTTGTTACGAGTACACACCAACCAATTTCGGATACAAAACCAAACTCGTCGAATGGAATAAACAACGAGAACTCGTACCCCTACCTATGTACTCTGACATGCCGACCTTCAAGTAAACACCCGAACAACTCTTGCATAAACTTCCCAACCTGTCTTATTGCCCCCATCAATTTCAGTTCCAATGACAATTCTATTTTTGAAAAAAACTCTGAGCCAAATGAAACAAAATGTTCGGTGCCTCCTCAGAGACCTTCGTTGATGGAAAGTTTGGCTCCCCACCTCAAGGCTCTTTCGTTCAATAATAGCACTCATCACTGGCAATGGCAACAGGACCACCGGCTGTTGCACAAATAATGTTGAACCGTTGTTGATGCCTACCGACATTGACGATGAGTGATGATGGCCGTATCCTTTGGGACAAGGGAATCTCCTCTACCCGGTTGTATGATTTGTTGATGGAAGATGAATTTATGAATTGCAAACTGAAACATCACCCTCAAACGGTTTTTATGTACCCCCTCACGACTGTAACACCCAAATCCACACTGTCTGTGTATGGTGCATGCTAACACAATAGGTTTGACGACCGCAAAATTGGCTGTTACCTACTTTTGAAAATTGTATGCCTCGGGGGGAACTTGCGTTCTGGCCATAATGGAACCACAAAACACTCATTTGTTTCTGTTCTACCTACCGAATTTTATATTGCCCCATTTTAACATGAGTGCAACACACGTTGCAACGATGATGTTGACTGTTGGCAAACTGCCAAAAACAATAGTAGTGTAACTGAGAGCATATACCAACTGGGAAGGCGGCTTTCAATCCACTTTGCCGTGCTCGTCCTCGTACGTGTTTGCTATTGCTCCCCATTGGCATATTGCACCTTTGCCACTGCCGCACTGTGTATACCTATCATCGCTAACCGGCTTTAAGCGTTTGATGTATTCGTGGCATATTGAATGTGACAGGGCAAGGTGATCCACGGCATGACGAGTCACGGCATCATCCCTTTTGCGGGGAATTTTGAAATGTTTGGCAGGTTTTTTTATTCGTTTTCTGTTCTCGGTTCATTAGTCTTTCTGAAAAGCCACCGATGTTGTCCATCATTCGATTAAATTCGTAGTGTATGGGACAAGTATGAATTGAGTGCGGGTGTCAAATTGAATGTTTTCGTTTTTATGACAACAAGCGCATCCTTGAACTTTGCAAATCGATACGGATGTCGAGTTGCTGAAAGAAGAAGAACTGGGGGTACAGAGGAGTTGGACAAGATGTGTGTTTTTTGAAATATCTGGACGGATGGAAGGTTTCAAGAATGGTATGCGGTACCATTCATTGAGTGAAGGTAGTAGAAGCACTCTTAGATCTGTGATCAGACTTTCAAAAGAACATTTTTTGTAAGATCAGCAGGCGTTCTTTAGAAATAATATTTAATAATGAACGACAGCACCTGGTAGTACAAAAGTAAACTTGGACACCCCCAGACACAATATGCTTGACAAAATTAGAAATTACCGGCTAGAGGGTAGCTGGTGAATCGTATATCTTAGACGTTTTCCATCAAGTTTGCCAATCAGGGCTTGAAGCTTAAACAGACATTCTTAACAGGTAAACTGGGCTTTACTATTCGGTACAGGAAATACCCTGAGCAATGAATGTTCACCACTTTGGTAAAAAGAAAATCTTGTCCTTAATATTTCGGAGGTATTTTTGACAAACCTTGACAGCAAGCCCGTTTCATCAAAAGTGCATGATTGTGAGATCCAGGCCATATTAAAATTGATGCAGTCCAATCGCTTCCGACTCCTTCCGACTGTAGGCAAGTAAAACAATTTCTCTGGCTCTCGGGTTACTTTCGACGTTTCGTGCCAAATTACGCTAGGCTAGCTGTCCCCTTAAACCAGTTATTGAAAAAGGGCATTCCATTTAAATAGGATAGAGACCAACAAACAGCGTTCGATCTGTTGAAAGAAAAATTATGTCACAGTCCAACCCTGGCTGTATATGATCCGAAAACGAACCACGAATTACACACGGATGCATGTGCTTTAGGACTTGCGGGTGTGCTCATTCAGGTGGATGAATTGGAAACGAAACGAGCAGTGGCTTTCTTCAGCCGAGCTACAACTGCATCAGAACGAAAATTCCACAGCTACGAACTAGAGGCATAAGCAGGGGCCCTACTATGAAACTCGATTCTACTATTGATTCTATTCGAAAGATATTTGCGATTCTACTCTCTGTGAAAGTAGAATCGAATGCCGGTAATGCCAAACTATTTGCCAACAAAGTTCCGATTTTCGAACGATTCTCGCATTATTTTTAACATAATCCAAACGAGTCTCGCATTATTTTTTGAATATCCCAAAAATTTATCGTAAAAAAATCAAATAATAATAAATAAACATGGACAGTGTCGCAATTTGGGTGGAGTTTGAAGAAAATCAGGAAAAAATTCAACAAGTTGAACGAAGGCGGATTAGAGATAAATCTAACATAATGGAGCTTAGCGATAAAAGGTTTTTCTATTGAGTATTTATTTAAAGGCATTCTTAATCCAAAAAAATAACTTTATTTCAGCTTTGTTAAAAACTACAGCCTTTCGGAAGACGCCTTTATGTACTTGTTGAACAAAATTTCAAGAGAACTAAGTGTTCGCAAAAAACAAACCTGCTGCATCGCGCTGCGGTGGACCCTCAGCATTCAAATCTTTAAAGAAATTCGTCCATAAATGCTTGGATTTTTGTCTAGCTTCGGGTGTTTTTAAATATCCCTTGGACAAATCTGGATACCTGGTCATGTATTGCACCATTATTTCAAACTGTGGCACGTTTGTGTTTGGACTAAGATGATTCCCTGGTACAAAAAACAAACATCTTACGTGAATATTACTATGTTTATGAAATATTCATGAATTATTAATTTATAATTTTTATTTACTTTCATTCTGAGAAAAAAAAACTTCTTTAATCGACCTTCTCGCAAACACATTTGATGTAGAATGATTATTTGCGAATTCGAACGAATTTGACGTTAACTTTCGGAAACGGTAGTACCAGTTTTGTACCAAGAATCCAAAAAAAAACTTGGCAGTACTAGAGCTGTTCGAATTTGGATGTCATAACTTACTTATAGAATTATATAGTTGCGATTTTGCGAATTCGAACAGTTTTACTTTAGAATCGAGTTTCAGAGTTAGGCCCCAGTAGTCGAAAGCCTAGAACGATTTAAGTAAATACTACTTGTTGGGTAAACTTTTTAAAATCTTTACAGACTGTAACAGCCTGAAACAAACCCAGGATAAAAGAGATCTAGTTCCTCGAATTGCGCGATGGTGGCTTAAAATACAGCATTTGGATTTCAAACTGGAATATACACTTCGCTTCAACTGAATAAGCACAAACATTTTCTAAGCTACGTTGTCCATTTTAACAAAACATTGTGCTTTAATTCAACATTTGATGATGCTAACTGTTTGCTTATGATATTGAGAATATAAATCAGAAAGAATAACTCAAAAAGTACCGCTATTTTTTCTCTGGCTCTCTTGCAAAGCACTCAATATGGAAAAATGCAATTTTATTTTGCGTCAACTGAATAGACACAAATATTGAAATTGGAAATAAAAGTTATTAGTATTAAATGAAACAAGTTTTTTTTAAAATTGTTTTTTATTGGTTATTTTAGTAGTGGGTACTGCCGCCTTTATTCATAATATCTTCGTAGATTCGATCCGGCATGGAATCGTACAGCCTCTTTATGTACTCCAGCGAAATTTCAATCCAGGCCAATTTAATGGCTGCAGTAAGGGATTCTCTGTCCTCAAACTGACGGCCGGACTCATAAACTTTTCGTACTAACCATCCCCAAACGTTTTCAATAAGGTTCAGGTCGGGTGAGTACGGCGGCCATTGAAGCAATTCCACATTCTGCTCCTCTATCCAATTTTTTACTATGCGTGCCGTGTGGATGGGGGCGTTGTCCTGCTGAAAAGTCTAGTTGATGGGTCCAAAAATGTCCGAAAATTTAGGGAAATTTCTTTCCAAAATTCCTTTGTAACTTAATGCAGTCATTTTTGAGGTTTGGAATTCTAGCTCAACAGTGCCATAGTAGGTAACTGCTCCCCATACCATAACACCACCTTCTCGACTATGATGTCGCGTTAAAAAACGCTCTTCTTTGCGCACATCGTGGAAGTAATAATTAAACCCATCCGGGCCATCAAAATTAAACTTCTTCTCATCCGAGAAAACTACGTAACGCCATTCATTTTTCCAACTCATATGGAGTCTAGAGAATTCAAGGCGCATACCCTTCCGTTGCTCGTTAAGTGGTGGTTTCCTTTGAATTTTCATTCTTTTCAGACGATTGGCACTATTTATAATCCTTCGCACTGTTGAAACGCTTGCAGTTACACCGGCCTTCTGCTTTATTTTTGCCGCAGAGTCACAGGAATTGGAAGCACTCTTAAAATTGCTCTTCGATCAACTGCTGTTGTTGCCGTTTTTTGTCCTCCTTTCATGTTTTTTCCATATGAATCTTTCTTTCTTAAATAAGAATAGACAACACTAAAACTTCGTCCAATTTTGTCAGCTATAGCTCGCCCGGTTAGTCCTTGTTCTCTTAGTAAATCGATTTTAGCTCTTTCGACACTATCTAGAGATTTTGATCTACCCATTTTTCTTTAAAATACAATTAACCAAATTAAAATCACTTAGAGCACTTCAACTGTTTATCCAATGTGTCAATCTCCACAGAACGCTAATAAACAATGAAGATAATGACCTTGTGTCTATTCAGTTGACGCAAAATAAAATTGCATTTTTCCATATTGAGTGCTTTGCAAGAGAGCCAGAGAAAAAATAGCGGTACTTTTTGAGTTATTCTTTCTGATTTATATTCTCAATATCATAAGCAAACAGTTAGCATCATCAAATGTTGAATTAAAGCGCAATGTTATGTTAAAATGGACAACGTAGCTTAGAAAATGTTTGTGCTTATTCAGTTGAAGCGAAGAAGTAATACCCAAATGCAATGTGCGGACGCCTTAAGCCAGAATCCTGTAGAAAAATCAACGGAAATGGAAGAAGCAGGATTGGAAATTCGCATAATTGAGGCACATGGAAATGATTGGATAGCCGTCCTTTAACTCGGATGACTTCTTTTGGCCCACCTTGTACAATCTACTCATTATAAATCTTCGATTGTTAAAAAAATTACCATTGCACATATTTTTGTATGAATAGCAGCACTGAGGACAGTGTATTGTCGGATAGCCGAATGTAAAGCGGCAACACCTCTTTACAAATACAAGGACAAATACAATGAATAAAGACAGGGAAATCCCTCCTGTATATTAGTTAGGTTAGGGTTAGGTTGGGAGGGCAGTTTTGCATCAGATGCAAATTTTCACCCGGAAGCCGTGCAGGCCCATTGTGAGTACCCTGTTTATACATGTAAGGACATGTGGCTAACAAAACCACTTCTTCCAGCCAAGTCGTCCAAACTTTCGAAGAACCTTGCTCCCATACAGGATGAGCGGCGTTCTTGTAAAGCTGGGCAGTGGCATAGAAGATGTTCCACGGACTCTATTTCCTCTTCGTCTCTGCAGCTTCTGCAGAAGTCATTTGCAAGAACTCCCAGCCTTTTAGCCATGTTTCCTATGGTGCAGTGTCCGGTTAGAACCCCGACGAGCATCCGGATTTGGCTTCTGTTAAAAGAGACCAGGAGCTTTGATCTTTTGGTGTCAACCACAGGCCACAGACTACGGGTTATGACGCAACCAATGGTGTTGCTCCATTGTTCCTTAGCCAGTTGTGTGGTGACGCTGTCAATAAAAGTCTTAGCAGTGTTGAAAGGCGGTAGCACCTCTCCGTCCGCAAGTTGAAGGTTCATATCAGAGCCGTATCTGGCCAATTCATCCGCTCTTTCGTTCCCTTCCACCCCAACGTGTCCAGGAACCCAGCAGAGTAGAGCTGAGTGATGACGTATAGCCCTAAGTGCCAAGAGGCAATCTGTAACACATTTCGCATTAACAAGGTTGGAGCCGATTTCTTTGAGTGCTGCTTGACTGTCCACACAGATGGTTATTTCCATTGCTGGTAGTCCCATCGATAGGATAGTCTGTGCTGCTTTCTTAACCGCATAGATCTCAGCTTGGAAGACGCTACAGTGATCAGTCAGTCGAAACGACTGGTTAATAGTCTTTCTGAGAATACGCCGGCTCCTGTACCTCTAATGATGGTACTGGGTGAGTTCCAGTCCTGTCTTTTGGGTATAGTGATTCTGAAATTTTTCTCAAAGTCATATCTGGGTTTCTCGTAATCTGTAAGTGACATGAGTCCCTTCCGATCAAAGGTTTCAAGTATGCTTGAGTCTATTAGTTAGTGTTAGTGAAGGACGGCAAGCGCAGCTCAATGGGTGGGTCAGTGATATTGAGTTGAGTTCTCTTTATGCATCTGACGATCGCAACCGTGTCGTTTATTAATATAAATATTGTTGTGTAGTTAATGTAGTTTAACACGAGAGACTTTTTACATAAAAGAACAATTCAGACAAGGCTGCACGGAGATACATGTGGAAGACCGACAAGCAAAGTGCGGTCTTCCAAAAGCCAGTTCATTTATTTGCAAAAGTAGACGCGAACGTTTGCCAAAAATCTAAGAGTAAATATTTCATGAAAAAGCTTCCGCCTCGGCTTAAATCTGTAGGACTCTTCCATTCATCACAACAAAAAAAAAAAACAACAACAAAGAAGCGGCTAAAAGTGTTAAGGAGTCCAGTATTTGCCGTCGATAAAAGAGAGCACCCAATGTCGACAAATAAAATGTCGCAATAGGCAGTTAGAGTTATAGCTTTATCACATCTGAAAACGACGTACCATCGGAAATTATAGGAGGCCAAGATCTTGCCAATTGGCGTTTCTTTGGCCTGAGAAGGAAATTTTGTAGTAAGACGCTCTCAAAGAGACTTCGTACAATCCCAGACGGGCCTTACCGATCTGAAGTGTAGGCCCCTTAAAAAAATAAATTCCTCGTACTATCTTCGATCCCATAAGAGTTAACGGACGGAGCTTAGGAATCGCTGTACAACAACCACTGCAATAAACGCTCAGTTGATATTTGTGACAACAAAGACATGTAAAGCGAAGGAATGTCGTTAATTCTGGCAAAAAAGTCTTCGATTTTAACCTAAACTGGGTAAGAATCGAAGACTCGCAGTAGAGAAGCAACTCGCCTGAGGTGGTGCACACAAATAGTGAGGGACCTCATTTAAATTCAGCGGCTTGTTAATTAAGAGACTCAAGAAGATGAACTAGGGTTCCAAAGAAGATTAAGCAAGTCGGCGTGTAAAGTGAGCAAAATAAATCTTAGAACAGTTCCCCGATAATTTGAGAAAACGCTGCGTACGGTATGCACTCTTAGCTATTACCCTTAATCGAGTTACTTTTGTTAATATTGAAGTTTGCACTCACATATTCGTGCAAACAAATTTCCCCAAACCAATTGAATTGAAATCAAATGCGCTGATGATGAAAGTTGTCCTTCTATGAAGATTTTCGACCTTGAACTCAATAAAAGCAAATGCATTTCCAATCCCGTAGCACCAATTTTATCAGGCTTACTGCCAATTTATTGCCACTCTCTGCGTGCGCGACGCCTTCGATCCTCCTTATGGAGGCAAAACCACCACCAACACCAAATCAAATCGAATCATCATCATATTCAGTTAATTTCAAGGAACCATATATTTGCGGCAAACTTTGACACATGCACTCGCTCTCCCACATCGCAAGATAAATGTTTATCCCACGCAACTTTTATTGGTTTCGAAAACTTTCACCCACCACACTTTGTGTTCGGGATATCTTTTGAATGCTCGTCCTCCTCATCCGGTACGAGTCTCTCTCTCTAGACCAAGTGTCTGCACGAATTTTCTCCAGTGTGTCCATTTGGTCTGCGAAGTCGTACTTCTTATCTCTCTCGCATACTTGTCTTCCAATTTTCTTGTTCGTCCTTCTAGCCATTACGTCACTCAAAAAATGAGTGCGCGTCCTTTGAATATAAATATAACACTTCTAATGCGACTTGATGTCTTTCGTGCAACGGAAAACGGAATTAATGAACACAATCTTCCTTTCACTAAAAACAAATCCCCACTCGAGGATATGCGAATCCTCTCGTCTTGCATTGACAGAAAATGGCATTCATTGTATTTTTATTCATCGTCTTCTTTTGCCGTTCGCACTTGAATGGATTTCCTGAAATATGGCATCCGTGTAGGTGAATGCATTTGAAGGACCTTCCGGTATATTCTTTCCACTTGTTCCAAACAAGTATGAAGTATCCTATCAAACAGAGATGGCAACAATAACACGTGACGCAACATAAGTCCACTTTGCGAGAACACGATAGACTACAGTCGGTCGGTGAGAATGGGATATAAGCGCAAGGACGATGGGAAATTGGGAAATTACATTTCACTGGGAAACCACAAAAAAGAGAAGGAGAATAACATCATTAGGAAGAGGCATCTTTGAGTTATCCCGGCACTGGGAGAGAAATCACAGCAGGCGAGCACTTTTGCCGTAAGATGCGCAGAGAAGGAGGTCAATTTGGGATTTCGGTATCAATTTGAAAGTGAAATTGCTTGCTGGGGAATCAGTTTATGAAACTACGGGGCTAATAAAATGTGTTCGAATAATGTTGAGGATAACATTAGGCGAAGGTATGGTTTCGACATGAATTACTTATGAACGGGTGTGTGATGTCTATGAAGTACGAGTGTGTCCTTTGGCTTGGTACCTGGGGAAACCTGTCCGTATTTGGATAGAGCACAGCCGCATTGTAAATCTGAAAGATATATTTATATTGGTTATACAGCAGAACAATTTTAACTGTGGCAACAACTACGTTTTAGCATACTTCAAACTACTGGTTGGCTGTAATGTGGACCACAAATCCCCGGTTACTGTACGCACTTACTTTGATATCAAGCTACAACTAGAAGGTACTGCGTTTAGGAAGAACTTTACTTAGAAGCCTAAATTTTGAAAGACAAAGACTGGGCGAATGTGGATCAATTGCAATTTGTTAAACGATAGGATCGATATACTAACTATAATCATTTTAATTTATCTTTTTCTACTGAGTCCGAAAACGGTGTAGTTATTGAGAGTAGGCACCTTCTCTCCAAACTTGACAACCATCACCCTCCCTTGTTTTTATATTTCGTGTATGACAGCGTCAATTTTAAGAGGGACCCCTTGAGGCAACGCCAATCTAACTTTCGCAAAGCTAATTTCGAAAAACTTTCCCATTTCATGGACAATGTTCATTTGGACTTTATCCATGACAAAACTGTTAATATTGATGTTGCTACTTCCACTAGCATCACAAGTCACTACTCTAAAAAATAGTTCCTCTCCCCCCCCCCCCCTTTTATAACAGGGAACTGCGATCTCTTCGGAATAAACGGAATAAACTCCAGGCAGCTTTTCTATTCATGTTAAGCTCTAAACTATTCGGTTGACACCAGGTGTAGAAGAGGTTAAGGTCAGTTTAAAGTGAGAGAGAGTCGGCCGTGTAAGATATTTGTTTAGAGAATCTCATATCATCTTCGTAAATCCCCAGGTCAGATAGTAAAATGGCACGTACTACATCATTTGTTGTCAAATTAAAGATAAAAGGTCCCAGATGACAACCCTGTGGTGAACAAGAGGACGCCAAAAATGGCTTAGAAACAGAACATCTAAAAAGGTCACTATACTTGCGATCTTCTAAATAAGACTTAATCCTTGAATTAAACCGCGGTGAAAACCCGATCGCTTTTAGTTTGAAGAGTAAGATTTGGTGAGAGATTTTGTCGAACGCTTTGCCGAAATCAGTAGCTACAACATCCACTTCCTTACCATTTTCCAAGGCACATAATGCGTTAGAGACGAGGTCTGTAAGGTTCGTGGTTGTAGATCTACCCTTAAAAAATCCAAAGTGGAGAGAATTGATTTACAATCAACGAACATTGTATCGTTTAGCAATAGGTCTATAATTACACAGTTAAAAATATGGTGGTGTTTTTTTAATACATCCGCAGTATTACAGGTCTATGCAATACAAGAAAAATTTGTTTTCAATATTTCCAATTTATTTAATTTTAAATTGAAATTTAATAATAATTGTTTCATTAAATTGCTCATTTTAATACGAATTTTCTGAAATTTAATCTCTACAGATTAAAGTCCAGTATTTTTGTTCTACAATCTAACCCGGTCTCTTAAAATAATATTTCAGTCAAGAACGTATTACAATTAAGTTATAGTTGACCTGAAATATAACATTTAACCTGATTACATTCTACTACGAACTTATTAAAGACATCAATTTCAATACATTTGCATTTGGTTTTAATACAGGATCTGATTAGAATTAAATATATATCGGTATTACTTTTGAGCCCAAATATATTATTTTGTCGCTTGGTTAAGAATTTACAGTAAGTTTGAGCGTCCTCGTCAATGGAGTTGATTATTTGAATAAAGTTCTTAAAAGAGAATTGTTTTAAATATACAAATAATGATTTGATTTAATTGATTTTCAATGAGAATATTTTTCTTACAAGTAAGTAACTTTAATTTCAAAATATTCTTATTATGTAAGAGTATATAATACTTCCTCTTTTTCTTAAGCTGTGAAGCGCAGAAATGTTCCAAGTGGATTTGATTTTGAAGGTAAGGGCGATCTATAGAGATTCGCATTCATTGCCTCAGAAATATTGTTATTTCACTCCAAGAAGTAAGTAATTGACTGAATAATTAATAAGATAATTCGGGCATATATGAGTTCTCCTTCATTTCAATTTCTAGAGAAATATAACACTAAAGGAAGCACAGCTGCACTCTATAGGATTATTTTCAAGGACATCGGGCATTTGCCCTACAATTTTCTATATGTATTGTAATACATATTTAAAACCAATAAAATTAATGTTAAAATAAAATATTGTCGGTGTTGAAATATATCCCATAGATATTTAAATCGAGTCTAAAGAAGTATTAAAATATAATAAGATTGTATCATATTTTAATATTCCATGGTTTTATAAAGAGCAAAAGAAGTATTGAATTTGAGGTGAAAGTATTACATTTTAATCTGTAGTTTATTTAATTCTAATACAAATGTATTAAATTTTTGAATTTTTCAACATAAATAAGGGTTGAATTTAAATACTTTTGCATTGAAACTTATCTCCACCCATATTAAAATTTAATATTGCAGACATATTTTGTAATAGCAGACATTATTTTAAACTAATAAATCTTTTATTAGCTCTTTAATTTTAATACATATATGCAAATTATTAAATTTTATTTTTTTTTGTCGGCGTGGACAACCCCAAAAATATTAAAATTAACGCCAGGATTTTTAACCGTGTAGATATATCACCCTTACACCCCTTCTTGTGAATGGGAATGATAAATAAGACCTTTGTAAACATCAGGGTACTAGACTGCAATTTGGATTCTCACTGCAAAACTCCAAAAAGAAGCATCGTAACTAAATGACCATCGACAGGTAAACACCTTCTTAAAGACACAAGCCTTTTTGGGGTATGCTTATAAACACTAAAACACCGGGAGAACCCGAAGAATTTGACTTATCCTAGACTGTGACGATGCCGGCGTGTCTGATTCGATGTCCACGTCTCTGAAAAGTAAGTGTAGATCCTTGCAACGGGTACTCGTTATAAATTGATGCCAAAGTAGGACATTGACAGCCGAGTACGCACACAGTGCTCCTAGGATGAGTTTAAATTGGTTCGGGTGGGTAAAATCTAAGTTTCGCTCACGAGTCCATGGAAAGCAGAAAGTGTTTGCTAATGACTTGCAAGGTCCTCGTAGAAGCAGCGCCTCCGTACACGAGGTTTCTTTTTGAAAACCAAAAACTCTTGTACTGCTCGTTATGACATATAAAGTTATGTCTCAAAACGATTTTCAAAATAAATAATAGTTTAGGTGGCTTTATAGAAAGACACGCTTAGGTCTTTAAGTTGTAGGTCCATACACATGATTAATGAAAGAGAAACCCGGAGGAGGGGGTCCTTTTAGAAATTGTAGGAGTATGGCCGAGTGCCTTGTTGAGAGGAGTGGCTGCAATAATAAACTAAGCTGTCGTGAAGATTGCGAATCATTTGCATTTGCAAGTCTGAGATTAAAGGCAAAAGCCCTCAGTGCTGGGCTTCCGAAGGCTGTTGGTGGGTCGTATAGCCACCCGCCAAGACAAGTGCCCTGCAAGTTTTAATGAATCATTCAGAGTCCTTACAAACAATTGTGAAAAATCATTCTATTTCAACAAAATACTCAATACTCAAGGCGAAAGCATCTTAAGCTCTACTGTCCCAGCTAGAATCATTGCGCTTATTCTAGTTGATAACTTAGAGAAATCTTTATCTAGAGGACAGTACTTATGCGGGAGCCTTCTTCAATGACCCGAACTAAACCTTGCATTACGTCTCCCTGAGCAGTGCAGAGTTTTTCTAACAGAATTAATAGCTTTATATGAAGCAGCTTGACGACTTGCTTTCCACCCGATAAACGGAAAAGTTGTCGACAGTCAGGCGGACAGGTCTCAGGGAACAGTGACAAACAAGGCAACTGTAAGGCGGATCGCAACCAACCAGATAAGGCGGGGGTCTCCATATTACTGCCCCATTGCTTCTTGAAGAGTCCTTATGCTTTTAAGGTCGAAACTAGGTGGCAAAGGAACCGAAATGGAGCCTGCTTGAGAGGTGAGAATGCGCCCAGAATGGGAGTATCATACAGCGCTTTCTGAAAGAGCTTAAGGGAAGAGGAATAAAAAGAAACCATGGTACTACTTTTCTGCTGCCCAACTCTTGCCACATTTTGCAAGGCGAACCAAGTCTTCTGAGGTTCTGTAAGATTATTTCAATCAACATTTGTTCCTCCAAAGACAATCCGCCAACTGGCGGTGCTGATTTTATCAATCACCTTCACCTTCAACCATCATTTTACATCAGCAACATCGCTACAGAGTCTTAGCGGCTCCATTGTCGTCGTAACGTAGGAACCATCATCTACCTCGTAGACTCCATCAATCTTATTTAAATGGTTTCACAATGGATCTGCAACTGTGGCCTTAAGTGTGTCTACCTAAACAGTGAGAGCCACCTAACATAACCACAACAAACTATAAAAGCAAGACCTCTATAAGGATCTAAACGACTTACGCACGCATTGGAAGCCTCTTCCCTATCACCAGGAGCAATGTTTGGTTCATCAAAAAAAAAAAAAAACTGTGTCAAGAGTCCGGCGTGTGACTTCTAGCTGATAACCACTTCTATAAAGCTTCCCCGGTATTGAACTCTGGCCAGATGGGAATCATGAACAAATGAGTTGAAGACGTTTAGTGGTCCATTGGGCGAAGTTAGTTAGAAGTTTGACCGGAAAATTCGTCCAAAGACCCAAACGCATTGGCTCCAAATTTAAGCTTAAAAGTACAAATGCCTATCGATGCTATGATCAAATTAAGGAAGCGCAGCTGTTTCTTTCCCAGATCCAGTTTGACACAACCGTATACAAATTTAAAGCTCATCTTGACCCTATTCGGAAAATTCATTCGTTAGGCGCTTATCCTCGCCAGAGTTGATGTAAAAATAATCTGATCACAATTTTAGGTCAGTACACAGTGAGGAGCAGAGTACAATATTATCGACCTCAATTCACCAACAATTCGTCCTTCCCAGTGTAATAACACAAAGCAAAATCGAGACTCTTCCAAATCCCATTCCAATGGCGTATGGTTCTCCAATCGATTGCGGATTTTCCACTCCAGCAACCCTTAATGAATTTAGTCTGTGCCTTCATCAATTTATTGCCACAATATCGCCGGCAATTCAAGGGACATCTTACAGTTTGTTGCTCCTCAGCCTGATCCCCGTGGGTGCCTTTGAGAATTCCTTCTTCCGCTCTGTGTTTTTGTGGTTCTATAAATCGCCTTCTACCCTGGACTAGCCTGTCGTGACTTAAAGTTTTTTCGGCTTTCATTTTGCAAAACCATTTCCGGTGAATCGTCCCCCGCTGTCGGCACAATTGGGCAAATCCTTTTGTTATCCGTAGAAGTACACCAGCAACTTTGCCATAAGCCGTTTGGAATACAACACGAAACAAGCTAACGATGGTCCAGTGGAATATAGCCATGGCCCAAGGGAGAATACCTTCGACCACCCGTGTGTTTCTGTTTACTGCCGCAAGTCAACAAGGACAACAACTCTTGTTTGTGTCCTTAAATGAGCTTAAAAAAGCCCACCTGCAGCAAGAACGATATTTACTTGTGGAGGTATACCAGATTTGAAGGATTCAACTCACCGTACTGCACTAAAATTTAATATTGAAAATCCAGCCATATCCTTGCGAGAGGATGGATGAATTTATTCAATGAAATCACTGCATATATCCGCCACCTGGACCACCGCGCTCAATCGACCATCGGGAATAATAGATATCGGATACTTTTGCTGACATCTCATCTGGGAGAAACTAGGCCCCGCAGGCCATTATCCTTGCAGAATGCAATATACTCCGTCAATTCCAGTCGTATTGCATCCATCTCATAAAATCTAATATCCCATGGCATTTGGTACTTGAACCAAAAGAGGAGATTAGATGGAGGCAAATGTTATGATCCGGCATTAAGTTGACACGTATATTGTGCATATGTGTACGAGTATACAGGATTTTGCAGGAAAAAAAGCAACACGAGAACAAATATTTCTAAAGTCCTTTGGGGTGGGGCAGTTCTATTTCTGTTCGCTTCACAGCACGTTTCTCTCTGGCACAATGATAAAACGGAATTCCTAATCCGCATCGGATTTTGATTGGGGACTATAGGCGTCTTTGGTGTCCGAAGTTTGGTTTTAATGACATCGATGTAGGTGTCGAGGGTATGCAATCCAACAGACAGACAAGTGGCAAGTGACTGAGTTTATGATGATGGTAGCTAAAAGCATTGTGTAGTCTAGCAGGCGTGGAGAAATTTTTAATTGGAAAATATTTTTCTGCCTGTCAATCAGCGGAGGAGTCTAGCAATCTGCTGTCACGCAGAATAGTCCATTCAGCCTGAAGGTCCAGTCAACATTTGTAACCTTCCGACCAACAAGAAGTGAAGTAGTTAAAATTTTTGAGCGACTGGAGCTCATGACCTACTTTTTTGTCCATCTCAAGGCAGTTTACTAAAAGACTTGTTCGGATGAAAGTTTGCTCCTATGATTGAAACCTTGGCAGTGGGTACCCTGTACAGAAGAAAGAAGGTACCTACTCTTAAGTGGGCCAACTTCAGAAAAACGGGTCTCCTGAATATCGTGCATGGGAGCTTTTGGGCTACACAAATGAACGCCTTACATCTTTCGCCAAATACCTGAACACGACACCCAATCCGTGTGCTCTTAGGCAAGAAATTTCAACAAGTGACTAAAAGTCTTAACACTGCGACAAGTCTTAGACCTACGAGTCCCCGGTCGATAGACACCACAGTTATAACTTTTTGAAAGACGCCCGTACTACACACGATGCTCACAACAACAAAAAGCTATATTGCTTAAAATGATTGCGACGCCAAGATACCTCAGGAGAGTGGTTAACAGATAGGACTCAAGAGTCTTTCACCTTATCATTAAGCCTTAGGAAGACCTCACAACTAACTACCCACATCACAGCATCGCGCCTTGCCTAACCTAACTGTAGGTTCTCTTTTGTGCTTTGGTGTACTGTGAAGCCAGGTAGACTCCATTACGAATTTGATGATGTTCGTTCGACAGAGGTCGCTCAGGTCGTCAAAGAAGTAATATTCTTAGGCAACCAAGGAGGTTAGGTTTTGTCTTTCTATTCGCTTTCACAGAACAGGGTGATTGGGCTTCCGTCAGATATCTTGTTGAAAGACTTTCGACATCGCTCAACTCACTTTGATCTAGTTGTGTATCCAAGATCTGACTAACTTTGTAGAAGATGAAGTCTCTCAAGTCTTTTGCGTACAAAGAAAGTCGGCAAGATGCCTCGCGCATAGTCTCACTTCCGCCAGAAACGCTTAGAGTAAGGGAGGCATATATGGACCACCAATGTTATTTTTGCAAATAAAACACAGATAATGTAAGCTTTCACATTTCTATTTGCTTTAAAAAATAAACTGGACTGTTATAATACATAACTAATAACAAAAAAATTAATTCAGTCTTTAACAAAAATAACAAAAACTAAATAAGAAAGTAACACAAAAACATAAACAAAAAAAAGGGGAGGGTAATTTGGACCACATAGAAAACTGGCCTGCGACCTAATTTAGTGGCTACTAAGGTTTTAGGATCAACGTTTTTTTGTAAATCCAGCCTTAGAAGAGTACTTTTCGGTACATTGTTTTATTTTGAGGCTTTTAAATAGCCACATGTATTGGATCGCATCATCTCAATCGCTGTTTTCATGTTGTCTGGACTCCATGTCTTCCGCTTCTTGCCAATTCCATGACCTATGGTAATTAAAACTGCAAACAATAAGGTGAACTCAAGAAAAGTGAAATCGGTCCTCTAATAATAATACGACCTGTAGTCCATATTAGCCTACCCTATGGTAGTCCATATTAGCCACAGCACTTGATGTGGAAAAAACTATCATTTTATAAAAAACTGTAGTTCTTAATTAACTTTTGTTAGTGCAAATATCATATTTCACATTCACTTTTTGTATATGAAAAAACAATGGACCAATAAAATTACATTTTAATGGTAGAAAAAAGAAAATCACTTACGCGTAACGAATAATCAGCAACACCAATTTCGAGAAACTGTACAAAACTCACAAACGCGTTCTAGCCGACGGCTAAAATGAAACTAAGGTATGCTTAAGGAGCTTTCGCATGAATGTTAACACATTCCACCTCGTTTCTATTTGTAAGTTGGGAGAAAAGCTGGCAGTCCATATTAACCGCGTAGTCCATATTACCCACTCTTACTCTACACAAGATAAGGTTGAGTTCAGGTCATTAAGAGATACTCCCGCACCTCTGCCTTCAGTCTAACGTCAATTTAGATCCATCTATGACCTAAGTCTTACCCACAGGTACGAATGTATATGTATATAAGGTTCCAACTATGTTTGTGGTCTAGAATTATGCGTGAATATTAAGCACGTTTTGTCAATTTAAGCTCAATATTTATGTACTTCCAAGTTTAGGTGAAGCTTTGTTGTGAGCTTTATATACGAGCAGACGTCGGAATTTTGTCGAATTACGTGATGGAGTTTTGAAAATCTCTGAGGGAGAGCCAAGGTACCATATAATAGTGAGAAATTCGAAGGTTCTTCGAGCTCCATATGCTCTGTATAAAGGACACGACGCAAAAAGACCTGGCCTCTAATCGCGTTACTTTTGAGACGACTATCATCGAAACGATTGATCTCCAAAACTAGCAACTAAGTGCGAGCTTAAGAGCTACAGTTGACGCTATTAAGGTTGTAGTTGACGTCACAGAAAAAGCCGTATCCTTAAAGCAAGAGCTCTTAAACAAAAAACCAAAAAATTACCACAAGTTTAATGAAAGCTATGAAACGCTAGAGCTCCGCTAGACTTAACGCCCTATTTCAATTACAGGGCCTTTGATAAACCATAGTCTTTGTTAATTTCACTGTCCCGAAGATTCGTGAACTCCATAGAATCGAACTCAGGCTACTGAAAATTCTTTCACTTCTCCTTGTGACAGAGCTCCCGACATTATATTTAAGGAACCTTTGCGATGATCGATGATAAAATAGAAAGGGTAAAGTTTCAGAATCCATTTGCCAAGTCGACTGGTCAAATTCTTCAGCGACATAAGACACTTAGAACTTGAGTGGTCAGTGATGGCTCGAAAAGTCAAACACTCAATGAAGGCAGGGAGTTTCTTTACAAAGAGAGGACACGCAGCAAAACAATCGAGCTCTGTGACGGGACATGCTTGCTTCCGGCCAAATCTATATCAATGTAAGAACGATGAGTATCTAACTTGACCATCGTGCAGTTACACTTCAGAAGATATGGAGCATGGAATCAAAGAAAGTGTTCACGTAGTACTGCTGGAGCCGGCAAATATTTAAAAACAGTGGTCTCTAATATTAAAGTTAAGGAGGGCATAACTTGAAGTAATTAAAAAGCGTTTCAAGTCTCATAAAAAAAAACACCTGCGATCGTTTAAGCTCAGTAGGTCTATGCAAAGTTTCGACATCTCTACCAAACTCGTTCGTTTGTACAGGGCACTCATTCCGTAATTTTTCAGACGATTCCCGAATAGCACAGATTGTGATTTGCAACAAAACTTCGATTGTAAATATTTCTGTTATATTTAAGTAATCTGTAACAAAATCCGTTCTATATCAGTTGTATTCATGTTCATGATGGACTAATTGTAACTTTGTCATTCGCAATGTTATAAATACGTTTTTTAAAGTTTTAAATTTGTTTACAAAAAAGGGGGATGTTTGAAAGTAGTTTTATAAAAGTTCTTAAGTTAGAGTTTTAAACAGGTTGGTAATATATTGCAGTTACATTTAGTAATTTTTCATTTTGGGTACCTCTAACTAAAAAGTCCATAAAACTTTTATATAACAGAATTTTAACAATGAAGTAACTTAATTACAATCAAAAGTCGTAAAGTTTTTATTATGTACAAATTACGTTTATAGAATTTTATATAAATAAAGAAACTTAAAGCCATTGCTATGTTTTTAATATGTTCTTACAATGAATCCTATATTAAAAAGTCAAATATGTTTCATTATTATGATAGCTATTCTAACGCTTTTTGGAATTATTGGCTTCAGTCGTCGTCAATCACTGCTGAGTAGTGAGATCGTTTTTAATTTCTTATAATGATTTTGATAAGAAAATCGAAATGTCAGCGCCAAGTTTCATGACGTTAACTTCATTATAACTTAACATACTTCACAACATCAAGTAGTTGTACTCAG
Source organism: Cheilosia impressa (assembly GCA_948293265.1). NCBI lineage: Eukaryota > Metazoa > Arthropoda > Insecta > Diptera > Syrphidae > Cheilosia > Cheilosia impressa. The sequence goes on from OX411882.1 coordinate 7,809,871, forward strand.
CGTTGCCAAATCAGCTTTCCGCAATAATTCTATATTACAGAAAATGTTACTTCAATGCACAAAAAGAAGATATAACCTCGAAAGTAATATTGTTCCAAGCAGATGATCCGCAATTGAGAAATATGTTGTAAAAGTGAAATCAGGTTTTTTATCCTCGAAGAGGAAAAGTAGCACTTATATCTAGTTTTATCATTTAAAATTCAAAATGTAAATGTAAGTTAAAAAGTATAAAGTAACTTAGATTTTTGGGAAAAATATTGCTTACATTCTTTGAAAATGTATACTCACCTCGATAATGACAGATAACTGACGAGGATAACATTTATTATAACTGTAACACAACCGTGATATTTATAATCCCCGGTTATATCTTATATTAAGTTTTTCTGAGAATGTTTGGCAACAGTGACTATAATGGTTCGACCAAACCAAAGTAAGTTACAAAGAAGTTATAATGCTATTAAAGCTTATTTTCAATTATAATGATGTTCCAATAAATGTGGAAACAACAGTTTACTAACATTCAGTTGTTATTTTGTTGTACCTTCATTTCAATAACATTTCAAGGAACATTGAAGTTGTAATAATTGTTCATGTTTTAATAAAGTTTCATGTAACAGCCGCCATATTTTTAACCATTTTCTGTACGCATTTAACCCATATTTTAAGATGCGAAAAATACCTTTCAATTTTCCCAATACATAACATAGTTTCTACAATTCAGTTTAATAGAAACTGATATAGAGGGTATATTAAAACTTGTTTCTACAAGTCTTTTGCGATTTTGAAGCTTAAATACAAATTTTAATATATTCTGATTTTTAAACATTTCTTTTATTTCACAATTTTTTGATGGCGCGTGAATTTTCCGGAACCAAAATATTAATGTTTGTGACAAAAGTAGTATTCGTTGAAAGATTTTGGTCAAAAATCGCAGCAAATTCGAACTTCCAATATAACATGCTTTAGATATTAATGCCTTTCAAATCGAATGCAATCACCTTTGCTTTTATACCTCATAATTTGTTTGTCTACATGTAGACTCAAAAAGCATTATAATAATAACTTATTTAAAACTTCCCGAATGTTTATAGAAACATTTTTCATGCAACTTAACAGTTACGTTAAATGAATGCAACATATTTTCGTTGAAACAACGTAATAAAAAATATCATTTAACAAAAAATAACCTAAGTAAAACACAAATACAACAGACTTGTTGCAAAATATGAGTTGAAATGCGGCTATTTTGGTTACAATGTGGGATGTGACAATGTTACTGCAATACTTAGGAAATAAATTGATAGTTATATTAGAGTTGTATGTACCAAATTATAACCCAAATGTGCTATTCGGGTTATCGTCGAAATGATAGACCTCCAAAAGCAGCAACTAAGTGCCAAAATTACGAGTTTGAGACCTTAATCCAATTCATTTTCGACAAATGTAATGAAAGCTGACGATAGTAAAACAGATTCGGGCAGAATATAACTTCTTATGGTCAAAAACGATATCGTCCCGACGATTATTGTTATAAATAGTGACAGAGAAGATGTACATGCCTGTTAGTACCGGCACAACGATACAGCGATAAAGTACTTTCGACAATGGCTATTTTATTGGGAAGAATAGAAGAAGCCATCTTACTAGTAAAGCCCTCCCTCATAGAACCAAGGAACACTTTTACAAGACTGCTATATGGGTTGGGTATACATGGACTTTGTCAAAAATTAATATAAACCTTCTTAGACGTTGTGAGAGAAAGATTCCGACTTACTCATTCTAGATTATATCAATTAGAAGGTTAAACGTGGAATGTAACAAGCCTATTGCAAAGTTGAACTGGCCAGAAATATCAAAAACAAGCTTAGCGCATGTACACTTGTCTGTCAATTTATTAAGTAGACAAAGCAGCAGACGAAGATCCCACATAATACGCACACAATTTGAGAGCGCCCGCAACCAACTTGGTATGTATAACCTTCATATTTAAGAGTGTGGTCTTTTGTAAAATGTAAGCGCAGGTAAAGTAAAGTCAAAATAACAAGATATTGCACGACCTAAAATTGTGTGTACTACTTTTTAAGCTCTGCATCAAATGAGCCTCGCAAGTTTCAACCTAGTGTAACTTACTGGCTCTAATTCTCGGTAATAAGACCATGCAGTTTTTTTTTGATGGACTGCCTCTGTTAAACCTTAACCATCTTAAAAATTGTACTTCCCGCCTTCTACACCATTGGACATTTGGTTACATTTGCGATCGGCAAATATCCAACAGTGTCCTTGAACAGGGTTTGGCCACCATATTGCTTTTGAAAATATGGACTGCACTACTCCTACGCTAAGTATTGGGAGGATAGAGCGCTTCTGGAAGTCAAGTAAGTTTACTTTTATATCGACGGATTTAAAACTGACGACGAGGTAAGGATCTCTGATAGACCTAATCGCAGTCTTTGTCTTTCGTCTTCCAAATAACTTTAGCGTCTAGCAGGCAGAAGCAAATCGTCGGTGGATAAGTGGAGAAGCAGATTTGGTCAAAGCTGCAATTGTAACAATCTAGTATTTTTATCTCTTTAAACAGACGAGCACTAAAACATGGGTATCATCACTTGGAGTCACTTCAAAGGTGTGTGTAGAAGCCGCAACTACCCTACTTTCCTTTAGAAAAGAAAACTTCAACTACCGATCTTACTGACAGAAAGCAGCCTACTTTACTTTTTTGGGAAGCTCAAATTGGTTCAATAAATAGGGATGAAGGAGTGCATAATCCCGATGGTATCACAAGACAGCTATTACTGGCTTTAATAGTCTGCTGTAAGGTGACAGCTACTTTAATCTTATCTAACCTAAGCTATACATCTAGAACTTGCATCAGTTTGTTCTCAAAATATCCGATTAGAATTAGAAAGAATCCTTCTTTCGTTTTGTAAGTAATTGTACTTAATACTTTTCAAAAGGAACATTTTGCAAGCACGTTTTTGACACTTGTACGAGATCTAAAGAAGCAAACACCCAACTACGTGCGTTCCTCTGCTGTTAACCTTTCATTTTACTTGGATCTTAAGCCCCTGATGCGAATCTATTTTCACCACAAATGCGTGGTAATTGCAGAGCCACACTTGGGTATTACTCCAAAACCCATTAATGTCTAACGACAAGGTGTTCGTTCATCTGTGTGGCACTTCCTATTGCGTCATGTAACTGCTAAGGTCAGTCGAACTACATAAATGTTCATATACCGCTCCCACATGGGTCTCCAGTGAGTGCAAAACCGCACAAACATAGAGGTCAACCATTGAGCTGACTTTTGGTCTACCCAAATGGCAAAAGGTTATCCCACAGCACACTTAAATATGAAACTACGATTAGAGAGATACAATATCTGTTAAATGGGCAGGACGGTTACCACCCGCCATGATCGATGGAATTATGTAAAACACTTTGGTTATCATGTTTCGTTTCCTAATTGCTGACAGAGACACAGAAAATCAATGCTTCCCGGGAAGAGTGATTATGATGAGCAGGACAAGGATTAATGACTTCGGGGGGAATTAATTATCATACCATTATCGAGTGGTATTATACACAAATTCAATACAACGAAGCAGATACACTTTACAGCTAGCATAGAGGGGAATGGATACTTATTGAAGCCTTACGAGATAGAGCCTATAATAAATTGCGGTATAAACTCACTGTTCTTTTTGTATAATAAAATTTCGAATTGATCCTGTTGCTGATTCTCCAGGGTGTATTCCAGACGTGCTACCGTCTCTTTGTCTGTCAGCTCACCATACATGAAGCCACATCTGCAAATAGAAGAAATAAAAAACAAATTAAAGCCGTTTGGTTGAAGGAGGCTTGGGGAAAATTATATATTTTACGTTGGGAAATTTTATTTACATATTTGTGCAATTGGACCGAAGGGAGGCGACACCCTACATCAGGGATGGAAAATTAACCTTTTGGACGGCGTTTTTGTTCAAATTTGCTTGCGGAACATGTATAGATATTTTATTCACACTGGGACTTACATTTTTAGCTTCGACTTTAAATTAAGTAGTTCACAGTGGATATATTTCCCGTACAATTTTCGCAATAGTAAGCTTCCGGAAAGTTGCAGTGGTACATTTTGTCCTGTCAAATGGAAGGGAGTAATGAATACCTGCAGCGAACCTATGAGTGCGTATTTAAGGCAACATTTTTTTAAAGAAACTGATGGTACCTTTGGGACTTTTCGACTCCTTATTTTGAAAGATTTTTCAGGTGTTTTTTCGACTCGTTTTCCGATACCTTTTTGGAAGATTGTTGGATGCTTTTTTCAACGCGATTTTAAAGGTTTTTTTTTATTTTTTTTTTAAAGTCTATCGAAGAAGTTTTGAAGAGTTTTTCTATGTGTTATTTGAAGCATTTTCGGACCCGTTTTTGGGATGACCCATTTGTAAAATTTTATTGGTTGCTGTCATAAAAACAATATCTTAACGTACAAATTATACAAATAGATTTATTCTCTGCCGAATTCACCATTTCGCGTTGTACGCGTGCGTGCGGCGGCACATGCTTTATCGAAACTTTCCGATTTTATAAATGCCAAATCGCGCGAGCAACAATTTTGTAAAACTAGCTGCTTTGGAGCGAATGTGCGTTGAGAGCGTAGAGCCTAGAGGCTAGAGCATGACAGATAAGTTCGGTTTGGTTTAAACTTTAAACAACTAAATGTTCACAAATAGAGAGCAGGATTCAAATTTCAAGTTTACTCTCTTTTTTCTTGTAGCTGTAATTTTTGTGCAAGAGTTAAAAAAGGATTCTCCAAAAAAATAAAAAAACATTTACATATAACAGAATGCAAAGAACAACTTTTAAAAAGATACAAGACCAATGATTAATATTTTTTTTTATCCAAGAAAATCTAAAGAAATAAGTATTAGCTCCACGCAAAAAGGTATTCGTAATTTTTACGCACTAAATTAATTAATTTGCATTAAAAAAACATCATATTGCTTTTTAAAACTTGTGTGTGAAGAACAATAACTAAAAAAGGCGCACCCCATGATATCAACTCGAAAAATTTCAAATTCTAAAATTTTCAAACGCTCGTGAGAGTAGGTCTACTCAGGACAGGACGAGTCGCGTTGAACTTTAAGATATTTACGATCTAAAGTCGATCTAACGCCTGAAGTTGTATTTTGTGTGGCAGCATATTATGAACGCTTTGTTTCTACATAATCTGTCAACGCACGCGCACGGGTAAGTGATCGGAAACAACTGCAAGAGGGACACTGTTAAGCGTTACGCTAGACGTTCTTGGCAGGTAGTTCTTTGTGCCCCTCCGATAACCGATTGCGACTGCGCTACACTCATAAAGTAATTGAAATTAAGGCACAGGCCACTCAACACTGAGGACGAGGAGCAGCAAGGACCACTCATCGACACCAGAAGTAGCATTCAAATACACTTTATAGGCCTGGCGACGTTCTGGTGTCAATTCGTGATCCCATTTAGGAACTTATGTTTCGAAACAACGAAGTAACAGTTCCTTTTTTGTTTCGGAAGTGGCGCAACACAAAATAGGAATTGTTTTTGACGCAAATCCTATATATACACAAATTGGGAAGAATACCATACCAATTTAGAAATTTAAAATTTCTTATTTTCCATATACCCTTTTTTTTAAATAAAAAAATTGTGTTTATTCTGTGTGCCACAAGTTTCCCAATCGGGAAATGCTTTCAATCTGTGTTGAAAAGAAGTTCCTAGGAATTGTGTGCATGAACACACATCTCCACGCACTTTACACGCTGCGGACATAATGTTTCATTGAAGAAACAATTTTGACACAATAAAGTACCTGTGTTGACATAAAATCCCAAGATAGGAATATTTGTGTCTAAAATGTTACATAGTGGGAATATTTTCTGGTAACAAAACCGTCTTAACGACGTCGCTCATGACACATGAAGTCGCAAAATGCCTCTTTAGACATCCGCCCTCTTACAGTTCTGGCTTTAATACCTTTACTTTATCAAAAACAAACAAACCCAAAAAACAAAAAAAAATAATCATAGATTCGGTCAATCACTGAATTGACAAATAAACTGGAAAAGTGGAACTATTTGTCGCAAGGCTTTGGTTTGGTTTTGGTGACCGAAGTGGAAAATCGTTTAACAAACACTCATCGGTTATCACAGATTTAAAATCATGTGTTAATCTAAATCTATGGTAACCTAACCAAGGATTTAACCAGCTGTGAACAGACCGGGCCGTAATGTGTATTTATCGTGTTTTTAAACTTGTTGTTGGATGCGTTTTTAAATGCGATCTTTAAAGCTTTTTTTCGAATATATTTTTCAGTTTTTTTGGAAGCCTAAAAAAAAAGAAAATAAATAGCGCAACAGATCTTTAGGGACCCTATGCCTAGCTTCTCCCAACCATTCGTCTTGTGTGAGTTTTTCATTTTTCGGACAAATGGAAGGAATCTAAAATTGTACGCCGAGTGCAAACGACCAATTGAGAAGCTGTTTCATGACATTTTATACTCTCGGATGTTTGTCAGACGTTCGCGAGAGGTGGCGCAGTGGAAAAGAAAAACTTAAGTTGGAATTTTGTTTTTTTTCGGGACTCGAACCTCGGACCCCTCGCTTAGTAGTCCAACACACTAACCACTAAGCCGACTTTTTTTTTTTGGAAGTCTATCGATTCCATTTTCAACGAGTTGTTTTATGTGTTGTTTGAAGCATTTTCGGGCGCGTTTTTCGGACATTTTTTACGACTCGTTATTGAATACGTTTTAGAAGTTATTTTTGACGTGCTTTCTGACGCATTTTTTACATTGATGTAGTATCAAGAATTAAGGCCTCATAAACATATATTTTTTGATGTAAATTTAGAACAGCTGGCTCTCCAGAAAAAAGTAACTCTTTTTTGTGTTCCAGGCCAAAGGCAATTAAAGGGCTGATCAGCTAGCCCGTAGAGGATCAACAGTGCCCTTCACTGGCCCAGAAGTCTTTTGTGGTCTGGGGTCACCAAATGAGGATATCAAATTGAAACTCTGTACAGGGTTTGCGTCAAGTCAAGGACAAAAGAAGCCGGCAGAAGCTTCACAGATGCGAGTAGGCTCTGCTTAGAAGAGCAAGTAACTGAGGAACACTTTCTTTGTCAATGCATTGAATTTACCTACGAAAAGGGTGATGTCAATGGTCACGTTTTGCCGCCTTGTCTTTTTGTGACGATCTCACAACCCTATACTCAACTAGGCTACAAAGCATTTGCCGTTCCCAAAAATCGAGCAACCAACACCAGCTGCGGAGTCTGCTTGGCAGCACTGCATTTGCCACACAAGTTACATTCTAATACCAATACCCCATGGCATTTTTTGCAACTTTCCCACCAGTTTTTCTTTCCTTTATTCCTATTTAATTCACCCACACAATTGCGGATTCGGAACAAGGTAGTGAACACAATTTTTCGAATAGGTATACACAAGAAAACTCACTCTTGCGGAATTGCGCCCTAGTTTGATTTACAATTCGATTTTGGACTTCTTTGTGACGCACTCAACATCGTTTATCTGCCCAACAACAGTGCACCAGCCCATAAAATTATGTCCTCAATTGTGAGCCACTTATTTTCAACAAAACTACTTTCGAACTGTGTAGTAACTTCGACACCGAACTATAGTTCGTTTAAAATGAATTCCATTAAATATCTGTCATCTGCCATCTTTTCCTGTCCCAACCTTCCTTTTGAAAAATAGCTCCTGACAGTTCAAAAGCTGATACTGTGCCTTATCTAACCCACTTGATCTCCTCGCCTATAAGACGTCCTGCATGTCAGTTGTGATTGTTTTATCACGGCTCCACTCAATAGCCACTCCCCAAACCAGTGTTGCCCCAAAAACAATTGCGGTCATCTCTCGAACACAATTTATCGGTATTCCCATCTGCAAGTGTGTTTACCCACTATTTCATCCCAAGATGACCTCGTTTAACAAACATCCTGCACGCTCAAACCACACGAAGCAAACTTGCATCCTCACCCACCGACCCACATACGAGTATCTGTACAGTAATAAAAAAAAAAACACTCCCAGCGCGAAACAATTAATACCTCTTGTGTCGTATCCGGGAAATTGAACCCTTTTCCTTGTCAGGAGGTGGTTTGTAATTTTTTCCTCGACGACAATTATTTTTGCGACTGAATAAAATTTGTCATCTCACCCCATGGATGCCGTTTGAATAGCTCAACTTTAATTAACATACGAATGTGCGACTATTATGATGTACTTGAGGAAAAACAGCGCGAAAGGACACAAATAAGAGAGGAAACTAATAAATTCGACACACAATTCACACTCGAACGCAGATGTCAAGTGGGTCAGAGTGAGAGCGACAGAAGTCTTCTGATGATTAAAACAAAACCAGTATAAGATGTGTCGTTATTTCGGTGTTAATTAAAACTTGTGCCCACTCTCCGGCTTGTGGCAGTGTGCATGGCTGCTTTTCGAGATGTTTTGCTCGAGAGATGTTCCACTGGATCAAGTGATACCACGTTTTTATTTGCGTCGGTTATTTATGACGCAAGGACTCTAGTTTTTTTCCTGCATGACTTTAAACTGCTTAATGGAGATTCGTTAAAATCTATGGCGTTCATTTGAGACAAGGATAGAGTTCTATCTGGTGGGATGTGCATGTCCACGTTCATGTCCGCAGGATGTCCTTGATGGGAAAGGGTGCAGGCACATCTGTTTTATTGCAACACTTTCTTATAATATTGCCGTATATTTTACGATGGGGTGATGTATTTGCCTCGAGGATTATAGCTTTTATTGTCGACACATTTGGCATTTAACATGAGTTAAGGGCGCTCTAATGTAGCAATAAATGTTTAGTTTTGCATATATGAAAATATGGTCTTGGATAGATACTGCTCTGGGCGTGTTATGAAAACAAATTTGAGGAGCAGTTGCGTTTGAATTGTTTTGTCTAATGGGGTTTGGCTGTGCGAGTAGGTGAAGTTGTTTAGATAAGTATGCGAAGTTGAAGTGTTGGGGCATTTGCTTGGGAGAGGCGTGGGTGGTAATTGTAGGCTCCCCTAAGAATATTTGAATAGGTCTTTGCGCTGTCTGAGTCCCTTGAAATGGATGCAGAAATTGACCGTAATCCGAATAATAAACAAGTCTAGACTGAGATTACTCTTAAGGGTCTAAGGGTTTCCAGTTTAATGCAGATATCCACTGTGTTGCCATCCTAAAAAGCTAAGGTTTCCAGCTTTTCGAACATCTAGAAGGAAAAGTGGGTCTATCTTTTAAAGCCTATGAACTTAATAGGTTGGGCTAGGTTAGGTAAGTAGGTTGGCGAGACATGTTTAACCTGTATACACGCCACACTTGAATGAATGTATGTGATGCTCCTCTAACGCCCGTCTAAACATTAAAAAGTTCTTCATCTGCGATTGGCCTTCACTTAGAAGTATGAGGTGATTTTTCCCAAGGGAAGTTTGAACTGATTCCTTGCTTAGTGAACTCAATTCGTAACTATTCGAAATTTCAAGAACGATATCGTTCAAACGATGATTTTTAGGTACGGAATCTGCCAGTATTTTTTTCAATAATTGTCGCTGGAACCCAACTTTGAACTGACCATTTTGGCATTCTTTACACTTATATCGGAGTTATATGCGATAGTTTGGCTTGATTTGATTTTTTTTTTCCCCGAGGGTAGGTGAAAATCTTCCAAAGACACTATGAGAATAGCAAGCGCGTGCTCATAGTAGTGTCAGATTTCTACTGACTAAAAACACCACCCTTCGATAAATTGTTAGATACTGCAACTAAGATAAAACTTATCAAGCAATTTTTCTATAACGAAATAAAAACACTTTTGACAGGTTACTTTCCACTGAAAGATCCTGCATGTTCCGCAATTAAGACGCGGTTAATCCTTATCTTGCCAAGTCGAAAGGTTTCGTTCTTTGTAGTCGGCGCAATAAATTACTCTCATCCAAAATTTGTCGGACTGTATTGTTGATATGCCCGATTAGTCGGTTTCTATGCTTTCGCGCGAAGCTTCTAGTTTCAGCTTCGATTGTAGGAATTCCGAGATCCCTGTGGATATCGTCGTTTCTAGTATACCACGGTGCTTGGACAATTTCTCTTAGTACTTTATTTTGAAAAGTTTGTAAAATATTGGCATTTGTTTTCTTGGTATAACCCCAAAGTTTTATACCGTAGGTCCACACCGACTTTAGCACTTGCTTGTATAAAAGCAGTTTGTTCTCGGTACTGAGCTGGGAATGTTTTCCGAGTAACCAGTACATTTCTCTATATTTGATATCGAGTTCTTTACGTTTCATTTTCACGTGCGAATTCCATTTCAGCTTTGCGTCGAGTGTCATTCCCAGGTATTTGGCCTCGTTAGCAAAGGCTTGATTTGATGGCAAGTTTCACGTGTGCCAAGCATTTTTCTAAGGGCGTGTTCAAATGGTGACTGTAGAGCTATATGCGTGTCTTTTATTGAACATTCTTGGGGTTATGTAAGCGGCTTTTCTAAGGCTAATGACCCATAAGTGAGGTCTATTCTGGTATCACGTCCCAACTTTTGCCAAAGGTTCTCTTAGAAAGCTGTAGACGGTTTATTTTCCTGGAGTTCAATTGAGCTTGGAGTCCCAGAATCACCTTCCGACAACTGGTAGTTGACGATGGGGAGGGTGGTTGGCCGTTTACTAGGGCATTTTAAATATTTTTATTATTAATTGAAGAAAACATTCCTTATTCCAGTATTCACATAAGACCGCACAATTCGTTTTTTGATTTGGATAACTGCATTAAAATCTAGCCGACTCCGTACTCCTCAAGTGGGAATATGGGTTCTGGATAGGTATACGTATACGTATACGTTTTAAACGTAGCTTAATCCAAATATCAGACATTTGGCCTTAGCTATAAACATTATTAGTTTCGACTCTAAATCTTCGTAGTTCACAGTGGCTATATTTTCCATTAAAATTTTGTAATTGTGAGCTTCTGTAAAATAAAAGTCGAGACTTAAAATGTTTATTGCTAAGGCCCATTGTCTTTAAATTGACAATTCTTTTCAATTAATTTGTGGTAGAGTCTTTTAAGATTGGGCATCCGTTGATATTGAACGCTTTTAAAACTGCACTCCAATGCAATTTGCTTGCGGAGAGGTTCTCTTGTCTCGGGGTTTTTATTCAACGGTCGATGGAAGGAGCTATGCTCAGTTTTCGTTTAAGATTTGTCAGACTGGGTACATTTTGTGACCTTAGGCTTCAACTTGACATCAGGGAAACCGAAGTTGGTTCAAAACTAAGTTATCGACCTTTAAATCAGTTAGTCTTCATAGGCGGCAACCCCAACATCTCTACTATACCACAAGCAGTATAAAATGCACAGTGAGGATTTTATAGTGACTAACAGCAGCTAACTTAAGCCAAGAGATCAACAGCAATATTATCTTCTGGAAGGTTGTGGTAGCGGCCGAGCATTCGGCAACGACTGCGGCGATGATTGAGAATATCACCTATGCGCCGATTGTTGTTTTTGATTGAGAATACAGAGAAACTATGTGAAAAACCTCCATCTAAATGTGACCCAAAACGAGGGCTGGAAAAAACACAAAAAGTTACCGATTCCGTAATCTACGGGAAGGATGATGATGAGCCTTAGACGAGAGGATAGCACTTTAGCAAAGTGGTCGCAACAGAGCTCAAAGCAAAAAATCAAACATTGACCAACTAGAAAAATAAAAGGAAATAGTTTGCGCAATAGGTCCGCAAGAACCCTAAGCCTAGCTTTCCACAACAATTCGTTTTGTGTGAGTTTTTCATTTCTGGGGCAAATGGAAGTGATCTACAACTTTACACCGAGTCCAAATGGCTAATTAAGAAGTTAAATTCTCGTTCGCGATAGGTGGCACAGTCGAAAAAAAACCTTTAGATATGATTTGAGCTTCTCCGGGGACCTCTCGTTTAGTAGCCCAAGACACTAACCAATAATCCACTGCGCTGTAGCTACTACTGGATTTATTAACATAAGTCCATTTTTGAATACAACGTTCTATGTTTGCTCAAAAACTATTCGACCAATTTCCATTGTTAGGAGAGTGATTTGAAAAAAAAAACCGACAGGTGCCGGTGTTCTTTTAACATGGATTACCACTTTTATGCCAGCAGATTCGCGCATCTTTCTATATTACTGGGAATGGATTTGAATGCGTTCTGATCAGCATTTGTGGAGAATGCCGAAGGACCCTTGTTCGTGCGGCTGAGCACGGCGCTTCATGAGATTAGGTTCGTGATCAAAAGAAGAGCTGGCGTATAGAAGCTTCGCCTCGGAAGGACTCGGAGAAATTTTATAAGTTCATAATGCGTGAGGCATTCAGCTGCAGCTACTTCTCCGAACGGAGTAGTCTATATGCCTGTGGTGACTTAGAAACGTATAACGCATGTTACCAACTTCGATTGCAAGACGTGCTGTCGAGCCTGAGCCAACAGGTAGGTGTTGTTGGATCAAGTCCAGCATCCTTTACAGAAGAGCATCTTCATCTCCCCATGATTTTCGTTTGTAACAGCTAATGTCTTCCAAAACAAAGTCACAATCTCATGGAAACATCAAAGAGAAGACATAATTCCTTTATGCTGCCAGCGGTGGACAGATCTTTTCCAGCTCTTACCAGAGCCTTTTTAAACGAACATCTTTCAAAGGAAATCTTAAGGACGCCGGCACTATACATACTCGTTCACAATCAATAAGTGTACATGTATGAGGTATGATGACCTATATTTTAGTGCGTCATATGGCATTCTAGGACCGAACAATGTGTTACAAGTAATGGCAATGGGACAAATAAAGAATTACGATGCTACATGCGAGTGCTGTAAGTGTAACCATATGAGCCGAGGAGGGCGAACAGATTTTCAACTTTGCTCCTACATTAAGCAATTTAATATTACATTGTCCTCATTTGTTACACCAACATATACATCCACATCGACTGCAGCGGGTCTAATCCCCATTCTGGCCCCTTAACTCGTATATACGAGTATACAAAGTGAATAACTTCGAAGGGAAACTTGTGTAAAACATGAATTCCCAAAGCAACAGCTGTTTGCCCGAAGAGCACAACATTCCGAGATACTCGTACTTTCGCTACGATGCGAGTGCGGAGTAACTGTGGCGCCATCCATGCAGCCTTGTATGACTAAACTGAACAACCCTTAAGGTGAAAATCGTTATTTTTTTAAATCTTCAAAATGAAGGAGGGAAAATATTTTCCCAAGTCACAGGATACATTGTGTGTGTATAAATATTTATACGCCCTGCACTCGGAACATACTTTCGCCATTAGTTTGTTTCGTGTGCTATATGAAATTTTATATCTCCGGTTGAAGGATGGATGCGGTGAGCTTTGTAGTTTTTGCCTCAGAAATGAGTGCGCGATGATGGAAGCTGGTGTAAAAGAAAATCGGCCGCAAGAGAACATAATCTGAGGAAACTCTTTCGAAATTATGTGGAACACGGTTTGGTGTAAATAGGAAAATTGGATTTAAGACCGCAGGGATGAGGGTAAAGCTGTTATAGGGTGGCGTGTGAAACGTGAGATAAATCAGAGCGGTTATCTTACCAAGAAATTGAAAAGTGGATTATACTTTGAATAGCAGTCAAGGCGGGCTGGCTTTCGATAGAGATCGACAGCATGCAACGACTAAGCTGACTACTGATTGGAAAAATATATTTTATCCCTAAAAAAAGAAGACTTTGTCCTGACCAACCGACTGAGTCACTGACTTAATGAGACTGATTTACTCATTTACGTAAAGCTTAAAGCGCTGATCGCGAAGTAAAACTACCTACCCTAAGCTTCTTTTTGCAGTGGAGTGCTGAAACCGTGCATGAGGCACCAACGGTTCGACTTCTAATGGCATTATCGGAGGATTCACACCTCCCTTCACAAATACATCGTATATATATCCTCCTGGAAATCCCCAAAAGACGTACTCTGCCAGGGATCGAAATGAAGCCTACTCTATTTCTGTAAGCTATTTATGGGACTGATCTGAGCCAATCAAAACTAAGAAACATCAAGTCAGCAAGCTGTCAGACTTTGTCGTCGTCATTTTAACGTGTGTAATCTTTGGCACTATCAGAAGTGGGTCAATACCTATATTGGTCCGGATTCTCTTGGTAGACAATGAAAGAACGCGTCTTTCGAAAAGGTTTCGTACTGTGGCCACGTTGGGACAGTTTCATTTCCGCGTGTGTGACTTTCTCAGCTATAACCCATCAGTAACTGACACAGAAAAACGTTTGCTTTGCCATGCTTGCGGTTGATCCGTACATAGATCACTGATCCCACTCGACTGTCATCCAAGAAATTTGATTGGTAAATGCCGCGTTCCACACTTTTTAGAAAAAGGCAGGGTTCAGCTGACACAACTGATACAGTTCGCACGATGGCATGAACTGTTCATTTAAGCGTTCTAGCTCTGCATTTGGTCTCTGACATTCTATCATCTGTAAAAGTAGGTAATGGCATTGCTTGAACTGAATCGGACTCGTTTTTATCTTTTTATATCTTCAGGGGGCCTTACCAATAATTATTTCTAGTTCCGACTAAGAATTTGAGTAGTTCACAGTCTCTAGTATCACACTGGTGTATAAATTGGTTTAAATTCATAATTTTTAAAACTAAAGATTTTTTTTTTAATTTTGGTGTATGTGTCCTTTTTGTGCAAAATTTCAATATTTCTTTTGAAATTCGGTGCAAAATATTAACCGATGTTCAGCTGTTTTTATAATATATGGTGCATAAAATAAATCGATTCTGAAACCAACCAACATGGCATATACCTATTTTGTACACCATGTTTTGTAGATTAAAAACGCCAAAGGCCAATTATGCAGGTACCTACATATATTTCGGCGAAGGATTTACACCCTGTGGAAATTAAATACACCAAACTACATAAGTGTGAAAAATAAACAAGAAAATGTTATTGAAGTTATTCAGTGACCATTTCATTCTTAACGTGCACTGAGTTTTTAAATTTTCAAAAAAATTAAAAAAAACATTGTGAAACCAGTTAACAGCATCTAGCAAAGTCTTCGAAACTTTTTCGGAAATTGGGGAAACATCAACTTTTATATTCGGCCCAAAAACTCTAAAAATGGTTCATTATCTGGAGAAAATATGTGGCGTTCCCCTGAAATCGATTATTGCTTGAACTTGAACTCTGAATGCATTCAAATTCAAATTATACTGACAGCTTAAAGTTATACCATTAGGCAGTCATATCAATATTGGTCTAAAGTTTAGTACACAGAAAATGTACTTATACATGTGAAATTGACGCATGCACTTTCTTTGTCGTTTTTACTTTTGCCCTGGAAGGTTGAGCTCCAAAGATCAAGTAAGTCTCTCTTACATATCGTGTGAGGTTATACAGCTAAGTATTTTTTTTTGTGTTTAGCACTAAGCTGATGCTGGAACTTTGCGGTGCTTCGCAAATTTAACCGCACAAAGAGAATGCTGACATGGAATACATGTCCATGAAATATACATATCGTAAGACATGCATTGTAACCGAGCTGCGTTCCAAGAAATCAAGGCCTATTAGCCATCAGTCGACAGTTCCAGTGCTCCGCTTAGTCCCATCGAGACGTGACACCAAATAGGAAAGAACGTGTCTATAAAACGATGCAGCTAAATAGGCTTACGCAGACGTAGGAATCCGTACAACCAAAACTTAAAATTCGTCGAAGTTACCGGCCATCACCCCCCCAAATATGTTAAATTGCCATCAGCCTACCAACCCCACGACACACGAGGCAAACATAAATTCGGCCATTTTGAAGAAAAAAAAAAATATATTGCATGTTCATCCTCCGGAAAACCCAAGTGTGTAAATTCCCTGCTGAAAAGCACTAAAATTAAAGTTCACGCGCTAAGTGAATCCTGCGGATACATATATATGTCTACGCATATCATGTGTAATACCTATAAGTGGAAAAGTGATCATTCATTGGGTTTAATAAGTGTATAATAAGAATTTGAACAAAACAAAAAAAAAAAAAAAAAATTACAAAAATAAGGTTAAGTAAGGTTAAAGAGAAATCCAAATTTTAAACACATAGCCTAAAATTAATTACCCTAGTTTCAACTTAAAAAAAAAAAAAAACCTTAGAAAATTTTTTTTTTTTTGAATTTAACATACTCTCAGTGACTAATAGCTACACCTGCCAGCGAGAAATTTGTGCACAAAATTCGAGCATCAAGGAACTGCAGAAATAAGGAGTAAGTACATATACATTTTCCGTACGCTATATTTTCTTTCTTTGGCTTCAAACATTTGTTTGGTTGTAAAAAAAAAAAAATATAAATATAAATACATACGTTATACATTCTTATTCTAATTTGTATATTAAATAAAGTAGGCTTATTATTAATTAACTAATTTAGCATGCAATTAAATGAAATTTGCTTGTACCATTTGTTCAATTTCATCTTGCTTGCCCTATTATGATTAATCTATTAAAGTAGCCATACATTTGTGTACTTATATTATGCATTACACACACATTTATACCTTACACTTATAATTATTACATACACACTACATGTACACAAATTGCTTTATATTTGCTTTTAAACATGCATACAATCTCGATCCTTGGTAATAACCAAACCTCATCGATCGGTTTATAATTACTAATCCCAAATCAATGCTTTTAATTAAGAGAACTGATATTATGAATTTTGTTAGAGATTAATATAACCTGTCATTTTAATAAAATGAAGTTCTAAACAATCCGTTAAATTGTTGAGATGGTGTGATTAATTAAAGTGCAATTTTCCGTCAGTATGGGACTACCTAATCAGTCGTTGAGGAAGAGGTAGTCCGGAGCGACAACTTACGCTGTCTGCAAGGGGAGGGTACCTCAGTGTGTCAAGTCATCCAAGACACAACCACCGATAACTCGACATTCATATACCGCTTTCCGTCTTCATTTTCTTTTATATATGCGAGGTTTCAGCATATCTCTGTCTCTATTTCGGCACGATATTATTTTTGTGGGTATAGGTCATAACAAGCAGCAAGGATCCACCCCACTGACGAGCTGATGCCGTGCGTACCGCAAGCGTGCCAAACAGCTGCTTTAGGACGTGAATCAGTATCAAGAGATTCTGAATCCACTTTTCACAAAAGTCTCCTAACACTCCCACAAATATTATTTTAAATGAACCTAATATTGCATTTCTGTAAAATTAAATATTATTGGACTCACTTTCTAATGATGGTCTCGATGGTAATGAAAAAAAAAATTATCTAAAAGGCACCGAAAAATACTTTCGTGATTTGTTGAAAAGAAACTCTGGAGGCGGTACCCCTTAGGATGGCAGATAGTGCGAAGTATCTGGGAATTATCCTTGATAGGAAACTTAATTGGAAGCTGAAGCTTTTTACGCATGCAACCGCATCTTTGGTAGGAGTTTGGGACCAAACCCCAAAATCATCCTTTGGAAGTACACTGCGATCGTGCGACCAATTCTGACATATGGCAGTGTAGTCTGGTGGCAAGCCGCCAGCAAAGCGACCAATCTTAAGTCAATGACCAAAATTCAAAGAATAGCTTGTATATGATCAACCAGCGCAATGAGAACCACACCTACAGCTGGACTAGAGGCAATTTTTAACCTGACACCTCTAGACCTATACATGGAAGAATCTGCTGCTAAAAGTGCCTTGAGGATCAGTCAAACTAACGTTTGGAAGCCTTGCAATTTTTGGCATGCACAGATATTAGGCAAATACATAGGGAACGTTGCCACTTCTGACTATATGTCTCCCCATCTGGACTTTGACAGACCATTCACCTGCTCCTTCCCGAGTAGGGAAGAATGGAATACAAATGAACCCACAAAAAGTAAATCAATATCCATCTACACAGATGGCTCAAAGATGGACTGTGGAACCGGTGCCAGCATATTCTCTGAGGAATTAAATATATATTGCTCCATCAGACTACCTGATAGCAGAAGTGTCTTCCAGGCGGAGGTTTTGGCTATCGCTGAAGCGGCCCGTAAGGCGTCAATGTTGGCAATACCCCGTACCGATATTACCATCTTCATTGACAGTCAGCCGGCTATAAAAGCAGTTTCTGCAATGAAATAAAATCCAAACTAGTTCACTGCTGCCGCGAAGAGCTCAAGGTTCTTTGCTCGCAGCATACCACAAATCTCTGCTGGGTTCATGGACACAGAGACAAAACCGGCAATGAGATGGCGGATGAACTGGCGAAAAAGGGGTCCGTAATGGATCTCGACAGAGCACTTCAGTCAATCAAGCCCCCACTTTGCAAACTCAGAGAGCGAGTGGAGAACTAAATTCGAATGAAAACCAACAACATGTGGAAAGAACTCACTACCTGTGAAATATCACAGAAGCTTTGGCCAGAATATAATAGAAGCCGGACCAACAGACTATTATAGTTTGAGAGGTCATCGCTATCTAAGCTGGTAGGGGCTTTAACTGGTCATAACTTCCTAAGAAACCACGCAATGAAACTAAATCTCAAAGATGACGATATATGTAGAGGCTGCGGAGACGAGGAGGTCCACGAGGACACACCTCACTTCCTGTCACTGCCCGAGTCTATGTCACTTGAGGAACAGAACACTTGGAAGCTATTTTTTCCATGACCTACAAGAACTCTCTGATATCTCACTGTCTGATCTTTTCAGGTTTTTGAGGACATCGGGATGGCTAGACAGTATCCCTCTATTAACCACTAGGACAGGGGATGAAGAACGCCGATACAACACCAACGGTTGACCCCAACAAGGTCATCACAAAGGGTCCACGAGGACCTAGGTGGGGTAGAGCAGGGTTCTCCCTGCTCTGCCCACCCGTTTACCTAACCTAACCTGTTGAAAAGAAAGAAGGATGTTGCTCCAAAGTTAGTTGCTTGAGGTTAGTAAAAATGGAGCCCTGCGCAAACGAACAGCGTCTTTTTTTTAATCTTTTAAAATTATGACAAAAAAAATGAAAGCTTGGAAAGCAGAGTTCGATTCGGTGTTGTGGACAAGAATTGCAAATACATATATATATACTTTAAAGATCTCCTTATTCATGCTTTCAAAGTTCAAGTGACACAACAACTTAAGCCTAAAGACCATGAACAGCGCAGAGAGTTCGTTGAATGGATTACTGAACATCAAGAAGTGGAAGCGGTGAATCTCATTTTCGCCTTGATGGATTCGCTTATCAACAAAATATCTTTCTATGGGGTTATTTGAAGTCTATAAGGACTATGCCAAATACCAAATGCCAACCAGCCCCAATCAAACTCTTCCATCAAATAAAGGGTGGGCCATCTATTGGTTTCTTTTTAAATCATAGGTTATTTTGACACTGACAACTGTTTTCCGAACATAATCTTAGTGGAAAGTCAGTATCATACCCCCGCGGAACGAAAATAGTCTCTTTACGCTTGAACAACGTTGGGAAATATTGAAAACTTATTTCCAAAGTGAGTGTGTAGCCCAAAAAGTGGGTTTTTTTTTAAAAAAGAAAGGGCACCCATCCAGTAGGCGCTGTACGCAAGTTTGTACAAAAAGTTCGTGAGACTGGTATGGTAGTGGACAACACTCGTGGTCCTCGTCGTCGTACTGTGCACACAGACTAGAAGGTGGCTGCTGCAGCCGAGAGTGTGAGACTCAATTCCCGAACATTAACTCGCCATCGATCTCAACAGCTCAACAATTCACGCAGTAGCATGAGGAGAATTCTACCACTTGAACAACATTGTGTTCCATAATTAGTGGGAATGTTTGCTCTTACTAAAAAAACCAAAATACATGGAAAAAATTAAATCTTCTTCATTTTATTGCTTTTTACAAAAAGAAACTTGTATTTGACCCACCCTGTAGATAGTACCTAAGCTCTGAATATTTTTTCCTCAACTTAAAATGTTCGCCGTCGTTTAAAGCTGGGGCAGCTTTTTTCTAAAATTAAGTAAAAATGTACGTGTGATCGAAGAGTTAATACAAATTTTTTATTTCGACTTGTTTCCATTTTTCAGAACTTTTGTTGATTTGGGTCAGGTTCAATGAAATGTTTTCCTGCACACGAATGACTTGCTACATGTTGCTGAAGTAAATTGTCTGTGCGCACGAAAACGTTTGAACGTTACACCTTTCAGAATGCCGATCCGATCCAGGCTTTTCGGCTGGGAACAAAAGTTTGGGCATAATGACAGCTTTGGCGAGATAGATAAGTGGGACAGAGGTACTTGAAATATTTTTTTTTAATTTCACTCAAAATTTCTAACTAAATCTAGAAACGGAAGTCTATGATCTAATTCGACGCTAAGCGTCTAAATATATGAAAGCAGTCAACTACCTATACGAACGAAAGAATGAGTCGTGACAGTCCATTGGGATGACACATTTTAATTGGTCGCACAGTTCCAGCGAGTTCAATGAATATGCGTACAAACGAGTTGCAATTGCATTTTAATTTTGAGGTTAAGTCCAAAGGAAGAAATTTTGTGTTCACTGGTTTCTGGAACGGATTTTGTGGACTGTGAATGAACTGTCATAATTCGTTGGGGGGCTGATGAAATTAGGACAAATTTGGATAACGCAAAATAGAGCACACACGGTTTATATTCAAATCTAGGATAGGACACCATGAAGGTAAAACTGACTTTAATAACACGTTCCACAAAATTTTAACCAGCGTTTGCATGCACATGGACACTTAAAGTTAGAACTTCGCTGCTTCTTAGACTTAATACAAACAAACACCGAAGAGGACAGGCCGAAAATGTAGGTACGTTAAGCAGTCCAAATGAGGACAACATTTTGGCTCACATCATGTGAGAGTGGAACAACGACTTGTACATTTCCATAAAAATATACTCAAGGCAATCGAAGCAATTTTGTCTGAAGAATCCAGAGACCAATGGAAAAAGCTATACAAATTCGTAAACGAAGCCTTTGGGTTTAAGAAACTGCTATACCAATGACGCCGCCTGCCCAAAGTCCGCACCAAAGAGTAACCTTTGGTAAATGGTCACCTAGTGAACCTCGCGTGGGTCTAGCGTCGTCCCATTGACGGAAAATCTTGCTTGTTGCTATAGCCTTCCATTTAATTTTACGCCAAAATTAGGGTCCTTTTCCAAACGCTCCGAAGGCCAGTAAGCGAACAAAATTTTGAGCTCCTACGTCAGTTGAATCTTTTACAGGTGTAGGCTCAAGTTTCGAAGCAAAGTTCGCCATATTGAAGCCTGCGTAAAGCGGACTTTCTGTGCGAGGAATTGACTGCCTCGGGTTGAACACTGCTGTTTACAGAGCCGGTGGCCACCAAACGTTGGAGAGTCGACTTTCTAGGCAAAAATAAGCGCAACAAGTGCAACGTTTGCACGGCTCATTTGGATAATAAAATTTTACCATTTGGACGTGCTGCTCAACCGTACCACTTGCCATGGTGATTTGACATCAGTCACTGGATTATAAACACTGAATTCGACGGACGCCTTCTAAACAATATATCCGCCACATGCTGCCAACACCAGCCCGTACGAATTGGAAAGCCCTTTGTATGCTGGCCAAGTCATCTAATATAAACTAGAGACGCGCAGGCCCTCAAGAAAATCTAGAGGGCCAGAAAACCGGTTTATTTGGGATAGTAGAATTTTCTGCTGAACTATGAAGGACCTTTTTCCGACTATAAGTGCGTCTCGTCCATTTTACAATGACACCTGAAACAAGTTCTAAATTCAAGAAAAAAGAAACAGTCCCACCTAGAAGTCAAACCACTTGCACCATGCTGCCTCCGACTTAGGTTATGTTACACATGGGGACTCTCGCATACAACGCTAGGCACCACCATGCGCTACAATCCTCCAACTTAACATGTCCGCACAAACGTGTCTAGCATACATAAACAAGTCCGATTGCCTCGACACCATATGCAGCACATTTAAATCTTTCGCCATCTTATTCGGGCTAAACAAGTCGGCTAATTAATGCGGTATCCACTACATCAAATGCAAATGGTGCTGTCGCGCTGCAAAAGGCGCACACAAAACATCAACTATGCATGTCAATCGCTGCCCAAAGAACCGCATCTCAACCAGAGTCGTTCGGCTTTAAGGAAGGCACGTAAAATCCTTCTACGTATAGCCGCTTTATCTGATGTATCTATGGGTCTATGTGTCTCCTTTAGTGCCATTATATAGTGGCACAGGACTATAACTTATTTATAGAGCCCGCATTCAAGGAATTAAATTACGAACCGCATCGCATTCGGGGGACAAAAATAGACACCACCGCACATCGTGTCACCGCCTGGTGGACTAGAATAGGCTCCATCTTCTTATTATCCTTTTCCTTGAATTGTTTTGTTTTCTAATTTCTATGTCAGAGATCCTTTTTTCTACTCTACAGCGCTATAGATAGACGTGTGTAATCCTTGTGCCTTTTTGTTCGCTTTCTGTTCCATAAACAGGGCCAAAGGAGACGACATTTCTTTCTGTGCATTGTCTACAGCTGCTCGCAGTGGTGATTGTTGGCGACTGCCATATTGTTGGGTGAGGTTAAGGATTCGGATTCTTTTGTTGTATTCTCGAACCGCCGCCGGCCGCCGCGGGGTACTTTCTGTTTTCCCCTTGCAATTTCACCGTGCTGGCTTTTGGTATATATCTGCATTGATTCAACCGCTCCCATTTGAGGTCGGTGGCTTGACGGTGGCGCGCAGTTTGTTGCACGAAGAATGACACGTCGGTCGACGGGAATGGTTAAGTATAAAGTGGAGGATGTGGACAAATTTACAGTGCTAAAAATAACGCATTATGCACTCGTAGTTGGTAATTAATGTGGCGGTTTCATTTTATATACACAGTTTAAAAAGGACAGCGAAGCGGAAAGTGTTGCAACACAAGGTGGCCGGGTTACGTTCAATTGGGTTAGAAGGACACTGGGGTGTGATTGGGATGTTTAATTATGTCAGCGTTAGAGTGTCTTCGACGGGCGAGAGATATTCTACTTTTTAGGTGGGGGTCAAATTGAGGACTCAAACTGGATTCGAAATGACTGCGGATGATCGCAGAACAAGAAAAGAATTGGACCGTGTACATTTAGTTGGTTGAGGATGGTCTTTGAGGAGGTCCCCCAAAGTGGGCACATTGGGCTGCCACTGAGGCGGGCAGGCGAGTCGAACTGTCTCTACCAATGAAACCAATCGCTTTTAAAAATGGAGCTGTAATTGTTGGCCATGCATACCTGATTGACCTCGAAAAAGGTATTAACAGTAATTGACCTCATGTGGCCTCCCGGATACTGGAGAGAGACTCTCTTGACAGGCCTTGCTATATCACAATTGATATGTCTGGTTGCAAGTAAGCGTGGCGACTACGTCGATAAAGCTTCTGCCACATTAGATAATGAGTGCATTGGAAAAGCCAAGATGTGGCTTCTTCAACTTATCTCCTTTTAGGATACCGCCGCTAGGTATTTAGAAAATACCAAACCAACTTTTGCTATCGTTCGGAAAATGACGAAAGGTAGATGCATTAAGCTTTGGTAAACGCCACAATAAAGCGCATCGCGTATCGGTTTTTGGTGTAGAATAGGTAGAATAGGTTTGCGTAGCTTTTACTCTAGCGACCTTCAGGCTATACCCTTAGACTCTTGCTCAACCTTGAAAGTCGTTCGAAAATCGTTCGCGAAATGCAGAACAATTTGAATTTGGTCGCAAGACTAAACTGAGTTCCAGGACTTTTATAGGGCTTAGAAAACTATACATTGGGACAGCTACTTCCACAGTTGAAGATGTCCTTAATTACCTGAATAAAAGGATTGGACTGCGATGCGTAAACTTGTTAAGGCTGCACTAAAATACACATCGGTAAAAGAAGAACTGATTATGCTGACGATGTTGTGTTAATGGCTGACCGAACCATTAAATAGAGCTTTCTTTGGTCAACCGTCAACCCCAGACTGAATTTATATTGTTCACGAACATAAAGGAAAATACAGCAGTTCGTCAAGCCTTTCGTTGGCGGTACACACAACAGAATCTCCGATAATGCAAAATATCTACGTGCGACTAATATCAGACAAGAAAATTAACTTAGACGAAAGAATTATACGCGGACGCTCACATATTAGAACTTTCGGAAATTCAAATCTTCCAGAAATTAGAACCTGAGTTTTTAATGCATTGAATGCTCTAAAATTACAACTTGAGGCTCTAAATTCTGAGCGACTTTTTTTTCTTGGCTTTGTACACATCGGTGAATCCCCATTTTTGTATTTATTTTGCTTCAGATCGGTAAAAAAAAGGGGAATCCCCTAATTATGTATGTGGTGATTCCCTTCGCATCTTTTTTATTTAATACTAGCTGCACCCGCCCGGCGTCACCCGTGCAAAATGTGGTTTCAGAACAGTTGATGGAAAAAAAATTTAAGAAATTTGCTGTCTTGTAGAGGACACATTTAATTTTTTTGATAATCGCTGGAAGGCAAAATCATTGAAAGACCTTGCAGAGGTATAACGAGGGGGAACCTTCTGCGTGAGTGAGGGACTTGAACCTCACAAAGACTGAGTTAACTCTGTCGTTGGGAGGTCGCCACATGGCACTGCACCTGGTCGTTGGACTAATCGGCAATAATTTAAATACTTTGGACAATGAAAATGAAAGAAAATAATTTTATAATATTCAACTCACTTTACTATTAATGTAACGCTTCTTTGTATACTATATTAACAGTTTTGTTTCTATCGGCTAAGATAGTAAAATTTGCTACATTACTTACCCTGGAGCACGCAACATATAACTGCCCCGTGGGTGAAGTATTGCTTAAATCGACCCTGTGTGTAATTGATTGTCATGACAAAAGAGACATTAATAGGAAATTGAATCCGTTTAAACTAAAATGGATAATTAAAAGAAATTAATTTGTATTCCGTATCTCCTTTACCACACCCAGTTAAAATTAACGCTTCAATCAAGTTTTTCTGCAACGATATCACTCTCAATCTGGTTCCATTACAAAGCTTGATGGTATTCAAATTGCGAAGCAACATACATAATGGGATCTAAAACTTTAAATTCAATTTTATGAGCAGGAAGGCCTTGGACTCTACTAATGCTATTAAAACTCGAGCGGCTAATTTACTTTCCTTGATCGCTCTTCTAGCTTTTTTTAAGGGCAAAATACCAGCGAAATTGGTAATTACCAACGATCTGGTATCACTGATACCTATACCCATTTGACATTTCTTTCATAAATACTTCTTTTTTGTAACCAAAAAAAATTTAAACAAATCTTTCCTACATATATTTGTATACCCTCCACAGGAAGGTATATTCACTTTGCCCATACATTTGTCATTTGAAGGAGTCACCGGAGACCTCATAAAGTATATATATTATGAATCAGGATCACATTCTGAATCGATTTAGCCATGTCCGTCTGTCTGTCTGTCTGTCTGTCTGTCTGTTGAAAGCACGATAGCGCCCAAAGTAATTGACGTAGGTGAATGAAATTTGGTGAAAGGACTTCTTTTTATCGGCGTCAGGTTGGTATTGAAAATGGGCTATGTCGGTCAGGTAGTTCTGGTACCTCCCTCACAAAATCAATTTTGCATGACTTGTATGCAGTGGAGGGTATCAAAGCATCGGCCAGGCCGATGATAACACTTTTACTTGTTGACATTTCTTTTGTTGTTTTAAATTTTGTCTATTTATATAAAAACCTTTTTAGTTATCGAGTTAATGGATATCCTAAGTTGTACCCGCAGATGCCCTCTATAAGATGGTGTTTACGATTTTTAAATGCTCCCAATATTTTCGAACGGAAAGCGTTGCAAAGAAAAAAGCGAAACGAAACGAAAAAATAAATTACTCTTGTCCAATTTTTTCCGGAATTTATAGAGATATAGAGTTGAAACCAAGTGGAGAATGTAGGCCTAGGTATCCTCTGTATGACTGAGAAAAATCCACCAGAATATATTCAGCGGTTTCTAAGATATTTGCATTTAAAAACATGCAGTCAAATTCAATATTTGTCGAACAGAACTACACCAATTTTATTTATATGATTTAATTCGCATGTACATATTTGTAAAAAAAAAAAATACTCGTACTTTGCCTTTGGAAACCAAAGTAAAAAAAAATTAAAGCCATTGGTTATCGGAAAAGCAAAAAAACGAAGGTGAGGATTTAATAATCCACTTTTTTATGACTTTTCGAAAATTACTTGGTTTCACAAGATATTTATTAAAGCAGTGAGGAGAAATTATCGTATTTCTTGGTTGCATGATTTTCAAAACTATTTTTTATGTAACATGCGCTTTTTTTCATGCGGTTTTCTGAAAAAAATAATTTGCCTCCGAAGGCTCTTTTGCTTATTGATAACTGCTCTGCACCTATGATTACCTATTGATTAACTTCAAAGTGACGATAGAAACATAGTTGCATATTCTTTCCACCAAATGGACAGCAGCTGTGCAACCAATGGATCAAAATCCCATAAAGTTAGCCAAACTAATCTACAGAAGTAAGGTACTTGCTCAATTAATCGCTGATGGTGATGAATTGAATAATCTTTTGAAACGCCATTCAATCCTCAATACGATAACATTACTGAAACAAGCTTGGAATGTGTTGCCACAAAGAGTGCAAAAAAATTCTTGGTCCAAATGCGACACTGATCGCATGAAGTTCTTCGAATAAATCAAAATCTTTTAGCGAAATTGATATAAACAATTCCATTTGTATAGAGGAAATCGAAGAATGAAATCAAGATGTTTTCGAAGGCGCATCTGAAGATGAACTCAGTAGCGATGATGAGACTTCAGATAACAACGAAGACGATGTTGTCTATGTTGCACCATTTATTTCTCATTCTACAGCCATTGAAAACGTAAATAATTTAATCAAATGTTGCAAAAAGAGTCAGTTGTCTTCCACTACGGGGTGTACCCCGCCTTGACCCCGCCTTGTACATTAGAGCTCGAAGAGAAAAAAAGCTCACAAGAGAGGGGAATGCCAGGCTTACAGCCGTGTATACGTGTGGTACCACAAGGAAAACGTCTTTCTGTGAAGAAAGTAGTAGGAAAAATCATGCGGAATGACCAAAAGCTTGTATGCATCCTAAAGGAACACAACTCCCTGTAGAACGACATGAAAAAGTAGCTACTGACGCAAGATGAACTTAGCAGAAGCTGAGGAGATTTGAGGACGCAACCCACTTCCCATGTCACTGTCGAGTTCTCTCTGTTACAAGTTCACTATGGAAGATTCTTTTTCCATAACAGACAAAATAATGAGAATGATTTGCATGTAAACACTTATTTTGGGGTATTGGGGTACTTCGGATAAGGGATAAACTCTTTCTCCAAACTTGTACCTATGCTTGTATCACAGAAGGCCACTTCTTGTCTGAGTGTGGCACGGATTACTCCTTACCAACCCATTAACACTGCCTAACATAACTTGGACTATGCTACAGGACAAACATGTTAATAAGATAATTTTTCTAACAAACGAGAGGACCGCCCCTGCATTGTTAGGCTTTGTGTGTGCAAAAACATATTTTTGTTAAATGAAAAATGCTGTTTTCTTTTTTAAACAAAAGTAGCCTAACTCCTGCACAGAATTATTTCATTTAAAAAAAAAAAAGAAATTAGGTGCAATCGATTTTTGCGGACATGCAATTTAGCCATTCACTTTTATATAAGGTTTATTTATTTGTGACTACATCTTCCTATCCTCGTCAACTATCAACTTGCCTAATCCCTGTATCCTATAGCCTATACCCTTTTTTCAACATCCTTAATTCATATTGTACACTCGGTTTGATTTGAAAATTCATGATCCCATTCTCCGATGCTAATTCAACAAGCTCTCCATTGCATTCAGTTAAACTTTACATTTTATTTGTAAGAATCCGGCCCGAACCGGCAAACGTAGAGGTATAGAGGGATTTCCCTTCAAAAAGGTACATCGAAATCACCGTACAATAAATCCTTATTCCACATAAATCGCTCTAATCCATGGAAATACCTATATATAGAAAAATCCAACCAGACTTTTACGGATGAAATCGATAGCCCAGAGAGAAAAAAATCGTACAATCCAAGGGTGAACATAAATTCCGACATTAAATATGTACAACAAATATAATAACGATTCAAATAGAACATTAAGGGTGGCGGAGAAGGAGGAGCACCTCCCGAATATAGCCCCGGCGCTTTATTGTTATTTACAACGCACTCTTGTGAAACTCTGAATGCCACCATAACCTCAAAGCGCCGATAAACAACCGCATTTTATGGAAATCAGAATGACTTGAGCGCACGCAAAATTCATTCCAACGGAATATTTATATTACAATTCCAGGATAAATTGAGGAGCGCAAAAAAAGGATACACTAATGAATGGGTGCAGCTGCGGGGCCATCTCTTGAAGCTGACTGCGAATGGTGGTTTCGATGCGCGATAAAGTCAGTTTTCCAAATTAACTGCCATTTGAGTCCGATAACACGATTAATTTGTTTATTTTTCTGTTCGTTTTACGTTTTTAATGCGCACTTCGTGACTGTACATGTGAAAGTCCCCCAAGGACATTGCTATTGCGATAAAATTAATTTCCCTGTGATTGTTGGCTGAGATGTTAATGAGAACAGTCGAAGAAGTTGCCTATGCTTTTAGGGTCACGTTCGAGTTTACCTATTTGTCGAGTATACCTATCGGGGTAGGTCCATTTCTGACAAGAGGTTCTTGTTTTAATCACGCTATTTTTAAATCTAGACCTAGACGACTCAACAATCGGATCAGGAATCCAACACGCTCTTGTTTACGACTTACGACATCGTGTAGAGAATTTATTTAACTTAGTCCACACTCTGACCAGAAGGCGGACGGGACCTGGACGCAAGGTGATTTTAATCGCCGGGACTCATGACCCAGATTGGTGTTGACTACGAATTTTAGGGTGTTTGCTTTTAAGAAGGACTTTGAAATGAAATAAAAGAATTATACCTCATGGCTCATGGTAATGAACATGGCACTGACCTTGGAAGAAAGTATGACTTCGAGCACAAAGTGCTATCCGTAAGTTCAATTTGTATAGTTTATCGTACATAAGGATCTTATCTTACTGTTCGCTTCTGACCGGAAAAAATAAATTGAAAAACGATAAAAGAAACCGAACTTCAGCATTAATTAAGTGGCGTCAACATTACACGTCGATGGCGCTGTCTCGTTTCGCAGCCGTCTACAGTCCACTGCCACTGCAACTCACGGCGACCGATAGCACAGTAGTGCAAATAATCAAACGCATTTCAAATTAGACGCGAAAAAAACAGTGCATAAGCCGAACGTGTCCGGTAATTCGGGGTCGTCATTCTGTTCAAACGTTTTCATGCGGACGCATGATTTGCTCAATGTTACAAAAGGAAATCGTTCGTGCACACGAAAGCGTTTGAACGTTTTCGCCATACAGAATGCCCGCCCGGATTTTTGCCGTTCTGTCAGAACCGATCAGCGTGAAGAGAGCCTAACTCTTAATTCATGTAGAAACCGCTGACCACAATTGGCACAAATCAGGGATCAGATTCTGTAAGGCGAAAACGTTGAAAAGTTTTCGTGTGCACGAACAATTTACTTCTGGAACTAAGAGCAAATCATTCGTGCGCACGAAAACGTTTTCACCTTACAGAATCTCACTCCAGGTTCTAATAGGTTTCCCTTGCACGAAATTAGTCATCGTTATCGCTATTTTATTAACGTTTTCGTTTTGCTTCATGTAACTACGAAAACGAAAGCCATTTTCGTTTTTTATTTTCTTTGATAATTTTGACTGTATATGGGACATTATAATATTTACAACTTGCGGCTTTCTATCCTAAACCATTCTTCCCAAATAACGTGTCAAAATAAAGAAGAATGGTTTGCACTGCTTTATAGCTGTGTGTCTTGTGTGACTTTTTGGCCTGGAAAAACAAGTTTGAGAGAAAATCAATATTTCTATGGAGCAATATAAATTCTTAAGGCTGGGGCAATCTTAAACTAAAAACATCGTAAGCCTTGTCATCAACGGTAAGAGTTAAATTGAATATTAGTATAGATCCGAAAAGCAAAAGGCGCCAATAGCTACATCAAGTGTGCTGTCAAAAACAATAACTCTTCGACCAATGAAAATTATCCTAAAGCTATGCAATTTAAATAGAACTGTTTCTTGCAAATGGGAATACGAAACGAAGGACTCAAGAAAATTTTAGCTTTCACATGATAGACAAACCTACTTGACTTTGCCTGAATGTTTTACTAACCGTTTTATAGGGTGTCCCGAAATTCACACAAGATCTGAACTTTTTGAAAGTTGTCATACCAAAGACAAAAAAAAGACAAAACAGCTGACAAAGGGTAGGTAAAAATGGAGAGCAAAATGTGTTTTAATTGTCAAACAATACTGCAAAAATAATGGAAGCTTGACAGCTATATTTCGTCATGGACAAGAATTGCAAAAAGCTCTTTGCAGCGTGTACTTTGTAAAGATCTCTGTATCCATGCTTACAAAGTTCAATTGACGCAAGAACTAAACCCTAATGATCATGCACTGCGAAGAAAGTTCGTTGAATGGATTACCGTACATCAATCCGTGGTTGAAGGAGGACATTCAAAGCTCCATCAACGAAATTCGGCCACATTTATGCAAAATGGTCATGGGAAACTTCGACAAAAGCGCGTGTATGTGACACCTAAGCCGTGGGAGCCATTTGCCAGAAGTGTTATTCCACATAACTCTATATCCTATCTTCTTTAAATTTAAAATAAAAAATAAATACAACTGACAATAAAAAATATCTGACTTCCATTAAATTTAAATCTTGCGTGAGTTTTGGGAAACCCTTAATTAGCCGTGAAAGATTTTAATAGACCAATTGGACAATATGCTCTTGATAGTAAGGAGAAGATCACTCGTCGAAAGCAACTGGGGAAATATATGTCCAAATACCCTAACCTATAGCAAGTCACTATAGTCGTTAAGCATAACAAACATTTATGTAGACTGGCACACTCTAATTTACCTTCATTAAAAGCCTTACCCATTGCGGAGGTCCCAAAAACGGAAAGGAAATATTTGAACCGCGGATCTGGAGGTAAAAATATGCGAGGTCCTCATCCTCAGTGTCTTTAGAACTGGGAAAGAAGAGAGAAAAGGCACTTATACATTTCCAACCTCGGGCTATCCAGAAAGTGAACGGATGTGTCCCATATGCAATCAATCTTTTTTAAAACTCACATCTCAATTGTTGACATATATTCAAAAATTGCAAGAGCATAATCCCACCTTCGACAAAACTACTAGAATCGTCCAACAATTGTTAAACGTCCTCTGAATACGAAATACCTTTTCAATGGTCCCCAAAAGTGTAAAAAAAAACTCTCAAAACTAATTACTCCTCACGTTCCAACTATACTTGAGGACAACAATAGCAATCCACTGAGAAGGAGAACGCAAAAAACACCTCTGCAAATGTGCAGACACTAAAAACAATTCTTCGTGTACCTACATACTGACCTGAAAGAAAAACCGATAGAAGGATACGTTCGGCTCACTTCTAAACTGGGCACAATGATAAATCGAACAAGCACATCCTTTGCGCACATAAATGGATCTGTGTTAAAGTTACCACTCGATTCCCTTTGAAGTCACAGCAGCGTTTCGAAACAAAAGGACACCAACGTTCGTTTGATTTCACTCTACATACAAACGCAAAATGAAACCAGGATATGGGTGCAGGTGTGCAATAATCAATAGGTAAAATTTTTTTCATATAACACAGCTCCTCCACTGGCATCATTGCTTTATCCTTTTGCATACGAGTGTACGGCGAGTACGAGTTAACAATTTGTGTGAGGAAAAGTTTGGCTCCCTCTGTCGGTGGGAAAAGTTCACTTGGCGCACGACAACTATGTGTGCGGTTAGTTAGTGGAGTCATTTATCATCCCAACTCGAAGGGTTAACTGTGTCACAAAATTTAATTAAAGTTTTTGTAGCGGGACACTTAAAGGACGAATGGGATCTGAGTTCTGACCGCGGGTAGAAAATTCTGTTTGATTTATCACATGGGTGTGATATAGAAAATTTAGTGGTAGCTTTCGCATATATGGGTAGACAACCATTTGTTTGTCGGGATGTAGGGATCATTGGAGGGGGAAATTGGTTGCGGCAGCTAGAGGAACACAATGTTCTTTAATAGAAAGTCTTGCATAAGACTTTTGCTTTAATTAAAGGGAGAAGTGTGCACAGAGCTTGTGTGAAACTAAAGTGGCAAAATGTGTGGGGCTAGGCCATACCTCTGCAAATATTAGTCTCTGGATGTTATGGTCAATGGAGTCGTATTTTATTTGATATTCGAAAAAACCATTTTATGACTTAATTCACAAAACGCATTTAAATTATACCCCTGGGGGTTTGTTTAACGTTTTGCTGCTGCAAATTTCTGTTGCGGGTCCAAACGACTTGCCATTTCAAATGCAATTTAGACTTATGTTGTGCGACTTTATAAAACGCCTAAAACTTTTGGTTGTCTATAGCTAAGTAGCAAAACTTTAATTAAATTATCATCATTATTTTAAGTTTCCGTACACTGTTTTAGTACTTAGTGCACATTTGGAAGAAGCTTTCGAATATTTTAAAAACCGATTTACCACCCACAAAGCTCTGAAGAACTTTCGAAATATTATGCCTGATTAACAATAGAAACTCTCATCAGTCCTTTTAACAAAATGTAAACATTCGTCAAACCCCCGTCTAACACTGACTGGACTGCACGATCAGAGACTCAACCATTTTACTAGAATTTATTTATAGATCTTATAACGTGTAACGAAATGAGATTGTAATATGGTGATTATGACAGAAGAAATTACAGAAAAATATATTAAAATATGGCCGCAAACCAGTCAGTACAACGCATCACTCAAGACCAAAAGTCGTCATCGCTGCGTCAACAATCAACAAGACCTTTGCGGGCAAGCTTTTGACACATAAAATGACAATAGGTGTATAAGTTTACACATGCATCAAAGAGACAACCGCTTTGATGTAACTAGAAGTAAGACTGGGCAAGTCAGTAATTAAATCATCTTATCAGTATTAAAGATCAATTCAAGTCAATCCACGAGGGCTTCAGTGTGGAAACCTGACCCTATTCTAAGGGACTATTTGGCGCAAGTCTTGTTTGTTAAGTTACTAAAGATGGACAGACCCTCCAACAAGGCAATTTGCCTCGATTAAGATAATACGGTTTCATAATTGGAGAATGGAGATGACCGAGAGCACAAATACAAATGGATTATGAGGTGTCGGTGTGTTGATGAGTATGAGTAGATTTGAGCAATTAGCATGC
Source organism: Cheilosia impressa (assembly GCA_948293265.1). Classification (NCBI taxonomy): domain Eukaryota; kingdom Metazoa; phylum Arthropoda; class Insecta; order Diptera; family Syrphidae; genus Cheilosia; species Cheilosia impressa. The sequence goes on from OX411882.1 coordinate 7,843,320, forward strand.
ATTAAAAGTTCCAATGGGATTCGATTAAGAGCACACCATTAACGAATGAAAATGGTTAAAAGAGGCGAACTTTATATAGTGATTGACTGTTTTTTTTTTGTTAATATCTCGTAAAAAAATTACTTTTTGGTAAAACAGTCTTCTTTCTTAATTTTTGTATTTTCTTATGTTTTTGCATGTCACACGGATTCTCAATTGACATAACACCGATAGGAAAACAAAATGACTAATTTAAAAAAAAATTGAGGGGTCCAGCGGCAAGAGAGTTGCAAGTTGGGGGCCTCAGTATGATTTGTCTAAATTGATGTAAATGTTCTTATTCACTTGATCGTGATGGGTAACGATACAGCTAGTGAGGTAAATAAACCGGCCAAAGAGGAAAAATTAATTAAAGAATTAATTTTACCCCGTAAGAGGCAGAATGCTGAGAGACTTCTTGCTTACAGGGAAAGGAAAAAGGTTCTTGGTGAGTGAGTTAAACAGAATTATTAGAACTTTCTGCCGGTGCATATTATTGTTTAAGGATTTGTTAGTATTTAAAAGGATTGTTAATAGTTAACAAATCAACTATTAGAGACCATTTTTTAGCCCCAAACAAATAATTCTTACTTTTTAAAATGATCTGTTACCAGTCAATAAATTTTAATTTTGAGTGCTTGAATTTACTTTAACCCATTTCATATGAATATTCGAAATCATTCAATGATTTAAATAAATATTGTTCTCAGTTTTTAATATGCGGCTATCATCTAAATAATTGTACTATTCAGGTCGAGGTAAGGAGTTGGCAACACTATTTTAACTGGCGGCCATTTTGTCAGCTGTCAAGTGATTTATTTTTAGTTTGGTTTGGCATTTCTAAATGTATAGACTGACGCCTGAACAACGCTTCCAAATTGTGCAAAATTTATTTCGAAAATCATGGTTACGTATCGCGCAATACGTCCATTTTTCATAAGCGAATTTTGTTTAGCGATGAAGCTCACTTTTGGTTGAATGGATACGTCAATAAACAAAACTGTCGTATTTGGAGTGATGACCTTTTCCATCATCAAGTGAACAACCATGATGTGCAGGAGCTGTGGTTTCAACAAGACGGCGCAACATGGCACACAGCTCGTGCCACAATTGATTTATTGAAGCACACGTTTGGTAACCGCATAGTTCCACGTTGCGGACCCGTGAATTGGCCTCCAAGATCGTGCGATTTAACGCCGCTTGACTATTTTCTGTTATGTGCAGTCGCTGGTCTACACCGATAAGCCCGAAACGATTGACCACTTGGACCTCCAGATTAGACTACGTCCGAGCGGTCATATACCAGAAATCATATTTAAATTATAATGCCAGAAGATTATCTTTCGAATAAAGTAAATTTCCTGTCAATTTAAAAAATCATCTTTGCTTTATTCCATTTCAAAGTTCTGTACCTCTAAGAAAAACACCCTTTATTAACCTAAGACCTTGTATTTACATATCTACAGCTGTCTGAAAACGCGTCATCAGTTTTACATTTACTCCGATAGCCTTTGGAATCATCTCCCCCTTTCGTAAAGAAAAAAAGTCGAACACAGCCAGTTTTTACCCGCCGTTTTTCCATATTTATCACTGAATAGTTCTCAAATAATTTAATCTTTTTGAATTTCAATTTTTAAGGTTCCGTACCCAAGCGAAAAAACGGAACCTTATTATTTTCGCTTTTGTCCGTATCTGTACTGTTTTAAGAAATTATTCTCAATATACAGCGATCAAATTAAATAAATAAATAAATAAATATCGCTACCATCACTTTAACTTGCCATTTACCTATAGATGCCGGATGTTGTGTCCAAATTTCGGCCGGCCACGTCAATTACTTTTTGAGATAGACCTACGGACGAAACTGGTCTAGTTGGTTCGGAAAAACGGACAGACATCGTAGCGAAACTAATAAAGTTCCGTTTTTCCCTTTGGGTACGTATTCTTAAAAAGAAAAGGTTGACGATCGCAAACGCATGCCCAGTTCGATAATGAAGACGCTGGAAGACGAGTCTTAAAAAATTCATGGTCGCGTCGGATATTTTCCTTAATGGGAGCGTACGCAACAAATATGTGGGGACCGTAGGCCTACCTCCCCACAACCATTCGTTTTGTGTGAGTTTTTTTTAAATTTTGTGACGAATGACAAAGTTCTATGATATTATGTCGAGTCCAAATCCAAAGGCGAATAGAGAAGCTCTTTCATCGCATTTATACTCTCGAATGTTTGTTAGACGTATCGAACATGGGACCCTTGCTTAGTAGTCCAACTCACTAACTACTAAGTCCACGATATTGCTTGCTCTAGAAAAAATTCGACTCTGATGTCTTATGTCACAGACAGCAGTTCCACGGCTGCATGTTGCCGAATTTCATTGATGCAATGTTAAGTATCTTCAGTGCACAGATGTTTGAACTGGTTGACATAGAGCTCTTTGTCATGGGAAGGCATTTCCATGGGAGGACATTTTGTTGATTAACGAAGCCATCAATGCAAACGTGAGTGACTTTGGTCGAAAAATCAGCATCCACGTCTTGATGTTCAGTAATCGATTCAACTAACGAATTAGGGTTAACTTTTGAGTCACTTGAACTTTGTAAGCATGCACACGGAGATCTTTTGAGAGTATACGCTGTGCAGAGTTTCTTCAAATTTGCAATTCTTGTCCACGACGGCGAATCGAACCCTGGCATCTATAAGCTGCTATTGTTTTAACAATTAAAGCATGTTTTACTTTCGCGTATAGTGGATAATTTTTAACTAACTTCAAGCTGTCAGTCGCCAGAGAGTTTTTTTCTTCGCACAAATTCAGATCTTGCGGGAATTTTCAGACTTTCAGAAGACAAAGTAGACCAAAAGCAGGGTCAGTAAAAAAATAAGTCCTGTACATTTATTCTGACATATCTCCAATGTGCACAGGAGATTCATTGAGGCCATACCTTCAAATACGCCGCATGAATAGATTTGCCATGTCTGGTTTAGGAGATGGCTAAAATTGAAATCTTCTCCATCTTTCCTTAGCAGACTTGTTTCCGCTGGTTAATACTCCTCCAAAGTCACGTATAGTATCATCTTCCACCGTCCGATGAACAAAGCACGCTCTCAGCTTGATGGAGTTCACCTGTCCTGCGTTAGACTTGAGTTGTCTGTATTGCCTTGGGCAATATAGGTCCTGCGTTCATTATAAGATGAATTGCACCGCCCTGGGCAGGATTAGTCTTGGGGCGTTTGATTGCATGTTCGGTCAGTGGGACATTTTTATCCCGAACAGGTAGCCTTCATCTACAGAGTCGTGTGTTCCCAAATAGCTAGCCAATTGTTAAGGAAGCCAGAAATCGACTAAATTACACTAGTTTTCGGGAAACAAAAACAAGTACTATGACCCATTTACCTCGCGAACAAATTAAAATCGGACTCCTTTAAAAACCCCCTCCCTTATAGAACCCACCCTCCAAAAATGATTAAAAATTCAACACCAATTTACGGATACGATTTTTATCCACTCATCTTTGACGCAAGGCTTCAATAAACCCAAATCCCTTTATGACCATACCAGGTCGTATAAGAAATTCAAAAACTTCTCATCACCGGTCGTAATTAAAGCCCATCCCCCTCTATCCGGAGGCAAAACAATGCTCAAACTGGTTATTTGCACTTGTGTGCATAAAATTCATGACGCAATAATATTCATGAAGTATGTCGCGTGGAAGTATTGCTTCGCCGGCAGTCAGTCGAAAATTTGTATTCTTAAACAGAATGCCATGTCAGGGATCACAGTAATTTACATAACCCCACACAACACACAATTTGTGTCTAAATTTGGAACATATTCCAACAGGCAATTAATAATTAAACCGCTCAACTATATATAAGCACCAACCCCAACCAAGATTAATGCGCTATCTCCCCGCGAATAAATAAATTTAATATTTCAACAGTGAGAGTTATAAAATAGGACTTACCTGCACGATTTCTGCATAACCTCGGCACGATTGTAGCCGCTAATTTTGCAAAAGGACTCATTGCAATAGACAATTGGGAAGTCAACAATTTGGGCGTTGGCCAACAGAAAGGAGCTGTCCGCTGCAAAGAAAAACCATTTCCCTTTCATAACAAATTCACATCAGTATTTAAGAATAAAAATAGGATAATATGCCCTCGCGGGCGACTGCAGAGTACCTACTTAATTTTAATTATATCCTCTCGCGAAAACATAGTTTTCGTGATGGAATATTTTATAATTTAACTTGCAGGATGTAATGTATCTGCTTGTGCCGTCGTCACGCACGGAGTAGCAATCTGCAAGTGCACTCGCGTTTGTTTTTATAATTTTTAAATTCATGAGCAAATTTGTTATTCACGAGAGCATACCCTCTAGCGATGTGTACCTGGTGTACAGGAATGAAGCAGGGAAACTATGGGAGGGAGATGCCAACTTTCCCAGGTGGTGAAAAGTTAATTTTGTAGAAAATATACGGCGGAAGAGAGAGTTGTATGTTAACAACACGTTTGGGAGTTTGCACTGGTGGATATTTTTTATAAACTATTTTGAATGTTGAATAGATATACTCAATCTGATGGCTTTGTAGAGAGGGTTGCAGGTATAAGATCTACTTATGTACTTACTCTGGTGGCACTACAGTCCAGGGTGGACCAGGGCCTCACTCAGTATCCCTCGCAAGTTATTGTAGTCTTTGGCTATTTGTTGCGCAATCAAAGTTGGATGCAGTGTCATTGGCAGTTAAAAATGTTCTTCTGGGTCCGGGTTGGAGTCCAAGACACTTTGAACAAGAACTGTAGTGCTCATTCGCTGTAGAACCAGCAATCTGGTGGACTAATTCGACCAAGACGATGTCGCTGTGTAACTTTCGGAGGTCACTGGTAAAATATCCTCCTCCAAATCTCGTCCAAATGCGAACCTGGACCGAAAATCACTTGGAGAGCTTAGCTTTCACTTGAATCCACCATCGCCATCTTCGAATAGAACTGGTATGATGAGGGTCTTATATAGAGCTTCCTTATCGATTTTCTTTGAGGCCTTTTCTGCTCAATTACCTTCTAAAGGCAGGCGTAGTTCTTCGCTTGATTCTTTACGGGACACATAACATTTCATCAGAGCCGAGTATCTCATTGAAGTAGCCCAAAATTTTAGGACGTTCCGTCTTATTCGTCCATGTTAAGGGTCCCTTCTTGTTGACAGAATAGAATTGCGTTTTCCCTCATTCATGACTTACATCATTTTTGTTGCTTCTGTTCTAATATTTACAAACACGACACTGACAGCTCGCTGAATGCTGACAATGTCATCCGAGTTTGTAACTTGTAAGTGCTTGTTCAGACTTTTTAAAAGTTGTATGAGTATGAGTTCAAGTATGATACAGCATAACCTTGTGGGACTCTGACATCGAAGGTCTCGGTGAGATTAGTTTCGACGTTAGTGGGGCCTCGAGCGCTCTCCATCGTCATTCTGAATACCGGACGAAATTGGTAAAGACGCCAAAACTTGATATAGCTCTAGCTCGTCTCTAAAAAAAATTAATAGATGGGGCAACAGGTCGGTACTCTAGCCCAGCTTCTCACAGCCATTCGTTTTGTGTAAGTTTTAAATTTTTGGAAGGGATCTACAACTTTATGTCGAGTCCAAAATGTTAATTCAAAAGCTCTTTTATGACAGTTAAACTCTGGGATGTTTATCAGACGTTCGCAAGAGCTGGCACAGTGGGAAGAACCTTAAGATTTGTGTTTTTCCTGGAGATCGAACCTGAGACCCCTCACATAGGCCTACACTCCAACCTCTAAGCCACTGCGCCTGCTAAAATGCCGCCATATGAGGTCTAAGGATCGAAAAGCAGATGGTCGACTGAATCTTGACTTCCTTTGTTTTTTTTTTTTTGCAGGATATGTTGCAGCTGTAAATATTTGGTCAGTTGTGGTAGTGGCTCAGTTCAATGTCCAGAAAAGTAACTCAATTGTAGTTGTAGCGCAGTCTTGAGGGTATCCTTTGTGTAGATCGGGCAAAGAATGTATTCTTCGGACAAACTTTGAGGTATATTAATGATACAGGTTGGGCCAAAAGAAGTCATCCGATATTGTTTGGCTCTCATTTTTTTTCTAAATGAAAAACTTTGATTCTGTTTTTTGATTATATTTATTTGTACCTAAAGAATTTTATTGGTCATGTCGAGAAGATGATATCGGCCAAATAGGCGCCGTCACAATTGATTGCCATACGGGCCCACATTGTACATGTTCGCTTCAGCCTGCGCTAAATTTTTCAGTCAGCAAGCAGACTTCTTTGACATGAGGTTGACATCGCTATCCTCACTTCGCTTTGGTAAGATGGACGGAGGTCTTAGTTCTCGTCGTAAAAATAGAATAGTTCGTTTTGCCTAAGAGCGGAGTTTCGGTCCTCCTCATTGTTAAACAGCATATAAGTAGTATTGCATCCACAACACCGACTCTCTAACCAGCTTTCCGTGTCTCTCTTCACGTCTCTGTTCGAAACTTCTTGCCTTGATCTTGTTCCGTTCTTTTTACCTTTTGGTAAGACTTCCAAAGATTGTTCCTAAAAAAGCATTGTTCTAGCGGTCCTATTTGTTCGTTGTAGTGGCGGTTGATATATCTGTTCCGTATTCGTACCTTGGGCGCAGCAGGGTTATAGTCCGATTCTATCTTGGCAGCTTCAAATGTTCGAACACCATAAGTGGCTCACTTAGATCGCAGCTCTGTAAATAAGGATCGTTGATATGGAAACAGAAATGTTCCTGCGAGAATGTAAGCTGGCAACAGTATTGTAATTATTTTTTTAAAGTGGTTGTTGTACCGCGACCTTTTAGTCTATTGTACCGTCTGCTTATCCCTTGGACAGGTATATTCCGTCATAAGAGTTCCCCTCACAATACCCTTCATAATCATTTTAGAGGGTTTTGTACTCTTCCTTTTTCTTAGCTGAAGAAATCCGTCCAGGCTACTGGTACAGCGAGCAGGTAACATTGCGAAGTCAATCATATCAGACTAATGTTAGCGAAATATTGACTTTACTCAGATGTTCACTAACTCCTGGAAATCCCAAGAATTCTTGTTGGCCGCCTAAAACAAATCCTTATCAAGCTAAAAAAACATGGAGATCTTCGAATCTAGAAATGGCGGCTGTAATCTGGATCGTTTTAATGCAGAGAAGACACAGCTAACTGGGCAACAACTTCCCATCTATATGTAAAACTGAATGGCAAAATTGTATGTCCACAAAAACCTTAAGAACTATTGCACCAATTTACAATTTTCTTTTTTATAAATGTATAAAATAAATGTGCGCAGGTTTACGGATACTTTTGCTTTAAGAATACTATTCAAACGCCTATCCAAGCAGGCGGGGGTCCGCTAGTTCTCTTTAAAGGCCTCGAATGTTGTACAAATAAAGGGTTCAAGGACCCAATCAGCAAAAACACGACATTTTTTCACCATTTTTGTAGTGAATTTTAGTAATTTCAGTGCGTAGTTGAAGCGTGTATCGTTCCATTTTTAGTAATGGCGAAGTTTCTACTTGTCAAAGAATGTCAAAGAATAAAAGCTTCAAAGGTGACAGCTACCGAAATAGCGGGTCATTCACAATAACACCTCTTATTGGAAAACCCTTTATATCGAGCTTGGTCTCATAATGATCAAGAAGTGATGGCTTAATGATTTTTCCATAAGCAATAAATTTATAAAGTAGACGCAGTTGCTAAGTGGTAACTGTCTGTGTTGGACGAAAAACGACAATTTCATCTCAAGGTTTTTGCCACTGTGCCACCTAACGCGAACGTCTGAGAAACATATAAAAGTAGGTATAACTATCATGAAAGAGCTTCTCAATGCTGCCGTTTGGACCTGACATGAAATTGTAGATCAATAGATGAAAAACTCACACGAGGCCTAGGATCCCTAACAGTGATGCCAACTCCGGTATAATTATGCCTTTAAGGCATAATTCCGATGCTTGAGGCATTGAGGAATCATTTTTAGAAAGAAAAGGGTGAATTTTTTCTGAATTGTTTTTTACAATCAGTTATGCAAATACATTTTGAATTCAGTAAATCTGGTACATTCTTTGATCAAAATGCATTTTTATTATGCCCACATGATCTATATAAAGGGTGTTCCATAATTCACGCAAAATTTGAATTTTGCGCCATTTAATAGTACAGTGATGCAAACGCAAAAAAAGATAACAATTCGACAGCTGACAGTTCGGGGTTAGTAAATATGGAGCGATATACGCAAGAACAACACATTTTCATTGTTGTGGAATAATTTAAAAATAATGAATGAATGAATGAAAATAATGTCGACTACAGTTCGCAATTTTCGTCGTAATTTAAAACCATCAACTGTGAAGAGAATAATTGAAAAATTCAGGGCAACTGGATCAATTGGTAATCTCAAACACCCTGGGTGTCCTGTCACAAGTCGTTCAACAGAAAACATCGAAGCAGTTCGCGAGAGTATTGCTGACAATTCAGGAACATCAGTTCGGCACCGTAGTGAAGAATTGGCCATTGCGAGAAGCTCTCTACAGCGAATTCTCACGAAAGACTTCAAACTTCATGCTTACAAATTTCAATTGACGCTAGAACTGAAGACTACTGACCAGACCATGCAGCGCGAAGAAAGTTCGTTGAATGGATTTTGGCACAACAACAAGTGGATGCTGATTTTTCGAACAAAATCAACTTTAGTGATGAATTTTCATCTTGATGGCTTCGTTAATCGTCAAAGTAAATGCCATTGGACTGTTTTCTTTTGGGGTTTTTCTGAAGTCAAGGATCTATGCAAATAAGCCCACCAACGCCTTGAAAGAGGAAATTGAGAGGTGTATTCATGAAATTCAGCCACATTTATGCGAAACTTGCCCGCAACGTCGTGGCGGCCATTTATCCGATGTGCTATTTCATACACATACACCCCAATCTGGATTCTCTATGAATCAATAAAAAAAAATTAAGCTTTCTAATTGAAAATCTGTATTTTCAATCAAAATTACATTTTGCGTGAATTGCCTATGGGGCACCCTTTAGATCAATGATTTCCATGGCTTACAACAACAGTTGGATCTCGTACTATTGTTGTAAACCGTGGAAATGATGATAATATTTTTTTTCGTTTTGGGCATAAAAACTTCGATTAGGGTCACTGGTCCCTACGGACTATTTAGTTTTTAATAAATTTACAAAAGCCACCCTTGGATCACTTGTTGTATGCTTCTCATACCAAAAAAAAATATTTTTTTTTCATTTATGTTGCACAATTGTACAATTTTTATTCTTCATGTGGTAATCAAAGATGGACACATCCTACTAAATGCGCGGACTATTTACAAGGTAACCTCTAAATCTTAATTTGCCAATAACTTCTCCCAACTGTAGCCCGTTTTTCCCACCTAACCTTCCCACGGTGAAATTTATTCAAGTTCACAAGTAGGCACTATCTCTGTTGTTTGACAATGTAACATTAAAAGTTGACTTGCAAGTGCGTACCTACTCGTATGTTTACACGCTTAAGAGGAAACGCAAATAAATCCTAAAAAAAGGGAAATCTAATCCGGCAAATATGACAAAATAAATATCGTCGAAACACGATATGTGTATGCGTGACTTTACAAATAATTTATGCCCCTTCGTTTGAAATTTATTTACTCACTTGAAGCAAAAAAAAAAATACAAGTGAATCGTTCAATACCAAAATAAGTCAGTTGAGCAGAGGTTTACGCGAAGGTACTAATGAAGTAAAAATGTGCTGATACAGCGATGATCAGAATCGGAACTGCCAAAGAACCGAAATCAGAAAGACAGTAAATTTTAGGGAGGGTTGGATAGGCCCACGTTCCCTAAAGTAGGTTTTGTCAACTTTTGTGTAGCTTCTGACATTTGATGGACAGAAAACAAGAGACAAATTGATACCTATTCTTTCTATTTTTCGGGTAGATTTTGTAACTCATAAGCAGCGTTTGCAATTAGTGTACAATTCTTATTTAGAAGAAGCCTTTATTCTGGGAGAAAAAAGAGGAACATGGAGCATTTTCATTAATAGAGGACCATTTCCCGGTATTGAACAAAAGACATTTGCAAGCACCTGTGACTCTAGTTTTTCACTACACTAAGACGCCTTTGATGTAACCTGTTCAAGAAAGAATAGTTTTTATTGACGCACATAAAGGGTGTTTCGTTAATTCACGAATTTTAATTTGTGCAGTTAGTGAAGCAACCGAAAAAGAGAAATACTGTTATAACTCAGGGTTAGTAAAAATGGACCACTATGCGGAAGATCAACAAGCCTTACTATAATACTCATTTTTAACCATCACACTAAATATCTTGTAGATCACAATATGTAATTTTATACGGAAAATATCGCCATTGTGACTTGGTAAAATCTGGATACTAAATATAAATTATTTTTACCGCGCAACGTGTGTTCGTTGTTGAATAATATTTCAAAAATAATAAGAGTATCACTGCCACAGTTCGCAAGCTTCGTATGAACTCATTCTAAGTGATGACTCACATTCTGACTGAGCCACATTAATGCAAAGTGGTCAAGCGGTGGAGGTAATTTGACGGATGTGGTTTTGGATTTTTTATCCAAAAAGTACATTTTGACATATGAAATGTGTAGGGAAAGTTAAATAAGTTCATAAGGAACGTGTTTTGCTATACTAATAAAAAAAATGATTTTGAGTGATGGAAACCTTTATTTGGACCTTAAAATTTTTTTCTATTTAATGGAAAAGATGATATCCGTCAAGTGGCTGCCGCCAGTGTTGATACACATTTGTGCCCGTTTTATCGCATTTTCCATGATTTTCCGCAAGATTTCAGGTGATAACTCTTCGCATTCCTGTCGAATATTCTCCTTAAGGGCTGTCTGAGGCTTTTTGGCATAAACCCCCCGACTTCAAGTAACCCCAAAGAAATAAGTCTGGGAAGGTTTAAATCGGGCGATCTTGCTGGCCATGCCAAACCGCCAAAACGGGAGATCACGCGAATAGGAAAGGCTTTCTTCACAATATCGTGGCTGTAGCGTTCGCCAGTAACATTGACTGTATTGCCGAAGGCTTCTCCAAAAAAAATACGGCGCAAAAACTTGTCCCGCATGAGCGCCGCACCACAGAGTGGCTTTGAGTGGATGCAATGGCTCTTCGTGCATCGCACTCGGGTTTTCAGTGTCCCAGAAACGATGATTTTGCTTATTGATGTAACCGCTTGATGACCGACCGATTATTGTCCGAAAAAATCGACGAAGGTTTGTGGGTGAACTCGAACTTAAGACCTAGAGCTATGTACAACTGCCTGTGGGAGAAGCAATCTCTGCACCTACACCAGCGTGTTTTTTTTAATCTTTGCCTTTAAGACTTGTTGCGGCGAAGCAGACTTTGAGTAAAATTACAGTCGCTTAAAGATTTTTAATCATATTATATGATATAGAAGCAACGGCGATTTTATGGAATCGAAAAATACTACCGGATAGTCATATGTTTGATCTGCTTTACTGATAGCCTTTATAGACTTGTAGACCACAGGTTCCACGTTAAATTGTTTGAATAATTAAGTGACACAGCTTGATTGTTTAGAGGTTTATTGCCGTCATATATGGATTGAGGTACGAGTACGTGCACAACATGAGGTCGCGCGGAAAATAATACGCGGTTGTCGTTCTCACTCATTTTTACTAATTTATAGGGAAGGCTTACTTTAAAGAAAAAAAAAGTGCAATCCGCAAACGAGGCGAACAGGAAGTGATGGGGTGTGGGTGAGTACAAGCTATTCCTCTCTTTTTCTTATCTGTTATTAGGTATACCTACATTCAACTTAATTCACTAATACACGCAGAGTAGCACTCCTCCTAAGCAGACCATTTGCAACGGCGGTGTTTTTAACTCGTTATGGCTCAGCCCTTAGCCTTTGGAAGGAATAGAAAGATGTGCGATACCCAGGGATGTTTTACTTAGCACCCATTTAATGCGTTTTTTGTATCGACATAGATTAATGAACAAAACTCCCAAGTCAATAAATTAATGTCAACTTAAAAGACTTTAGACAATCTTCCTCAATAGGAGGACTTTTGAAAAAACCGCGAAACACGCTTTAAACATTTTTACGTCTCTATAAACGTACGAAATTTGCAGTTGATACGATTAACGGACAGGGAAGTTGTATCAAAATATCCCTTCTAAGTGTGCTTTCACAAAGGTTGTGCGAATAAATTGTTAAAGTTTTGTGACTCTACGGGTTGCGGTTTGACCTTTTCGCTGTTCGTCAGCCACACTACTGTTTTTTATACATAAAAGATTAGATTTTCGTTTCTTACGTTAAAAATAAATAAATTTGAATACATATTAAAATTTTATTTGAGGAAGTGGGTGGCGTTCGCTGTGAACTGGAGTTGGAAGTTATGATGACAAGGGCATACCAAACCTACGGATAGTTACGCCGCCGGCAAGAGACAACTCAAGGTAAAAATAAATAATGCCCTTTGAAGCTGGGGTAAATGGAGGTGCCTTCTCTTACCTCAGCATAAAGAGGTAGAAATACTTTTGCACCTGTCATTACTCAAGCTTCATCAAGTCATGATGAATTATATAATAAAGGCCTCCGTTTTAAAGACCAAGCCATCGCGGATGCCAGGCGCTTGGTCTAGGAAACAGTGTACCCGGGATCGCATGGCTGTCTTAGCCAGAAACTCTTTACGGGTTGGGAGCCCGTTAAGTAAGTAAGTAATATAAGCTAGAAATGAGCATGTGTCCTGAATATGGGTGAATGGAAGGGACCTACACTTTTATACCGAGAACGGCTGAATTGGGAACCTTATTGTTGAGATGATTATTAGATTAGATATAGCAAGCAGTAACACTTGATATCTTGTTGGCTGTGTGGTGAAACAAGCACTTGAACCGTAACCGTTCACCGTAAAAGGGGAGTAAAGAATAGCTAAAAGAAAGACGTGTTATATGAGTCAATAAATGATATTGATTGATTTTATTTTTGGGCCAACGCCTCTTTTATACTTATAATTACTTACTTAAAGTGCTACGATCAACAATATATTTGTTACATATTACTTAATGCTACAATAGCCTACATATTACATGTTGTTTAATGCTATATGTGGTGTGTCAGCGCAACAAGCGATTGTTGCTTCTGTTGTGCTGACGGTGTTATTGGTGGTGACTGGAGTGGGTCACTAGGTGCGGTGTTCGTTGCACCTGGTGTGTTATGTTATGTTGTTACTGAACATTCTCCCCGCGTTGAACTGCGTTGCATTCAAGTTCTTCTTATGCTTCGCTGACATTGTATTGTGATCGGGTTTGCGGAATAGTTTTCGGTTTTTTGGATGACGTATTTCGGCTGCGCAATTTGCAGATGATTGTAATTCCGACGGCAATTGACACCAGAAGAGCCAGATAGCTGATTGAATGATGATGAATGCTATTGGTGAATACCGTATCCTGTAGTTCTGGGAGGCCTTGAGGTTGCAAGTCTGCAAGTTGGGTTTGAAGAGTCGTCAAGGATTTAATGGATGTGTTGTTAAATGCTGGAATTAATTTAAGGATGGTGTGTGCTTCCTTGTGGCTAATGATTGAAGAGATGTTCCCAAAACTGATGTAGGAGGAGTGTAGTGTGCTGGTGATCTTACGATGTGCCTGGATGGTGATTAGATGGTTTCTTATTACGCAGTCTTCGTCGAGTGAGAGAAGTCCGGATCTAGTTAGTTCGAGTTGAATTGTTTCTGTTTTGCATATGGCAGTTAGTTGCACGTTTAGGAGTGTGCCGAATATCCACTGGTTGCCGCTGCGTAGCTGAGTCCACATCATGTTGTTGGTTGGATTTATTAATTTGCATGATGGTACTGTAATATTGTTGAACAGATTGAGTTCACAATTGTATGCCTGTGAACCAGCGTTGTATTTTGCCTTTTTGTTGGAGCAGAAGAATTGCAGGTCCTTGCCTTTGTCGCATTCTTGAAGTTCGGCTGCCGTCATTGCGAAATACTGATCTCTGTGACGATTTATGGCGAGAATTTCCATTGACGGGTTGATAATTAGTAGAGTGTTGTTTACTGTTGCCGGGAATGGTATCAATCGAAATAGGTTGAAGGATTCTTGCTCGACGAGTGGAATATTGATGACGAACAGAAGATGATTATCAGTTGCTCCTCCCTTTGCTGTTAGAATTTTGTAAAAGTGAATCAAGTCTTCTTGTTCGAATGGTAGTTTTTGGTACTCCGGCAGATGGTTTTTGATGTTTGTGATTTCTGCTCTTAATTGTGCTGAAGAGAGCAGCAGCGGACTGATGGTTCCATAGTGTGCGTCCGTTAATGTGTTGAGAATTGCAGTTTCAATTTGTTGTATGTTAGATGCCATAATCATTAGTTGTGTCGTCAAGGATGTAAAGATTTGGAAGATCTTGGATTGTTCAGTGGCTTCTCCAATTCGAGCAATAATCTGTTTGGCTTGGGTTTGAAGGAGGTTCATGTGCTCTCTTGCTTCGAGTTGATCCCGTTTCATGATATTAATCGTGGAGTCTATGATGGACGTCTGGTTCTTTAGCATCGTCCATAAGTTTGCTTCATTGCCCCTTAATTGATTAATGGTTTGGGATAATTCGTCTGCGTAATCAGAGTCAAGAAGTCCGAATAACGTGTGTGCTACATTGCCAACAAAGTTAATAGCTGCTCGAGGGGTTCGACGTTTTGAGAATAAGCTGGACTCTGCTTGTAGTCTGCTCCTAATGGCGATAAAATGTGTTACCAACGCAGTACATGTTGCTCTTTGTTGTAATTGGTTGCAGAGGTGTTGAAGTGCCGTTGTGCCATTATTGAATGCTCTCAGCTCTGTTTGAATAGGTGCAAGGTCATAGTACACGATAATTTTCCATTCGGTCGCAACTAGGTTTGTAGATCCGAGATTTTCGAAGTATATTCCTAGCTGATTATTGAACTTGGTTATGTTCACTGGCAATGCGCATATCATTGGTAGCAGTAATAATGACAACATTATTGTGGTCGCTAGCGAGACGTATGATATCCTTCTTCGTTTTGGAGATGTTTCCGTTGTAACAGTTGTAGTCGACGTGGATTGTGATGATGGTCCTGGCGTTTCAGCTGTATTTGCTTCACTATCATCTGATTCGTTAAATAGTGGGGCTAGACGGTGGATTGGTCGTTTCCAGATTCCTGATTTGGTTTTGACGTTGACAACTCGTACCATGTTGTCGTCCCCTTTGAAGATTTGAGTTACTCTTCCAATTGGCCATTGAAGTGTTGGTGTGTTATCTTCTTTGATTATGACCATGTCGCCAACCTTGATATTGTTCCTTTCTTGGTTCCATTTGTGCCTATATTGTAGTTCGTTCAAGTATTCGGTTGACCATCGTTTCCAGAATTCGTGTTTCAACTGACTAATTGCCTTCCAGTGGGTAAGCAGAGTTGTTTTGGCTGGAGTGGTCTCACTATCGACTTGAGCAACCAAAGGCTCGCCAATAAGAAAATGCCCAGGGGTAAGCGCAGATAGGTCGTTTGGGTTTGATGACAGCGGGGTAAGTGGTCTTGAATTCAAAATGCTTTCAATTTCGACGACTACGGTTTCCAATTCTTCGGGTGTCAATGACGCCGATGAAACTGTTTTTACCAGGAGGTGCTTTGCGGATTTCACTGCTGCTTCCCATAGGCCGCCAAAATGAGGAGCTCGAGGTGGTATGAATTTGAATGCTATGCCTTTGTCGCTGCTGGCCTTGATTATGGTCTCTTTTGCTTCTGGCACATGGAGGACATCGAGCAGCTGGTTTCTTGCTCCCACGAAATTGGTTGCATTGTCGCAGTAGAGTGTTTTAATGCGGCCGCGTCGGCTGATAAATCTTCGAAGGGCTCCAATAAAGGCTTCCGTTGTTAGGTCAGTGACAATCTCTAAATGTACAGCCTTGGTTGCAAAGCAGCAGAAGACTGCTAGGTATACCTTGTGCGGCTTTTTTCCTCTGATTTTGTAGTGCACCCATAGGGGTCCGCAGAAGTCAACACCGGATATCATAAATGGTCTGTTTGGTGAGACGCGATCGGCTGGGAGGTTTCCCATTACTTGATTCATCAATTGTGGTTTGGTTTTGGTGCACTTAACGCAATTATGAACTGTGTGACGAGCCATGATCTTTCCCTTGATTGGCCAGACCTGTTGTCTCAGGATAGAGAGGAGCGTCTGTGGCCCACAATGGTTGTGCTCATCATGTTTCATTTTGAACAGCATTTTTGTTACTGATTCATTGTATGGCATTAGTATGGGATGTTTTGCGTCGAAAGAGATGGGAGCGGCTTCTAGTCGGCCTCCGACTCGTAGAATACCCTTTTCATCTAGAAATGGTGCTAGGGTGATCAGTGTGTTAGATCTGCATAAGCCTTTGTGACTCTTGAGGTCTTGGATTTCCTTCCCAAACTCAGATCCTTGTACTTGCCTTATGATGACCGTAAGAGCTTCGTTGAGTTCCATAGGTGAAAGTGTGATGTGGTTTACTTTATTTGTGTCTATTTTTCTGGATCTCTTGATGAATCGAAGAACGTAGCCAATCGTGTGCTGAAGGAACTTGAAAGAATTTCGATGATTGATGTGGTAAATCATTTGCTCTGTGTTCTTTTGTGTCAATGCTGCAGCAACTGTATGCTTTCTCTTTCTTTCCAGGTCGGATTGTGGGTCTTGTTCCTTTGTAAAGGGTGGAGGCCATGCTGATTCCTTCGCATGCAAGAAGAGTGGTCCATAAAGCCACATATTGCATGACATAAAGCTGGCTGCTGATATTCCTCGTGATAGGAGATCTGCTGGGTTTTCCTTGGATGGGACGTGACGCCATTGGTTTGCCAAGGAACATTCCTGTATTTTGGCCACTCGATTTGCCACAAAGGTACGGAGTGATGACGAGGTTGAATTGATCCATGACAGTACAATTTGTGAATCGGTCCAGAAGTAAATCGGAGTGTCTTCAACTCTTAAGTCTTCTCGGACTCTATTTGTAAGTTCAGCCCCTAGTACGGCAGCACACAACTCAAGTCGAGGAAGTGACTGTTGTTTCACTGGAGCTATACGTGATTTTCCACAGAGAAGTCTAACGAGTGTTGTTCGATCCGTATATGTTGACCGCAAATAAACTGCTGCTCCATAGGCTTGTTCGGATGCATCCACAAATGTATGTATTTGAACGGATGTTGGAGTCTTTTTATTGAACATGTGCCTTGGCACCTTGGCCTCATTAAGAGTGGAAAGAGTATTTCGGAATGTTATCCATTCTTGCCTTAGGGAATCCGGTAATTCTTCATCCCACGATAATTTCAGGTGCCAGAGCTGCTGCATAAAATTTTTTGCTTTAACAACAACCGGTCCAAAGAGTCCTAATGGATCAAAGATCCGTGCGATATCTGAGCTGACCGCTCGCTTCGTGAGTGTGGAAATTTCGGATAGGTGAGCTCTTCCATGTAATTGGTCTGATTTTGGCTGCCAAATCAGGCCTAATGTTTTGGTTGTGCAATTACTGGATTCGCTGAAATCAAGGCTGATTTCTTGGTCTTCTATTGGAAGGTCTTGAAGTAGTGCCGGGTGGTTTGCACACCACTTACGGAGCTTAAATCCAGCGCTGTGAAGCAGTGAAGTCACCTGGGTTTGTGCTTCTTTCGCCAGTGGGATGGTATCCGCACCGCTGATGCAATCATCTACGTAAAAATCATCCTGAAGTATTCTTGATCCAGCTGGATGTGTGAGCTTATTTTGTTTTGCTAAGTGTTGTAAACATTTGGTAGCCAAGTAAGGGGCTGATGTTGTTCCGTATGTTACGGTTTTTAGTTTGAAGTACTTGATGTAATTCTGATCTTCTTCCTGCATCAGGATTTGCCTATACATCTTCTCGATATCGGCTGTGAAGACATACTTGTGCAGGCGAAAACGAAGGAGTATGGATAATAGTTCACTCTGTACTGTAGGTCCTGAATGAAGAATGTCATTGAGCGAAAGCCCTGATGAAGTTTTTGCTGATGCATCAAAAACTACTCGTAATTTTGTAGTGCTGCTGTCTGGCTTCAATACGCAATGGTGTGGAATGAAGTAATGTGGGCCTTTGATGGCTTCTGGCTTGATCTCCTCCATATGTAGAAGAGACGCATATTCGTCCATGAACTTGACATAGTCTTCTCTCAGCTTCGGGTCCTTGCACAGTCTTCTTTCCAAAGATATGAAACGATTTATAGCAGTTTGTTTGGAGTTTCCTAGAGCCGCCCCATTTTCTCGAAATGGTAATCTGACGATGAAGCGGTTGGAGTCCGATTTTGCGATATTTTGAGAGAAGTGTGTTTCGCAGTACTTTTCCGTTAATGTAAGCTGTCTAGGTATGGTTTCAAAGTCGTCAAGTTTCCAGAATTTTTCGATAAGGTTGTTTGTGCAGTCTTCCTCGCAAAATACTCCACAAGTTGCTGAGATGGGTGTTATGTCTCGAATTTTTCCAGATACGACCCAACCTAGTACGGTGTTTTGAAGGATTGGCATCCGGTCACCAATATGAATCTTTTCTGGTCGCATGAGATGATGATAAAATTCTGCTCCTAGTAGAATATCGATTTTGTCAGATCGGTGGAAGTTTGGGTCAGCTAATTTGATGTTTTCAGGTATGATCCAGGTGGTGATGTCCAAATTTTGACTGGGTTGAGGTGAAACAATGTTTGAAAGTATGAATGCTTCTACCCTACATTCAAAGTTTCCACTTGTCGATCGTAATCCAACGTTAACTCGTTGATTTGAGTTTCGTGTTCTCCTGCCAATGCCTTCGATGCAGAGTGAAGATGGTGTTGGTGATAGAGAGAGTCGTTTGATGAGTCTCTCAGTTACAAGATTTATCTGCGAGCCGGAATCCAGCATGGCTCGTACCTCGTATCTTTGTCCATTGTTTGCAGTGATGGCCACTCTTGCGGTGGCTAGAAGAACGTAACCTTGCTTGTTGTTTACTTGCTGGATCGTGGCTACAGTTGTCGGAGCCGTCCTTTCGCTCGGTTGTGTCGTTGTAGTTGACCGGTCAAGATGCACCAGGGTATTGTGCTTCCCTGGGCATTTGGTGCAACATCGTGCAGAGCATGTTTTAGCACTGTGGTCGGTTTTGAAGCAGTTGACGCAAAGCCTTCGTTTTTGGATCCATTTGAGGCGTTCCGCTGTTGGCATCTTGAGAAACTTTTCGCAATAGTACATCGGGTGGCCTTTGATTCCACATACCTTGCATCCTTCGATATTGGAGGTGGCCACGGTTGTTACCGCTCTGGCCTTGTTCTTTTCTCCAACAGCTCCTAATGCCTCGAATTGGGATTTCAAAAATTTTAAGAACTCATCTATTGTTTGCAGTTCTCTTGGATTTCGTAATGATTGCTCATATAGAAGATGGCTTGGCCGATCTAATTTTTTGATGAGTAGGTGAATGAGGAGTGGGTCCCAGGAGTCTGTCTGGATACCCAACGTTTTAAGTGCTGCTAGGCATTCATGAATGGTGTCATGAAACTCTCTAATTGACTTCATCTCTGAGGTTATACTTGGTAACCCAGTAAGTCGTTAGATTAATGCTGATGTGAGAGCCCTTTTGTTACTGAAACGATCCTGTAGCGTTTTCCAAGCTATATGGTAGTTATCTTCGGTTAGCTCAAGGTGTCGCAATAATCGCTCTGCATCGCCTGACACGTTTGTTTTTAGATACCACATTTTTTGAATTGGTGGTAATGGCTGATCGTGTATCATTTTCTTGAAGATGTCTGAAAATGTCTGCCATTTCAAATGATCTCCGTCAAATTTAGGTATTGTCATCTTGGGCAGTTGAATTGCAGGATGATCAACAATTTGCGATGCCGTGTTGTTCTGCTGAGTTGTTCTTGTTGGTTTTCCCAAAAGAGCTTGATTCTTTAGAACTTCTGCCTCCAACTTAATGTATGTATTCATGTCATAGCCCTCGGCTACCGGGTCGTCATCTGTTTCCCAAATTGAGTAATGAATTTCCTCAATTTGGCTCCACAGTTTGTTCATCGCCTGTTGACACTGAGTCGGAGCTTCTTCTTTGGCTGATCCTTGTATGATGCGGTTTAAAGAGTTCATCATTGCCTTCTGACGTCTTTGCAGCATCTCCCGGCCCTGTTGGTCCTCTAGTAATGGCGGATGTTTGATTGATGTCGGAGATGAATGCTGTTCATCTGACCTTGCTGTCGGGTTTTTCCCTATTACCGTCTTTTCGTCGTTGCCCAGCTTTAATTGTGCCAACGATTCACTTAAGATAAGTCTATACTTGTTGTATAGCTGCTTTATCTTAGTGTAGTAGTCCGAGGAGAAATATTCGTCTTCTAAGGGAATTGCCGTTAGAGAGCGAATATTGGTGTCCGTGGCTTCGAACTCCTCCCATATGGCATCTAGTCTGTTCAACCGGGAGGTGAAGTATTCTTCAGTTGTTTTCCGCGTTGGGGAATCCTTCGTGAAGTTCCTGATGATTTGCTGGATTTCGTCTCCCAGCATTCTTTGACTAGTAGTCAATTGCTCCATTGTTCGTCTTCTTCTGATCACGTCGGGGTCACCAAAAATGTTGAGATGATTATTAGATTAGATATAGCAAGCAATAACACTTGATATCTTGTTGGCTGTGTGGTGAAACAAGCACTTGAACCGTAACCGTTCACCGTAAAAGGGGAGTAAAGAATAGCTAAAAGACGTGTTCTATGAGTCAATAAATGATATTGATTGATTTTATTTTTGGGCCAACGCCTCTTTTATACTTATAATTACTTACTTAAAGTGCTACGATCAACAATATATTTGTTACATATTACTTAATGCTACAATAGCCTACATATTACATGTTGTTTAATGCTATATGTGGTGTGTCAGCGCAACAAGCGATTGTTGCTTCTGTTGTGCTGACGGTGTTATTGGTGGTGACTGGAGTGGGTCACTAGGTACGGTGTTCGTTGCACCTGGTGTGTTATGTTATGTTGTTACTGAACACTTATTTATTACAGACATACTCTCGGATGTGTGAGGTTTTTTTTTCTATCAGAGTTGGCGCTGTGTAAAAAAACTCTAAGATGTAATTTGACCTTTTCCGTGGACTGAAACCGAAATCCGAATCCATCGCTCAGCACACTGACTGCCGAGCTTTTTTGCTTTTGATGTTGATTAACACAGCTTAGATTTGTTTTGGCGGATCATTGTCCCCGAATGTGACAGAAATCTGTTGTGAGCTTCTTTCTGTCGTGTGATCCATCCACTGTTGGACCACCTAAGCCATACTGCCTCGAGATCCTAATGAAGGACTGGTTAAGGAGAATCATTTATCCCAGAAAGTTGAGTCACAATTTTGTTGACATCGGTGCTTTAGTGGTTACTGTGTTGGACTACTAAGCAAGGGGTCCCAGTACGATTACATCTTACTGTCTTTTTTCCACTGTGCCACCTATCGCCAACGTTTGACAAATATTCAAGAGTAGGTATAACTGTCATGAAAGAGCTTTTCCATAAGCCCTTTCGGACTCGGCATAAAATTGTAGATCCCTTCCATTTGTCCCAAAAATAAAAAAATAAAACTCACACAAAACGTTGTGAGGGGCAAACCCTAGGGTCCTTGCGGACCTGTCGCGCCAACTATTTTGTTTTTATCCGCCCTGTATTGGAATATCTACCAAACTCCGGAAAATTTCAGAGCCTGTAGCTGACAAAGAGAGTGGCTCGACTCACCTATAGAAGTACAGGGCTCACATAGTTTGTAGCTGACGAGTCATTCGCAACAGTTTTCGTCAAAATTTATCATTTTGTTCAATTAGTTGGAAAACCTCTCATGACGAAGATGGGCTTTGTCATTTTCTGACAGTATTTTCAGATAGATACCTGCTCCTATTTACGAAAAACGGGCTTAGCCGAAATCGTCGTAAAGTCGCCCTTAAAAATAATGTTTTTAATGCATACTAGGAGTATCTCAATCTATTTAAAAGTCAGCAATTGTTTCACAAACAAATATATCCAACCCACGCGTAGGACATTTTAATCATTTAATCGACAGATTCGTTTGGATAATATAATTCAAATTGGCCAAAGCTGGCCATGATTTGCAATTCCTACTCGTGCGCCGTCAAAATGTCACGCTGTCAACTCACAGAACAAAGGACATGAACCGCAATAAAAGCAAACACAGCATACCAATATCAAGCAACCAACCAAGCAACTTCCTTTTCAATGTCACGAAGCCATCCAAATTGAATGCATTCATTCCACTTTCTTTGGAAGCGAAATGAAATTTCCAGCACGTCGCGTCGCCTGCCACCAAAATAGGCCCAGTCGTCAGCTCCAACTTTGCCATATATTCGCGGCAACATTGAATCCACAATGTCAAGTGGGAGACACGGCGCGTGTGTGTGATATTGGCAACGCGTCTCATTTTGACATTCATTACGTCAGGCATCAGCAGCTGTCTAAATCACCACCTACACAGTGCGATCCCATCGTGTATAGTTTCATGGTTCTAATATGCCCGTCAATGTTACTATGCTGTGCCACCTTTGTCGTCACCGGCGCGGCGTGCAACATTTTTTATACGCTGCCAGTACACAACCGACTCGTTGAAGGTTGCTGCTGGTGGGGGGCTCTGGTTATGCATGCTGGCACTTGGTGCAAACCTTTGACATTGAATTCAACAATGCGTCGCCACACTCTCTCTTCGGGTTGGCTGCTTGCCACCCTTCCAACCGCATACACACTGTACTCCATTCAGGGCATATTCAGCCATAAAAATAGTTTGGCATGCAATTTATGAATGCGAATTTGCTGTATGACTGTATGAACGCCCTGCGAGGCAGCAGTGCATATGTGGTGTGGTGTGGTGTGATTCTTTTGTATGGTGAGATGTTTGTGGCCTCCGAGGACAATATGTGAAAGCGAAAGAACGTGTGGCATAATGTAAGCGAATTCCCACACAAGAATGCCATGTGACAATGTGAGGGCCGATAATCTTTTCTGTGTGACACGAGACTTTGAGGGCTGTTTGCCTACCGGCTAATTGTTAAGGAGGCTCATCAGTGTCGCACCAGCGGATGAACAAAACTTGGAACGTGTCGTAAGGAGACATTTTTTCCAACTGCCTCTTGAAAGCCAAGTATTTCTGTCGAATGTGAGGATTTTATTCGACTAACTAACTACTTGGAAGTTGGCACTGGCAGTCCTCCAATCTGGAGAGCGAGTGGAATATTTTTTTCCTCTTTGTCTTGAGATGATGTTTGGGGCCATTACTGCACGAAATTGTGTTAAAGATTTTCGAGTTGGTGTAGCATTTCTTTTGGCTTTGGCCTATTTTGGGTCAAAGTCACGGACAAAAATGTTTAGGGCGTCGTTATGTCTTAAGAAAGGGTTCGGGATTGTGATACTCATTATAAATAAAGCTGGGCACTCATTCCGTAATTTTCCAGACGATTATCGTCGAAACGATAGACCTCCAAAAGTAGCAACTAAGTGCCAAAATTACGAGTTTGAGACGTTAACTCAATTCATTTTCTATAAATGTAATAAAAGCTGACAATATTTAAACAAATTCGGGCAGAATTTAACTTAGTGGTCATCTAAGTTTCAAAAACGATATCGTCCCGACGATTATTGTTATACGGAATCTGCCCCCTGAAATGGAGCCATTTAACGAAGAGTACATTAAAATTTTAAACGAACGAAACGACGACGCAAGCTTGGAGAACGTTTTGAATACTCATTAGCTCTACTCAAGCTGTACTTCTCCCCCGACATGTATGGTTTATTGAGAACAGAGCTAGTTTTATTCAGTTGAAAGGTCAAGTTACCAAGCTGAGCGGAACTCCACTTGAGCTAAGTGCTTGTTAGAAATATCATAAACTGAAGCTTGATAGATGGCTTTTGAGGAGAGAAAACATTGGCTGAAAGACCCCCCCAGTAGCTTTAAGGCCCAGCAAAAGGTTGGCAAATACAAATGAGACCCAAGCCAAAAATAATATCAGGGTTTTCAGGGCTTCAATTGGGAATTAAACTTTTTACGGTAAAGGATTGTTTAAATTAATTTGGGGGGTAGAATAAAGCCCCAAAAATAGGGCTGACCATATACAAGCTGACAATACAAGAGCTAAAAACGAGCGGTGCAAGATAAAGCAACAAAAAAGGAGGCTACTCATAAAGAACTTGACGATAAAAGAACTGAAAACTAAGACTTATAGCTAGGACTTAAAGCTGGCGATAATTGTGAAGAAGACCCAGTTTAAGGGAGGGAGGGCTGCTTTCGAAATCTAAAAAGGTAATGCTTGAGTTTACCTAACACTGGTTCCTTAGGGCTATAGCATGTGAGGAGGGTTGATAGAGAGATGGGAGCATTGTAAATGACGAGGCTTTGCGTTAAAGAGGACGGAGTTGTATGAAGACGCACAGTCGATATAAACCTTGAGAAGAGTATATGGATAAAGTGAATGTCTGCAGTTTTCCTGCGGTGCTCAAGAGTCAAGATACTTAAGCACAATGTTTTTGGACAATCGCGTTTCTGGATGTACTCGGTGAAATGGCTTTGGTTGATTAAGAAAATCTGCTCTGTGATTGGTTTAGATATCGGATACCAAAAGCTATGAAAAAAGAGCAAGATCTTTGGCAACATTCATGTTAATGCGTTTAGTTTGTGGAGTTGAAAGAGCGGCAGGTGGGTGCCCGTTTAAGTTAAAGATACCAGTAACAGAACATTGAAAAGGTTCATTAAACATTTAAGAAGCAAGTGAGTGTCCTTTGCCTCAAGTATTATTCAGAAAAAAAAACAAATTTAGCTCGTGCGTCGTCAAGCCTTGATTCAGTAGATTTTTTTCGTATACTGTGGAATCCAACTCTGAATTAAAAAACTATCTCAGGACAGTAATACAGGCGGATGTTTGTCAGACGTTCGTGACAAGACCGAAAAAAAAACATAACCATTCCGGAAGTTAAACCTGAAACTTTTTGCTCAGCAGCAAAGCACTTTAAATTAAACAAGAAGTCTCAACAGTCTCGCTGCGTTAGGTCACTTGTTTCAATTTTAACAGAGAAAAGAGCTGCCACGCTGTAATTAAAGCGGAAAGGGCATTTTGAGCCCGTGGTGTGGAAGTGGATATTTTAAATTTAAAGACCATCACCTCCATCTCGTATAGAAAAGGCCTTAAAATGTTATCTGTCTTATTTCATCGGCCTTAATGAAAATGGTAGATATGACAGCGTCTTTTGAGAGTACTCCCCCCATTTCCGAGAATCCTTCGCAAACATTTACCTTGACATTCCCAGAACAATGCATATTCGTTTTGTGTATTTTGACTTGTTCGTCCAAATTCGCTGTCGTCCATTTCAGTGCGCAAATAGACACAAAGAAAGCACTTTCAAGTGATTATTTACCCTTTAGCTACACTGAGACGCACACAAAAACACAACAAAATCAACAACGACGACGGCAAAACGTGACCGACCAACAAATCCACATGAAAAATGAAAAATAACCGAGCATAAATTTAATTGTGACGTTTGCTTTCTGACATTTATGCAGATTGGGCGGGTTTATCTGGGAATCCTTGTCGTTGAAATACAACGCGAGAACTTTTAAGTGCGCGCCATGAAGGAGGACATTTTTTTCGGGTATTTTCGGTGAGGATAGATATGTTCGCCGTGGTTTATTATCATCAACATGCTGGCTGGGTAGCAGACCCGCTTTTGTTCCTACGCTGACATTGTCCAGTGAGTGTGTGGAAATACAGTTGAAGGTGTTGGTTGGTGCTTTTTAGATGATTTATGATGGTGACTATCATGTGGAGGCAACACTCCCGGTTATTGTTGTTTGATTGTGGGACACAAACATTTCGAAACACAATATGCTGAAGGGGAAGCGTTCATTTTAAGGAGACGTTACGTTGATATCTGTATCTTGCAGCTCCTACAGAATGAACCGGGACGGTTGTAGAAAAGAACATTTAGTTAAATCACTTGACTAGCAAGTTCGGAGCCTCATTGGAATGGTCTTGGGTTTCTGGATATTACGATAGGTGTATATTAAGCACGCATTTATTGGATTGTATATTGAAACAGGCTTACCAAAGTGAACTTTAGCGTCGATTGTGACATTTGTGACGATTGAAAATTGTGCAAAAATGCAGTAGAATGGAGCTATAAAAGGGCGCAGGCTCTTGTTTAGCCCGGTTCTAATAGAAAGCTGATCTTCTTTTGGACTAATTGTCGGTGCATAGCTATAACTTCCATTGTTTCAAAGGGCACAGAAAGGCTTTCTTGAAATTCCCCGCAGGACGGTTTACATGCGGCGACAGGCTTATCTTACTGAAAAGTCAATTATCTTTCTTAAATCAATCTTAAAAGGTATCTATGTCCCTCTTGTTTATAAATAGCTGTGATCAAGGTAAATACAATAAAAATCTGAAGATGTGAACGGCTCGTCAGCGCGTACTGCATATTAGTTGAGTCTCATGAAAACTTTTTGAAAAATCAAAGAATCGAGGGATCTCATTCAAAAGCGACGGGAGAAGCAATTCTTAATTTTCCTATAACCTTGGCCAAGCTGGGACAGTTTTGAAAGAGGAAAATCAATCTGTAATTGGGAGGGCCAAATTCGATGTCAAAGCTAGGCTTTTCATTTTTTAATTTTGTGTTTGTACCAACTCTTATCTAAGATTTGGAAAGAATAAGGTCCAAAGGAACTCACTAAGAGAAACGGAAAAACCCCCGAAAAACGTACCATAACGTACCCTCTTCAAAACATGACGATAAAAGGTCTCAGAAACTTCAAAAATCACCAAAATTCCCTAAAAAGTCCCACAAATAACGCTCCAAAAACCCTGAAGCTCTATAAATACCGATTTAACATCAAACGTAAATCACAGAGAAGGAGAAAAGCCTCTTGTTCCCAGACCCGACAACCTCAAAATTAGATGATTCCAATCGACAGAAAGAAGTAAACATTTTTTGTGGTGGCGATATAAGTTGCTCTTACGACAGCTCATTCAAATTTTCTACCTCGTCTGCCACACTAGGTTAAAGTCGTCTAGAGGGATTTGAAAAGCCAAAAAAATAGGGCAAAGTCTGTCATTAACAGAGATAAAGTCTCAGGTACAAGAGAGCACGGCGGAGAATTCTTTTAACGCGTTTTCGGCGTTTTGTAAATTTTTCTGCAGTGAATAAACGATTTTTTTCGTATTTAAAAAAGCTTTTTAGGGTAGTTTTTCTATTTTTTTTTTGGGACACGTTTTCGGTAGATTTTTAGGGCAAATTGTGGAACGTTGTTTGGGTTTATTTTGACGTTTTTTATCGGCTAATTTTGGGACTTTTTCGGGCGGTGTTTTCAACACACTTTTTTTGGTAGTTTTTCTCTGCTTGTGACATCTTTTCGATGATGATTTGTGGAGGTTTTGTAGGACGTTGTTTTGGTTTGACGTTTTAAAAGCGTTTTTAGGGCGTGTTTTGGTTTTTTCAATCATTTTCGGACAGCGTTGAACAAAAGATTGTTTATTGTGATTGAAGAAGTTTTCAGAACACCTGCCAGTTAAGCTCAGAGGGTTTTTTGTGACGTCTTTTAGATCGTATTCTGGTACATATTTTTAGAGCGATTGTTTAAAGAAATTTTTGAGTTTGCCACGATTTTCGGAGCGTTTTTCCGGCGCTTCTAAGAAAGCATTTTGTTTTATATTAACATCAGGTTCTTGGTTCTGCGAAAGTATTATCTACCCCAAAAATGTTAGCTAGATATCATCGACAAGCACGTGCTCCTTAGCTTAAAAATACAGTCGTATTGTTGATGCCACCAACCAATCAAATGCACTCAAGCCCAAAAGTCATTGTCACAATTGACAGCTCGACCTATATGGTTTGAGTCTGCCGCTTTTTTCACAGTTGTGCTGCGCGCTTTCGTCTCGAGCTGTTTATATACAGTCCTTAATTTTCATTAAATAAATATTTAATACCAATTACGTCCTTTTTTTATTGACCTAATACGCAACACGTGTGATGATTTGGACCGCTTTTGGATTTTTTTTTGGAACGTATCCGAGGCTTGTTTTGTATCACATTCCAAGTCTAAGTCTAAGTTCTAAGATGCGTTTTTGTTAATTTTTTATGACTTTTATTGGTGGGTTTTTTCTTAATATTTCCTTGGGAATTAATCAGGCATTTTTATGGCGCTTTCCTGACCATTTTTGGGGCAATTGGTGAAATGTTTTTTAAAGCTTTTTTTGGCATTTGCCTTGCCTGTTTTTATGTCGTTTTTCAAAAGGTGTTTTGTACCACATTCTACATTCTATATCGTTTGCTTAGGCGTTTTTCGTTGTGCGTGTTGGGAGTGTTTTCAGTAGATTTTTTGAAAATGTTGCCGGTGCGCGTTTTGGAGAGTTCCTTGTCCATGTTTTGAGTCTAAGTGCTCAAAACATGGCCTTGCGCGCTAGAAGCCATTCTTGAACCGTTTTCGCGATGTGTTTTCAAGTGTTTGTCGCAGCTTTAGGTAGATTTTCAGTACTTTTCAGGTGGTATTTTGGCGCGTTTTTCTGTGCGTTCTTTGATGCGCTTTCTACGAAGTTTTTTGTTTTTTTTTTTTCGGGAGGTTTTTTTAATTTGAAAACAACTTTAATTCTTACTGCGGTCGTTTTGTTCCACCTTTTGGGCGTGATCACATTTTGCATTTTTTTTGAAACGCGTTCGAGGACAATATTTTTGGGAAGGTGATTTGGGGAGTTTTTTGAGGCATTTCTTCTCGATTTTTGAGTGGCGTTTTCTGGGATGTTTAAAGAGCGTTTTTCTGATATTTTTGGAGCACGTTATAGGGCGGTTCTTGAGGTATTTTTGAGATAAATTGATGCGTTTTTTAGAACGTTTTTCGAATCGTGTTTTGCGGTGTATGTTATATCAGTTTTCAGCGAGGTTTTGAATGTATTTTGGTGTTTTTTTTTGCAATTTTAGTATGTCCTTCTTTTCAGGTAACTTTTTTCAGAGATCGGCGCTATGATAATGTTTCAATAATATTAAGAGCTTTATAAAGGCAAATCATTGCTATAGCATATGAGTTTCCCGTTTAGCCATTCTTCTCAATGACTATTATCAAGGCTAAGGGATAGTCATTCAGAGTTCTAAAATGACCAATTGAATGGATGCATCCTCCTACACCTATTTGCATTCTCTTCATTCTTACGTGACAGCCTAAAAACAACACAAACCCAAGGAAATGAAGGCAGTTCTTTTTGTGGCACCTACAACATAGCCCATGACACATTTGATAAACATTCATCTTCTCCAGTTGAGTGACTTTCCACATTCTTTACATTAATATTGACTTTGCTTGCCAAAGTTGGCAAATTGCTTTAGCGATTTATCAAAACCGTTGTTATACAGGCACGTCAAGACACATCATTATTAATATATTATTCACCATTTACAAGGACCAAAATAAGCCATCTCACCCGAACATGAATAACAACCTCTGTACTGTCAACTTATTCAACTTATCTAGACATCTATCTCGTTGTCTGCTTGAACGCAATTCCTCCGCCAGAACGTAGAATATGTTATTAATATCCTCCCCAATGCAAAAACCAACAGCCAGCGTTCTTCCAGATAATAAATGACGCACACAATGTGTCTTGGATTTGTTCAACCCAAAGCACGGGCGTGTACCGTTCATATTTGTCTTCGGCTAGCACTGAAAACGTCCTCTTAATTTCCACCCTCGCTCGCTCCTTATACAAACAGCCGTTGGACAAATAAATCTTTTAACTGGTCGAAATAATAAAATACGACAGCGAGCATTTTATTTATTGTTATCGCGGCCGTAAGAGCAAAATTGGTATACAGTGAAGCTATAAAAGAATTTTAAACCAAAGGGTCCTGAGGACTGACCCTCAGTGGTGTCGGCTGACTTGTTAAAAGCGGTTGTGCAAATAAAAATCTTGTAATCTTAACAAAATGAATGCCCAACAGCTTTTTGCACATTGGGTATAGCGACAGAATGCGACTTCTTAGATCGGACAGTTCGGAGTAGGTACGTGAAATGTTTAAGGCCCTGAAAGCAGTTTAAGTGCAAACTTGACACCTTTTAAAATCCCACATTTTCATTTCTTTGTAGTCTCAGTAATTGTGATACCAACAACAGGGATCGAGGTGCTCTATCCCTAAATTTTAGAGTCGTTGTGGATTTAACATCCGAAAAAGAAACTACAATCTCGTCTTGTTTGTGGACGAGGCGCAGTTGGAGTGGGTTGTGACTAACTGCCCTCATATGGACGTCATGCTCCAGAAAATCATTTTGGACTCCAATTTCTGTCCATGAGATTTTTAGTCCCGAACTGTCCTGTTTGTATAGCCCTTGGGGGGTTGTAGTCAAGTTAACAAGAGGTTTGGAATTACTTGCATACTTTTAAGGTCGTTGTGACTCAATCTTATCTTGCCGACTATAGAGCGGCTGCTATGACCCTCTCTGAGCTCTGTGCCATACAGCAGTACCATAATGATGTCTGGGGGTGAAGATTCAATGCCGAACTTTCAGGACTACACAGCGATATAGATCTGGTCATGGTCGATAGTCTAAATAACAGATAAAGGCTGAGGTAGGTGAGTACGTGGAGTATAAACCCGCACACTAGGCGAAAATATGTGCAGGACCTATTCTAAATAATACGTAGTTCAAGCATGAATGCATTGATCGCTTGGAATTGATGGCCACAGGTACTTGTCTTCATTTCATGGACCGCGGCAATGATCTCGGTCAATCTTGCATCGTTTTGGCATACGAGTGTTGGCTAATTGATTACCGAAACGATTGTCTCTGAAAAAATTTTTATGATTGCGCCTTTCATACTTTTTGGAGATTAGATCTGCGCAAATTTCGATCGCATGGATTTCCATTTGAAAAACCGTGGGACACATTCCCATGGGTATCGAGACTTTGGTGTTGGGTCCAAAGACACCAGCTCCAACTCCGGAATCCATTTTTGATCCGTCGGTGTACCATACTAAGCTTTTTAGGTTCAGTGTCGGGACACCGTTGGCCCAACTAGGGCGTTCAAGTAGCTTTACCTCGTATAGTTAACCGAAACTGTACTCCCTAAGCATAGTGTCCGGGACGGAGCTGAACATGTCTAGGTTTGGTATTAGGTTCAGTATTTTCAGATGACCCATATGATCAACTGATTTAAACCTATATTCTAGCTGCAGTTTAATGGCGCATCTATTGGCAGTTGTTTTCATAATGAAGATTTGCAGTGGTGAGAACCCAATAATAGCCTCC
Source organism: Cheilosia impressa (assembly GCA_948293265.1). Lineage (NCBI taxonomy): Eukaryota > Metazoa > Arthropoda > Insecta > Diptera > Syrphidae > Cheilosia > Cheilosia impressa. The sequence continues at coordinate 7,874,646 of OX411882.1, forward strand.
AGTGCTGTTGTTGGACAAGTGCGCATAGCACCTGTGATGTCGGTGTAGGCAATTCGTTGAATCTTCTGAAGCTTGTTTGCCGTAGTAAGTTCAAGTACTTTCGGTCACCAGACGATTGCCGGATACGAGATAATGAGTCTTATACCATCATAGTATATAACCAATATATCATTCTGGGATTAAGACCCCCAGTTCTGCCGTACAGACACCTACAGGCCCACATGGCTCTAGACTAGAGGCACGCTCTGTGGCGGACTTGATGTGTAAGTTCCAATTTAGTTTCTTATCAAGGACGATTCCGATATTTAACTGACGAACACTTTTTTCGAGTTTAATCAATTTTACGATTAATTGTGTAATTTGCCATGATGATTTAACATCAGTGACTGAACTATAAACTACCGTTTGGGCAGACTCCGCCAAAACATGGCTGCCAAAGACTGACAATATCAATCCGTTCCAATTGACAATAGAAAAAAAACCTTATCAACTCGCATCCAAATAAACTGCGCCATATTATGCAATATAAACAGCCTAAGACCTGTTACTCAAAGATCAAAGCAGTATTTGTGCTACATTCAAGTAAGATTCAACTTCTCGGTCTGACCTTGGTTTTTACGATCCCACCAGCCTACGTACGACATTACTTTCTTCCATTTCCTGTCACACTTTTATTCAGGCCATCAACACCACATGCTTAACACAACGGAAGCCGAGTAAATAATTTGGAAAAAAAATATTCACGACTTCTAAGCGATTACGGTTATGGGATGCTCAATTTCGTCCGACCGACAAATGTGCCACGCACTATTTGCTGCTTACATTGTTTTCGCACGCACATCCGCCTTTGTTCTGCGTACACAACAATCGATTAATTAAGTGTAAACACAGCATACGTATGCAAACACACTCGCCTCTGTCTGTAGTGTTGCGTAAGTAATGCAATAAAACTACCAATGTCCAGTGGCCATACCCCATACGCCAGCGACATCCTTTCGGACGATTAATTCCGCTCTGCAGGCGTTCTTTGATCGCATCTACCCAATACGAGTAGGAGAGTAGGTACTATACCTACCAACAACTTGTATTGATTTCCATCGACCCAATTGTCCTGCACAATGGACACAAGCCAAGTGGTCTGTATACATGTGTTTTTGGGTCAACGTCTACCCCTTCCCAAAGGACAACCAAAGTGCCAATTGACGCCATTCAACATTTATCTATCTCAGCCGGGTTATTACCGAAAGTAGGTAATCAATATTTACAGTGCAAGTCCCAAACAGAATTCGTTTACAGACAACAGAACCGAGCCCTTTGCTAAATTGGATTAGTGCATCCCCGCAGCCCGAATGCTTTTAGGCCGATACGGACTAAATGTCACATAAATTAAGCCTAGTGACTTTTTTAATCCATTTCGTACACTGGACTAATTCTAACAATTTGTATATATCGCTGCGTGTGGCGAAGTGCTTGTGTAATGGTATTATGCCGAAAGCCCCATATGCGATGGCCTCTGCGCTTTGCCTTGAATGTGCGGTTAGAAAGGTGGTGGCTCTAATTGCGTTCTTTAGCAGGTTTTCGTCGGTTTTTTCTTTTTTATCGATGTTTGAATTTTAAATGTTAATCTAATTAGACTAATGGCGGGTGCAGAAACCTAAAAGTTCGCCATAGAGTGAGTGGGTGAGCCATACGAGTACCGTTTTGGCACATTAATATTTGATTGGTTGTACACTTCCTGTTTTAGTTGGCGGTGAAGGCAAATAATGTATAATTCATGGGATTTTTGGGACCAAATAATAAGGCAGTCCTTTGATTTACATCCAATGTTTGACGTTGTTGTCGGAGATAATTGCGCAGCTTGCGATAGAGAGAAAGAGATTGCCTAGGGAGTGACCTATAAATTTGTAAAGTTTTAAGTGAAACGATGGTACAGTGGCTGGTTCGTTTTTGTATCCACATCCCATCTGGCCGGAGGAGATTTACTCCTACAAGAGAGTTTACATTGGGTTTTGGGTCGTTCACATCTTGGGCAGGTAATGGGTTATTTTTGACTCAAATTATTAAATTTTCGGATGGAAAAGTATAAAAAAAATATTCAGGACACTTCCATCATCCAGATCTTTAGAAACGTAATAATAAGTTTAGGACTAGGGGATGTAGGTATAAAACAAAGGTAGCAGCCTTTAAAGGCTCCTCAAGATGAGGTCTGTTTGCCCCTTCTCTGGGCCCTCGTGGTAATTGAGAACCGCTAGGCCTAGAGTCCCTACGGACCTGTTGGGCCGTTTATTTATTTTATTTACTAGCATTGAAAAAAGTTGCTAAACAGGTTGCAAACCTTGTTACTTTTTTCATTGACAGTCAAGTTGCAGTAAAAGTAATATTTGCCGAAGAAATAAGATCGAAGCCTGAATGGATGTCGTGAAGAGCTATGGTCCCTTGGTGAGCGGCACAATTTTCAATTCTAGCTAATTTCCAGATATAAAATAAACTGGGAAGAGAGGTATCTTTCCGTGAACTGAACCAGACACAATTACAAATACTACTTTTCCTGTTCCTTCAGACAGGCGATTGAGAAGAAAACAGTGCTAGATACAAATGACATATGGAGTACCTAAGCATGATTGATGTATCGTGGGAATTCTATAACCAGCCGATATTGTTCACCTCTCTAGTGAACAATACTGATGAATTTTGTAGATGACTCGATGACGAAGACATGCATTACGGCATTCTACACCTTCCACAAATAAAATCCTTGTATGATACTTTTTCAAAGACTCAAAAAAACTGTCGATAGAGTCATTTACATGTATAACCTCCATAAATTTGTAAATAATTGGTTACCTGTGCGTGGGATTTTCTAGGTTTTCCAAAGGTAGGGGTGGGTTCAAGTTTCTCCTGTCTTGCCAAACCATTTGTCTAACTCTAGTTGAGAAGCCAGGATCTACAGAGGGCCTAGGATTGCCAGTTCGAAACAAGTTCGCGACAAACAGGAGCAAATTTAAAGTTCAAAACAGAACATGCCCGGATTTAAGCTCATTTATTGGATGGCGCTGGACAAGTGCCCACACAAAAGTCTTAAATTCAGACGCCAGAAAATCGCCACTGATGGAAAAAACATATTCGCCGCAAACAACAAAGGCAAGCAAAACAAATATTCCCCTTGAGAAATACCCAGTTCCAGTTCTAACAACATATCCAACACACAACATATGCGTTTCCACTCAACAGCTATTCACTCAATTAAACTCGCCGCCGAAGTCCGAACCAACGAAAACTGTTGCACATAAATCACTCTCCACTGAGGGGGATGGAGACAAATACTTGACGGTTCAACAATGCACTCCACCAGCATCATTCATCTCTCGATGAGAGAGTCTTAATACCACACTGAAGGACATTGCTCATGCATAATGAGTGATGGTTGGATAAACAAGCGCAAACAGCTCTCTTTCTTGATCCTTCTCCCCCTTCGAGGCCCACTCAGCTCTTATCTGTTCACTTCAGACGGTCTGTGGTTATTCTTCCATCAAGGGATTTCGTTTTTATTTTGCCGTCTTGCGAAACCCCTTTGATGAGAAGAGCGAGGATATGGAGAATAATGAGCACATTTGGCCACTTGTCCGAGTATTGCGCCCAAATGGCAAGGGTCACATTCAAATGCGCATTTAAAGCACGTTTCCTTTTCCAATTTCAGTATCCAATTTATTTTGGAAGGACACCATTTCATTTCCTCCTACAATCAGTGCGTTATTTACGCTTTACCAGCACAGTAACGCGTCAGTTAAATTGCGGCCGCAATCCTTGCGAAGTCATGAACTCGTGACGGCAACATTTGTGTCAGCCTTGTGGGATACAAGGCCCCATATCCTGACTCTATACACATGGTTTGCGTTTCACTGCGTTGATCGTATGACGAGTGCGGGAGTGTGTGCTGACGCCCAACAGAAGCAGCAGCGCCAGCAAACTATGGGCAGGATGTCCGTTGACATGAGCTCATCATGGCAGCGGGTATGTATGCTTGTGCCCATTTCATTTGGTTTGTGCTTTTATCCTTTTACGGTCGACCGTTAAACTCGGTTTTTGTGCAAAGCACCAGAAGTGGTAGGCCATTCTGTGGCCGCTTTATGACGTCTCTTTCTTGTTAAAGAACACAACCTGTGGTGGGTACTGTTACTGTAAGGATCCCTAGGTAAATCAGAGAGCCCTTTCAAGGGTTTTTTTTTTTCTTTCATTTTTTCCATTCTATGATGGATCCGATTTTCTGTACAACATTGACGCCTTTTGCGCCCATTCGATTGCCGTTAAAATGTTACGCAAGGACACTGAACGTGAACCAGATGTTACACGCCGAGACAATAAAGGGTACTTTATAGGGATAAGGTGTTTAGTTACATTTTCTTTTCTTTTTTTCTGGCAACGAGTGATGGGTTATAAAAGTTGACATTTATTTGGTCGTTCGTACCTACTTACCGAATTTGTTTTTTATGGCCGTGATTATGGACAAATTTTACTTTTAATCCTCGATTTATATTCGTACCTAAGGATTTATAGCTCTAATGAATGTGGCATCACTGAAAGAACTTTTATTTTTGGAAGCACATTTAATCGAGTTGATATCACTCTGGGGGAGTTTGTTTGTAGGCCCAAGAAAGACGCAATGAAGTCAGTTTGGAGCGAAGGGGTTCTAAATTTGTGCGCGTATGTTGCTGATTTTTATTTTTACTTTGGAACATTTGGGGGAGTTCATAAAATAAAAATTAAGAACTCTGTTAAGAATAAAAAGCACGCTTTTGCGTATTGATCACCCAGCTTAGTTAGACAAGAATCCTGAGCTGATGGGAGACTGATTTCTCGGTTATAAACCAGCCTCACAAAAATGAACTTAGTACCAAAAATTAAACAAAAATACAAAGCTATCCTGCGCTTAGCTGGCAAAATTGCAGTTGAAACGATTTGCCGGCGACTACCAGCGTTGGATACATTTCTGGAAGAATTTTCGCTCCATCGTGGATGAAAATGAATTCCTCCCTGGTGTAGAAAAGTTCAATTTCTTGCAGTATGCGCTAATTGGCAATGCAGCGAACACGACTGAAGGACCACGCCTGCTGAACTACGCATCGACTATCATCACATCATTCAAGGAACTAACGAGCAAGTCAAGAGGTCGACTTATTTATTTAAATGAAAGCGGTTCCACTCTATAGACAAGAGAAAATTGCCTTGAGGATCATGAAAGAAGAAGTGAAGTCAACTGAAAGAGCGGCTGGCCGGAATAGCATTAAGGTCGCCCAATACTCCCAACCACCTTTAAAATAAGTAAATAGTGACTGAATAATATAAAAAGGTACTGGATAGAACTTTACCTCAAATAACTAGAGAGCACATACGAGTATCTAAATCAGACTAATACAGGGTGCGGCCATTCTAGGCTATAGGGATCATAGCGAGGTGGAAGTGTTCTCATTCAACACGCGTGGTTCTAAAGTTATGTTTCCTTTCAGGTTACTCGCCACCATGCGTTGAAACAGTCAGAAGCTCGTTTTTACCGTCGAGGACTTCTTTCGAACAGAAGTTTTGAGACAACCCACCAAACCTTCCAAAATCGCTTCTAGGTAACCAAGTTGGGCCCTGTCGCGGACCGAAAATCAATTACAACATGGGCAAACTGCGAGTTTGAAAAAAAAAGAATATGGAGTCCCTTAGCCCATGAGATCAACTGAGAAGATCAAAGCAATGAGAGCTTTAATCTTGTAATCTTCAAAGTCGGTTCTGTGTATAAACATGGACTTTCCGACTATTCAGCGAATTCTGCACGATGGCCTTTAATACTACCCAGAATCCGTACAAGTTGCCGATTGTGCTTTGAACGCGACTTCAGTTCTCGAGAGCCAAGAGCCCTACTAAAACTAAAAAGCCAACATCTGGGCAGGTATTGCCAACATACCCGCTGCTATGATGAAGGGTCAGGACAAACGCCCAAAAAGCGGCTTTTTTAATGTATGTGGAAAGGGAAAGTCGTCACCTACCAGATATAATATCAAAACCTGTGTAAAAGAAAGTTTTAGTTATGTACCAACATTATAGTGGACGAATATGACGAACTGCGTTTTTTAAATAAAGATTTGGCCAAATTTTGACACTGCCATGACGAAGAACCTTCTAACCAGGGCAGTCATTCCGTAATTTTTCAGACGATCATCGTCGGAACGATAGACCTCAAAAAGTAGCAACAAGTTTGAGACCTTAATCCGGTATATTTTCCACAAGTGTATTGAAAGATGACGATAGTGAAACAAATTCGGGCAGAATATAGCTTCTTATGGTCATCAAAATTTCAAAAACGATATCGTCCCGACGACTATTTTTATACGGAATCTGTACCCAGAACTTGCAGATGTAAGATTAACGGCAATTAGTTCAGGCACATCCTCCATAACACCCTTAGCCGCGCGTTTAAAAAAAAAGACAAAGTCAGGCACATCGCCAACCAATCAACCAACCTACATCATACTCCTGAGATTCATACTTAAATCTGGGTGGTTCTAGTAGATAAACAGACTTCATATTATTGGCTACTCGTAGGAGGTACTAGAGGGTTACAACGGAGCTTTAAGAACCCATGAGATTCATACTAATCTATGTGGCTCCAATATGCAAAACCGGTCTTCTTTCTTGTCTTTCAACAGGTCACACTGGATGGTTCCCGTAACTGGACACAATGGACCCAACTGATGGTCTAAGTGAAGCTGTGGCATAAACGCCACAAGAGCACCCATTTAAAAATTCAGATTTTTTTTGTAATTATCGTAAGTTGTGCATTATTTGTTCTGGATTTTATTCAAATTCTTAAAAACAATAACATTAGGAAAACCAAAATTCCAGGAACAAAATGATAATGCTAAAGTGTTCTAACTTGCTGAACGAGCAAACAACTAATCTAATACTAAAAAATGCGTTCTGGTTATGTTCCAGTTTTTTTTTTAAAGTTTCAGTTTTAGCAATGGCTTACCCGAACGTGACTCTGAGTTTAATGAAATGACTCTTGACTAGATCTTAATACGCTCAAAAATTGGCTCTATCCGAGTGCTATTTTTTCTCGGTAAAAAAAAATGGCTTAAAATTAACTAAGTCTCTTCGTTGGTAAAAACTACCGACATAATAAGGTTAAATACATACTTAACAAAAAGATTAATTTATCAGTTGTTAGCAACCCAGTTTCTAGATAAATATCAAGTTTTTACGACAAAAATAATTTGGAGGATTATTTTCAGCCAATTTTCCTAACAAGTTGACTCGATTATCTTTAATCCACAAATTCTATTCGAGCTATAGCATTATTTAGCAGTTTTTTTTATTTTTTTGTGTGCAGTCATTACTGATTTGTCAAACCATAACTTAAGCTTCTAAAATGTGACCTCCCAAGGAATGACTTGTTTATTCGAAAAAAAATGTATAAAGCTTTTCTGGTTTTAATTTCTCACTGAGATGTGAAGATGAATTACTAAAGACAGAGAATAGCTGTTTAGGGCTTTTTCTGGTCGCCGACTACGGGGGAAATCTGTTTTTTTTATACCCTCCACAGGAAGGTATATTCACTTTGCCCATACATTTGTAACGCCAAGAAGGAGTCACCGGAGACCTCATAAAGTATATATATTCTGAATCAGGATCACATTCTGAATCGATTTAGCCATGTCCGTCTGTCTGTCTGTCTGTCTGTCTGTTTAAAGCACGATAGCGCCCAAAGTAATTGACGTAGGTGAATGAAATTTGGTGAAAGGACTTCTTTTTATCGGCGTCGGGTTGGTATTGAAAATGGGCTATGTCGGTCAAGTAGTTCTGGTACCTCCCATACAAAACCAATATTGGACCCATGTGTCTCTCTGTCTGTTGAAAGCACGATGGCGCTCAAAGTAATCGACGTAGGTGAATGAAATTTGGTGAAATCACTTCTTTTTATCGGCGTCAGGTTGGTATTGAAAATTTGCTATGTCGGTCAAGTAGTTCTGGTACCTCCCATACAAAACCAATATTGGACCCATGCCTCTCTGTCTGTTGAAAGCACGATAGCGCCCAAAGTAATTGACGTAGGTGAATGAAATTTGGTGAGAGAACTTCTTTTTATCGGCGTCAGGTTGGTATTGAAAATGGGCTGTGTCGGTCAAGTAGTTCTGGTACAAAACCAATATTAGACCCATGTGTCCCTCTTTCCGTTGAAAACACGATAGCGTCCAAAGGAATCAACCTAGGTGAATCAAGTTTTGCGAAAGGACTTCTTTTATCGTCGTTAGGTTAGTATTAAAAATGGGCTATGTCGGTCAAGTAGTTCTGGTATTTTTCATGACTTGTATGCAGTGGAGGGTATCAAAGCATCGGCCAGGCCGATGATAACACTTTTGCTTGTTTTTTTTTTAAGCATGCATTTAACCTCTTTATCTCGATAGTTTTAACAACGAATACCATTTTTTGCAATAGACACTTAGTTAATTTTAACCCATATGCTCAAGGCTCAACATACGTCGCGCTTTTAAAATCGCTCTGCCTCAACTTAGCTGGTTCTTTCTAATCATCCGCTTCAAAATCGAGTTGATTATAGCTACACAGTAAACCTACCCGCTGCATCCAATGCCATTCAACGCACAATTAAAAAGCTAGCAATTGTCCTTTTCAAAAGATCATTGTTCTCTCTCTGTCCGCAGCCAGCTATTTAGAAAATTACAAGGCACTCGTATTTTTCAGAACGTTTTGTTTAATACCAGCATGAATGGGTTTTTCCCATTCACTTTTAACGATCTGCGAGTGGGCCCATTTTAATTACGGAACACAATCTATTTCCTGGTTACTTGCTGGAAACACCCCCAGAGCAACTGCTGCTTCTTGATGAAGTATGTCTTCCAAACGACTACCTCGAAAAAGAAACTCGAAATTAATTAAAGTGAGGTATCTTCCACCAGTTTCCTGTGCATCCATAAATTTCCACGGAGGAAAAGTGCACTTTCCATGCAAATGCGTTAGGGGCAATTAAAGAATTAGAGTGCCCAAGCTGCACTCTGTGTGCTCCTTGCAGCCGCAAGTGTACACAAAGCGAATTAATTGGCGAATCCTTCCAAGTTGCCTGTGTAAGTAAGAGGCCCTTACGCCCGTCTCGACCATTATTTAGTGCGGTCCTCCATTTGCACTAATGTTATATATATTTCAAAGGATAACTATTCATGTGTGTGTGTGTGGGGCAACACTTTCCATTTTTTTTTTCGTGTAAAAGACGGTGAGTGAAATAAACAAAATCTACTTATTCTGCACATTTTTTGATTGTCTCACTTTGTTGTGGGTACATAGTTGCTTTTCGGGTGTACAAAGCTCGAGTAGATCTTTTAGGTTTGTTTAGGAATACGGTTGTGTGGTCCTTCCCTCCATTTGAATCTGATGACGTTCCAGTTTTTAAGGGAAAAATTATGCAACGCTACCAGCATGCAATTTAAAATGATTGCTGTAGTCCTCTTTTTCTTGTTGTTTTCCAAGTCATTATCTTTTAACGCGAACTCAATGGGACTACACATACGGAAAACGGAAGTCTGTTTAGGGGAAGAAATTAAAACGTTTGGCTGTGTGGAGTAAATAGAAAGGACCGCACCTGCAGCGCCTGTGTTACATGAAAATGGAGCGCAAAATAGATGATTACGTGACATGAGATGTGGGATACCGCATTGTGTATGGGTATTGTATAGAGTGTCCTGGTGGTGGAAATAAGGATAAGTGCTGTCGAAATCGGTGCGGGGAATGCAAGTATTTGTCTGGGAGATATGAGGACGCAGTCGTTTGCAGTTTTGTAAAGATGTAAAATGAAATGGAAAGGAATTTTGGAACAGAGTCGGCGGTATGGGGTATAAATTGTTTGTTAACCATACCTAAGAAGTTTTTTTTACGAAAGTGGTAGAATTAATCATTCTTATCTTGCTTTCGGCTAATGGATCGTGATCGAGCACTTCAGTCGATCATACCACTACTTGGAGAGTGGAGAAGAAAAATCCTATGATAACCAACAATAGGAGAAAAGAATTTACGAGCTGTGAAGTATCACGGAAACTTTGGCCAGAATAGAACAGATGCCGGACCAACAAACTGCTACAGTTTGACAGGTCATTGCTATCTAAGTTAGTAGGGGCTTAAACGAGTGATAACTTCCTAAGAAGCCACACAATCTGCGGTACCAATAATCATTTTTAGTGTACAGACACAATGGCGAAATTTTCCATTCGCACAGAAATTGCAAAATTGGAGCCAGAAACGTTGCGCAATGTTATGCCAAATGCCTTAAATAGAGTCAATCACTGTCAACAGGAAAATGGAGATTATTTAAAGTATGTAATTTTTTTAATAATTTATACTTTAATTTAAAAATATAATAAAATAAAAGGTTTGTAAAACAAAAAAATTATAAGCATTTCAAATCAGTCAGTCCAAGTTGGTCCGCCCTGCATATAAGGTGAAGGTTAAAAATTACCATTAGTAAAGCTCAATGAAACTAAATCTCAAAGGTGACAACATTATGTGTAGACGAAAAGGTCTATAGGAGGATACACCTCACTTCTTTTGTCACTGCCTATTTCCCTTGCGAACTAAAGCACTTGGAAGCTATATAACTTCCCTGACTTAGATGAACTCTCTGATGTCTCACTGTCTGATTTTTATAGGTTTTTGAGGACACCAGGACGGCTGGAAAGTGTCTAATAACCATAAGAAGGAAGGATTTGAAGACAACCAATGCAATGCCAAAGGTTATAAAGGTTATAATAACGCTTGTACTAACATCCTTATTTTGTTAAATATTTATGGGCGATCGGAACGGTATGATAAAGTTACCGAAAGTGTGCACTTATTACGAAAGAGACGAAAATGTTTTCCTTTGGTTACTTGAGCGGCTATATTTGTATGGTTCGCCTTAATTATCAAATAACACATATCTTGGAATCTTGGAGGTAGGTGGTCATGGCATGGACTTCAGTTTATTTCAGTTGAGCAAATAAAATATTCAAATGCACACAGAGATACTCACGCAACCATACAAAAAAGTTAAGCTGGTTACAAAAAATATTGATCTCGATCTCTAAGACCTCAACAAGTACGAATCTCAAATGCGAACATAAAAACAAATTTTCGCTATCAACGCTAGGAGATAAAAGTCAAACCCTTGCTTGACATCAAAAATTACCAAGTTTGTTTTTAAATCATCAACTGCTTTTATTTGAATAAATATTATGAAATTTTGAGGCAAATTAGAATGAAAGGTTCTACTGAAGGTTATGCGTGCACATTTCCTTCATCAAATTGTTTCAACAAAACCACGCAGAGAAAGCGTTCAAGCCTTTGTGCCAAAAAAAAACAAGCATTTGTTGTTTACATTCTCCCAAACAAATTTAAGCCATCACGAGCAATATTTAAGTTAGTCAGGTGAGCAACTCACAATGGACCTTTGTGTCTTCTTTCTGGATCACCAAAAGTAACTCGGATATCCGTAGAAAAATATACAATCTCCTATTACGACATTTGTGGCCCGTCATGCAATTAAGATCTGAATCATTGGAAACCGGGTGTTTTTCTCTCTTAACAAGTCAGCTTTACAAACTTAGCGCCACAGCAAGGGACTAATGGAACTAATCTGTAACGAATGATGGTCCCATCTCATGTATTTGTGATGTTCTACAATTCCCACATATTTAAAGAAATACAGGAACTCGCTTTGAAGTAAGTGGGGCATGAGGTGGGTTATCCTGGCAGTGTAGTGTGAGTAGGCATGCTTGCTTAAACGCAGCTATAGCTCGACGGAGGCGTGGGATCTTTTCACTAACTACCGGACGATCGTTAACTTTTCTTCATGCCTAATTATTATTAAATTGAAATATAGGAGCACTCGAGCGATCTCGATTGAAACAGACTAGAAGTTAGAAGAATAAAAAAAAATTACCAAATCTACCCGTATCTTACGAATATGTATGAAGAGATATGATCTGGTAAAACTCCCCTTTTGATATAAAAACTTGAAAAACGAATTGTTGGGAAACCTAAGGAGTAGTTGGTTTCCAATGCGTAACCCTCCCACGATCTACCATAATGATAAAGGTAGATTCAACCTTGGCTATGGCGTCGCTAAATCTGGCCATAGCCCCTTTCCGGAACTTGAGAAAACCATTAAGATTCCCTCAAGTGACTACGGATGTATTCATCCTTACCCTTTTCACTCCCCAATAGCACAAACGAGGAACTTCACACAAAAAGCATCATGTAGATTCAAAGAAAATCTTTAAAAATGTTCATTACGTATACTATACCCATATACAATTTATTTCAGCGAGATATTATAATGGTCAGTAAATAAAGAAAAAAAAAATAAAAATAAAAATGTTTGAAAACTTGTGACACCGACTGTCATATCAAACTAGTTTAAATTCATGAAAGAGATTCGATTGAATCTGAATGAGTAGTTTGACTTATTTAATTTAAAAATGGCTCTCAAATATCGAAATACTGTATGTACTATAATACTAAAGGAGATATTATTTCAGGTTCTCCTTTGCTTATGCACTTGTAAAAAAGAAAAAAAAAACAAATTCCTAATTAGATCGTGACTACTGTCACCAACAACATCAAATTAATTTTAAATTGCCTACTTTTAGGCTCACTCAATTTGGGATGCAACGATATATGAAATTCGCTTTTAAAAACATAATCAGCTAGTACAGAAACCAATAACCTCTACACCTAAGCAATTAAATATATATGCGTGTATATACTAGCACTACGATAGATCGTTCAATAGAAAAGAAAATAACTTGGACTCACCGATACTCTCATGTGTACTTGCTTTGCGTACATTTACATACGTTGCGAATTGACTGGAGCTTACTGGATATTATCTCCGATGGATGGTGTGCACAGCATTCATAGAAGGTATTGAAGATTATCTAAAGGGGTATTTATATAAAAAAGGTTGTTATCTTTTTCCATCGAACGAACTTTACAAAAAATATATTCACGATACTTAGCTGAATTTTTCTTTTCCTTCAAACGCACATATATACATAACCTTTGATAGCATATATCACTTGAGAGCCAACACAAAAAAAAATGACAACAAAAACAAGAGATAGTGACGAAGCTAGTTGATGGGGTCTCGGACAGTTTGGCAGCTACCTGCTAACTCAGCATCGCGGGTATGGCATCCGTGGGGGGGTGTGGGGTAGCCTATGTTTGATGCTGCTGATCTTGACTAATTTTTTTTTCCTTTTTTTTCTTTTGCTTTTCACTGCACTGCATATAATTTCGATCAGCTGGCAGTGGGTGGCAGAGTCGATAGCTCAGCTCTGTGACAACGCTCGTGGACTTTACGAGTGTACAGCCTGATTGAGGACGTGAGCGGAGTCTCAGCTAGAAGTTGAGCGTGACGAGCACTGACGAGCGAGAGCGTGGATGACTCTTATCACACTGCTGGCTGGACGAGTGGTATGGTCTTGACCTTGGTCGTGCTCGGAAAGTGAAATGTGCTCGTACGGTTTGTAGCCTCGACTTCATTCACTCAAATTGGCTGTTGTTGGTGGCTTGTTTGGTCGAGATTGGCGTTATGCTGATGCGCTCGACGAGCAAAAGCGATGCACCGAGATGAATAATTCACAGGCCTTTTTTTTTCCTATTTTGGGAGAGACACTGTTGCTCTGTTAATTTTTTTATTATTTTTATTTTTCCTCTATATTAGGTGGGATATACGTACCTACGTATGGTTTTGCTGGTGGTATGGAAATCGCTGGGACAGTGCCGCTAATGAAAGGTTTAATTCACCAAAATTTGGGAAACCTGCCGGTCCAATGTTATATTTTTGATGCAATTATTTTATTTTTTTGTGATTTGGCGCGAGTGAACCACTGTCCTCGGTGCCTCAGAATGAAAAGAACGAAAAGCAGGAAGTTTTCGCCCAAAATGGTAGGTAGAAAGGCAAGCAGACGGGTGTCGCTTCCGTTCATGTAATTGACGAAAGGACACAGCTGATCGAAGTTGGAATTCAGTGTGGTTCTGACTTTTGCTATTTATTTATTTTATTTTTGACAGGGTGTTTATTAGACTTGGCTTAAAATTGTGTTTCTTTTAACTTTTATCCCCTTTTTTTTTTTTTTTTTTCTTAGGGTAGTCCCCCACAAAACTTTTCAGTTTTATGGATGCAAGACCATAAAAGTGAAATGAAAAAGGGATTACACTACATTTTAAAGTAAAAAGTAAGGAATGATAGAACCTGCGTTATTTATTAATAAGCTGAAATAAGAAGTCACACAAGCATTGGCACACCTTTTTTTTTTGATTTGTGCCGAAACCTCTTTACTATTCCCTGATATCCTTGGCATGAAAGATGCCTATCGGATTCCCTCTAGTATCTGCAAGTTCATACAAATTGTTGCCAACTATTCGTTTGATCTTGGCTTGCTTAAATTTTGGGCAGAATTTTGCATTTCTTTGCTTTGTAGCATCGCTCAAAACGAAATTGCGTCTAAACACAGTTTGTCCTATTTCAAATTTACAGCTTTTACTTCTGGTATTATATGAAAGCTCATATTTTGTGTGTGCTTGTGCAAGAGATTTTTTTAATCGGGTGTGTATAAGATTCATTTTAAGGGCTTTTGGTAGAATGTCAAACTCGGAATTATTTACACCATTAAGTTTTTTTAACAAATTGTAGTCGTGTCCGTGCTGGATTTTTGACTGTCCGAACAGCGCTTCGTGCGGCGACATCCCGATCGCCGAATGGATGGTTGTACGAAGTGCACTAGCGATCGACTGTACATGTCTATCCCAGTTGGTTTGACTTTCTTCCTTTAAATATGAGCGAATTGCAGCTAATATCGAACGATTGACACGTTCGCTGGCATTCGCTTGTGGCGAGTAAACCGCAGTTCTTATATGCCTTACACCATATTCTTCGAGAAACTTGCCAAATTCCTTACCGGTGAATTGTCTTCCATTGTCGGAAAGGAGTGATTCCGGTACTCCAAAAAGTGAAAAGACTTGGTCTTCTAGGAATGAGATGGCTGCTTCACTCGTTGCTTTTCGTATAGGCTTAATAAGAACAAACTTTGTCAACTGGTCAAGACAAACGATCATAAACACATTTCCACTCTTCGATCTAGGATATGGACCGAGATAGTCTATAAAAATGTGTTGGAACGGCCTGTCTACTACAAATGCCTGCCCCATTGGCGGTCTTAGGGTTGAGTTAGGTGCTTTTGATGATTTGCAGGTGGTACAGTCTGAGATAAACGCCTTCACTTGCGCCGCCATACTAGGCCAGTAAAAACGTCCACGCAAACGGTAGAGGGTCTTAGTAACTCCGCCATGCGATGCTTTTGGTGGTTCATGCGCCAGATGGATCAGACGGTTTGTGAGCGAAGAGGGAATCCATAGTTTCCAGGTGTGGTCATCTATGGTGTCGCCTGTGTTGCATTTGACCTTCTTATAAACAAAATTGTCTGAAACTTGAAGGTCAGGCAACTGGTTTTTATTATTCTTCACCGTTTCTATTAACTTTGTATATTCTTCCGACTTGAAGCTCGGATCTGCAAGGTCGACATGTAAAACATCAAAAGAGTTCGCACTACACGCTGTTTTGGCGACAATTTCGTCGACGCAGTAAACTCGTGAAAGAGCATCTGGTACTACGTTTTGCGTCCCCTTTCGATGTTCGATTGTAAAAGAGAAGCGTTGGAGTTTCAAGCTCCATCGAGCTAAGCGACCGCTGAGATCTCTCTGATTCATAAGCCATTTCAAGCTCGCATGATCGGTTACTATCTTAAATTCCTGCATTTCAACGTACGACCTGAACTTTTCAACTCCCAAGACCGCCGCAAGACACTCTAACTCTGTTACGCTGTAATTGCGTTGAGCAGAATTGAGTTTATGCGAGTAGTAGTATATCGGTCTCTCCAAACCATCTTCATCTTGCTGGCATAACACACATCCAACGCCGGATGTTGATGCGTCACATAATATGGTAAACGGTCTGTTAAAATCGGGGTTGACTAATATTGGTGCCGAGGTTAACGCGAATTTTAGGTCTTCAAACGCAGCAATTGCTTCCGGACCGAAAACAAAAGATTTGCCTTTCTTTAAAGTATCTGTGATAGGAGCGGCGCGGGATGAGTAGTCCTTAACGAACCTCCTATACCAACCAGATAGTCCTAGAAAACGCCTAACCTGCTTGGGTGTCTTTGGAGTAGGGAAATCCTTAATGGCCGAGACTTTGTCTGGATCGGTTTTCAGACATCCTCCTCCCACTATATATCCCAGATACTTTAGCTGTTTGAAACAAAACTTTGATTTCCCAATATTGATGGTAAGCCCTGCCGATTGCAAACATGCAGCTACGATTTTAAGAAAGTCTAAATGTTCCTCAAACGTCTTCGAAACTATCAGTAGATCATCTAAATAAACAAAGATATTCTGTTTCAATTTATGTGGCACCACTTTGTCCATAAGTCTGCACATGCGTTGGGCCGCATTGCAGAGGCCAAAGGGCATTACCTTAAATTGGTACAGGGGCCTGCCAGGGACAGTAAACGCTGTCTTTTCCCGTGATGTTTTCTCCAGAGGAATTTGCCAAAAGGCGTCCTTCAGATCCACACTAGATATGTAGTGCGTTTCCGAAAGACGACTTAATAGCCCCTCTATATGAGGAAGTGGATAGGCGTCCTTTTTTGTGACTTGATTCACTTTTCGCGAGTCGAGGCATAGGCGGTTTTTTCCCGGTTTCCGCACCAAGACCACTGGTGAATTCCAAGCACTGCTACTTTCTTCTATGACGCCCATTTCGAGCATCCTATCCAGCTCCTCATACATCAGGTTTTGTACCGCTGGAGAAACAGGGTAGTGACGTTGCTTAATGGCCTCAGCATTCCCTGTATCGATGTAGTGTTCCTCGAGACTTGTCCGTCCTAGGCCAGATTGAGCATAAGACGGAAACAAGTTGATCACGTTATTAAGTTCTTTAGACTGTCCTACTGACAGTTCGTGGACGTTTGAATCACAAGAATTTTGCAGCGTTCCGGACGAAATTTCTGATAGGAGATGAGGCGCTACCTCAAACAGCTTCCAAAAATTAACCCCCAGATACAACTGCTGTTCCAAAGATGGCACTAAAAATAAAGTTATCTCTTTCGTTACTCCCTTATAGGTCATGTCCGTCACTAACTCGCCAACAATCGGTTGTGGCTGACCACTGGCTGTTTTCACGTTAGATGTAAACGGTTTAAATTTTATGCCTGAGTCATCTAAAAATTCCAAACATCCTGAGCCCAAACAACTAATGCTGGCACCGCTATCTAAGAGGCCTAGCATTTTCCGTCCTAAAACTGATACATTAGCGTAGGGTCTAGGATCTTCTGAACTACAAAGTCTAGTGGCACTGATAGCTCTGTAAACTTTACGCTTGTGTTTAAAGCGCTCTCGAAGCTTTAAGATTCGTTTGGATGGTTCAGTGTTGAAGATGCGAGCACGAACTTCGTAATATTTACTTAATCGCTCATGAAGCGAGTTTGGTCTTTCAGTTTTGGGAACAACTGGGGGCACATTCGTTTGAACATCTACTCTTTTTAAAATGGATACTTTGGTAGTGACGGGTTGTAAATCTGGTGTAGTTTGTAAGTCTGGTAAAGGCTGATTGACATGATTGACAAATATAGGTAAGTTGATACTAGTATTTTTGTTAATCATGGTTTCAGGATTTAGTTCATCTCCGGGTTGTTTACCTGAGGGCAACTCTCCCCGGTCGTAGGATCGCCCCGTTTCCGGTTTCCCGAACATCGGTGACAATTTGGAGTAGTTGTGTTCTCCAATCCACACCTGTAACAGAATAGATTGCGTTGTGGGCTGTTACACTCTACAAACGAATGTCCATTTTGTTTACAGTTCCAGCAATTGTAGGAGATTGGATCACGCTTCGGACGTGGTACGTTGAGAGCATCAATTTCCAGAACTTCGTCACTAATTGGTGTAACATTCACTTCATTAACTAGCCTTCGAAAATTTGGTTGCGTAGATTGTCTTGGCCGTAAGCCATCGCTCTGATTTACGTATTTCTCTATCGTTCTGCAGACATAGATCATTTCAGGTAAGCTGTGAGTACTGAATGTTATCAGCAATTCGCCGATACGACGTTTCACATTTTGCTTCAATAGATCTATAAGCTGTCTAGCAGACTTCGGGATATGAAGGCGAGAGTTTATTTGCTGGATAGCGTTATAAAAATCGTCGAAGCTCTCATTCGCCCCCTGTCGTCTGTCAAACATACGACGAGAGAGCTCCGAGTCAGTTTCCAACGTTCGGAACTGTTCAAATAAGGCTATTTGGAATGTAGCCCAATCCGCTCTCGGATTGGCCTTGAGATACATCCAGTACCAACTCTCCACTGGACCTGACACAAACAAATGAAAGTGGCGATAAATATCTTCCCACGTGGAATTAAAACAATCTTTTAGTCTATTTAGACGGAAAATAAAATCGTCGACGGTCATGTGCTGATTGTCGAACTTCAGGCCCCATTTTTGGAACTCTAATGTTCTACTACTAGAAAGTGATGTCGCAGGACGTTCACTAGGAGTCTCGGATTCTAAATTGAGTGCATTTACCTGATTGACAATGTTCTGAACATTGTTGGGTATTTTGATAACTACTTTGGGCCACTTGAGGTGTAGGATATCTGTGTGCAGTGCTCTGCTGTGGTTGCCGCCGATTAACATCGTAATCATCCTCAGTATTTCTTACAGGAGAAGGTGCACCAAGAACTTCACGTATAGTATGTGCTACTTCCTGTCGAATTATTTGTCTTTCCCTTTCAAAATCCTCGGCTCGGTTTCGTAAGTCCACCGATCTACTGAGACCGATTGAAGCTGTAACAACTTCTTGTATATACTGCGTTAAGCTTTCGTTGCGAAGTTGAGAAGGATTTTGAATACTCTGTTGACTATGAATCGGACCACTGTTGTGTAATCTGTTCGAGCAATGAGGCTGCTCTTCGGGAATATTAATTTGGGGTCTCGATTCATTTGGCTGATGTAATGAGACTACACTTGCACTTGCATCAGATCGGTCATGTTCACCTTGAATACTGACATGCTGAGGTTGGGTCGTAGATGTATTCTGTGGTCTTACTTCCGGCGTTTGTTGTAATGAAGTACCACCAGTACTTCTATTTGCCCTGCCACCTGCAGGATTGCGATTACCTCGCAGAAAATGTGGGTTTGTCTTTTTCGGTGGCATTATTATGTTTATTGTTTGTTTAATGTTAAAATAGGAAATGTTTAAATATATAAGTGTGGTAAATTTTGATTTGTTATATATATGTATATATTTTCGATTTCAGTATTTGTGCTTGGGTATGTGATAGGTTTAAGGGTGTAGTACACGTCGATGTTAAAATTTGAATTCGTTTTTCAAAGTAATTACGTCGTGTCTTATTTGACTTGTTTAACGATATCTTTATACATACAAGATATTTATTTGCATAATAAGGCTGTCTAAGTTCGGTCTTCTGAGAAGAAATTAAATTTCTCATTGCCGCTTAGGATAGATTATGTTATCTACCATATCCTTATAGAACGTAAGGAAGAAATTACTTTGCGATCAACTTATGAACACTTGTGGAGTTTTAATCAACCAATCATTCATCGTGACAGAGATTTTCATTGATAGCCATGCTTAATTTACTTCACTTCGGGTCAAAGCTAGCTAAAACAGAAAGCAGGCGCTACAGATGGAGTGGTGATATCAATTGTATCGATAGCTCCCGGTCGTCTGACAAACTGCATCAGCCACTAGATTTATTTACCTTATACTATTCAGAATTTATCGCTTCACTGTATTTTCAAAGCAAAAAAAAACTGTGGTCGAATAGATACTGTATAGTAAAGAGATTTAAAGGAGCAGGAATCAATGCAACAAAAAATTTGTGATACATGTTCACTTTATTTTTCGGACATACTATTCACTGTACATATTATTGAAATAATAAAATAATCTAGTTTAGGCTTTTTTTTTTTTTTTTTTTTTTTCAACTTGGCAGGGTGGTAAATAGCCACAATCTTCTATCGCTTCGGGCCCCACGTTGGGCGCCACCTGTGTAACGAATGATGGTCCCATCTCATGTATTTGTGATGTTCTACAATTCCCACATATTTAAAGAAATACAGGAACTCGCTTTGAAGTAAGTGGGGCATGAGGTGGGTTATCCTGGCAGTGTAGTGTGAGTAGGCATGCTTGCTTAAACGCAGCTATAGCTCGACGGAGGCGTGGGATCTTTTCACTAACTACCGGACGATCGTTAACTTTTCTTCATGCCTAATTATTATTAAATTGAAATATAGGAGCACTCGAGCGATCTCGATTGAAACAGACTAGAAGTTAGAAGAATAAAAAAAAATTACCAAATCTACCCGTATCTTACGAATATGTATGAAGAGATATGATCTGGTAAAACTCCCCTTTTGATATAAAAACTTGAAAAACGAATTGTTGGGAAACCTAAGGAGTAGTTGGTTTCCAATGCGTAACCCTCCCACGATCTACCATAATGATAAAGGTAGATTCAACCTTGGCTATGGCGTCGCTAAATCTGGCCATAGCCCCTTTCCGGAACTTGAGAAAACCATTAAGATTCCCTCAAGTGACTACGGATGTATTCATCCTTACCCTTTTCACTCCCCAATAGCACAAACGAGGAACTTCACACAAAAAGCATCATGTAGATTCAAAGAAAATCTTTAAAAATGTTCATTACGTATACTATACCCATATACAATTTATTTCAGCGAGATATTATAATGGTCAGTAAATAAAGAAAAAAAAAATAAAAATAAAAATGTTTGAAAACTTGTGACACCGACTGTCATATCAAACTAGTTTAAATTCATGAAAGAGATTCGATTGAATCTGAATGAGTAGTTTGACTTATTTAATTTAAAAATGGCTCTCAAATATCGAAATACTGTATGTACTATAATACTAAAGGAGATATTATTTCAGGTTCTCCTTTGCTTATGCACTTGTAAAAAAGAAAAAAAAAACAAATTCCTAATTAGATCGTGACTACTGTCACCAACAACATCAAATTAATTTTAAATTGCCTACTTTTAGGCTCACTCAATTTGGGATGCAACGATATATGAAATTCGCTTTTAAAAACATAATCAGCTAGTACAGAAACCAATAACCTCTACACCTAAGCAATTAAATATATATGCGTGTATATACTAGCACTACGATAGATCGTTCAATAGAAAAGAAAATAACTTGGACTCACCGATACTCTCATGTGTACTTGCTTTGCGTACATTTACATACGTTGCGAATTGACTGGAGCTTACTGGATATTATCTCCGATGGATGGTGTGCACAGCATTCATAGAAGGTATTGAAGATTATCTAAAGGGGTATTTATATAAAAAAGGTTGTTATCTTTTTCCATCGAACGAACTTTACAAAAAATATATTCACGATACTTAGCTGAATTTTTCTTTTCCTTCAAACGCACATATATACATAACCTTTGATAGCATATATCACTTGAGAGCCAACACAAAAAAAAATGACAACAAAAACAAGAGATAGTGACGAAGCTAGTTGATGGGGTCTCGGACAGTTTGGCAGCTACCTGCTAACTCAGCATCGCGGGTATGGCATCCGTGGGGGGGTGTGGGGTAGCCTATGTTTGATGCTGCTGATCTTGACTAATTTTTTTTTCCTTTTTTTTCTTTTGCTTTTCACTGCACTGCATATAATTTCGATCAGCTGGCAGTGGGTGGCAGAGTCGATAGCTCAGCTCTGTGACAACGCTCGTGGACTTTACGAGTGTACAGCCTGATTGAGGACGTGAGCGGAGTCTCAGCTAGAAGTTGAGCGTGACGAGCACTGACGAGCGAGAGCGTGGATGACTCTTATCACACTGCTGGCTGGACGAGTGGTATGGTCTTGACCTTGGTCGTGCTCGGAAAGTGAAATGTGCTCGTACGGTTTGTAGCCTCGACTTCATTCACTCAAATTGGCTGTTGTTGGTGGCTTGTTTGGTCGAGATTGGCGTTATGCTGATGCGCTCGACGAGCAAAAGCGATGCACCGAGATGAATAATTCACAGGCCTTTTTTTTTTTCCTATTTTGGGAGAGACACTGTTGCTCTGTTAATTTTTTTATTATTTTTATTTTTCCTCTATATTAGGTGGGATATACGTACCTACGTATGGTTTTGCTGGTGGTATGGAAATCGCTGGGACAGTGCCGCTAATGAAAGGTTTAATTCACCAAAATTTGGGAAACCTGCCGGTCCAATGTTATATTTTTGATGCAATTATTTTATTTTTTTGTGATTTGGCGCGAGTGAACCACTGTCCTCGGTGCCTCAGAATGAAAAGAACGAAAAGCAGGAAGTTTTCGCCCAAAATGGTAGGTAGAAAGGCAAGCAGACGGGTGTCGCTTCCGTTCATGTAATTGACGAAAGGACACAGCTGATCGAAGTTGGAATTCAGTGTGGTTCTGACTTTTGCTATTTATTTATTTTATTTTTGACAGGGTGTTTATTAGACTTGGCTTAAAATTGTGTTTCTTTTAACTTTTATCCCCTTTTTTTTTTTTTTTTTCTTAGGGTAGTCCCCCACAAATCGTATAACAAAAAGCAGAGTGAGCTTAAACAAAAACGTTGAACGATCTGCTATATTCTTTGATGTCAAAGGAGTACCTACAATGAGGAATTCCAAATTGATATGGGGGGAATGAATATAAGAGTAAGATTCAAAAGAAGCTGACAAGGTGAAATTTTTAATACTTTGAAAATACTGGTTAGTTGGCTTTTAAGGTTCGCCACTGTTGGGAATTCAGAACTTTTTCGTTTTGTGTTCACAATTTCTACAAATTGTTTGCAATATTCTCAAGGTTGCATTCATCCGAATGAATGTATTTAACGAAGAAATTCGTTTCTGAGATTGGAAAAAAATTATTTGTAGAATTTTTTAATATTAGAAAAAACCTCTATTCTGAGATTTGATTCGAAGTAACTCCGTGAGTAGTTGGGCAAAAACCAAACCAAGAGACTTTGACAAAGTATCTTGAAGACGTCTTCAAAATTTGTGAAGATAAAGGTTATCAAGGAAACGAAGTGCGCAGAAGATAGACCTTTTTAGCAAAACCAAAGGCAAAGAAATTTAACAATGCATAAATAAAAATAAATAAATAAATAGTGCAACTTTATGTCGAGTCCAAGCGCCTAATTGAGAAGCTCCTTTAGACAGTTATACTCTTGTATGTTCATCAGACGTGGCGCGAGAAGGGCCGCAGTGGAAGACTTTATAAGATGTAATTTGTGTTATTCCGGGGGTCGAAATTGGCATAAATATAAAATAAATCCGCAGTGTTTGATTTCATTGTTTGATGGTGAAACAATCTCCACGAAAAGGTTGAAGAAAACCTAGTGCAGATTACATAATGTTCCATTTATTTTAAGTGGCACAGACCAAGCCTGTGGAAATTCTCGGAGGTTATAATGATACCAAAACCAGGAAATCCACCTTCCAAAATTACCTCATATCGCCAATATCGTTCCTGATGTAATGAAGTTATTCGAAAAGAAAAATCTGGGCCCTACTCCACAAAACAAATTAGCAACTTTTCACTTTGCACTTGTCAAACTAAATTTTTTGGCAGTGATAAATGTTTCTGTTTCACAATATTCTTTGCAAATCTCACTTTGCACTAGCAAATTTTTGCAAAGCCTTTGCGCTCACCTGCAAAGTAAGCGTGCAAAGTATCACTTTTCACTTTGCATTGCTAAATAGAAGTTATTAAAACGAGGCGCAAAATAAAAATTGAAAAAAAAAAACTTGCAGTGATACATTACATCAAAGAAAAGCTAGTTTTCAAAACAATAAAATAAATATTTATTGGTAAAATTACTAGCTGACCCGGCTAACCGCCGCTAACATCATTTCGCCCAAAATCTTTAATGTAATGAATATATTAATTCCGAGTATGCGCATGCTGCTTCATGTTATTTGGTCAATGAAGTACATTATGTATAACAATGTCGATGTTTTCCAAATCAAATCTCACGAATTTTTACTCAACAAATTTCTTGGTATAAGAATTGGAAAATATGGTACCTACCATTGTCCTGTGTATTAAAATGATACCAACAAGTGGCCAAAATAAATTGAATGATACTGGGATACTGGGATTTTTCAAAAAGAAGTTCGATTAACTCCAAATCACTTTCATTGCTGAATCAACTAATATTGTTAATAAACTAAAATTATACAAATCTTCGAGTTTATCAGACATTTTAACGACTTTTCGTACCACTTTTTTGAATTTTTCGTAAGTGTTCTTCTCTGAAAGAAAATTTATCCCCAACACAGCCATATTGACAGTCTTTTCCATTCTTATCACGAAAGTAAAAGAACAAACTTTAAATCTTAAGAACCATTTCATTCCCTTCAAGTGACGCTACACTTCACGTCAAGGACTTGTGCATGTGTGGATGAAACTTCAATTGGGGCAAGTAGCGCCATCTGTCATTATTTGGATATTGTTCATACAAAAATACTAAAATCGCGATAAAAGAATGATGGGTTGGGGCGGGAAGGTGAAGATTAGGGGTTATAGATATTTTTGATGCCAAATCTAAAAAAAATACAAAAACAAATTTTACTCAAAAAGCAAAAGCAAAAAGGTTGTGGACATGGACACCATAATTACCTGGCGGTATGAAATATGCTTTACGACTGATTCTCATACCTACCAAATATACCAAGAAATTTCATAAAAATCGGCCGAGCGGTTGATTTTGCAACACCATGGTACTGGCAACCATTTCCGATCCAATGCAAGCATAGAGCAGTTGATTTTCAGGCGACAAAGCATGATTACTGTGTATTCTGTTTTAATTTTTCTCCAATTTTATTTAAAAGGAAATCAACTTGAATTTTATTTCAATGATAGCACTCTTAAAAATTAAAGTTTTGTAGTCCCGAAAATTTAATTCGGTCTCTATAATTTCTTGTTATAATCGCGTCTCCACTATCGTCGAACAAAAACTCACGTCTTAACATTTTGAAAGCTTCACTAGTTATAACAATATGAATTTGTAAAGCGATCATTTACCTTGCAAACTTTTGACAAATTGATCAAAATTGACTTTGCAAGAATAATTTTACAAATTTTGTGGAACGAAATAGCATAATTATTTGCAAAGGCTTTGCAAATTACACTTTCAATTTAAATTTTTCATTTATCAAATTTTATAGTTCTAAGGAACATAAAGTTTTGCAAATGGACGACAAATTTGATGAGCGCAAAGTGAAAAGTTGATAATTTGTTTTCGAAATCGAAAAAGCAGCTTGTTGAGAGAAAAAGTTTGCTTCACAATATTTCTTGAGCTAGCTTTCTATAAAGTCTGCCACAAAGGACTGATCCTCAAACCAGAAATAACTTTGGACAAGTATTTTACAACTCTAGAGTCATGTATATCCAATAGATTCTTCAAAAATTATCAAGAAACACAATACTCTGCAATAAGAGAATTTAAGACTGGTGTACCGCAAGTCAGTGTACTTAGTCCAGCATTCTATCACCTATTCAATAGCGATCTGCCTGAAAGTGGAAAAACAATTAAAGCAACATTTGGAGATGGACGTCTGCACTTGTTGTGGAAGAAACTGTCGATCTATAAAAATTAGCTGAGACCAAGTAATTAATAATATTTTTTAAAAACAAATTTTACAAAATGATAAAACTATACTATCAAAATGATCATCAGTTCATCAGTGCAAATCAGGGCCCTTCAAAGTCGACTCTCCACCGTTTGGACAAATTCGGGACAAACAGTTCGGTAATCAATCAGCTGAAATCAACGCAAGATCGGTCGAGAACATTGCCGCAGGAAAGTGTTCAGGAGAATCTGAGAATATCAACTGCAAGAAATCGGCCTGTCGCCGACTTCAACTTGGCGAATTTCGCATAGAGACTTGGGCTTACACCCGTAACAGATCCAACTGACGCAGGAGCTCAAAGTTAATGGGCATGGACAACGCCGTTTGATCGCTGACTGGGCTTTGAAGCGTTTGGAAGCGAGCTCCAATTTTGGCCCAAAAAAAAAACATATTTAGCGACGAGACTCATTTTTGGGTGAATAGCTATGGTAACAAACAAAATTGCCGTATGTGGGAAGACACCAAACCACTTGGGGGTTCACCAGGTGGCAATCCACAACAAATGACTGCTTGGTGCGGCCGGTGGCGGGTTTCATTGGGGAGTACTTTTTTGAAAATGACGTTGGTGAGGCCATCGCACCATCAACGATAAGCTAACCGATTACTTTTGTCCCAACTGGAACTATATGGAGGTAGACGTTGGCTACGTGCCAGACAGCAGACTCAGCAATGGACATTCTGCATGAACGATTTGAGGGTATGGTTATCTCTCTTGAATTGGCCAAGATCGTGCGATTTGGTCCCGATAGACTTTTTCTTGTGGGTTTTCCTAGAGTAGCAAATCTATGCCAATAAGCCGCAATCGACCGATGCATTTAAAGCCAGCATAACCAATGCCATCGGCTCAATTTCAGCCGCATCTATGTTGCAGAGGCTTTACAAATTGGACCACTCGGATCCGCGTCACCGTAAGAGGTCGCAACGGTCAATTTTGTTCCATAAATAATGGCACAAATGGTCCTTTTAAATAAAAAAAAGAATTTCGTTAATACCTCACATTCAGCTTGTTTTATTCCATTTCAACATCGACCCGTCCTAATTGAAAAGCCCTTTTTATCTCCAGAATGTGCCGGCAAGTCATTAGAGCTCGCATGCTTTGGTTGCCTCTTCTATATGAGCTGCTGCCTAGGTACAGACTGAATTTTTTAACTATGACTGGTGTCAATATTGCAAACGAGTTCTACAGGTTTTTGTAAAATTTTTGTCGGACTAAGGCTTAGTGCAGCCAACAACCACCCAGTTATTTCAAGTCCCCTCTTTATAACACAGCATAGAGTTTAGGTATGTTGTCATCTGCAAATCAAACGCCCTTTCGTTTTCAACCCAAGAAATCTCAGTATCCCGAAAGGGAAATGATTCCGAGCAATTTCATGAGTGTCCCATCAAGATGTTCTTCTTACAACCTCTACCATGTGCCATTCAAATGTCTCCAATGTTCAGAACATACACAAAAGACACAACTTACATTTCATTACACTTTGCCAAGCACCTCTCGTTCGTTTGGCTTAAGAGGGTGGTGTGGGCGCCATACTGCGACCTTTGTGCTTAAGTGGAAGATACGGTGAAATAAAACATCTCGGTGCTTATAAGGAGAACGCTGATAGAGACGCCCCAACATTGAAGCGGGCTACTTAAATGCAACAAAAGAGGGCATCTGCCTAGCAACACAAAAACTCAGTATACAAGATAAGGATAATTCATTTTAAAACTCAAACCTTCCAGTTTCAGTCAAAGGATATAAATAAAAGGACACAGTAAATGATTTAAAAAAAATAGGAACTTGTACTCACGTTGTGAATTCGATCGCCTGATGATGTTTTCCAAAAATGTGTTTTGCGGTGCAACCAATCCTCTCCGTCCGCCCGGCATTTTCGATGCGGAATTGTCAACACACCGTGACGCACACTATTTACAAATATTCGAGCAGGTCGCTAGAGTCCACAGGAATATTGTGGCACACACAAAACTTCATCACTTGCCCCTTGTTGGGTGGATCATTGTCTTTTGTATCAAAACTTAAACACACACGAAGGATTCATTTCATTCATTTCAAGCGTCCGCAGGATATGTTTGTGTTCGTCTCTCTAAAGTACCGCGTACAGGATCATCGCCGTCGCACAAATTATTCCAGCTTATGTGGGGTGTATCACTTTTATCTGGCCGAGTGTGAGTATGCTCCTAATTTGGTGCAAAAACAGCGAGAACATTTCCGTTTCGAGGGTCGCCGACGGGATACTTGCGGTGGTGTGGCTCAAGAAGAAGACTGTCGGAAGTTTCACATGGTGTAGGCATTTTATAGTCCCTCTCTAGCTGGTCTGCGGAAGAGAGAGGAAAATTGAAATTTGGTTTAATAAAGAGTGCTATTGACGGAACTTGTTGGGGATTAATGTCAGCTATGGAAGGGGATAATCGGGCACACTGTCGCATAACGTGATTGATATTATGGTAACTATCTGTCTGTTGGTATGCGAGTAAGAGACCGAAGGACGGAAATATCAAAGGGTGGCTAAAAATAACGGCCAAGGGTTCAGAAGCTTTAATTAAATTATGAGCGAATTGGTTACGCGTTGTCTTTTGAAGCTTTTGCGTGTCCTTTAAAATAGTGAACCTTTTCATTATTAGCACATGGTCGTTAACTTACAGTCTACCCAATTTCAGCATATTCATGGAAGAAGAAAGAATGCGGTCCTTGCGACGATTAATCACCTTTTATTAGCTTATCTTTTGTAATTTATGTACATGACACATTCAAGTGCCTATACCTAACTAATTGACAATCGGAGACTATATACCTACACAGCCTAACAAATGTATGAATATTGACTGACTGACTGACTGAATAGTTAGGTATATGTAGGTACTTGAATGTGTTTTGTTCTTTTTAATTCTTTTTTTACATTCAGTCAAGATTTTTGGGTTTTTAAGTCAACTTTTTTTTATTTTTATCTTTTAAGCTTATGACACCCCGGGGAAGAATACGTCACTCCTCAAAATCGGTCAAAGCCGCTTATGCTACAGGACATCACGTAGGAACGTACATAGGATACGCGCGAAACACATAACCCTCCCTGTGTCCAGTCGGGTAAAATGAGAGGTCTGAAAAAAACACATGCAGGAAGGTAACTTTTGAGTGGGGATCTTTTATTTTACGTCTAAATAACTTCAGATTAATAAAAGATTCAAAGGGCACAAATTCAAGTCTTTGATTTATACAGCATTTGACATGTTACTTAATTTTTTAATAGCTCTTAAAATCCATCGTTTCGGATTGAGAAATATTCAAAATATATGAAAACTTACGGTATCATGGATACATCAACCAGAGAAAAATGCTGTGTAAATTGCCTCAAACGCCTTAGGTAAAAAATATTTTTTTTTTGCACCAAAATCACCCTTTTTTAATTGTTTTCAAGCAAAAATCATTAAAACCTTAAATACTCTCTTATTTTTATAATAATTTCGTTCTAAAAGTCTATTAATAAAATTTTCATACTGCACCCTCCCAAGAGATTTCAGATTTTTTAGATCAGCCAAAAATCATTAAGTACAAAAACCATTCTACCTAGTATGACTAACAATCAAATTAAGCTTTAGAAAGTTTTCCACAAACTTCCTATGCTGTACTACAATAAAAACTACTTTTTCGAACAAGAATTTCCAAACCGATAATGAAAAACTGATATTTCAAAAGTCGTTTATCTCTGAATATTTATTTTGTCAGTTAATCAGTTTTGGTCGATTATAGATTTTTTGTATGGAATTTTTTGGCCAGGCATTGATATATATATATATATGCATGGCATAGGTAAAAAGAATGTAATAAAATTCAACTTTTTCAATTGTTAATATTTTACAAAAGTAAAAATGCAAAACTAAGAACCCACAAAATATCTTTTTTCCGACACTTAATTTATTAAGATTGGTTGAGCGCGTGAATCGCAAGAGGTAAATATACAACAAAATACAGAAATAATATAGAGTGGACTAGCTGGTACCCGCGACTTCGTCTGCGTACAATTAGTACCTCGAGTAACTCAATCAAAATATTTATATCAACAATAGCGCCACTTATAGGGCCCAAAACTGTCCTATCTTTTAAGCCAACCAATCAGCCTTAAATATTTAAATTCATTGGTATTATACCCAAAGTAAAGATACCTATGATGACAAAAAATAGCTTATGTAATTCTCAGGGGTTCCATCTATCCCTATACCAAAATTGAAAAAAATTGTTTTTGCGGTCGTTAAAAGGTAACAATCATACTTTCGCAGTTAAGTGCATCCCAAATGTTTTGCTTATAAACTAAGTATTAATAGCCCGTCAGCTCCAGCGTGCCTATCGAATTCCGCAAAATTTTGAAAATAAAATTGTCTCTTAGTTTTTCTATCTCTGCTGTGAATTGCGATTCAGTGTGACCATTGTGCGACTAAAATTGCGATTTGGAACTTTTTTCGAAAGCCTGCCACAACTTTTTGCTATTTAGGCCCTTTTTTTAGTTGGAGAAAGCGCTTTAAAAATATTTCAAATGCTCTTATTTCCAAATAAAAACATTTTTAATGTAACGCAGTTGCATATCACAACACAATTATAGTTAAATATCAAAATAATAATATCAATTCTTGTTAAATATCGTTCACGAATTCGAAATAAGCTATTCTGCTTCAGAAATTACACTTTTATTTTCTCATCGGCCCTTTTTCATACGACTTTTCAGAATGCTGCAACGGTCACACAGTCGGTGTAAAAGTCGAATGAAAGAAAAGTATTTCTCTAAATCAGCGTTTCCCAAAGTGTGCTCCGCGGAGCACTTGGTGCTCCGCGAAGGATATCCTGGTGCTCCACGGCAAAATAAAACAAGTAAAAGTGTTATCATCGGCCTGGCCGATGCTTTGATACCCTCCACGGCATACAAGTCATGCAAAATACCAGAACTACTTGACCGACAAAGCCCATTTTGAATACCAACCTAACGACGATAAAAGAAGTAATTTCACAAAACTTCATTCACCTAGGTTGATTCCTTTGGGCGCCATCGTGCTATCAACAGACAGAGAGACACATGGGTCCAATATTGGTTTTGTATGGGAGGCACCAGAAGTACTTGACCGACATACCCCGTTTTCAATATCAACCTGACGCTGATAAAAATAAGTGCTCTCACCAAATTTCATTCACCTACGTCAATTACTTTGAGCGCTATCGTGCTTTCAACAGACAGAGAGGCACATGGGTCCAATATTGGTTTCGTATGGGAGGTACCAGAACTGCTTGACCGACATAGCCCATTTTCAATACCAACCTGACGCCGATAAAAAGAAGTCCTTTCACTGAATTTCATTCACCTATGTCAATTACTTCGGGCGCTATCGTGCTTTCAACAGACAGACAGACAGACAGACAGACAGACGGACATGGCTAAATCGATTCAGAATGTGATCCTGATTCAGAATATATATACTTTATGAGGTCTCTCCTGAGGTGACTCTTTCTTGGCGTTACAAATGTATTGGCAAAGTGAATATACCTTCCTCTGGAGGGTATAAAAAGAACCAAACAGGCACATTATTCTCACTAGATATTGAATTCCTTATGTTCTTTAATTAACATTGTTCTTGTTTTTTTCGTTGAGGTTACTTGTTTTACTTGAATTTAATAAAATATAAAAAAAAATTTCAGTAGATATTGCATTTTTTACACATACATAACTGCGAAAATAGCGTAATTGTAACGAAGTGCTCCGCGAGGAATATTTGACCTAAAAAGTGCTCCTCGACCAAAAAAGATTGGAAACCGCTGCTCTAAATCATAGTTTTTTGTTAAAATTGGTTGAGTGTGTGAATCGCAAGAGGTAAATATGCTGCAAAACCTATAGGGATTATGAAGAGTGGATTTTAAAAGTAACGTTTGGATTGATTGTCGATGCGCATTCAATCACAAAGAACATAACCATTCACAATGTGCTTCATCAAACTGAGCTCACCTCTATAAAATCATTTTTCGCTAGTAATTTCCACAAAAAATTGTCTCAAAACAATCTATCAAATCAAATTGAATTACAATAACTGTCAAAAGCTAATAAAAATTTGATAAAACTTGAAAATATGCTGATTAATCGCAACTTACGTCTGCACAGCACAAACGTATGCGATGGAAAGACTGTGCAAATGAATCAGCTGTCAAAAGTTGATGAACACAACACCATATACTGGCAATGACGGAACCAGAATTTGAAATCATGTTCGCTTTTACGTGTGACAAAAAAAAATCCTACAAAAACAATTGTCACATAAATTCGTTGCAAAAACAATTGTCAAAAAAAAATTATCACAATGTAACGTAAATATAAACGTCATCTATTATGAAGATGGTATCGTAAAATCTCTCCATACAAAATGTATGGGAAAATGAATAATAATTTTTTTTCAAGGTTTTTTGAGGAATTTTCTCGGGTATTTTTCTTGTTTGGCCGGTGACCAGTCCGAATTGGTGCGAATTATCGAAATCGAAATCCAGGCGTTCTTAAGTTATAAGCGTAGTAACTAACGCCACTCTCTTTTATATATTTAGATTGCGCTTAAACTCCGAGTAGTCGCCATCAAATCATCGCATTGTCGAAACAAAATTTTTAAATTTCTGCTCGGCACAAATTTTAAACAGCTTTTAATTGCTCACATCAGCAGACTAAGCTGCAATAAAGCCTCTCAAACGCATTCGACGCCAACTTTCCACAACAAAAACATCACGTCCCTTAAGCCTTGGTTGAAAATGTTTTTAAAGACGAAAGCTAATCCAGACGGCTACGTCCAGAAAACTTTAAGCATATATACAAAAAATCGATACCCGACATTCCTGTATACTTTTTGAAGCACGAAGGTTGCATGCCGTTCGTTCAAGTAGGTAAGTAGGTTGTAAAAAAATTGCCAAGGACCTGGTCATGCAATCCAAAATAAAAAGAAACGAAAGACTCACCCCCGACCCAGGGTTTATATCGGCAAACGTTACCGTTTTTAGCATTTAACCCCAACTACTGAACTGTATAAGTATTCCCACGTGCCTTCCTTCGCACCACCCCGCGAACCCAAACACCGTTCGAATAAAGGTTGTTAACTATCGATTTTATAATTAAAGGTGAGAATCCAGCAGGCAAACAGAAGAAAACCGAGCCGAACGATAAATAGGCGCACAATTAAATGAAAGCGGACGCCATCCGAATCGATTTTCATTCCCATTTTCATTTTCATTTTCATTTTCAGTACTAATCTGCCGCACAGCCCCACTGCAGCTAATCTTGGCGTCTCCTGCTGTGCCGTCTGCATTGGCGTTAAATTGCCCCAGCTAACGAATGCTCAACTTTTTCCTTTTCCTTCCACTGGGATTTTCTTCTTTGAGAGAAGAAAGTCTTCTCTTTTTTTTGGCGGGAAATTAACTTCCTGCGAGCCGGCCGAGAAATGAAAACTGAAATTTCAGCAAATGAAATTTATTTTAATTTCGACTGTTTTCTTTTGAGAAGGGGGAATCGCATCAATGTTGCCAATCAATGAGGAAGAAAATTGCTTCCCCCCACTTTGCGTTCCGTAATGGAATTCAGTAGTTTGCTTCCGCGAACCGCATTCCTTTGATGTGATGTACTTACTATATACGAACTGTACAGTGCTCTGCGTTGGTGGTTTTTGCATTCCGCCCTATCATCCTTGGGGGGGTGGATGAAATTCCACGAATTAATTAGGTGCGTCCAGCTATTTAGGGGAAAAACTGCCAAGTTACAACGAAAATTGACCGGCAAAACGAGAACCGGAATGAAACTGCATATTCCACCAGATAGACGGAGCGAAAGAGACAGAGAGAGGCACGGAAAGCAGAGTTCCACTAGGATAATGGGTTCGGTTTGTGCAGAGTGGTTGTCGAATGAGGAATTTGCACAGAAGTTACGTTGAAATAGTTTCAAAGGTATGGAAATTGCAGTTGATGCAGGAATGGCCGCGCGGACGGGGGCGCAGCAAATGAAAGGCAACATGGATGTAATTGTGACGTTGGTAAGTTTGCTTGCAAGGGTAAATGTGGGTCAATCGATTTTCTTTTTTTTTATTAGGAAAGTACCTCAAAAAAAATAAAGAAGCGGAGCAACGTAACATCGTTGCAAATGTCCTTGTTTGGCAGTTAGTGGAAGATAATGGGAATGGGGGAGGGGTTTGGCTGGCTCATTTGAAAGAAGAAAATTCGTTGTTTTGAACAAATGGAATACAACGACAAGGACTGGAGCGTTCCTTAAATGTGATACAATCAAGCAGCAGATTGTGGAAGGTAATGCTGTTTTATGAGGCAATTTGTCGAAGAAAAAGTTCAAAATTTCATTCAGCGGATCATCTTGAATAACAGAAGCATTGTCCGAGTTGAAAGTTGCCATCGTTTGGAGGAGGGTTTTTTCCTTTCAGAGATTAAAGGCACTAAGCTGCTTTTAATGGAAACCAAACGTTGGAGTTGTGGGAGATGACTGGGATAATTCCAGTCGCTGTTTGATACATATATTCTTTACAGATAAAGTCCCTTACGCTAAAACTTGCGAGAGGGTCTTTTGGGAGTAAATTTTACAATTTTAGCCCACTCAAGGCTAAGCAAACTAGAAAAGAGAGAGGTTCTTAAGCCCCAAAAGTATCCTCTTTCTTAAAAAGAAAAAACAAAAAACAGAACAGAACCAAATGTTGTTAAAAACAGTGGTAGCCGACGCAAAAACAATCACTCGACTTACTTCAGTTGGTCGCCTAATAGGGGGTTAAATACACCAAGCTGCTGACAGTTGTAGGTCAGGTTCCACAGGTATTTTCATGGCAAATGATTAACAAAGACTTAACCTTTCAAAACATCCTTTAACTACAGGATGACCCAACTTTGAGCATATCGAAAAATCACTCTTGTATCTGTTGCCTGTTAAACGGCGAAGACGATCGAAAAGAACGATTAATCCTGGATCAAGAGTTCCATCTACCCGCCAAAATTGAAGTGAGGTCTGCAATATTTAAGATCAAGTCCAACAAAAGGTGGATGCACAGCAGTCCGTCTGCAAGATAACATATTTAAGGCAGCCGAAGGCGACTTAATGGAGATGCACCAACTCCAAAATATTGTCGGAGGAAAATACGCTTGATAAATGGAACATCAGCATCGTTTGTAGGATTCACAAGAGCTCCTTTTAGCTGCGCCAACTATAGACGTATTAGTCTCCTTTAAACCACTTACAATATCCTCTCTGATATAATGCGGTAAAGCCTTAGACCATAAGCAATCTGATTGGCAACTGTGAGTGCAATTTTATGAAAGAAAGGTAGGTAAACCGCTGAATACATTTTCACAAAAAAAAAACTCGCAAAGTCCAAATCGATACACACCGTCTATTAATCGGTTTCAGATCCTCCTATGAAAGCATCCGTAGAGAAAAGTTATACAGAGCCATGTCTAGTTTCGACTTCTCCACAAAACTCGTCCGTCTGTGGTAGGACTTCCAGCTCCATGTTACCCATCTACAAAAAAAGGCGGCCCTATATGTCACAAGATCGAGATAGAGGCATATCTGAGCTTAATGCCGCATATAAGATTATATCCGAAGTACTTTCTGAACATCTCAAACCGTTCTGCAACACACTTATCGTCACGTACCAGCGTTGCTTCCGATTATGGAACTTATTTTCACAATGAGGCAAGTCCTGAAAACGACCAACGAATTTCAAGTCGAGATTCACCATCGATTCATTGACTGACTTCAAAACTGCATTATGACAGTACTCCGGCAAAACTGATCCAGCTGTTTCGCGTGACACTGGATGACACGCGCTGCAACATGCGGTTCAGAAGTAGCTCTTCCGAAGTATTTCAAACATGCACCGGATTTCGGAAAGGCGATGCGCTATCCCGTTACTTTTTCAATCTCGCTCTGGGCGGATAGTGAACAGTGCAGGTATGAATACAGAAGGCACTATCTTCAATAGGTTTGTTTAACTACTAGATAATGATATTGACATCATCTGTCGTTCACAGCCAGTGACGATTTTTCAGTGGTGCACATGTGTTTTCTTTCCGCACACCCTATCCAAATCTATTATTATATTGCTCTGAACTTAAACACATTTCTGTTGAAATGTTGAAAGAATTGTATCGAACCAAAATCCAAATCTCCCTGTATCAATGATTTCAATTCACAGTCAAAGTGACTTGGTGGTAATGAAACTCACCCATCGGGGTGTTCATCGTGCTTTAGAGCACCGGGGACATTCAAAATAAAAATTAAACAAGTAAAAGTGTTATCATCGGCCTGGCCGATGCTTTGATACCCTCCACTGCATACAAGTCATGCAAAATACCAGAAGTACTTGACCGACATAGCCCATTTTGAATACCAACCTGACGCCGATAAAAAGAAGTCCTCTCACCGAATTTCATTCACCTACGTCAATTACTTTGGGCGCTATCGTGCTTTCAACAGACAGACAGACATACAGACAGACAGACAGACAGACGGGCATGGCTAAATCGATTCAGAATGTGATCCTGATTCAGAAAATATATACTTTATGAGGTCTCCGGTGACTCCGCACCTCTTTCAAGTTCGCTTCGCACTTCTTGTGTTTCATTTTCGTTTTCGTTCCACCATGGCAAATATAGAGTTGTTGTGCTTGTGCGCATACCTTGCCTACTGCCTGCTGTGTGCAGGAACAAGAACAAGCACAAGATCATGCAAGATACAACATACAACTACTACTTACAGCAGCCAGAGCCAGAGTCCCATTCAAATCCTAGTGCTTCGCTCTCCTGTGGTGGAATATCAGAACCTTAACGCAAAAGCTGGAATTTCATTCCCATTCTGGTCCTCTGATTGTAAAAAATTATGAATCCAAGCTTTGGCTGCGTGGTTGCCATTCTACATATAAGGAAATTCTTCTGTTGGCCTTGCTTGTTATACCCTCCAGAGGAAGGTATATTCACTTTGCCAATACATTTGTAACGCCAAGAAGGAGTCACCGGAGACCTTATAAAGTCTATATGTATATTCTGCATCAGGATCGATTTAGCCATGTCCGTCTGTCTGTCTGTCTGTTGAAAGCACGATAGCGTTCAAAGTAATTGACGTAGGTGAATGAAATTTGGTAAGAGCACTTATTTTTATCAGCGTCAGGTTGATATTGAAAACGGGGTATGTCGGTCAAGTAGTTCTGGTACCTCCCTCACAAAACCAATTTTGCATGACTTGTATGCCGTGGAGGGTATCAAAGCATCGGCCAGGTCGATGATAACACTTTTACTTTTTTTTTTTCAAATTATCTGATCATTTTAGAGTTGCTATCACATTTTTTCCCAATAAAAAAAGTAAAAAACAAAAAATAAATCTACCTATAAAAAAACTTAGTAATGAGATCGTTGCCTATCACGTCCTCGTAAAGTCCTCGAATAGAACAAAAAATACACCTATATACATATAGTAAACACCCTACTGAAAGCACCACGGCACGTCACTGTCCACAACGTTCCGTAATAGAAGCCCTCACGGCGATTCAAGAACGAAATCCGTTGGCCTTAAATGAAATGAGGACAAGGCTAAATAAATGCTATCATCAAACAAACAAGCATCTGTCAACCGCCTAGGACAAAACGTCACTATTGAAAAAATAAAAAATTTCGAGGAGGAGAAGATACAACCGCGAACAGCTGTACCAACACGTGAATGTATAGTTCACAAAGCCAAAACAATTTTGTACTACATAAAACTAAATTAGAAAAGGACAAATTTATCAAACATTTCGTTTAGTAGGTACTCAATTTTTTTTCCAACGCTTTAGTTAGGTACAAGTTCAGGTCATTGATGGTTGTATATGAAATTTTGAATCAATTTAAAAAGCACTTAATATTTTGAACAAAAGCCTGCATTTGAAAATATATGTAACTATTAGTTTTCGAGCTGTGTTTTTACCTTTTTTAAAAAAATCATAAAGTAATTATTCGTGTTTTTTTTTTTTTATTGTACTACATTTGAAGAGACCCGTACTACAATTTCGACCTCTTGGAGGTGCAGCACTACAAGCGAATAGACAGTTAGGCCGGCTGCACATTGATACCAATTTCAATCGTACATGAACGCATGAATGAATACTGGTCCTACGAATGCAGTGGGCACACTGAATACGATTTTCTCTTTCAAATAGGCAGTGTCCCGATGTTATATTTCCCCGCTTTGAATGCTTAATTGGACGAGAGCGTTTAAAAATCCCAAAAAGTTCGGATTATTTTCGGATGTCGGAACTACGCGTACGTGTACGTACGACTAACTCGCGCCTAGTGTGCGCCCTTCAATAGTACATAAATACAAGGAAGGTCTGAATCATTCGTACGAGTTCAACTAAAATTTGTACAAAAAAGATTTGTACAAAAAACCCGTTCAATGTGCGACCGCCCTAATGCTAAAGAGTTCTTCAAATCCCAGACTACAGATTCGAGACGACAAGAAAGGTTGCAACTCAGTTTCAAAGACATAGTCATAGGCTGATGCCAGAGCGCGTTTGGTCTGGATAACTGTAGGCAGAGGATGGAAGGAGGTGTCTCAAGCGGGAGCTGTAAGCTAAGATCTAAGCCGGTATCTAGCAGAGTATTTTTTAGAATTTGTTTTGCCTTAGCTCATTGGAATGCAATTCGATGTTACATTTAGTCCAATTGTTTGCAAAGATATTAAGAACAACTGAAAGCGGATTTGAAAAATGTTGTTTAAGTTTTACAATTTAAATAAATAAAAATTTTAATTTGAAAGGTGACAAGCTGGGTAGGATATTTTAAAACTGAACCGTTTTTTAAAATACTTTTCTGACTGCGGGATGATTCAAGTTCGATTTTAGGACGTTCATGGAGCTTCCTGCCAAATGTTTGGGTTAAGTAAAATTAAAAAGAAAACGCTTTGCTGGGCGCCTTAACAAAAATTTTTGAAGAACAAAATCCCATATTCGAATAAAGCTCGATGGGAACGACATACGACTTTAGTAAGAAACTCTGCGTAAATAAATTTTGTAACAAGATAAATGGGGAAGTAAATAAATAAATAGTTGACTCAACAGATCCGAAGGGACCCTAGGCGTAGCTTCTCACAACTATTCGTCCTGTGTGAGTTTTAAATTTTTGGGACGAACGGCAGGGATCTAAAATTTTATGCCGAGTCCAAACGGCCAATTTAGAAGCTTCTTCATGACAGTTATACTCTCGGATGTTTGTCAGACGTTCGCGAGAGGTGGCGCAGTGGAAAAAACCTTAAGTTGGAATTTCGTTTTTTTCGGGATTCGAACCCCTAGTTTAGTAGTCCAACACACTAACCACTAAGCCACTGCGAGCAGTAAAAACAATTCCTGAGCAGTCCCTTAGAGTTCCCATTGGGGACATTGCTGCCAAGTTTTTGTTTCTTATTAACAACGTCGCTATTCCATCGTCAGACTAAGTGATTGTCGCTCCAATCATCATTTCTAGACAAATGAGTGTGCCCCACTTTATTTCAATTATCTAATTTGAGTTGAATACCGAGAAATGTTTTCCACTTTCCACGATCGTTCTTCAAATATCCTCCGACTTTCGAACAACCTCTTACATCACCATCAACCCTCTCATTATGATTTCAATTCAATTACCAGGGCAATTCACATGATAAATTGAGTTATTCACACACCCGCACAGAAACACATTGAAGGAGAGAGGCCCAGGTAAAGTAGAAAGTGCCCCTGGAATCACAGCGTACACACTTAAGCGTTTTTATATCCTTCCAATAGCCAGTCAGCTGTGTGTGGGTGGGTGCACCAACTATACATCATGCTTTTGGAAATATAATATCCAACTTTGCTTAGGCTTTAATTAGTTTTTCCTCCGAAAGGGATAAAAACCTACGGCAGTCCACTGACGTGACCATTAACGCAGCAAATTGTACCAGACGACAAGGAACTACCACCAAAGGAGTACCGAAGAGAGACCGAATTAATTAGGGAAATATGAGTGCGCCGGGCGGTGCGGCGCACGATAGGCAACCCGAGTGGAAAACTCCGGTGGCGTATACGTAATCAAATTGGCAGGTCAATGAATAAGTTATTTGTTGTGATAAATACTAAAAGGGACGTCGTATTTACTTCGACTGGGCTTTTCTTTGGCAAAGGATAATAATTTCTGACAGTAAATCCGTCTTAACGGCGCAAGTGATTTATGGTTTGTCTTTTATTACTTTTGGGGGAGCGGAAACTGCTGCTGATTCCTGCCATTTGGGATCCAACAACTGACGAATACTTTTCATTTCTCATTTCCTTTGGCAAGGCTAGACAACCGGTGGGACAGGATAGAGCTCCATCAATCAAGCGGTTTAGTTTGCCAAGCAAAATTGGTTTGAAAAACAACAAAAACATCATTTATACTGGGGGTGATAGTCCTTGGTCTATAAACGGACTTAGTTATGTACAGTTACTCTTCACCCACCATCTGGTAATTGGCAATTGATTTCAAGTGGCGCTAAATCACTGTGTGCATGCGTTGCCAGTCTAGAACCTATCCTTGGCCTTTTTAATTTTATATTCTCACGTTAGCAGAACGCCATTTGGGAGTGCCTTTCGCATAGGTGTTACCTTGCTTGTGTGGGCAGATGCCGATAGTTGTACTTTGCTTCCACTTTAGGTTCGGAGATGGGAGTGCCTTTCGCATAGGTGTTACCTTGCTTGTGTGGGCAGATGCCGATAGTTGTACTTTGCTTCCACTTTAGGTTCGGAGATACAAAGTTTTCATTACTTTTAGTGCGGCATATGCCAGGCAAGGACGCATTGTCATTTTTAAGTTGACTAGAAGCGTGGGAAGTTCCGAAAGTCGATTATAGGCTTCAGTCAACTGGTGAAACAAAAAATGCGCTTGTGGTGCAAATGCGCCTGTGGTGCATTTTTGGTCTTACCAGTTGAAGGAGCTAATTCGCTTTAAAATAAATTGTTTTTGTGATTGAAGGGGATTTGAAGGAACCAGCGCTTCCAGGTGCTTGTATCCCGTTGTCTTTTTCTCTCTGAAATATAAAGCTATATGAGAACGACTAATGGATCGTCAAGAGTCTGGACTTCTACTTTTCTATGCTATTAAATTAAAATCATTCGTGGTCCTGCCTTTTTTTTTAAGTTACAATCATGTCGACTATTTTAGGAGAATGCAATCGAAATTTGTAAATCGACTGTTGGTTTCAGTAACGTATATAAAAATAACGTACATTGTGGTCATGCAGATCTCTAAAAATGTGAAGTTTGTTTAGGTCCGCTTCCACTTATGTCTCTTGTACATTAGTTCTTTGGACCCTTTAAAGTCGAATCCTACGTTCTCATTGCCAGCCATCGCCCGAATGAGCAACGAGCTATTGTTGCTGCTTTTGCAAAAGTCATTGTAAGGCAGTCCAAGTCTTTGCCCGTGTCTACCCAGAATACAATGTCTGGTAATGAAATTAGTATCTAACGAGATACTAGGTCCGTTGAGTCGCAGAAGCTCATTGGATCTTTTAGTATCCAGTGTCGGCCAAGTAAGCCTGGCATCGTCGCAATATCTTAGATGTTTCCATATACGGCTTGCTTTTCTTGTTGAGTCCGCGTTAATGATTTATTTAGCGTAGGACAGCGGTGCATGCACTTTGTGCAGGCTAACACTATCAACGCCGGAAGAGCCTTATCTTGCCAGTTCATCCGCTGCACAGTTCCCTGGGATGTCACAGTGTCCCGGAAACCAGCAAAGGCTGAGGGTGTACTGTCCAGCTATCTCGTTTAGAGAAACGCCGCAATCTTCCACCGCTTTAGATCTTATTTATTGACTGCCGCGTTAGCGGCGTATTTTTTTGCTGACGATGTTTAGAGGAAGAAGGTTAATCGTTATTTGTAGAGCGGCGGTAGGAGATGTCCTCAGTGCACCCGCGATGCTAATGCGTGCCAGCGTTAAGTCTTCTCAAGGGTCTTCAGATTGAAGGTGTTCTACAAAATCGGCAACAACCCGACTTTGCCGTAAAAAATAATCGGTCTAATTAAAGCCAATGCATTATATTGGGTTTATAATGTTTTCCCTCCATAAAAGCTTGTTGTCTAGTACCAAGCCCAAGTACATTACAAAAGCTTTTTTACAATCAAACATAATACGGTTCAACTTTCTGCGACCGACGCTAAAAAATGTTGGTCGCTTCAAATGAAACCAGTTTGTTTTTAGTCGCACGATGATGTTTACAAAGCCTGGTCGCCCTTATGAGCGACAAGCGATGCGAACGACAAAAGTTCATCGTTCGGTCGTGCGACGCCAGTCCAATTAGGACGTAGCTGAAGACAACTGATTCGCACTTCTCTGACAAGTGTCTTGTTGATTGATAGAAACGGAGATAAAGAGCCTTCAAATGTCTAATTAGATTTATTTGCGATGTGCCAAGTTTCATCAACCTGAGTCTTACGCCTTCTAAGCTGCCGACCTACAAACTCACTGGTATTAATATAGCCGTCTCCCATAAAGACTACTGTGGTCTTTCTCGGTTAAGAGAATATTCGCTTGATGACGTCTAGATAGTCTCAAAGGGGTTTCCTTTATTTTTCGGTACAGTCAGTAATTGGGAGTAGATGGACCGTCTTTATGTTGGATGGTCAAGCGGATTCTCTTTATTCGCTACTTA
This sequence comes from Cheilosia impressa, assembly GCA_948293265.1. Classification (NCBI taxonomy): domain Eukaryota; kingdom Metazoa; phylum Arthropoda; class Insecta; order Diptera; family Syrphidae; genus Cheilosia; species Cheilosia impressa. Next base: position 7,917,100 of record OX411882.1, read on the forward strand.
TTCTTACCCAATTATTTACTCATGCCTTGAATTTAATTCTTGACTTCAAATAAATTTTTAAAATCTAAATGTCGCATATGACGTCTTTGACCTATCGAATTCCTTGCCCGCGATCCATTGAATAGTTTACAATCCGATTTGGCATGCACGTAACGTAACCAAACGCTAAGTTTCAATAATTTGTAGCCCGATATTGAGTATCACATATCCTCGTGTTTCTTTATGCAATCTAAGCTATCTCGAGCCCAAAGACATTACGAAGGAAACTTGTTTCAAAGATTCTTCTTCTTTTGATTAGTCTTACCAGATCCTATAACAAAAACTGGAATCAATATCACGTTAAAGACTGACAACATAGCTTTAAGTTCGTTCTCTTTTAAATAGATCGACGTGGCTGTCTCCAAAATGACCCAGCTTGACCAAACCCATACCATAGCTTCTTCCCGTTTCTCGTGCATAAGTTGCCGAGTTGCTTGACCTACTCTACTTCCAACATGCAAAGTGAATGGAAGAAGCTTAGCGCAGACGACACCTTTCCAATGCGGGCTACACAAATCAGTCTGGTGGGCCCAAGCATGACCAAGTCTTCCAAGTCGAAACGTTCTGTAAAGGCGCTAGACGAATACCACCCATCGAAGCAATGAAACGAAGTCCAATGCCCCAAACACATATTCTAAGGGTAGTGAAATCGAATCCGCTTATTTGCCTCTCTAAATCTATAGGCATATGGGACTTATTCGCCAGTTGGCGTTCCAAGGCAAAGGCATTTCCTACCATACTCGTATGTTGTCCAATTTAAAGTAGAATTTAACATTCTCCGGGACGGACAGACGATTAATTCGTGTAATTTCTGACTCAAAGGTCCTTCTTTACTCCTAGTTGTGCGGTTCCCGCAATCACTAACGAAAGACTCAATTAAAGTTTTGCTTTAGCAATTTATTCAACACTCTACATCGGGGTGCTCTTGAAGGATGAGACCCATCCTACATCCTGCAACCTGCAACACACATCCGAAAGGACCAAAAGTTATTTGCATACTGGAGCATTCCCGAAATAGGATGCATGGCTCTACTACGAGTACTCGTAAGGATAAAGCCGTAATGCAGCACCCCCGAGCACAGCACACACGGAAAAGAATTTATAAACACAATTTAATTGTTATGCGCATAAAGGATCACATTCGGTACTAGCATCTTGCCCCACCTGCCTCCGAATATATGTCAGCGCCAACTCAATGAAACTTAATTAACTCAATTTTACACAATGATGAATTTCAATACGTTAATTTCGTTCAAGCTTTATGTGTGTGTGTGGGGGGGGAGAAGGGTGACTAGGCTTTGGCCCCACTCCCGCCATGATGTAAAAGTTAATTGGGGGCTTATGCGGATTTAACAACTCAGTTAGGGTTAATTTTCACTGCGGCTAGGGCACACAAGGCTGAACGTGAGTAATGTGTATGTGGCGGCAAAGTTTCGTTTGTTTGTGGTGGGCCGCAGGAATGACCTGCATTTGGTGAGGAGATAAATGAGTCGGAAATCTTGTCTGTAGTCTAAGTGAATAAATTCGTAAAAACATTCTGGGTTATAAGTCTGGCTGATAAACCGTTCGAATGAGGATGTGAATCAGCGAAAATTGTTACAGAGCGAGGTGTGGGTAGGTGCGCATTATGGCAATTAGTATAGGGGATGACTACTTCGAGTTTTTGGTAGATAAACTATGCACTTTTAAAGGCAGTCAGCATGGTTCTCAGATTTACTGCAAGCTACTAAAGAAATGTTCCTAGAACGAGGATGTTGTTGAATTATCCATGGTTACAGGTGGCTTCCTCAGCGATAGGTTACAGCGAAATTGAATTGGCCGACATTGAAGACTTACAGTCCAGATAATGTTCAAGATATGTAATTGCCTTCAATAAAGGCATGCGAACTATGGTGGAAGCAGACTATACGAGGATAGGCGGTTGAATTTTGATTAAACATTGAATTAGGAACGATTACAAACCTCTTTCTCCATGAAGCATAAGGGAAGTCTAAAATGCGAAGCTTGTAGCGTTTTACTGTCCCCAAAAAGACAAATAACGACATATAGATGAGACAACAGGAAAAAGCGCAACTATTGCGCGTGACAATCATATGAAGAAGCAGTAGACTTACCTGATAAAAGAATGCAAAGAAGAAGTGTCATACACTTAAGGTTAAGGTCCCTTCAATGAATTTATTGACGAACAGCGGCTGTAGTCTGTTTCCCTTCGAATGGGAGAAAAATACTGGTCATTGAATATGTTTTAGCATAGTTGATGAATCGCAGAAGGAGTGGGATAAGCGTTTAAATTAAAGTCGATTCAGAGGAAGGAGAAAATGAATTTCTTTAGCTCCCCACAAAAGTATCAAGCAGTCCAAAACTTTTATAAATGAAGAACTCTGGTAGAATAGGAGCTGTTTACTCAACAACCACGTACCCCATTCAGGGAGACGATTGAAAGTAATTTTCATCCCGCAGTCATAAAGAACGTGAAAGATTACAGACCAATCAGTAACACCCTCGTGCGACTACTAGACAACAATCTGCTTCGAAATATCGCTATCCAAGTCACAGCAAGCTTAACTCTTACCTTAAAAAAAGATCGACAGAGACGGCTCTTTATGAAATAGTGGAAACAATCGAATATTCAATACACTATAAAGAATTCACCCTAGCAACCTTTCTAGACGTAGAAGGGGCTTTCAACAATTTACATACTAAAGCAATTCTAGAGTCCTTTACGGAGCGAGGGATAGAAAACGATCTTAGTCTTTGGTTTGTCTCTAATTTTAGTACCAGAAAAATGCATTCAACACTAGGAAATAGCAACATAACCAAATTTCACAGCTGAGGCACACCCTAAGGAAGTTTTATTCCACCACTGCTGTGGCTCATAGTGAGCATAATACTCATAATTTTAGACAGAGAAAGAATTTAGGTGGTCGGATTTGCGGACGATATGTTTATACTGGTATCAAGAAAGTTTCCTTGGAGATTGCGAAATTATGGAGAATGCTCTAGTAAAGGTTAGCACCTGGGTCAGAAGGTGATGCCATTCACCACTAAAACCAAAATACCAGGGATGGCATTCTGTAAGGCGAAACGATCAAACGTTTTCGTGTGCACAAAGAAATTTTGCTTTTGTAGCATAGGGCGAATCATTCGTGCGCACGAAAATGTTTGATCGTTTCACCTTACAGAATCCGACCCCAGACTTCACACTTTCCCGTCTAAATGGCCAGCAGCTCTCCTTTTCATTCAGTGGTAGGTATCTACAAGTGATTCTGGATCCCAAGCACAGCTGGAAACCTGATTTCGACCACCGGTAAAGAAAGCATGCATAGGTTTTTATATCTGTCATAGAGCATTTAACAATAGATGGGCCTTGCAACCAAAACTGAGCCTCTGGATGTACACAGCCATCGTACGACCAGTCTTCACCTATGGATCAATAGTTTGGTAACCGGCTCCAAGTAAAGCTTACAACATAACCAAACTCAACAAAGTAAACAGAACGGCATCCATGGGCACCGCAGGCGGTCAACACCATCAGACATCCTCACAGTCCTTCTGCATCTTTTGCCTTTAGCGCTTCACATTGCAAAGGCCAAAGGTGCTGGTCTTAGAGATCCTTTCTGCTTTCCCTATTAAGAGAACTCACACCTCCCTCAACGGACTACTTACAGTTCGCCCAAAATGCTTTTCACTAATCATTTTAAAGTAGAATTCCCCTCAAGATTACATTGGCAAGATGGACGGGTAAAAATGGACTTGAATCTACCAATCTACTGGAACTTTTTAGAAATGGTAGGTGCGGGTGTATTTTCTGAGTCTCTTAAAATGCTTGAGGCTGTGTATTTCAGGCGAAAATACTTGCTACTCACAAGGCCTGTCATCAAATCAAACTACGCACAAACAAAGTTCCGAGACAAAAGATAGACATTCTCATTTATAGTCAAGCTGCCTCAGTCAATATAAACTCAAAATAAGTATAAGTATAAGCTAGCCTCGTCTGACCCTGATTTGGATTCGAGGTCACATAGCAACGTTTATGGAAACATGCGCTGACGAGCTGTTCAGGCAAGGCTCAGTCCTTCACTTTTCATTTGCGAAATCGGTTCACATTCCCCTCGGAGCAGTCAAAGATAGGATCTCCTCAGAATTCCTATCGAAGGCTTACCTCAGATGGAGGAGGCTGATGAACTGTATTATATCCAAAAGGATGTGGCCAAACTACAGCAACCCATCTTCTATGAAAAACACGAAAAGATATCGCCAAAAGAACAGTCACAATTAAATAAGGCATCCCAAATACTACACACTGCTGCAGCTGTAATGACGCAGACGAAAAAGAAACCATCACTCGATATTTTTGCGCCTGTCCGGCATTAGCTGGAATCTCTGAGTAAACCCTTCTTCGACCCCCCTGAGGAGGTCTCGAAGAGTAGTATAAGGGAACTGACATATTTTAATTCCACAGACTAAACTTTTCTCTTCGATAATCACATACAACCAGGTCAAATGAGTTATTCTAACAAAGCGGCACATAGTGCTACATACCTACCTATACCTACCTACCTACCTACCTACCTACTCTACCTACCTAAGAGACCTTGTCAAAAATAACAAAGCAACTGGAGATGTTTCGGAGTTTGCCGATAAATAAAACCAAAAAGAGTGGGACCATCTCACGGCATCGTTTATCAAACCTTTCTACTTGCGATAATTGACTTGACTTGACGGCTTCGGTAGATTTGCAGAATTGCGTCCTAAATAAGTTTCACAGAAGTGGACCTGGATAAGTTACACCGTATGGCGCATGGACATAAGTCCCCGAGATAGAAGTCCCTTATGCCTAGCTTTAGTGGGACGCCAGCCCAGCGTCGATTCAAGACCTCAAAGATAAATTCCGTGAGGCTATCGAGGACATAGGGCAGCCACTTTGCGATTTGGTTATGGAAAATTTCATAAAACGGATATGGTCCTGTATGCGTGCTCGTGGTGGCCATTTGGCTGATGTTGTTTTCCATTATTAACGGCATACCTTCCTCTTTATTAAGAAATAAACATCCGATCATTTATCTTTAAAAATGGTATTTTTCTTTGAATACCAAAATAACACCTCTTATTGGAAAACCCATTTATAACTATTGATAGCTATAAATGTGACTATGCTTAAACAGACTTTTTTAAGAGGTGTGGAGGATAGACTCTCTATCGATCAGCCCCCGAAATATCTCTCCTCCCAAACCGGACCACTCTGCACCTCCACAAATTGAAAAATTATGTTCGCATTCTCAGTCAACCAAACTCCATCGTAGCACCGATAGTAACTCTTACTAATCTTTAATAATTCTCTCGAAAAAATCCTTTTTCCAAATCCCTCTACTCATAGATAATGGAATGTTAAAACTTAAAACCGATGCAAGAAGTCAGTGAAACACACCGCAGATAATCCCTCGTAATCCTTTCCCATGTATTCATAAGGCATACCACACTTCCACTCGCAAACAGAAAATATAAATTCCAAGGATGGGAACACCTCTATCAAGTTCATCGGACCGAAAATTAAGGTATTCAAGATGTTCACTCACACATACACCATAGCCATTCTCAGTTTCACAATTCGAAAAGTTAAATCTAAAGGTAGTACCTTGCTCGACAGCAATTTTTTGCTCTCGCTCTCTCCCCTCTTTGAAAGGGAAATCTCCAAGAAGGAGAAACCGTACTCGTAGACTTCCGATATTATCCGTTCTCGAGGTGCTTAGCATATATCCCGAAAAAAATACTTTGTATGTCTGGCGTTTGAACTTGTGTGAACATATAACAGAGAAGAAAAGAAAAGGAAAGGAGCCAGAGCTAGAGCACTTTATGGCAATGGGGTGAAGTAAAAATTCGCAATAATCTAAATTTTCGTCTGATTAAATTTAAAATACGAAATTGTTTCAAGAATGAGAACACGACTCCTGATGTCGAATGTGAGGGTACTTTCCGTTTCGGATGTGATATGAATTCAGTTGTTTATCGGCTAAAAGGGTTTTCGGTTGCATGCCCTTAGATTGAGGTCATGTATAAAAATAGACTCCATGCGGACAGATACAACATATCGCTTTATCAGTAACACCGACCCTTTGACTACATGATGTGAATTTCTGATAAAAATCCAAAGTCCAGTCGGAAAAGATGCGATGGACATGGTTCATGGTGCAGCCCTTTTTAGTCTTTGATTAAGAAAGGGACTTGAATATGGTATCAGTGTACTGGGACCGATTTAATTCCTATTCCTATGGCCACCTGAGGGTTGATGTAACGTTTGGTCTTCTCGCACACTTCCACCTCAATAGAATTTAATTAACATCGTTGTTTCGAAATGTTTCCGAGAAAACTTTCTCCAATAGTACCTAAAAGGACTAGTCAATCCGCTTCGGATATTTCATTCAAGTGGTTGTAACTAACACAGGACAAACTTGTACAGGATTTCTCTCCAACAATATTGTTCAAGGACACTACAGTTTCTCACAGTAAGAAGTCCAAAGAGTTTCTTGTTTGTCCGAGGAATGAGCCATCGATGATTATGCGTCGAAGAGTCAATCGGATTGTTCAACCAGTTGATTGGGAAAAAACGATACACTCTTAGGTATGAGTTGAAGAAGTTAGCAAGGATCCAATTTGTTCAGTTTATTGGAAGCGATATAAAATTAAAACAAAAAAGGAACGTATTCACGAAGAATCTTTACTTTTGGAAACAATTTAAATGACTGTCGCGGAACTTTGAAAAGACTTGCAGGGAAAATAACTGATTTCGTAAGACGACATAAAAATGTCGAATGCGTAAAGTGAGAGAACCTCCCAGGGCTTTGTGATTTCCTATGGACATTTCTTTGACTCCGTTAAGATATTCCAAAGGAAGTGGTGCTGTTGCAAAATATAAGCGCAAGCGTCTAATGAAATAAGTTCACAGCTCTACGGAATTTCGTTAACTGTTTATCTGGATCTGGATTCGTTGGTGAATACACACTGTGCAGCAAGGAGAAGAAAATGTTTTTTTTCCGCGATTGTGAGACCCATTCTTACCTATGGTTCATTAGTTTGGTGGGAGGCGGTCAAAACCAAATCCTATCTTAAGAACCTGAACAAGGTGCAGAGAATCGCTTGCTTGGGTATATCAGGTGCAATTAAATCCACACCACAACTAGGCCTGGAAACGTTATTGAACCTGCAACCCATTGAGCTATTCACTAAGAACGTGGCAGCCAAAGCCGCTCTCAGATTAAGAGAGAACAAAACTTGGAAGCCTGGTTACTGCGGACACTCAAGCATACTTGAAATCTTTGATCGAAAGGGACTCATGTCACTTACAGATTACGATAAACCCAGATATGACTTTGAGAAAAATTTCAGAATCACTATACCCAAAAGACAGGACTGGAACTCACCCAGTACCATCATTAGAGGTATATCCGTCTACACGGATGGTTCAAAAACAGAAAATGGTACAGGAGCCGGCGTATTCTCAGAAAGACTTGCTATTAACCAGTCGTTTCGACTGACTGATCACTGTAGCGTCTTCCAAGCTGAGATCTATGCGGTTAAGAAAGCAGCACAGACATCTATCGATGGGACTACCAGCAATGGAAATAACCATCTGTGTGGACAGTCAAGCAGCACAAAGCAATCGGCTCCAACCTTGTTAATGCGAAATGTGTTACAGATTGCCTCTTGGCACTTAGGGCTATACGTCATCACTCAGTTTTACTCTGCTGGGTTCCTGGACACGTTGGGGTGGAAGGGAACGAAAAAGCGGATGAATTGGCCAGATACGGCTCTGATATGAACCTTCAACTTGCGGACGGAAGGTTCATATCATAACACTGCCAAAACTTTTATTGACAGCGTCACCACACAACTGGCTAAGGAACAATGGAGCAACACCATTGGTTGCGTCATAACCCGTAGTATGTGGCCTGTGGTTGACACCAAAAGATCAAAGTTCCTGGTCTCTTTTAACAGAAGCCAAATCCGGATGCTAGTCGGGGTTTTAACCGGATACTGCACCATAGGAAACATGGCTAAAAGGCTGGGAGTTCTTGCAAATGACTTCTGCAGAAGCTGCAGAGACGAAGAGGAAATAGAGTCCGTGGAACATCTTCTTTGCCACTGCCCAGCTTTACAAGAACGCCGCTCATCCTGTATGGGAGCAAGGTTCTTCGAAAGTTTGGACGACTTGGCCGGGGTACCTCTATCAGACATAAAACTATTCCTCAACAGGTCGAAGTGGTTTTGTTAGCCACATGTCCTTACATGTATGAACAGGGTATTCACAATGGGTCTGCAGGGCTTCCGGGTGAAAATTTGCATCTGATGCAAAACTGCCCTCCCAACTTAACCTAACCTATCAGTTTGGCTATGTCGAAAGATTCGTACCCGAAAAAATTACACCAACTGCCAGCTGCGGGATTCGTCCTAGTTTTAGGAAATACAAGATTCCATCATGTCCCCATGTGCGCTAAAGAAAATTGAAGAACCCATGGGACAAATATATGTTTGTACTCTCAGAGTAGAAGGATCTTTCGATAAAAGGCGATGAAGCTTTTTCCGGTGCTAGTCAGGTGATGATTATCTGCAGCTACAGCTTCGTTCTAACCAAGTCATCTATATACTAAAGTAATTCGACCATTGAATTCTTTTTCACTGAAAACTCGACAACGATTGTTCAATTTGATGAAATAAATTTAATTTTACCATGTACAGGGGGGCGCAAAATTAATCATCCAATTTTGTTGTTGAATTACTTTTTACTTACTTCAAAAAATGATTTTGAGTGATGGAAATCTTTGTTTAAACCTTTACAATTTTTTTTCCTCAAATGGTTGCTGCCAGTGTTGATACACATTTGGGCCCGTTTTATAGCATTTTCTATGACTTTTTGCAAGATCTCCGGTGATAACTGTTCGCATTCCTGTGGAATATTCTCCTTAAAGGCTGCGATTGTCTGAGACTTGTTGGCATAAACCCGCGACTTCAAGTAGCCCCAAAGAAAGAAGTCTGGGATGGTTAAATCGAGCGACCTTGCTGACCATGCCAAGTCGCCAAAATGGTAGACAACGCAACCATTGATTATTTCACGCTCTTGCGGAGTATAGCGCTCCATTGCTGCAGTTGTCTAGTTGACAAATGTCAAATATGATTGACGTACGACGCCATTTGCAAAAATTATAACATCTTTCGATAGCGTGATTAATTTTGAGCCACCTTGAATATAGTTCAGCTTCTGTGGCTGTAGCATAGGAGCTACGCAAGAATTGTCTCAGCCTTTGGTCAGACCTTTACTGGTATGGGTAGAAAAACGGTGCAATAACTCATAAGGTCGAAAATGCGAGTTCAAAAATGTAGCCGGGAGACTAAATATGATTATTAATACCGCGCAGGATGGAGTTTTGTATTGTCTTAATAAAAAGGAGAACTTCAATCTTGGCCGCAGCGTTTCGTCAGCCATATTGCAGGACGTCGGCAAAAATCTGTAAGTGCGCGCCTGGTATAGAAGTAGCGAAGTCGTGTCTCTCTGAATAGTCTAGCAGTTACCGCTGTGCAAAGCTTTGATTTTAACCCTTTTTATTTGGAAATAACAATTTTTAAAAAATTTCGAATAAAAAAGTTAAAAACAGTGCCAACTTTTGACTTTAGTGGAACAGCGGTAACGTTGACCGCGAGAATACAAAAACAGTTTAAGTTGCCTACTCAATACATTCTGAAACCTGATCCCGAACGGCCGGCGTTGTCTCACCCCTTCTTGTGAGGTCATTTCAAAGAATACTCGATTATTCGTCTTGAAATGTGCGTGATGCAACCAACTGTCGTTTATGTTAATTTCAATTTAAAAGAGTTTTAATTTTTCTGATGGACATAGTCCAAATTATACCAGAGGGTAGAAAGAACCTCCCAAGGCTACAGAGCCCGAACCGAAGCCTGCAAGAACGAACAAAGGAACATCGTAGTAGAATCGCAGTCGATGCTGACGATATGGAAGAACTACTTCTGCAGACTGTTTAACGGCGATGACGAACTAAATTCCGCTGTCAGGCAGAACCATTCAACCTGGACGATGAAGATCAACAATACTGTCCACCCGACCTAGACGAAGTGAAGATACCTATATCTAAGCCGCTGGAGCAGATGGCCTAGCCGCCGAACTGCTCAAAGCAGCAGGCGATGTCTTGGTTAGGAGTATGCACCCACTCATTTATGTAAAATATGGTCGGAGGAAAGTATGCCCGATAAATGGAACCTCAGCATTGTTTGCCCGATCCTTAGGAAAGGAAACCCTTTGAACTGCACCAATTACAGAGGTATCCGTCTTCTTAACATTACCTACAAGATCTTATCTGCCGTGTTGTGTGAACGCCTGAAGCCTTTTGTAAACAACCTGATTGGTCCATATCAGTGCGGCTTAAGGCCAGGAAAGTCCACTATAGACCAAATATTCACACTGCGAAAGATCTTGGAGAAAATCCAGGAACTTCAAACCGATACCCACCACCTTTTCATCGATTTTAAATCCGCCTATGACAGCATTTACAGGGACGAACTATACAGAGCAATGTCTAGTTTTGGCATCCCTGCCGGACTCGTCCGTTTATGCAGGATGACGATGGGGAATGCACGCTGCTCCATCAAGGTCGGTAAAGAACTCACCGAGACCTTCGATTTCAAAAAAGGATTTAGACAAGGAGACGCGTTGTTACATGTGCAAAACTCAAATGCCAACACCAGAGGCACGATCTTTCAAAAGTCCGTCCAATTACTCACAGCGTTTGTGAGTATTGAGACTGAGGCGGCGAAGATGGGTTTGGCGGTAAATAAGGGCCAGACAAAGTATATGCTGTCAACTAAAAAGGACACCCAACACCGACGTTGTTGGTTAAGGTCCAGGTCCACCCCGGACTGTAGCGCCACCTTAAGTAAGTAAGTTTTCAATACATTAGTGGAGAATGAACTAGATGAAGAAGGTTGACTTAGTTGCTAGTTTGATAGGTCGATCGTTTCGGTGAAAGTCTTCTCAAAAGTTGCGTGAGTAGGGCCCTAAGTGACTAAGACTAACGAAGTCACGACCAAAAAGCCAGAACGGGTCAAACGTATGGCAACAAACTGACGGGTTGTCTACGCTCTACACCGACTGCAACACTGAATGTCACCATACGTCAAACAAACATTCAAATGGAGACAAGACTGAGCATCCATCGACTGTTGAGTTCGAACAGCATTGACCCCCATTTCTACCATGGAGCTCATCTGTCTTTGCTTTATACTTTGGAGCCTGAAAGTCCATTCAGTATATGGCTTCGATAAAAACTTCTCTCTCATCGTCCATCACGACTAAAACTCGTCTGGTGCACAGAAGGTTGTAATATGGCTTCAGAGACAGGATCTGAGAGTTGTCCCTATCGTACTATATCGGCCTTGGCAAAAACTTAACCATATTCCAGGCTGAAGTCCTTGCCATTAACCACTCTGGCTATAATAAATCGAAGTTCAAATGCACGTAGCGAATTTATATTCATCTTCTTAGACAGCCTAGCAGCTCTCAAAGCTCTTGACTCGACTGTCACAAAATCCAGGCTTGCCCTGTAAAAAATCGGTAGGTATATGGCCATCTACGAAGTGGCTGTAAGAAAAAAATTTGTCATTCTCTACTGGATTGAAGCCTTGCGAGCAACGAAACAGCTGACTTTCTGGCGAAAATACCACTCATCGGATCTGAACTCTTCTGTGGTGTTAGGAGAATCATTTTATATAAAAAGCTGGTCTCGTATCGAATTAAATGAAGTCTGGCTTAAATCACCCTGACACAACTGCACCCAAAAATGCTTCCCCAACTTATCTAAACCGCATTTATCTGAATAAAAACAAGTTGACAATTTGCACAGGCATAGTGACCACTGCCTCACGAAAAAAAAATTAGACTCCGTCTTGAAAGTGACGCATCCTATCTTCATATAGTCATGAAACGTCCGGTCTTTGACTAAAGAGTCTCAGAAAAAACATCCTCAAATCATCAAATCTTTTACTGACATACACCCGGAGAAGGATCCTTGTCTTCCTGACTGCCTCGAAGTGAAAATCCGACTCTGGGACCTCACAAGGAAAGGCACAATAAGATCCTTTAAAAGAGCCTGCAGTGTAAGGGCCTATATCTATCTATGACTGCCATTGTCCTTAGCAAATCTGAAAATCGATTGTCTTGCGAGCGCTGGATGTCAGCACTTTCACTTCAAAGTAAATCCACTTGCTGTTCTTTACAAACTTCGCTGGACCGAAAAAGCAATATACGAAAGATTGTACCTACAATAAAAACGAAGTCCATCACGTTTCCTTGGGAACAAATATCCACTTTATGTTTGCTCGCGCAAGAGTCAAGGACACTTACAACGACTTAACATGAAATTGGATATTTGCCTGCACCACGGGACTTTCAAGTTTCAACTACTTCTATACGATCTAATGGAAAATTCAATTCCCTTTAAAGGACGATAATTCCTGATAAAGTTTTATTTGAAAAGTTTCCTAATGATTATTTGATTATTTTTCGCCAAATATCCCCCTGTGGGTAGACAAACAAAATTACAAAGTAAATAGCCAAGCTGCCTAGATGTACCTACACACTTTGTGATGTCCCGTTTATGCGGAACTTTAATAAGAAAATATTATTCCTCTGGTTTGAAGTCTACTACATAGTACAAATATATCAGCAAGTGTCCGTAACAGCTGAATCGATTACACGATGTCAAACAAAACGCCATCGAAAGCGCACAGAAATCAGCGACACCATACTTAATTTTATTGCAACAGAAACAGAGAAGCAAATTGAATTGAATTCGATTAAATTGAAATTATTCTCATTTGAATGCACTCTGATGTAGTCCAGTGAGTGTAAGGATGTTAATGGCCGATTCCGGCTGTGAGTTTGCATATACCTCTTGGATATGCGCCACTGACACTTGGGCATAAAAAATGCATTTGCCCTGAATGGACAGAATAAATCGATCGATCGCTTTTAATTGGATACATATAGTAAAATAATAATAATAATAGGGAGGACTTTGTGTTCTGCGAAATGGAGGTCTATTTTGAACAACTTCATGCGGAAGTCCAAAAATAATGATTGGCATAGGTATGGGTATACCTAGTGTGACCACCTTTACAAGAGTTCTTTTACTTAGGCAAAATTCACTACAAAATTTTAAACGCAATTTTAATACAGTTAAAAAGACGATATATTTACAAATTTTGCAAAAGCGTCGTTCTGTGTAATCTATCCAATAATTTTGATTGGCTTTCTTTCAATTTCATTTAACATATGATGCTGCTTCTTTAGAAGTTCTAAAAACTCACAGAATATGCTAAATTAAGAAATAAATATTCTAAATTGAATGGAGGAATAAAACACAATATGCTTAAGTTTAAAACAACGACTAGGTATATTAAATAACGAAATACAGTTACAAAAAAAATAAGCAATAAAAATAAGTTTATATACTCGTTATTACGGCTCACGGTCAGTTAACTTCTGATTTGATTTTTGCTTTTGAGGTTTAAAACTTTGCAAGCAGATACTTCAAAATGACAAATTGTCATACAAATTTTCAGTAATGCCAAACTTAGAAAATTTGGTGGATGAGTCTATTATTTGTGTAGCACAACATACTACGAAGGCACAAATATATATTCTTATGGTGGGTATAATGTCTTTGCGTTTTTATGTTAAAAATTGAAAATAAGATAGATTGCATGCAGAACATTTTATTTAAATACTTATATGCAATTTAGAGTTTGACTGCGTATAAGTCAATTTGACGAAAATTTTCATCTCTCTAAATCTAACTAATTAATGAAAATACGCGCTCTTTGGTGGCTGATGTGCCTGGCAAGGAAAGAATGATAGAAATGTGGTTGTACAGTACCATCTTTTGGTCGAAATCAAGCCCTTTTTTGGCAGTGCTATCAATTTATCAAGCCCTAGGCAATGAGATTAATATTCCACATCCACCGATTTGCAAAAGTCTTCCAATTTCGCGACACGCACGGTGAACAAATAGAAGTGCGAGCACATCGAAATGACAGTCGTTCAAATCTTTTTGAAGCTCTCGCAAAACATGCGGTGCGAAAACTCCGCATTTCGTTCGCGGAAGAGTGAATTTGACCATTGAGAAACAACTCCGAATGATTTTTGAAGCACAATCGGCCGAACGAAAGCTGTGATTGGAATTAATAAAAAAATATGAGCCGTCCAAATAGCCTTCAAACGCCCCGACAAGGTCATCATGTTCGGTCAGAGTGGAACTTTTCGAGTATCTCTTGACGAGCAGCGTGCAATATTTTGGCGGCCACTATGCATTGCACATGTATTTCAAAAGTGACATTATTAAAAAAAATTAATTCTCTTTAAACTTCTAGCCAACATATTTATAAAAGAGGATAAACTTAGATTCATTATGAGGACTGCAGATGACACTTATGTCACTTATTTCTTCTGAAACATAATTAAAAAAAATCAAAACCATTTTCCGCCTTTTCCGGAAATTAAATAAATTTTCTAAGTTTCGTCATTTTAGAAATACATGTGCGAAATGTCAATTGAGCGCAGGGAAAGTGATGCGGGAACTGTCCTAATCTATTTCTAGTGATGGGAACTATCAAATAAAAGCAATCGAATAATATTGCGCTTACCAATAAGAGGTGTTATTTTGGTATTCAAAGAAAAATGGCAATATTTGAGATAAATGATCGGATGTTTATTTCCTTATAAAGAGGAAGGTATGCTGTTAATAATGAAAAACAAGATCAGCCAAATGGCCATCACGAGCACGCATACAGGACCATATCCTTTTCATGAAATTTTCCATAACCAAATCGCAAAGTGGCTGCCCTATGACCTCGATAGCCTCACGAATTTTATCTTTGAGGTCTTGAATCGACGCAGGGCTGTTGGCGTAGACTTTATCTTTCACGTGGCCCCAAAGGAAGAAGTCGCAAGGAGTTAAATCACAAGATCTCGGGCCTCATCAGTCAAGATGATTTTTCGATGGAACTCCGGATCATTTTCATGCATTTCAAGGACCCAATCGGCAAATACACGAAGTTGTTGATGATCGGCCGGCTTGAGTTCTTGTGTTAACTGAAGTCTATAAGCCTTAAGACCCAACTCTTTATGCAAAATATGGTGTAATGACGTTCGTGGAATTCCCAATTCCAAAGAACGACTAGGAATGGACAAACCTGGGTTTTCTTCAACACTTTGGGCTGCAGCAGCAATATTCTCAGTTGTTCTTGAGCGACGTGCACGGGTTTTATTCTTCACATCACAAACTTGTCCCAACAGCCCGAATTTTTTCACCAATTTCTGTATTGCGGTCCGACAAGGTGCTCGACGCCCAAAAAATGCTTTAGTTTTGCGAACTGTGACTGCAAGATTTTCACCGTTGTTGAAGCGTGTATCGTTCCATTTTTAGTAACGGCGTAGTTTCTACTTGTCAAATGTCAAAGAATAAAAGCTTCAAAAGTGACAGCTACCGAAATAGTGGGTCATTCACAATAACACCTCTCATTGGAAAACGCTTAAGATTGTTGTGTTTCGAGAAGAACACACAACTTTTTCTTTGTTTTTTGTTCTAGTGTTGATGTACATTTCAGGTACAATAATATATCCTTGCTTCAATTTGCGTACATTTTCGTAATTTTGAGCTATCGCTCGGTACACGGTACAGGACTGCAAATTGACGTACTGTACGTGTCATTCACGTACGGGTTGTCACACTAAGTACACCCAGCTCAGTTGTCCCAGCTACATACGAAAGAGCTGACAGAAAAACCTTACTACAGCTGCTGGCAGTACAGTGTAGATTTGGGTTGTCGAAAAACCTTTTTTTTTTTTAATTTAGGTTTTCTTCTACTTAAAGACACATAGGACGTGACTTGCATATTGCTCCACTAAAGGGTTTTTCAATTAGGCTGGGTCGTTGTTGAAATGGAATAAAACAATATGTGGGTGGGGTATTACCGAAATTCTTGTTTTATTTAAAACGCCCATGTATGTCATTATTTATGGAACACAAATGTCCACCGCGGCTTTTCATGGTGGTACGGATCCGAGAGGTCCAATTTTAAACGACTCTCTCGCATAGATCCGACTGAATTTGAGCATTTTATATGTTGGTTAAAGGGCACCGGTCATGACTTATTGGCATAGACCTGCGACTTCCTGATACCACACGCGAAAAAGTCTAGCAGGGTCAAATCACGAGATCTTGGTGGTCAATTCCCTTCTGCGATAACCCTTGAATCGTTCATGCAGAAGGTCAATTATAGCAGCTTCTGTGTCGCACAAAGCCCCATCCTGTTGGAACCACATGTCGTCTTTCCCAACATCGTGTAATTTGTGCCAAAATAAATCGGTTGGCATTGTTGTGTAGCACTCGCTGTTGACTGCGATGGCAACGCCGACTTCATTTTCACGAAAGTACGGACCAACGACGCTCCCTCCGGCCGAAAATTCTCACCAAACACTAACTTTTTGTGGATGCATTGCCACCTGGTGAACATTGTGTGAGTTGGTGTTGTCCCGTTTAAGGAAATTTTGTTTGTTACCCTATCTATTCATTCAAAAATGCGTCTTGTCGCTAAGATGATTTTTTTACCAAATTTTTGGTCCTCTTTCCAGCTCTCCGAAGCCCAGTCACCGAACAAATAACGCTTTCTATGATGGCCATTAACTTTGAACTCCTGCACCAGTTGGATCTTGTACGCGTGTAGGCCCAAGCGCCGACACAAAATTCGCCAAGTTGAAGTCTGCGAGAGGCCGAAGGGGAGAAACTGACTACACACTTACACGGACCGAGGCTTTGTTTTCGGCCGATCTGTCCTTCCTTTGACATACGGGTATTGGCTGACTGTTTACCGAACCAATTGTTTTGGCCCCCAAACTTTGCAGAGTCGCTTTTGAAGGGCCACCGTGTCTTCCGTGAAATGGGCGCAACGACTGCACTGACGAACACTCATTTCAATAATCAAGTTTTATCATTTGAATGTCCTGCTCAATCGTGTGACTTGTCATGACGATTTGGCATCAGTGAGTGAATAATATAAAACGAGATAAGACAGACACCGCCAAAAAAACATGGCCGCCAAAGGCTGCCAAGATCGTCCCGTCCCAAATGAAGAAATAAGAAACGTTTAGAAATTTAAAAAGGGGTATCCACCCAATAGTAGCAACGACCATCAAACCAGCCTTCTAGGAATCAGTAGAACGATTTGGTTGTCTTAAAAGTAACCCCACTACTACGCTCAGGATATATAAAGTAAAAAAGTGTGTTTTATGCCTTAATTCAATGACTTGGAATACGCCCGACCCCAGACCTCATTCATATGCAAACGAGCTTCAATTGAAACTCACATTGCACTTAGGGAAAATTCCCTTTGTAAATCGTTCCGACTACTGCTCCCCTACAGGATTAACCATACTACCGAAATTCCATTAAAACAACGAAGTTCCCCTCCAGTTGGTAGTTCAAAGAAAATTCCGTACTTGGTGCTCGTACTTTCCCATCTCCTTTTGATTCATGCCTCAAGTTTATGTTTTCATTTCGGTTTTTTTTCCCTAAACTAAGGACATTCTTTTGTCGTTGTTCGGTGTATCTCCTGCAGCAGTATTAAGTTTCTCCATGGAGCAAGAGAAAAAGAAAACCCACATCCAATCAAGCCCTAGGTAAGAGAATAATTACACCCAAGACCCAACGTATCCACTCGTAGCAGCGGCTAAAGTAGCTTGGTACATGTACTCGTATATCTGCGGAGGAGAAACTTTTTCTAATTCAAGAGATGAGCGTGTTGCCGCACAATTTTCTTGGATTAATTTCTCGAGCTTCCACAAATACAAACAAGGCAATCGGATTAGGCTGCTCTTGTGAAAATTCAATTTAGATTTGCTCCTTATCACCAGTCCTGGTGTCCTAGAGCCACAGTGCGACGGCATACAATGCACAAGTTAGGGGCGGTCCAAAGATAAACTGATTTTTACTTACACACATTTATTTGGGAATTTTCAATTAGCTGGCGCATTAAAAGTTCGGATAGGCAACTCGGACCATGGCTGTCGTGTTTGCCTCCGGAAAGGGTGATGTACACTTTTATCTCAATTACTTTAAAAGTTGGTGTTGCTTGCTGATGGTGGGAAAAAAAATAATATGCGGTTTTTAGCCGGACGGGAAAAAAACAACTGACAAACTCAATTAAGCAGGGGTAGGTACGAGTATTATGTATATATATCATGATGTTAATGTGCGGCAGAAATGAGGCTCTCCTGCTTCCGGAGAAAAGTGATTGGCATCATTTGTGTACTAGGGGAGAAAGATTCCACCATTAATTGCATCAGGGCAGGAGTGCGCAAAAAGTGTACGATGCATAAAGTGCAATGGCGTCACTGAAGACGAATTTAGAGAGCGCGAGAGGGAATTAATTTCAAAATGGACGCATTGGAAGAGGGAGGTAGAAGGTAGTGTCTGACATACACCATAGTCTTCCACCAAACAACAGCTCCACCACATTTGATAGAAAAGGATCTTCAACGAAATGACTCTAAGTGGGTAATTGTAAGTGATTTCTAAGTTAGAAGTGTCCACTCTCCTGTCGCACACATTTATTGGCCGAGGAATTAATTTCTTGGGACATTTTTATGTTGTATATATGACAGATGGGCATTGCAAACTTCCACCAAAAAACTCCTCATGGTCATGACTATGGAAATAATCCAAAATAACACTTGCAGAGTAGGTATGCAATGAAAGAAGAATCAGCAGAACACATTCAGTGTCACTGTAACTGCTTCATCAGATAACTTCAGTACCATCTAGGTAAACTCTACCTTGAGGCAGAGGACATATCTGACAGCCTTCTGAAAGACCTGCTAAGTCCGGTGTCATAGGCGCACTTGTGGCCGCAGTGATTAGTAGGTAACTTTACTCCACCTCCCCCAAACAATCTACAGGATAGCGCAAAATTAATCATCCAATTTTTGTTTTTTATTTTACTTTTTTACTAAATAAAAAAAATGGTTTTGAATGATGGAAATCTTTTTGTGAAGAATTTTTTTTTTTTACAATTTTTGTTTGTTAAGTGGAAAAGATGATATCCGTCAAGTGGCTGCCGCCAGTGTTGATACATATTTTTATCCGTTTTCGCATTTTCAAAGACTTTCCGCAAGATTTTCGGTGAAAACTGTTCGCTTTCCGTCGAATTTTCTCCTTAAAGGCTGCGATTGTCTGAAGCTTGTTGAAATGAACCTGGGACTTCAAGTAGCCTCAAAGAAAGAAGTCTGGGATGGTTAAATCGGGCGATTTTTCTGGTCATGCCAAAACTGGTCATCGCCAAAACGGGAGGAGACTACACAACCTGGAAACTCTTCCTTCACAATTTCCATTGATTATTCCACGCTCTTGCGGAATATAGCGCCCCCATTGCTCGTCTGTTTTATACTGCAGCTGTGTAGTTCACAAATGTCAAATATGATTGACGTACGACGCCATTTGCAAAAACTATAACCTGTTTCGATAGTGTGATTAATTTTGTGCCGCCTTGTATCATGAAATCTAATCTAAGCAGACGAACAACCAGTGAGACCCAGGAGAGGTACAAAGCCGATGTTACAACAGTGTAGAAGGTGAAATGAAATGGGGAAGGCCCACAAAAAAAAGATGACTTGCAACAAATGAACAAGGCTAAGCGTCCTTAAAGATTCGGATTCGTATTGGATTTCCCTAAAGTAAGCTCAACAGGGTTTCAAAACCTGCTATGGTGCACTGCATACATACAGTGGTGGTCGGAAAAGCTTGCGGGAAATAGCGCACTGAGACTTACTGCTCTGGGCTACTTCAAGGATGGCAATTTTGGACAGCAAAAATCAGGTACAAACGGACAAAGTCTTTCCTTTGCTTGATTTCATCAGTCCCCATGATGTATCATATCCAGAGGAAGGTGAGTAGCAATTGGACAAGGTAACATTCACTGTAAAAAAGCGGTTCACACAGATGTCTCAAAAAGGAACTGGTTCTGGCATCTACTCTGTAGACCCAAACCTTTAAGTGTCCATACGACTACCGCAGTCACGAAATTATTTATTACTTATTTTAAACCAACCAACTTTCGGTTAAAAACTATTTGGCAATCCTAATATTCTTGACCAGTTTTGAGCCCGTTTAGTTTCAGCTTTCCCCTCGGAAGCAGAAGATCATGTCCAGGGAATTGAACATATCCGCCAGATCGATGTCTAGGCTAATTCGGGATGATCTTCACATTAAAGCCTATCGTCGATCAAACGGCCATATTTTAACTCCTCAACTAAAAAAAATTATGGCGGAGAGATGCAAGAGAGTCGTGCTGTGGCACGCTAACAATGTGCAAATTGTCATCAAAGGAAGCGAAAATAGGAATTCCAAGGGTTCAGCGTGGCCATCATCCCGCTTCCGTAATGGTTTGGTGGGGGGGGTCTGTCACATCTCTCCATTTCTGTGGAAAAGGTGTAAAAACAAGTGCAAAAGTTTATCAGGAAGATGTGCTAGAGGTAATGGTAAAGATTAGTCCTTCAAAAAGACTCTGCTCCTTCGCATGAAGCAAAAACCACGCAGGAGTGGCTCAGGGTCAATATTCCTGCTTTTATAGTCGCAGATGATTGGCCGTCGGGAAGTTCAAATCTCAACCTATTGGATTATAGTTTGTGGTCAGAATTGGAGAGCAAGGCTTGCCAAACACCCCACAGATATTTGGAGAGCCTAAAAAAATCGTTGACCGTGGCAGCGTCAACGATGTCCATGGAAAGAGTAAGTTTGAGAGCTTGTGTTAAAGTTTGAACTATACAAAACTAGGGGTTCTTTGAGCAACTCTGCACATAATTCTTATTGCATGGTTCTGTTTGATCAGTAATGGATCTACGCTCTAATGTATTGAAATAAATGCCAAATGCAAGAAATTCCATATTGCATTTTCAATTTTAATATGCCATTATAAAATAATTTTAAAATAGGTAGTTTGCAGTCCAGTCAATGAAGATCCAGTTCCACCACCCAGTATAGAAGAAGTTGGCTTAGCAATAAAAAAGCTAAAGAACAACAAGGCCGCCGGCTCTGATGGCTTACCAGCGGAGCTCTTCAAATACGGTGGTGATGTTTTGGTAGGGCGCATGCACCAAATCATCAACCAAGTATGGGTGGAAGAAAGTATGCCCGATGACTGGACTATCAGCTGCATATGCCCCATCTACAAAAAGGCGATCCTATGTCTTGCAAGAACTATCGAGGCATATCCCTGCTTAATGTCGCATACAAGATCCTATCCAACGTACTGTGTGAACGTCTCAAACCGTTCTGCAACACACTAATCGGCACGTACCAGTGTGGCTTCCGGCCCGGCAGATCGACTATAGACCAAATTTTCACACTGAGGCAAATCCTGGAAAAGACCAATGAATTTCAAGTCGAGACTCACCACCTATTCATCGACTTCAAAGCCGCATATGATAGCATTCATCGTCAGGAGCTTTATGTGGCGATGGCCGAATTCGGGATCCCGGCAGAACTGATCCAGCTATGTAGCGTGACCCTGGAGAACACACGTTGCTATGTGCAATTTGGAAGTAGTTCCTCCGAGCTATTCCAAACATGCACCGGATTTCGGCAAGGAGACGCACTATCATGTGACTTCTTCAACACGGAAGGCAGTATCTTCAACAAATCCGTCCAGCTGCTGGGGTATGCAGACGATATTGACATCATCGGTCGCTCCCAGCGTGCCGTGATAGAGGCTTTTACGGCGATTGAAGAACAGGCGAAATTCGTTGGTCTTGTAGTAAATGAGGACAAGACTAAGTACATGCTATCAACAAACAAACAAGCATCTGTCCACCGCCTAGGACAGAACGTCACTATTGATAGCAGCAATTTCGAGGTAGTTAAGGAGTTTATCTACCTCGGAGTAAACATGAACTCCACAAATGACATCCTAGTGGAGATCCGTCGAAGAATTACCCTAGGAAACCGCTGCTACTTTGGTTTGGCAAAGCAATTGGATTCAAAACTCCTAACCCGAAGGACAAAATGTGTGCTTTACAGAACCCTTATCCTGCCAGTTCTGCTTTATGGCGCCGAGTGCTGGGCGATAAGCAGGAAGGGAGAGGTGATACTGGGCTCCTTCGAAAGAAAAATTCTTCGGCGGATTTTTGGTCCTGTGTGCGAGGAGGGCGAATGGAGGAGAAGATACAACCGCGAACTCTATGGGCTGTACCAAAATACGTCGACTACATTGGCTCGGCTACAACGAGCGAATGGACAATAATGCTACAGCTAAGAGGGTCTTCGAATCCCAGCCGCCAGGTTCGAGACGACAAGGAAGACCGAACCTCCGTTTCAAAGACCAAGCTATCGCGGATGCCAGAGCGCTTGGTCTGGACAACTGGAAGCAGCGTGCCCGGGATCGCAGAGGATGGAAGGCTGCAGTGTCTCAGGCAGAGACTCTCCACGGGTCGGGAGCCCGTTAAGTAAAGTAAGTAAGTTTGCAGTATACATGCTAATTGTCTAACAAGCCCATTTAGATACCTTCTTTAAATTGGATGTATGCTTCCTACATTTAAAACTATGGTTAAATATAATGCCTAGGAATTTAAATCTGTTAACGCGCTCAATCAAAAAGCAACCGTCACTACAGCTGCCACTGATATAAACGATCATATGTAAGGGTTTTTCAACAGGGACGCTACAAAAGTAGAGCGACAGGGACAGCAAACGACGCCGAATTTCTTGCCGCTCTTTTGACATTTCTCTTCAGTAAGGTTTGCCATTTCATGATGGAAAGATACACGAGCCAACAACGAGTCGAAATTACTAAAATTTACTACCGAAATTCGGAGTCAACGTTAAGAGCGTCCAATTTATGGTCGTCATAATCGTCCTAGCAGATCGACAATTGAGCGTCTAGTGGAAAAATTTGAATCCACAGGCACAGTACAAAACGTTCCCGTGCCAGTGAGACAAAGAAGTGCCCATAGTGTCGAGAATATTGCTGCAGCTGAGGCTTCAGTTGAAGAAAGCCCAAATGTGTCAAGCGTTGGACATCTCTGTGACGTCGTTGTGGCGAATTTTGCGAAAATATCTTGGCCTACATCCTTACAAGATTAAATTGACGCAATAACTGAAGCCGCTTGACCACCAGAAGCGTCGTATGTTCATGAATTGAGCAACAACATGAAAATGATTCGGATTTTCATCCAAAAATCATCTTCAGCGATGAGGCTCATTTCTGGCTGAATGGCTTCGTCAATAAACAAAATATGCGGTATTGTTTAGGCAGCAATTTACACGTACTTCATGAGTCATCATTGCATCCCGAAAAAATTACGGTTTGGTGTGTACTTCTTCCGTGATGATCAATACCGGCACGTTACTGTGAATGGGAATCGCTACCGTTGAATGATAACCGAATATTTTTGGCCCCAAATGTATGATATGGACTTGGAGGACATGTGGTTCCAACAGGACGGCGCCACAAGCCACACAGCGAATGTCACAATCAATTTATTGGAAACCAAGTTTGGAGAACGTGTTATCTCACGAAATGGTCCAGTCGCTTGGCCGCCTTGGTCGTGCGATTTGACGCCGTTAGACTATTTCCTGTGGGGCTACGTCGAGTCTATGGTCTATGCCAACAAGCCAGCGACGATTGATGAACTTCATACGAATATCGAACGTGAAATTGCAACAGTATCGGCCGATCTTTGCTTGAAAACCTTTGAAAATTGGGTTCAGCGTCTGGACTTCTGCGTGCCCGTGGTGGCCATGCAAAAGAAATCGAGTTCCATACATAATGGCATCGAACGTACTTTCACAGGAATAAAGAAAGATTCTGCCTGTAAAAGCTTGAATAAACAGCGAGTTCACAAAAATTAAAAACAGTATCGGCCCGATTACTGATCCTTGAGGAACACCTACATTTAAATAACTTTGCGAACTAAAAACATGTTCGACCTTCACCACTTGTTTACGATTTGTTGAATAAGAGGCAAATCAGTTATGAACGAAGCTTCTGAATCCTGCATGAACAGAGTACGGTTCACCATATCAAAAGCCAACCCCCCGTGGTATAACAGACAACTCTTGCACTTAAGAAACTTAAAAAATAAAGCTTATAAGGCAAACTGTACGGATAAAGAGAGTTTTAGCAAACTTCGGAAGGATTTCACTTGCTTAAATACATTCGAAGTCGTTTTTGGTCTTTTATAAATCAAAAAAGGCGCTCAAAATGTTTGCCTAAAGAAATGTTTTATAAAAGCAGTGTGCCTAATGACGATAAGGATTCTGTCGAACTATTTGCTCGGTTCTTTAAATGGTCGGGACCACTCGAAGGTCTTATGAGCGCTCTTAAATTTAAACTAATAGCCATTGATGAATAGGTTTATGAAGCTCTTAGTTTAATATTGGTCGGTGAATACCGGCCTTAGAATTGGTCGATTCTAATAACCGAAAGTGAACTCAAAGGGGTAGGCCATCTAGTGGTTTCTTTTTAAATCATAGGTTATTTTGACATGACAGTTGTTTCCCGCTCGAAATCTTGACAGAAGTCGGTATCATACCTCCGCGGAACGAAATGAGTCGTTTTACGCTTGAACAACGTTGGGAAATATTGAAAACTTATTTGCAAAGTGAGTGCTGTGCAGCCCAAACAGTGCGTTTCTTGAAAAGAAGCTTTGACCGAAATGAAGCACCCACCGCGCCTGCTGTACGCAAGTTTGTGCAAAAAGTCCATGGGTCTGGTATGATAGTCGACAACACTAGATTGTACGGTAGGCACAGAAGAGAATGTGGCTCGTGTAGCCGAGAATGTGAGACTGAACCATTTTTCTTCGAAAATGAGGCTGGGAACGACGTTTCGGTCAACGGTGGGCGATACAGAGCCATGTTAACCGCCTTTTTTTTACTGAAATTGAAGACATGGACTTAGACGACCTCTGGTTCATGCAGGATGGCGCGCCATGCCACACAGCAAATGCAACAATCGATCTTTTGCGGACCAAATTCCCAAATTGTGTTATCAGCCGTCTTTGCAATGCCAATTGGCCGCCTCGGAGCTGCGATTTTACCAATTTGGGCTCTTTTTGTGGGAAACCGTGAAGGACCGATGTTATGCCAACAATCCGAAAGCGGTTCAAGCACTTACGACCAATATCATCCCAGGAATCCGTGAGCTACAGCCCGAAACCATCAACAAGGTCTTGGAAAATTGGAGTGACAGAATACGCTACTGTGGAGCCAGCCGAGGCAGCCACTTAAACGAAGTTGTGTTCCATAATTGATGGGAATGTTTGCTCTCATGGAAAAATTTAATTTTGTTTATTTGATTGTATTTTTTTAAAAGAAACTTGTATTTGGCCCACCCTGTCGACAATAATAATTATGGGCAGTCAAACCGAAACAAAAAATGTTTCATCTCATTACGTAACACATTTGTATGGCATTTCCTAATTCTGCTTAACGCAAGTATTGTTTGTTTAGATTATTCGTCAAAGAGGTGGCACCCTTCACGCATCTTGAATAGGCTAACGCTGGTTGTCGCAACCAAAAGAACACCCTGCAGTGGGGAAGCACAATCTAATCCCATCACTGGGCGAAGCAAAGCGCAAATTCCCCGCGACATTAAAAGGCAAGCCATCGCCACAGTGGCAAAGAATGCCGGAACGGGTCGATATTTTAGTAGATTTTCGGGCAAGGAGCACCTCACCGTCCTCCGAGTTGTTGCTACCGACAGCAAGGGACACTTGAACACCTTAAAACAACTTCTATCTTTAAAATAAAAGGCGCAGCTACCTCCAAGGACCTTAAGCTATTTCCCAAACCTCCAGAGTAACGCATCTTAAGTTCTAAAAATGCAATTCAGAGGACAATTATTATTGTCCGATGACAAAAGCATGACACAGGTAGATTATATATATATAAATGTAAAATATACTTACAATAATTTTGTATGTGCAATAGCTGCACCAGCGCCCGTAGTTCTGTTGCTCCCTGGGGGGGTTAATTTGATTTATTACACCCACTGGAAGATGTTTGACGTCCTCCTGTTAATCCACTTTACTTGTTTTTGCAGTCGTCGCCTTCTTACGCATTTGTGTGTGCGTGTGCCTTGCTGTTGTATAAGCAAGCACCCACGCAATCCCTTTCTGGGAAGAAAAGGAAACCGAAATTTCGCGTGCCGTATGACCTACTGTTACATCGTGTGTTTAATTCATCCCCTATATCCTGGGTACACTTTTTTCACATTCACTTTCGAAGGACCTTGCCCGTGTTAATTTCTCCGATTGCACCTACTTCTCTTCTTGGCAACGAACGGGAAAATTATAACAATATCGCATTCACTTACACTTTTTTTAGCCCTAGCACCGCACAAAGGGAAATTCGCCACGAAATCCCGTTTTACTTCAACGCGAAAGCAACCACCACTGCACAAATGGAAGGACCAGCAGTACAGACCGTCACTGTGTATTTGTATCCCTTTTCAGGCTGTGGAGCTGTTTAAATTTTTAATTTTTCAATTGAACTGAATCCGACTGCCCACATTTTTGCATTCGCATCAGTAGAATGGGAGGAATATTGGGACACACGGCGAGGAGAAAACAAAAAAAAAACTGCATACACGGTGGAAAATGGGTGAAAGGACACCAATGAACGGTTATACCACTCCTTTCTAACCTACATTTATACGCGTATACGAGGATACCGAGTTTTTTCTGGCTTTTTGTTCACACTTGTCGATTTTTTCTACCGAATCTCACGAACACTGATGATTTTTTTTCGCACAATCTCGTAAATTATCCCAGACACTATTAATTTTTGAGTATTTTTCTTGATTAATCTTGATTAATCCACAAAATATTGGTTAATATTTTTTTTGTACAAATTCCTTGAGACACAATTTTATCCGCGGTGCAACGCGATTCACCTCGACTGCGCTCCTAATGGTCGACTACAGAGTTTTACACTCGTTTACAAGAAAGGAAATTTTCTTTTATTCGAAATAAATGGTTGCATACTGCGTGTGCGCCGAACACAAATAGCGGGACATTTTTTTTTTTTTTTGTCAAGTGGAGTAAAAGAGAAGTGTAAACTGTTTTGATTTTGAAATCAATTGGTGGGATATAGTGGGAAACTGACTGCTGACAGTTGAAGGGGGACTGTTCGTGGAGATTATTGTTACCGGGACAGTAAGAGGGAAAAGTTTGGTGAATGGAATGGAGGCGGTAAACATACCACCTATCTATTTAAGAGCTGCGGCATTTTGTCAACAAACTACTACAAAAGCAAAAGAGTTGTATTGAGTGTTTCTTGAAGCTCATCCTTTCACAGATGGTCTGCCTATCTTTTTTGTTCAAACGTCAAAAAAACTTGTAGGATAAAAATGCCTTTTAATAATGGCTACTGTAGTGCCTTGTTAAGTGTTCTTAGAAAGCGCACAATTATCTTCACTTTAACTTCTCAGCTTTTACCAAATACATTTTATAAACATCATTTTTCAATTCAGCAATGCTTTTATAATGTTTTCCACTTAATTATAAACTTTTCCGTAAATTGTGGACATAATTATGCTACAGCCATATAAATTATTTCTTGTTTTCTTAAAACTTTTTTAGCTGTCACTCGGTTTCTTTATCTTTCTACTTGAAACTG
This sequence comes from Cheilosia impressa, assembly GCA_948293265.1. Classification (NCBI taxonomy): domain Eukaryota; kingdom Metazoa; phylum Arthropoda; class Insecta; order Diptera; family Syrphidae; genus Cheilosia; species Cheilosia impressa. Next base: position 7,944,873 of record OX411882.1, read on the forward strand.
ACGTTGTCGCGAGTTACCCTACCAGGGACGTTCAAGTATTTAATTACATTCGCTCCCAGATTTCAAATTTAGTGCATCTAATCGAACATTAAAACATACATTTTTGTTTGTGCGATTTTCTTAGCATTTTTTGACTCGCTGGTTAAATTTTATATTAAGACAGACAACACCCAGATTGTTTTGGAAATGTTTGCACATAAATAATTAACAAAAATAGATCCACCCGATGAGTTTGCGTTTCCTTGCAGTTGAAAAATTTCACGAAAACAAACTTCTTTAGTTGCCAAACTTAAACGGAAATCTGAAGCAACTCTCAAGAAAAATCTAGAATCGCAAAAGTGATCTGAAATCCGTAAAAGATTGTAATAGTGGAAAAAAGTGCTCGCAGAGTGCCCAGTCGAATAGTACGACTTAATATTTCTCAGTTTTGGTTGGACAACTTTCTTAGTTGACTTTTATGAATGGATTTAACAATTTAACAATTTAGTGACTGCGTACTAAACAAGACAATTCTAAACATACTCCAGCAGCATTGGTTGACGTAGGAAAAGTGACATTCAATTTAGTCCGCTGCTTGAGCTAAAATTTAGGTCTTGTACAAAATTTTGTTCAAAACTTAGCTAAGCTAAATTTAAGCGAATCCCCGAGTGGTATGCAGCTCGAGGTCAATAATCAAACTTTTTGTTTCAGAATGTTCTTCATGTATCTTTCAAAATTTAGAGTGTCCATTTAATTGGTTGTCACATTTTCTCAAGCTACTTAGAATCAGCAACGGCTAAGTAAGAGAGATTTGAAATTGTGATTGCAATTTGTTTTAAATAACACTTATCCACATTTAACTAGGTTTTCAACTCATGTTTAGAGAGAGCAGCTAAGTTTAGTTTAGCTCGAGCAGCGTACTAGGCTTTAAGTAGTATTTTTGAAGTTTTGAAGACCGCTTTTTGTTTTTTCAAAGTTGTTGCAATTAAATTGTATCTTTGAGCTCATCGAGTCAACAAAAATATCTTTTTATATGAGATATTTCTGTGAAGTATTGAATCTATTACATTATCCCAATATGTGGATTCCAATACCACACTCCACATCCCTAATGTGATACTCTAGTACACAAATGGCTGGCTGTCACCCTGTTCTTAGCCATTGACACTGGCTGCTGCTGTAATAATTTTGAATAGTTAAACTTTGAGCCAATCAAACTTTACGAAGTGAAAAAATTTGCATTCCAATAAAAACGATTAAAAACGGAATATACTCGGCGAATTTGTAAAAATTCTACAAGTTGTACAATGAAAGAAGACCTAAGAGAGTGAACTCATCACAGAATTTATATTAAAAACCTCTAGACTCGATTGCTTCTACTGCAAAAGAAGACAAATGCCCTTTTTGTTTTGTTTACGATGATATCTGCGTCGGCTTAATTCCTTGTCGTTCTTGATCAAAAAAGTGGTAACAATTCGTACGGACGGAGTTTAATCGAATGGATGTAGTAAATATTCTGTTAGTTTCTTTCAAATTGTAATCCACTGAAAAAGTGTTGGAATTAGTTAGGGGATTATCCTTCTCCCTTTTGTGTTGTGTTGAATTGATGTAGGTTGTAGGCTGGTGAAGATGAGTGGATTATAAACAGAATTGAGTTGAGTGTGGAAGTCACTGTGTGGAACTAGTTATTGACAGGGTTACCGTAGGCATTCGAACACTTGTTTTTAGTTTTCTGCCGCATTTTTATGTTATGTGATTGCCTACTCAATTTGCTGTTAAATTATGTGTTGCGATTGCGACCTTCTTATTCTGCAAAATCTTCTGTTTTAACTACGTATCTACACCTTCAAGATTCTTTTATTGACGAGCCTTTTCTCTCAATTTCCTTTCTTTGCAGCTCACTAACCCCTTGCGATCATATTAAGAAGGGACATAAAGCATCTTTTGCATGTACATTCTGCCGCAAGGACAGATTTAAAACAATCACCGAACAAAAGTTGAGTTACACAAACTGACACCTTCAGCCAATTTCGTCTTCGGTCAACGAATAAATTTTAATCCACTACAAAATGAGCAACAAAAGGCCGAAGCGTGGCTCGTATCTTTCGAAAAGCGAAGCGGAAATGCTGATATCCCTCATCATCAAATATAGCAATGAACTCCAGGATGAGAGAATTGATGCTGCCTCACTTCGAAGAAAGGAGGAAATCTGGAAAAGAATTACCGATGAGTTCAATGCAAACAGTAGTCAAGTAAGTGCACATTTGCAATTAAACTCTGTGTTCCCTTTCGTTTCAAAAAGTCTCACTCTCTCTCTCTGTTTCTTCTTAAAAGTATTGGCTACACAAAGTTGGGGAATGGCGATCTGCCAAACGAAAGTGAATTTTTCACCGGTGATTTCTGAGTGCCAGGAGATTCCATTACCTACGACTAGCGAGTGCAATCAGAAATCACTTCAATTGTGACTGCTGTTATGCTAATGCGTGCCGCCTCCAGCCTTTTTTTTAACCTGCTGTGGAATCATTGGACCCAGTTACATTCACATTTACTGCACTAGCTGTAGCCGGCCGCACTACACTAACTGAACCTACGCTTTTGCGTCTTCAGAGGGTTTCAAGTCATCTGGTACCGATGGAATATAACAAACTATGCTCATTGAAGACTGTATAACACTGCTGCTGCTGTTACAGGAGGCCTTAAGTCGAACCTCTCACTTGCCGAAGAACTTGACAAAGTTGCAAGCTCCCCAATTTGCTCCGTGAACTACTTCCGCATCATGGTTACTATCTCGGACAATTTTGGGAACTGCGTTGCACACACTTTGGTTTGCTTTCATTCTCGGCTCGCTAGATCTATCTTTGCCGCTTCTGCCTCAAAACTTACAAATGCACCACTGATACCTCGCCGAATGTGACCGATGTCACCGGCGTAAGCGAACGATTTTAGACAGTTAGTTAGTTTTCTTCTGGGTCAATACTGATCTGAGTGTGTTGCGGACTAAGCCTCGACATTTTCTGATTTCAGAAACTGTGTTCTCAAGCGAAAGTTCTCCAACTTCACTTCGCGCACGATACACGACTTGGTTACGAGTCCTAGTAGATCTTTGAGTCGGCTGTCAGATATATGTCCTATAGGGTTACCAGCTAAGCAGTTGGCCAATAACATCATCTCACTAAATGGGGCAGTCAAATGGCCAGCAATATCATTCGGGGGATATCGTTTTTCGGGGATATATAAAGTCGCTGATTTTTGCCGACGAAACGACCGCGATAGACGCTTTGATTGCCAATATTGACAGCGAAATGGGGCACAATCAGTTGATTTTTTTTAGTTTCATGATAGGCTCTAACCTATTTATACAGATCAACTGAACTGTGTGGGGTAACACATCCATAAATCGTCCTCCTCAGTTATTCAAGTGTTACCACTTTCAACTGAATGCAGCTCTTCCTGGGCAGAGACTTTTTTTTAACCAGTTGAACTCCTGCCACCAGTATGCAGCATGGACATGTGTCCTACGGACAATTAGAGCTCAATGGGAGGACAGAGTCTGCCACATTCATATCATCGGATGAGAAAAATCCCAAGCCAACAGAGACTGAGACTTCCTTTCCACATTTTCCAACAAACTACATCCCCTCTTAACTTGCATTTCAAATGACACCTCATTCCAGTTTCGCAGTGTGAGCCAAGTCAAGGGCAAATACAAGAACATAAAGAGGACGTTGAAAAAAAACGGTTACTTACGTGCGAGGAAGGACAGGGAAACATTCGATATTGACAACCTATACGACGACAGGTAAATTCCAAACTGTGAGCTAGAAAACAAATGTAAGCAACGTCTTCTTTTAGGCACGACGATGACGATGACGACGACGAGTTTGAATACAAGCCTGACATCAGTAAATCCTTCGCATGGAACGATTATGACAGTCCCCGCACATCGGCCGGCCGGTCGTTGGACATGGCTGATAATACGATGGACGAAGAAAACGTAACCGACCCCAGCGAGTTCTTAGACCACAATCCCCTCGTGGAGGGACATCCTAAAGCCAGAAGTTCGAGCTTTAGAAGAAGGTTACCAAACAATGAAGACATACTGAAAAGAGAAGAGGACGTAGAAAGAGAAGAGGATGTAGACAGAGAAGAGGATATAGATAGAGCAGTGGATATGCACAGAGAAGAGGAAGCTTCGGGCAGGCGAGAGCTTTTCATTTTAGAAAAGAGGATTCTGGAGAAAAAACTCGAGAATTTGGAAATCGAAAGAGAGCAGAGTGCTACGGAGCATCTCCTGCGAGTAGAACTGCTGAAAATTAAAATAAAATCGTTCAAGGAAAAAACATTTCCCAGTGAAACTGATTAAAAGTTTGTTTCCTTGATGTATTTAATTTTTCCTTTATCGCTCACCAAGTGGTTGACCGAATAAACTCAACTGCCAGCTTGTAGGTATCATCTGGCGTGCTCAGTTACATGCAGGTACATTTTTTGTTGATATACGGCTTCGCCTTTGAGTGGGGTTGTTCGAGTAAACATTTCGAATGCTGACGTTCATCTTTTGCGCTGCTCTTGCTCATCTTGCGTCCTAGTTCAGGTACGTCGTGCGTTTGTTTCAAATAGTGAATTTCGAAAGCAGTGTTTTCCTGTGGATCATGTTAACCTGGTGAGTGTCAGTGTGTTAAAAATGCTAGCATATAAAAGGGAGACATGTCATTTGAAAATGTGAGCTTGTGAGGAGCATAATGCACGGATTACTTAAAAGCACGATGTGTCGAATAGTTGGTGGAACTATTTGTTATTGGAATAATCAACTTGTGTCCAAGAAGAACAAGTAGGGAATCATGAAATGGCCTGGTATCGATTTCTCAGTTAACAAGGTTACTCCAAAGGCACAATGGACGAAAAATATCCGCCAGGAGTTGGGTAAAATATTTCGGCTGGAGTGGGAATAGGATTTCGCCAAAATTTACTTTGCTGCTGTTTAAGTAGGCGGAGCCTTACTGTGCAATAAATGTACCAAAGCCCATAAGAAGCGAGTACATTTGGTTGTGAACGAAGCTGCGAACATATTATTTTGGTGCTCCTTGTGATTGTTAGAATTTAAAGTTTCAAATCAGGGGCCCTACTCTCTGTTTCGTTCAATTCGAAATAGCTTTTCCCTTCCGCTTTTAAGTAGGTGGGTACTCTGTAATAATTTCGAAATTCTAAATGCGACATAAGTACATTGCATTCCGCTTTCGAATTTCGAAATTCTCTTCTCAGAATCACCAGAAGACTATTTCTTGTTCAAGTGCAACGGTTTCAGAAGCGATTTTTTCGATTCCGCACTCCTCCGGATGCTCCTTTTTGCCCAATGGAAAACGACATAAGAGGTTTGTTTGACGTGGGCCCTAGTTAACCCTAATGCGTTCGATATAGCACTGAGCTCGCCCTGGTACTGAAAACCTGTGTTTGACATGGCTTCTGGGGCACCCTAGTTGTGCCCTGAACTGGCCCCAGTTAATTTGTGGGGGCAAGAATTCAGTGCTGAGTTTTGCTGTCATTCATTTTCAAACTCGTCAGCTACATTTCGAACACTTTTATTAACTATAGTGGAATCCGGATATAGCGACGGTCACATTAATGTCGTTTTCCATTGGGACAAAAAATCAATCTTTTTTTTTGATTCGGAGCACTTTTTGCAGATCTCGATAATTTTTCAGATTTACACATACTGCCACAAATACCCACAGCTGTTTTACGTCATTGCAAGAAGTTTGCTTTGAAAACAAATGCGCAAAGTGTTGTGAAAAGCAAAATAAAGAAATACATAAAAAGCAGTTGATATAATGTTGGAGGAATTATTATCTTTATTATCTTCCTCATCATCTGGAAACTACGAATCACCGAAACTATTCCATTTGTGTCTACAACAGGGGAAACATTTTTCAAGTCGATATCCATAGCTGATTTTTGCAAAAGCAAATGCAATTTGAACAGCTGATATTGCTGTCAAATACGCACTAATCCATTCACAAAAGCAGATCAATTTCGTTGCGTGTTCCATGAGCCGCGAGAAATCTGAGATCTGAAAAAGATTTTTGGTGGTCCCAATGGAAAACGACATAAGTCGTTCTAACCGGACGACGCACAAAACGAACTGAAAATTTTATATGTATGTAAGGAAGTAACGTCAATGAAAACCAAATAAACCTTTAAATCAGAAACATTTTTCTTTTAATTTCACTCAGAATAGCTATTTGTACATGCCAATTACAACAAAAACAATATTTTAATATTTGTAATTAAATACATACATATGTATGTACATAGAAACTGCACCCTCGCGTAACTCTGTTGCGTAAAAACTGTCGCGTGTCGCGCTAATTGTGCTACCTATTGCTATTGCATAGAGAAAATTCAAAGAGTGGCATACTACGATTGCTTTATATTTTTTAAACAACAACCACTCGTCGCTGTAACCGAACGATTTATTGGAAAATAACGTCGTTTAAAGCGGTTGGTCGCTCAAACCGGAGTCGCTCTAAACGGATGTTCGTTCATAGGAATTAGTATGCAAACCTAACAAGTTGTTGTGTCTACGTCGCTTAAAACGGTTCGTCGCTATAAACGAAGTCGTACTAAACGGATTCCACTGTATTTGCATTATGGCAAACCCAAATTCAGAATTAAGTTCACTCATTTTTAACAATTAACGGGAAAAGTGTTACCAAAAGATAAATATTTGTCAATATCAACAGCTGACAGACTTCAGGGCAACATTTTGCGTTGGAAAAATAGAAGTCGAAATTTCAGGGTTGTGCAGGGTTTTTGACAGGAGTGAAAATTAGCTGGCACTTCTCAGTGCGCACTAGTGCTAGCCACGTCAAACAAACCTATTATTAGAATGATCCGTAAAAGTGTAATAAAAGTTATTTTATTAGAAAACTTTAACAGAATAGTGTTTTATCTTTTCGAATCCCAGCTCAGACGTACTATCCAAATTCTGGTTTCATCGTCCCAATTGCCCATTTTACATTAATCTTAATGTTAGTCTGTAAAATGAAGAAACAATGCAACCGATTAAATTCACAGCAAAAAAAAGTTATTACGTTTTCTTTTGGTAGGGCGTTTCATCAGCCCGCCCTGTAGGATTGTGTAGCCAGCGTACTCCGCATTGCAACCAACAACAAATTTATATCAAAACGTGATTTTATCTCAAAAGTCAACAGATCAATTATTGTTATCGATTAATTAGAAAGAGCTGCACATGGGTCCAAGTTCAAATATGCCTCACTCTGCTGCACAGTCCCAGAGCAGCGAACAACAAGAGGATGGCTCCATGTACATAATGCAGTTCCAGCTCTTCGTAGACCTCTAGCATAAGCTTTGACTTTCGCCTGCCTATAAACTCGTCAGACACAAAACCAGAAAGAAAACGCATTCCTCCCAGAGCCCAGACCCACAATCCAATCCAACGCAAACGTGTTCTCTGCGAAAAAAAAACAATAAAAGCGTACGGAAACTATTTCCATCTAATATTAGACAAGGCACAACTTTGGCGCAGCGTCGTATTAGATATTCCATTCAAAATCGAAAACCCTGCGTCGCGACGATGGCGAATGCGACTAATTAATTCGGCTGCGCTGGTGTACGAGACAAAAACAAAAACACGATCAGTTCCACTCATTTTCAACTGCGTGTTGGTTCAAAGTTCATTCAGCAACCAGTGGTTGAGTAAAGTTTGAGTTTCTTGAATTTTGATCTTGAGTTTGAGTGCCGGCGGCCAGTGCTCCGGACTACCCTTCCCCCGCTTTGCAAACACCACATATAGGCACTAGGCACTTCGTATGCCGCGGCGCTATACAATTTCGCTCCACTGTAGTTTGAATAAAACAGTTACTTTCAGGTCTTTGTGATCGTCGATCATGTCACACCTCTCAGTTAAGTAGGTAGGTAGGTGGGTGTGTGTTGCGTTTGTGCTCCGGTCTGTCTAGGGCTCAGAGCTCACTATGAGAAATGAGACCCAAAAAGGGCCAATGCATTAGTCGTTAGTTCATAGAGGAGGCGCGACCCAAAGCCAACCTGAATCTCTCTCACTCAAACACTCAGTGGTATTTTGAGTGAGAAACTAATTTATTTTCTTTCGGTACTCGAATCGAATTCGTTCACTTGCCAGCCAACATCATCGTTCGTTACGTTAAGTCAGTTCGCATTCATTTCGTGAACGATTCGGTCGGGTCTACTGTGGAGTTCCTCAAGTGCTACCAGCTAATATCATCTTGATTTTGTGTCAAACATATTTTTACTACTGATTTGAGTTTGTTTATTTCAATTTACTGTTACGTGTTCAAAGTGCATTTTTGAAAAAGTGTTATCAATCTGATCAACTGACAAGTGCTGGTGTTTTGTGGGTGATAAAAATACTGCTGCTGCTGAGTCGAAAGGTGATGCAACTGTTGTTTATGACTTATTAATTATTTTAATTAAATGCCAAACCATGTAACTCTCGGATTGTTTACTGAAATATTTTGCGAGAACGTGGGTTATCAAAGTAAAGTAGTGTCCTTGTCCGCTTGTGCCCTTTGAAGGGCAGCCAAATTGATTTCATCGGACATGTGTCTGTCTGTTGTCAATTCGAGATGTAGCAATGACAATCATTCAATCGTAATATTTCAATGTCGGTTATCTTGTTTTTATACTCGAAAACAAGTTTAGTTTTTGATTTCTGGTTTTTTGTTTCTTAAAATGGTCGGTGGAGTCTTGAATGAGATTAGTGTCTGACCCTCCACCAACTCCACCAGCTATTAGCGAACTCTAGTACCTTCTTCTCAGAGTCTTTCTACTACAAAAGTGAATGCAACACGACTGTCTGTATTTTTTGAATAGAATCTTTATCCAATCTGACAAGTCGAACATCCGTGTTTCACCTGATAGTGTTTCTAGGACTATTCAAAGGGTTTCAGGGTAGAGGGCGTGGCACCTCCCACACAACAGACATTAGTTCTGGTACAAGAAAGACGACGACATTATCTTGACAAATGGCAAGACACCTGTTGCAGCAGAAGTTGCACACCAACTGTCTGTATATTGGCTATGCGAGGTACTTTGCAAAATGTGGGTGGTATTTGTCAAAGGGGCGTGGCACCGTAGATGCGCAAGCAAAAAACAGCCTTTCACGGAACGTAATGGAAACTAAATCGAAAATATTGAGAACTTTCTTATGCAGTGTTTAAGTGAAGCACTTGGCAAAATGTGGGCGGGATTGCATAAAAAGGCGTGGCAGCTTCCATACAACAAATTGATTTGAAACGTTTTTCTTAGCATATAAGGAAGCTTTAAAATTTCTTATTTGATAAGGGGTCGTGACACCAAGAGCATATTCAAAACCCTATTTTCCGACATTAATAGGAGCTTAACTTGTGCATAATGTGGGCGTGTTTAGGCAGCCTATCGTGGCACGTTATATACAACAAAATCGTCTAAATCACTATAGGTATCATCTGTCAGCTTATGCCTTAAAATTTCTGAAGTGGACATATTTGGAAGCATTTTGCAAGACTTTGTCAAGTTTTGAAAACTGGGCGTGGCACCTCCGATGCAACAAATTCATTCAAAACACTACATATTAGCGAACGGTTTCTTGTGTAAACTATAAAGTCGACAAATAGCTTAAGGTTTCTCTGGACTGATATCTGGCATAGCCGCCTTGATTTAAGAGGTTCACTTAGCCGTTAAATTGTCAGGCAATTTTAAGTATCGACCAACCAACGGACTTGATTAAAATTCATTCAATGATCGATTGCGCGAACTGCCTAGTTTTGAGAAAACCTTTTATTCGGAGGGAATAAAAAAATTAGAAAAACGCTGGGCTAAGTGTTTCGGCCTAAAAGGAGATTATGTTGAGAAATAAAAATCTTTTTGACCAAACAAAATATGTAAAGGGTGATTTTTTAAGAGGTTTAGAACTTTTTAAAAAAAAAACACAAAAAATTCGATAGTTTGAACCTTGCAATTTAATGTTTAAAGATAATTTCATGCAAATGTTGACCGCGGCTGCGTCTCAGGTAGCCCATCCGCTGAGTCCAATTTTGGCATACTCTTTCACACATATCGGCCGGTATCTCACGAATGAATGCATGGATGTTGGCTTCCAGTGCGTCAATCGAAGCGGGCTTGTCCCTATACACATTAGCCTTGGCATACCCCCACAAAAAATAATCTAATGGTGTCAAATCGCACGATCTAGGCGGCCAATTGACCGGCCCGAAACGTGAAATTAACTGTTCACCAAACTCGCCTCGCAATTGCGCCATTGTTTCGCGTGCTGTGTGGCATGTGGCACCGTCTTGTTGAAACCACATATCATGCAAGTCAAGAACTTCCATTTCGGGCAAAAAAAAGTTTGTTATCATCGCTCGGTAGCGTTCACCATTGACAGTAACGCTGCGATTCGCATCATCTTTGAAGAAATATGGCCCAATAATGCCGCCGGCCCATAAACCGCACCAAACAGTGGCTTTTTCGGGATGCATTGGTAGCTGTTGCAATGCTTCTGGCTGATCTTCACTCCAAATGCGGCAATTTTGCTTATTTACGTACCCATTCAACCAAAAATAAGCCTCATCGCTGAACACAATTTTTCGATAAAAAAGCGCGCGATGAACATTTTGAACCGAGCACGAATTTTGATAGTAAAATTCAATAATTTGCAAGCGTTGTTCATTTGTAAGACGATCCATGGTTAAATTGCAAACCAAACTGAAGCTGTTTGACAGTGACACAAGGTACTAAACACACGTCAGCTGTCAAAACCAGTGTTGCCAAAACCAAACCAGCTAAAAAATCACCCTTTATTATCCAAAAAGTCACTGACTTATCAAACAACCCTTGTAGTATAACAGTATTCAACCAATTTTTATGAGCTTAACTTGACACTAGTTTCAAGCAACCTAAAACTTTGTTCTAACTTTGTCTCAATTTTTTTTTTAGTTTTTTTTTAATGAATTGAAATGTTGTAATTCGGTGTTATGCGCACTTTGCTGGTGGTCTTGATGAGGTGGAGGAAAACGTGTCGTCATTGTGCGCTGCAATAGATATCTACTAAGTAAAAATTCTTGGTTCTTGGGCACAGTGCTTCTTGCAAGTTGCGCAAGTCAAACAAAACTGCGACTCTTGAAACATATAAAAGGGTGTTACAACCTTACCGTCCACCGATTACTTTTCCCCGTTAAGGGACCTATGCATAGCTGCTATGCAATGAAGAGTATCAAGTCCAGCTTTCTGAGAATAAGACGGTAAAATGTCAGTAACTTAAGCAGGAGTCGCAATAATCCTTTGCCTACAGGACTTGCGGCAAAAGTGACAGTAGGTACTTTTATATGGCTAGTTTTGTTCACTTTATGTTATTTACTTATGAAGTGCTGAGCTTCTTACATTAGGCATATTTTCAGAATGCGCAAAAACCTTTTGTTTACCGCCGTTTCCGAATTTCTTTTCAATACAAAATACATCAATTAAATTTTTGTTTTTAAGAGATCAAGACGAATTAGATTGCATAGATGTTTATCTTGTGCATCGTGCACCACTGCCATCTGTATAAGCTTTTTGCCCAAAACATCAAGTACTATATACCAAACCTCGTTCTTTCCGAAACAATGCTTCCTGTTCATTTGTTGGAGAAGAAATGTCATTGTGGCTGTATTATTGTAAATAGTTTCGACATCCAGTTCGTTTGTTGAGTTAAACTTTACACAAAAGGTAAAGTTTGTATACCTACCGCCGGTCGCTGACCTGCATTACCCGCTTCAAATGACAAGCAAAACCCTTAAATATTTCTGTAGTCGTCACTTAAAACTTACTGGCTTATCAAATGCATCACAGTATTACGAACTTAACTTTGATGAATGGCGCGTTTCATAGAAGATCCGAGAAAATTGCTCGGAATTTCAAGGGTCAGGTTCTGTAAGGCGAAAGGATCAAAAGTTTTCAAATCAATTACCATATTTCAAATAAAGTTAATATTCGCTCGCTTAATTGCATATTTTTGGATCACGTAGCGCAAAATTTATTTCTAACAACAAAACAAACATTTAGTGTGTGTTGGTGAGTTCAGGGCAATTCTTTAAAAATATTCCGGACACTTCTGTCGTGTTAGGTATTGACCTGCCTGATGTGCCCTTTTTTCTTCAATGAAACATAGTAAACATTGAAAGAGCACTTCTAGATTTGCTCTTTTGATAGAAAACGCCATAAGACATAACATTTTCATAGCAAAACACTACACGACTAGTTGACGGCTGTCATGTCACGCAAATTTCGTGACGTTTCGTAAATTAAAACGTTTGCTACAGTGCAGCGATTGGGGACGTTCAAGTATCTAGTTTAGTAAGTCTGACAGCTCTCTCACTAAGTGAATCTCGGTTTTGATTGGTCGAAATCGGTCGTGAGAGCAGCTGTTTCAGTTGACGTTTATGGAGGGGTAGCCGACGAATCTTGTCAAGAAATTCGTGACTGAGTACTAAGTTGACAGTTCTCATATGTGGTTGACGTAGAAAACGTGACATTCCAGACCATTCTAGTTTTTGCGTTCAGGTTGCATCTCATCCAGACCAATCTAGTCGACTTAAGATGACTAGATTCTTGAATGCGGCCATTGTAATTTTATTAAAATGGTGGGGGGTTGGGTGATTGACAGTTGCCGGCATTACCCGCTGAGCGCCATTATATTAGAGCACGTCAGTCAACTGTTGTAGTGCTTCATTTCATCAATTTTATGGCTATAACTATAACGACACTGGCTGTGATGCTGCAACCATTATCCAATCGATGACACTATTCTTCAGGCCGATAGCACTGCTCTACAAAATCAAACTTTTTGTGTAAAATCATGTCTTGCTAAATTTGTTCAAAAGAACGACTCACAACTATCAAGATGACTGCTTTAAAATTTGATTTAAGATATAATAATCTTTAGCAGTTCTCATAGCCCTCTCTCATTTTTAGAGCCAAATTATTGACTTACTTTGTTTGGCATAATTTTGAAGCTCAAAAGGCAAACACAGGGACTGACGTGTTTTTGGTCGGTGAAGTAACAACGTTTTTGTAATAGTTTTCGATAAGAGAATACAATCAAAAAGTTCTTAAGAATTTTTATTACTCTGTGTTATTATAGGTTAGTTACTTTACTGCAGTATTTCATTACCCGCTTTGAGCTTAACTCGCTTTGATAAGATCGTTCCCATTTAAGTTGTAAATAATGCATTAACTTGTAAACGGTTCAAAGTTCAAAAACCTTTATGTTTGTTAGGGATAATGTGCATGATACACAATGCAAGTAGGGATAGTAACACTTTTGACTAATTTTACGAGATTTTGTAAATGAGTGTGACAAACCAATTTTGAAACAAACAGCAATATTTAAGCTACAAAATTCACGAAATAAGTCCAAAAACAGTCTTCTTAGAAAATGTCAAGATATCGCATTTTTAAAAAAAAGTTGTAGGTAAGTTGTAACAATAAGGAAAAAACTTGTGTCAACTGTTTTTATGAAAATTTATTAAAAAAAAGATCATAATAAGACAAAAATATCTGATTTTTAACTCTCCGCGAAACCGTTGCACAGATAAACGAATAACTACAAAAATAACATTCGACACTGTATTTCTAGCGTCAGAAAACCAATACCAAAAACAGAAACAAAAAAAAGGTGCAAACCGTCCAATTTTTCGGACCTCACACAGTACGGCTCCAACTGATGATCAATACAAAACTGTAGTAGGCACGTCATTTGCTTTAGAGAAGACCAACATTTTGTTTTTCACCCGACTCTTAATTTTAAGAAGAATCCTTTATTTTTTATTTGTTATAACTTGCCGCTGTCAGTAGTAACTCTGTCTCCCCCTGCATATATCCAAAAACTAGGTACCTTCTTCACTTATGAGCAGACAGTCAACTTAGAGCGAAAAGGACCCATTGCCTTAAAGACGGCTGCTGTGCAGAGTCATAATAAATTTATATGTTAATAGAAATGGGCCACGAATTAAGTTGCGTCTAACTAGGTACTTTGACGATCGTTTTTGCCCCTATTAACCTTCACCTTATATATTTTCTAGGTCACAGTATGTAATTTTGTACTGAAAATTTCGCCATTGTGAGTTCGAAAAATTGAACTTTTACACTTCAAATTATTACAAGTAGGTATCACAATCACAAGGAAAGAAAAGTTGAGTCTAGAGCACGCCAGGGTAGGATTTTATTTCGGCGTTGTCAGGAGACATCGGCTAAGTGTTAAATGTACAGAGACTGCCGGTCTTTTTGTTGCTTGTATGTGGCAACAACTTAGTTTTAATTATTTGTGTAGGTTCAAAATATAGTTGTGAGAATCTAATCACCTTTCCTTAAACTGAAATGTTAGGGCCTTCAGTTTAGAAATATTGGGTACATTACAACCCAGTAAAAAATGAGCACGATCTCCAATTTAAAACTAATGAGACACAAGCTGAAACTCACACGTGAGATCACTTTTGCAAAGCGGAACTCCAGGATCAGTTTCATACGCCAACAAATTGAAGTCGTTCTCAACGTCTTAAAGTCGATCGATTTCAAATTGGCGCATTTGGCAGTTGGTCGTAGAGAATGGTCGAAGGCAGTAGCCGCTGAAAAATTTCAAAATGGGTAACAAAACGAGACCCGAGCCAAAAAAAGGAAACAAAAAAACATAAAAACAAAAAAGGAGCAAAAACATTTTCTTAGAACAAAAACAAACAAAAGTTTTCATTACAAAAAAAAAAGGTTTTTTTTAATTTTTTTTCGTTATTTTTTGTGGTAGGTCCACAGGTCTTTAGGCTTAAAATTGGCCAAACGGCTACGCTGGTCGAAAGCAACTTATTACTAAAGGGTCTGTCAATATGGACTTAACAACTTTTTCTTTAAATAAAATGCAAACTATCAAAAAAAATGTTACTTTAATTACTATCAAAACATGAAACAGAATGGAATTCGACTTCTTTCATATATCCTCCACGGGAACGTTTGCAGCGGACGATACGTTGAATATCAATATTAGCTTTGAGCCGGCTTGTTGGCATAGAGCCATAGACCAATGATTTAATGTAGCCCCATAAAAAGATGTCTAGAGACTGAGACTTCAATAACTCGATTGTTGCACCCGCTGTGTGGCTTGCGGCGCCGTCTTGTTGGAACCACATATCACTGATGTCCAATCCATGCAATTGCTCAAAGAAATAACGTTCCAACATGTCTCTGTAGCGAATACCATTTACCGCAACGTGACGGGCATTTTCATCGACGAAAAAAACGGCCCAATGACGCCACCGGCATTAAAACCGCATTTTGCCTATTGACGAAGCCCTATAACTAAAAAATGCGCTTCATCGCTGAAGATGATTTTGCGACGAAATTCTTCTTAAAGTTGCGACCACCGTCTCGGAATTTCGGAAGTAAATTTGAATTATTTGTAAAATTGTTCCTTCGTGTACTTACCATGATGAAAATTTTGATTTTACTGAATATTTTGACATTGACAGTTCGGTAATCGGTTTTGTGGTGCGTTCACACTGAAAGTTTGAAGTCAAATTGCTAATGAATGACGCTTTAGAATGCAAACGCTCAAAGGCCGAACCCATAAAATTCGTCGCGTCCGTTGCGGCAACGTATTCGACTGGCGGGTTGATAGAATTCACAGCAGTTTATAGAAGGTGACACATAAAAGCAGCGAACGGATAAAGTAGGTTTACTTGCTACTTTTTTGTCCGTTGCGCATTAACACATTATGAGAGGAAGCACAAATTAGTGGAAATATCGAGAGAATGAGAGAAACTGTCGACCTATGCGACGGATTCTAATTTCTATGGGACTGCTCATTCCGTCAAATACGTAACGTCAATATTGACGGACCCGTCGACGCGACGGATGCAACGTATTATATGGGATGGGCCCTTCAGGTAAAACCTAGTCGACCCCAAAATTTAAAATGGTTCCAAGTGTAGCGGATACAACCGACTTTTTTTGGGTGCTGTCACAAAGGAAGTAAAGTACTCCAAAGGTATCAGATAATTGCCACCCAACCTAAGCCTAACCTAAGCACTGCGTGGCCTCCGCCTTGACTTATTTTATGTGACGGACCAGTAGCCATGTTTCTGTGATGCAAAACATTTGATTTTTGCAAAAAGTAGCAGCCAAGGCCAACTGACGCGTTTCCGCACACGTTTGTAAAGAATCTATAAAACCGCGGACTTACTTACTGTGCCTATACTTACCACAACCTCTCCTACATATATACGTCACAAAGGATCAGCGCGCCGAATATGATTTCTGTATTAGTCACAGAAATATGTTTTTCCCAGATAACATTCCCAACATTAGGCGCATGACAAAACAATTCATCGCCACATAGTTTAGCAGCATGTAATCAAATAAGTACTTGTTGAACCCACCCTTGGGCAATATTTTTAAATTAAACTTCCTCCTCCAATGCCCACATTTGTTTTTTTTTTGTTTGCTTTTCTTTTATTTGCCAACAAATCTATACTCTGTCCTAATTTTAGCCCAACAGCACATAAACCGTCCTGACCTTACCCAATGTCTAGTCCAAAGTCCGTCCGATGTTGTTTTTGTTCGCAACATCATGCTTACACTGTATCACGTTGGCGCAGCGAAATTTTCTTACATAAACGGCAAACATTCGTCGCAACGTCCAATTGACTGCGGTGTGATTAATTCGAACTATTTGCGGGTCAAAAATGTTCACCAAGTGATCCAAATTGATGCTAATGAACAGAGTCTTGCCACAAGGACTCTTATATAGGTGGTCGCTGGGGTTGGACATTGAACTATAGGCAATTGAATGGAAATGTGCTCCCAAGTTTATTCACAACACCAAGTATATGCACTGTGATAAATTTTTAATTGTAATTTGGACTTTCGGACCGCAATTACTCAAACGTCTATTTGTACCCGTTATGGATTTTTCATTATTTTCCAATTTGTCGCACGCCAGACTGGTCGAGTGCTCTTATCATTAGTCGGTCGACTCAAGTATCTAGATGCAGTGGTGGTGTAATTACAAGCAATTGACATTAACGATCGTGTTGTTTGTGGTAGTTTTGTTGTGTAAAAGCGGTTGGCTATTTAGATACATAATAAAAGGAAGCAATACATACTCGTAGATTGGATATAAGTCAGTAGGGGCAAGTTTTTCCTGTTAATGTGCACGTGCAGTTATGTCAATAAGTGTCACAATTGTATGCACGTGGACGTGTAATTAATGGCGGTCAATTTGTTGCAAGAACATTGAGATGGATATTGGCTCTTTAATTTATGCATGTGAATGCGTTTAAGGGAGTGCCACTCCAACACAACAACTACTACAAACTACTCTAAATGAGAACTGATCACGTAACGAATTGCTTTTGTCATTGAAACGATACCTAGTTCTCGAGAACTATAACAATAATCATCGTTTTTGAAGCTTTGATGACCACAAGAAGTTATATTCTGCCCGAATTTGTTTACTATCGTCAGCTTTCATTAAATTTGTGGAAAATTAACTGGGTTAAGGTCTCCAAATCGTAATTTTGGCACTTAGTTGCTACTTTTGAAGGTTCATTATTTCAACAATAATCGTATGAAAAATTACGGAATGTGCCCAGTGCTTACTGCTAACGTGACGAGCTTGAGAGGAGTAGATATTTAGTTGGGTCACCATAAGTCGTCATATTATTAGGCTTCGCGCTTTTTGTCGAGCTGATTGGGGGGTTATTTCAAGGTAGATTTTTATGAAATACTGACCAAATGAGAGGGGGGTTTTCGTGGCTGGATTGTCGCATGTATTGCTATGTCAAACATTCGAGAGTACAACTGTCCCGGAAGAGCTTTAAAATGTTTTATGGAGGTTGGTTTTTGGTGTACCCATCCTTTGCAGCAAGTAGCTCTGTCTTTGTTAACTCCATAGTTCAGGCTGGAAAACAGCCACAGAAGCTAAGTAAAGTGCAGTTTCGTAGAGGCTCAGGCAGACAATCATACGACCTATGAATAACAACTATCATTTGGTTTGAGTAAAAGGTTGCAGCAAAGTAAAAGCCCTTAGCAATTGCTTTGAATCGGTAGGTATGAAAAAAAAACCTACTTTGCTAAAAAAAGTTCGAAAATTCGAGCATAGCATTTACATCGCTGTACGTGCAATTTAGCTTGCAGCACCTGTTAAACCTGATCATTAAATTTGAATTTTAAATACCGATAGGTTTTTCGCAATGAACCTTAAGGCCCGGATGTTTTATATACCTAAGAAAAGAAAAATTAACCAAGTAGTCCACACTTTGCGTGACACAATTGCTCTTCACGAACGCCATTCGTATTTTGTTGGTTTTCCTACAAAATTTGAACCCATTCATAAATGCAATATTGCGCAAGATGTGCCATGCAGAGACTTCACAAATGCATGAATTGCGTTCTCTCCTAAAGGCCGGTACGCTGCTGAGCAGAAACGAAAAATCCCATACAAAAATGACACAACGAAATCTTGAACGAAAAATTCCGCTCCGTTGTAGTAGATTCTCCATTCTCTTTTTGCACACGCACGTTTATTGTCCGGGACATTATTAGCTTGCGAAAATTTGACATTTGTAATGCAGTGTTACCAGCTTTCATGAGGTATGGAGCCAAATTTTAAAAAATCTTGTGTTTGTATAAATGTATGAAAATCAATTGAAATGGACTTCCAGTGCAAGTGAAAAAATAAATTTGTTTGCGGCCAACTCAATACAAACAAGAATCAATAAAATTCGGATTTAATGTTCGATTTGGCAGCAGTAATCTGAGATCTCTGATCAAAATCTGGAAAGCCAAATCGAAAACGACATTAGTTATACGAAATGAGTACGTTCGCAATAGAAGTATACATTTAATAAATTCCTAAGGAGCCTACAAATCGCCAAACTTTAAAGTGAATAGCGTAAATTAGGAAAAATCTCAAATGACAATCTTAAGGAGCCAGCGAAAAGTTCGAGGAGCCAAATCAGTTATAAACAGCCAGTGCTGGTAACAATGCTACTTGTGTATCAGCTAATGGAACTCTCCCCGAATTATTTTCCGCTGCCTTTTCGCAGACGTTTCGCTGTCCATTTGGAGACCACCGGAAAATTTTGTTCCGGAACAGGTCCGTACTAGGCTTAAGCAGAGAATTCTTAAATGTAGTAGATTCTTATTTATTGCGCAATTTTGAGCGCAATCGTGCAGATGTAAGAGTCGTATTGCATTTGCATAACCTGTCATTGCTCTGTTGTTAATTTATTTTTAATTTAATTTAATTTAATTTCTCTTTACAGATAAGTAAACTGCTTTGAATTCATACCAAAACTGTGTTACGACTCATCCGAAAATAATTCCGAAGTCATTCGAAAGACGTTCTTTTACCTGAAAATATCCTTAAGCTTTGAGAATGCCGCGTTTCATTTCAGTCATTCTTAAAATTACTGGTTTTATTAAAATTTTAGTTGTTTTTTTTTTTCGTTTACCCATTTACCTACGTAATGGTTGAGAACAATCTATCAAATGACAGCGTTCGACATATATTCCATTTTTACGCAGTTGTTCGTTCATAAACATCTGATTTGTGTTTTGCAAGCGCATGCCAGTGTTGTTATATCGTGGGATTTATCCCTTTTTGTGAGAATTTCGATGTCCGGAAAGCCTTCCGTGGGATAAGGGGATAATGCACCAAAACGTGGGAATTTCAGATATCTAACAAAAAACATTAAAACTATAAATTGTTGGTGAGATTTTACCAAAACACCTGTATTTCACCATGATTATCAACACACTGAATGCCTATAAAAAACCAGCTCATGTAAATCGTCTTTTATCAAAATTTTCTGGTACCAAAAATTAATCATAGCAGTGTTACAAACTGCGGTTTTTATACTAAAGGTTAATTTAACTTGATTTTCTTTCCGTGTAATACAAAGTTTACTCTTAAAAACTAGATTTTAACGCAAAAAGTACCGTGGGATTTGAAAAGGGAATTTGAGTAATAATGACCACGCTTCGTGGGATACGCTAACAACACTGGCGCATGCTTTGCAGGAAACTTTCAACATCAATTTGCGCATTGTTTCCTGCTTTGCATTGCGTTTGCTTTGCAAACCTTGCATTTATGAATGGGCCCTTTAACTCAACTACATTATTTATAAATAGGTAAAACATCGACAATTCAAAATGCTTAGATTGTTTTATGTTAAAACTAAGCGAACAAAATATTTAGCAAAAGGTCTGAGTCCCGATATGAGTGAGTGCGTACACACCAACTTTATTAATGTACCCACATAAAAAAAATGCATTAAAAATGTACTTATTTAAATTACATTTTCCAGCTGCTTGCAGCTGCTTTTTCTGACATTTCAAGGTTATTTGAAAATAAATTCGTTTGAAACTCTGTGGTTGCTTTGCAAACAATTGCTAGGTACATCTTTCGTAATACCCTTTCAGTCTCTTTTACACACTGCAGACTTTTCAACATGATAAAAATGAGGAAACAATTAAGTGTCATACTGGCTTCAGCGAAATACCAATCTTGTATTTTCTTAGCAATTGCTACGTTTTCTTCATAGCGATCTGAGTAAAAGGTATAAGTGGCGGCGCTTTTCGAACATATCAATAGTTGGCGTTTTGTTCAGACGAATGCTTCGATTTTGGCATTTCTTTTGAGTAAAAGCAATTGCTACGTTCTATTCATACCATCCAATTTGTAAAATCGAGCTATCTATCGACTAGATTGATCTGAACTAAATATACCCTGCGACCCTAAAAACTGGATTGGTCAGTACATCACTCAGTCACGAAAATCTCTTTGATTCGTCGGTTACTCCTCCTAAACGTCAATTGAAAAAGCTGTTAATATATATGACCGATTTGGCCAGTAAAAACTGAGACACATCAAATCAGTCAGCTGTCAGACTTACAAAACTAGATACTTGAACGTCTCCACTGTCTGGTGCGAAATTGAAAAGTGGAACACTTTTTGATCAGCCTTTGGATATAAATAAATAAATAAATCTGGTGCAACAGTTCCGCACAGACCCAGCTTCTCACAACCATTTCCCTTAGAGGGAGTACTTTTTACGAATGAAAGAAACTTTCAATTTTATGCCGGATCCGAACGACTGATATGAGAAGCAGTCTGCGGTCAATTATGCTCTCGGGTGTTTGCCAGACGATCGCAACAGCTAGTGCAGTGGAAAAAAATACAATAGAATTTGAATCTGAGGCCCCCTTTCAGTAGTTTCGCACACTACCCACTGACTCACTGGCGCCCAACATATACAAATTTATAATCAAAGTCTTGTAAAATGAGCTCATTAAACCTATGCTATTTATTCCACAAGACAAGATTCCTAAATGACTAATTTTTCTTGCATATTAAAACCTATTTATAGAAGCTCGGTTCATAATACTTATCTTGTATTGACGGCCTATTGATCCAATAATTAGGTTTACAGAGTTGCTCACTGTATATGACGATGATGATGGATTGACGTAATTGAATAAAAATCAAAAGAAAAGAACAAACAAGCTGCCCCTTGGACTTTTAATCAGCGAATTGCTATACGACTTGTCCTCATTTCGCACATTCTGCTGATATGTCAGGGTGACCATAGCATTGGGTTTAAAATTATTTTACTCTTCTTCATCAGCAATGCACCGGGCTCGCATTCTGTCAGGCGGGAACGATCAAACGTCAGCCGCAGCTTCTTACGTTGGCACGGATCCGAGTGGTTCAATTTTAAATGACCCTGCTGCACGAATCCGTCTGAATTCGAGCGATGGCATTGGTTACGTTGGCTTTAAGGGCAGCAGTCGATTGCGGCTTATTGGAATAGATCTACGACTTCAGAAAACCGCACAAGAAAAAGTCTAGCGGGTGCAAATCGAATGTCTTGGTTGGCCAATTTATGTCACCTCCGTAAGAGATAACCATACCTTCAAATCGATCAAGCAGAATGTCTATCGTGTCGACTGCTGTTTGGCACATATACCCGTTGGGACCACATGTCGTCTGCCTTTATTTTGTTCAATTCGGGCTGAAATTAATCGGGTTACTCGCCGTTAACGGTGAGGACTGATGAGGATGACCTCACCAACGTAATTTTTCTTAAAAAGGGCGGACCAATGACACCCCCGGGAGACAGTAACTCCTTGTGAATGCATATCACATTGTGACCCTTCTGTGGGTTGGCGCCGTCCCATTTACGCGAATAGCTTCTTAACGTAGCTTCTTTATCCAAAAACCCTCCTCGTCGCTAAGTAATTATTGGGCCAAAATTGAAGTCCTCTTCCAAAAGCTCCGAAGCCCAGCCAACGAACAATCGGCGTCGTCTATGCGGCGATGAGCTTTAAGCTACGGATTTAGGCTTAAGTCCCTCCGCAAATTCGCCAAGTTGAAGTCTTTGGGAGGCCAACGGCGAGGCATTGACTGCCTCGGGTTTTCCTTCAACTGGCAGCAATGTACTTTGACTTACGGGTGCAGGCGGATTGCTTACCGAACCAGTTGACTCGAATTTGGACACCAAACATTGGAGAGCCGACTTTGAAGGGCCACCGCGTCTTCCGTAAAATTTGCTCAACGACGAACACTCATTTTAAGAATTAAATTTTATCATTTGGACGACACGTCGTGTTACTTGCCATGGTGATTTGGCATCAGTGACTAAATAATAAATACCAGACAAGACAGTCGGCGCAGTGGCTGTTGGACTGCTAAGCGAGGGGTCTCAGGTTCGAATCCCGAATAAACCCAAATTCCAACTTAAGGTTTTTTTCATTGTGCAACTTCTAGCGAACGTCTGACAAACTTCCGAGAATATAACTCGCTTCGCAACTTCTCATTTGGACTCGGCATAAAATTGTAGATCCCTTCCATTCGTCCTGAAAATGAAAAACGCACCAAAAACGAATGGTTGTGAGAAGCTAGGCCAAGGGTCCCTATGCCAATTATTTATTTATATATAAGACAGACGTCACCAAAACAACATGGCCGCCACAGGCTAACAACATCGACCCGTCCCAATTGAAAAAAAACCTTTAGATACTGAACACTTTACTAAAAAAAAATTAAAAAACGTTCATCCCAATTGAAAGACCGTAGATCTGCCTCTTGCATTTTATTTTCTGGGTAAGGTACTTTTGACCCCCTTTTTGGACTAGCAAGCTTGTTAACCAAACACTTGTCCTCAATCCAAAATCATACCCAAAAATTACCACAACCCAACTCTTTGCAAGTTGTAAAGTAAAACTATCCTCTGGCACTGAACTAAAAGGAACAATTTCGCACCTCTTACGGTATACAGAACTTTAGCAGTCATTCGCCTCAGAGGTATTTTGCTGTGCTTATCTGACCAGGAGTGCCACATCTTGTCGAGAATCCTTCGAAATCATCATTGTGCTGTGTAATTATCAACCATCAATATATCTTAGGTTTGAACCTGTTTCTGGTGCATACCGTGGGCTTGCCCATCAATTGAGTAAAGACTTTACCCTGTTTCTATATAACTAGGTTAGGTTAGGTTAGCGGGTTAGCGAGATAGGGGAAACCTGCCCCGCCGCACTTAGATCCATATAGATCCATTGTGATGTCCCTTGAGGTTCTAAATGACCCCCATACTGTGGAAACCCATGAAACCGGATAGTCAAGCCATCCGGGGAATAATACAAATCTATGTAAGTCTTTTATAGACATCTGAGGGAGTCTCCGAAAAAGTGTCTACCAAGAATTCTATATCTGATGTGGCAGTGGCCGGGCAATGGCAAAGAAAGTGTGGAGTGTCCTTATGCACCTCCTCGTCACAGGTCATCCGTATTGATTCCCATTTGCTTGGTGTTATATTTCAGCATGTTGTGTCCTGTAATAATGCCTACAAGTAAGGATAATGATGATTTGCTGATTTGTAGAATTCTTTCTGTCTTCTGTTTGTTATAGGTTGGCCACATTTTCCTGGTTATGACACAGGATTCAAGTTTGCACCACCTATTCGTCGCCCCAGTATTTTGTTCTCAATTTCCTGCTTGAGGTTGCAGGGCGAAGCCAAGAACCCTTAGCTCTTCGCGACAGCGTCTTACAAGCTTAGGTTTTATTTCAACGGCAGAGATAGCTTCTATTGCCGCTTGGCTGTCAATGAAGAAAGTGATATCTGCATGAGGTATCGCCATCACTGAAACTTGTTTGCAGCTGCTGTCACTGCCAGAACCTCCGCTTGGAACACGCTGCTGTAGTCAGGAAGACTGATTGAACTGGATAGACCGAGTATTTCAAAGTATAATCCCGCTCCAACGCCAATATCCATTTTGGAACCATCTGTATAGATGTGTATAGTTGATTCATTTGAAAGCGGTTGTAGGTTTTGCCATTCCTCTTTACTGGGGAGGTAAGTGACAAATGGTCGTACGATATCTTAAACAAGATTTAAAACATTTTTCGCTTCGTCATTGCAATCACAGTGATAAAAATTAAATGCTATAAACACATAACTGCGATATCGATTCCATTTAGTCGGAATCAGCTTCAATATTTCTTTTTTGTTCGACCGAAAATACCTTCTCGATAATTGCTTTCATACAACATTTAAAACTCTTAAGAAACACAAACAAAACACTTATAGTCGTTAAAGATAACACAAATAATATACAGCAGACATGGCCCCCTTCTTATTATCTCTGCCTCCTTAACCGGTCGCATCTTATCAATTCGAATTTCTAGTTTAAATTAATTTGATTTGTTGTGTCAACCCCTCTGCGACTAAAAAAGTCCATAAACATAATAAATATAATACGAATGTATGTTTTTTGCTTTCAGATAACGTTTTGCAATTGTGTGAGATAGCCAGACTCTTAGCCGTGAATTGCAAGCTCAGTCAGAAGAACTTTGTCGCTTACCGACGACGGACCTGTTTCGAGTTACTTTACCTTGATTTTTTTTTATTTTGTGTTTCTGTGAAATTTTCTGCAAACTTGGACCATGATTCGTACAGCATCTAGTCGCCTGACCGCTCAAGGCATCAATGTCTTGCGTGGGACAGCAACAACGAGTCAAACTACGGTCAGTGAGAAGCGATATCAGCGTACTGCCGCCACGGAAAGATCGGGCGAGGTTGACAAGTGTTTGCATTTCACTCCTGAGGAAGGATACTGGAAGTCGTCATCATTTGAACCGGTCACGCAGCAGAATCTCACATTGGATAAGTACGTGTGGAAGAACATCAAGAAATGGGAGAACAAAGTTGCAGCGGTGAGTTAAGTGTTTTCTATTTTAGTTGTTTGTCAAGGTCGTGTGTGGTTTTTAGCAACAAAGTGAAGTGAACTTATCTGCGTTTTTTAACAATCTAACAAGAGATCCATTCATTGAAACGTATGGTCCTTAATCTTTAGACTCTATTAATCGAAACGGTTTATACTCATCAGTTGTCTCTAGGCCAAGTTGCGAGCGCCCATTGAGGAGGGGGCAAAATACACTTGCGCAAGTCATTGAACATGCGATGTCGCATCTTTTACTCTGTGGTCTCTCTGAGTTTGATTAAAAGGGTGTGCATTGTACAACCGCGTCTTAAAGAGCTATGGTAATTCTCTGTCGTCTACAATAGCCTTCAGTTGGGGTTTAATCCACGATATGGGAAAGCTTGCTATATTGTGGGTGTGGGACGCAATTTTTCTTGTTTCGTAGCCATATTTTACAAATTCTGTTTTCTCAGTGTATATGGGTTGAACCATTAGGGTTGATTCGATCTCCTTGAGCCACTGAATGGGCTTATCGATTTCGCTTTCCAACTCGTAGTTCTTGCTGAATTTTCTTAGACTAGGCCAGACTTCGTACGAAGGACTTTTAACTCCGCGAATATTTTATCTTAATTTGAAAGGCCGAGCTGTTCATCTCCAAAAAATCCGCAATTGGCGAGAGTTCAGATGATATAGCCAAGAAGACGTCTAAAAGCATTCTCCGTTGACAGGAAATATTTAGTGCAGTCCCCTTTATCAGCTGACATATCAACTCTGCTCTCTATGAAAGCGCCACCAGTGCTTGCTAAATTTTTTCGATGATGTCAATGTTCATGCTTATTTTGAGATTTGAATTCTTTTGAAAGTGTGTCGAATTTGAAGAATGTGTATTTTGACATTCGAACAGATAGGAAGTTCATTCTATCAATCGAAAGTTCATTTTCCATTCGAATGTTGAGTATATTTTGACTTCGTAATCGTTCGCAAAAAATGCCATTTTTTATTCGTCTGTATTTTTCTAACGCTAAACAGTGATAATTGTTGTTTTTTTTTTTTAATTTTCCTAACGGATTTTTTTCCGAAATGGATTTGACGCGTCCACTATTCTCCTCCTGTATGGAATTTTCTTTCCGTAATCCATAAACAAAACAATCGCCATGTCCGTTGTTATTATGGTCAACGATTGTAAACTATCAAGAACATTTTTTTTCGATTTGAACAGTAACCGTATTTGGAAAGTAGTGTGAACAGAATTGAGATGAATAAATAAAAGAATAACCTTAAAGTTAGGGTGTTGTTTTTAGAGGTATAGAACTTCGAATTGAAATAAAACACAAGAAAATCGTTTTAATGTCCATCTATTTGGCTTTATTGGAAGGATAATTTTATGCCATTAATGTTTAAATATGATTTCGGGCATGTGACCGCCGCGGCAGGTTTTGTTGGAACCAACAATCCATCCACATTCATGCGGTCCAATTCAGGAACAAAATAGTCGGTTATCAAGGCTCTATACCGGTCTCCATTAACGGTAACTGACTCTTCAGCATCATTTCGGAAGAAATATAGCCCAATGCAGGGCCGGACCAACCATAAGTGCAAGATGTGCAAATGCACAGGGCGCCAAGTTTTGGGAGCGCATTGTTAAAGAGAATTGAATTTTATCTTGCGCTAACAAATACCTACTGTCATTTGAAATTTAAACAAAAAGCTTGTTCAAATAAGCCAAAATAACAATATCTAAAACAACTGTGCTGAATTATTTCTTGTCCATTAACTCATATCACTTGCAATGTTGCAACTTCAAGGAAAATCTAACATAAAATAAAACACCTACGCGAGTTCACTTCTTACCTTCATAATCTCAAAATATTCCACCCTGTTCATGAAAATGTATATTCCTTGCATATCCACTTATATTTGACAAAAGAATCTAGTTCAAAAACTCAAAACAAAAAATACCTCAATAAAAAAAACGCCTGGGTAATGTGGAAAATAAAAAAGGGGGCTTTCTGTGAAGCTTGCACAGGGCGCTAGTTTGGCTGGAGCCGGCACTGGACCAATGACTCTACCAGCCCCTTGAGCACACCAAACAGTCAGTTTTTGTGGATGTAATGGCGTCTCAAGGGTCTCATGTGGATTTTCTTCACTCCAAATGACGTAGCCATTCAACCAAAATGAGCCTCATCACTGAACAAAATTTGGCGATGAAAATCAGCATCGATATCAATCTCATTTTCGGCCCATACACCAAAATCATAACGCCTTGCATGGTCTCGCGGCTTTAATTCTTGCACAAGCTGGATCTTGTAAGGTCGTAAGCCAAGATATTTGCCCAAAATCTTCCATAAAGTTGATGGACAAAGCTCGAATTGCCGTGCACGGTGGCGAATCGATTCATTCGGGTCCTCTTCAACACTTTGCTCTACAGCGGCAATTGTTTCTTCGGTGCGCACTGTTCGACGTCTCTGCGGATGCGTATTATCACATAGAGTAAATGTAGTGCGAAAACGATCCATGGTTAACCGAATTAATTGCTCTGATGGACGATTATGTCGACCATAAAATGAACAAAGCTTGCGGTAAACTTCGCGAACTGAACCATTATTTTCGAAATAAATTTGCACGATTTGCAAGCGTTGTTCATTTGTCAATCTGTTCATGATGAAATGCCAAACCAAACTGAACATAAATGACATTAGAGTTGCCAGATTTGACCACAAAATGACAGTTTTATCTCTATTAGAAAAACCAACCTCTAAAAAAACCACCCTTTATAACTAATACCTTCTTTAATTGAGAAATATGGGTTCGAAATTTAATAACAGAATTTGAAAACTTATTTGAGATAAGCTCACATTTAAATTTGAGACTTTTTAGTGTATGAAAATATTACCTACTAATAACGCATTTTAATATTTTTAAACTTGGTCCCATTTGAGATTTGACAGCTTTAACGTTTTTGTAGGTCAAGCATAATTTACCTGATGCCCTTTTGTGCTAAATGTAGGTATGTCCCAAAAACATTACATTATTCATAGATAAATCTAAACAAAGTTAGTTGCTAAGTTGAGTGGTACGCAGTTAAAAATATAAAGTTCCCCATTGGAAAAATAAATTCCTTAGCTTAATTTTGACATTTCAAGGCATATTGGTGTTCACATCGCAACTGTCAATTTAAACTGTAAACAAAGGTTTCCGATTATTATTGATTAAAATTAGTCTAACGGTCTCCCAGCCGTAAAAAGTCTCTGCCTAAGACTCTTCAGCCTTTCATCCTCTGCAATTCCGCCCACGCTGATTCCATAGTTATCCAGACCAAATTCTCTGGCTGAGGTATTTAAAACGGAGGTTTGATCTTCCTGTCCGTATCGAACCGGTGGGCTGGGATTCGAAGATCCTCCTAGCTGATAGGAGCAGTATTGTGCTCGAAGTGGCTGAGCCAATGCAGTCGACGTACTTTGGATTTTTCGACCACAGCCACATTTTGCTACAGCTCGTAAAAGATAAACAAATTCTTTTCCTTTTTGTTTATTCTTTTCTTTTTATATTTTTTTCAATCTTTCTTCGCAGTCCTTTTTCGAATGAATCCTATTTTTCTATTTACTTGAGTCGTTTTTTTTTTATAGTAGATTGACACTCGTAGGTTTCGCGGTTGTATCTTTCCTCCATTCGCCCTCCTTAAACACATCAGGACCAAAAATACGTCGAAGAATTTTTCTTTCGATGGAACCAAATATCAGCTTTCCCTTCCTGCTTATCTACCAGCATTCGGCGCCATTACGCAGAACTGACAGGTTGAGGGTTTTTTTGAT
Source organism: Cheilosia impressa (assembly GCA_948293265.1). Classification (NCBI taxonomy): domain Eukaryota; kingdom Metazoa; phylum Arthropoda; class Insecta; order Diptera; family Syrphidae; genus Cheilosia; species Cheilosia impressa. Next base: position 7,973,924 of record OX411882.1, read on the forward strand.
CATATTCGTTTCGTCCTTCGGGTTGGGAACTTTGAACCCAATTCTTCGCTGGATCTCCACTAGAGTGTCGTAAGTGGAGTTCATGTTTACTCCGAGGTATATGAAATCCTAAGCTACCTCGAAAGTGTTGTTATTGAATAATTTAGCGGTCGATATTTAGAGGAGATAACCTAAGTTTTTGCGGGCACATGTCATAGACTTGTTGTAGACATGCTGCATGCATTTATGGTATCGAGTGCTGGCAGTTTTGTACATAAATTTTGTTATAATGATTATTTAAATAATAATATATGAGACAAATATACGATAAAAAAATGCTCACGCTACATTTTGTACAACCCTTATCCTGTCTTTTGTCCCATATTCATTTTGGCCTTAATTTTTCTTCTTCTGAGGCTAGAATCAATTTGCTTAGTCACAACTTACGCCATCGTACCGGTAGACCGGCACTTGCCTATTTGCGCAGCCTTCGGTCCTCAATAGCGTCCAAAGTTCATTTCTCTCCCGGTACCCTGGTACAAATCTAAATTGATTGCTCTTGTTTCCAGTTCACTGCCGTCATTCGTATGCAATGCATACTTTGTTGCATCCACACTGGGAAATCAATATATGTGCACGGTACTGACTCCCCCTTGGGTGACACTTTATGCAATACAACTTGTTTGTCGCACGAACACGACACCCTACCCTATCTATACCTACTGCGACTCATTTGAATGCATTTTCTACTCACAGTCTCCGTCCCCAAACCGCAGCCCCCGTATTAATCTAAGTAAAATGCAATTTTCATTTAGATGCATCTCCGAGGCTTTGCATACTCGTCCTATACTTGTAGCTGGTCACAGGTGTTTGGAGGCTAAAAATAAAAGTCGGCTCCAAGCGCGCCGATGATGCCCCGTCCAAATTGCCGACGCATCCGCCCACATCTAGTGTTCCAATTTAAAATCACTTGACAGCCGGGAACGACAACAAGTCGTCGAGTTTATATAACTTAAACATGGCGCGCCCGCAACTTGATTTATTTTCTCTTTCTCTTTTTTATTCTGATTCACTTTTCGCTTATCATCAGCGTCACAGTTGTCGCAATGACTTTGCGAGATTTTGTTATTTACTGCAAAAAATAGAAACCAAAAAACAAAAACAAATATTGTTTAAATAACTTAACGATATTTACGCTCAAACAAACTAGACAATCTGGGACTTTGGACGTTGAACTCTTCGTGGAAAGTGTGCAAAGTGTATAAATATATTACAAGATGTTGTTTGTTGAAATAATAAAAGTGCATGTTGTGTATAGAGACAGTATTTATTTTTTGTGCGAACGTTGCTTTTATCATTGTGATTATATGTGATGAGGACGGATGTTGTTGCCAAAAGTGATTTTGTATCTTTCATTTACCCGATTGAAACACTTGTTTTTCAATAAATACTCGTACGTAAAAAGTGTTGGCCTGAATGCGCAATCTTATTAGATTGCGACCATGTTTACGTGCAAGATAAATTAAGAGTCTCCTTTAGAGGGCCGATGAACCTTTATCGAGAAAGCGAATGAGGTTGCAATTGCAACTTGGAGGCCGCAAAAAGTATGTTCTACAATGGCCTTCGGTTTTAGCAGCGATTAGCCGTTTGTCGTTGTTCACCATCACTTTGTTGTAAAAGAAATGGAGTAGATCATATAAGAGGTAACGGAAGTGTATCGAGAACTCTGTTCACTGGCAGTCTTGAGGACTATTCACATGAGAGCGAATCGAGAACTGCGAACAAGCGAATATTCGTAGTTTCTGACATTTCATTCACATGAAAACTAGTTTTAGTCCCAGGTACCTGCGAATCAGTTTTATTGTCAATGTTAAAGGTTAGGTTAGGTTAGGTTAGAGTGGCAGGCCGCCTCAAGTGCAGCCACACTTAGGCCAAAGTAGGCCCATTGTGATACCACAGGATCAGTGTTCTCATGAACTACCCGTTGAACCATCCAGAGCTAAGAATAAGGCGTTGGAGGCAGTTAGTTCCTACGTTTGCGAGTTCGCTGAGATTGTCGAAGAAGTATTCTCCGAGGTATAGTTTTCTGCGGAATGACAGTGCTGGGCACGTGCAGAGAAGGTGCAGAATAGTCTTCTCCTCCTCCTCGTCCATACAGCTTCTGCAGAAATCGTTCGAAGGAAGGCCCAACCTGAGAGCATGTCTCCCTATGAGGCAGTGTCCCGTGATGACACCTACTAAAATGCTTACCATGGGTCTTTTCAGTGTAGTAAGATTTTTAGAGCGCTTGAGATCCAGCTGAGGCCAGATCTGTTTCGAGGTGTGGCACGTTGGGCAATTAGACCACCTGCGATTAGTAGCGCTTAATGCGTTTTGTTTAATTAGGAGCTTGCATGTAGCAAGAGGCATATAGAGATTCTCCTTTTCCGGTAGAATCGGCATAGCGGTGCCTTGTCTGGCGAGTTCATCGGCCATACAATTTCCTGGAATGTCTCTATGGCCCGGCACCCATATAAAGTGAATTTTGAATTGTCTCGCCATTTCATTAAGAGATATTCGGCAATTGAGGGCAGTTGTTGAATTGAAGATGAAAGAATCCAGGGATTTAATCGCGGCTTGACTGTCGGTAAAGATGGTAATACCCTTTACAGATATTACATTATACCGAAGCCACGACAAGGGCCTCTTTGATCGCCATGATTTCCGCCTGAAATACACTACAATGATTAGGAAGGCTGAATGAGATTTTGCAATTTAGATCATAAGAGAAAACACCCCCCCCCCGACTCCTGTTTCGGTTTTGGACCCGTCTGTATAAAAGCAGACGGAAGCCTTACGAGGCACTACATCATTCTCCCAGTCACTCCTGGAGGGTATGTAGGTTTCGAAATTCTTATCGAATTGAAACTGAGGGAGGGTGTAATCAGTTTCTTTTGGAATACATTCTAATATATCTAGAATAGACGAGTGATCAGTTTGCCGACTGGTCCACAAACGAATTGCTCTTATTCTAGTGGCTGCGTTTGCTGCCACTTGTCTGCAATATATGTCTAGGGGTAGCAAGTGGAACATTACGTCCATAGCCGCCGTTGGAGTGGTCCTGAGAGCTCCACTAATGCATACGCATGCCGTTCTTTGAACACGGCTAAAGTGATTATAGTAGATGGCCTTTTCAAGTGCAGTCCACCATACGAGAACTCCATACGTAAGTATAGGTCTGATAACGGATACGTATATCCAGTGTATACCTAATTCGAGGCTGAAGTCCCCATCTTCTTCCAATGGCTTTTTTACAACAGTACAGAGCCGTGGTGGCTTTCTGAACTCTTCGCAGGATATTGGGCTTCCAGCTCAATTTGCTGTCTAAAACGAGGCCCAAGTAACTGGCCGTGTTAGTGAGCACCAAAAGGGTGCTGTTAAGTTTTGGGGGTACAAAATTGAGAATTTTGTATTTCCTTGTAAAGAGGACTAGTTCAGTTTTCTGAGGATTGACCGCCAGACCACATTTATTGGTCCATTTAGAGAGTTTAGAGAGGGCATTCTGTAAAAGATCTCTAAGCGTATTGAGGTGTTTTCCTGAGACAGCGATAGCAACCAGTATTAGAAGTATTTATATATAATATAATAATTTTCGTTTATTTAGCATAATTTGCTATTGGAATTCATAAATAAAATTATAATTAACAATTTGAACTTAATTTACAGTATAATGATTTTTATGTGTGTGGAAATTTACATTTAATGTATTCAATTGTATTTTTTTTAAATCTACTGAAGTTACTCTCGTTTTTTATATCATCTGGCAGTGCGTTGAACAGTTGACATCCCTTGTACACAATACTGTTTTGAGTTATATTCTGCAGATATGGTGGCAGTCTAAAATCTTCTTGGTTCCTTAAGTTATATGGCTGGGAGTCCCTTACATATCGAAGATGCTTCTTTAAATAATTCGGTTGAATATCGTTTTTTATTTTAAAAATAAGACATAAAACATTTAAAAGGATTCGTTGTTTGACATTTAGCCACAGTAAGGTATTGAGCATTGCTCTGATTGGTGTATATCGACTACATTTTAAGATAATTCTCATTGCCCTATTTTGTAGCCGCTGAAGTTTGCTTAACATATATTCACAACATAAGAACAGAATCGAGGAACAATATTCGAAGTGCGGTTTAACCATTGTATTATATATATTTATAGCACTTACAGTAATGAGACTCTAGTTCGAATTCTGTTAAGGAAACCAACTTTTTTTGACACTTTTTTAATAATATATTCTATGTGTGCATTAAAATTTAATTCATTGTCTATGACTACTCCTAAATATTTAATTTGTTCAACTTGTTCTATTAACTCATTTTCTATACGGAGATTTATATTAAGTTTATGCTTGAGAACCATACACTTAGATTTGCTTACATTCAATTTAAATCTATTTGCCACAAGTTTACTCTGGCTAGATCCTCTTGTATCTTCTGAATACATTCATCTGCGTTTTTTCCCGATATAAAGATTAAGGCGTCGTCGGCGAAGAGCGCTATTTGGGAGAATTTAAGTTCATGTCCAACATCGTTAATATAAATGATGAACAGTAATGCTCCCAGAACGCATCCTTGTGGTACCCCTAGTGTCGTTCCCGTACTGTTGGACATCACTCCATTTACAATGGTTTTTTGCGATCTATTGCTGAGGAATGATTTAAACCATTTCAATTCACTACCTCTTATACCATATGCTTGGAGTTTCTCTAGAAGAATGTTTCTATCGATCGTTTCGAACGCTCTCCTAAAATCAAGAAAGACTGTCACCACGTAGTTCATTCACCATGTTAAGGGTTGAGTTGGAAGGAATTTTTCATTCGTGGGTTTGTTTTACATAATATCGATTGTGAATAAAGTGTGACAGTTCGCGGTATGAATTTTGCAGGAAAATTGCTTGAATTGTACATTTCGCTATTTAAATAAATTAAAACTCTGGTTTTCTTTAGATTTGACGTTAAATTAATTAAAAATAGGTAGGTAATGCTTTGAATTTTGGCGACGCGATTCGTTTTGCACGATGTGATGGAACATTATACAAAAAAACTTAAATGTTTTTGCTCTACACTTTGAACTGTGAAGCGTAGTGCGCTGCTCGAGCTAAACTAAATTTTATCTGGCCTCCAACTATCCTCTCCAAACATCAGCTAAAGTCCTAGCTAAATTTTGACATAGAATATGCCGTGGATAGGTGTCAGAGAAAAGAGATGTTCTTTAAAAAAAATTACTTTCAAAAATTTAATTCTCTCTTACTTCAACTATTACCGATTCTAGGTTCTTTTCGTCCATGTAATAATTAAAAAAGCTCATCCTTGCCTACTTTTCCGTAACAGAACAGCAAATACACTGTCGCAATTTAGCTTATGAGAAAATGTGCCGACCCATCAAATGGGCACGCCAAATTTTGACAGATGCACATAAAGTACATTCTGAAACAAAAGTTTGATTATTTAGCTCGAGCTAAATGAGTTTTTGTATGGGAGCGAAAATTTCAATGTGTACTAAGCTTAAAAGACACCAATCCCTGCGACGCTGGTGACGATGCTTTGGAACATTTTCTTTGGTATAAGCTGCTGCGATCATGTGGTAGATTTTCGGATATGAAGTGATCAGTGCTCACTGACATTTGTTCGTAGAAAGACTTATTTTGTGAACAACATTATTCAAAACCTGGCCCAGATAATGGTGTTTTGGTGAATCTTGGATCGTTGTGAAGCCCTTTTTTCACAAGCCAAATTTTTGTTTGTGGCCGACCTTCCGAGATTACGTTCTTTACAGAAAAATATTGGATATATTTCGAAACCTAGTTTCAATGTTATCTTCTACAAACCTTGATCTTAGCTCAAGCGGGAATCCAGTATAGACGTAGATTCCCGGTCATTCGGCAATCACAAATGGATATACGAGTATATGACAAATATGCATCCGAGCTCCAAATGTTTGTAGCTAAGTTAAAGATCTGTCGTGCACACGTTCTGATTACTTGGTCTACCTTTTAGTAGGTCTGACCACGGATGTTAGGACCTCACCGTAATTTTGTTTTCCACTCATAAAAGAGCTCGCGGATGATTGTACAGTTGAATATAGTAACAGTTGAAAATATACCTGACGTACATAATTAGTTATTATGAGGCAAAGACCTTTTTATCTAAATATGCAGTACATACTTTTGCTTAAAAAGGCTTTACGTGTCTTTAAGAAGATGCAAAACTATGACTCTTAAGTCAGCCGGAGACCTCGCATTCGGTCTTGGTGTCGTCTGTATAAATCACGTGTTGGTATACTCTTGTCCGAGAACCTACTTCGGAGGCTTTGTTAAAGCTTTGAATAATCTACAAACATCCAAAAGCACAATTGTCCTTAAAAAGCTTCTCGATTTAGCCGTTTGTTTATGAACAATGTTATGTACCTCTCACTTGTCCCAAAAACAAAACTCACAGAAGTTAATAGGTCTGAGAAGGTGGTATTTGAAAAGGCCTATGCATACATTGCTCCAACCTCAAGCTTCACTATGGCTCCGCATGGTTCTTCTTTTCAGTCCTCAGAATATGGGTGCAGCGGCTCAGTGATTAGTCTGCTGGACTATTGAGCTACGGGTCTCAGGTTCGATCCCAGGGTATCACCATCATGAAAGAGCTCCTTAATTCCGCCGTTGGGACTCGGCATGAAATTGTGGACCGTATGTAATTCTTTGCTCCAAGCTGTAAGCGAGTTCTACAACATAGAGACCACGTAAGGATGAATTTATCTAACTTTTCTGATCAAGTTGGTAAATATCTAATCGACTGCTTAGGTCCTTGTCAGTTCTAGAACCTCTTTGGCCTGCGTTTTTTTCAAGCCTAAAAACAGCTTTATAAGTGGGAACCGTTGGCCTGCGCACCGATTCGTATGGTAAGACGTTCGACCTTCTTTCTGCTACTTAACAGCACAGCTTCCGTCTTAATGTCTGCCAGTTTTAGACCTGCTTTTTAAGCTGTACTTTAAGGTTTCTTCCGGCTACACTGCATTTTTCTTCAATCTTCAGCGTAGCTATCGTGAATGCCATTGGTATTCTTAGAACCTATATTCCATCTTATACATTATGTTTACTGTTCGAAAGAACAGGGGGCTGCACTCAACCTTGGGTAACTCCTCCCGTGATTTTCATCTTTTAGCGCCTTATGAATATTGAGATAAGAGAGATACAGAAGTAATGCACGTGCAAATTGGAACAGCGCCGTTCCATATTAGAAAATACATTATTTAGAAAAGACATCTTTCAAGCCTAAGAAATGGGCAAACCCAATAGATCTTCTAAGTTCCAAATAATGCCAACGTAGTCGGAATAATATTTAATAAAGTTCGGCCCAACTAAAGCTCTAAACTCCACAGTTGTTTTCATTTAGGGAGATTGTCATCTTGTTCCTCTGGATCAAGAGAAATAGCCTTAGCAAGGGAATACTTTTCACCTTCCCCGCTTTCTTTTACTGTGAATATGAAGGGGACGAAACTCGATTAAGATTTCTTTGACTTCTTATCGGTCTTGAGTGTCATCATTTTCAAAATCCTTTTCTATTTGAATCTTGACTGTCTTGAGTAATCTTTTCCAATTTCTCTTTCCAGGTCTGTGTCGTCACAGGTCGTCAATACACCTACGCCGAGTTGCGCGATTGCACAGTCGCCCTCGCCATTCGTTTGCAGTCCCAGTTCAAGCTGAAACCGCGTGATGTGCTGGCCATTTGCTTGCCCAATTTGCCCGAATACCCAATTGCAGTGCTCGCTTCTCTAGAAGCTGGCCTAACAGTGACTACCGTCAACCCGATTTACACTGCAGGTACGTTATTATTATTATTTAATAGCAGGTGATTAAAATTGCATGTTAATACTAATTTGAACGAGGCTAGCTGCAAAGACTTACGTTGTTAGGTTGTAGCTTGCTTAATAGTGAATGTACAAACACAGGTATTAGGTCACTATCCACCGGGAACGCCCTGTTGCGCTTTTAACGACATGTAATCTGCGACTGAAGGTGTAAATTGTTTACGTATCCAATTACGGAAATTTTTTCCCGTCTAAACAACTCCAAATACCCACAAAACTTAAGACTTGTGAGTACGTACGTACTAAACTCCCGTCTAAAGGTATAGCCTGCGGTTTTATTTCTGCCTGTCACTTGAGCTTTGAGTCTTGCATTAAATTTCTATAAGAACCGGTTGCATTTGCATCTTATTGATGTTCCCAATTCGCCACTCAATTGAGATAAATTTGCTAGCAAATATCCGCCTGTCTAACCGGTAAATGTACGCAATTTGAGTTCTATTAGTCAGTTGGATTGTTTTTGTTTTGATGATGTTTGTCCTCCGTATGGTTCGTTCACATCGCTTCGTTAATTTGCACGCGCACACATTGACACATCCCCAACCAACTACACCTACTCGCGTGTTTGAGCTTGGAGTTGGAGTCTGTACGACTGACTGCCTACAGCACAGAGTTGCGATTGCCATTTGATTATAGGAGGAGTGTCAGTATGACAAAGACTTACGTTCACATTTGTTTATTTAAGGGAACCTTGGACTTTGGATGCAAAGTTTTCGTCTGTTTGGTTAAAAATAGTTTTATTTTCCAGTTTGTAGTGGTATCATAGCTAAGCAGGGCATAGCTACATTTTAATTAATTATGCACCTATACTAACACTGTCAAGTTAACCCGAAATTTTGTATAAAGATGAGCACTATCAGATAGACGACATGATTGATTTATTGCGTTGGGGTTAAAATTCTGGACCGGTCAAAATTGTTTTAACAAAATTCTGCTGTCAAAATTCTGTTTTCAAAATTCTGCATTTCAAAACTCTGCTTTTAAAAATTCAGCAAAAAGCGCGTGCTTCTTAACATTTTCCAAATCGTTCTTTATTGCTTGCAGAACTTTTAAAAGCTGAGATGTAGACAAAATTTTTTTAATTAGTTGGTATTCTCTTCAATCTGTTATTTTTTTAATTTTTCCTCCTTTTTTGTTTATATTTGTGATTTGGAAAAAACAGAATAAGTTGAAATGTTTGCCTTAAATGTGAAAAACACAATTTTGTAAAACAGAGCTAGGTTAGGTTAGGTTAGGTAAGGTGGCTGTCTGGAAAGACACACTTAGACCAAAGAAGTAGGTCCTTTGTGATACCACATGATGGGGGGAGAAGAAATAGAAGGCCAGGGTAATATACTAAACCGGACATGCTGGTGTGTTCGTTGTTGCTGCCGAATACTTATGGCGATTTGCCTACGGCTATGAGGGAGCCGGGGTGGTTTGTCTTTGGATCTGGAGAAGGGTGCCGATACAGTCTACCCCTTGCCCGTGAACCTCGGACGACCCCGTGTTAGACGATATGTCTTCGGATAAGCGATGGGTGACCGAAGCAGTGTACCCTCCGCTCTTTACTTTGCAATAACTTGCTAGGTATTTAGTAAGCTTGGTCAAAGAGGAAGTGACCGGTCGACAGCTAGCCTTCGGATAGGCGGGTGGTAACCGAAACGGTTGTACCCTCGCCTGTATCCTCTGGTAACTTATCGAATAGAGTATAGTTATAATGAATTGTAGTGGTGTTTGGTGTAAGATAGGAACGAAGGGGAGACCGATGCAGTTTGGCGAATTGTCAAAAAAGCATGGGTACACTTTACTCCGTTGTATTTTTCTGTTGCAATAGGGTTAGGGTATAGATGAAGTGCAAAAGTGTAGCGAAATTTTAGTCAGTACCTACACTTTCTTGTTGTAGTGTGAAAAAGTAGCACTTTTGCAATTTCGCAATGATACTACACCAGTTGCATCGGATGGTGAATACCCCTATTGTTTGTTGTTGTTTCGAAATATCAGATTTTGGTATTTAATGTGTCAATACACTTGGCAATATTAAGGCAAAAATACTGCAGTCCCAGTGTCCCAAGTTTAGTAGGAGTAGCCAATGCTCACAGATCATGCTTCGCCATTTGGTCCAGAATGTAGCTCTATTGTTCCACAATACCATCACGTGAATTTTTCTATCTGCCCGTCACTGAAAAAAAAAACAAATATTCTTCTCTGATGCAAAGCACAATGCATTCTTGCTACGCGTTAAAAATGAGTCAAAAAGCATGTGAAAAAATGCAAGAGAGAAAAATATCGCGAAGAAACGTATGGAAAATAAGAGAAAAAAACGCGTAAAAAACTCGTCAAACAACTCAAAAAATCAAATTAAAAAACGCCTCAAAGAATGTGAGGAAACGGCAGAAAAAAAAGAGCCAAAATACGCAAGGAAATACGCAAAAGAAAAAAAAACTTAAAAAATAAAAAAAGGTCTCAAAAAACCCGAGAAAAAACGTATGAAAAACACGTCAACAAACTCATGAGAAAATACTTGAAAAAAAACAGAAAAAACTCCAGAAATAAGTGTCAAAAACTCATGACAAAAGTAAAAAAAAACCTCTCAAAGACTGCAAAAAACGGTAAAAAACGCGTCAAAAAATGCAAGGAAGAAAGCGTCAAAATGCACGTGAAAAAACGCGAGACAAAAATTGTAAAAAAATAAAAAGAATAACGCGAAAAGAAACTCTTCAAACTTGTCAGTTTTTTTCGAAAAGGTTGTCCTAAAGACAGTAGATTAGTAGATTTTGACAGACGGATAGTTTAGGTAAGTTAGGCTTATACGAGTATATGACAAGCTAAAAACATAGAAGCTTCCAAGTGCAAAAGTGGGTGGACCAACTATTTTGCGTGTGGGTCGTACTATGTTCCCACCAACATGATTTAGCCGAAGTGATTTAAAAATCACGAAAGGTGTCTCCACCGAACTTTACCAGCCTTATTTATAAACGTATTATAAAGAGTGTATAAAGTTATGCACGCTCTAAAATGCCTCTAAACGCATAAACCTTATTTATAAAAAATAAATAAAATACAGATAAATGTAATAGATTTCTCTTTTTCGGTACTTTTTTTGACACAAGCCCCGTATAACTAGTATGCATGGAAAAATGTTTTATAAATAAGAATTTTTGGAAGAGTGTATAAGGGCTGTATAAATTCTTATACACTGCATAACTATACAGGTGTATAAGCGTGTTTAGCAAATTCTAATAAATAAGGCTGTACGTGTTTAAGTTTGACATTTTTGTCAACTTTCGGACCACATAGTTTTTTTTGTTTTGTTTTTTCTGTTTTGTTGCAATACCTGCCATGAATAAAAGAATTTTTGAATGTATGTAATTTATGAAAATATCAAAAACTCACCGAAACACAAACAAAATTAGAAAATTGAATTTGCAATAATTTTTTTGACAGTTTTTTTATTTTTTGTTTGCTGAATCAAGTGCTGAAGAGAAGTAGGTACAGGTATGTTCGATTTTATTTTGTGTGGATTTGCGATGACAGATACGTAATTAAAAATTAAACACGTCTAAATCACGTAATTATTAATCACGAAAATGTATGATAAATCACGTAATTTATGAGATGATTTAGCTAAATCACGTTGGTGGGAACATGGTATTAGGGTAGCTGCACGTCATCACAGTTAATTCATTGTGGACCCATTGTGATGATTACATGACTTGCGAATTCGCAACAAAATTTAAAAGTTACGCAATACGTAGAACATCTGGATCTGACAGGGATCAATTTCAGTCCGAATCTCATTAAAAACAACCAGTTAACTGGCCGCTCATTGTACCCCAATTCCTTGGTCTAAGGTTTACACACACGCTGCAAAATAGCTTCCACTGAAACTTTAGACTTTCCAACCAAGCGATTGTCTAGCGATTTATTTTAACGACTGCCTTACTGTATCACCGTTTCACATCCGTTTATGTATATACTTGCTCCAAAGTGCACCAAACAAACTCGTCCCCAATCTAACAAAGCGGACGAGAGATGCCAAGAAACCTGACCCCTAATAAGTGATTTCAACTCCCAAACTAGACAATCGCACTGACAACGGCCGGGCGATAAGATAATTGCGTCAATGCGAAAGGCACCCAAAACTGATTGTCATTGTCTGCCGCAAAATAGACGGCCGCAGTTTGTGTTAATGCCCCCCCACTTGACATTGACAGTCTGCAGGCAAAATTTAATCAATCCTGCTTCTGCTTTTCGTTTCAGAGGAAATTGCTCGCCAACTGACCGTCAGCGATGCGAAATTCATCATTGGCACTGCTAAGGGCCACAAAGTGCTGAAGGATGCTTGCGTCATTGCCAAGAAGAATCTTCCGATTATCGTTATACGCACAAAGAGTTCCGAGCCACTTCCAGCTGGAGCTGTGGATTTCTTTGAAGTCGTCAGCACCAATAATCTTGATTTTTCTCAACTGAAAGAGACCAACATCACCGCCAATGACTTGGCCTTCCTGCCCTTCTCGTCGGGCACCACTGGGATGCCAAAGGGTGTAATGTTGTCCCACAACAATATCGCCACCAACTGCGAACAAATTCAAGCAAAGGCTCCATATGTGCCTTTTATGCTGGAGACCACCGCCACGCAGCAGGAAGTAGTGCCGTGTGTGTTGCCATTTTTCCATATTTACGGTCTGACTGTGGTTATGCTGTCGAAGCTGTTCCTAGGCACGAAACTGGTCACACTCCCTCAGTTCAAACCCGAGGACCTTCTCAAATCTCTGCATGAGTATAAGGGAACCACCCTCAACTTGGTTCCACCGATTGGTAAGACACATCCATCTCGACTTGAGCTTGTTTTCGAAAACATATTTTTCCTTTTCAGCGCTCTTCCTGACACACTCACCGAAGGTGACACCCGAGTATGCTCCGGCCCTCAAGACGGTCATGTCTGGAGCAGCCCCGATCGGACAGAAGGATGTGGAGAGACTCCTCAAGAAGTAAGTATGCCAGCACCCGGTGATCCAAGGTCTTGATTGTTTAACCAAATCTTCTAGATTTCCAAACACAGAGTTCTGCCAGGGCTACGGTATGACCGAGTCGTCCCCGGTAGTTATGGTCACCCCGAATGGGTGCAAAAAGTACAGCAGCGTTGGGTCGCTAACAGGCAGCACCAGCGGTAAGATCGTGCCCTTGGACGAAAGCGATGACCGAGGTGTTGGCCCCAATATTACCGGAGAGGTCCATATTCGCGGACCGCAGGTCATGATTGGTTACTTGAATAACGAGGAAGCCAACAGTGATATATTCAGAGATAGTCCTTCTGGCAAGTGGATTCGCACTGGAGATGTGGGATACTATGACGAGGAAGGTTTCTTCTACATCACCGACCGCATGAAGGAGCTGATCAAGGTCAAGGGCTTCCAAGTGCCACCCGCCGAACTTGAAGAGTGCCTTCGTAGTCATCCCAAGATTTTGGACGCCGCCGTGATTGGTATCCCTCACGATCAGCACGGTGAAGTGCCGAAGGGCGTAGTGGTCCTTAAGCCGAACGTTCAAGCTACTGAAGAGGAAATCAAGTCGTTTGTAGCAGAGAAAGTAGCGCACTACAAACAGTTGGAAGGAGGCGTCACATTTACTAAGGAAATTCCTAAGAACGTCACAGGGAAAATCTTGCGGAGAGAACTTAAGGCTAAGTACTGTTAGGTTAGAGATTTTGTGTGTTTTTCTAAAGGAATCCCATATTAAAAACATTTTTGTATGTAAAGTTTAAAGTGATGTTAGGCAAAGTGATTGTTTAGTTGTTAAGCTCAACCGTATCTGCATAGAGTTAGGTGTTTAAGTGGAGAAGCAGAAAAGTTGATGCATTTAATTATGAAGAGCGAATGCTTATTTGTACAATAAGATGATATTTATATAAATTAATTCATGTTGAGTTGAGAGTAAAGAAAACCATAAAGTGATACATAGAAGAGACGAAATACTGTTTTCTATAACAAAAATATTACACCAATAAAGACGAGTTGACTATTTTTTTTTATAATAAAAGCGAGTTTTGTTGGCAGCACTATTTTAAATGTCGTTCTCGTTCATAATGAATTTGTCCATGAACAGTAAGTATTGGATTTACAGAAAACTATATTCACGGATTTCGGTACTCTGGCTCTTAAAGTCAATCAAAAGCTGACAGCTGAGCAAATTTTGTCTTTACTTCAACGCCTTCAACAAAGTGTAGGAAGACTCACCTAAAAACGCGTCAAAAAACCACTGAAAATGCTTCGGAAAATGTCAAAAATCCTGTTAAAAACTAGTCATAGAAAGTGTCTAAAAATGCAATAAAAAACCTGTCCAAAAATTTTTGAAAAGTCCGTCAGAAATATTTCTGACAACGCTGAAAAAAATGTTTAAGTCCGGCCAAACATGCTTTTTTGAACACATTTAAAAAACGACCAAAAACGTATCGATAAATCAGAAAAATGCGCAGAAAAACGCGTTCGACAATCTTTGGAAAATGTCCATAAATGCAGCCGAAAATGCTTTTGAAATGTGCTAACAAAAACGCTTCCAAAAACTCTATCGAAAACGTAGCTAAGAACTTTAAAAACGTCCCAAAATGCGCCAACAAACCCATCTGGAAATGTGTCCAAAAACAAGTCCATAAATGCGTTTTGAGACTCTTCCAAAAATGTACATATTAATGCTAATTACGAGTCTAAAAAAACATCGGAAACGCTTAAAAAAACCTATCGAAGAAGGTTCTATAAAACGGGTCCAATGACTCTTTTAAAAAAGCGTAGAAAAATGCAGCGGGAACCCATTTAAAAATACGTCTGCAAACTGTTTGAGAAATGTGCAAAAACTCGTCGAAAATAAAGACGAAAAGCGCATCCGGAGACGCGTCCAAAATCCAGTCCGACGTTAAACGAATCTAAAAAGAAAGCATCTACAATATGTCGGAAACGCGTACATAAATAGTCACAAAAACGCGTCAAAAAAACACTTGAAAATCAATTTAAAAACAAAAACATCAAAAACTCGTAAATATATGTAAAAAAAAACACGCCGAAAAAATGTTCTAAATGACTTCTGAAAACTCGATTTAAAATACACCTAAAGAGTTTTCCAATAAGAAGTGTTATTGTGAATGACCCGCTATTTCGGTAGCTGTCACTTTTGAAGCTTTTATTCTTTGACATTTGATAAGTAGAAACTACGCCATTACTAAAAATGAACGATACACGCTTCAACAACGCATTGAAATTATTAAAATTCACTACAAAAATGGTGAAAAACGTCGTGTCCTGCATGAAAATGATCCAGAATTCCTTCGAAAAATCATCTTGACTGATGAAGCCCATTTCCACCTCGGTGGCTACGTCAACAAGCAAAATTGTCGCATCTGTAACCCGGTTAACCCAAGAGTTATTCTTGAGAAGCCTCTCAGCGTCGATTCAAGACCTCAAAGATAAAATTCGTGAGTCTATCGAGGACATAGGGCAGCCACTTTACGATTTGGTTACGGAAAATTTCATGAAAAGGATATGATCCTGTATGCGTGCTCGTGGTGGCCATTTGGCTGATGTTGTTTTTCATTATTAACGGCATACCTTCCTCTTTATTATGAAATAAACATCCGATCATTTATATCAAAAAATTACATTTTTCTTTGAATACCAAAATAACACCTTTTATTGGAAAACCCTTTATAAACGCTTTGAAAAACGTAAAAAAATTATTTATAAACATGTCCAAAAATATGACTCAAACGCTTTTGTCCAAAAGTACAATAAAATACGCATCAGACTACTACTTCTTTACAATTATGTACATGTTTACTACAATTTCTAAATCAAATGCGAATATGAAAAAAAAGAAGTACAAAAATCCGCTGATTTGTACTAGATTTGTAGAACTTGCACATACCTGGGCTGTCAGTGACTGGCGCATCTCTAAGCAAAACTGAAAATACCAGCCGATGCGAATACGATATACCTGCTGCTGTAGCATGGGCGCCTGGTGAATTTTGGTGACATTTCAGCCAAATTTTCCCTCGATTTTAGTTCGACGGATTTTATGGGTTGTGTTTTTTAAAAAAATCGAACGTTGGTTGTCATTAAATGACACAAATTTCTAGACACAATTTCACCTACAAATTTCAGTTTTTAGCATTTTTCAAATTGGGTTTGCTTGATTTACGGTTGCAAATGAACGAAGCTGATATTTTTCTCACTCAACACTTAAACGTACTGCCGCCAGCTACTGTTTGTCACACGCCAGGACCTGGTCATTCATAGTCATTGATATCGATAGCGTCTTTTTGTTTTGGAATATTTTCTCACAGAAATGTACGAAAATTGCATTTCATTAGCAGTTCTAGTCCTAGTCCTTATCTATCTATGCGTCTCATCCTACCGACATTTGTAGCACAAACTAAGCCAATCCTTCACAGCATCTGTGGCATAAGTAGGAACTAGCTGACAACGCTCAAACTAATTGGGAAGTAAAAGAATACCCTCCCTAGATCAGCCTTAAATGCACCTTAGCTTCCGTTACCTGCACTTGCACTAGCAGCTCTATGCTAATTTTGAAAACATGCCCCAATTTTCGTGTGATAAGCCCAAACTCTTCACAATTTCCCCGCAGGCAACATCACTGTGTTGAAAAACAACCATGCGACACCCGACACCGATCTCTTTATAGAAGATACAGCCGATGATGCTTCTATCGCAATGAAAGTCGAATCAAATCAATCAAGATCCATCCTCTAACCTTGGCCGTACTGCCGCAATATCTACCTTCTTCAGACACATTTCATGCGGCAGATATGCCCATCCGTCGCTTATGGTCTGTAGTTACTTTTGGAAGCGTTTATCGATGTGGAAAACAATGTAGGACAGTCCATGACGGATATAACAAACCTGGGGCCCTACTCTCTATTTCGTCCCATTGAAATAGCTTTCCCTTCCGCTTTTAAGCAGGTACTCTGTAATAATTTCGGAACTCTAAATGCGGCAAACTACATTTCATTCCACTTTCGAAATACAGAGTAGAAATGGTGCGTTTTCAAAAAATGTTACTTTCGGAACAAAGTACAGAGTAGGGTCCCTGTAAATTCTAAAATTCATATATAGATATGTTGCATATTCATTGTTCATCTACTACAATTTGTTTCTAATGTCCGTGGTGGTCTTACATAATATGCGAACACAAAACTGGGCGCATATTCCGTAATTTATCAGATGATTATCGTCGAAACGATAGACCTTCAAAAGTAGCAACTAAGTGCCAAAATTACGAGTTTGAGACCTTAATGCAGTTCATTTTCGACAAATGTAATGAAAGCTGACGATAGTAAAACAAATTCGGGCAGAATATAACTTCTTATGGTCTTCGCTAGCGCGTGGAACAAATTTAACTTGAACTTGGTGCTGCTCGGTTATAGTTTACTAAATGTTATCTTTGGAGACTTTTGTGAAAGAATGGAAATCGCGTTATAGTCTGTTCTGCAGTCAAGTACCATTTTAAGAAGGGAATTACTGTGCTGGGCTGCAACTGAGCGAGGGCCTCAATATTACCTTACATCTCTCGCGATCTCCTGGCCAACCAACAGTACAACTGAGTCTATAGTTAAATCGGTTTGAATGAACCGTACCCGTTCATAAAATCGGGTTAAATTGGATTATTGTTTAAATGCAAACCGAGTAAATCCGAGCCAAATCGAGTTGCATTATGCAGCTTGCAGCAACCGATTCAATTCAATCCAACTCGGTTTGCCTCAATTCTAAACCGGCTTAACTCGGTTTGAGAAATTATCGGTTTGGCACATCACTAAGTACAACTACTGTCCTCAATTCAACGGTTTGGACATAAAACTGTAGGTCTCCAACACATATGATCGGTTGTAAGAAGCTATCCATAGGGTGTGAGGTTAGGTTGAGTGGGGTTGTGAGATTGTCACAAAAGACCAAGCACCAAGACGGGCCCATTCCTAGGGTGTTCCAGAAGTACTCTTCTTCAGATGCAAATGGTGTCGCTGTATAGAACCCAAAGCAACGATGGATAGCGGAACCACTCGGACGAATGCAAAGACCAGTTTTAATATTATTTACGTTTGTTCAATTTTTATTATTTACTTTTAATATCTAATATTTATATATTCTCTTGTATATATATATATAATCATTTCAAATTCCTAGTTACACCAAACAAAAAATATTCCCTTTCAGCTATGTTACCATATTTTTGCTTCTCCTTCTTCCGTGTGTTTTGTTCTCTTTTCTCTGTTGTATACATAATCATATAGCTTTCAATAATAATAATAATAATAATAACAATATTCTTGTTTGTTCTTTAATTTTACTACATCATCCTTCTTTGTTGAACTCAGTATAAAGTTATTTATTTAAATAATAGCTCTCCTGTCCGTCTACAAATTTGTCTATATTTTTACAAAAGAAAAACACCCCACACTTTTATCAACGAAAGTGCTCCTTTTTTCTGTATTTGTTACAACTTACATTCTTTACCTATATGTAAGTGTCTAGTAAATACGAGAAGTGTTTGAATTTTTGAAATTTTTATCGCCAAACGATTGAAATCTGGGAAGATACAATGAATTGTTGTAGTATGCGTTCTTTTGTTTTCAGTTTTTACATATTCTATTTATATAAATTAAATTTACGTTTACTTTAACTTCTATCGACAAATTGCGGATCTTTTGTTTGGGATGTCTCTTCTTGTTAGCTGAACATCCGAAAACAATCGTATTTTGTTTTTTCCTTTCGTGCTACACTTTTAGTTAACCCTTTTAAGTTTTATATAATATATGGTTTAAGTTAGATATAATTTTTGATATAATCATATTTTGCTTGTTTGTTTTATGTACAACGATACAATCTTTGATACACCCAGTTAAGTTGAAATAATAAAATACTAAGTAAAGAATATTTTGTTTTATACACTCTATACTCTCCGTGGTTGGGTTCTCTGTTTAGAAATATGCATAAGATCGCTGGTAAGGTGTTGGTGTTGTCAACTGTTTTTGCTTTTGTTTGACTAAATCTAGAGTTGAATTGTAATTTGTAATTATCTGTTTGTATGTAAATTTGTTGTAGTATTCGCGTATATATTTTGTTTAAATCTAAATTATAACTCGTCCCGTACGTTGTGTACCCAACTGGCCGGCACCCATTGCGGTTCGCGTTCGAGGGAATTTATTTCGGCCAACAATTGGTGATAGGCTCGTTCGGTGTCGTTATTTATAATAATCATATCGAAGAGATGGCCCCAGCGTGCCTCCATATCACGGGCGGTGGCAATGATGTCCTTAAGTTCTTCTTCCTGTAATGATATGAAATGCAATTAGGAGTGTACCAAAATATGAAACATTTTTTGAGGCGTACCTTAAACGGTTCACCATTTCGGAGTTTCTTTTGCCGAAGTTTATCCAAGCTGGGTGGTGCTACCAGAACTACGTAGGGTTTCAAATCGGATGCTCGCAGTAATTTGAGACTCTGTGGGTGTAGATTTAGAACACATATTTTGCCGCTGGCCACAACGGTTCGTATTGCTTCCAGTGATGTACCTAAGGGGTGGTGCAACGAGGGCGTTTCAATGTCAGAGTGGTGAGAGCTTGTTTTGTCAACTTACCATAATAGGCCTTTTCGTATTCGCCATGTTCGACAAAGCGCCGAGCTAAAATATCGGTTTCGAATGCTGCGCGAGATATAAAATGATAGTCCTGACCAGGAACCTCACCATCTCGTCGGGCGCGGGATGTATCTGGAAGTGAAGAGAATGTAAAAGGTTAGTTGATTAAATACAGTGCAAGAAATATTCGTAAGGGAACATAACATCAGGTTGAAGATGTCACAAAGGAGTAGCTGAAGCGTGACAGAAAATTGCAAATACTCGCAACGCAGGAAAGTTTTAAAAGCTGTAGGAGGATATTCTATGGTACTGGTTAACAATATTCCGTAGGCGTTTATAGACACTTGAACCGCATGCTTATAAAAGGTGTTTGATTAAGGACTTGACAACTTTTTTTTTAAATAAAATGCAAACTACTTAAGATATCTTAAAAAAAATATTATTTGAAATAATTGGCTTGAATCACTATCAAAACATTTATGAATGGAATTCGACTTTGTTCATATGTCCACCATGGGAACGTATGCAGCGGTCGATACGTTGAACCCAATTTTCGACCGATACTGCCGCTATTCCTCGTTCAATTTTGGCTCTGAGCTCCTCAAACGTCGCCGGCTTGTTGGCGTAGACCAATAATTTAATGTAGCCCCCGGAGAAAAAAGTCTAGAGGCGTTAAATCACACGATCGCAGTGACCAATAGACCAATGTTTCTCGAGATAACACGTTCACCGAACTGAGACTTCAATAACTCGATTGTTGCACCCGCTGTGTGCCTTGTGGCACCGTCTTGTTGGAACATATCACTGATGTCCAATCCATGTAATTGCTCAAAATAAATAACGTTCCAACTGAATTATTGACATTGACAGTTCGGTAATCGGGTTAAGGGTGCGATCACACTGAAAGTTGGAAGTTGTCAAGTCGTTAGGTTAGGTTAGGTTCGTCACAAAAGACCAGGCACCAAGACGGGCTCATCGCCATCCCAAGGGAACCATTACAGTTAAAAACCTAAACCAAATCGCCCAAGCAGTCAATTTCCCTACAGAATTTAATTTTGGTCCCAATATTGTTTGAGGAACCAACCTCTTCTAAGTTGTTAAAGAAGTACCTGCCTAGGTGCTTAAGCATTGTACGGCAATTCCTGACTAGTTCAGATTTAGTGGTATGTGACTCTAGCGCTTTTTGCCGGTATTGAAGGGTAGTGATGCGATGTCATGAGAACACAAGCGTTCTCACCTAGCCTCTCACTATGAACTCCTACTCTCACCTCCACGTGGTGACTGGTGGGTGCCTAGTACCTCGACTGGAGATTGGGTAACCAACCCCTTTGGAAGGTCGTTGGTGGCAGCAGACGAGAGAGGGGGGAGGAGTGTTGTTTTCTCACTAAGACACCTCCTCTGGTACCAGACGGCAGCGGAGGAGTTCCCTAGATGTAGACGGTGGCGTCTACAGTTCCAGTCAGGCCGAACTATTTAGTGTAATCCCTATAGAGCTGCTCTGACATATTCGAATACCAGGTCTATAGGGATTTCCAATACCGAGCCAGGGTGTTGGAGAAGAGTTAGTGACGGATGAACCCTTTATGGGCCAACGGCAGCGCTCACATCCCAAAGTGGGTTACTGGCACCGGAATAACCGGCCTGCTGTCCTAAGGTCAAGGGCCTGGCCCTCCAGGTTGGGGGTTGTGCCGTCGGGGTAACTTCCCGATCAAGTAAAAAAAACACTAGTTATGAGAGAGACACGTGAAGCCTCGGATAACGATTTCCCTCAAACGTCAACCAGACCCGGAACGTCAACGGACAACGATTTAAGAGTATGTACCTGGAACGTGCGAACGCTGTACACCCCAGGTGCTGCTCAAAAACTTGAGTCTGTCCTCACGCGGTACAAGGCAGATTATACCGCCATCCAGGAGATACGATGGATAGGATCAGGTATGATGAAAAGGAAAAATTGCGATATTTATTACAGCTGCCATAAAAGATTGCATGTATTAGGATGCGGATTCGTCGTGGGAAATCGGCTTAGGACAAAAGTTATTGACTTTAAGCCGATAAGTGATCGCCTAGCTGTGATCCGCATCAAAGCTACTTTCCAAAACATAAGCCTAATATGTGCACACGCCCCTACCGACGAGGCTGAAGACCCTATCAAGGAGGAGTTTTATGACCTCCTGGATGGAGCCTACGGAGCCTGTCCGGAATACGATGTCAAAGTTGTGCTCGGGGACTTCAATGCTAAAATCGGAAAGGAAAACATCTTTGGCGGGTTAGTTGGTAAGCACAGAATCCACGAAACGACCACAGACAACGGTTACCGACTAACTGACTTCGCGGCAGCTCGTAATACGGTGATAAGCAGCACTAGGTTTCCAAGGCTAAGGATCTACACAGCAACCTGGCGCTCTCCAGACGGTCGAACCGCCAACCAAATCGACCATGTGCTAATCGACGCGAGGCACGCATCCAACATCCTCAACGTGCACACATTCCGCGGGGCAAAGACTCTGATCATTTTCTTGTTGCGGCTAAGTTCAGAGCTCGACTATCCAACGAGAAGAAGCTGCGTTCCGCCCAGAAGAAGAAATTCAACGTTGGACGCCTTAGCACACCTGGAGTAGCCAGAGTCTACAAAGAGCGCCTGAGTGAGAAACTCTCCGCAGTGCATTCACCTACCGCAAATGCCAACACCCAGTGGTCCCAGTATCGCGACATCATCAAAGAGGTAGCCGAAACCACCTTAGGGTACCAGCCACCCCAGAGAAAGAGCCCGTGGTATGATGATAAATGCGTACGCAGGAAAAAGGTGACAGAAGATGCACATATGAAGGCGCTGCAGCGCAAAACAAGGGCAGCGAGGGAAGAGTATCGAGCCAGGAGGAGGGAGGAGAAGAAAATCCTGCGTAGAAAGAAGAGGGCCTACGCAGTCTCCCAGCTCAAGGAGATCGAAGAGTCCCGCGATCGAAGCAACATCCGGAAGTTCTACAAGAAAGCCAAGTAACTGGCTGCTGGCTTCAAGACCGGAACGCAGGCTCTTCGAAACAGTGATGGAAACCTAGTTACCGAAGCGCAGAGAATAGTAGATGTGTTTAAGCAGCACTTCCAGCAGCTGCTAAATGGGCATCATGTAGAGAGAGTGATAGGGCAAGAAGAGAACCCACGTCCAGTCAATGAAGATCCAGTTCCACCGCCCAGTATAAAAGAAGTTGGCTTAGCAATTAAAAAGCTAAAGAACAACAAGGCCGCCGGCTCTGATGGCTTACCAGCGGAGCTCTTTAAATACGGTGGTGATGTTTTGGTAGGGCGCATGCACCAAATCATCAACCAAGTATGGGTGAAAGAAAGTATGCCAAAATAAAGTTAAGTTTATCGTGCTCTGCCGAATGGAAAACCACTTAATGTAAGTTCAGAGTTTAAAATTGAGCCAAACAAACATCGAGCGTTGTCTTCTATTTGTGCAGTAGTTGAAAATTTGTAGCTGTTTTGCAGCTCTTTGTATTGTGTTTTCAGTTGTCACTGAATGAGAGAGTGGAGTAAGAAAAGGAGCAGAAGCAGCAATGGACTAGTGGTAGACGAAACACTTGAGATCAAAACTATATGCTGTATGTATGATACGATTTCCAGCTTTTATTATACAGATGAAAGCTGGAGTTAGTCACTCTCTAAGTACCGACTATTGAACCAATGAAGTTTGGCAATGACCAACTGCTCGGACACCACTTTTCCAAAGCCAACAACGTTCTAAAACCAAGATCAGCTACCATTAACCTTGTTCAACTTGTATCCCTTTCAGTCTTAGAAACCTGGAATAAAGACGACTTTATTGCAGTTGCTTTTAGTAGAGCTGTAGCACATCAAAAAATACTTTTCAAATCGTCTGCTCTTGGCTTTGAATGGGTAATCTTATCTAGATAACCGTTTTGACAGTTTTTGTTTCAGGTCAGTCCTATCAGCCTCGTTCCTGTCTTCCTTTGTATTTCACAAGGATCGTGAGAAGTCATAAAACACTTAACATGAGAACTCAAAATCTTTCAAAGCTTCATCACAATACGACTCCTGCCTTCAAGTAGATCTCGAGAGTCTTTCCATATGGTGCCGGAACAGTTGCTTCGAGTTTAATATCAACTAATGCCAAACGAGTTTTCTCTCCAAATATATGTACCTTCCCTACGGTCAACCTATATGCATCGTAGTGGTCTTGGTACATTATGCGACGAGGAGTTTAATTTTCAAAGCCAACTAAACACATGGCATCGTTAAAATATAGTCTAACGACCCTTTGGGTTCAGGGTTTTCTCCTCTTCAGTCATTCGATGCGTTAACAATAAATTGAGAAGGGCCAAAGGAGTTTTCATCGATTTGCTCTTGGGGATCTTTCTTGGAATGATCCGCTGATATTTCCTCTACACCAATACCGCTGAATAAACTCAACAACTTGATGAAAGCGGCAGACTTTATGTAAATTCACCGGTTTCGCTCAGTTCCGTGTCTTTACATTTCTTTGATCTCTAATACTAAAACTTGGAATAAACGTTGTCCTCTTTTATTTTGTCCATCAAACGACTGTACCTTGTGAGTTTGCAACGATCCACGCTCTCATGTAGGGCGCAAATTTAATTTATTTCAATTGCAATACCCCCGTAAATCTCCTTGATCGGCCTAGCCTAGTCCTAAACCATAAGATCTAGATTTAAATTTTAGTTCTAAGCCCTTGTTTTGTAGCCAAATAGAAAAGAATAGAGAAAGAAATCAGCGAGTCAGCAGTGAAATCGTAGGATAGCCTCTTGAGCGGATATAAGAAATTAAGTTCCACAAAGTGGTGCTTGGTCAAACGCTTTCAAGGTTAATCTAAGGTACAACCAATGACTTCGTAAGGCCTGTTCTATCAACAACTAACGCGGTAGATTCTAATACCAGCGTTCCTACTTCATGAGAACCCCACCCTCGGAGCAAACTGCAGCAAGAAACACTGTAACACACAAACAGCACGACACAATCCTGAAAATACAAACGAAAATCGCTTAAAACTATATTACTCCTACCTTCTTTTGAAGGTTGTTCCTCAATCAGATAGAAAACTACAAAAAGTAGGACGTCGTTCAGTTAAAAAACGGTTTTAAGACAAAAGTCTAATTTGGCCACAAGCGATAGAAGGATTCTTCCCAAGTCAACACTACAGAAGCGATAACTAATCTTATTCAAACTTACGTGGCACAGCAGCGGAGAAACGGTCTGAATCGGCCATCAGACGCTGTCGCAACTCGTGTCGTCCAATATTTGGCGGTCCTATAAGCACAATCGGTCTTTTATGTGTGGCACGTGGATAGTATAGGGCGACCTCTTCGTATGTGAGTATTTCCTCCAGGTCTGGCTCATCGGGAGCCGTTGTGGCATACAGGGGGTACCTAAACGCAAATTCATTGTAGTTTCAATAAGAATCCCGTGAGTTTGTCTCAACTTACCCAGCTTCTGAACTGGCCTTCTTCTTCTTTTTCCTACCCTTACGTGCGCAGAGTAACGTTGCCCCTTTGGTGCTGTCTTTGCCACGGTTGCGCGCCAGTCCCGCCTCTTCGGCGATGGCCAACTTCATGGTCTCCCTCTGATGTTGAAACGATTGACTAGGTATCAAGCCGGCCAGAGTTTGATCTTCCTCACCCTCGCGATATGCCTGCCACCAGTTGGGGTCGTCGCGTGAGATTACATGCAGGACGTCGCCCTTTTGGAAGCTGATACCCAGCTCTCGGCACGGAATGTACAGGTCATCCTCCGGATCGTAGTCGAAGTGGGCTCGGACATGTAGCACGGCTGACTCGCGGCCGCCTCCTGGTGGTGGGCTGCCAGCGGGCACTATCAAGAAGGTAAGCGTGCCCTGCATGGCACCCAACAACGAACACACTTCATTCACTGTCTTGCCGCGAAGCTCCTGGCCGTTCACTTCGAGAATCTCATCGCCCTCATGTAAAAGGCCAGACTTTTCGGCCGCCCCGCCTCGCACTATCCGCCCAATGACAACAGCTTCGCCCTCGTTGCGCACAGTAGCGCCCAGAGGTTCCGATGACTTTTCAATCTGAATAATCCGAATGTGATCGTTCTGGTCGTTCAGTGTTCCGAAGGGCGCATTGAGCGGCTGAGGTGATTCTGGTCGCTGCTTGATGAAACTATTCGTCAACGGCGTCTGTGGTATTGGCACCGGCATCGGTTGCCTGTGCTGATTCCGAATAGACGCTGAAACAGATGCCGACGCTGCTGCGGCGGCCGCTGCTGCTGCTACTGATACTGGTTTTGGGGGCACATGGCTTGCGATCACAGATGGGGTACAATCAGTCAGCGTTGCTACACGATCGTGCGCCAGAAGGAGGCCTTCCATTTCGTGCGACGTCAGCAGGTTGCCTAGCTCGATTGCGATCGCGGAATTCGATTGCGACAACACCTCGACGATATCTTTGGACAGAGCCTGCGCATTGGCGCTTATCGGTTGGGCGACACGCGGTCGTCGCCTCTGTAGGACGGCAGTTCGAGCGGCGAGCGAATGAGCGACACCCGGTCCGAGGAGAATGTTCTGGGCAGCTGTCACTCGGCCAGCAAGTGTTGACATGCCACTTTTCGTCAATTGATTCTGTAGTCTTTGGAGGGCGGCAACCAGCTCGCCATAGCCTACGAAAGGACATAAGTTTAGTGATGTATATTGAGAGCCTGTGTTTCGTTTGACTTACCGAGAATCTTTTCCGTTTCCTCGTCGTCAGTGTAGGCATCATTGTCGACGCCAGTAACACGTTCGACAGCCGGCTGCTGTTGCTGTTGTGCAATTGGCTTGTCCTGGAGCGCCTTGAGCTTTCGCGAACCACGCAAACTTGCCCGCAGGAATTCATTTTGCTGGGCTATTCGTTCTTCTTCCTCGCGTCGACGACGAAGTTGCTCCTGAAAGGAAATAAAAATGTTTGTGGTCAGTGAAAGGTTGGAAGGATGCATTACAAGTTTTTAGTTAAAACGGGAGAAAATGTGCAAACGCCGATCACTTGACCGAGGGTTGTATTTATTTCTAAGAAAAATTCTTGCTAATGGCTGTTACGTTTTGTACAAGCATCCGATACACAAGCCGCTGAAGCCATTTCGGAGAGATAAATGGTGGCCTGCAGTAATCGAAGATGGCGGGCAACTTTACAAGCAGTTGCCCGCCATCTTCGATCTTCAGGGATAGCGAAAAAAGGAGAAACATTAACTTTTGGCAGACAAATACGTTGCATTTTGCAGGGGAAAGCAAAAACTGTGAGCAAAAGGGAGCTTACGGTATAGGAACCTTCAAGTTTATGGGTATGTAAGGGAAACTTATAGTAGAGATAGTTCCTAGTGAGGCTTTGCCGGGTTATAACGTCCGCCAGATAGAACAGAGGACATTCGTAACTTCTGGACGTAGAACGATTGCGCAAAATTGGGCTATATATAAAAAAGAGAACCTCAGCACGGTCCTGGGATAGGAAAACCTATAAACATGCCAACTATGTAGAAGATGTAGTTTCCTAAACATTGGCTACTACGTCTTCCTTTAATCCTAAGACCTTTTCAAACACCGGTTTTCTGTACCATTTTGTTTGGCGAAACTGGGGCTGGGGCTACTATCCTTGTCCCAGTCAAACAGTCTTACCATCACGCCATAGTCACCGTTTGATGTAGGAAGAAGATTTTTGTTTGTGGACGTTCCTCCAAGGTCAAGGCCTTCTTATGTAACTTCGCCAATAGTCGTTGAATTATAAAAACAAACCACGACTGCCGCCGGCAATCGACTGTCTCGTTCACCAGTCCTGTGATTTTTTTGCTTACCTACTATTTGATTAATTAGTCCGTGTGGGAGGCACACACGCCTATGCCGCCCGCATTTTAAATTCCTACATCTTTGAAGGGGAGAAATGCCATATCAAGTATTGTGTGCAAATATATTTCTGCTGAATCAATCTTTCTGCTGCGTATACAGACAACACACTCGTCATAGGAGCCGCCTTCGAAACATATTTGTATCGAAGGATAGACGACCTCAGAACAACAATGCTGGCAAAGACAATAATTCAATTAATAGCGACAAGCACACAGAATAACGACGCCGCCGCCGCTATAAAAGGTGAAGCAAAAAGCTGACAAGCAACAAAAAAAATTATCAAAAAGAACCTTCGATTGGGATAATCTTAAAGCCATCATGTGCTTGTGCTTGTGAGTGGGCTTTTCAACGTTCAACTGGGGAATTTGCGTGTTCCATGCAACGCGCGAAGCACCCAGGTAGTAATGACAGCCGAGCGAGAATTGATAAAATCAGCTTTCTTGACTCTGAAGCGGTTTGGCCTTTGGTTTTGGCACTGTGACTGTTAAGCGTTATGCAACGCGATGTGCCAGAGAATTTCTTGACAAGTACATTGAGGTACGTTTCGATGGTGATGTTGAGTAGTCGAATGGATGAGACAGACAAATTTGTGAATATAGAGACAACAAAACACTTGATGGGCTTCATTCGGTAAGCGCTGCTAAACAAATGGATTACAAGGTTCGCGGATTAACCTGACGCAGATGTGCCGGAATTTTAGTCGCAAAGTAGACACAGAACTGGTACAATACGTGGGTTACTATTGGAAGCAGTATTCCGACCTTGTTAATGTAGAGCACGAACGGTCTTCGCTATTTGACATTTTAAAGTGGCAGTTGATGATGGCGTTCTTTCCCATTGGGCCTGTTTTCATGTCTTCCTATTTACATACTCAATTTTATTTATTTTATAGATATAAGGCCACAATACTAATATTTAAAGTTACATAAATATGATACAAAGTAAACATAAACCAAACAACTATTACTGCAAATTCTCGAGTATTTTTCTTTCTTTAAGCTGACAAGTTCAAATCGATTAAAAGGACAATTGCATTATAAAGCCTAGTATCCTGCTCGTGCTAAATTGTATCTCCCATGCAAAAATGTCTCCAAAGATAAAATTTAGCGGGGCAGTTTAGCAAATCAAGCTTTGTAAGCTGCTCGGGCTTTATTTTAGCTCCCATACAAAATTCCCTCCAAAATTTAGCTGAGCTAAATTTAAGCGAATTCCTTAAGACGAGTGGTATACGCAGCTTGGGCTAAAAAATCAAACTTTTGTTACAGAATGTATTTCATGCATCTGTCAAAATTTAGCGTGGGCATTTAAGAGTCGGCGCATTTTCTAAAGCTAAATTGTGACAGATCGCTGTGTTCTGTTGCGGAAAAGGATGCAAGGGTGGGCTTTTTTAATTGTTACAAGGACGAGAAGTATCTACAATCTGAAAAAGTTGTTATAAGAGAGAATTCAATTTTTGCAAAAAGTTTTTTCAATCAACAGCTGTTTTTCTGTGTCGCTCTTCACAGCGTACTTTATGTCAAAAATTAGCTAGGATTTTAGCTAACATTTGGATAGAAAAGTTGGAGAGCAGCTACAATTTAGTTTAGCTCGAGCAGCGTACAAAGATTCAGTATCCTGTTCGCACGCTAAATTCTTAACTTCATGTAGATGAGCCGATGAAAAGTGTCCACTTAAGTCTAAGATAAATTTTGACGTTAAAAACGGAGGAAGAAGTTTGTGTTGCGTTTACTATGGATTTTTTTTTTTGAGGAAACATTTGATCGAGAAAGAAAAGAAAACGCAAGGCCAAATAAAAACCTTTTATAATGTTAATGGAAAATGCGTTTTTTTAAGCTTCAAATAATCTTACGTCTTTTGCAAATCAGCATGTTGTTTGCCTTTTTTCCAAATGGAAATTTTTGGGACGCGAAGAAGTGTCTTCTTTTGCTTGCTATTACAAAAATTACTAGGGACGCTAAAATTAAGTGCTAGCACGATACTATGCTTAAGCTGACATTAAACCATTAATTGATAAAGATCGACCGTAATTAATACGAGAGAGTGTCCTACTGTAAAAAATCAAGAGTTTCGAAAAAGGAAAATTAATATTGAGAATACTTAGAACGTCCGTTGAATCAATTTCTACTATAAGAACCCTATGAATAAAGACCACTCTGGCCACCGTTCTCCTAAACTCCAATTATTAAAATTTTACCCTAGAGAAATAAGGGGTTGCTAAGATCAAGCCAGGGAAGTCCTGAAGGCCTCTAAGAGCGAATCTTAAAAAAACATTTTTGTGTTGAGTTATATAAACTCTAAATTACGGACACGACACAATAGGCGCATATTCTAATAAAGACCACACAGAAGCGATATAAATACAACAAGGCGCCGTACTAATAACAAATTTTAGTCTCGACTTTAAATTTACAGAAGCTCACAATTGCGAAATTACTAAAACTTACCCAAGTAGCATTCGAATACACATTTTAGGCCTGGCGACGTTCTGGTGTCAATTCGTGATCCCATTTAGGAACATATGTTTCAAAACAACGAAGTAACAGTTCCTATTTGGTTTCGGAAGTGGCGCAACACAAAGTAGGAATTGTTTTTGACGCAAATCCTATGTACACACAAATTGGGAAGAATGCCATACCATATAATTTGTGACGCTATAATACGTCATTCATTTTGTGTACCTGTGTTATATACCAATATAATATTCTGACTGCATCAAACATTTCATTATTAAACAGAAAACTGCTACTGAAATTTTATGGGGAACATCATTTTGCCTTGAAATGTTACTAATGTACTTCGAAAAAAACCATGATCCTTACAAAATATGCTGTATTTAATGAAAACTTTCTTTTAAAATTGTTTATGGTATTTTAAATGCTGATAAGGAGCATTATAAAATCAGTATAAAATAAATCTACGATGTGTATATAGGCATAATAGTAACATTTTAACCTATTTAATTACACCATATCCACCAAAACAGTAAATTTAAAATTTCTTATGTTCCGTATATATTTTTTTTTCAATGCAAAATGGATACCTAACAAAATATTCCCAATTAGGAATTCGTTCTTATTTGTGTAGCAA
This sequence comes from Cheilosia impressa, assembly GCA_948293265.1. NCBI lineage: Eukaryota > Metazoa > Arthropoda > Insecta > Diptera > Syrphidae > Cheilosia > Cheilosia impressa. The sequence continues at coordinate 8,004,378 of OX411882.1, forward strand.
ATAATCTATTGGGAATTGTGTTTATTCTGTGTGCCACAAACTTCCCAATCGGGAATCGCGTTTAATCTGTGTTGACAGTAAGTTTTTAGGAATTGTGTGTATGAACACGCATCTCCACACATTTTACACGCTGCGGACATAATGTTTCATTGAAGAAACAATTTTGACACAATAAAGAATCTGTGTAGACATAAAATCCCTAGATAGGAATATTCCTAAATGGGAAATGTTACCTAGCATTTGTCGAAAATGTTACTCATTGGGAATATTTTCTGGTAACAAAACCGTCTTAACGACGTCGCTCATGACACATGACACATGAAGTCGCAAAATGCTCCTTGGGTAGGTTCGAAACTAAAAATGTTTATTGGTAAGGTCCAAGGTCTTGGGAACATAAGCATCCGAAAACTCACAAGCATGTCGCCTTAACATTCTCCATGATCTGTTTGCCTTGTTTGTGATGAACCCAACATGGTAAATAAATGATAGCTTGTTACCTAAAAAAACGCCCAAATTTTTGATCAAATAAACACCGGGAATGATGAATACTTATATATGACAGGAGATTTACAGCGATAACATCTTTTGACAGAACACTTAGAAATGTCTAAAGAGAAGTTGATTTTAGAGCACCACAGATGAAATTTCTGAAGATGTGAGTTTAACAGGTGAAAAGGACGATTATCATTTCCCGACACATAAAATAAAAGTCACATTAAAGTCACCCGCAAACATTAAAAAAGCATTCCGTTAAAAATGTAAGAATAACATTTACAAACGGTAGGTAGTTATGGTCCAATTTGACTTCCTTGTGGGCCACCAGAGGTTACCGATATATTTTTCGAAATATGGCCACGAAACTTTACATTTTGAAGTCTATCCGAGAGGAAGGCCATTTTAAAAAGAAGAACCAATCTTGTAACTATATATAGAAACAATTTAGAGTTAATTCGATCAAAAGCTTTGCTAAAATTCGTAAAGATCGCATCTGCCGGGTTACCTTTACTGGCTTTAGAAATAAAGAAATTCGTGAATACTAAAAGATTACAAACAAGAGATTTACAGTAACTACATTAATCAAGAATTGGGCATTTCGAGAAGCTCTCTACAGCGAATTCTCGCGTAAGACTTAAAATTTCATGCTTACAAAGTTCAATTGACTTAAGAACCGAAGACTACTGACCATGCAGCGCGAAGAGAGTTCGTTGAATGGAATTTGGAAAAACAACAACATGTGGATGCTGAATTTTCGAACAAAATCATCTCTAGTGATGAAGCTCATTATCATCCAGATCTTGCGATTTAACGCCATTGGACTTTTTTCTTTCGGGTTTTTTGAAGTCAAAGGTCCATGCAGACAAGTCCACGACCACCAACGCCTTAAAAGAGGAAATTGGGAGATGTATCAATGAAATTCAGCCACATTTATCCGAAACAGTCAAAGAAAATTTCAATAAAAGAGTACGTACTTGACAGCAACGCCGTGGCGGCCATTAATCCGATGTGCTATTCCAAACATAACCCCAATCTGTATATTCTATCAATAACAAATTTATAGGCCTATTATCGTTAGCGAGTCGAATTATTCGCGTAAATCGAGTCAGTTGTCGAAACATTCGCCTTGTACGATTATTGTCGGCGAATTAATTCATTCGCCTAGAAATCAAAGGCTACCTATATAACAAAAACGAAAATGACAGCACCAAAACAACAATTCGAACATTTATGTCAACAAAAAGGAATTCAAAATGAAAAATTTGTGTGCCTCAAATATAAAATATTCTTTATTGGATTTTTTTGAAGCTCCAAATTGTACCAACCCTTTGGCTATAGCTGGGTTTTGTTTCATATGTATGTAGAAATTTTAATTGAATGGGTTTTATACGTTTTTCTTGAATTTTCATTCATAAGTTACATTCGCCTCAGGTTTCACCCAATAGTTTTGTTCGCCAAAATTTGAAGTTTTAGGCGAATGATATTTCATAAATTCGCAAACCGCAATAAGGCGACTTTAAATTCGCCAGCGGTTTGACAGTTCAGGCGAACGAATTTTGTTCAATTCGCTAACCATAATACAAATAAGTCACATTCGCTTTTTTTTTGTTCGACTCGCTAACGATAATAGGGGCATTAAGCTTTATTTTTATTAAAAAATCGTCAAAATTAAATTTTTCGTGAATTATGGGACGCCCTTTATATTTATTTCAGTCAAAAATATAAATATGCCCCAAAAGATCAGGAAACAGACACTGGTCCTTGTACTCAGTACTCAAAATCTTGTAAAGTGTATAAGAGCTTATAAAATAGTACAGTAGACGCTTACAACTCTAACTCTAACCAGAACTTGCGACAACTACCTGTAAATGAGAGCTTCAACTTTTAAAAACTCACATTGTTATTTGATATGTGGATTTTATTTAATACTATTCTTATATTTTATGAACAATTTCTTTTATCTAGCATTGCTTCTCACATCTCTACCTAATAACATTAGAAAATAACCAACCCTACTTTTGATGAACGAGAGAGTTTCGTGCGACCCAGTCGTGCACTTCTTTGTATCAATTAAGGCAGCGTTTCAAGGCATCCACTGCATCAATCAATTGAAATACCTACTTCCATTCGAACAAATTGCAAAAATCAACAAACTTGTTTTTGGTTCCGCCACTCGACAGAAACTCCTGACATTTTACAAGCAAGCCCATTGACTTGGCGCACTGATGAAATATGTAGGTAGGTACTTCCAAAGCTAAGCACTTGGAAGTCCAACAGTATCCAATAGTTAAGAGAGGGCTGCCCCTGTTTGCTCAGATATTTTTATTTATTTTGTTATTGATGCTTTGTTTGTTTACCTGTTGCTGTCGAAAACGATTCGAGTGATTCACATGCGTGCTACGGCGCAAGGACACTCGTGCTGCACTCTTGTCGATGGTGTTGGCTTTTTCCAAATTCTCATCCGAGTTCTCGTCGAATTTCCAATCGAACTTGTTTTTATTCTTATTCACATGATCACTGTTGTTATTGTTATTTGTCAAAATACTATTATTGTTTAAATTCACTGCCAGATCTGATGCCGGTATTGTGGTTGCCACCGAGTCATTATCATCAAACTCACTCAGGCTATTACTCAGGGTAATGTTTAACGTTGACACGACCATTTTTTGTATTTTTTTTTTGGTTTTAATGTGCGTGGTATTGGTTAAGGGGGCATTTTTTTTTTAACAATTTATATATTTATTTGTTCGTTGTGGAGGGTTTTTTTTTCGTTTTGTTTGTTGTTTGCATAGTCTGCGATTTTTTTTTAATTGGGTTTCTGTTTGCTTATTGGGACTGGGACTCTTTTGAAAGAAAGGTAAACAGAATTCGTTAGTGGGTAGTCGATGTGTTGGTTGAATAAATGACTCAAATGTAGAGAGGTATGAATTATGCTAATTAACGGGGAACGGAGGAGGTTTTATTTCATTTAACTGGACAATTGCGTTGCGATGAAAATACAATTTCCGCTTGTGAACTCATGTGACTGCGTGGATTCGGAAAAAAATATGTTCACGGCAACTGTCACGCTGACTGAACGAAGTCGTCAACGATAACGATACTAACTGGACAGAGGTAGGTTTGCATGAAATTGTTCCGGCGATTCAGTTGTCATAAAGTCGGGGGGCCAGTGAGTAGGTAATATGGAGGGGAAAGTGCTAAAAATTGTGCTAGAATTACATGGGAAATCAGTTTTTAAATGCAAGATACCAGGAGGGGGGATTGTTCGAATAAATGCGCAGCGGACCTATCCAAGTCGCGAGATGTCGATCGCAAGGGCGAAGGCTTTCGATCATGTCTCATGGATGACAACAAACAAATCAAATCATGTTGCGATTGACATTAGGAACTTCAACGTTAATTCTAGAACATTCCAAGCTATGCTAACAGAGGCTCGAACAACAAACTTTTTGTAGCCAAGGAACGAATGAGGGTATTTCAGAGAAAGAAGAGCCAGATCCATTGACGATCGTGTAACCCTAACCTAATTAGAAGCCCTATTCAGCCAGCATCAAGAGCCAAAATTCAATCAGAGACGCCGCAGATGATATTAGGTTTAAGTTTCACCCGATTCACCCGATAATGGGGTGAAACCTAAACCTAATATAATCTCTCGAAACCTTTGAGAGAAATGCCGGCAAGCAGCATATCGATTCAACTACACAAAGTGCTGCTGGTAGAGCTTAACGAACGAAGGAGGTGGTTGGAAGATCTCCTTCTCAGGAGGAGTAAAAACACAAAGCCCGAAAACCGCCCTACTCCGGGAACAATATTCAGGACTTTTACCAAAGAGTTCAAAAGAACATACATATATCAAGGCAACTTGTGTAGGGACTTCTAGAGATGAGTAATAAACCGGGTTATGGAGTCGCTGTTGAGTACATGAAAAAGCAATACTGTTACAGACTGTTAAACGGCGAAGGATATCAAAATCCCGCTGTCAGCCGAAAGAACCTTCTAACTTGCGGGACAAAAAAGCAAAGATTTTTCTCTATAATATCGTTATAAAGTGAGGACAACAATGCCTAAACTGAAGACCAACGAAGCTTCTTGAAGAGATGGCCCAGATGGGCAGCGGGAGAGGGCTACCAACAAGATTTGGACGGAATAAAGTTTGTCTAATAGTAAATGCAACCTCAGAATCACTTGTGTAAACTTTGACAGTGAAATTTGCGAGATAAAAAATAACTAAATCGAACATGTATCTGAAGCCCTTCTACTTGAAAAGAATCCTTTGACCTAAAACGCTGTGAAGGAAGTTCCGGAAACCATTTAATAAATGGGCAGGAGGCATTTTTTTCAAATTTTACCGCCAATAATGGAAAATATTCTGAATGATTTCTTTTCGGTTGTTCAAAGATTTCATTATCTTTTTGAATACAAGACTGAGTTGCCAAATCCGATAGCCTCTCACTTCAACGATAATCGCTTTAAATATCAAAGCCCACCATGTAAAGAGCCCTTCCAAAGCAATTCCACTGTTTCCCACTACAGGAACTTCACGACAGTTAAAGTGTCAACAAACGAACATAGTTCTGACAATTAATTTAACAAAACTGACATAAAACGAAATTTATACAAATAAAATGAGCTCAATTAGTTTTCACTTAGAAGGTCATAATCAAATGATGTCAAAGTGACAACTGTCCGCTCGCATCTTACTCGTACTTCTCCACCTCCTCCATATGTGTGCGAGTAGTGTATGAATCCCAGTGAATCACTGTCATTTGGAATGCCTGCTGTCACGACAAATGCCCAAATGTGCAAACTGTTCACGTACGCGCGATAAACGTCGTGTTGTGAATTTATGTTTTTGTTTTATTTCATTTTTCTCTTTTCATAAATTCTATTCAAAGTGTGACGAGGCGACGTGCCGATCATCGTCGATGAGCAAAATCGTCTATTTGTCTAAACAGTTTACTTTATTTTATTTATTTTTTTAGCGTAAAATAACAAATTTCAGTCTTTTATTGAATGTGTCTCGAGCCGGCCTAGTCCTCCGCAGGCACTTTGCTTTTAATTGATTTTCGTTTTGCTGTCAAAATCATCATCAATTAAGAAGTGTTATCGAGAATAAAGGCGACCAGGTGGGGGGGGCCTTGGCGCATTCTTCCGCAACTGGTTTTGGAAGCTTTACGCCAGAGAGCCATTAAAAACTCATATGTGGGACCGGGTCATTATAAGAGGATTAGTAATGGATTTCGTAATGGCATTCAAAATATAATCATTATTCAATGGGCAATAATGTTGCCCCGACATCTGGCAATTGAGATGAGCTGCAGGGGTTACCTGAAGAGGAGAAACGTTTATACCTCTCAATTGGTTGGGAAAAGTATTGGGTTTTGGTTCTTTAGATGTCAGTCGGTGAAGTTCGTGGGGGACCTTCAAAATGTGATACCGTTTACTAATGGACTGGGCTAGAGGTTATCTAAGTAGTTCAGTATAAGAAGTGGAAGTCAGATTTTGGCAAGCAGACTGGACTTTTAGAAGCGTGATTGGTTGTGGGAAAGAATGCAAAACTCCGAGACATGTGCTTTTTATAAGCCTACTTTCCAACGAATTATGAAGGTGGAAGTACTGCCAAAGGTTGCTCCAAAGAATTATTCACTTTAGTGCCAAAGTAGGGGAGTAGGTGACATCTTTATTACTCATACTATTCGGCATCGGACAAATGGTAGTTTACTTGGCGGAAGAACATTATTAGCCCGCGTTTCTCACACTTTGCAAAATCTTATTATCGCCTAATCAAGACTAAGACGACGGACTCTTAACACCAAATATAAACTTCATATCACAAACTCGAGAGATTTCAGCGTGTTTTCCCTTGCGACAGAAGCTGCGAATATCGGCCTATCCGTGTATAAAAGACACCCAAATTTTGGGCTCAAAAGCAACAAAGCAGCCGTTAAATAAAACACTGAAGATGTATATCCTTTTCTAGTTAGCTCTCAGAATAATTGAACCTCTTTAAAAAAAAAACGTGCGGTCGATCAGAATGACAGATACCCTACGTTTATACTCTGACATATTTGGGATTGGAGGTAGCGATAAATTTTTAGGAATAGGAAAAATTGTTGGTGACATTTGAAGCATTCATAAGCCATCGACAGCCTTTCAAAAAAGGGAAGCGAACAATATTTCAGATACGTTTCAAAATCTAAACCTTAGCACTGAAGGGGCTAAAGACCCCATTGAGAGGGAGTCTTATGACCACCATGGAGTACGATGTCAAAGTTGTGCTTGGGGACGTCAAAAATTTAATCAGAAGGAAGAAGTTGTAAAACGCGATTTTTTTCATCTTGGTAAACCTTGAGTAGCCATAGCCATAGTCTACATAGATGTAGTAAAAAACTCTTTAACCCTTCACTGTGCATCAATTCGTCTTTCACCGACACCAACATCCACTGCTTCCAGTGCAGAGCTGTGTGACACGTGATAGGTTTGAGCAAGGATTCATTGGACAAGTTGGCGAAAATAGCATATGTCGCTAAAAGGAGAGAAAAATCAAGGGAGCTGTACAAAATCACCAAGGACGCATTATAGTTCACAATAGTAGCACCAAGCACCCTGAGCTAGACACAAACGAGAACCTTACTGTCATAGAAGAATAAGTCCAACTCCGGATGTAGAAGACACCGCCCTGCTCAATGAGAACCACAGTGGAAATGCAAATCATCAACGGCTTTTCATAAACTTATAGGTCTTTCAGGAGATTTACATGAACCCCTCAAACAAGTGTAAAAACAGGAGCAGGGAGCATACTTTTAAAAAAATAGAAAGACTGCCAATTTCTAAAAATAGATACCGATGCAGAGGACTGCACTTTGTTTCCAATTGTTCAAGTTGTTTGGGAAAACAAATGGACGGAGTTATGGTAGTGGTCATCGTTGTTTATGTTAATCGCGATCTCAATTAGAGGTTGCTTGCTATGAGAGGAATCCTTGATATAATTGTCCCTTGTAATATTTGCTTTCTAGCAAGCAACAGATTGCGGAGGTGGCTGGTCTTAGACAAAAATAACACTTACTCCTACCATCAACAGGTTATGCTAGGAGGGGAGGCTCTAGTCAGCTATGTGTCGCACGATAGTCAAACGGACGTAAATGTCAGTAAGCTTGTAGTAAACTTGGATTCGCTTCTGGAGTGGAAACTCTAGCTAGAACTGTTTAGATTCAAAGAGACAGGAAATCCGCATGTGAAATATGAAAATACTTCGCCAACGTCTAGAGGAGGTTACAAGAAGCTTTTGGTAATACTTTGCCCAAAAACGATTCCTTTAAAAATAAACCATGGCAATATGTAGGATTGTTGACATCAAACGAAGAAAACGGCGCTGGATTGGACGGAGACAACTAGATGAATGAATAGCGAAGGAGTGCTTCGACTGATGTGCCCGAAAGTGGTGACATACACGAGTGACCTTCGAATTTTTGTGACGTCAGCATGTCAAAAAATGAATGTGTAATCGTAGCTTACGGTAAGTTGGTTGGCCAAGACCATCATGGAGATACATTTTTTTGACGGAAGATCAGTTTCAGAATTGTTAACCGTCAACACTGCGAAGGTATCGGGAAAAATTATAGGACCTAGTTGCCGCCCCAAAAAGGAGTTTATTTTTATTTTTAAAACTTCTGACTCGCTCGACCCGATGAAGGGAAACGTCGACCAATAAGATCTATTGTCCCGAGATCGTCAGATAAAAAAAACATTTTTACTTTCCTAATGAGGCTAATAATACTTTCAAGGAGTTTAAGACTTGTTTGTCAAAATCTCTATAGAAGAAGACATGTCAACCGACTTAAATACGATCGCACTCTTCCAAATAACCGAAAAGTAAAAACAATGCTTTTGGCGATTGATAATATAACAACAGCGCCAACAAAATCAACCCTCATTCAACACGTTCACGATCAATGACAGTGGCTGTCACAGTCTTTCAATTAGAATGATAATGCGAACGACATCCATTTCCACATTGTTTACCTTCATTATAATCACGGTTTAAAAGTGTGAAAAGACGACTCAAATTTTATTAGCAACCATGTAAGCTTTGATTTCGGTTTGTAAAGAAAAACAAACTTCAAAAAAATTGCCAGCTTCCTGGTGTTATGAGTGACCATGGTTGTATTTCCAGTTTACGATATGCAAGATCAAGGTCAAACCGGTTTTATTACCGCAAAATATAGGTAAACAAAAAGCGAAAATATTTATAAATACATCTTTTGTCTTTTTATTTAAGTAGGAGAACATTGATAGAGGATCTCATATCGATTGAGGCTTTTATTTTCGAGACCTCATAGTGTATGTAATAGGTCCACATGTCTCCGTCTACAACTTCGTTAGAATATTGTTGTGACTTGTTTCGACGTTATCCATCAACAACTATACCCATTTACAAAAATGGCTTCAAACTAGATGTGGGCTTTAGAGTCCTCTTAAAGTCGCGGACTATCCAGATCAATGAGTCTTCCTAACTACAGCTTACAGTATCAGCTTCTAGACTGAGTTATACTGACAGTACAACAGCTTTTGAACAGGTTACGAAATGATGACAATACCTCATACAGATATAACCTTTTACATCAACAGTCAAGCGGCAACAAAAGCAATTAAAAAAAAAATAAAATCGAAGCTTGTAAATGACTATTGCGAAGAGCTACCGGTTCTTGGCGCGCAGCACAACGTGGAAACAGAGGAGTGTCTCAGCTAAATGAAAAAGCTGATGCCTAATGAAAGTCTGATTGAATGGTAATGACTACATCGGGTAAATAAAACAAACAAAATACTAGTAGCGACAAATGAGAGATGGAGAAAGCTCGTGCTCTACTGAGAATGCTGGGGAAATTTTACAAATTGACTAAAAATCATTAAAATGGAAAACAATCTGTTTAAGAATCAAAACAAGCAAATGAGAATTCGCACAACCGGCCAGTGTTGAGGATACGCTTATAAGGAGGTCTCCACAGCACTCTGTCTCACCAGGAACCGACTTAAAAGAACTCTCCAACAGGTCTGCAAATGAATGACCTGCTTAGATTTTTAAATGCCTTTGGTTGGCTTGCCAATTTGGTGTGTTTTCGGTAGGTTTCCATAGCGTAGGTCGTAAGTCCCAAAGACTACACAAAAAGGATCCGGACTGACCAAGTGTGACGGTCGTACATTTTAAAACTCACTCAAGATCCAAGTAACTGACTTCATGTCCCCATAAAACAACTTCAGCAGAAAGTATAAAATATCCCACAGGCTAAATAAATCCAAGTTAGTACGATTCTGATGTCTCACTTTCTGATCTTTACAGGTTTTCGGGGACAGTGAGATGGCTGAACAGCGTCTGGTAACCACAAAAAGGACTGACATGAAGACAACCGATGCAAAACCAACTCTTAGCCTCAAAAAAGGACATCAGAATGGGTTCGCGAGGGCCTAAGTGCGGTATTGTGGAGTTCACCCTGCTCTAACTACCCACTTATCTTACTCAACTTAGTGTGATAAAGAAGATGGATGGAAAATGCCAATTGGTATCGGGGCAGGGATCAGTCCCCCCTGTGGACATACAGCAAAGGCGTCCCAAGCTAAAGTCAAAGTTAAACTATGTTGCTTGGAATGTTTAAGACGTAATCTCAGAAGGTTATAACTTATATCAGCATATTTTCAGACTGTCAAGCAGCGCTAGAAGCTATTGACTCTTACAAATTTCTCAAGACAGTTATACAATTGAATTTTCGGAATGGGTCTAAAATTGTATGCCGATTCCAGATAGCTGAGAAGCTCTTTCATGAAAGTGATACTCTCGGAAGTTTGTCAGACGTGGCGCAGTGGAAAAAACCTCAAGATGTAATTTGTGCTTTTCCAAGGATCGAACCTGGGAACTCTCGCTTAGTAGTCCAACACCACAACCACTAAGCCACTTCGCCTACTTCTGACAGGTACTTCTTTAATAAGGAACTTAGGGGAGGTTGGTCTCTCAAATTGAGACCAGTTTTACGAGTATTGGGAAGTTGCGTGTTTTAGCGAATTGGCTTAGGTTTGGGATGGCGATGGGCTCATTATGGCGCCGGGCCTTTTTTTCACAATTACACAACCCTACTCAAACTAACCTAACCTAACACTGCCTGGTTACAGGATCTATAAATAAATATCCACACATCCGTTGACTGTCAACTTTTAGCTAAAACACATTTCGCTACAACCAACACACTTGACCCGCGAAAACCCCCTCCAAATCCAACCTAAGGCCCATTCACATGATCACTTATTTATATTCCATCGGTCTTATGTTGATATTTTCAAAAAATTAAAAAAAAACTCCGATAAGGAAATATCTCAAGCACCCAGCTAATTAATTGATAGCGCGAATCTTTGCTTTTCTTTATCACTTTTTTTTATTCAGTTTTTTAACCTCCTATTGTTGTTTCGTTTTATTATCGCCACATTTTTCATGGGTTGTATCATCTTTTTTCGGAACAATGTAGGTATACTGTAGAGGCCAGGGGAAGGGGTATCGATTTCGCGTTTTTTTTTTCACTTTCTCACGATCATCACATAGCAAAGCAGAAAAATATTCTCCGAAATAAAAACGAGTGCAACAAGCATTAATTAGCGAGCGACACTCCTTCGTTCGTTAGAAAAAATATTTGTTGCTGTTTTGTAAAACGTGTTGCTGCAATTTAAATAATAAAATTGCAACTAAACACGACCACTTATGTAAATCGGTAGGTATGTAGAATGTTGCACTTTCATCACTTGTAACACTCGGCGCAGGTAAATATTTGAATTCGGTTCGAGAGCGAGCGCACAGTAACAAATAACAAAATGTTGCATCTATTGCAACGAAAAGAAATCCTAACTGGGAATAGATTTGTGATTGCTTTCCGGACTGAACTGAGATGCTGTTTGGGTTAGGGTTTGGTACGGTAGGAAGTAGGTTATCGACAACAAAATATCTATTTAGGTGGTTCTTCGAGTGATCGCGCGTAGAAATCGAACAGAAGCGCGATAGCCCACCTTTTACAAAGAATTTACAAAAAGGAGCATTTTTTGGCGGTGGGTTTGCTTGAAAAAAAATTGCAATGATCGCTTGAAAAACACTTGCAACGATCAGTTGTATATGGTAGTTACCGGAAAATACCCAAACAAACTCGCTACAAGTACCTAACCGCACTTGAAACATCCACTTTTGGCACATGAACCGATGGAACCGTGAACCTGGTTCCTCTTAACACTAAATACTGAAAAGCAATTTTGAATCACTCGCTTTACGCTCTCACAAGTCGCTGTTCACAAATAAACCGACGAAACAAAACAAAAAATACCAAAAATAAAACAAACCACACGCTGAGAGAGCTAGAGAGAGGAAGGGAACTCGAGAAACTTTTGACCGTACCGTACGTAATCATTTACCAACTGGTTTCTCGATTTAACTCAAAGTAGCACGTTCCCCGTCATCATGGTCATAGAATTCTTCAGCCACTAACCCAAGTGGTAGCTGGTGGTGGTAGTGGTGGTGGTAGTGCTGGCCCCGTACCTCGCTTACCCATTAAAGCGGGCGCGGGTATAATGCATCGCATATAGTACGAACGGCACGGTCGTCGTCGATACCAAAAGGTATCTTCTGCTCATATACACATGCACAACACACTCTGTATTGGGGGAGTTAGATATTTTTTTTAAATAATACCCGAGTGGAGTGAGATAGCATGGTGAGCCTGAGCATTGGTAACAAACAGGCAGGGTTGCCACTGTTCCGCAAACATGAACAGACACAGAGAGTGACGAAAGCGTATTTAATGTGCCCATCAATTTGCATATAGCAATGTGCTGCATGCTGCTCATGGAAGCGAAGTAATGGTGCACTTGGATTGACCACACGAGCAGTTCCATATGGGACGGGGTATGGCGGTTTTTGTGGGATCCAAAGCATGCAACTGCAAGTGAAAAATATACAAATAAATATGCACCGAGGGGGAAGAAGCAATGTGCAGTGACAAGGTGTAAAATCTGGAATACGTATGCATGGTAAAACATCGAAGGAACAAAGGATGGCTGTTTCTATTGTGTGCGGATAATAATGTGCATATGGCCGTGCGACGAAGGGAGGTATTTATTTTCATTTTTTACGAGCCAGGTGGCATTTTGTTTGTCTTTTCGAATTTTAGTGGAGCAAAGTGGTTGCAGGAATGAAATCGTAATATGAAGTGAAAATCAGTACTTGAACGGATTGCATGAAATTTGTTCTGGAAAATTAGTACTAATCTTGAGTTTGAGAATTTTTTTAATTAACAAATTTTTAATTTTTTCTTATTTGCAGAGGTACAAAACAAAAGAGGCCAATGTTAAGAGCAAAACACGTTCCAAAATTCTGTCTTCGACAAAAGTTTTTAACTTTTGTAATAGGGCAACATTCAGCTGCAGTTTTCTCATCCTTTGGGTTAATTCCGTTCCGAATGCTTGGGAACGCCAATAAATTAATTTTTGTCGTTCAACACGCAAGCTGTGCTGTTGGCAGATGTCGCAAACATGTCGTAGACATGCTGCTTACATGTGTAAGCCGATTGAAAAATTGAATTTGTACATACAAAAACTATGTATGACAGACCGCCAGCTTTCGAGTACCTAGCAAATTTTGAAGAACTTTTGAAGCTCGAAACTTTTTCTTATTAAAGGCTCATGCTGAGCGTAGTCAGTCCGTTGATCGGGAGCTGATGAATAAAAAAACTATATCACGACGAGTCCTAAGAGCTTGTTAATCGAGCAGCTTTACCTATATGTAACTGATGGTGGGATGGTGGATGGCATATTCGAAAAATGGTCTTACAATCGTCATATAAAGAGATTTAGTGACGAGGGGGTTGTAGAGTTGTAGAACGGCTTCAGAGTTAGCTCTGCTGTAGCAATGTTTTCAATGTGAGGACGAAAGTTAAGGTGAGCGGCGCAGATAAAGCCCAGATCAAGAAATAATGGAGCAGTGGAGACAGATTCGTTTTTAATGTATGTAATAAGATCTTTTTAGGCGGGGGATGACTAGCCTATGGCGGGAGTAAGTATTTTTTCACGTTTAGCTCTAAACGATTCTGTTGACACCAGGTGGCAGTTAAGGTCTGATTTTTAGTGAATGAGAGTCTCATAAATATCATCAGCTTAAATCGCGAGTAGGTACTATTTACATCAGTTACTGTCAAATTTAAGATCAAAGGTTCTAGATTACTACCCCGTGGTAAACCAAGGGACGCTATGGCTTAGAAACTAAAAATCTAAAAACGAGATTATGCAATTTTGTAAATAAAGCTTAACCCATGACGTAGACCGCGGTGGAAAACCGATGGCTTTTAATTTGAAAAGTATGATTTTGTGAGAGATTCTGTCAAACGCCTTGCTAAAATCGGTAGTCACAATATCCAATTCCTTACCATTTTCCCAGACACATAATGCTTTAGATAAAAAATCCGTAAGGCCTGTGGTTGTAGAGCTATCCTTAAAATATCCATGTTGCTTAAAGGAGGAAATTGATTTGCAATCGGAGAACATTGTATCGTAAACGATGCTCTCAGAGCTTTGGTATACAAGAGAGTTTAGCAAGTGGTCTATAATTAGAGATGTTGGCATTTTTTGGATGGAAATGAGTCCTGTCAGGTTCAACATCGCCATTCGCGATCGCCTGGCTGAAGAAATCAGCGAAAAGGCTGGTTATTATTTTAGAATCTAGAGAAGAATAATTATGGAATTTTAAAGTAGAAGGATACCCAGCCGCAGTATAATTTTGCTAGATATAGCCTCTGAATTTTTAAGATTCAAACCAAGAGCAAATATAAACAGGATTACAGATAACATCATTTACTCATCTGCATCCTTAATTGACTTTGATAAGTGAAGTTCCGAAGATGCATAGAGGTTTATCGAAAAATGTTAACTATTTAATTACCTCCTTTTGGCAACAGCGATAAGGAAGTGTAGTTAATCAATTGATTTCTATAGACGCGGTAGATAAAGCCCCTAACTACCTGGCGTCCTGTTAGATATTCATCGATGTTGTGTACCCCTTTCGGTTGGGAGCATATAATTTGTTTTACCCTGAATCCTCATTACGTATCTTTTGAGACGACAATCGTCGAAACGTTTTTCCTCCGAAAGTACTAAAATCTCAAGGACTGCGAAGATTTTGCAACTTATTGAAGGAAGGCAAACTTCCCAATGCTAAAAGAGAAAAACATCCCTGCCATAATTCGATATCTGGTGAAGTCGGTCTACAAATCGAAGACACTGACAGACTTGACACCTGCAGTACATGCGAGTTACCATAGGTTTAAATAAAACCTCCGACATTGAATGGAGTTGCAAAGAGATGTGCAGAAGCAGAACTAATGGTTCATAAGAGAAGATGCAAAGAATATTATCATAAGCTTCAAGAAGTCACAAAATTGAGTGACCATAAAAGTTAAAAATATGATGAATCTGTTCTGCGTATTGCGATTGACTATGTAAAGGGTTTTCCAATAAGAGGTGTTATTTTGGTATTCAAAGCAAAATGCCGTTTTTTGAGATAAATGATTGGATGTTTATTTCATAATAAAGAGGAAGGTATGCCGTTAATAATGAAAACCCAACATCAGTCAAATGGCCGCCACGAGCACGCATTCAGGATCATATCCTTTTCATGAAATTTTCCATAACCAAATCTGCCAAATAGTGGCTGCCCTATGTCCTCGATAGCCTCACGAGTTTTATCTTTGAGGTCTTCAATCGACGCTGGGCTGTTGGCGTAGGCCGTATCTTTCACGTGGCCCCAAAGGAAGAAGTCGCAAGTACTTAAATTTTGCTTGTTGATGTAGCCACTGAGGTGGAAAAGGGCCTCATCAGCCAAGATGATTTTTCGATAGAATTCCGGATCATTTTCATGCATTTCAAGGACACGACGTTATTGATAATCGACCGGCTTGAGTTCTTGTGTTAACTGAACTTTATAAGCCTTAAGACCAATGTCTTTATGCAAAATGCGGTGTAATGACGTTTGTGGAATGCCCAATTCCAAAGAACGACGAGGAATGGACAAACCTGGGTTCTCTTCAACACTTTGGGCTACAGCAGCAATATTCTCAGTTGTTCTTGAGCGACGTGCACGGGTTTTATTGTTCACATCACTAACTTGACCCAACAGCTCGAATTTTTCCACCAATCTCTGTATTGCGGTCCGACAAGGTGCTTCACGACGAGCAAAAAATGCTTTAGTTTTGCAAACTGTGACTGCAAGATTTTCACCATTTTTGTAGTGAATTTTAATAATTTCAATGCGTTGTTGAAGCGTGTATCGTTCCATTTTTAGTAATGGCGTAGAATAAAAGCTTCAGAAGTGACAGCTACCGAAATAGCGGATCATTCACAATAACACCTCAAAAGAAATTAAAAAAAAATATGACAGGGTGTACGACAGACAAGAACTTACTACGATTTTTAATAATTCACATAAGAACTTCAAATGATGTACTGCAGTTCAAAAAAAAATGCTGGCACAAATTCTAAAAGAACGTGCTTATCAGTTTGTTCATGTGGAAGGTCCATCCCTGAAGACAAAAAGGTATCTTTCCAGATTTCAAAGTGTACCCGTTTCATACATGAATGTGATAATTTTGGAATAGTGATATACAAGGAGGTAGTTGATGGTTTGTCAAAATTCACTTTTGTTTTAAGGCTACTCCTGTAAAAAATTGTGATCAAGAAGTCATATACGCAGAAATTTTGACCTTAACCGAGTGCGATTTTTGCTCGGTTAAAAAAAAAATGGGTTAAAATTAACTAAGTCTCTGTAGATAATAAACAAGTATTTGTTGTTAAAATCTACAGAGTTAAAAATGCAAATGCAAACTGTTAAAAACAACACTCTTTATCAGTTGTTATCAATCAAGTTAGTAGATTAATATCAACCAAACAGTCTTATTTTGGTTTTTGTTAAAATCTAATGAGTAAATTGTTTGAAAACAACATAGTCAATTCGAAGTTTTAACACAACGATTGGTTATTAATAACCGTTCTTCTTATCAATTTTTAACCAATTCAATGTTTGTTAAAATCGAACAACTTCTCTGTTAGAAGAACTAATAAGTCTTATTTAAATATAACCAGGTGGGTCGGCGCAATAGCTTGGTGGTTAGTGTGTTGGACTACTAAGCGAGGGGTCCCTGGTTCGAGTCCCGCAAAAACTTTAATTCCAACTTTAGGTTTTTTTCACTACGCAACCTCTCGCGAACATCTGACAAAGATCCGAGAGTATATAACTGCCATGAAGGAAATTGGAAATTATAGATTCCTGCCATACGTCCCAAAAATGAAAAACTCACACAAAACGAATGGTTGTCAGAAGCTAGGCCCGGTCCCTACGATTTCTTTTTTTTTAAATGGCTTGACTTATAACAACAGAGTAATTTATTGTTTAAATACTACCAAGTTAGTTTGTTATTTACGACTGAGCAAAATTTGGAAAGGAAATTGATAAATCGGTTATTTTTAACCGAGTTTCCTTAAACAAGTTGACTCGGTTATTTTTAATCCAGTAACTCTGTAGGAGCGTTATTAACAGTATTACTTGGTAGTTTTAAGTGAATTTTCTGCGTGTAGATTTTCCCACAAAAAAGGACTATACAAGCAAGAGAGCGATTAACGAAAAAAGATAGTGGATATCTTAAAACCATTATGTGCCTGAAGAGAGCCAAATATTTTGTGAAGACATTAAATAATGGCCCACAATTACCGGCATGGACGGTCAAAGTGATGACGAAACTTATGACTGATAGCGACTTTTATTTTTTGTTATGCTTTGTTTAAGGAATTTCTGGCTCTAAGCTGCGTTTTGTTACTTTTTTTTAATTGGTTTTTGAAGTCTTAAACTTAAATGTCCAAACTGATTAATTATAAGCTTTACGGAGCTGTTTGTCTTTTTATTTTTTTAAATAAAATACGGAATTAATACGTTCCTTATTAATTTTCAGTTCATTTTTGAGCTAAAATTACTTTTAAAACAACACAGCTTTAAGTACTTAAGTTGTTCAGACTCTCAACAAAACGTTGGTGTTAAAACAACATAAAAAAGTCATTTTCTTTAAACCTCCTTTGTTAAGAATATTTTGTTCAAACCTTTAACTGTTTGCAACTCGCAAAATAGCCTCTACCCAAATTTTAAAGTTAATATTGTCAACGCAAAAATATAGGGTTGTTTGTATCCCCTGTAAAAAATAAAAATGTCACTTATGTTGTTTTACCAATCATCGATTCCTTATTCTGATCATCGACATTTCAAAAACGATATCGTCTATTTATATAAATCATAAACACCCCTCAGAGAAGCTTAAAGTTTAACTAGACCCATTACGACTTGATACCAACTTGCGCGACAAATCCATTAAGGTATTCCCGCTCGTTTATATTACTATGCCATCAACAGAGATGTCACCCACATTCAGCACGAAATGGTAGCTAAAATAAATGCCATCCCTAAATGACGTCAATAGTGTCAGTCTGACGTGTAATCTGACGTGTAATCCACGACGTATAAGCAAGTAATGCAGCAGTTCCCCCAGACATTGCGATCCCCGCGCATAAATCTGTCAATAACGCAGGAAGTTCCACTGCAAACGCAGCTGAATTTACATTAATCCACTTAAAAACAGAACCATCCTCCTTTCCAGCAAGCTAAAGACGCAATTCCAATTTCAAATTTAGTTCCACCTGCCTGACAACTATAGGGAAAACATGTTCCTCCTCCACCCCCGCTGTAGGTATTCCTTCAGTCAGACGTCAGCGTCACCCACCTTGCATTACATAATAAACTTGCGCGCGTCATAGAAAATGCAAGAGACAAAAAACAGAATGCCATAAATAAAACTAAAAGTCCACGCTCTCGAGAATATAAAAGAATAACAACTCTGCCACGTTATATACACCTTTACACAATCCAGCGAGGCTTCTTTCTGTAAGAGCTAAACATCCCCCGTTCAAGTGACTGGGTAATATTAGACGTTGACTGGAGGGCTGTGAGGGGCGGACAACTTAAAAGCCATGTGAATGGAACACTGTTGCATAAAGGGTAGTCATCACGGGCAAATGCATAACACAATGGATAACAAAACAGAAAAAAGAGAACAAAATAAAACGGACACAATCCATTTCTATCTTCCACTTCACCTGTTATCCTACACAGATATAACAGATATAAAAGCGTAAAACGACGAGTTAACGTGCACTAAAGTAGGGTAGAACAAGAACGTATTTAATTGCCCGACAGCTGTGAACAGTGGTGTGCAGTAGTTTGCAAACACTTGCGAAACTATGACATCAGGCAAGGAGTTGAGTGCTACAATATTGATAGGTATAGTTTTGGGTATAGACTCTGAATCAAGAAGAATTTTTTTTTGTAATGCAGTGTGTTTGTACTTGTATATAGCAAGCACATTTAGAGCGAAAAATATTTTTAAAAGCCAGGCATTCAGATTGGACACATTATATCGTGCAATCGGCTTAAATCGACTAATTAAGCCTGGACTCGATTGTTCTTCAACACAAAAACAAGACTGGTGTTTAAAGTCACTTTTCCTACGTCAGGCATGCAATAGAAAAAGTGTCAAATGTCAGTCGAACTTTTTTTAATGATTTGTCAGCTGCCTCTTCATAAACGTCAACTAAACAAATTTGTTAACGTGATAAATCTAGGCCGACAAAATCAGAAGAACATTACGTCAGAAAGCCGTCATAGATTTAGTAAACTTAAGTTGTAAACGACCCCTAATCACAATTAGAAGCTCCCAGATGGAGGACATTGAATAACAGTGTTGGGTGTAGGATAGAAGGAGGGTAAAAGGACAGCCTAAGCTTTATATTGCAAGGGTGGGCCATCTAGTAGTTTCTTTTTAAATCATGGATTATTTTGACACTGACAGCTGTTTCCCGTTCGAAATCTTGACAGAAAGTCGGTATCATACCTCCGCGGAACAAAATGAGTCGCTTTACGCTTGAACAACGTTGGGAAATATTGAAAACTTATTTGCAAAGTGAGTGCTGTGCAACTCAAACAGTGCGTTTTTTGAAAAGAAGTTTTGGTCTAAATAAAGCACCCACCGCGCCTGCTGTGCGTAAGTTTGCGCAAAAAATTCGTGAGAATCATGGTCCCCGAGGTTGTACGGTGGGCACAGACGAGAATCGTGTAGCCGAGAATGTGCGACTCATTCCATTGAAACCCTTTTCTTCTTTGAAAAGGAGGCTGGGAACAATGTTTCGGTCAACCGTGGGTGTTACAGAGCCATGTTCACCGACTCTTTTTTTACTGAAATTGAAGACATGGATTTAGACGACCTCTGGTCCATGCAGGATCACGCGCCATGCCACACAGCCCATGCCACAATCGATCAGCCGTCTTGGCAATGTCAATTGGCCGCCTCGAATCTGCGATTTGACCCCTTTGGACTTTTTTTTTGTGGGGAACCGTGGAGGACCGATGTTATGCCAACAATCCGGAAACGATTCAAGCACTTAGGCCAATATCATCCAAGGAATCCGTGAACTACAGCCCGAAACCATCAACAAGGTCTTGGCAAATTGGAATGACAGAATGTGCTACTGCGAAGCCACTTGAACAACGTTGTGTTCCATAATTGATGGGAATGTTTGCTCTCATGGAAAAAATTGTATTTTGTTAATTTTATTGCATTTTTTCAAACAAACTTGTATTTGGATCACCCTGTACAATAAGACTGTAGGGAGTAAAGAATTAGACTAAGTAGTTCATTGTCTGACCCTACTTTTGGTGCATTTTTGACCAAAATGGTGCAAGACGAATAGTGTCCCAGTAGTAGCGGTAAAAGTCGCAAAATGTATACAAAATTGCCTGTCTCTAAAAAGAAGGTTATCATCTATATTAAAGCTACAACAGTAGGGTAGCTCACCAGCAAAAAAAAGGTCAGCATATAAAAAAGCAAACTCCATCAAAACTGCCTGAGAAGTCCGTTTAACGAATATCTCTAGTAGCTCTAGTACATTGAAGCAACAGTCAAGATCTGAATCAAATTTTGAGGTATCCGTCTCGCTATAACGTCTGTCAAACATCCGAAAGCGTAACTCTTTTTAGCTTAATCAATTCGACCGGTTAAAGACGGAATAGTAGGTCCTAAATACGTATTGTTGGTAAAACAAGTCCGTATAAGACTCGGGCACTAGCTTTTTGCAACCAATTGTTATAGTGTGCATTTTTTAATTTTAAAGGCGATGATATGACCTGCCGAGGACGGCTGAATTAAGAAGCTTCCTCAAGGGGTTTGTCAGGCGGTTGGAAGAGGTGGAAAAGCCTTCAGATGCAATTTGGGTTTTTCCGGAGATCGAACTTCGGACTTCGTCCACAATCTCTACGGTGTCAAAAATAGAAAACACACAACTTATACGGTTGTGAAAAGCTCCCCGCGGTCCCACATGTACCTTTGTTTAACGACTATCGATCCTCTGATAAGAATTTAAGCTCATTCCTTCGGCAATCAGCCAACCAATTCAAAGGTAATGACAGACGAAAAACAAATCAAACTGCCTCCCAACTTCCAGCACCGACTGTACCACTGATGACTGCGATGTTGTCATCGTTTGACCCAAAAAAAAAAAAACATCCAGCAGACAGTTGGAGTTTTTTTTTTTTTGGGTATGTTTTTATGTACGTTGTGGACAAGTTAATGCGAATAAAACCACTAACAGCGAGTTTCCCTCGCATTTCCCATTCGGTTTTGCTAACTTTCCCAACCGCTAAGGTCATCATCGCATCGCAGTCTCGACTGATAATGAACGTTTTACATTTTATGGCTACGTAGATCTTGTGCAGAGATGTATACCCGTACAGCTTCGTTTTTATGAGGCCATTAAAATAAATTATTAAAAAATATTTTCCAAATACGTACTGCACGATTTTCCAGTATCTAAACTGGTTATGGTTTGGATACGGGTCTGCAATTACGTTCGTAAGTGCCGATGAAATTTGGATGAATTCGCGCCATCCCAACCTGCTACTCGTAGTTAGTAAGGCAATGACGAAAGGAATACGAAAAAGAAGAACCAGAGTAAGGGAAAACGTATACCAGCACTGACCTAGTGTCCGAGTTTCATTCGATTTTGCATTTGCTTTTGGTTCGCTCTTTATTTTTTTTTTGAGGGGAACACAATCAATTTATTTTCAACGATTTATTTATTTCCTTTTGTTGTTGTGGAAAATTTAATTATACGTACCTGCAGCGCCACTACCTACAGTGGCAACAAAAAAAGGGGAACATTTTATTTACATGGAAGTTGCGAATAAATACAAAAGGAAAAGTGAAAAGCAATTAACATTGCGGCCAGCCGGGAATACCCTTTACTGGTATGGCTGGCTGCACGGGTGGGTATGTGTATTTTTTGACATAAATGGCTTTCAGTTTTCCGTATAATTGATTGTTTTTTGCAATTATGGCCGATAATTTGATTGGGGCTTCTCGTTTGTCAATACATTTAAATGGATGTTTGAAATGAGAGATGTGCTTTACCGAAAGGTTTGGGTACTTTGGGAACTTGTTTAGCTGTTTTCACAAATTTGGGGCTGTCCCTGATGATTTAGCCAGGTCCGGCGCGAACTGTAGTGTTATCAGAAGAAGAAAGAGACAAGACGGCTGAAAAAATAGAAACAATTTTAGTCGCAATCGCAATCACAACAAGTAGTTACAGACGCATGTCAGCAAATAAAATGTGATCACAGCAAACCTCTATCCGAATGTGTCCCCTTAGATGAACGTATAGCGAACGTCGTTAGATTTTATTTGAAAATTTAAAGAGACAAAGAGGGGCAATATTCTTTTTGAAGGATTTTGGAGTGGCAAGAAAAGAAAATGAAAAATTCAAGCGTGAAACGGCATTCACATCAGCACCGACTTCAAGCATTTCTCCCGGCACTGCATCGCCTGTGATTGCAAGATGAACTCGCCGGCGAAAACGAAATTTTCTTTCGCGAACTTGAAGGAATCACCTCTTAGCTGGGATATGAAGCACAGCAATGAAAATGTTAATGCAGGATACTAATAATCATATTTAGTGTCCGAGCTTAATATTACAAACTCACAATGGCGAAATTTTCCATATTACAATTACCTCCCCGGTGGGATCTAGAAAATGTTTGGCATGAGGGTTAAAAATGGTTATTAGTAAGACCCAGTGACCATACAAATGAAAAAAGAAAAAAAATAATTTCAATTTCATTGTTTGCGAAATTGGCAGCAAAAGAAATGCAGCACTTTTACGGGCAACAATTTAATCGAAATGGCGGCATTTGCTAAAAGAAATTAAGGTGAGCGCTAAGCAGCCGCAAATGGCAGTGGAAAACCACGAGGAATCGAATTTAACTTAGGTTACGATACGATAAGTTTTAGAAGGTTTTCATCTAGAACTAGATTCAAAATTCTTCGATGAAGAGAAGAATGCTCGGAAATTCATTTGCGTAGTAACAACGTAGGTTCGGGGTGAATTGTGCATAGAAGCCACTGAACCAACTCTGTCCGATACAGATACTCAATATTCTTCATCCCACAGCAAGTCTTAGCAAGCCATGTTTCCACAAAGATTGCAAGCAAATTACTATAGCTAGGAGCAGGACTTTAAAGGAACAGCAGTCACAACTATCTACTATCGGAATAGACGAGATAAATTTGTGTAAGTCGCCAAACTATACTATGTGGGTATGGTAATCAAAATCCCAAGTACAGCAGACTTATTTTTAACCTAGTTGTTGAAGTTTGTTAACGAGGAGGGTCTAGATCCAGTTTGGGAAAGTCAAGGAGATTATTAGTTCAAATACAACTTCAAATGAGTCGAAGGGTTTTCCCTATAGATCGCTGTCTTTTCAGTGCTAGTGTCGGACAGGCGCATAGGTTGACTAAACTATGGAGGCGGAAAAAGGGTGCAACATTTGCCTCAATCCTACCGTCAACTGTCTAAAGGGTTCAATTATCGATGACTGATGACAATCTAGAACACGAGTAATTTAAATCATAGTTCCTTAAGAATACTGTGCAACGGGACCGGACCGTCTCAAGGGTTCTGCATCAGAGCTTGCACCTGCAGGTACTACGTAAGCTGTTGAACATGTTGTAGTCACAAAACACTTTTCTTACTTGCCGATTCCTTCGATTAAGAGTAAGGTTCTATACTTTTTCCAACTCTATTCATACTCCATATCAATGGCTTTCTTGGGATTAACAGATTTCCTAATGACAGCACTTTAGATCACGGTCGCGACAACAATGCATCAAAAAGTCTAAGGCGCTAGCAAATTATTTTTCTCATTGAAGACCTGGGCCCTGGTCACATAATTTTTAAGACGACTATCGCCCAAACGGACCTTCAAAACAACTCAGTGCAAAAATTAGAGAGAGCTTCATACCTCAATTAGTTTATTTTCCACAGATTTATTGAAAACTGCCGATAGTAAAAAAAACGGCCTTATTTTGATAACCAAGATCTGACCTTTGGACAAAATCTTTAAATGGGGATGTAAGATTTTCTTTGAAGACACATCCCCCACATTAACAAAGAAAAGCGCATCGACTGTATCACAAATGAAAATGCACGTCAAACCCATTCATCCCAAGGCACCTATGAACCTTCTTGGAGTCATAGTCAATTGGGGAATTATATGACAGGACCCCATGACAGATATCGCAAGATCAGAGTCCTACAAGGTAAGACAGTGGCTCGAATATTGTTCCCGAATATTCATTTTACCTATTTGACAGCATGCAGAGAGCAGTTGGGCCGATAGGATATCTTAAATACCTACAGCAAACCTTAAGCCGCATTCCTATAGAAGACTAGCTCCCTGACCTATGTCAACTCTAAAGACAGAGGACCTTACCGATAGTATTTTCCAAAATGATGACTGCGAGCGTGCACCAGACAGGGATCTTATTGACAATACCTACAACTATAAGAGCTTGTAGAGTATTTTTACTCCTATACTCTATAGGTACATGACAAAGAAGCTAAGGAACACCAGAAATCTTTGGAAAGAACTATACAAACAAAAATATTCATAGGAAAGACGTATTTGCAAACTACTTGCAGTGCAGTTGAATCGATATAGCTTCTCCTTTTCCGAGACAACTGTGTTTACAACGCCAAGCTCGAAAGGAACACATGTAGCCCAACAGATATAAGTAAATTCCTATGCCTGCCTTTGTTAAGCGCCCGGTATTCCCTCTCACAAAGAAAAACCCAATCGTCATGGTCACAACGAAAAAGAAGAAAAATCACAAATAGTACAAGTAGTAAATAAATTGTGGACACAAAACAACAACCGTAATTTATATGCAAACATCAAGCCGTGGATGTGTCTATCTTCACAAGGAATGCGCCTCACGCATGACTAAACGATAAATTAATTTCCATCTCATGTTTCGCTGAGTCACTCTCACTGTCAATAGTCATTTGCGTTTTCTGTAAGCTCGGGGAATTGTAATTTTCGATACAAAACCTACAGGAGCTTCTTAATGATTTTCATTCAACATCAGAGAAGTTAGTCCATAAGTAAAGTCCGCCGACTTGCCGGAAGTGCGCGTTCCCTTTTATCGTGCATTTCAATGCGTTTTGCATTTTTAATATGATTTATTCCTCTACGCCATTGTAGGTTAGGTATACAGAGGAATGAATGAAAACACACAAGAGCTACAACAAATAAAACACAAAAGAGCTAAAAAGAAAAAGTAGCCATGTAAGGTTAGGTTAAAGGTGGCAAGCAACCCCCCGTAAAAGGCCTCGCGGTAAGCTCGTTAAAATCGCGTTAAGATTCTAATGAAAAATAACGCTGTTTGTTCATTAACAATATTGTTTTCTATTCGCATTCCTTTTTTTGGTTTCGTGGAAACCATCTAAATGTGAGAAGGCGAGGAGGCAGTGGTGGTACATAAAAAAAATAAAAATACCTACCACGGGCCCAAAAAATCCCTACCGACGTAAGATTTCCCCTACAAATCTACTTGCCTACATAATATTTGGCAAAAATGTTCAAATGGTATATTTATTTTATTTATTTTTATTTTTTATTTAAAAAAGTTCGTTACTTATATAAAATTATTTTTTTTTTTCATACTAAGTTAATTTTAATATTATGCAAAAAGAAATATTTACAAATAGGAAGGCAAAACAATAAATTAGTAGGCTGTTGATAGAAAGTAATAAATTTTAAATATAAATTCATTAAATTAAATTAGTATATTTAAATAATTCAAATGAGAGTAAATATATAAATAGAAAATATAAGTGTTGAAAAAACATATTACATGTAGGAAACATAAGTTCATCAACGAAGTTGCGAATTTTATTATTGCAAACCAACCAAACCAAAATTTGCTCAACATCTAGTTCTAAAGGGATAAAGAAGAGACAAAAAGGCGCAAACGAATGCCTGTTGAGAAGGACATTTAAAGAAGAGTATACTTGGGCGAAAAAATTGAATGAAAATAGAATTGTGAATTCAGGGTAAGAGGTATGTAGCAAGACCTCAAATCTAATTTCTCTATAGAAATACGAAACCAAATCATACATTTTTTATAAAATATAAAAAAATACCTACGTTTACAGCCAACGGTTTTCAATATTTAAAATCTGTCCTTTTTCCCCTACGGAGCAATTTTTTAGTTGAAAATACCTACATGTAGGGATTTTTCCCTACGTGTACCATCACTGCGAGGAGGTGTTGTGTTGATTTTTAAATACAAATGGGAAGCACTTTTTTCTTTCTGTTATTGAAGTATCTACGAAGAATATACGACATGCATAAAGTGTGCTGGCAATAAGTTAAGAATAATTCCCAGCTAATGTGGTTGGTGGTGATGTGGCCCTCAAACTAGAAATGTGGTTTTGAAAGTGAAGAATATAAGCGAAGCAGACGGTAAAACTGTTTGAGGGGCATCGGTATTAATGTTTGTGGGAAGTGTTGCATATTCTTTGGCGGACCATGTTGAGTGTACCAAACCAACTGTCAGACAAAGTAAAGGGTGATTTTTTAGCTGGTTTGGTTTTGGCAACACTGGTTTTGACAGCTGACGTGTGTTTAGTACCTTGTGTCACTGTCAAGCAGCTTCAGTTTGGTTTGCAATTTAACCATGGATCGTCTTACAAATGAACAACGCTTGCAAATTATTGAATTTTACTATCAAAATTCGTGCTCGGTTCGAAATGTTCATCCGAGCCGAGGATCCGCTTTTTTATCGAAAAATTGTGTTCAGCGATGGGGCTCATTTTTGGTTGAATGGGTACGTAAAGAAGCAAAATTGCCGCATTTGGAGTGAAGATCAGCCAGAAGCATTGCAACAGCTACCAATGCATCCCGGAAAAGCCACTGTTTGGTGCGGTTTATGGGCCGGCGGCATTATTGGGCCATATTTCTTCAAAGATAATGCGAATCGCAGCGTTACTGTCAATGGTGAACGCTACCGAGCGATGATAACAAACTTTTTTTTGCCCGAAATGGAAGTTCTTGACTTGCATGATATGTGGTTTCAACAAGACGGTGCCACATGCCACACAGCACGCGAAACAATGGCGCAATTGCGAGGCGAGTTTGGTGAACAGTTAATTTCACGTTTCGGGCCGGTCAATTGGCCGCCTAGATCGTGCGATTTGACACAATTAGATTATTTTTTGTGGGGGTATGCCAAGGCTAATGTGTACAGGGACAAGCCCGCTTCGATTGACGTACTGGAAGCCAACATCCATGCATTCATTCGTGAGATACCGGCCGATATGTGTGAAAGAGTATGCCAAAATTGGACTCAGCGGATGGGCTACCTGAGACGCAGCCGCGGTCAACATTTGCATGAAATTATCTTTAAACATTAAATTGCAAGGTTCAAACTATCGATTCAAATAAATATTTCATTCATTTTTTCGAATTTTTTGTGTTTTTTTTTTTTTTAAAAAGTTCTAAACCTCTTAAAAAATCACCCTTTACTTGAATAAAGTTGTTACATAGGCAGTGTGTCAGGTTGAGTTAAATTACTTAAGCTACAAAGCTACACGTGCCATTTTTCGTGGCAAATTTTGACATGCTGACGTCACAAAAATTCGGCCATTCGGTGGTAACACGTGCGTCTTTCATGAAAGTGCGCTACGTCAGCTCGAGTGACCAGACGCTTGACAGGCAATCACACGTAGAGAAACATTTAGGATAAAGGTTTACGTCACAGCGACGTCGGCATGTCAAAGTGGCATTTGTAATACCAACAATAAATACTTTAATGTGACATTTGCCTATGCTAATTATTTTTTTCTTAATTAATACGAAATATCACTTATATCTGAAATATTTACTATTTTGTAAATGGCATCATGACGATAATAAAATAAATCAATTAATTTCAGACATTCTGTAAACTTTGAAGGGAAAAGTCTACTAAACTCTTATCATAGAGCTCACATTTCCTTGTATTGTATTGTATTGTAAGTACTAGGCCCTGTACACTGCGACCAGGAGATCTATTGTGTTGGCCTCTGTTATTTAACCCAGGGAGCTGTTGAGGTTGAGGCTCTTTATAAACCTCAGTACCCTTCTTGGTCTCATGTTTCCAATATCTGCAGGACATAAAAACGCCCTTTGCATATGGATCGCTTTATCCCTTGCCACAGCAGGGCATTCGCAGAGTATGTATTCCGTTGTCTTTTCCTCTTCTCCGAGGAGTCGAGAGGAGTCATCGTCGGAAAGTCCCATTTTTTTAAGATGGTATCCTAGTGGCCAGTGACCAGTAAGATAACCCGTTAGAGTTCTTAGATCATCTTTGCTTAGCTCAAGTAACTTTTTTGTTTTACTACGAGAAGGGCTTTTTTTTTTTTTTTTTTTTTTTTTTTTTTTTTTTTTTTTTTGCGATTGAAGGTGGAAACCTTGCATGAGGCACCAATGGTCCGACGTCCATTGGTAGTGCCGGATTCCTACCGGCTAAAACCACCTCCCTTCCCGAACCGGCCGATTTAGGTCCCCCGCGGAACCACCGTAAGGCATTACTTCGCGGGGATCGGAATAAAGACTTAGCTTTCTCTGTCATTCGCTCTGCGTTCACGCTCTAAACGCCTAAGGTCGCAGAGTATTCGAACCGCTATGTCACTTACAATGATCCAGTTTTCCTTATTCTGAAGCATGTGGTGTACGATATTATCGGGAGTTGGCCACTCCCCAAATTTGTCCCGTAACGTAATTCTCTCGGTTACGTATCGTGGGCAATGAAAAAATACATGTTCCGCATTTTCGGAAACGGTTTCGCAATGTGGACAGTTTGGGATGGTTTCATGTCCTCGTTTAAAGAGATATTCTCTGTAACATCCATGACCCGTCAAGAACTGAGTCAGATAGAAGTTTGTTTCGCCGTGAGCACGGTTAATCCATGCATCGATGACTGGTATGAGACGATGTGTCCATCTTCCCTTTAACGATTCGTTCCACTGCTGTTGCCAAACAGCGATGCTACGATTTCTTTCGGATTTTCTCTTTTCGTCGCCTACTCGGCCATTTCGGACTCGCTCGGTTCTTAGAGCTATCATTTCTTCAGCGAGCAAATCGATAGGTAGCATTGAAGAAACTACGAGTATAGCATCGTTGGAAACTGTTCGAAATGCACAAGCGACTCTTAATGCGCTTAGGCGGTGGACAGATTTAATTTAATTCCCTACTACGAGAAGGGCTTATAAATCTTTTTGCCTGTCTCTGTCCTTTGGATTCCATCCATTATTCGGCAAGGTGATCATCTTCCCATTTCCTGAATTTTGAGTGTACGTAACTCAAAGGTAACCCGAAGTAGGCTCAGGACCAGTGAGCGGGCGTGATGCGCCTCTTCTCACCAGACAATCCGTTCGTTCATTGCCCTCAAATCCCTCATGATCTCTTATCGAAGCAACGGTGACTATGATGTCCTTGGCCAGATCTTCAAGGAGATTGAGGCATTCCCAGACTTTGACCTGATCGAGTACGATCTTATGGCCTTGAGTGCTGCCTGGCTGTCTGAGAGGATGTAGATGCGGGCACCTTTAGTGCACCTTCGTACATTTCCTTAGTTCTATCTTTTGAAATTCATTCCCATAATTAACAAACACTGCGCAAGTGCAAGAATTAACAGCTGGTAGCACAGCAGTCACGTCAAATTTTTACATTCTAACTGACGTTTGCTAGTTATCACATTGGTACCTCCCGATCTCTTTATTAATCAATGAAGCCATTGTTTTTATCCTGCTTAGCACTTAAAGAACAAGGAAATCCAAAATAATTTGATTATAACCTAGCTTCTTTATCAGGGTAATTTGTTGACAGCCGACCACAAACTGCTAGAAAGTTGACCATAAACGGCCATTATCCTTTGAAAATCTATTTTATCTTAAGTCGGCTAAAATGGCCTCGACTACATATACTCTGAATGCAAAAACTAGATTGGCATTGGACGCTAGCGTCACTTTTCTTACGTCAGCCGCATATACGAACTGTCAACTTATTACTCACTCAAGAAATTCTTGACTAAACTTGACGGCTACCCCTTCATTAACGCCAACTGAAAAAACTGTTCATGAACCAATCGATGCCAATAAAAATTTAAAAACATCAAGTCAGCCAGCTGTCAGTCTTACGAAACTGTGCCCATGATGTGACATTATCACATCGATATATTTATCACTCAAACTATATGAATTGCAACAAAATGTTTCCAAGTTTTCGATGCAAAAATTTATCGCATTAGTTACTAGGATTCATGAACGTGCCCAATCATTTACCGCATTGGCATTTGAAATTGGCAATCTAAGTTCTTCAGACTCCACTCTGTTATCCTACTCCATACAAGCGAATTTATTTAAGTTAATACATTTAATGACTTGAAAGGCTCGGAGCCACCCAGGACTTCAGCGCGGGTCCAACGAATTGGGCAACATTTAATATTTGAATTTAATGGGCGTGTCCAGTGATTAGTTTTCTGGTCTACTGAGTGAGCGATCTAATTACCTCTTAAAGTTTTTACAACCAGCGCCACCTCATACGAACGCCTGGAAAACATCCGAGAGTATAACTGCTTCTGAATTCAGCCTAAAATTGTAGATCCCTTCTATTCGCCCAAAATATAATAAACTCGCACAAAACGAATATAGTTGTAAGAAGCTAGGCCTAGGGTTCCTACGGACCATTTATTTATTTTTTTGGGGGTAAATCAACATCTTTACGGATGGGTAGCTGAGGATAGTACAGATCAGAAGTGCTTAAGTAAAGCTTCGCATACGGCCTTAGTCAAGGAAACGGTGAATAAATGCAGGCAAGTTAAAAATGTCACTAAGAAATTGTAGGCCTGAAACCGGACATGACAGCTGAAGGTATCACCTTAAAAGGATATGATATTTAAATATGACGAGAAGGCGAGAAGACAGCGTATTTTGTGCCACTGCCAGAGTAAGGTTTTTGGACATTGAATGGTTGGACTACCACAGAGTAAGCCAGTTATATCTCACAGAACAGAGACTGACTTCGGTCAGTAGTTTCTCGGGAAAATAGTCATCCAGCAGCGACTTAGGTATGTAATTATCTTATGCGGTATTTTTGAAAGAGACTTCGGTGAGTTGGCAGCATTTCAAAAGAAGCCAAGTGTAAACCCATAATGAGCAATTAATCAGAAACTAATGCTGCCTACTTCACATAAAAAGTGCAACCACTCGTTCAGATATCCGTTAGT
The DNA here is from genome assembly GCA_948293265.1 of Cheilosia impressa. Classification (NCBI taxonomy): domain Eukaryota; kingdom Metazoa; phylum Arthropoda; class Insecta; order Diptera; family Syrphidae; genus Cheilosia; species Cheilosia impressa. Next base: position 8,035,640 of record OX411882.1, read on the forward strand.
ACAGAGCTGTGAATCGATTTTGCTATACCAGTTCAGTTTTCGTTTTAGGTACTCCCCTCAATTTCACCGTATCGTACCGTAATCGTATTTTAAACTCATTGAACGGATGTTAATTACCACGATCACTTAATCACAACCAGCTTTTCAGGGCCCATCCAGCTGTTCATTACCGGCCATTAAAAGGCTTTGGCTTTTCGCCATTGGCGTTTATCGAAATAATGATAGATCCGAGATCAAAAGTAAAAGTGAAAACGTTTACGGGAATTTATAATGAATTTCATTTTGAGCGTGAAATAAGTGGCAGTAAATGTGGTTTAGGTATAGTGGTTTTACAAAGCGTAATTTTGCAAAATCCCTTGACACCAATTATGTAGCGGAAGTATCTAATATTATTTATTTGAATTACTATACCGCTACAGGAAGCTCAATTGGTTGAAAAAGACAGAGAAATCCCTGTCGTCGAAAGGCGGAAGCCTAAAGCCCTAAAAAAAGCCTTAGCCCAACAAAACACATTTCAGCCTGAAGACAACGAAAAAGTGAGTAAATTTGAACAGTTTAAACAGAAGTTTAAAAGACTGGACAAGTGAATCGCAATACGAAATGAACTTTTAAAAATTCTTGAACAGAAACAGATTTGCGAGTAATACGCAGCAAGGTCAAACAGCCATAAGAACGGCACGTCATAGACAGACGACTTTTAAGAGGTGAATAGATCTCACTGGTTTTCGCTACCACCAAAAGCTTTTAGAAGCTATGACTTTTGAGATCATAAAAGGTTCCGAGGATATAAAAATAGATTAGAAAGGTTATGAGCTCAAGTTAGGAAAAATTGAGATAGTCGCAAAGTTCTGGGCTTTGAGAAAGTGTTTACAAAAAATCTTGAGCCCAATCGCCGCATCCATTAACGAGCTATTTAGAAACGAATCAAAACCAAATTCCGTCAAGAAAAACACGATCCGAACCCTGTTGCTTATGCTAAGAACGAAGTATTCAAATACAACTTCTTAAGTTCTTAGAGTTGAAAAGATGAATATAAAAGAATTCGAATGACCAGAATATGTTCAGAAATAGGAATCGATCAACTGAAAACCCCTTACCGCACTTTAAATGCAGTGGTTCATTGCTTAAGGTGCTTCACTTCTGAGCGAGAGGTCTCAGGTCCACGCACCAGGAAATGCTCAAAATAACCCGAAAGGTTTTTTCCAATGAGCAGACTGTAGTTAACGTCTCACAAACAACCATGAGTTTGGATATGGCAAGCAACTGTCAGTCCCTTAATACGTTACAAAAACAACAACTTCCCATACGAATGTTTGCGGGAAGCAAGACCAAGGTTTCTATAGGTACCGGTGCGCGGACTATTTATTTTTTTTTATTAACAAAACCATCAGCCGGAACAGAATCAGACACAAGGTCCGCTGCCATAAGCCTTTGTTTGTTTGCAAGGAAAGCAGAAGCCAGTTCCAAGAAACTGGAGGTTTTTATATGTAAATAAATAGGGGTAGATCGTGGTGGCCGAAGACTTCAATATATAGGTCCTCATAATAGGCACAAGAGATAGGCCTATACTGTAGATAGACACAAGACCAGGGATGGCTCAGCATAGCGAACGGAATTGGCATCCCCAAGTACTCAAAACTGAAGCCTTGTCGAGGTTTGGACGGGAAGTCTTCTATTCAACCGGAGTCAGAAATCGCTCTTCTGATGTGATGACGAGATAGCTGCTTTTCAAAAAAGGTACGTACAACTTTGACGCCCAAAGTTACCAGGGAATGAAGACCTTTACATGATCACAGTACAAAGTATAAAGGCACGGCGAATATTGTGACCCCTCGCAATAAACTTACATAAAGGGGATGGGAGTACATGTGTCATGGTAACTGGAACACACGATTTTTCTAATAGAAAAGCTCTATAATACACAAAACCTATTTTAACCTCTCTAACCGAGTTCCTTAACATCAGATCGAAACTTAAAGATGTATCACTACCAGTAAAAAATGAATTGCGAAGCTTTCTATCAACACCCTTGGGCCAGCTGCTCTAATGTCGCATTACGCAAATTGGAAGCGAAAAGATGTCTCAGTCAAGAATCCGACCACACCTCGACTTCGCGGTATGAAACCCCGATGATTGCCATGAGAGTGTTGAGGTTTATGGTGAAAACAAAGTCCCTGGACCTGTCGGAGTAGAGAAAGAGTCACTGAATCACAAATACGTTTTCCTTTGGTCGTACCCAAAAGAGGGAAATGTCAAGTGATCAGCGTAAAGACCTCAGGGAAGTTAGGTAGCCTTAGATATCTGCGGTTTGGTTACCACAACTCTATGGACCTGGTTAAAAAGGAGAGATTCTTCTAGATTCTCCAAAACCAAAAGTAATAGTCTTGGAGAACTCCCCAAGCGAGTTGCCTAGAGTTCCCTGTGGGGTCCTAGGTGCTGACGGACAGGTACAGAAGTAGTAGGTTGAGTTGCAAATCAACTACTGGAACTGGTCAGTGTACCTATTTAAGGTGTGCTGTCCTGGCCTGACTTTTGGCCAGTGGTCTTCTTGTTTGTTTTTATTTCGCGTTTGGGGTGATATTTTAATGACTTAGGTTGGCCACCTTTCAGATATGACACAAGTCGCCAGCCATCTCTCCCCATATCTGAGGTTGACCTACACCGCAGGCAAACTCTTAAAGGTGCTGAAATTTAGGTCACAGAGATTGGAAAATTCTTGTCTGAAAGACATCACGTAGCATGAAACACCCTAACAAGTGAGCAAGTGCAGTTTCAATGACAGGAGTTGCTTAAATATCACAAAAGGTAACCATCATTCAAGCCCAAGGAAATAAATTGTCGTCGAAGAAGAGTGGGGGACCTGATCTTTGCAACTTTTCTAAAATGGCATTCAACCTTCGCATGAAGATTAAAGGGCGACACCTTCCTTGTAGGTTATGTAGATACTGCGATGATAAGGTCAACATTTTTAGTTTACACGTCAACTGCTGGTTAGTCATTTTTTGAAAGCTATTTCTAAGAAGCCGCAGTCAAACAATTTATCACTACAGAAAAATTAAAGCTCTCTAAGATCTCATTTGAATTTGCTTACCCCTACCCAACCTATGCTACAATTGCTGGAAAGCATTTCCCAATCGCACTCAAGACATAATGCAACTGCAACACGCAAAATTACCTTCTCAAAATTTAAATCACATCAGCACCTTCATCATTAGCCGCCAAAATGTTAGTCAAAGTTCGTTTCTTGGCGAACAACTTTGATATGCATTAATGCTTCAGACGGACGTCATAATTCCATGGTGCGAAGAGGAATTTAAATTTAGCTTCTACACCACCCCGACCCAGAAGGTACACCTTTGCAGCCAATGTGCACTTCAATTTGTTGTGGCTTAATTAAATATGAAATTTATTCCACTCTTGTAGCGCCGGCATTGACAGCGCACAAGGCACCTGAACAGCTTCGCAAAGTACAAGTCGCGACATACTGACGACGACGGTGATGATGGGTTTTCTTCTTGGAATCTCCAAAGGATTCGGTTACACTTTGTGCAACCACAGCACGCCACGTGTACCAAGAGGTAGCAGGCAAACTTGACACCACTCGTAGTTTATGACTATCGATGGCTTCACTCAAATATATATATGGACTATGAAATAAACCGACTCACCTGGTATTTTTTGATGCTGTCTAACTGTTCCAACGTTGGCTCGACTATTTGGGCAATCTGCTGCTGCTGCTGCATGGATCCAGTGCCGCTGCCGTTGTTGTTATTGTTGGGCACTTTGCGATCGGGCAATTGCGGCGCCGGTGCTCGATTGACCAGACGGCCATCTTTTTCCATACGCAAGTGATCACGAGGCGGTGGAACTGGCTTCACAGAACCATTCAGCTGTGGGTGAGATAGTTTTCAGAAAAAAATATTCTTCACACGGAGGAGAGATCTCATTGTGAAATGTTACATGGAGGTGAAGGTGTTTAGTGTTACAAGGAATGTGTTAGCAGCGTTAGTGATAGTGTATGGGAGTATAGTTAGAGTGGTGGTCTAGCAATTGGAATGCGAGTGGTTCCTTCTACGAGGGCTGGGAAAACTGTTAGCCGTTACCTAGACAAAGGCGGTTCAAAAAAGAAATACAAATCAGTGCGAAATAAAAAAAGGAAGCCCGGGAAAGACCCCACGAGAGGGGGTTTCTTTTTCCGATAAACGAAATAAGCCAAACAAAATTATTTTGCGGTGTCCAGTCTAAGTCTAAAATTTTGTAAATGCAAAACTAAAAGTTGAAAAGACGAGTATTGTATGGATAGGGTAGATTTAAATTGGAATCAACCTGGCGGTGACCAGTTATTGCTACTGTCTTGTATACATCAACTTTTTACCTCCCCTTGTTACTTAAGAGAGAGAAAATAGCAACGGCAGTGGAATTGACTGCCTAAATGAGTCTCAGAACCTCTGCTCTAACATGTGAGCCCCTTAGAAGTAGGAATTTATGTCGAAGGAATCCACAAGATTTAATCAACAAAATCGTCTACTGTCAAAATGGGAGATACCCTAAGTTACATGGACATACTGGAACTAAGGGCAGTAAATATTTTAAAAGACTATTCAGGTCGCTGAAAAGATGTAGAGGCAGATAAACGCTGTAACGACTTATATCTTCGAGGTAGGATTTTACCTTCAGAATATTCGGTCAGCAAGGATGCTGTGGCACACCCAGTTTTGACATTGAAAGAGATTGCTAAAAGGTTTGAGAGCTTTGTCTACCTTAATATTTCAGCAAGCACATCATCAGCATAAAGTACAGAGGAGTACAAAGTGTCATAAGTACTGCTGCCACCGATGCAGCGTTTTGGGTTTCTCTCAGCGACCACAACGACAATCCCGATTCAATAAGAAGTGTCGGTAGGTACAAACAAAGCCGACAATCACAAAAAATGCCATAGAAGTTTGCAGAGATGCGAATTGCAATACGGCGATAGATTCAGAATCGGTGCTGAGGATTCGTAAAGAAAATTTCTGCAGGCTTTAAACGACGGCGACAGCCAAAAAACCGCGTTTGGGTAGTATGACCAATTTAATTTGGACAATGATAGTCAAATTTTGAAGTGATGCTAGTGATATCTGAATTTAAGTCCCTCGTTAAATGGTCCACCTTTTATATAAGATTATATTTATAAGGTGCGCGCACCAACTTATCTGAGAACTTTTGAGGAAGATTGTATGTCCTGCGAATTGAAGCTTAGCATCGTGTACCCTATCCACAGAGGAACAGCTCTCCTGAAAGCCGCGTATACGTTCTTGACAGCTATACTTTGTGAAAGCCCAAGACCATGGGTGTAAAGCCAGGAAAGCCAAGTCAATTATTGAAAAACTGTTCACCCTCCGGTTAATATGCAAAAAGCGCTCTACGATAGCAAATGGAGGGGGGAAAGCCATGTCGAGTGCCGCCTTGTGCGTGATAAGTATGGCGACATCTTGCGGATCCGTCAAGCCATAGAACCATATTTTGTCGAAAAAACGTTGAGACAAGGTGACGCGCCTAAGACAGGTACAATTTTTAAAAAGTCCGTCAACGACCGCCATAAAGAATTTCTAAGGAGGGGCAAAAACCAGATTAAAAAAAGAAATCATGATGGAGCCATAAGGTATATTGATATTTAAATTCAGTGATTTTTCATCGGGTTTACATTAAGTGAAATTTTTCATAAAATTGGGACTTACGGGGTTTTGAAAGAAAGCCGACGATATGCTGGTGAGATTTATCAAGATAACGCAGCAAACTCAAAAATATTTAAACGGAGGGAGCAAAGATAGGTCTAGCTATCAACGAGAACAAAATGAGTACCTACGTACATATGCAGCCATCGAGAAAGGACTCTCAACTTCGGCAAAACTTTACTATAAGTAGATATAAATAGGACAGAACGTCACTATTGATAGCAACAATTTCGAGGTAGTTAAAGAGTTTATCTACCTCGGTGTAAACATGAACTCCACAAATGACATCCTAGTGGAGATCCGGCGAAGAATTACCCTAGGAAACCGCTGCTACTTCGGTTTGGCAAAGCAATTGGGTTCAAAACTCCTAACTCGAAGGACAAAATGTATGCTTTACAGAACCCTTATCCTGCCAGTTCTGCTTTATGGCGCCGAGTGCTGGACGATAAGCAGGAAGGCAGAGCTGATACTGGGCTCCTTCGAAAGAAAAATTCTTCGGCTGATTTTTGGTCCTGTGTGCGAGGAGGGCGAATGGAGGAGAAGATACAACCGCGAACTCTATGAGCTGTACCAAGATGTGGATGTAGTCCAAAAGGCCAAAATACGTCGACTACATTGGAGCGCTTGGTCTGGATAACTGGAAACAGCGTGCCCGGGATCGCAGAGAGCTCGTTTAGTAAGTAAGTAAGATATAATTAAGAAGCCGCTAGAGTTTTGTCTAATTGAGCTCCTCAATCACTAGTCAAACGATATCGGCGCCGAAATCTAATGAAAATATACTCATGCCATTTGCTGGGGCAGTATGCCGTAAAGTAAAGCCGTCTCCCGGTTCTGCTGAATGAATCCTAGTTTATCTGCCCTATCAACTCGTTATTCACAAGGTAAGGGATATAGGCGTTTCGATACCGGCGAAATCCACTTAGACTACGCAGACGCATTTTTGTCGCTAACGATCTATGTCTTCAAGTTTAAACCCTTGTCATAATAATTTATGGGCGGGTATCAAGCTCAGCACTACGGGTATACTGAAAAATGCACACAAAGTAAATATTCTCTTTCGTATTTCTTCCTTTGTTTTAGGATAAATTGTTGAACTTTTACGTAGAGGAACAGGACGCTGAAACACCTCTGAAGGAACGATCTTTGGAAACTCAGATCCAACCGTTTAACTCCAAGGTGACAGTTTCCACATACCGAGGGAGCTGCGACAAGGTTGAGAATATGGTTATCAGCGTTCAGCCATAATTGAATAAATGACTTTTCAGCGGCAACTCAATCCTCTGTTGTAGTGTATAGTTCAGAAGAGTGGCGAAGTCACAATCTCTCTTACTCGTGGGTCCAATAATATGATCCATACTTTAAAAGACTAGCTTCAAATAACGAAGTGGACTACTTTGGAGAATTCAAGAAGAATCTGCAACCACAGCGAGGAAGTTCGAGGAACCAGTGGGCACTAATGGGACATCAAATAAGCAAAAGTTAATGGAGATTGAGATGGACAGTGGCATGTAGCAATGAGCCAAGAGGTCAGTTAAAGCTACGGCAGATGGGCTCCTCGGGGCTTATACCTAAATTCATTTCATTTCATATGGCTTAGATACAAGGGCCTTGGGTCTTTAGAGGAAACATCATGGGACTACCAAATTAGACCCAGTGTCCTCGTAAGGCGCCGAGTGCTAGTGTAAAAATTGCCGAATTTGTGTGCCGCGAAACTTGCAGTATTAGGCTACAGCATCTGCATACCGGCCGGATGATTCTTCAGATTCTCTAGAACCACCTCGGACTAGAGTGTTGAATTCTTTGCTAAATAGGAATAGGGATCTTGTAATCGGTTGTTATTGTACCAACGACAACTTCAGGGGAAACAATTTTTAAAATTTATATCATGCAACCTAAAGTCAAAGGATCTAGCGATCCAAGAGAGAATAACAGAATCAACTTCAGTGAGGGTGATTGATGTAACCCTATGCAGCAGCAAGACTCTCGAAAAAGTATTAAACTGGAGGTTTACGGATCAAAGACGAAATAGGTTCCCTCCGGAACTTTGGTCTTGACAACACTAAACTCGGATTTGAAGAGAGGAAAAGATGCAACTGAGATGTGGATGTGAATGTAGCGTCAAAAAACTTAGGTCAACTTTGATAGATAGAATCAACGGTGGCGTTTCAGTGTCAGTCAGATCGAACTACAAGCGTCATCCTTGTATGATCTGTTTCGACATGAATACGACTTCTAGGTCTATGAAGATCTTCAATGCTAAGCCAGGGTGTTGCAATAGAGTTGGATGAACTCATAAGGGTATGATGAAGATATATCCTAGGTAGCTTCGAGAGAGACATTCAAAAATTGTCGGCCTATTTGCATTGACGGGCTTAGAAGAAAATGTGAAGTGTGTAGCTAGAAAGTCTGCCCTTCGATACGTACATACAGTGATTCACGGGCCGGGACCGTGAGTTGACAAGTAACTGCGATAAGTTTGGCGACCTGAACATAATCTATTCACTATAGCATTATACTAGGGTGGGAACACTTGCCAACGACAGAAGTTGATACCGCAATGAAGAAGGTGCAAGCAGCATACACCAAAATGCTTTTATAAGTGAATTGTCCCCTCTACGCAAGTATCACCGATAAATACTACAATACCAGTCCCAAGCTACTGACCTAGCTACACAATTGTCTACGCTCTTTGAAGCACTTTCATTGACCCTTAATTCATTCACTATTAAGAATAACCTACACTCCATTGAAGTACTCACACGACAGGTCATGACTCAACCACCTCATAAACCACTTTTTAACGACCAACTTCACTTCATTACAGCCGCACAGTCGAAATTCCCCAGTTTAAGATACGTGCTCTCAAAAAAACCTTAACCCAACATGCGCGCACTCCCATTTCCCACCCCGATATCCAACGCAATTTTTTTTATATCTCTTTCGCATTCTTTACGAAACTGATCTGCAGCCATTCCCAAATAATAGAGCTATTAATAACGCGCACAAAGTCCAAGCGCAAAACCTTATCAAACGTCGCAACTCTAATCCGGTTACCATAAGCACTGAGTTCTACATTCGAGTGCTCAACCCGAGACGACCGCCGACTTTGTGAACCTGTTGCTCTAGCTGGGGCTGTACAGCTACCGCGCTCTCGTTAGGTGTCATGTAAACAAGATCGCATCATAAAATTCCCAGGCAACCGACAAAATTAAAAAAAATAAATATTTTATGAATGCCACGATAAGGTTGACCAGTGGAGCATAACGCAAGCGGAAACGATGTCCATTCAAACGTGCTGCATCGCAACACCCACCTCGGGCGGAACAACTCATATAAAGACAGCGACAACAGCACTCCACAATATTGTGGCAAGAACAAAAACAAAATAATTATTGCCGCCCGGAGTAAGACTTTGGGTGACGATGATGACGACGACGACGACTACGACAACAAGCTGGCAACGAAAGTAGCCCAAGTCACTGGAGTAGCAAGTCTTCCAGTTCTCTGGCGTCGTTATCGCCGCCGCTGTCGTCGGAGTCGTCGTCGTTATTCAGCTCCGATTAGGAGGCATCTAGTATTTCCAGATCTCTGCACCAGCGAAGGAGTTCATTTCAGTTTCTTTTCTTTTTAATAAACCCAAACAGAGTGTGGAAACCAGATACAGATAAAAAAATAGAGATACACTTCCACTATACACAGTGAGGTGCCCGAGAGAGTTATTTGTTCCTGTTCGAGTTCGGCGGCGGTGTTTTGTGGGTTTCTATGGCTTTTTGCGGAACGAATGCAAATGGGCGAGGAAAAATGTTTGCCTACTTTTGCTGTAGGTAATTTTGTTTTTCTCACAATGTGAAAAATGCGGACGGGCCAGTAATGTTGGTTAAATGTGCGGTACGATTGTTTTTTTTTTCACAGGGTTCTATTTGTCTTTATACAGTGATACATGTAAAGGAAGTGGATTGCTGAACTGATTAGAGCTTGGGGTGGGAGATATTCATTTTAGGAGATTTGTACAAAAATTAATAGAGGATTCAACCAGAAGGATTGGTAGTTATATTTTTATTTCAAGAAGCCACAATCTAGCCCTTCACCTTTTTCTTTCTTTGGTCCGAGGTAACAACCTTTGGTAACCCTCTCATATGCCCTTAAAAATAACTTGCCCTTTAAATCTTAAATAAACATCTTGACATCTTCACCGCCGACAGAGAATGTAGCTTTAGGCAAGTGGAGTAGCATTTTTAAAGGGACTTGGGTTAGGAATTATATTTAAGGCCCGGAGTAAGTCTTAAGCTGGGAAAAGTTTTGATTTATGAGCGCGTAGAAGATTTGAGAGTTGACTTCATCATAAGCAGCATAGAAAATTTATTATTTCCCATATTTATTTAGTACCTAGTTTTGTTTAGCAAATAATTTATTTTAAAAATTATGCAGAATGTCACCCACTTCTCAATTTTTCTTATTTATTTATTTAAATTGTATGCAAAATTTAGAAAAGGCTGCTAGTGCGACTTGATCCTCTGTAAAACTAAGCTTGACTGTGAAGCCCTAAGAGTAGCCTTCAACAAACTTCTGGTTGATTCCTATTAGACCAAGAGACACGATGATGGCCGGTTGACTATCGAAATATGTGAAATAAGTGTAGCAAACTTTTGAAGGTATTCGTGCAAAGTCACTGACTGTGATTCCTTCAAGGAAAATGGATTGTAAGGTCAACGACTTTTTTGTTGGAAACCAAACGAATCTCTTGAGGCATTAGGGATGAGAAAGATCTTTTCAACTTATTCAGTCATGACAAGTTGTTTAAAAAAACTGGGTTATAAACAAGTAACTCTTAAATCTGCTTCCAAGTTATTAACGACTTGTGTTTCAAGAGGTCAAATGGGCAGATATCAAACTTTAAAATTCAGCTTATTTGAGACAAACTTATTTGGACAAATGCCATAATTGAAAATATATTTCCACTCTGGGATATCTTGAAAAAGACGCAGGTATTAAAAATCGAGCTTAAACAAGAATGCAAGATGTGTTTGACAGCTGAGACAAACTTATTTGGACACTACAAAGTTACAAAGTATACCAAACGGGAGGAGCAGCTGGCATAATGCGAAACGAACTGACTTTGGATGGTGCGATCGAGTCTACTCAATCGTAAAGAGCTGTTTGAAATAGCTTCTAAAGTGCTCAAGGCTTTTAACGTTAAGTTCGACAAATTTTCGACACCCCAACTCGCTTCTGACACTTTTTAGTGGGTATAATAAACTACTGAGTACTTCGTGAAAGTGGAGGATAACAGCTTGATTTCATTTAGGAAGGCGCCAATGAAACGCCTTCAAGGAACTCCAACAACAACTCTTAACAGGCTACGAGACGGAGGCTTCTATATCTGAAAAAAAAAACTGAACTTTTCTCTTCTCCAAAAAATACAAAATTCGATCTCCTTCTGGGTACATCTTTCTTTATGGGAGAAACAAGCCCGGCATTTTCTAATAAAGTTGGATTCTTGGGAAGGTTGACTTACGTACCGGCGCCCTCCTTACCGGTGCCGAAGCTGCCCCTGTGGCTCGGCACTGGCCCACAACGAAACCTAACACACCAGAAGGGAGAAGGTCTAAAAGGTTTGACTGTTGCAATTTTATTTTGCGAAAAGATCATTAGGAATCGAATTTATATACCCGCATAACCCACAGGCTATACAACCAGTCTTCAATACAACGGTGTGGTTGTTGGTGGACTGTCTTGGATGAAGCTATCAATTGTGGCAGTTATTTGCAAAGAACAGGCTACTTGTGCGTCATCGGCGCAATTTAGAGTGGTGACATTTTTATTAGAAGAACGGCTGCCTTATTTGAAGCTTTTAATCTTAAAGCGATTTTAAAGAAGAATACTAAACCAACTGATCAGGACTTTATTTTGAATACGTTTAGGAACCATAGCCCAGTCCTATGAACCATAGCCCAGTCCTATTAACCATAGCCCAGTCAGCTTGAAAGAAACGTTCAAAGAGGTGAATACATTTTTGGAAGACGAACCGACCAATTTTTATACAGATCGGCGAACAACGAGGTTGGTGGAGGTGTCTTCTCAGACAGGCTAAAAGGTATTGTTTCAAAATCACTGAGGCGTATTGAAAATGGAAATGATTGCAATAAAATAAGGCGTCCCTTGGGTCAAGGAAAGCAGGTTACCTACCTCTTCTGGGGTAGCCAAGCAAGGCATTGGAATCAGGCTATATGCACCCTGTAGTAGCTTAAGATATTTGAAGGCTTTTGTAAGGCTGATGACCTGGGGACTAGACGATATCGTTTTTGAAATTTTGATGATCAAAATATGTTATATTTAGGCTGGGGGTAGATTCCGTTCAGACGAACGTCTAAAACTCTAAACGATATCGTTTTTGGAACTTTGATCACCAAAATAAGCCAATTTTTTTGACAAACGTCAGCTTTCATTATATTTGTGGAAAATGAACTGGACTACGCTCTCAACCTTGTAATTTTCGTTGCTAGTTATGGAGGACTATCGCTTCGACTATAGTTAGGTCATTAGGGCCATGGGCAAGCCACCGGATACGGCTACCTTACTTATAATAATAGGGAGCTTCATGTAAACTCGTAACAACGTGAAGTGCTGTGAAAAAAAAAAACTAAACCTAAATTGGCCAAGTGGTTCAACATAATGAACGCAGCACATTCGGTCAAAGCTGAGATCTGAAATGCTGAGTTTTGTTTGTCTAAAGAAAGGAAATAACTTTATCTCCTCCAACTTTCGCAATAATCTGTGAACGCCAAAAAAAATCACGCAGTGAATAGAACCATACCACTATCAAGGACACTAGCATCTTGAAATAAGCATTCTTAACAAGAGAGTTAAACTCGGTTGGAACTGTCATTGAAGGAAAGCTGTCGAAAGAGACTTCGGAATGAGATGAGAATAAATTAATACAAACATCTTAGAATCTCTCATACAAGACAAAAAATGTTGCGGTTCAAACCAAGGACAGTTTTTGTGTAGGTGATATATGCCAATGTGTACCTTTCCCATAAAAGCTGTACGACCTTAACACAGACATCGAGGCTCTATATTTCCCAAGTTTTGCGACACTCGAGAAGTTGGGTAAGTTCGCAAAGAATTTTAGCGCGCAAAGTACTCAAGACTATTTTTTAAAAGCTTGTCGACTCGCTCGAATTGACAGTGAACTTGGACTGATCGAATTTATGAGTATTTCTAATAACGAACTTGTTGTTTTTGAGGAGGAAATACAGCGCCCCACAGGAGGGTCACTAATACGATTTAATGGCAGTCATTTCTTCTGAGAGTTTAAAACAACATCTCCCGAGCACCTAAAGTGAGCACCGCTGTCTGTCTGCAAAGCACCTTTGCTATTCATAGAACATGTCACGGGTGCCTTCAGATTCACTCCCTTACTCGGAACAGCATTCAACACGATCTTGTAATTTTTCAGTGAAGATCCAATGCGACCCGACAGGTACATGTTCGAGACGTCAATATTCTGCCAAAGAAGAATTTATTTCCGAGTTTATGCATCTCTACACTCAGAGAGAAGAAAACGGGCGAATAGGGATGTTGTGGTCTGTTTATACGAGTATAAATCAAAGAAAAGGATTCTTACTCCAATTTGTTATTGAAATGAAGTTTGTGATATTGTTGCTTTCACATTAGCAACACTATGGCAGAGCAGTTAACACTTCAGCCGATTCTTTGGCCAAATTACCGCCACTTTTCCAAAGGACGACACAGCACACAACTCAACCCTTACGACTAAGGCAACGTAACTAGTCCTTTACCGCAAGTGCCAAATGGGTTATTCGCACGCAAGGAAAATTATGAGGATGATGATCATGTTGATGGTGATGGCTTGCTATGCAAAAACTAAAGTGTTGGCAGTTGCCATGCTTCGACCCACTCAGACGCCCCATCCTTTGCGCGTTCCAAGTTGACGCCGTAAGTGGGGATGGTAATTAGCAAAAATAAAACAACAACAAAGTGGTAGAGGAAAAAGTTGAAAAATCATAAACGATAAACGAACTAGGTAGGAACAACATTGGGCGCCAAATATACAGGGATACCCGGAAGCGAAAGGAAACTTTCCCCACGAAACTATACATCAACTAAAACAGAATAAGAGACGGAAAAGGACAACAGAAAAAACAAAAAAAAAAAAACAAAAGAAGTAGAAAAGAAGGAGAAACAAGAAAAAAAAATAAAATACCTCATCATTCCGCCTCACGGCCACTTGTGGCTGAGGCTTCTGACGCTCAATGGAGCCCTGCGAGGACGATAATGAGCTCTTCGCCTTAACCACCTCCTTCACGATTTGTGGAGGACGCTTTGTTGTAGCCGTTGTTGATGTTGTTGTGGTTGATGACAATGATGATGACGACGTCGACGACGACGATGATACTGCTGCTGCTGTTGTTGCTGTTGCCACAATCGTGTTGTTATTGTTGCTGGTCGACGACGAGAACGACGACGGTGACGATGACAATGATGTGGTGGTCATCGTGGTGTAGGACGCGTTTAGTACATTGCCAGACACAGCGCTCAGCAGATCATGCGAATTACTACGTGGCAGTGGATTGGTGGCCGTACTGGCGTTCGACAGAGTCGATGATAGATGCGGTGGCGGTGGATAGCGCGGCGGTGCCTTGATTATCTCGATAAAACTATCGGGCACATCGACGGGCAACTCACGATGCTTACGCACCGACACCTGGGGCTTCAGCTCGCGCAATTCGTACTCGGGTGGGCCCAACTCACCCGAAGACGAGCTGCGCGTACTCAGCGAACCGCCACAAGAAGAGGTGGTGTTCGTTAGCAACATATTGCCATTGGCGGCTTTCGCCATATTGTTGTTATTCTGAAGCTGATGGTAGCTAATCGAGTCGAAGGACTCTTTGCTGCTGTCGTCAAAGGACAGCGATCCCTTCCGATACAAATCGGACAGTGGATCCAGGTCAACGGACAGATTGTCTGTTACAACTGAACCGCCACCACCCATACTACCGCTGCCACTGCCACCACTCAAGTGTTTGTGTTTTAATGGTGTATCGTGCTGTTGTTGTTGTTGTTGGTGTATCTGTTTTGTATTGTGTTGCGGTTGTGGTATCTGTTGATGATTGTTAACCACAACGGTGTACTGTTCGAGTTGTTGCAGTTTTTTGTGTATATGTTCGTTATCAACATTTTGTTGCAGATGATCGTTGTGATGGTGATGATGATGATTGAGATGATAGGCATGTTGTTGATGGTCATGAATTTGGTCATATTGAGAATGCAATGCAACCGTTAGTTTACCGCTACCACACAACAACAAATTTGTATTTACCTGTGCAGCGGCATTGTTGAGTGTTGCGGTTGGTGTTAGTGTTGCTGGTGCACCAGGAGTGCTGGATCCTGATGGTGGACGGGGTGGCGGATATCGCGGTGGTGTTTTATTGCGGGCTATAAATGTGTCGGGACAGTCGACTGCCATCTCACGATGTGGACCTAAAAATGAAAATACGAAACAAATTAGCTAGGTTTTTTTTTTTTTTGGGTAAATTGTGCACAACAAACCGTTATCTTGATTTATCGAAAGCATTGTCAACATTTCCTGATCGATTTCTTTGCTATCCGAGTGCTGGCGATAATGTTGACTACTTATGTAGTCATCTGGCAGGCATGGCTTCAAATCGTCACCATCGATCACAACGATGCTCGAGCCTGATCGACGGCGCGGCCTGAAATTGGACAGAGGAATGCAGTTTAGATTAAGATGGATACAAAGGGGAGCTAAAATCTATGTATAAAACAAAAATGTTTACATGTCTTTAGTAAGAAGACGGGGTAAGGAATTTTCAATTGTATTCAAATAAAGTAACTGGATCTACCCAAGTTGAAGAACCGACAAACTAGGGTACGATACTTCAAAATGGGTTGCAGACTTTTGCTGTTTTAGAACTCTGGGAATAAAGAAAAGCCCAAGGTTGGGTCGTTGGGTGGAAATAGACGTGGGAAGATGCAAAGAATTAGTTATGTGATGGAAATTACGTTGTACACTTTTTGACGAACTTTTTGAGGCATTCCTGATCCCCTTTCTTTCTTTTTGCGACTAGATTTAGAGCCATATTCATCAGACTAAGGCCATTGACGGGTTTCAAAGTTTTAGTAGGACTCTACTTCGTCTAAAGCTTTATAAGCCTTTCACTTATCGATTCTGACGTTACCTAAATTTTGTTTTGCATGTATGACCTAGAAAACGGATGTTTTGTTGGGTTATGTGGCTGGGTTTCGGCTTCTTGTCAGGAAAGTACTTTTAAACCTCACAAACATTTTAATTATTAAAGGTCAAAATGAAACGAGCCTGATATTGCCAAAATCACCAAAGAATGGCTCTTGTAGCATTCGCTAGAGCCGTATACCCCTTAAATTGTTTAAACTCCTACAAGCTAGATCCACTTCATTTCCAGTTAAAACATCTCCATAACTGCGTCTTGATTTACATCAGGGTAATGGTCTTCTATGGTCTTCACGGATTTATATCATGTTCTCTTCTTTTTATATCCAGCACTTTTCTTAATTTTTTTGTTGCGATTTTGATGTGTTTTTGACGAGTTTTTAAAATTTATTTGTTACACGTTTTAAAGAGTTTTTGACGCTTTTTCCGTTGCGTTTTTAATCCATTTAATGAAAAGTTTTTTGCCAATTTTTTGTTACGTCTCTTGAAAGTTTTTGAAGCGTTTCGGAAGCTTTTTCAAAGTCGTTTAAATGCGTTTACTAAAAGAGTTTTTTGTCACTTTTCGCTGCGTCTTTTGAGGGGCTTTTGATGCTTTTTCCGAGGCATTTTTTATTCATTTACGGACACATTTTTGTTGAGTCTGTTGACGAATTGTTGATGAGTTTTTTTAAAGTTCGTAGTATGCTTGTACCTTGAAGAAAGTAAGGACATGTGTCCCAGTCAGAGGGAAAATCTCCTTCTTCTCAATTTTCTTAATTACTGGGGTGAGTCTATGGTCGTATTTGGAACCTTATGTGTTTGTTCACCGCCATCAGCACCTATCTATATTATCCGCTTAGCCGACCAGGTACATAATGTCGGGCATATTTATGGGAGTGGCACCAGCAATTTCCTTCGTTCGCGTTCCCATTGCATTGTCATAAACTCACCTTGTACTTTGAAGGTCCTCGCTTTCGTCGAGATACTGCGAAACCTCGAAAATGTCTTCAAAGGCATTTATAACATTATTCCGTGTGCCAAATGTCCAAGGCTACCGCCACTTAGATTTTTATTTCCTCAACTGGTGACTGCTCCGCTGGTCCTCAAAATAAAAAAAATACCAGAACCTCATCTACTGCAACTGTTGTTGAGTTTCTGAAGCAGTTAGCTCCCAGAACTACTGCTGAAAATCGTAGCTTCAGCATTGAAGCTGTATTAAGCAAACATATTGGTCTGTCTGACATCTTAACCTACGAAAAATATATCCAAGCTTCTAATCACACCTTCACTTATGTACCAATAAGGATCAAAAGACTCTTTACTGATTGCAATGAGATCGCATTTATAAAGAATCTCTTGCGGCTCACAACGCCGAGGTGGAAAAGAAACAGCAGTTGGTAGCACTGATCCCAGATTAAGGGGAAAGCTTAGTGGGAAAGAAGGAAACTTTTTCGAATTATGGTCTGTGCTGATAATAAAATACAGTCTTCAAGGGCTGGAAACACTGGTTAGTAGGTACAGATTAATCTCCATCCGTCCGTTGAGGCTTCAACCCTCCTCATTCTCCGCTTTTGTGAAGGTAGAGCAGACATTGTCTTAGTAGGTACATTAACAGTGTGGTTCTTCGAATCGGGTATCCTATATACAAAACAATGCATGTGTTTAAAAAAATTACTTTTACTATTCAGAGGCAAAAGCAACTGGTGTAGGGCTGTTTATGACTGAATATCCGCTGAATCTCAGCTAAAATTTCCAAAATCAAGCAAGATTACAAAATTTTATTGAGTGCACATTTTTCAACTGCAACTTTGCTTCTTAAACAAAACGCACTTCCAAAGCGTACCTAGACCTTAAACCAAAAGTTAATGACTAGGAGACTCATCCCTTTTTCTGTGTAACATGTACAAAATTCATATTCCACGCATGGATAAATTGTTGCTCTTCCCTAATTGCAGTAGCGCCGGAAGGCAACCCTTCCCTACATTTCCGTAGAATTATTTCCACTCACAAAAACGAAACGAATCCAATTAGCAGACAACAACTAATTCCCATTATTTTGTGTTGCACTGCACAACGGAAACGGTATAATTTTCTGAAACTATCATGCAAAACACTTGCTCCAGGCACTGCTGTGCCAGAGACATACCTCGCAGTGGGATGTCCCTAAGCCGGGGAAAGAACAAAACAGCGGAGAAAATAAAAAAATCACAAAAGGGACTCCGACTCTGACTCCTTCCTATCTCCGGAATATCCGCCTGAAATGTGTAATTACAATAATGAAGATAATAGCAACTTCCATTGAAAAGGGCTCAACATCACCTGTGGATGTGTTCGACCCCTGTACTGTATGTTTTGGGCACACACACACAAAACCAGGGAAAAGTCACTATTGCCGTGAACGGAGGATTCACTGATGGTTGACGATAAGCCAACACATGGGTTGCCTTGCAACTACAGGTGCATCCAACAGACAGAATCAACGTTCATGAAGGGGGACGGCGAAAGCAAGCAACCCTTCAGGGAGCACTTGCTGCAATTTGATGAAGACGAATCGTTCTTGTTTGGGACAGTTCACCATATATGTACATGTTTCCATCCACAAAGTGGGTTAGAATTAAAAGGATTCTTTCGATTTACATGGTCAATGCACTTTCTTTGGTTTCACAGCAGGGGCGCGGAAGGTGGGGATTGGAATTTATCGAGCGAAGACGACCCCATAACCAATGTGTAATGTGTTATGTCTGTCTAACTCCAGGGGGAGAAAACGAGATCACCTGTGTGGGCTAGGGAGTTACTATATATTCTCCTTGTACACACACGTGGAATCGGTTGTTTACCACAGAATTTGTGTTAAAAAGTTTCCACGAGTGGGACGAGGGGATGTTTGCCTTTTATTTACCCTCTTTGGGTTACCGTTTGCGGTGTGACTGTGAGCGTCCCATGACATTCTGACAGACCAAATGCATGGAGGATGTAAGTATATTTTTTCTTTGTCAGTGTTTACTTTTGGTCGTCCTGGCTGGGTTGTATTTTTATTCATGCATATTTGAGAAATTGTAAAACAGCGGAACGGCAAGGAACCCCAGTCAGGATGTTTACATTGCATTGGGGTAAGGTTTGCACTTTGATATAATGCGGAAGGTATATCCGACTCATGTCGGTTGGTATATTCGTGAAAACACTACACAAATGTGCATAGTAAAAATGTCACGGTGCATGTGCATGTGCATGCTCAGCGTAGAAAATAAAAAATTTAATTCTGAAATCCCTAACAAATCAATTTTTTTTTTTTTGAAACACAGTTTGCTGTTGAACTCTTTTGTTTTGAGAGGAGGGAAGTCCTTAAAAAAAATCAATCATCACATGCGATATAGTCTGTTTTGAATATAGTTTGAAGCACTTTTCTGAGGGAGACACTTAAAGTGATTTAAATTGAAAATTGCGAGTGAAGAACTCTTAAAAAGTGTGAACGGCTACTGTAACGGGGGATTAAATTTTCATCAGAATCGAGTGGTATGGTAGTTCGAATGCGTGCAATGGTGGTCGAAGTAAATTTCCAATGAATACAGGGGTCCGATTCTATAAGGCGAAAGCACGAGTGATTTGCGAAAACGTTTGAACGTTTCGCCGTAAAGAATCCCGACCCAGTTTTAAAGAGCGAAAAATTTGACGTTTTGTAACGAAATTTGGTAGTACTTGACGAAAAGTGAAATGCGATTGAACACGCCCGAATAGCACACTTGGGTTATAATTTGGTACATACAACTCTAATATAACTATCAATTTATTTCCTAAGTATTGCAGTAACATTGTCACATCCACATTGTAACCAAAATAGCCGCATTTCTCCTCATATTTTGCAACGAGTCTGTTGCATTTGCGTTTTACTTAGGTTATTTTTTGTTAAATGATAGTTTTTATTACGTTGTTCCAACGGAACATGTTGCTTTTAAAGTAACTCTTGAATTGCATAAAAAATGTTTCTATAAACATTCGAGAAGTTTTAAATAAGTTATTATTAGAATGCTTTCTGAGTCTACATGTAGACAAACAAATTATGAAGTATAAAAGGAAAGGTGAATGTATTCGATCTGAAAGGCATTAATATCTAAAGCATGTTATATTGGAAGTTCGAATTTGCTGCGATTTTTGACCAAAATCTTCCAACGAATGCTACTTTTGTCACGAACATTAATATTTTGGTTCCGGAAAATTCACGCGCCTTCAAAAAAGTGTTAAATAGAGAAATGTTTAAAAATCAGAATATATTAAAATTTGTATTTAAGCTCCAAAATCGCAAAAGACTTGTGGAAACAAGTTTTAATATGCCCTCTATATCAGTTTCTATTAAACTGAATTGTAGAAACCATGTTATGTATTGGGAAAATTCAAAGGTATTTTTCTCATCTTAAAATATGGGGTTAAATGCGTACAGAAAATGGTGGAAAATATGGCGGTTGTTACATGAAACTTTATTAAAACATGAACCATTATTACAACTTCAATGTTCCTTAAAATGGTATTGAAATTAAGATACAACAAAATAACAACGAATGTTAGTAAACTGTTGTTTCCATATTTATTGGAACATCATTATAATTGAAAATAAGCTTTAATAGCATTATAACTTCTTTGTAACTTACTTTGGTTTGGTCGAACACATTATAGCCACTGTTGCCAAACATTCTTAGAAAAACTGAATATAAGATATAACCAGGAAATATAAATAGCACGGCTGTGTTACAGTTAAAATAAATGATTATTCTCGTCAGTTATCTGTCATTATCGAGGTGAGTAAGCAATATTTTTCAAAAATCTAAGTTATATTAAACATTTTAACTTACATTTGATTGCTTACTTATATGTTGAGTTTTAAATGATAAAACTACATATCAGTGCTATTTTGCCTCTTCGAGGATAAAAAACCTGATCTCACTTGTACAACATATTTTTTAATTGCGAATCCTTTAGGTGGAACAATATTACATTCGGGGTTAGGTATATCTTGTTTTTGTGCATTGAAGTAACATTTTCTGGAACGTAGAATCATTGCGGAAAGCTGATTTGGCAACGCTGATTACAACCACTTGATGTTGTGAAGTATGTTTAGTTATAATGAAATTAACATTATGAAAGTTGGCGCTGACATTTCGATTTTCTTATCAACATCATTATAAGAAATTAAAAATTATTTTACTAATCAGCAGTGATTGACGACGACTGAAGCTAATAATTCCAAATGGCGTTAGAGTAGCTGTCATATAATGAAACATATTTGACTTGTTAATATACGATTCATTGTAAAAACATATAAAAAAGTTATCAATGACTTTAAGTTTCTTATATAACATAATAAAAACTTTACGACTTTTGATTGTAATTAAGTTACTTCGTTGTTAAGATTCTGCTATATAAAAGTTTCATGGACTTTTTAGTTAGAGGTACCCAAAATGAAAATTTACTAAATGTTACTGCAATATATTACCAACCTGTTTAGAACTCTAACTTAAGAACTTTTATGAAACTACTTTCAAACATCCCCCCTTTTTGTAAACAAATTTAAAACTTTAAAAAACGTATTTATAACATTTCAAATGACAAAGTTACAATTAGTCCATCATAAACATGAATTCAACTGATATAGAACGGATTTTGTTACAGATTACTTAAATATTTATAACAGAAATACAATCGAAGTTTTGTTGCAAATCACAATCTGTGCTATTCGGGCGCATTTAGAAAGTTAGGAGATAGTTTAAATGATCCAGTTCTAGGGAAAGCACACACTGTACTTAGCGTCATAAGCACCTAAAGTTTTATTTGTTAGGTATGTTTAATTAAAAAAATTGAGAATATTCATAAATAAATGCGACTGAGATGAAACTATATTTCCTGTGCTTTCCTTCGATTAGTCACACGAATCGACAGTTCAATTATTGTGTGGACTTATTTGTACTACCTCTGTTAGTGCTATGACTCAAAACCGCCCTACTTTGCTTTTCTTTCTAGTTTCAACTTGTGCTCGTAGATAATTGGCTGCAGTGTGGTGATACCCTATTCACACCTATTCTTAGTTTTTATTGATAGATTTATTTTATAATTCAACTATTTAGTTTAGGTGGTCCAAGAAAGCAGTATACCCTTCTCACTTAATGTATAGGTATAGGCCTATCGAACCAAAGGCCTGTCTAAACAAAATCTATTTATCATTGTCCTAGAATGGGGTAGCGAAAGATAAATAGTTGGGAGGAATGGAAGAGGTTTACAAATTTTCTGCCGAGTCCAAACAGTTATACTCTCGGATGTTTGTCAGCAGTTTGCAAGATGTGGCGCAGTGGGAAAAGAAAACTGAAGATAGATTATGGATTGTCATGGGAATCGTACCAGGAACCTCTCGCTTAGTAGTCCAACACATTAGGAACTAGGCCACTGCGTCTACGTCGGATTTTCCTAGTAACATTTAAATGACAATTGAAAATATGCAATTTGAATTTACATAAGTGTGACAGCTGATAGTGTTTAAAATTGTTTCATGGGTGCGTTCAGCAAACATTTGCTAGGCATTTCACTGAGCGGAAAGAAGATTTTGCTCTACATCGCTACAGACACAAAAAAATCACTATCCCTTCAGAATCGAGAGCTCTTTTCAAAGTCTTGATTGTTTTTCATTTTATTTCAAAGTCGCTCGAGATTTATCAAAAGCGTTTATGTTTGATCGTCAAAATACACAAATTGGTAACAAAATTCCCAATTGTGCACAATTACCCACAAGTCAGCCTGATCACAACAAAAAATGGCTGGTCACAAAATAAGTTTCTAATCGAATTCCGTATGCGCAACTCCGTCACCTTGAAATCCCAAACCATCGCGATGCGGCGTTGGCCAAGCACAATCATGTCGATGTCGTTGACTTGGAATTTCCAGAAAAAAATATTAATTTAACTTGTAGGTATCCTATGTCCATGAATTTCTGAAATTCAAATGAATTATGAAATATAGTTAAGCCACGGGCTTTCAAAAATGTTAACCAACAACTTTTGCCCTTAATTCGTTTTCCGGGGCGCTGTGGACAGTTAAATTCACACAAGTCCTTCCTTTCATTTGATGCGCGTTTGTTTTTCACTCTCTGCACGAGTGCTTTGCTTTTAATCCCATCTTTCCGGTGTAGGTACAATACTCATGTGGCTACTGGGTCACACATGAGCTCGTCCCCTTTTGGGCGTGTTCAGTGGGACTTCCAGTTTTTTATGCGTTCCACCAAATAAACTTAAACCCCTTCAACTAGGCGCAGTCTTTTCCGCAGCTCATTATTTATCAGCAGACAATTCCCTCCACCCATTGGAACATGAAAAATTACACACTTCCTACTTTTGATAGTTATACCATCTGATTAACTCATTAAGGACAAATTGCTGCACTAAAAGCCGTCTTCGCCAGTCTCTGAAACTTCCCTCTTTATCGTCATCATCAATCCAAGGGGAAACGATAATGCATTTTGACCTGTTCTATTCTGGCAGCACAACTTCCTCATTAATAACACCTCAGTTGCATCAAGAAAAACTTTCCAAAGTAATTACCCTAATGGACTTTTTGGGCGAAGAGAAACACCAAGAATAAAAAAGAAAAGAACCGAAGCTTAGCTAGCTAAGTAGAGAAGATCAATAAATCTTCTTCAATCGGTTCAACTCCTTTCCGGGGATAATCTTGTGGTGGTCCGTTTTTTTTATTATTTTTTTTTTATTGTGTTTCCTTTTGATACCGAGCAGTAACTATACTAATCGGATTGGACATGGACAACTCATAAATCGGTCTTAGGACGTCAAGCGGAATCGGCAATGGCTTAGGACAGATTTGAGTAGGTGTGGACTGCAGGCGGTGGGGAATTTCATTGGAATGTGAGAACATTTCAAGTTTTGTCGACCTCCAGACAAAATCCAAGTCTCCTTGAATCCATTAAGTGCCCCAGGCTTTTACTGTGTTTTTTTTGAATTCGTCATTAATGTGTGTTTAGATTAACAGATCTTTCACTTGTTGCGCTAGATAAGAACTTTTTTTGACAGTTCCTTGACTTTCATAATATATTTAGTACTTTTTCACAACTAACCATGAACAGACTCAGTAGAAAAACGCTCCGACGTGAGCCTACTCCATTTCGATGTATATTGTCTGTTTGGACAGAGTTTACAAATTGCTGTCCGAATTATAGAACGTGGCCCATGCACGAATGATATCGGCAATTATGGTGGCGTAAATATGCTGAATCAATTTATATTGTCCGTTGAAAGAACTTTAAAATTGTGGTCGGAATTAAACAACAGAGCGTGGCACCGCAGATGCAACCAAAAAATTTTAAACACAATTTATGACAAGTTACGGTGCAAAATTTCTGGAAGTCTGGAGAATGTTGAAAATGCAAACTAAAATGTTCATAATTCAGATATCAGCTGTCAAATCAGTAGTCAGTGGAAAAAAAGTTGCCTTCTTCTACGAAAATCACACTTTACCAAGGACTTCGCAGTATTTACACGGCAGAAGGGGGTCTTGGCGCCTGTCAAATATCAAAAATGTAAAAAAAAGACTTAAAAATTGCAGTAATTCGAAAATTTAAACGACATTTTTTGGAACTGTTTTCTGGGGAAGTTATTGCGCTTTTAGAGGGAGATAGAATAGGGCACTCGGTCTTAAAACTGTCAGTACGAATTCTGGCTAAGCCACCGGATAAACAAACCAAATGCAACGAAAAGTCGCTCCCAAACAGCCTTTAACAACAAAACAAGAATAACAAGTGTGGTATAGCTGAAGCTAGGGTTGTTTGACATCATAGTCTAAACCAGGTGGTTGTGGTGCGAGATAGAAAAGCAAAGAAGGCTGGGAGCAATTGGAAAACCAACGTTACGGTGAGTAGGGAAGACCGCCCATCTACAGAATAGTCAGCATCCACAACTACTGCTCCGCGTTTAACCGTCCCAAATTGTTGACAAAATCAGACTTTTTGAGCTGAAACACTATATAAGCGATATGTTTCTGTAAAGCAGAAGAGGGCTTTTCGACAGCGCTGTATGGTATGGTGCACTTTTTAGCTACAGATTTTGGAAGATGAAGTATCGCCTAAGCTTCTCATTATGGAAACCCTTTTTTGGCTTTTATAACTGCAGCTAGGAACGGAAAGTATATTTTAAATATTATATTCATATTTCTAAACTTAGCACTACTGAGATCCGAAGATTCCACGCCGACAAAGGAATGCCCGCGTTGACCATCGATAGGCGAAAGGATTGGCATTGGATCATCGTTAGTAGTTCAATGTCAGCCACCAGCCCGAATTGCTGGTGTTGTTTTTTTCTTTTAGTTTAGGATAGGTTAGGTTAGATACGGAAGTGTTGATTGACCTGCGGTGCCACATAAATGCAGAAAGTCGTTTCCACAAGTTTGAGTCTATGAAGAAGCATAAGAGACTCCAAATGTCGGTAAAGTAGATGGCTCGAAGGTTTGTAGCTCAAAAGTGAACCGTCTATGCAGCTTTTACAAAAGTTGTTCTAAAACACACATAGCCTTGCTGCATGCTTTCAGCTAGAAGCAGTCTGTTGAGAGTGATTAAACTGTTTCTAAAAGCTTTGACCATGATTTTAACTAAAGATTTTTCCTTCACTGGCATCCACCTTTACCAAGAGTTTGCAAGTAGGTATTGCAATACATGACCTTTATATTTATGTCTATTGTCAGAATGGGAATAGATTAGCCTTACAATTTCCTTGGATACCTCATTGCCAAGTCACCCAGAAAAGGTAAATATTGAACTGGTCTATCATCTGCCTGAGCCGCGATCCCCGGCAGTCTATAGAATTTATAGAGATTCAAGCTTGCATATCCAATAACAAATGGATGACATCTTTAGCAGACTATCACGGTTTCATTGAGCTCATGTTCAGACTATCTTTATCGCCATTATTTGTCCCGATTTTTCGACAAGCGCGTAGGTTTATTTTTTAGATAGGCTTAAAGAAGGTTTGGGCTTTTATATTGTCTTTTAATGATTTCTCATTCCACACAAATAAAAAAAATATTTATGACCGAAAAACATTACAGTTTGAAGTCTGAAGGATTTGTCGCTCCTTGGCATGGAATGCATTACACAAATGACTTAAAGGATTACTGATAAATGAAAATTTAACTAGAGTTGCATGAACAGGAGTGCTAGATCTGTACAGCGGATCGTGCGGGACAAGCTCATAAGAGAGAACAGCCATTTAAAGAAACGAAGAAGTGGTATCAGATCCCTCCAGCCGGTACGGTATGGAAGGCTTGAAATTTTGGATTAAACCCCACAAGGCAGAAAAGTCAAGTTCTGTCTTGAGCTCGCGCACTGATTTTCCGCCGCACAAATATAAATTCTAATTTTCTAGCGTTGCGATTGGGTTACATGAGCGTGGCTCTATTTTTTGTCACAGCTTTGAGATTGCAATTGCAATAGTTTGCAAGGAGTACATATCCCTTACCTGGACACATTGTATGATAAAATATACCTTTTGCAAGTGAAAGGGGTCGTTGATGCATTCAGGGAAAAGACTGTGACAAATTTCCTAACTGCCTAAGGTTCCTCCAGCTATTTCCATAAGAAAAACTAACACCCAAGCAAGTACCAAGAATAAAATCACGTAAATGAAAGCGGACAAATTGCACCACCTTGTGGTACACCATTATTCAACCGATCCAATCGAAGAATTCCATTCCATCAGGTAGGTAATCCATTTCTGTTGTCTAACATTACAAATCTCTATTATATTGAATTTCCCCTCGCCCTCAGATGATATGAAATCCAGACCCATTTGAGGTCGATTCCGTGATGACGAAAGATTTCCATTAAAAATATGATTGATCTCAACTGAGATCAGCCATGCATTCCCATTCCGAGTCCACCCACCTCCAGACAAAGATCTCCGTCTCTGCTACCTCCGACAATTCCTGTATATCTCTATCTGCGACAACGTCACTTATTCGTTTCCCCATTCCACGGCTGGAGGAGATTCCTCTTCCGCGATAACCATAACGATGCTCATCGTTCAATATCACACTCTCCCGAAAAGGTGTGGATGCTGATGAAACCGTATGTTCGTCCTTTTGAATACCCTTCAAGACAAAAATCTCGTAATTCCTTTATGGCGGTGTTTTCATTTTTTTTCCCTCCCTTTCTCGTCTCCCTTTCCAATAAAAAGGTATACAATGGAAACTTTCAAAGAGAGAGGAAAAAAAAAAGGAAAATAAAAGGGAACCGAAACCTTTTGTTATTGCGGCGCAGCGTTGTTGTTGCGAACAGGTATTGTCCATGTCCTCGGCATTATCATCAGGTGGGGAATTTTAGATTTCAGTTAACGACCTGACCTGAAATCTACCACCACTAACACCAACACCAGCCATCGAGGCCATCACCATGAATCATCATCTCTGCGTCATAGTCGTACTCTGCTATGGGCCGACGAAGATCGTCGCGCGTTTATGTTCTCGGAAGGAACGTTCAAAGGTGTGTGTGTGTGTGTGTGTGCCATTTATGCTTCAGGTCGTAAAATAAAACAAAATCGAGTCGAAAAGGAAGACGCAACAGTACGAGCCGAGAGTTTGGAAACCTGTGCAAGGAATTTGGATTTTTGTTGTGTGTGATAGGTGCATCAGAGCAGAATGACTGACAGGTTATATCCTTTCTTTAGATTTCGTAAGATTGATGTACGTATACGGGAGTAATTAATGTGCCCTGAGCTATTGAATTTTTGTGTATAATTATAAATTTGTTTACTCAAAAGCAACGAACGTGTATTACTTTCGTTGCTGACAGGTAGGTTTTATGAATGAAAGAAGAGAAAATTGACAGAAGTCTTCGTCTGTTTTTGTGAAAGAAAGAGCAAGTTCTTTACCTAGTCTTCTGGTTGAGGCATAATTTTACTGTCACGGGTAAAATTTTGACTAATTTAGGGTCCGAACTGCGGAGAAGAACTATTTTTATTTATAGACCTCTCTATAGAGCAAATCAAATGAGAGTCGGGAAAGCTTTTTTTTTTAAATATCTGTGGGGGTCTAGTGGGATAGCAAGCGCCATACGAAATAAGGGGGCGTGGCTACTCCCAAATGATTTGACAGCCAAATGTTTTAAATATATAAAAAAAATTCTATGAACTGGCAACCATAATTTAAGGACAATGTTGTGCTTCTTACCACGTAAGTTCGTTTGAGAATCTGTTACAATAGTAGGAACCTATGAAATGTACACAGATCAACGAAAACTGTGCACCCAGCTAATGCACATTTGATGGCAGTGAAGGGTTTTCTATAAGTCCAATTGCCCATCGCTGCCAAGTTAGTAAAATTAGTCTGACATTTCTTTGCTATATGAGATTTAAATCTGTCAAATAGCGATGTAAATACCTAACATAGGTTCAGTTGGCGCAACAGGTCCATATACCTTAGGTCTTACTTCATAGTCATGTGTGCGAGTTTTGATTTTTTGGGAATGAAACAGACCTACTACAATTAAAGCCGAGTAGAAAGCTTTTCTATAACAGTTATTCTATGGAATTATTTGTGTTTTACCGGTTAACAAACCTGAGACCCCTCGCTCAGTAGTCGAGCATACTAACCATTGATTTACTCCGTTCATCTAGTTTAAAAAAAAATTCTATTTGCGTGTGAGGCACACAATAAACAGCTTAAATATAAGCCCGTCGGTTGGAACTGCAGGTATTTCGAACTAGACTACGCTATCAGCCTCCTAGCGAATTGGGAGCGCGTTATGAGATGGCTTTATCGGTCTGAAAATACTAAACTATGTTCGTGAAATTATAGCCGCTTGTGTTGCGAATGGAGTGTCCCTTTATGATTGTGATCAGTGAACTAAGGAGCCACAAAGAGCTTAGGTCCACTGCTGTTGAACTTCATATGGTAGAATTCTGCGTCTATAGATTCAAAGACAAGCTTCAATTATCTGATTTGTAAACGACATCTCAGTGATGGTTGCATAAAAATCAGTAGAAGATGCCGAACTGCACTGCAAGAAGACAGATGTAACTGTATGTAGATGGCTAGCTAGGGCCGGTTTAAGGCCCACCGATCTTAAAGACTAAAGCTTAGAGTAGTATAGGGCACGAGGTAGGTTCCCAACCAATGTTCTAAGCTTTGAATACCCGTTTGAGCATGCATGCAAAAAGCCATCAAAAAATGTTAGCGCACTTTCGAGACTGATTAAGTGAAGACATCGAAGTCCCCAAAGAGAAGAAGTGACTTTTTCTTACAGCAGCTGCCACTTCTGTACTCATGTATGCAGTAAGAAATATGGCCAATGCCACGTTAAAATAAATCATAAGAACGGGGAGCCCAATCCAACCACAGCTTGCAGTTGCGAGTTTCGAGCAATGATTCACTCATCGTATCTTCAATATTACCTGTCGGTATACTCGCTGAAGAAACGGTGGTCGGGCAGATAACGATCAAATGAAGTTTGAAAGGAATCGCAGTATTGCAACCTGGGAAACAACAATTAAACACTTGGAAGATGTGCTCGTACACACAGGCTTATGCAAGCGATCAATATGGTTTAACCGGCAGCAATGCGAAGCGAGCTTTAGTTTCAGTTCTTGACGGATCATGGCTGTAGGAGAATGATAAAACCGAAGCCTCTTAAGCAATTAAAGCGCCAACGTAATGCGGTTCTAAAAATACATTAAACAAGACAAAACCTTCAAAGATGAACAAAGCTTGTAGTAGAGTCGCTGCCGGTGATGAGGACATGTAAAACAATTTCTGTTTAATGGCGAAGAAGGCACGTGTTTTGCTGTCAAGCATGAAAATGGGATGATGACACCCAAAATATAGGTAGGGTATTGATAGAGTCTTTTGTGCCGATTTCACAAAACTACTCAACTTAGCCTACACTAACCTAGGAAAGTTATATCTAAAGTTCTGTCAACAAGAAGGGACACCCAATACCTACGAGTCTGACGGAACGTTATACAATTGACAGGGAGTAAGGAACTTTGTCTACCTCGGCTCTGCTATCAGGGTCCAAATCGCCAGTGTAATCACATTAAGTTGATTTTACACACGAAGCTAAACCAAAATTTCGCCACGCATATAACTCGTTGCCGAATGTCGCGATTGGACCCTTGAATTTAAAAGACATCAGAAATTATTAAACGAAAAAAACATCTTGCTGTTCATTTTGGGTATAAAAGCAATTGAGTAGGTAGTAGATGTATTCCAAACAACTAAGAAAATTCTTTTTATGGCGCCGAGGCTTCGACTCTATTCCGAAGCGGATAAAATTATTGTCAGTCACTTACAGAGAAAGATCCGTCATGAAATGTTTGCCCCGCTTGCTTGCAATTAGTCAATTTCGGGATGACAAGACCAGTCACCAGTACCCGCTGGTAAGCAGGGAACCTCCCAATAGGGACAATTGATGAGTTGAAGACAGTTTCAACAATTGGCCATCGCCAAGTTAATGTCAATCAGAGCCCAACCAGCTCAAATGTTGGCCCCTTCGTTTTGCACAACTACCTAAAGATGGGTCTTGTTGGCGTTTTATAATACGATTGCCCTAGTGCAAATGGAAAATGTCAATTTGATTACCTTTATGGTCATTGGTCATCTGTTCGACTTGTCTAGTCATCCAGCCGTCTACGGAACGCTGCTATTTTAAATAAGTCTAAAAACATGTCAATCTCAATCGAGGCAGAAAAAAGAAAGTTTAACCAGTAAATGGAAAACGCTTAGAAAAGTGTCAAACTCTACACCTATTCCAATCGCAAGAATATCAACAAAAAAAAAGAGCAAGTGACATTTTTATGTTCGATTAGACACACGAAATCGAAAATCTGAGAGCAAATCTGTAGAAGTCCAACCTTATAGCACACAATAGAACCCCGATCTTACGTCTGTCATTTCTGCAACTTGACGGCTTAACGAAAACAAAAATATTAAGATGACTTCTTAAAATGGCCGACTTAATTATCTGCCATCACTTGAAAATAAACAGAGGACACAAATATGTCACAATCAGACAGTGACTCAAAACAACATCTTGGGGGTTTTACTACCTACAGCTCTTGAAATTAACTGAAATTAAGCTGGACTATTGTTATTGGAGACATCAATTGATGACAGCTTCAAAATTTCGGGTGGTTTTCATATTTTTTTCTTTTTACTTTTAAGTATGTTTGTTAAAGAAGTCGCGCAGTTTGATACCATATCAACTGTCAGTTTTACGGAGCTTACGATAACAAAAAAAGGTTCAAATGCCAAAATCAGGCAATATAGAAAAAGTGTGACTCAAAACAACATTTTGAGGGTTTTACTACCTACAGCTCTTGAAATTAACTGAAATTAATCGGAATTATTGTCATTGGAGACGTCAATTGATGACAGCTACAAAATTTCGGCTGGTTTTCATATTTTTTTCTTTTTACTTGTAAATATGTTTGAATGAGACGTCACACTGTTTGACACCATCTTAAGTTACTGTTGTTAGATTCAGGAAAATAAAGAAAATAAACCTAGGTGCCTTCTTAAAATGAGCGACGATTTGGCCTTTAATACAATTACTGCCGACACACTGAAGAAATATTTAAATTCAAATGCAGTTCCTCTTACCAATGCTTTAAAATCCTCATTTCGTCGGCTCTAATCGTCTGTTAATCCTCACAAATTGGTATATCCTCCACTGACTGTTTGTTATCCATTAAAATACGCTTCACTTGACTCGGTTTCGTGTTCACACTTCACTACACTTAACAGTGATCCTAATCGCTTTGAAATGCCTTCATACGAGCGCACTCATCTTCGTTTAATTTGAATTTCTAATTCAACACTGTCGCGTGCATCAGAAAACCGCGAGCACATGCACTGCGTGTGTGTGCATTCCTCAACGCGCCGCTGACAAAAACGGCCTTAAAAAATTAACAACAAATTAGAAAGTATCACCACACAGCCGCTCGGCGGCAATCGACTGCACACAACAATTTCACTTTCATGCACAAAACGAACGGTATTTGATATATGTATTTACAAAAACAAAAAAAATGAAAAGCACACACGAAGCATCTGCAATAATTTGCAAGGCAATTTCTATCGACACTACGGATCCGATTTGTCTACACGATCTTGCATTATTTATGAGATGCGATATTTGATCAATTAATTTCACTCAATCACTGGCCGTGCAGTGATGGACGGGGATCAGACATCAGACACAATTGGATACCGAATGCAATGGCACTCTCTCTCTCGGATCGATGATACGGACGCCCGTACGATCACCTCGAAATCGAACTGAAACACTCGGCGGAAAATTTGATTTTCTATTTTTTTTTTCTGCGACTTATCTGTCAAGTGTCACTGGCGCACACGGTAATTATATTTTAATGCGTTTGACTACTGGGAATGCCCTTTGTCCGATTTTGAGATTTGCCTGCGACAACAATCGCCGTTACTTTATGATTTTAAATTTTTTTTTTGACAGCTCAGGTAGGTGTTCGGATTTTGTTTGTCTCCACGCAGATGACAAGCCCGTGTCGTTTGGTGATATTCGTTATGTAAATGTCGCGGCCAGACTGTTGTTGCTGTGCTAACTATCAAAAGACGAACACTGAGCTAGGCTTCACGAAGACACTATTCAGTCAGCCAGCATGAGCACGCATACACACGGACAATTGCACGAATGTATGACTACGAGGAGGAAATTTTGTTTGTCTTCTGTTGCCTCAGTTCGGTTTGGTTTTTGTGTGTGCAATGGAGTGGAGACTGAGAGAACTG
Organism: Cheilosia impressa; assembly: GCA_948293265.1. Lineage (NCBI taxonomy): Eukaryota > Metazoa > Arthropoda > Insecta > Diptera > Syrphidae > Cheilosia > Cheilosia impressa. The sequence goes on from OX411882.1 coordinate 8,068,361, forward strand.
GCAACAGGTAGGGGAATAAAAAGTACAACAGGTAGATCTTTGTTTTATGTGGACAAACATAAATGTATGCATGTTTGCTTGCGCGCATTGGTGTGTTTGGTTGGCAGGGGAATAGGGCGTTCGTGGTGCTATTGAGACGAAAGCCATGAGGAAAGAGATATTCAGCTGTCAGCCTTACTGAGGTGTAGGTATTACACCCCGACTCCACAGGAGATAATTTCTCTCGTTATACTTATCATGAGATGAAATATCTCGTGAGTTCATGATTAGATGTCAGCAATCACTCTCTGTGATTCTATCTTGACATGGATGTCTGACATGAATTTGACAGATGTTTTGGTTTTTGTTGCTTTTCGTCTGGAAATGTAATTTTTTACACCCACAACCTATCTTCCTGTTGCGATACGAAATGAAATGTCATGGCATAATTTGCCCAGCAGAGATATAAGAAAATTGTATGGTATAGATGTCAGCTGGAGAGATATACTCGTATCTCTAGTGAAGTCGGCGTCTTAAGTCCAAATGTCATGCACTTCTGCCAGAGCGAATGTTTCAAAACAGCTTTGCACCGCATTATTGAAGTAACTCATACCACCGCTAAATTTTTTAGTTTCCACTGACAACTCTTGGTTCCAAATTGACAAGCAAATGAAAAACTACTTTGAGAATTTAAAATCAGTTTTTGTTTAAAAAAATGTGAATTTGTTTCGGAAAATTCGATGTGAATAAAAACTGACGTAAAAGAAAAATAAGTGAAACAAATGACGAGAAATCAATAGTGCGCAGTTTAAAATTAATGATCAGAAAAATCTGGTTTTGTGGTTAAATAAAGTATTGAGGATGAAAAAAGTTGAATTAAAAATACTACTACTCAAGACATTTCAGCAGCTCATAAGGAATGCATAAAACTCTCGTGCACTACTGAAATCTGAACGTCAAAGAAGGGACCATTTAGACTGAGTGTGTCAAAAAACCATTTAAACAGAAAATGTCAAATATGCGATCATCACTTTTCAATAGTGTTTACTGTTTGTACTACTAGTTGACAATTAGTATATGTATTTTATTTAATGACACTTCATTTCACAGATTTGTTAAAAGGAAATAATTTGCTATAACAAAACGTCATTTACTAAATGGTACAATTTTGTTTTATTTTATGGAGAAATTGTCGTAATGTTTCTGGAGTCCTAATGGTCAGCTGACGGTTGCTCTAAGTGACCGGTTTCGTATAACATTTTCTTCGTAGATGGAGTTTTTAAAATGCTCCCCTCTTCAAAAAAGTAATGTTAACAAAATAGCGACATCTGGTTGAAAGATATAAGCTCCATCGACAACAGGTTTTATTAACTTTGGATGGCTTAACATTTAATTATAATAGGTGCCACTGTTTATTACCCAAGTTTTAAACCTATTTGCGATGTCTTGTAACAAGATGGCGCTTTTCTGTTCTGAATTATACTATGGAAACGATTTTTTTTCGACAAAACATCGACTTCTTCCTGACGTAACTATAGATGGAAATTGTATGTAGCAAACAGTTTGCAAAATATGTGCGGCAGTATAGAACGAAGTGTGTCACCTTCCCAACTTTTGCCTTGAAACTCGCGAAATGGACATCATATTAACTGATGGAATAAATTTCAAAAATTAAGGCGGTATTGGACAACGGAATAAATGTCAGCCAACGTTAGAAGGTCATCATATGAGAGTATATTAAATACCAAGCACAAAATGTGGACGGCATTTAACAAATCGAATGCTAAAGGGGAAGACAACTTTTTTTTGAGCTTGATACTGGCTGAAAATTCAAAACAGTGAAAGATCGCTCTGACTAAAATAAACTGTGATATCTGCTACGCTCTTAAAAGGAGGAAGAACAGTGCACTCAGCACTTAGACTGTGATTGCTGTAAAAAATGTTTCTCAGTTAACAAAATAGCATGGTTGGTAAGGGCGGGCTTTCAGTGGGTTCGTTAGAAAAAATTTCTATTTATTTACGAAGATTTACCAAACAATGATCTGTTCCAAATTGAAAAGCGAAGAGTTACAACGATTCTTGCTTAAGACCAGAGAGAATGGCAATACCTTGTAGCAATAACAATGCAAGGAGGTTTGGTCTTCCCCTCTGTACTAATCACAAGTTGGCGGATGTGTGTCTCTCGCTCAATTGAATAGTTTTTATTTTATATCAAAATGAGGACGACTGCATACTGCCAAGTGCCGATAAAACTCTTGACTCGATTCAGCGACAACAAATGGATTGCTAAACTGACCGTTTAACCAGACTTTAAAATAATCATCAAGATTGTAGGTTGACCCCTACGTGCAGATGTAGGCTTAAATATGGCCGGTCGACGGGCTCAAGTCTAGCAAGGGGTTTAGGCACGGGTGGATTGAATTGATCGAGAACTGATGTACACAAAATATATACGTTATCGGTACGGTCCCGTATTTCCCGGGACAGTCCCATATTTTTTATTTTAAGAAACACGGGACATTCCATACGACATTTTTGGTTATTTTTGGCCTTTTGTGTGCTGTTATATATTTTCACTCTTTTTCTTTGTCCCGGGTTTCGCCCTTTAAAATATGGTCACCGTATTTATCGGTCAATGAGGTTAGAGGTGAGTAGGTATAATAAATATCGTGGAATCATCCAAACAGCTTTTTCGAAGTGTAAAAGGTGCGAAAGGCCCTTGTTTGCTAACACTTCCATGGCAATCCTTCCCTATTTATCGGCTGTCCGATGTTGCTGATTCAAAAGATACAATTCGTACTGGAACTTCAAGATCACTGCGAGTGAATGGTCCTAAGGCCACTAAGCCATCTCATTAAATGACTCTAAAGCTCTGTAATTTCAAAGTCAATTTCCGTTCAGGGCTGATTTTGGCCAGGCCGTAAGCACTGCTGCTTCCGGTTGGCATTTCAGGAATAACAGCTTGTTAGGATTTTCGGTTTCCTTATGAAACTCTCTAGCTATATGCCGACTTCGATTTGGTCAGAAAGGTACGGAGAAGTTGTCTCTATATGTAAGCTTGTTCTCGAGGTTAAGATTGGAATATTTTCCATTGTCTTGAAGTTCTTCGCATTTCTTTTTAACAAACAACTTTATTTCAGCTTTGGGTCTGGAGCCCTTTTAAATTATTTAGCCTCAAGCATGCAGAGCCAAGGTACACCACCGATAAGGCCTGAAAGGTATTCGACTTCGACCCATAGGCAAACAGTAGTAGGGTCGCGCATAAGTGAAAGGTAAATTCAAATAAAATGGAAGGAGTAACTAGAGGGAATCATCCAAAAACGGCGCTCACTAGGGAGGGTGAAACAGGGTAACCAGGGATGGTGCCCCATCTAAGGTGAGTGCCGTTTCAATTTCATTGGGGCATACAATGTTACTTTTTGGGGAGTACCGGAGCCAACATCCTTTTTGTTCAGTACTGGTTTACAGCTTCTTACTTCATGGGGGGAGTGACAGGCGCTTGCAGAATGCAGGCTGTGGATTGGTCATATTGCTGACAGCAAAAAGTTGCCAAAGAAAAACGAATACCACTGTGCAATCACTAAAAGGAGTTTATTGGTGGCATATTGCCTTTTTTCGCAATATCAACGAGTGTAGTTCCAACGAAAGAGTTTGTTTACGAATTTCTGTTGTTCTTTCATTTGAATGAAGTTGAGCTGCTCCCTAATTAGCAAGAAACGATTCTACTCCTCACGTTTCCAATTTAAACTGCCACATTTCGTAACAACATTCCCAAAAGTTGGCGTACACTTTAAAACAAAGTTCAACTCTTACTTAAAACTCCCACTGCTGTAGTGGAACTACTCTCTTCACTAGATTGGTCCTCAAACCTAACTCAACAGCACAGACACAAACAAGCACAAAATACCTGTTGTCGGCTTATATGTTGCACACATCATGCTCTGCTCTACTCGCATGCATTTACGACGAAAGACCGCCCAAAGCAAACGCCAAGAAGAACAACATAAACAATCTTCACGTATATACACAGCCGAGTGTGCGGCTGAGGATGAGGAGTAGTATCACTTTACCTGTTAAAGAAAAACAAATCATCCAAATGCTACATCTCCTCGCCCACTATGCTCGCACTCTCCATCACCATCGCAGGATGATATGCATGACAGGAGACAAGTCCAAGGAAACTCTCGTGAGAGTCATCCATTTATTCGAAAACTTAATAACACCACGTATCTCACGTAATGAACAGATTAAGATGGAAACTAACAAAAACAACTTCGGGAGTGAAGATAAATTGAAGTGATTACCATAATCGAGATGACTACGAACTGAATCACTCTATGTGGACAAAGAGGCAAGGTCAACGCCATGCGCGCTCTATATAAGAATGCGCAATCAGAACATTAGACTGCCAGACATCCGAGCGCGGCATGCATTAATTATTCGTTAAAAGTGCACCGCTCTGGAATCTGACGTAAATCTCGAAAGACATTTCCCCATTCTTTGTCGGAAAAAGGTCATCCACCCGCCGCGCCGACCGCCCGTACACGGTAATGCATTTAAGGTTCGGTATCTAATGGAAATGCAACATAGAGAAACCACTCCGAGTTCATGGGGGTTGGTGTTGGGTTTCCTGCAATTCGAATTTTGTTTAAGAGTGTCAATATATAGATGTGGGCATTCACGTCGTCAGGGTGGTGCTACTGGCATTAAGCGACCCAGAGGCAAGTTCTATAACTTCTTCCTTTGCATCTATAGTTTTGGCAACAGATTGTGTTAAAAAGGAAGGGAGATGTTAAAGGTCCATGAATGACTTCAACTGTCCTGTCCTAGCTAACGTGTGCGATAACACTGGATGCCATGGGGTGCCCGAAGGAACCAGTCTGTCAGAAATGACTGCCTAAATGAGTTTCAATGCAAGTCGCACAATTTAACTAAAATGAATCATTAGTGTCGCCAACAGTGAGGCAATATGGCAGATACCTTACGTGAGCTACGCCGATATATTGGGAATTTTCGACGCAAACGTAAGCTGACTTTTAAGGTTTTCCCTTTTGGCCCTTTGGAAAAGCTTCCCGGCTGTGCAGAAAAAAAAGGTTATGTGCGAAATTTTGAAAATAAATAAAACCGGCAACCCAAAACCAGATTTTCACGGCCCACCTGGAGGGTCCCACCGCAAGCGGTACAATACAGGTATTTCAACAATCTTTACGATATAATGGATAGGATGAGGTTGTATATGGAGCCCGTCCAAGGTACGATAGGAGTGTTTTTTTGAGCTTCGATCTGAGCAAAGCAAAGTAAAGTAGGATTTTCATCACGCAATCACAACAACCACTCTGAGTTCTCGAAGTGTCAAATATAAAGTAGCTGTTTTAATTGCGTACTAAATATCCCGGCTTACTTTGCTTTCCTGAGATCGAAGCTTAAAAAAACAGGCCTGATGTCAAAGTTGTGCTCAGAGTTCAAATCGGAAGGGATAACACCTGCCGTGGATTATACTTAGGTACCGATTAGCTGATTTTGCAGCCGCTCGTAATGCGACGATATATACGACTTTTAAACCGCCATCCAGCATATCAAGGGACAAATGCTGATTCTGCTTCAGGCTAGTTTCAGGGATCCTACTCTAAAAAGTCAGGGATTTGAAATTGTTTCCGTTCCGCTTTTAAATAGGTACTCTTTAATAATATCGGAGTTCTAAATCCGACAGTAGTACATTTCATCCACTTTCGAAATAAAGAGTAACGTTCAATTTCGATAAAATTTTACTTACGAACAAGATTCAGAATAGTAGGTACTCTAGAGCTTTAACGAGAAAAAGCTGTGAACCAAATAGTAGAGTCTACAAAGATCACTTGAATGAGAATCTCTCTATTGCGCTTTCATCTAGGTTAGGTTAGGTAAGTTGGCTGTCTGGAAAGACACATTTAGACCAGTAAATTGAGTAGGTCCTTTGTGATTACACATGAGGGGGGGGGAAGAAATAGAAGGCCAGGGTAATAAACTAGACCGGACATGCTAGTGGGTTCGTTGTTGCTGCCTAATACTTATGGCGATTTGCCTACGGCTGTGATCCTCCTGTGTCTCGTTGAGGGAACTGGGGTGGTTTATTCCTGGATCGGGGGAAGGGTGCCGATACAGTCTACCCCTTGCCCGTGAACCTCGTAAGATCCCAAGTTGGATAATATGTCTTCGAATATGCGATGGGTAACCGAAACAGTGTACCCTCCGTTTGTGATCCTCCGACATCTTGTCCGAGTTGACGTCCGAATTGACCAGTATCTGTGAATTAGTAGATCGGCCCTTTTCTTTACGAGAACTTACTAGATGTATAGTAAGCTTGGTCGAAGAGAAAGTGACCGGTCGACAGATAGCCTTCGGATAGGCGGGTGGTAAACGGAACGGTTGTACCCTCGCCTGTATCCTCTGGTAACTTGTCGAATAGGATTGATAATGAATCGTAGTTGTGGTTGGTATAAGATAGGAACGAAGGGGTGACCGATGCAGTTTCCCATTTGTTACCATTCATAAACAAACCATCTAAAATAGCAGCTGATGGGACCAGCTGCTTATATACTAAAAAAATGTGTGAAAGATGCGCTTTCATCTCAGTAAGTGGTCAAAGAAATAGCCAAAATCTTCAAAGGCTACCAACTACAGAATGAGCCCGTGGTATGATGATAAATGTGCCTACCGGAAGAAAAATGAAATGCACAGTGATACCGAGTCAAGAGTATCGAGCCAGAAAAGGGAATAAAAACAATATCCCAGTTAATTCTTAATTTTCTTTCAAAAAGATCGAGGATTTTCACAATTCACAATCGAAACTACATCCGAGGTTCAGTTTTCAATAAGAAAGTCAGCCAGGTGGTTATAAGACGCGAACCTACAGCACTGAAGCTCAGGAAATAGAAAATCTAATTTAGCAGCATTTCCAACAGTTGGAAAATGGGCAACATATCGACTTTGGAGGGGGTGAACCTCCACTAGGGACGGTTGAGAATTTTGGGTTGAGTTTTCTGTATTGGAGCTTTAGGTTACAATGACTCAGAAGGTGTGCCGAAACGGCAGCGATATCTTTTGTAAAAGAGCAACTTGACCAGCATACTCCTACTGTGGAATGTGACAGAAACGGTAATGGAGTGGTGCAACGTGCAGCTATGTATGTGCCACGGTATAAACAAGCAACGTCTGCACTCAGTTTTGTACTTCCTACTTATTACTTGTTAATCTTTTTTTATTTATAAAAATATTTTCATTGTTTAGAAACACAAAGATTTTAATTAAAATTGATTATAAAAACGAAAGAATTCAAGTCAACAAAAAAATACAGAAGAAAAAATAATAAAGACTACGTTTTCTTGATGGCACCTTACAGTCCATTTCTTACCAGCTGAACTTTCGACAGAAGGGTCAATCAAGACGGACAGGCTTTTTGATGAGCAGTGAACCAAGAAGCGGCCTTGGTCAAAGTGAATCTACCTAATTTCAATTGTGGCGTGAGCGGATATTAAACCACGTCCAAGGATGAAAGACTAATTAAACCTGAGAAAAATTGAAGACGTAAGCCAAGCTGTAAGACAGCTTATAAATGACAAGGCTCCTGGCTCCGCTGGCTTATCATCGGAGTTCTTGAAATACGGGAGAGATTCTTGAAACTAAAACAACTAGGGGTGGAAGCATAAGGCTCACTTAAAAAATGTCGAAAAATGACATGAGTAACTATAGTTTTACTAAAGTTACACATACCATTTATCGTGGCGGATTTTGACATGCCTGACGTCACAAAAATTCAGCCATTCGGTGGTCACTCGTGTTTATTTCGGGAGAGTAATCTGCGACAGCCCGCATGACCATAAGTTTGACAGGCGATCACACGTAGTGACACAGTTAGGACAGATAACGTTTACGTCATAGTGATGTCGGCGTGTCAAAATTTGATATGAAAAGTGTTTGCTCAATCGTTGCTCAAAAAATATTTGTTTAATGGCGCATAAAACGTTCTATCTTACGTAAAAAAAATAACGACTTTCAAGTCGAGATTAACCCCAGTCCACCGTCTCATCGACTTCAAAGCCGCATTTATTTGTTTTTTAAAATTATATTATCGAAAACGCCTCTAAAGAGGTCCAAGTTCAAGTTTCGACTCAACTGTGTCATGTAACTCTGGAAAGCAATGGAGCAAAGTGCTCGGCAAGGAAATGCAGATCACAGGGCAGGTGTCAACACCGAAGTAACTATCTGATCCGTCCATATTTTGCGAGGTCCGCATGATATCGACCTCATTTTCCGTTCCAATCGTAGGTACCTTATTAAAGGCTTTTGCGGGGCTATAAGAAGAGGCTCAATTGGTTGGTCTAAAGTTAATGAATAAATTAGCAAACAGTCAAACATTGGCCCACCATATAGGACAAAATGACATCATTAACTTAGAGGTTGTCGCGGAGCTCATCTAAAGCCCGTAGTAAACATAAACATAAAAAACACAAGAAAACCTCTGTAAAACAAATGGATTCAGGACTACTGACTGAATCTTTACGAAAAGGTTTCAGGTTTGACTGATAAGAGTACAGGGGCCATTTGATAGAAAAATTCTTTGAATGTGGTCCAAACAAAGACGCCAACTTCAATACGGAAGCTATATAAAGAGTGAATGCGATGCAATCTTGCTCCAGTCAGAAGGATCTTTGAAGCCTTAGGTTCAAGGCGATAAGGAAGATCTTTTGTGCTTCAAAAACGAAGCCATTCAGATAACGATCGCCTTTATCTTCACAACTTAAAGTCACCGAATAGTAAAGCTCGTGGCTCTTTGAGGTCAGTTTTTTTTCCCTGCAACTGCCCCAAATGTTTACAAAAATAGCCACACTTCAAAGGGTTTTAGAAGATAAAGAGTGTACTAATGGACAGCAATCATTTTGACAACGAAATCGTAAACGACGGTTAAAAATGCACCCACATTGGGACAGAAATCAATTTCCCCTAAAATCACATATAGCACCTCTCCGACTATCAAGGGTCCGCTTGAGAACAAAAGCCACCTGTCTATGTGCAGAGGCAATCCAGCACTCCGCACGGGCGTACCCTGCACCCGTACAGTTTCTCCACTTGTCCTTTCAGTAAACTGCAATCTCACGAGTGGTCGGGCTCTCCGCTTACCTTTTTTTCTACCATTTTTAATGGAATAGAATAATCACATTAATAACACAAGAAAAATGGCCAATTAAAATTCCGTAAGTGTTCGCTAGACCAGTAACAGAACAAAACAAATACTTGATATGAATGTACTCGCAGTTGGATTCATTGGAAAGGGAAACACATCGAGGCCTGACCGTACGATTAGTGCGGTATCTCTCAGATGCATTTTAAAATCCACTGTTTTTCTAGCGTTGTTCGGTGTAATGCATCTTTCGGTTGTTATTCAGTTGGGTTGCGGTGGAAGAGAATTATTATCCATAGGGTAATCATATAAAATATTTTTTTTTCTATTCTCCTGGCTTCGTTTTGTACGTGACTATTGGAATGGAGGAGAACGTGGCGCATGAGAAGCGAACGTACAGGTTAGAAGTTGCATTAGAAATTAGGTATAGAAATGCCACGGAGTACTGTGGGTCAAAAATGGGGTATTTCAGGGAAAAACAGGAGGCATGTTGCGCGCAGTAGCGGATGTAGATTGTTTTCCTGGTTGGTGCCAATGGTATTTTTAGACCAACCTCTAAAAACACTTTGGGAGCAGTGTCAAGTAGATTAAGTCTGTCTGCTTGAAAAGACTGATGTAGAATTGAAACAGATTTTATTTGATCAAGTGGGTGAAAATGGTCAAAAGCATATTTCGATTGATTGTAGCTCTACTTTGAGGTGTTGAGCTTTTAATTTGTCATACTTGAAAGTGGTCAAGATTAGTGTAAAAGTCTAGACAAAAGACCATGGACTAAGTTGAGCTCAGACAGCTGAAACTCAAGAATGAAGAGAATAAGATAAACAGTAACCTCAATAGCTACAGCATAGTTTATCGAGAAAGAGTCATTTTTAACTTTTTTTAAGGAATAAGGACTTAATTCGCTGCCACCTTCGACTAGCAGGTATTTTAATAAAAAAAAAATTAAGAGGGATGTGGTCTTAACAGGAAAGCATGTTTTTCTTTAAAAAGCAAAGAATCTTTTTTATTGTAATGTGTTCCACCCCAGCAAGCTGCACTATATTGGAGTTTAGAATGAAGTAGGCTATAAGACTAGCTTTAACACAGCTGGTAAATGTCTATCTAAATGTGCCTTATCCCTTTCGAACCGAAGACGTCCCGCTGGAAACTAAAAACTGCTGCCGATCAGATATAGTAGTTTAAGAACAAGTGAAGTTGTTTCTCGTTCTTTTTTTATTTTTTTTTCTCCACCAGGGGCGCTGTAATCTTTTGGGGGATATAGTTTCTTCCGTTTTATTTTTTATTTAAAATTGAAAAACAAAATTTTGCAAGCGATTTGCTTAGTAAAATTTCCCAGTAAAGTTTTTTAAACATTTTTGAGATATTTTCCCAATCGGGTCGAAAGGGCTATAATATAACACTGTTTCTTAAGTGTTTTATTTTAATAATTATGTAGGAAATGAAATATTCAGTTCATACATTATTACATAACTGAAATTAATTTTTTGTAGCAGCCAACAAATTTAAAATCTTTCTTTAACACAATCCACCAGTAAATTAGATTGCAATTGAATAAAACTACCTGAATTATGATTTTTAATAAACAATAACCATGCCGAACAAAGTTACCCAAACCAGGTCAAACATTGACCCCCTTTTTGTTCAAAAATATATCTATATTTTAATTTAAAAAAAAGATTAGCTCCGCAATACTAAAGTGCAAAGGAAAGCCCTCGTGTGATTTATTTCCCGCTGTTTGAAATTTAAAAGTGGTACCGTTTGACGGTGCATAAAGCTGTCTACGCGTTCAATTTCAAATCAGTCGGCTGTACAACAGCAATTTGAATCAAAATTAGGTTCATTGCAATGATGTGCACAAGGTATAATAAAAGGAATCTACTGCAATTGAGTAAATGGTATTGTAAACGCGTATATCATCACAGATTTTACCTATCAATTTATATAAAACTGAATGGTAAAATTGTATGTCCACAAAAACCTTTCCAACTATTCCACCGATTTACATTTTTATTTTTATTTTAAATGTGCGCAGGGCTTTAGGCTACTTTTGTTTTAAAAATACATTTAACAAGATTATGTTTTCGCGCATTTAAACCCCTAGCAAAGCAAGCGGAAGGCAGCTAGTTATATTATATTACTTATCATTATCATGAACTTCGTTTTGTTAATGATCAATTTATGAAATTTGAACAATCTCCAAATTATTTCTAGACCATGTTTTACATCCAAATAAGTTAAAATGTTGGCAAAAGCTGTGAATTTGCCCTACAAAAGTTGAAGAGAAAGCGAATTTGAATACAATGAAAACAGAATAGGACCCAAAACAGAGCCTTGTGGAACACCCATGGTGATGGAATCCCTACTCTCTGACTGCGATTTTCTAAATAACAACAAAACCATTCACGAATAAGACCTCTGCAACCTTCGTTATAAAGCGTTTTCAGCAAAGCACCTATTTACATTGTCAACAGCTTTAGTGATGGCAATAAAAAAGAGAAACAGATATTAGAAACATTTAGACTATTATATATTTTGCCGCACAACTTCAACAAGACATTTTCGGTGGAATTGCCACTACGAAAGCTTAACTGAAAATCACTGAAGAAACTAGTTTTATTTAAGTAAGATGCCATTTTCGAGTGAAGCCATTCTTGTTAAAGTCCACCCCTGATTTGACTAAAGGCTCTGTGATTTATCGATTGTGATGGCAGCACAAACAATGGGAAATGATGATCACCACAATATCACTTGCAAAATAAAGCTTAGTTGGTCTTAAATTGCAAACAGTTTTGAGCTTTAATGCTGTTAAAAAATTCGCCCGGATAATTTACTACCTCGCCTTTAATGCAAGTACCATTCTTGTACAGGCACAGAATTTTATGACCAGAAATGTTCTTTAGTATGCAAAGCGACCTGTTCAAACAGACTTTTCGCAATGCTGAGAGTGTTCTTTTGTACTGAAGTTATGTACGTCTTCATAATCAGGTACAACCAGACAAATTGCAGCTACCTACACTACATAATAATTATTAATTTCTGGACGTTTACCTTCTCCGATATATACAAAAGAAGTTCATGAAATTTAGAATCGCCCGATTGTTCTGTCATATATTATCAGTTAAGAAAAATGTTAAATAGCGCCAACGACAACGGATAATGTTCGTCTTTGATCACCATTAAACGAAAAGTAAAGAAACAATTTTGACTTTGAGACTTAATTTTGCGATGAAATGTTTGTCAATGGAATTCATCAAAGAGTTCTGAGCGTTTGAGTTTAAGGTGAGCTATTCACTGAGCTAAGGAAACATTTGGTTTAAGTCAAGAAAAATGAAACAGAAAAAAAAAGAAACTTCAATTTTAAATTAGTACAATGATAAAAAAAAGTATCCTATTTGGATTCCTTCACTGAATGCGCTTCAATTTACGAATCCAAAAGAAAAGTTCCTTAAGAAAGTTTTCTTTTCTTATTAGAGTTTGACCGATAACCTTTCGACAAAATTGAAGCCTCAATGCTATACTCGTATTCTTTAGAAAATCCGACATATTTTTTCAAATTGTTACAAATTGTAGGCGCAGAGGCTTAGTGATTAGTCTGTTGGACTACTAAGCGAGGGATCCTAGCTTCCCTAAAAAGCGCCCAAGTTCCATCCTAAGGCTTTTTCCACTGCGCCACCTCTCGCGAACGTCTGACAAACAACAACTGTCATGAAAGAGCTCTTCAATTAGGCGTTTGGTTTCGGCATACAATTTTAGATCCCTTCCATTCGTCCTAAAATTGAAAAACTCACACAAAACGAATGGTTGTGGTTGTGTCCCTATCCCTACGGATCTATTGCGCTGACTATTTATTTAGATTTTTTTGTTTTTAACTTATTAATTTATACATTTTCCAAGTATTTTTTATTTGACAAACATCTTGTCCGGAGATAGGTGTTTAGACTCGGCATCGGCATACAATTGAAGGCACTTGTACGTAGCAAGAGACGTAGTCAAAAGAGAAGACGTTTGCATGACGATGCTTTGCATTGAAAATTTCGCCACAAGTGCTTTGCGTTTCCTTGTACCCTACGCAGATATGTCACAATATAACATCCCATACAAATCAGAATCAAAAAGCAGTCAAACAAAAACAGGGAATATTGCAAACGGCGTCATTTTGTAGAGTTCATGGTTGGGAATTGGGGCTTACAAATCTCGCCATTCACTCTTTAGGTGATTGCCAGCATAAGGCAGGAGGTAGGTTCCGTTAGAAAACGTCCAATTCCATTTTAGACAGGTAGACATTTTAAAAGCCCTTAGCCCGCCACCCTCAAACATTTTCAAACACTTTCCTATCACGCGGATGCAAATTGAACTCCTATTTGTTCCACTACAGTATTTGAGCATTCATTCTGTGGACTGCTTGCAGTAATTTATGCTGCATCCATAATTACCATGCTCCTATAAGTCTGAGTGTTCATTTCTCGTCCGTACCACGACCTCGCTTACTTTGCTCTCTAAAACTAAATAATTCCGTTCGCATCGCTGACTACACTAAATAGCATTCACATCTGAAGGTTCCTGCAACCACATCCCTTTTCTATATGAACTGCAATCAGCTATCCTAAAATCATACAAACTACCTATCAAAGGAACTGTTATCCCATTCGGTGTGCCAAGAGCGACGTAATACTCGTACCTCGGTTGACTTTGTTCGAAATTTTGAACTGGGTTTATATAATAAATTCAGATCTAGCAGTGACTGCGAGTTGGGTAATTACAAGTTATGTGCACGACACCCACTGCACTCGGTAAAGTAATTGTAAAGAATTGATGAAGGTCCTGCACAATCTCTCCTTTGGCAAGTTTTCTTTTATTAATCAAAATGAAAAATGGGTTCGCACAAATCGGATTAGGAAAGGACATGGAGTCACATTATCGTCACGGCTGGACATTTTTTAATGAAATCTAATCTGACAATTTGTTTGCCTTCGCCAAAGTGGTGGGTGTTATTTGCACTTCCTGACGCGAAATGCCATCGCATGTGGGAAGTCATCAACAGCTGTACAACCATGATTGACGAGTAACAAGCGATGAAGCAGGGAACGATGCACTTCGCCTACATCTGGAACAACAATTAGATCGGTGAATTGGTGGGATGACAAATTTATTCCGATCTATTGACAGCCATAATCGATTCCACTTTCCACACACCCAAGGAACACATTATATCACCAATTAATTAAAATTGCGACAGCACTGCACCTCAAGATCGCGGAGGACAGTAGAGCCTGAGTGGTATTTCCAAACATGTGAGACAATAAAGCTGTCACTTTTTTTAAGTTGATGTTTTTATGAATACAAAATACACAACCCAAATAATCATTGGAAAAATTTGCGATTTGTTGAGGAGGCTCTACAGAAATCCTAGATATTGCTGATGCTCTTCGGTGATGGATGGTAGCAAGCCCCGCGTTTGGTAAGAGTTCAAGAAAACATTCGAATACAGACGAAAACAATTAAAAAAAAAACCTTCATGACCGGACAGTCAGCATGCAGACAGCATTTGCAAAATATTTATGATCTGTGTGTTTGGGGAACCTTTTGAAGAGCAACCTTGTGGCATGGACTTGTTCCACCTTAGAGCTTGAACTATTTCCTCAGATATCAAACCAGAAATGGAAATTTGAAGGAAATTTGAAAATCAGACCCTTCATTGCCAGGTGATCTACTGAAATTTTTCTAAACAAGTAAAAGTGTTATCATCGGCCTGGCCGATTCTTTGATACCCTCCACTGCATACAAGTCATTTAAAATTGGTTTTGTATGGGAGGTACCAAAACTACTTGACTGACATAGCCCATTTTGAATACCATCCTGACGCCGATAAAAAGAAGTCCTTTCACCGAATTTCATTCACCTACGTCAATTACTTTGGGCGCTATCGTGCTTTCAACAGACAGACATACGGACATGGCTAAATCGATTCAGAATGTGATCCTGATTCAGAATATATATACTTTATGAGGTCTCCGGTGACTCCTTCTTGGCGTTACAAATGAAATGACAAAGTGAATATACCTTCCTGTGGAGGGTATAAAAATTTGTCTGTTGCACAGACTGTGTGAAAATATTGCTGCTGCCAGTGCAAGTGTTGCTGATGATCCGAATTTATCGATTTCGAGATGGTCGAATGAAAGGCGATTTTTTTTGGCCGGCGATTGAAGATCATAACTTGGACGATATGTGGTTCCAACAAGACGAGGCAACAAGCCACACAACACGACCAATTATGGCTTTATTGGGTGAGAAGTTTCCTGGTCGTGTAATTTCACTTTTTGGCGATGCCAATTGGCCACCAAGATCATAATGATTTGACACCGTTCGATTTTTTTCTGTAGGGCTTCGCCAAAGACTGTGCCTACGCAAATAGTCCCCGAACTCTAGACGAATTAGAACCAAAATTTTATAAGTTATGTCCGAGATACCGCCCAAAATGTGCGAAAAAGTGGTTAAAAATTACCTCAAAAGAATCGCATGCTGCGAATCTTCCCGAGGCGGCCATTTAAATGATATTCTTTTTCACACAAGCCCAAACTTTATAATAAAATAAAATTTTCATCGAAAATGTATCGCTGCGTGTGTTTTATTTAGATTTACTTTCGAGCCGAAAAATGAGTGACCCTCTCCATTATAAGCTAGATAAACATTGGTGACGTTCAAGAATCTAGTAAGACTGGCAGCTGGCTCACGTCATGTGTCTCAGTTTTAATTGGCCTACATGGGTCACATGAACAAGAGGAGTAGCTGAACAATCTAGTCAAGGATTTCATTGACTGTTCGTATGTGTGGCTGACGTAAGTGACGTAACCGACCAATCTAATTTTTTGAGTCAGGTGACATCTAGGCCCGACCAATCTATTCGACTTAATATACCTAAATTTTTGAATGTACCCATTAACAGCAAAGTGAGGACAACAAAAAATTCAAATCGCTCTTATATGCGAGTTCAAAATTCTCATCACCAAATCCAATACAAGTTCTATGATCAAAAATGCAATCTCTATCGCAGGACACCTACTGTCAATCGATTAGTTACTCCCTCCATCACCCTTTCTCTCTAATTATGATTAAGTGAACTGTTGTCTTAATAAAATGGCCATTTCAGAACAAAAAATCCAACAATAGTTGGAAAAAACTTTCCATTCACAATGATCGGCGCCAAACAAGGAATCCGCAATCCATCTCTCAGCTTCATGCAGAAGAAGAGGGAAATCCCTTCCTTCATAGCCGACAATTATGTTTTTGAAAAGAAAAGAACCATTCAAAAAGGACCTCTCTTGTTCAGCAGTATGATCGTCATCACTACACGCATCTTCCTTTGAGTAAACATAGCAGGACAACATGTGGAATTTTTGTTTTCCTATGTTTTTTACCCTATGTACCAAGGCGTGGGAATCAAAAACTTGTTCGGAGATTTTTCAATGAATCACACCGCCAGGTACACTAGGTGAACGTGAGCAATGAAGTCTAAACATATGGTGGTTTATAGTCGTTGTCCGGTTTTGCGAAAATGCAAGAAATTTCACAGAATCAAACTGAATCCGATACATCTGCGATGTGAGTGCAAACATTCAAAGGTCGATACGCCTACCCACTGCTAGGGGTTAGGAGATAGCGTCTAAAGGGGGACAGCAAGAGCGGAAAACCATATTCAACGGGTTACCAGGAAACCTGAGTCAGCGTTGAGGAATTCGATTGTTTAGAGGAACGGCACACACACCGCACACTGTCTATTAAAATGCAGTTGTGCGTTCGATTCTTTTGTTTTCGGTGAATATGCCTTCGACTTGTGGGAATCGCCATCGATTATGTAGCTAGGATTGTGTAAGATCAAGATGTGAGTCAGGCGATTTTGAATTAATAAACTGTGAATTTGATTCGGTGTATTGCTGTGTTTGAGGACTAAAAGTAGATCGGTGGATATTAAAGAGCGTGTTTGGCGTTAAGGATCTCGGGCATTGGTATAAAGGGGCACGGATCAAATTTCTGTTTAGTTTCCTTTATTGCTTGTGCAATCGAAAACTAAGCTCTCCAAAGCCTTTTCACTTATTTGTTAGAAATGACAGAGGGACAGTTCGTCTTATTGCTAGTAAGTCGAGCCGGAGATAAAGAGTCGAAACCTAAGACCGGTAGAGCTTGAGAAATATTATTAAAATGTATACGGCTTTTATAAATTTTTGTCAAATAAGGACAATTGCAATTGGAAGAAGGCTCAGTGAGCATCACGTTGCGTAACATCAGTCATCTTGATTGTGAGCGTACTATTCGCTTTGGGCCTAAGTCACGGACTATTGAGCGCGAATTGCTATTTGTTGTACCACAAAAGCCTTATATTAATTAAAATTAATCTAACATCTAATCTAAAAAAAACTTGGGTCTCAACTGATTTTCCCGCGAGTTGAAAATTCTTTGCGCGAACTGTCACACTTTTTTCACAATCCACATAATACAGTCGCGATCCACAAGCCCACAAATGAAAAATCCGTTCAAACTTATCCTTTAAAAATGAAATTGAGTGGCAGGTAACTGCGACTAAAAAAACTGTTCATGTGAATGAAGTTTGTAAATAATTAAGTCGCCAAAAAAAACTGGCGGAGAGTTTAAAAAAGGAGCCTAATTCAAATGAACAAAAATAACAAAGAAAAATAGAGATCATAAATAAAAAGAACTTCCAAGTGCATAATCAAAGACTCACTGAAAATAAAATACCTACCAAATAAAATTTACAAAATTCGATTGTGAAATTTCAACAAAAATAATTTTGTTAAACTAAAAAAAATTGCAGTAATGATAAATGAATTTTATCAATACAGCTGAAGTTTTACCATTTTTTTTACTGCAAAACTACTTTGTCAGATTAACAAAACACAATTTTCAGTTTAATAAATCGATATTGTATCAATTGAACAATTTTATTGTTGAATTAACAAAGTTGTTGTTATATCCATTAAAACAGAACCAAAAATCGCTTTTTTAAATGTTTGCGAAATTGCCAAAACTTATGCAAAATGTTTGTTAGCCAAACAAAATACAGACTTTTAATATAACGAACATTTTGTTGAAATGAAAAAAAATGTTTGTAGATATGACATAAATTTTGTAGAATTAATAACACACGTGTTGAACCAATAAAAATACATTTTAAACGTCTTAATCCTTGAATGCAATGATATTGATGGCGTCATTTTTATTTTTACGGTAAAAGTGAATATAAAACAACCTCTTAAAACTAATAAAATTAATTACCTAGGACATAATTGATAAACTTAACCTCTCTTCCATAAAAGAAAACCGCGTATGGAAATTATGGGAATATTTAAAAGGCGAGTGGAAAAAGTTAGGAAAAGCCGAGGAAAAACATATCCAGCTAATTGACAGACTCTGGAAATTTTCTTTCTTGTCTGTAAATTCAGGTAATATATCATCTGAAAATGCATCTTTCTTTTCTAGGTTGTGAAATCGATCGGAAAGCTCTTCCTTATATAACTCCAGCCAACACATTTGGAAATACTTTTCTCTATGTATAAGGAAATAAAGTTAGGAGTGCATATTTTGTTTCAACTCAATTTTTTTTGTTAATTTGATGAAAAAACAAAGACCAAATTGATAAAGTTCTTTACAAAAGCAAAAGTTAACTGGTAACTGACCAATCTCTTTAGTAAAATTAAGAACATTATGATTATGATTAACATAAATTTTTTTCTATCATCACAACAAAAGTTTTAAGACAAGATAAAACTTATTAATTATTTTGTCAATTCGATAGAAACATTTTGTTGGACGTATATTGACAAAAAATTTCTTGAATGAAGCCTTATTTTTATCAAATTTACCAGGGTTTTATTTTCAGTGAGGGGGACGGAGTACTCCGTATTGGAATGAAGCAAAACCATACGAATTTACAAAGATATAATATTTCCTTTAATGTGTTCACTTTGTATGGGCAATTGGACTTATTCGATAGTTTTAAGTGGCCCGAAAGTCGCCAATGTTGCAAAAAGTGGCGAGAACAGAAAATTTTTGAAAAGTCGTCGCCCTTAGGTGTAAAAAGTGGCCAAATGGCGACTAATGTTGCCCATCGGCAACGCTGCTCAGAAACCACAAATATTCGCTTGTTCGCTGTCATGTGAATAGTCCTTAAGATCGTATAAAATGGTTTTCAGTCTATAAGTAGGTAGCATATTTGTGTAAAGCCATCAAGCGCTTCCTCTAACAATTTGCTTTGATATATAGATAGCCAAATCCTCCTTAAATGTATACAATGCATGGTATCACTGATTATTCAGATCATGTATTTTCGAAAAAGGAAATCCTTTATAAATAAACCAAAGTGCAATCAAAGATAACAAGAAACACATGTGTTTCACTTCACTTTGTATTTTATCGACCAACTCTATATCAATTCATGAGTGTTTTTCCAACCAGAAATCCACACTTTTTGTTTTTGTTCAAGCTTCAATTATTTAAATGTGAAGTCAAGTCTGTCAGTGGCAATAGACAGATGATTGAATAAAATTTCCAATTTTAAAATGAAAAAAATTCTTGTTCATACAAAGTTAAAGAGCCACTGGATTCTAAATAAAACACCAAAAAGTATGCAATTCTTTCCTAGAGATGGTTCAAATTCGAAATAGCCACAGGGGGTCACCTGAAAAAGATAAGCGTACAGCCATTCTGTTTCGGAACACATCAGTCGTTTGCATCTGTACCATTGATGCCAACCGTATATGATAAGTTTCGGTTGAACCCGGCTATTGGCAATCGATTAAAGCTTAGTATCCTGCTCGCGCTAAATTTTATCTCCCATACAAAAATGTCTACAAAGATAAAATTTAGCGAGGCAGTTTAGCAAAGCAGTATCCTGCTCGCACGCTAAATTCTTAACTTCATGTAGATGGGTCGATGAAAAGTCTCCACTCATTTAGCTCGCGAAATAAATGTCGGGTACATTAAATCGAAGATAAATTTTGACATGAAAAACGGAGGAAGAAGTTTGTGTTGCGTTTACTATGGATATTTGTTTGAAGGAAACCGCAGAGAAAAATTTGATAGAGAAAGAAAAGAAAACGCAAAACCAAAAAAAAACTTTTACAATGTTAATGGAAAACTAGTTTTTTTAAGCTTCAAATCAAGCAAATCAGCCTATTTGCCTTTTTTGCAAATAGGAATTTATGGGACACGAAGAAAAGTGTCTTCTTCTGCTTGCTGTTACAGAAATTATTTGAGCTGCTACTGCAATAATAATATCTTCTTCAATTTTTCTCATACCCATTGTTTTGGAATGATTCAAATACTGCGATGTTTTTGAAGTTTGAAATTCGAAAAAATGTAAAAATTATGTTTACTGATTACTGTTATGAAGAAAAAGTTTTTGTCCCATCTATATGGTGTGTAATAATAATTTAGCGAGCATTTATCTTTGGTGTGGAGAAACGAAGTGGAGACTAGGGACGCTAAAATTTAGCGCGAGCAGGATACTAAGCTTAATGACGGGTCAGATTTAATAGTTGGGTTCCATTTCGTTAGGTGATGCCAGCTCTAAGGTGCTACTATAGAGAAAGCGTCAGTTATTTTATGAGTTATTTTTGTTTAGTAAGAATATTCAACTTACGAGCTAGGAAACATACGAGTTAGAGAGTAGTTAAATTATTTTTAACAATACGGCTGTTTAGAGGAATAAAAAAATGTGATCGAATCCAGTCGAAATATAAAATTTCCAGTTTGCTTGCGCTGTTGTTAAGCTAGTTTCCGTCCCGCGGACATTATGCCCTTTTTTTTTATTTTATAGTTCTGCCCACTAAACAAACCCTAGTTATAAAAAGCTCATATAGCCCTTGGCCGCTGATCCATTTTGAAATTCTGTATTGTAAAAATGAGCAAGTTGAATGATAACTCACTCGCAGGAATATGATAGCACTGATCTGTACTTAATGGAACTCAGTGATTCGAACTACAACTATTAATAATAGGGACGTTCGGATTCCTACTTTATAGCAAGTCTGACAGCTGACTGGCTAGATGTATTTCAATTTTCATTGGCCCAGGGTGGTCACGTGAATAGTTTTTTTCAGTTGAAATTTGTGGAGGGGAAGCCGACAAATCTCGTCAAGAAAATCCTGCCTGCATTAACATTTAAAAAGTCAAATTTAAAATAAAGAGAGTAGCCGCTGCAGAATTCGAAAAAGTAAAAAAAGGGCTGGTAAGAGAAAAAGGTGTCATATCTGAAGCTACTTTCTCACGATATTTTTTAGAACCATTAGTTCGCATAACACTATAATTCTATTGCAATCGTATTACTTAGTTATTTGGAAATACCAATTTTTGAAAAATTAGCGAAGGGCATTTTCCAATTAAAAACAAGTAAAAGTGTTATCATCGGCCTTAACGATGCTGCGATACCCTCCACTGCACAGAAGTCATGCAAAACTTGTTTTGTATGGGAGGTACCAGAACTACTTGACCGACATAGCCCATTTTCAATACCAACCTGACGACGATAAAAAGAAAGCCCTTTCACCAAATTTCATTCGCCCATGTCAATTCCTTTGGGCGCTACCGTGATATCGTGCTTTCAACATGACGTACATGGCTAAATCGATTCAGAACGTGACCCTGTTTCAGAATATATATATACTTTATAAGGTCTCCATGGGTCCTTCTTGGCGTTACAAATGTAATGACAAAGTGAATATATACCTTCCTGTGGAGGGTATAAAAAAAGAGTAAAATAGCAAAAAATTGTGGCAGGCTCTCTAAAAAAGGACTAAATTTGATTTTAGTCGAACAACGGTACCGCTGACCGCGAGACAAAAACAATTCAAGTTGCCTAGGCAACGCATATGGATACCTATTCCAGGCAAATTTAGTTGATAGTTACATAAACTAGGTATTCGAACCTCCCCAATTTCAATTTGCAGTTGCCGATGTTGTCGATATCGTGCTTATGCCCCAACAGCTGTACGGGTCTGTTGAAAATAATGGGGACGTTCAAGAATATTGCTTAGCAAGTTAGAAAAATGCCTGGGGGCAGATTCCGTATATCAGTCTAAACGATATCGTTTTTCAAACTTTAATCACCAAAATAAGTCATATTCTGCTCGAATTTTTTTGGCAAATGTCAGTTTTCATTACATTTGTGGAAAATTAACTGGATTAAGCTCTTAAACTTGTAATTTAAGCACTTAGTTGCTGGTTTTTGAGGTCTGTTGTTACGAAGATAATCGTCTGAAAAGTTACGGAATGAGCGTCCTGATTAGATTATTCACAGTTTGGGCGTTTTGTCGTATTTTTTTTTTCTAAAACAATAGAAATTTCTTTGTTTGTTTTACTTCTTCACAAAACTACAACAAAAAACATTTTCGATCAAAACCCACACTTTTAAGACTTGGCCGCACTTTTAAAACTTGGCATCACTCTTGCAGTCAAGTGACCAATATTTATAGCAGGTCTTTTGATTTGACACAAGCACACAAGGACAGTTGCAGAAGGTAGTGGGAAAAATACAAAAAAAAAGTACTTTAAGTACTAATTTTGGGAAAATTTTCAACGATTTTCGGGCTTCCTTCTGGCAACGATTTTGGGCAAAAATTTTTTTAAAGTTTGGGCCCTAAAGCAAACTAAATTCGGGCAACCCTGGTTTCAGAGTTTTGATTGCAGATCAGCCATATGAAAAGGTTTTCCAGTTGACGTTTATGGAGAGGTTGCCCACGAATCTAGACATTAATTTCGTGACTGAGTTGAGTTCGCAGTTCGTATATGTATATTACCGACCAGAAACTAGACTAATCTGGACACATGTCATATATTTTAGCCCAAATTGTGCTGAGACTTTTGCTCATTCAATTATAACCAACCCTCTCAGGTTCCCTAATCAGCCCTCGACTCATCTGTGTACCACTACGTTGTGTGATTGCTCAGTTTGTGGAATGTGATGGATTTATTGCTCCAAATTTTTGTGTTGCTGATGCTGGACACAGCTCAAAGTTTCCTCTGAAGGAAAGGCCAATAATTGCCTCGATGTGATATACTTTACTTGGTTCATTCTTAGAATCGATTTACTTGCACTTTTCTCAGCCACAAGGAGTCAGTTCCAGTAGCTCCACCATGATTGCAGTTGGACAAGCTCTCATGGCGCATGTGATACGTACTCGTACAAAGGTTTGGCAGTGTTTAAAATTTATAGAAAGCCTTTATTCTTGGTGGCTAGATTGGTTGATTTTTTCCCGTGCAATTGGACTCACAATAGCAATATACAACTGAAGTTGGTCCACTTCGGCAGATCATTAGACCCCGCCTGTCGCCATCCTGGTTATCCCTACAGGTTCAGGTTTAAGTCAGCCGTTTAGGGCCATTCTTATTGATCCTGCTTATGCAATGTCACTATTTGCTCCGATCTGTTTTAGTGGCAATCTTGGAGTTAGTTTTTTCAGGCTTTTTGAGTGATTTCGACTTTGAAAACCAAAGTGCTATGATTTCTTTACAGAAGCCGTTTTAATCTCTCTTTGAGAAGAGCAATATCAGAGTATTCCTATCCCGCTCCGTGGTCCCTTTTTTTATAAAATAAGATGAAAATCTATCCCTTAAAATAAAGTGTCTAACTTGTTGCAAATTCCACATGCTAAGTCCCTTTGCTTGAACCGTTCAAATTCATTTCATTCTTTTTAACTCAAGTGACTGCTCTTCTGTTTCTCATTTTTGTCAAACAGAGCAAATGCCATAGGCAGACTCATTTGTGCTTAAATGGCCTCGCAAATTCCACCTCTAACCAGGTGCGTTCGGCTGAAAGGAAATTAGACGCTCTTACACTGTTCAACATACGTAAAGACTCTCGACTAGCAGTACCCACTAACCGCATTAAGTGGGTTGATTTTTTCTATTTCTTTTTAATATATAATATAATAACATTTCGCCAGCCTAACGGTGCATGTAAATATAAACACTTCCTTGCACTTTTTCCCGGCGGCTCACCTCAACCCTTCTCCCGCAGTTTAATTGGATTAAAATATTTCCGAAGAAAGAGGCAAAATCAAGAGAAAACAGCGTTTTTTCT
Organism: Cheilosia impressa; assembly: GCA_948293265.1. Taxonomy (NCBI): domain Eukaryota; kingdom Metazoa; phylum Arthropoda; class Insecta; order Diptera; family Syrphidae; genus Cheilosia; species Cheilosia impressa. The sequence continues at coordinate 8,092,588 of OX411882.1, forward strand.
CCAGCCGACTTCACCTTTGGGGTGGCCCCCTTTTCGGATTTGGCCATACGGTGTAATGAGCGTTGACCCATCGTGGCTCAGTTGTGGGTCAATGCATATTGCATTGTGTGCCCACTGCCATGACAGCCAGCAGCCTGTCACGTAGTATAGAGCAAAGGAAAAGAAAGCCAATGGCCGATTGGCCAGAGAACTAGAAACGGAGTGCACAAAGGTGCATGTGGCATTGTGGCATCAGCCAAACTTGTCATTAAGACAAAACAATTAAAAAAAAAAAAATTACGCTTAACGCAACATTGAATTTTCCACTTGCTTTAGATTCGTGTTTGCAGGCAGTGATTATTCTCATTCATTTCCGCACAAATTGCTCTTCCGGTCGGTGCGGTAGCTACGAGAATATCGGTATACATTCAGAGCGTTGTTTGGTGGATATGCGGGGCAACTAACGCGCCCACTTCTTTTATTGTATTGTTCAGAGCTGCTCACTCGGATTCATGGGTTGGGGTGGAAGTACATGTGACATATTGAGAACTTGTTCGAAGTGGGAAGTGCATCGTGTTCCCGATGGTTATGGTGGTGTGACCATAATATTGCGCAGTAACGAGGGCTGTGTTTTTAAATTGCACCAACGAGGAAGGAGGTCGTATATATGTAAAAATTTTAAATAGACAGCTCTGATAATCTTTAAGGTCTAAAATGTGTCAATACATACCTAGCAAACAAATGTTTCCCTAAAAAGGGATTCAAGTCAAAGGCAGCTATTATTCCATCGCTAAGATGAAGTAACACGTGCTGATCAAGAATGTGTTATGATTCTATGGTATAGCGTGAGGTGCGAGTGAAATGTATCCCAAAAAATGGAAATGTCAGTCATACAACAGCGAATTAGTTCGTCGTCGTTCATACTAAAAGCACTGAACCGACATATTGGGACAGTAATTTTGTGATGAATATTTAGCAAAATCGCAGCACGCGCTGAAATGGAAAGCAGATCCATTGACATGGCGTAGTAGGGGTGGTAGAAGAGTCCATGCTGCATATGAGGAGTACACCTTGAGTGCGTTCTTAGACATTGAGAGGGCCTTCAATAACATCGAAGCTTTGAGCAGTAAAGCCCAACTACCAGCCTTTCTTCCCTAGCGTTTTTGAGTACATTTTTGCTAACTGAGTCTCTACTTTGCATCCACCGCGTACTACTTTTTGGAAATTCATATCAGTAACTCATTTCTTATTTTTCCAAAATTGTTTCTAACAACAGACAAATTGCCGGCTTGTTCAGTCTTGCGGTTATCTTTAATCAATCGATAACCAGACGATTTTTGCGCGGTTAATGAGATTTAACCAATGATTTTCTGGAATTTCGTTTGTTGGAGATTGTTTTTAAGGTAATAATTTTGACGTTGTTGCTATACACAGCAACTCTTTGTACAATATTGTGGGGAAACAAATACAAATATATATTATAACCCAAGATGTAGTGAGCTGAACCAATAAAATCTGTCTCGTTAGTTTCGTTAACTGACAGATGTATAAAATACAGTGCAAGTATTGAAGTTAAGAGTAAAGTTTACAAAATAAGTAATTTAAAGGAAGTAAAAACTATTCGGAAATCCATTAAAAGAGTTTCTGCTGTTTCTTGGAACTTTTGAGCTTTCTACCTGCTACCAACATCATGTGAAACGATTGTAGCATTCTCTTTATAATGATACAACTAACCAGAGAGATCTCCTCTAAAAGAAACAAGTAAATTTATGAAAGCCCGACAGTCCTTAAGTTTTTGTTTAACCTCGAGCATGAAAGACAGAAAGCGTACATCTTAAACAAGAACGCCTTCATGATGTCTACATTATTTGGAGTTGCGTTATATACTAGGCAGATGTAGAATACAAGTGAACATGTGAAGCCATGGAGCGATACACTCCCCAAGAACGCGAAATAATCGTGTCTATTTTTTGCGTAACAATTCGTCTGTAGTGTTGGCGCAGCGCGAATTCCGTCACCGATTCCACGGCTGTCCGACACCGACTGCGCAAACACTGCGCCGTTTGGCCACCAACCGTGAAGAGTATGGGACCACGCGAGACGTTGCCAAGAGTGGCCGACCCCGGGTAACCTACGTCCAAGAAATCCTCAATCTCGAGGACGAAGTGGACGATTTTTCGACCAAAATCATAATGAGCGATGAATCTCATTTGCACCTCAGCGGGTACGTCAAGAAGCAAAACTATCGCTTCTGGGGCACCGAAAATCCACGAGTAATGCGCGAGGAGCCATTACATCCGCTCAAAGTTACTGCATGGTGCGCTGTTCACGCTGGAGGAGTCATAGGGCCATGTTAACCGAGTTTTTTCTGCCGCAATTGGACAAATTAGGACTTGAGGACATGTGGTTCCACACTGCGCGAGCCACAACCGATATTCTGAAGGCGGCGTTCCCGGGTCGCCTCATTCCTCGTTTTGGCGATTTGCACTGGACCGCAAGATCGGCCGATTTAATCGTTCCAGACTTTTTTGTTTGGTTTTTTGAAGTCCCATGTTTACGTGAACAAGCCAGAGACCCAAGAAGCCCTCAAGGACAACATTCGACACGAGTGCGAGAATCTGTCGCCCAAAGTTCTCGCAGAATGCCATAAAACGAGCCCGTATGGCAATCAATTGTGACGGTGCCAATTTGGCCGATATCATCTTCTCGACTTGACCAATAAAATTCTAAGGGTTCAAATAAACATAATCAAAAAACAGAATCGAGAAATGAGAGCCAAATGAAAGATGAGAGCCTAACAACATCGGATGACTTCTTTTGGCCCACCTTGTACAAAAGACCTATATTTGAAATCGATGAATTGCTGTTTCTAGCTAAAAAAGAAGACAGGATCGGGTAGCTACTCTCATGGGTGATTCTGTTTTAGGCATTTGAAGATATTTGCAAAAGCGGTGACAAACCAGACGGTTCAACTATGGTTTTTGGGAAAGGTCGTCATGCAACATACTTTGCCAAATTGAGAACTTCTGTGTTTCGATTTTACTTGCGAACTCAAATTTTCATGGGCATGTCTCAAGCATTACAAGCTCGAGGCACGCGTAAATATCTAAGGAAGGTGCACACGGTGCAACACAAAAAGCATCACAAAACACATTGAGCCTTCCTAATAATCATTTTTAAGCTCGACACTAAATATTTTTAAGGTCACAATATGCAATTTTGCAAGGAAAATTTAGCCTGGACACTAAAAATGATTCGTGGATTGTAAACATTTGTAGTACACACGCCTACGGCAAACGCAAATCAAAATTGAGAAAAATTAGTCAGTTACTTCTCAATTTCTATTAGACGATATCGATACGTGCCATGCAAAAATAACACCCAACCAAAGGAACGAGCTACTTGTAGCTGAAGAAGCTTGTTGGTTGAAGCCGTGATCCGCCCAGGACTGTAAGCGCCACCAAAAGTAAAGACAGATGTCTCCTGAGTCAATCAAACGTATGCTCTACTGTCATCTTAACAACAAAGAAGTTCCAGGTCTTTTTCAACTCACCCACCCTCGAGGACCGCCATTGAAATAGGTACATAGGCAATGATAAAAAAATTTTGTTCAAAATTCATTTGACGTAGGTGTGTTAATTTTGTGTTTTATCGTGTGCGGGAGGCCTAAACCACAATTTATTTAAAAAATGATTTGCTCTTAGTTTGACTTTTGTTAAGTTTTCATTGAAGAACAAGCGAAATTCGTTGGTCTTGTAGTAAATGAGGAAAAGACTAAGTACATGCTATCAACAAACAAACAAGCATCTGTCCACCGCCTAGGACAGAACGTCACTATTGATAGCAACAATTTCGAAGTAGTTAAGGAGTTTATCTACCTCGGAGTAAACATGAACTCCACAAATGACATCCTAGTGGAGATCAGGCGAAGAATTACCCTAGGAAACCGCTGCTACTTCGGTTTGGCAAAGCAATTGGATTCAAAACTCCTAACTCGAAGGACAAAATGTATGCTTTACAGAACCCTTATCCTGCCAGTTCTGCTTTATGGCGCCGAGTGCTGGACGATAAGCAGGAAGGGAGAGCTGATACTGGGCTCCTTCGAAAGAAAAATTCTTCGGCGGATTTTTGGTCCTGTGTGCGAGGAGGGCGAATGGAGGAGAAGATACAACCGCGAACTTATGAGCTGTACCAAGATGTGGATGTAGCCCAAAAGGCCAAAAAACGTCGACTACATTGGCTCGGCCACATCGAGCGAATGGACAATAATGCAGAGGATCTTCGAATCCCAGCCGCCAGGTTCGAGACGACAAGGAAGACCGAACCTCCGTTTTTAAGACCAAGCCATCGCGGATGCCAGAGCGCTTGGTCTGGATAACTAGAAGCAGCGTGCCCGGATCGCAGAGGATGGAAGGCTGCAGTGTCTCAGGCAGAAACTCTTCACGGGTCGGGAGCTCGTTAAGTAAGTAGTAAGTTTTCAAGAATCTTTATTTTAGTTTTTGTTGTTTCGAATAAAGGATATAAATATATGAACTGACACACACATCAGTGGTTGGATTCGTATTGATCTAAGAATAGAAATAAGTTGCGTTTCGTGTCGCGTATATGTATTAATCGAACGTTTGTTTCTGAAATCTTCGACATATTGTCGAAACTGACAACTGTACATAAGCAGCCATAGGATAGTTTTACATTTTTTGTATATTGGACTCACCTCAGATCCTGTCGTAACGATTGATCTCCCAATAAAATCTCCGTACGTCCTTTTGATATGCTACTTTGACTACTGTGTAATTGTTCGTATAGCGCTGCTGCTGTCGCTCGTAAACTCTCATCGGCTCCAATCTCACCGTCTACGAGATCTTCGTCAAGCTCTGGTAGCAACTGCAAATGGGACACAATTCAAATCAAAATTAACCAATGGTCCCTACATTCATATCAACAAATTAGTACAAGCGTGGTAAGTGGTAAGAGAACTCACCTCACGCCTCGGTGTATGACAGTTCGATATTAATAGATTACAATGGCTGGCGCTACTATTACCGTACGGTGTTGCCGGCCCTGCTGAAGGAACAGACGCACTTGTTAGCTGCGACGATGCATGCGCAGAGGACAGCGATATACTTATGTTAGCGGTATTGCCAGCACCAAAATTACTAGTATTATTGCTATTATTGTTATTACATAGGTTACTATTATTTATCAATACACTACTGCTTGTATTATTGTTATTATTGTTTATAAAGTTACTACTACAACTATTACTTATTAGTAGGCTGTTTGATTTGGCAGATGGCTGCCCTTGGTGTTGCTGTTGTGTTGGCGGTGGATGGTGGCGAATTGGAGCTTCGACTGACGCCAGCGGCGATGGTGAGGTTGCGGTTTGCGCATCAACCAGCACCGCGTGCGACTTCAAATTGTTCAAATTGTTGCAGGCAACCACGTTCTGCGGCTGCTTGTGCGCCACTGCCCCGGCACTAGTGTAATTGTTAATTAAATTGTTACTACTACTTATGTTACTACTGTTTCCGATTAATAACTGGTTATTGTGATGATAGCTGCTGCCACTGTATAGATGAGTGGACGCCGCTGTTGTTGAGGATGACGTTGTCGTCGTCGTCGTCGTTGTTATCGATAACGGCGTCGGTAAAGGCGTTTGCGTCACCTCGCCTTCACCTAGTAACGTGTTAGTAATACCGGGAGTTAGTGGATATCCAGCAGTATCATTACCTATTACGAATGTCCCTGCAGCTGGTGCTAGCTTGATGTTGCTATGGTGGATAGTTGGTGTTATTGTTATAGTTGATTGCACGCTATTGTGATGGCCAACAGATGGCGTTGGTTTGTAGTTCTGATTGATTTGATTGTAGCCACTGCTACTTGTTGGATAGTGATTTGGTATCACGTTGGCAGCTTTCGCGGCCGTATGCACAACTACAGCTGCTACTGACGATGACAATATCGCTGATGCGGGTGTTGGTTTTGTTGCTGTTTGTGTTGTACTATTGGCGTTCTTATCGGAGGGTATCACCGTGCTGGGCGTTGCCGACACAATAACCGACGACGATGATATTGGTCCAATAGAAGCAGCTGTGGCAGTTGTTATCGTCGATATGCCCGTGGTTATGTGATTACTGGTAAACGATGTCACATATATCGGCGAGGCTTCTTTAAGGAAACTCAGATCCTGGCTTGTAGTCTGGCCGCCTTTTAGACTATTTTGTTGATTTAACTGAAATCGAAGGACAAATAGTGATTGTAAGTCAATGGTATGGATGCTGTTGTGATAGTTGTGCTGCAAACTCAGTTTGTGACATCTTTGTAACAGGAAATAGGTTAAAAATGGCACTTCAAAAAGTTCTTATAGCTTAAAAGCCTTCTTTGGTAATACCGTATATATGTAAGCCTATAGTGAGGAGGCAGTCTTAGGATGACAGCGTTTTTTATAGGAGGACATCAGTGGGTCAAATCCCCTCAAAGTCGAAAATTTCTTAACAAAAAATGTGAAAAATCTACTCCCTCAAGGAATTTTTTATACGCGTAAGCCTTCGCTGAGGTATTCAGTGGAAATCGCATCGAAATCCGTTCATTAGTTTTCGAGACTAGTGCCAACGACTCTTTTAGGTACTGATTTATGTTGCGAGTTATAGACACTTGCATTGTTATTGGACAAGGTACCTGTTCTAAAGTGAACTGATACACAGGGTGATTATTTAAGAGGTTTGTTTATCAAAATGGCAACACTTTTTCTAGTGACGACTAACTTGACAGCTGACGATGTAGATCTATGAGTGGGCTGTCAGAAATGTCCTCTGCCTCAAGGTAAGGTTTTCCTATAACGTTTTGACGTAGTCTGACTAGACATTCACAGTGACACGGTATGTGTTCTGCTGATTCTTCGTCCTCGTTGCATAGTCTGCAAGTATTGTTTTGTGTTATACCCATAGTCATGGAGTTTTCTGACTAAACAATGTCCAGTAAGGAACCCTGAGACTATATGAATCTGACTCCTTGTGCTGGAATAAACTTCTGAGACAAAGCCCCAGCTGCTCGAAAAACTAGTCGAAAACTGGAAACCTTGTATAGTTCCATAAGATTGGCTGATGTTCAATGTGATAGAAGAACAGGGACGGTGTAATTCCGCTGGACAACCAAAGACAATAAGCTGTTGCGGTCAACTCAGCATTTTCTGGTGAAACAGGGTTTAAGTGGGTTTTAGGGGGTTGTCGTCGATTCCATCTGGTCCACCTCATACTATTTATACTGGGCAACTACATAATATATTTAAAAAAAATTAAAAACACACAAAGCCTTCTCTCATCACAACACAGATTAGATGAGGCTTTTATTTTAACACTTTTGCTTTGAATTGCAAAAGCACATTCCACATTCCTCTTAGGAAACTACAACTAAGTTCATCTCTTTCCCAGACTGATTTTTCCCCCCAAAAGCTAAATCCATCTTGAGCGGGTTTCCGAAAACTCTACTTTAACAGCAAGTACCTGCACTCATTCCAACCGACCGACGCGACACCTCAAATGATTTACAGAGCAAAAGAAAAACTTTGACTCGCGAAAGTCATCGTAAACTCATTGAGCTCTTACGCGGACTATCGCCCGCTCATAAATGGAACAAAAATCAAATAAAACTAATTAATTCTTTTTATTTGAAAGAGGAAGTCCCATCCCACTGTGCGATTACAGATACATTCGTTTGAGTTTTGCAGCGCACGTACCTAATTTTAGAGCGCGCCCGAAGTCGCACGTGAGAGTAATTTCGTGTTAGCTGTCTCTTATTCATGACGGTTATTTTTTTTTTTTTTTTCAAAGAACAGACAAACTAATTCAAAAAAAATAAATAAAAAACGAAAAAAATTGTATAAATATTCATGAGGTTCCATTTTGTTGCCATTTGTGATGGATGGTGGATGGTGGTGCTGTAGCTGTTCGGAATCGGCATTTGAATTTGCATTTGATAGATGCTTTGTCGAAGTTTTGCTGAGTTTTGTTAACGACTTCTGTTTGAAGTGCATTCATGCTGGCAGGGGACACACAAAGGTATTCATTAAATTGCTCATCAATGGTGCGGTGCGGTAACGGGTTATTTGTCTTGAGGAATTCATGGGTAAACCAACAAGCGACCGCATTGGGGTTGTTTACCGAATCGGGTCAATCATGGATTGTTCTCAAAGAGTTGTCGACCATATATTTGAATGAGGAATTGGAATGTTAACTACTGTTGTGGAATGGAATGTCTTTATTTGTACAGTTGTAGTTTTGAAGGAATTTTGAGTCCTTAAGAAGAAATACACAAGAGTCTTAGATAATAGTGTGCTGCGAGGGGGTTTCTGGTTCGATCACAGAAAAAACAATAAACTACGTCATAAGGGGTTTTCCATAGGTATAAATTATTGGTTAATAAATTTTATAATTGTCTCAAAACACGACAAAATTGTCAGAAATGATTACTGCTTAGTTTCTTAATAAGTGCCCGTCTATCTCGTGACTTTTTCAAATCTTCCATTACGTACGTCTCAGTTGAATTTAGATAGATGTGCTTCGAATGTTAGATTTACGTTCTATGTGCATTTCTACGCTTCTTGGTATCGTGAAGAGACGCAACGTACCATATGAAGTAAGTAAAAGTTCCTTTTGCATTAATTATTGTGCAAGTATGCACAATGTCCAGATGTTAGCCATCTGGAGAGACTACTTTAACCACTTGTTTAATGGCGATGACAGCCAAGATCCCGCCCAAGATCAACTTGTCTCAGTTAATCTAGATGATTACCACGATCTACAACCGCCCGACCAAAATGAAATCAAAGTAGCCATAACCAGACTAAAAATGGACCGAACTACCCTGACGTGTGGTATCACAAAGGGCTAAGTGTGTCTTTTTAGACAGCTTAACCTATCTATAACCTTACCCTGCGGGACCTAAAAGAAACTGGCCAATTAGACCAATTTTAAACCGAATGTATACATTTTTAAACGCTGAGCCTTCTTTTTGATACTGGATGCATTGTCATACATGTTTCAGCGTACATAAAGGCTTTTTTCAGAAGATCTGAGGTGTGGTAATGTATAGGGTGTCCAAAAATTCAGGCAAGGTTTGAATTAAATACAAAAAAGGAATGTTTTATCAATTGTAGACAATTATTTTAATTTAAAGTAGATAGGGTTATGCATGGAATAGCACATCTGGCAAATTAGCTCCACATCTTTGTTGGCATTTTCGAAATTTGTGTCGGAATTTTCCTTGACCATTTTACTTAAATGTGGCTGAGTTTCGTGGAATCTCCTGGTGCATTTCACGGGTGAATCACGGTTGACATAGACCTTTTGCCTTGAAATAACCGAAAAAAAGAAATCTAATCGTGTAAATTCTCATAAACTCAAACCTTGCGTGAATTTTAAGCACCCTTTATAACAAAAAAAAATACCTACTCGTAATTCAAGGATTCTGCATTATAAAATTTATTTATTCAAAGAAAATCTTACAAAACCATAAATGAATAAAATATACATTCATCGGTATGGCACACCCTAAACAATACGCTGACGACAACTTTGTCTCTCGCTAATTACACAAGAATGCCAGCAAATTCATGTTAACTGCAAATGCAAACGCATTCAGGTGCGATACTTGATACAGTCTGCCTGACAGAGACAAAGTATAAGCAAATTAGCATACACTATATGCATACGCCACCTACCTATGCACTTCCAAAAAGGATACCACACCTAAAGGCAGAGAGAAAAAAGCTGACATTCTGTGTATCCGTATATCCGCCTGCATCTCCATATAAGACGATTTGATTGATACAGCATCTCATATTGTCTGGCACTGGATGATTAATTCATCAGAATTTTGATTGCCCCTAGAGACAGCTTGTTTGGCGTGGTAGACACAACACACCTCAATTTAGACAGCACACTGATGGCTTTCAGTTGAAATTATTTAAATTACCCATCGGCTTGATACGGCAGAGTGTTTTATACTTCGAGTTGGATTGGACTTCTAAACCGTGAGTCATTATGAATCGGCCACGGCCACCCCCTTTGACGTACTTCACCTGAAGATCTGTTTGTGGTCGAATCGATTTGTCAATTAATTTGATTTATTGTAGATAGTGTTGGTGAGTTTGCCGGAAGTTCACAATCTGTGTGTGTGTGTTTATCAATCGGCATTGTTTATGTTTGGTGGATAAGTAGATTCCCAAAATAGAGTTGTTCTGCTAGCCTAAGTCCACAGGTCATCATAAAGTGATCATCAAAGCTTAGGGATTTTCGGGCGGAGACTAGATGGATGAACCTGACGAACTGTGTCATTTCAAGGAAAATCTGGCGAACCTACGATGATGTCAGAACAAACAACCTCTAAGCCAGAACGAGTGTAGATGTCGGCAGACTAACGGCAATTAGTACGGGTCATTGGTCTTTAGGAACTCACGCAGCTAAGCTTGACATCCCCCTTAACACCCACTGCCGTAGCTGCGCTGACACAAACGAGAGTGAAACAATGTTTCATCTTCTTTGTGAGTGTCCGGCCCTAGACAAAACCAGACGCAGTGCACTAGGTCATCCCTTTTATGATGACCTTTCGGCCAAAGTATTCATTTCAACAAGATCATCAAATTTCTCAACTCTTCAGGCTGGTTTTGAGCTTCCTTCTACCATTTCCACTTAAACCAACCAACCAGGGTTGATTTAGGAGCGCTTTGCAAGAGTACTGGCAGTGTAATTTGGTTTGCTTCTTTGCCTAACTAAAGGGTGATTTTTTAAGAGGTTTAGAACTTTTTTTAAAAAAAAAACACAAAAAATTCGAAAAAATGAATGAAATATTTATTTGAATCGATAGTTTGAACCTTGCAATTTAATGTTTAAAGATAATTTCATGCAAATGTTGACCGCGGCTGCGTCTCAGGTAGCCCATCCGCTGAGTCCAATTTTGGCATACTCTTTCACACATATCGGCCGGTATCTCACGAATGAATGCATGGATGTTGGCTTCCAGTGCGTCAATCGAAGCGGGCTTGTCCCTATACACATTAGCCTTGGCATACCCCCACAAAAAGTAATCTAATGGTGTCAAATCGCACGATCTAGGCGGCCAATTGACCGGCCCGAAACGTGAAATTAACTGTTCACCAAACTCGCCTCGCAATTGCGCCATTGTTTCGCGTGCTGTGTGGCAACCACATATCATGCAAGTCAAGAACTTCCATTTCGGGCAAAAAAAAGTTTGTTATCATCGCTCGGTAGCGTTCACCATTGACAGTAACGCTGCGATTCGCATCATCTTTGAAGAAATATGGCCCAATAATGCCACCGGCCCATAAACCGCACCAAACAGTGGCTTTTTCGGGATGCATTGGTAGCTGTTGCAATGCTTCTGGCTGATCTTCATTCCAAATGCGGCAATTTTGCTTATTTACGTACCCATTCAACCAAAAATGAGCCTCATCGCTGAACACAATTTTTCGATAAAAAAGCGGATCCTCGGCTCGGATGAACATTTCGAACCGAGCACGAATTTTGATAGTAAAATTCAATAATTTGCAAGCGTTGTTCATTTGTAAGACGATCCATGGTTAAATTGCAAACCAAACTGAAGCTGTTTGACAGTGACACAAGGTACTAAACACACGTCAGCTGTCAAAACCAGTATTGCCAAAACCAAACCAGCTAAAAAATCACCCTTTATATGATGACTTATAGGCATGGGCGTAGCCTATACAATATTTAAGCCTGAGTAGGGAGTAACTTAGCAGAAAGAGGGTTTATGCAGCTCAGCAAGTCTGGCACAAGCAAAAGAGATAAATTCTAGTGAACTTTCACAACTACTGACCCTTATCTTGAAACTTCCGGTAATTAATATGATCTGCACGGTAACTGACCTAAAGAGAAACATGGGTTAGCAATAACCCACCTAACGACCCAACTGCAAAAACGGAAAAAAGTTGTATAGGTTAGGTTAGGTTAGGTTGAGTGGGATTGTGAAAAAGTGGTATAAGGATGGTTCCAAAATGGATTCGAAGGTGGGAGCTGGCGCATAACGGACCAAACAGCAACGTCTTAATACCTATGGGGAAAAGCCCCAGTGTCTTTCAAGCACAGCTTCATGGCATTAAGGAATGCGCGAGCTTAATCAATACATCAGGCATTGAAGGAATTTATTCACAGCTATAAGCGCCCTTAGCTCACCGACATTATTCTCATAATCAGTCCTGCACAGCTTCAACACCCTCCTGACTTTCGGCTCTAGAAACAAAACCGAAATTAGGTGAGTTCCCGGGATCGAGGATATTGAGGGAAACAAAAAATGTGATGAACTTGCCCAAAAAGGATTAAAAACCTCTTTTGTAGGACCAGAACCGTTCGGCGGAGTCACTAAATTAGCTGGCAGTTTGGACCCAAAAAACTAGGAGCCCACAATGACCCATTGGGAAGAAATCCCAGTCCTAAGATAGGCCAAAAGGCAATGCAGTCATTTAAAACATTTCCACAAATATTATAAATCTTTAGAACCAGTTTATCAAAGGCAACCTCACAGGCCACTACCTAAACAAAATGCACCTAGCCAACTCTCCGGAGGACCGGCTATATCTCGTAAAGAAACAGCTGAGCACATCATTTTCGAATGCCCCAGGGGCCAGCTTTACCTATTTAGGGTCAGACAAAAGTTCAGAAGAAAATTTGTGATTTATTACACGGGTTAACAGATAGCGAGATCAGTTTTGTAAAAGCCGTTTTTTCCGACTCTCAAGTATCGCTTTGACCCATATAGATGGTTGGATGTAGGGTCATCTAAATTTAAAGCACTTGGGGTTACGTCTAGTATTGTCAAAAGCACCCCTCTGTGTTAAGAAATGCGCATAGATGAACCCCTTTACAATCGTATGTGCTCCAAGTTTTAACCGTGCATCGAGCGTATTCAAGTCAGTGTCCCTAAAACATACCATCTTATGAAAACGATTCAAAGAAATTAAGACGCCAACAAGACCTGCTGTATGATGCCAAGTTATACATGATAACAACCCAAACAGAGCCTTGCTATTGCCTACTAAAAATGAGAGAAGTCAACAACAGCAAAATGCATATTGAGAGTAGGTATAGGCAACTTCATATCCTATCCCAACTGTGTACTGAAAAGAAAAAGCTTTCTTCCCGCTTGCCTTACCTTACATAAAGACACTACGTGCTTAGAATAGCAGCTGTCAAGGCGTCATATTCCCTGCACCAACTTCAAAACTTAATTTTCGTGACTTGAAAGCCATATATGCTGTTTGTGTCTACTTCTTTTGGTGACTTCTTCCGTCGCTTGCAATGAGATAATTCGGAGATCTACCAAGATGAAAGAGCGCGCCGTATACCCCAGCAATCCGAAAGTGCGAGTGTGTGACAAAATTATAAGTACCTTGACACGTAGGGTAACTGATCGCTGTTACGTCTGTCATATTATATGCGCGCCAACACAATGGTCAGTCCGGTCACACTCGTCACTTTCGCTATTAACCGCGCTGCGCACACGTAGTCATTGAGTGCTCGTATTTTCGACTGAACAGACATACACGGAGACAAATTGAAAGTGAGTGTTACGAGGCAGATGACTTTCACTGTCGATTTTGTAATGGATATCGAGTTCAAAGATTGCCAGTAGTTTATTCGGTTAATTCGAGTGCTCTTACCTTAATTGATAGTTGTGACATATCAACTGGTGTAACCCGCTTGAGCGCCGACAAACGCTGTAAACGCTCACGAGCCTGCTGTTCGACAGCAATAACGAAGGCATCTTGAACAGAATTGGCGAGTTCAATAGCTGAAAAGAGAAAAAAAATGTGATGAGTAATTGGTGGGATTAAAAGGAAATATTTTAAAATTGGAGACAGGTTACTTAGGATGCCGTTAGCTGTACAAAAGCTTCAAGATAAATGGAGCAACAGGCAGCAGTTGGTCACTTCATCAACCCTATACCTTATACTCGTAAACCCTCAATGGCAAGACGTTTTACAAGTAAGATGGAGCAACAGCCGTCACTAACTGACTTCATCGAACCTTTTTCTACTTTGTAACCCTCATTGGCACGACTTTTATAAGACACATGGAGCAAAAGGCCTCAGTTGACGCTGCCATTGACTTCATCGAACCTTTCTGACTTTGTAATTCTCATTGGCACGACTTTTTTAAGACAAATGGAGCAACAGGCCTCAGTTTTTGCTGATATTGTGTTCATCGTAGCTTCTCGGCTTTTTGAAACCCCCAATGGCGAGACGCTTTACAAGACACAACAGCCCTCAGTAACTGACTTCATCGAACCTTTCTGACTTTGTAGGTTGGATCTAGACTCCCTCATTGAAAAAGCTTCTCATTTGGAACCGGCACAAGAACAAAGGCCTCTCCAATTTGTCCCAACAATAAAAATTAACGCAATTCAGCATTTCTGAGCAGAAAGGTCACGGCATCTGTTTATGATTTTTTGCAACCTTTTTAAAAGCTCGCAATGTTTTATCTCCATTGGAAACTCACTTGTATGATGACGAGACAGGAAGCTCTCTGCTGCCTCAAGGTTGGGAATGTCTAAGAGAATGTCTTTCACGTTTAGAAAGTCGACAGTGCGCAGCTATAACTTGTAAATAATATCAGATTTGCTAGAACCCTTTTTTTAAAGCCTTCTGGCTCGAATGTGCTAGATCCTTAGTCAAAGTGTGTATTAAGTTCCTTCACCGAACTTCTAAGGAGATTCTACACAACACCTTACAAAACGCTTAACTCTTTAAAAAGCGGATAGAGCTATTCTTGTACTTTTTATGCCTTTCGGGGCTTAGGAGCCGACGATTCAACGGACACAGCGACACCGACCTTGTCCAGAAACTCCGTATTGAGGTTTGGAGATGAACAAAATAAAAATAAAAACTTCGAGAGAAGTTTAAAAACAGCTTAACCAAGAAGCTGTACGAAGTTGAATACAGTTGGCTAACCTTAATGACTTGTAGATTAAAGCCCTGATTTTTAAGCAAAAAAAAGAAGAAGAAGGGTTGAAGTCCCCACATCAGAGTTCTCTGTTGACAGTAATTGACATGTTGCATTCATTGGGCCAGTATGCATAGATGTACCTAAGTTAGAGTATGTGCGAGGCGAAGGCTCGGAAAACCAAGCCAGCGACAGTCCCCTTTGTTTCAATGGTTTGAGTTCGAACTTTACATTTATAAACCTTATTTTCTCACAGAATTTTACTTCAAGGCGCCGACACCGAGTGATGCACGGTAAGCTCTTAGCTATCTGATCTTTTTTTAAGGAAACATTTTTCGACAAGTTTTGTGGCTGTGCAAAATGAGAAGGGCAAACACACAAGCGACATCTGTATATAGGATAAGGATGAGGATATAGTCCAAAAAGCCTGTCAACCGTATTAGCTCGGCCACATCAAAGTGGATAACGTTAATCCAGCCAAGAGGGTTTTGAATCCAAGGTTCAAGACGATAGGGAAGACCCAACCTCCATTGCAAAGAGCAAGTAATTACAGATGTCTGCCCAAATGGCAGTAGGGAGTCCACATAGTTAGTGAGACATAACCTTTAAACGACTGTCAACTTGCTTAACAAAAAAAAAACAGGTTAGAACATTCATTCAATAAAAAACTCCCAAAGTGCGTCTATAAAACTTCAAAAAAAATAGAAACTTTGACAACTTCTTTCTCGCTCATTGTTGCCTCTTTATTTTACCTTTAAAACGGAAACGTTTGTTCCTATAATTTTCACACATTCTTCAACACAAATGATAAATGACTTTCCAGTCATAGTCATCTTTGGCGTGTCGGCGACGTCTATAGGACAACTCCGCCATAATGCCAGTACTATACTCGTATCTGCGGCGTTCAACTCTATGAGTTGTATCATAAAAGTCGAAACATTTCCGACACACTTTCGGAAGTTTTGCCTGCCTAACTTAACCGTATAGAGCGACTTATCTGCCCGATGGAACTGACACACTGATGTATACAGTATACAGAGCTGAACACACGAACAATCACAATGAGAGCGAATGCGGCACAGCAAATGTAAGTAATAGGTACTCACGTAGCGACTTGCAAAACTTTTCCCATAGTGAAGCTGTGATATACACAGAGATAGCGTAAACACACGTGCAATGGGGAAACTGTCAACTAACGAAATTTATCTACAGCTACCTACGTTTGAAAATATTTCTTACGGTCCCCTCCTGCCTTTGTCTATATATTGCGTGCAGTGAAGAACAGACACATATGATAAATCTAATAATGTGAAACGTAAAAATGGCAAAAGATAAATTATCTGAGATGAACATGGGAAGTATACGAAAGAGGTGTGTGTAGTGTTTAAGATCGAGGAAGTTCTCGCCCTTTTTTAAGGGCAAACGCTTGAAGTGGATTGTGCATCTTCAAAGTGGAGCAATCAACTGCAGGAACTCGTGACTCGAGAAGTGGACTCAAATTTAGCGGTCAAATGAGGTAGTCATTAAAAATTTAACCAATTGGATCCGTGCACATTTGAAAGATGTAAAGGGTCTTTCCGCTGCATACGTTTCCGTGGTGGACATATGAACGAGGTCAAATTCCGTTCATAAATGTTTTGAAAGTAATTCAAGCCAATCAAATTTTTTCAGATATCTCAAGTAGTTTGCATTTTATTAAAAAAAAAAGTTGTCAAGTCCTTTATGAAAGACCTTTTATAAAGGGTTTTCCAATAAGAGGTGTTATTTTGGTATTCAAAGAAAAATGTAATTTTTTGAGATAAATGATCGGATGTTTATTTCAAAATAAAGAGGAAGGTATGCCGTTAATAATGAAAAACAACATCAGCCAAATGGCAACCACGAGCACGCAAACAGGACCATATCCTTTTCATGAAATTTTCCATAACCAAATCGCAAAGTGGCAAAGTGGCGTAGGCCTTATCTTTCACGTGGCCCCAAAGGAAGAAGTCGCAAGGTGTTAAATCACAAGATCTCGGTGGCCAATTGTGATCACCTCTTCGAGAGATATCACGGTCCGGAAACTTTTCCCGTAAAAGATCAATGGTTTCGTTGCTTGTGTGGCACGTAGCTTTGTCTTGTTGAAAGTAAACCTTGTCCAGATCAATACTATCCAACTCCGATCATAAAAATACGGCGTAGTAACGTTTGTGGAATGCCCAATTCCAAAGAACGACGAGGAATGGACAAACCTGGGTTTTCTTCAACACTTTGGGCTACAGCAGCAATATTCTCAGTTGTTCTTGAGCGACGTGCACGGGTTTTATTCATCACATCACTAACTTGTCCAAACAGCTCGAATTTTTCCACCAATTTCTGTATTGCGGTCCGACGAGGTGCTTCACGACGACCGAAAAATGCTTTAGTTTTGCGAACTGTGACTGCAAGATTTTCACCATTTTTGTAGTGAATTTTAATAATTTCAATGCGTTGTTGAAGCGTGTACCGTTCCATTTTTAGTAATGGCGTAGTTTCTACTTGTCAAATGTCAAAGAATAACAACTTCAAAAGTGACAGCTACCGAAATAGCGGGTCATCACAATAACACCTCTCATTGGAAAACCCTTTATAACCTTTCAAATACAAAATTTCGTTAATATCTTAAGTAGAGCTTGTTTTGTTCCATTTCAACATCGATCCGTCTTTACCCAAAAGAAAGCAGTGTTTGGCTAAGCGAAATACCATCACTACTACTCAAGACCTATGTAAAGACCTTGTCATAGGCTTAGAACTAATTTGGTCGATGTCCGGTTAGGAAACCTCACTCAGGCCGACGGTTCCAAGATTAAACGTTGAACTGTGTAGAGTAGGCTAGAGAAGAATACACATCATTGTAGGAACAGCTGTATAAAAATCAGAACCCAAATATAGGTACCTAGACCTACCCACTGTCACATGTTTCATCATTGTTTCGGTCGGAAAGAAAAAAACATCCAAGAAAAGCCTAATGAATTTCGTACGGCACGGAAATGCCATCCAGATACATATATCCATCTATATAAATTATATATTTCTCGCCATTTGTTTCTTTGAATAAAAAAATAATTTTCCATAGCTGAGTGCTACAATTGTCCTTCTATTCATCGCTCACTCTCGACCGATTCTTCCCATTCATCTTAAATGTTCTGCTCTATTCATTCATATCTTATGTCTACACGACATAGTTACGCATTATACTCCACCAACACCTATGCTGCCGCTGCCTCCCCCACCCAGCTTATGCTGTGACATTTCCTGTTCAAGAGAACTGTTCTCTTTCACATTCAGACAGAGTGGCAATTTTAGACGAAAAAGTTGTACTTCTAGTAGTTGTAGGCTTTTGTCCTCCACCCCTCGAGGGGCTTTCGCTGAGAGGCGGTTTACCTACACTCGAATGTACGTATATGAATTTTTGCTTGTGTGTAAAGTGGGAGGCGAAGAAAAAATGTGTGTGGTGTACAAATGACACAAAAACTCCTAGAAAGAGGAACAATAAATTGCCAGCAAGTGTTTCCATTGTTGTATTCGATTTCTTTGTGCTATGGAGTCGAAGATGAATACAAGATTTTAAAGTGGCTCAGAGGAGATAATATATCTATTCGCAAAACCGTGGCTTGTCTTCGGCTCCAGTTGCGAAGCGGAGGAAAATGACTCGAGTCCGGAACTTGACTTCGTGTTCCAAACGATGCACAGCAGCATGCACTGAAAGACAGTTCGTTAAAGTTCAGCTGACACGTTACCAACTATAAAAAATTACTTCATATTGAAAGGGTGTTTCCTTTTTAAATCGACAAAACTTCTTTTTCCAGCGACAACTAACTTGACAGCTGGGAGAGGGCTTATGCACATTTGATATTGCCATTTCACCGTGGCTACACTATGTGACATATCATAGCTCTAGAGTCTAGACCTTTAAAAGGCAAAGATGGATTAGTAAAGCTGAAATGAAATTTGAAAACTCTTGTAATGCAGTGGTTAGTGTGATGGACTACTGAGCAAGGAGTCTCATTTTCGTTATCCGGAAAAACAAAAATTAAAGGTTTTTTTTCAGCTGCTGTTAAAACCCTTAAATCTGTTTTGTTTAGCTCAAGTAGGCTTTTTGCCTAGGGCACGAGATTGGTCTTTTAATCTGTTAACCTGCCCTCGGCACCTAGAACTTAGGCAAGTATTCATCAAGGTCATCCATCATAATTACATATTTTTTGATTTTAAAGGGTTTAGCAGGTTTGAGTCGTTTTTTCTCGCTTTCATGACCTATGATATCAAAACAACAGCGACTAGGAATATTTCGTCTTTGGACAGATCTCCGCAAAAAGGTAGCAACAGGCCCACATCAACTTTGTCGCGGTCGAATACTATCTTAGGGTCCTAAGTTGATACAGATTAAAGTTGGATATCATCAGCATAAAAGTGTGCTAGAACTCTCAAACATGTACATGGTCATTTATAAAAACGAAAAATTAGATCGGTCTCAAAGTTGACTCCAGTGGTACGCCATGCGTGATTTTTGGAAAATCACATTTTAAATTGGGAGATCCAATGATAAGCTTGGTCATACTGGGACCTCCCCTACTGAATTTCAGAACTCTACAGAAAACCTAAATTTCAAAATTAAGGTTTTTTTCCACTGCGCCACCTCTCGCGAACGTCTGACAAGCATCCGAGAGTAAAACAGTCATGCAAGAGTTTCTCAATTAGCCGTTTGGACTCGGCATAAAATTGTAGATCCCTTCCATTCGTCCCAAAAAATTAAAAACTCACATAAAACGAATGGTTGTGAGAAGCTAGGCCTAGGGTCCCAACGGACCTGTTGCGTCAACTATTTGTTTTTGAATTTCTGAATAACGTAGTAAGAGAAAGATAATTGTATTCGTACAAAATTTCGAACTCGAGATATCAATCAATTCTGACATTACGATGATAGACGAACTCAAAAAAGTGGGTGGCAAAATTCTGTCCGTCTGTCTGTCTGTCTGTATGTCCCAAGGCTATACAACCTAAACGGCTATCCCGATTTCGTTCAAACTTCGGATTTGGAGTTTAGGCGCTTACAGTTCGGGGCCGTTTTTTTTTTTTTCAATATTATCGTAAAATGGATTTTTGAAAAAAAGTCATTTTTGAAAAATTTTGTTTTCTTTAGACAGATAGATAGATATTTATTTCGTTTCGAATTTACAGTTTGTTATAGCACAATTTACATAATTTAAATACAGAGATCTGACAAATTTATGTCTTTCTACTAGAAAAAGTTTACAAGTGACAAAAAGAGAAAAACAAATACAAATAGAATTTTGTTTTTGAGGAAAGCAACGACTAAGAACCTCAAAATAAGAAAAAAATAAATAAATAAAATATACGTAAATGGATACATAAATAAATAAAATAGTTTACCTAAAAATGCAATAACGATTTTGACCAAAATGCAAACTTAGAGTAAAATTTATGTTTTCAAAAATTATTGCGCCCTTTATTTTTATATATTTGAATCACCCAAAACTCTAATTTTAGAAACTGACCATATCTCGAAAACCTCATTTTCGATTTCGATGAAACTTTAAGGACCAAATTAATGCTTACATCCAAGTAATGCTTACATCCAAAACAATTGTACTCGCTTTTCAGCCAAATATTTAAGCAGTAGTATTTTTCATACTAAGCATTGCAATATTAAGTACTGTTTTGTCTGGCAAATTTTACAGAGCTCTAACGATTTTCATAAAAATGCATATCTATACATATAATAAAACTGTAGCTGTTTTCATGTGTACGCGGTTGGCGTGAAAACTACTGCACAGATTTCGATGAAATTTTTTTTGAAATGTCCCTTAAGATCTGGAGAAGGACATAGGCTATTCATTTCATTGCTATGCCTATTTTTTTGGAGCGTTTTTGACTAAAATGTGTTTTTTTTCTGACTTTACTGCCTTTTTACCGCTTTTACTCAAACAATTCTTAACCAATGATAAACAAAACAAAATACCAACAAGAGCCAAAACTTCCGTAATTATTTTAAGGCATAAATCAGCTTTCTGTGTTATCTATAAGCTAAGCTACAACCCAAAATCTAACACGAAAAAACTAAATTTATTTTCTCAAATCGAAAATTATCAGCAACCATTGTTCTTGATCGCTGTTCTGCTTTGGGGTGGGTGGGTGGCGCACATCGCACAAGCACATACATGTCAAGAAAAACTGCGTGAAGTTTTCGCCGATTAAGTGAAACGAAAGAGAAGTAGGCGAGGTGAGTGCGGATGTAATCAACAGCGACAATGTTTTTCTGAGGAAATGCGCAGATGGCCAATGACGTGCGATGATGGGCGAGTGGTGGTGTAAATATGTATATTGAGTTTAAGGTTTTTGTTTTTGGTAGTTGTGATACTACCTACATTGATATCTACAGTAAAGAATTGAAGAATTCAAGAACTGAAGACGATATAGGTGAATAAATTTGTTTGAATTATTGTTGGTGTAAATACAATGCACTCTATATTATTTCTGTACATAGTTTCTATAGTAGTATATTTACCTCTTGCGATTCACACGCTCAACCAAATTTAACAAATGAAGTGTCAAAAAAAAGAGATTTTCTATCATCTTATTATTGCATTTTTAATTTTTTTCAAATATTAACAATTGAAAAAGTTGAATATTTAGTACATTAAATTTCAACTACGCAGTTGTGTAAAAACTATAGGTACTTTTCTTTCATTCATCATGCCCGTACAAGCGACTCCGACACAGACTGTATGACCGTTGCAGCATTCTGAAAAGTCGTATGAAAAAGGGCCAATGAGAAAAAAAAGGTGTAATTTCTGAAGCAGAATAGCTTATTTCAAATTCGTGAACGATATTTAACAAGTATTGGTTCTTTAAACACTATAATAAAGTTGTGGTAATATTTTAAAAGCGCCTTCTCCAACTAAAAAAGGCCTTAAATAGCAAAAAGTTGTGCCAGGCTCTCGAAAAAAGTTTCAAATCGCAACTTTAGTCGCATAATGATCACGCTGAATTGCAATTCACAGCAGAGATAGAAAAACTAAGAGAGAACTTTATTTTCAAAATTAGCGGAGGAATTGGATAGGAACGCTAAAGCTGACGGGCTTTTAATACTTAGTTTATAAATAAGACATTTGGGATCCACTTAACTGCGAAAGTAAGATTGTTACCTTTTAAAATGTTACCTTTTAACGACCGCAAAACCAATTTTTATCAATTTTGGTATAGGGATAGATGGGACCTCTGAGAATGACATTCGCTACTTTTTGTCGTGAAAACAAAACGTGAAGGGTATGAAGAATTGGATGCAAGTTTAAATGACGAACCAATTATTTCTCAAGTTGGGGATAATAAAATTCTATACTTTTGGTATAATATCTACCAATGAATTTAAATGTGTAGGCTGTAGGGCTGATAGGTTGGCTTAAAAGATAGAATAGTTTTGGACCCGATAAGCGGCGCTGTTGTTGAAATAAAAATTTTAATTCAGTTACTCGAAGTGCTAATTGTACGCAGACGAAGTCGCGGGTACCAGCTATTTCTCAATAAGTAGGTAGTTAATATTTTAAATACTTATATAGTTTTAATAGAACAATGAAAAAAGAGCCTCTATAAAAAAAACAAAAGTATGTTCACTCCATATAAAATAAAAATGTGCAACCGCTGATTTCGAAAGTTGAATTCATTTAAACTCATTTTCTGACATTCTCGATAGTGAATATTATTCGTTCGAATCTCAAAATACACAAAGTTCATTCGAACGAATAAAGATATTCGTTAGAATTGACTATTCGTTCGAATCTGAAAATAAGCATGACTATATTCATTTCATTAACGAATTTGGGCGGAACGAAGTTCGCCGGGTCAGCTAGTCATAAATAAAATTGGTGTAGTTCTGTTCGACTCAGATTGAATTTGACTGCATGTCTTTAAATCCAAAAATCTTAGAAACTACTGCATATATTCTGGTGCATTTTTCATCGGCCTATAGAGGATACCTAGGCCATCATTCTCCACTTTGTTTCAACTCTATATCTCTATAAATTCCGGAAAAAATTGGACAAGAGTAATTTATTTTTTCGTTTCGTTTCGCTTTTTTCTTTGCAACGCTTTCCGTTCGAAAATGCTGGGAGCATTTAAATATAGTAACCAACATCTTATAGAGGACATCTGCGGGTACAACTTAGGATATCCATTAACTCGAAAACTAAAAGGTTTTTAAAGAAATAGGCAAAATTTTAAACATTTCTACGATTTTCACCTGCGTGAGTGGATATGCACTTCACTCTCAAATCAAACATACTAACTGCGCGATATATTTACCTACATCTCTTTTAATATTATTTTACTCCTGTAAGGGAGAGGGAGACAGATAGAGGCACTGTGCTGTATGCTGTTTGTTTTTTAAAAAAGGAAAAGAAAAAACATTAAAAGAAATGTCAAATAGGTATAGGTATCAGTGATACTAGATCGTGGGTAATTACCCAATTCGCGGGTATTTTGCCTTTCAAAAAAAGCTAAAAGAACGATCAAGGGCAGTAAATTAGCCGCTCGAGTTTTTAAATAGCATTACAGCCCATGGCCTTCCTGCTCATAAAGTTGAAGTTCCCATTATGTTGCTTCGCTATTTGGATCCCCCCAAGCTTTGTAATGGAACCAGATTGAGAGTGATAACAGGCACTTCGAGACTTTACAGTAGAGTTGTTGTTATCGCGTGCTGAAAATTGCACTTTACTATGCTTTGCTGAGATCGAAGCTCAAAAAAACACGCCTATCGTTAGAGAAAAACTTTATTGATGCTTTCATTTTAACTGGGTATGGTAAAGGAGAAACGGTGTTTATAACAAGAATACCCACAAATAATTCCCCGCAGTTATTCATTTCAGTTTAAACGGATTTAATTTCCTATTAATGTTTGTCTTCTACGACAATCAATAAGTCACAGGGTCAAACTTTAAGAAAAGCGGGAGTTGATTTAAGAAAGAATTGCTTCACGCACGGGCAGTTATATGTAGCGTGCTCCAGGATAATTAATGCAGGAAATATCACTACCTTAGCCGATAGAAACAACCGCTAACATAGTATACAAAGAAGCGTTACATTAAAAAAAAAAAGTGAGTTAAACATTATAAAATTATTTTCTTGCATTTTCATTGTCCACTCAGACTCAGCCTTCGGAAGTTTTTTTTAGATCGGGTTCAAGTCCCTCTCTGTTAAAGAAGGCTTCCTCACTTTATACCTCTACAATGTCTTTCGATGATTTTTTGATTTTTCCTTTCCGCGATTATCAAAAGAAATAAAAAATTGTGTCGCCTAGAAGACAGTAAATTTCTTAAATTTTTTTTCCATCAACTGTTCTGAAGCCACATTTTGCACGGGCGAAGCCGGGCGGGTACAGCTAGTTAAAGATAAAATCTGTATTCAAAATAAGATCCCGTACTTAGTTTTTCTTAAAAAATTCGAAAAAATCTGTTTTTTTAATTATTTATATTTGCCGATCCATTTTCACATACCTATGCTAATTTTTTTTTTATAATATCCCACTTCCGATAAAAATGTAATAAAAGCTACGCAAAAATTCATTTTAGCAAATATTACCATTTTTTCAACCTTGTTGAATATGCACCTTAAAATAATTATTGCAACTACTTCCTTACACAATCAGAAACTCCCATTTCATTTGCAGCCCCACACACGTCCATCGTCATATTCGGTTTATAACTGCTAATGCAAACTCAGAAACAAATCTCTGAAAACTTCTATGTAAAGATATAGGTCTAACACGAACCCTACTTCCAATCAAAGACACCTTAAACCATCGTTACTAATAAATTCTAGTCAAAAATAGAAATATGCCTAAGTAGATCAAAAAACAGAAACCACTGCCAAACTTTGCCCTGTAAAGTGAAAGAACTTATAAAATAGTACTGTAGACTCTTCTAACTATTTACCCACAACTTGAGACAATTGCTATATTTATGTAGGTACTGCCTATTATAGATGAATAGCCCAAAGTGAATTTTGTCCCTTTTCCTAAATTCTATGCACCTTACAAAAATAAGAAAACAACCAACCAAACTTTTGACAACCGAGAAAGTTTCGTTCGACCCAGTCGTGCACTTTTTTATTTTTGGTACTGTACTAAGATCTGCTAAAAAACTAAGTATAAGCTTTTACCCATAAAAACGAAGTAAGCGACAATTTCACCAGGTAAATAGCAAGCTCAGTCAAACATTTTAGGCGTCACCACACCACAGACACATCAATTCACTTCCAGGTCCCACCATCCGCTAACCTCAAACACAAACAACTTGATTTTCTGGTCTACTACGAGTATACTGCGCCACAACTCAACTCAGTCGAAATGAAAATACCCGCTCCACTCATTTAGGGTTCTTTTCTGGAAATTTATAAATAATTTCATTAACATCAATGTTTGACCGATAACACCATTGATCTCTCTGACCTATATATTAGAATACAAGATAGTTGCATCGCTATGCAGCCACCAGCAGCACATACATGCATAACCAGCCAAACAGGTTGCAAGTTATTTTCGTATCCATTTCCTCAAGAATTCCATCCATCGTCGGTCCACGAGAGACAAAAATACAAACACACGCTTTATTGGATGCATAACTTAAGGTCCACAGATTCCACTTCAACCGATATAATGTTGTTTATCCCACATCCGAAATGAAAACAGAAACAGTGTATCTAAGAACATAATTTAAGGCACCAGATACACGGCAGATAAGCCGTAGAGGTCGTTGCGCCCATTAAAGCCGTAGTGCTCTTTTGCGTGGCATGTCTTTCGCTCCAGCGGCTTATGCCATACCATCGATCGACAATCATTGATAGACGTAGGTATAGCAATTCGCCGACTTTTTCGACTTCCCATGGCCAACTGGCTAGAGAGACTGGTTTCTAACACTAAGCCTATATTTGCTCGGCGCGATCGGGCTAAACAGATCGACGCATTTAGCGATCGCCATAGTGACTCAAAAGTTCGAATGTCAATGGAATGAGTGTGTCTTTCCCTTTTTCGACCGGATATGGCACGCCATTTGACGGGAATAACAAAAACAGTAGCACCAAGAGGTAGACAGCAACATCAAAAAGAAAAAATTGTACAGACCTCTGTAAACGATCACTAAGTGAGTATACGTGTGTCCAAGGAGTGTACGTGTGTCCCACTTTGAGAGTCGGGTTTTGTTTGATTTGTTCGTTTCTCGTTTGGGCTGTGTTCCGTTTCGGAATGCGCCCGTCTGTCTGTTTGTCGATGACAAGTGCAGAGGGGTGCATATATGCAAATTAAATCTTAATGGTGCGGAATGTTACTGAGGATCTACGTATAGACACGTTCGGTAGAGAGCTACTGTATGCCGAATGCTTGTTAGTTGGTTGGGTTTGTTTCTTTTTTGCGCTGTCCATTAGCCGGACGTACGACAATCCTTGCATACAATGTTGTATGTTGTTAGATACAATGTTGCATTGACGGAGGGCTTACGATTTGTAAATACCTCGTGGAGGTCTGACATGAATACGTTACGAAATAGTGAATAAATGCAAATTAAGTGTACGTTGTAGTTGGCAGATAAATTGGTTGCACTGCAAGATACGAGTTGCACAGCCTCTTCCAGGGGAGGCAAGAAATTAATTTTTAACAACGACATCGGTTCCGATGAAACCGACTCTGAGACCATTACCTTCACTAAGAAGCCTCATCAGTCGTTAACAACTTTGGTCTGTACTTCGACTACTTAAACCAGAACTTTGAGTGGCATCAAGCTGGCGGTGTTCAGTTTCTGCAACTCTCTCATATACATCAGTTATTTTTGTTTTTCCTCCCCGTAGTAGACGTGGTGTACAGATCTTGTATATCCGGACTTGAGTTGCTAACTTTATAAAAAAAGTACCATAGCTATAGCCCTCTGTTCCCTAAAATGGCGATCAAGTGCGAATTGCGCTAATTGTGTTTTCCTTTGGCAGGAAACCCAAAAATAGTCACACAAGCCAACTAAGGCCCTCTGTTGGAATTGACTGGCTGAATAAGTCTGAAAATAACGTATAGCAAGAGCCCCCCAAAAAGACGCACAGCAGGTGAATTTAAGAGACTAAAGCGATGGCGTCGTCAATAGTCAAGGTCTCAGATATGTCGGACTTATTTGGAGCTGAGGTCCGTAAAGACAATATCAGGGCTAGTTGTGGACGAACTCTCTATGATGTGCCAATAGCAGGCTTCACATCCTGAAGTGAATTACTTGCGCTGAGGAATTAACGGTCCAAAGCCAAAAGAAATGTGAACAAATGCGCAGTCTACCAAAGTCAATACAGCAAGGGTCAAGGTCCGCGATTAGATGAAGATTTAGGCAGGAAGTCTTCGACTTCGACATGCTGGTCTGAACCAGCAAAGGAATAGACGATACAGCCTACAAAGCATTCGACCTAAAGGACGTGTGATGAGTGGCCATAGCTCAACGTCTTGGCGGCTTTATCTCCAGAACAGAAAAGGGGGTTATTTTTGGCTCTATACAGTCGGAAAGTAAATACAACCAGTAGGCCACACTCCGGAAACGGACTGATGCTTATTATTTTGCTGCAGGGCGAAACGTCATAATTGTCAGCACACTTTATTGCCAGCACACTTCTCGTTGAACCCTATAGCTATTCACAGGCAGACTTGACAGTCCCCCGATCTTTCCTAATTGATCAGTTGCAATCGACGCCCAGTGTTTCTCCGGGCTTATACAGAGCCGGATCGCTGCCTGATTGTAGCCAAAGTAAGGATGTGGATATCAAATATGTAATACGAACCAATGGAGGTTTTTAAAAGGTTTAAAGTCATAAAACTAATGTCGTAAGACTTTTTGCTAAACTTTTTGCTGACTTTAGTCATGCATTCACATTCATCGCTTTTGCCTTAAAAATATCACCTTTAGGGTTTATTGGAAGGCAGTTAGTCTTGTTTAACCTGGACGATGATAGTCGATGTTGCTGTAGGGAGAATAGCGATATCCAAGACCGGTTGGTCTACCGGGCAAGCTCTTTACAGCAGCGAGAGATGACGTGCCAAGGCGCATGAAACAACGTATCTGTAATTTCGCCGGATGAATGTATAGCCGATGAATGGATCTTCAGAATCGCAGGGCCCATTCCCAAGAAAGCCTACTCTGAACTATGTCAACTACAGCGGAATAGTTCTTCTGCATTTTACGTCTGGCGTCCAAACTGTTTCAATGCCTACAAACAACATTTTGGAGAAGAAATTCAACCATTAGAATAATCTAAGCACTCGAACTAATCTTAGAAAAACCCCCGAAATTCCAGATCGATGTACAACAACTCTTTAACGAATTCAAAGGCGCCTACGCAGGTTTGAGACAAGGCGATGTGCTGTCAAGCTACTCTTTTAACACAATTTTTGAAGCAAATGTTGGAAACCCACCCAGCGAACATCAGAGGTACAAGTTTTCCAAAAGTCCACTCGACAGCTTATATTTATATGCTGATGCTACTGCCTTATGCGAACTTGGCGAGCTGTCAGTGACACGTTTGCAAATATTGAGAAAAAGGCGGCGAAGATATGCACGGCTCTTAACGCGGACAAAACTAAATAAATGCTGCCATTCAGACACATCCCTTAAGATCAGCATAACCTCATGACGGGCGTGCATAACTTCAGAATAGGTGAGGACTTGATCTACACATTGGGATCTACAATGAAATCGGTCAAGTGATCAAGCGAAAAGTCGCTCTTGATAATCGCTGTTTCTTCAAGCTAAGGACGCATGTTTTTTCCACTGCGCCACCTCTTGCGAACGTTAAAAATCAGCCGAGAGTGTAAAACTGTCAAAAAAGAGCTCTCAATTAGTCGTTTGAACATGGCATTTAATAGTATAATAGCAGACCCCTTCCATTAGTCCAAAAAATTAAAAACTTGTACAAAACGAATGATTGCGCGAGAAACTAGGTCTAGGGTCCTTACAGACCTACTGCGCCAACTGTTTACTTCCTTTTTGGAACGCATGTAAGAAGCAAGGCCCTCTCGCTTAGAACCAAGGAAATATTATAGAAGATCCCAAAAACCATTGACGCATAAGGACAGACATTTTTAAAAGTGGAGGAAGAGGTCTGTTGGGACACTTTAAGACACAGATGATTTCGAGACTTCAAATCAACGCCTGAGGGACGGGGCAGTAGCAGAAGACCACGACTAAAGTGGAGCGCGCAAGTGTAAAGATACCAACTTAGTGTGCGAAGCTGGAGATGTTTGTTAGTTGAGGCCCAGTTCCACCTAAAGTAAACTTCGAATGATATTCGGTCCAGTAAAAGTGACGAATTCGACGAGCAATATATAGCTCAATATACAATGTCTTATATGGGTACGTCAAATCCTTTTTGAAAGGGCTTACGCAAAGCAACGAGTTCCAATTACCTCTGCATCTCCACCTTGGCAAGCAACTGCCGCCGTCTCTAAGCAACCTCTTAAAAAGCCCGCTGTACGTATAGCCGACGAAATTCACACAGCTGCAACATTAAAGCTACCACCACCGGCCACCAACGGAAGCCTCCTACAAAAACAAAGTTTATCAAGTCATAACCATTACTGGCGATGCAATTTTTCCCAAAATTTGTTTTCACGCTTAAATCGTTTGATATCGCACAAGAAAGCATAACCTTACGGCAACCCCTCTTCAAGTTTATGTATCGATTATGCTGTCAATGTCGAAATTAATGACTCAAAACCAACCGAAGGGTGTCTTTTACCGGACAAATTACCCATCATTCGTTTTATAGATAATTCTTAAATAACCGCATCGTCCTAATGATCCGAGATACCGTTTAGTACAGGCGTTTGGCACACCATTTCGTCCTAAGAGAAGAACAATTTATACCACCACCACCACCACCGGATGTGAGTTACTTAGACCTCAGAGCCATTAGTGAAAAACCTCGGAATGACTATAATGTGACAAATTTGCGGTTAAGCATGCCATAACCCACCGGGAAGGCAGTGCCTCTTTATAACGCAATCGCCCCTCGTTTTTACTCACAGGCTGCCAATGAATTCCAAAAGATTGGGATGATAGCTTCCGTTATCAAAGATGCGATGCAACCGCGATTGAAAAAACTGTGACAAGTGCATCATAACTTGTGCCCCATTAATTGGCTTCATTTAGGGCTTTGCATTAAGTCAAGCTGGGGGGCGCGTTATGCTTCCATACTCGTATGTCTATCTATACCTACATCGACGACCAACGATGACCCAAAGTGGGTGGCAATGGGGTAATGATGTAAAAAGCACATCCAAGATACACAGACATACCACACCACCAGATGCGGTCAGGGATATGAAAATCCAATTAAGCTAGTGTGTCGCGTCGGGGTATCTGGTGATGATGGCTGCGATGATAGGTGAGAGCCACAAACAGTAGTGTGTGTGGTGGTGCGGGACTGCACCAGTTGCATATAGCTTGGTTCGTAAATCTCTTTTGTGCTGGCGATTCTAACATTTTTATTGTAATTCGATATTCGTATCGGTGCTACTGTTTGGGGCCATCATCGGAGAAAAAACGTCGGAAAGTGCATGATTGATGTGTGCCAAGCTCGGGTTTCGATCGGGAGCAGAGTTAATGGATTCCTTTCGGTTTTCCCTTTTTTTGTTTTTGTTAAATAGTTTTTGTGTGTGTGTGGAAAATTTCTCTAAAGAATGCACCGCTGGAAATCGCGGTGCGGGTTAGATATAGATTCGATTGCTAAAAGGTTTCCGGTTCACTTTGGAACGGTGTCGACAATTAGTTGCGACGCAACAGCGGGTGGCCATGACAATCTATGGTTTGCCTCTCACAGTGGTAACTGCATTGGGGTGCTGTATGCGGGGGTTTTCAAGTCATTTAAACTGACTGAAAACGAACATGAACGGCATGCTTTTTTTTAAATAATTTGAAATTACTTCAGCTGGAGAGCCCACATTGGATGCTGTCATAGAACTTTTATAACCTCCTCAAAGATCAGGCCATGTCTAAGCTCCCTAAATGGACCAACAAATTTAATCTCAGGGTTAAATCCCAGAAAACCGAACTGGTTCTCATCACAAGGAAGTACGAAACTTCGAAACGAAACCCTCTTGGCGTTCATTAATATGTCTAAGTACTAAAGCCTTATTGTAGATAGCATTAAGGAGGAAATCCAACATCCTGGGACGATGTGAAGAAAGCCAGAACCATTCTCGCACTGCTTTAAAAGAGTTTTTGGGAATTTTTACCACCAAGCACATATTGGCTCTATGTAGCCATGTGCAGTCCTTCACTCTTGTATGACATAAGGAGATCCCCTATAACTACCTGAGTCGTTGCAAAGAACACCGTGGCCGTGGCCGTGGCCGTGGCACACTTAAGGTCACTTCAACTGCGGATATGGACAGACTCGTATTTTTAAACACATGTGGCTCATCACAAAACAGATCCGCATGTCAAACGACACAACAGTCTGATAAGAATTGGGAACTGACCTAATTTGAGTGTTGCCTTTATTGTGGGCTTAAACAAATTAAGCCGTATAAGATAAGAACGCTAAGTGGCCATTTAGTCATTATGGCTCCATTGTGACCTTGGGTTCCGGACGAAAATTTGGTCGTACATAAGGTTGAAAGGCCTTAGATTTCGTAAGGAGGCCCCTGAGAAAGAGACTGTCTCTAGAACAACCCAACCAAGGTGGTGGCTGTGGCTACCCGAAATCGAGTGAACTTATGGTGTTCCTTAGGTCACAGAGGTGTGGATGAATGATCTTACAGTCACCGGAAACTGGGGTGGTTCAAAGGACTGGCCCCAGGGTATAAAAAATTATTTTAGTGTCAAAATTCTTTCTACAAAATTCTGTTTTCAAAATTCTGCTTTGCAATATTCTGCTTTGCAATATTTTCCTTTACAAAATTCTGCACATTTTTTCAACATTTTAAAAACCTTTTTTTATTGTTTGCAGATTTTTTTTTTAATTTTAAATTTTTTAATTTTTTATTTTTTTTTTATTAAATTTCCCATATTTTTGAATATATAGTTTTCATTTTTGTTTTTAATACTTCATTTTATTTTTGTTCCTTCTTTATTTTTTTTTTTCTAAATTTAAGATTTTTTTACATTTTTTTCCACCTTTTTTTTACATTTGCAGAATAAGCAGAATTTTATTACCAATTATCGTAGCCTATACGAAGAGTCTTACCCTAAAGAGAGTTCATCAGTGTCAAAAAGCAGTTGCTGTATCGCAATTCGCAACTACCGAAGAGCTGTTACCGAACTCTGGTACTCATATAATTCAGTTTTCTCGGTCTAGCAACACTTGTCAATATGACAAAAAATATTCGCACCTTGGGTAACCAAATTTGGAACAAACGATTTAAGTTCTACTTAAATACTTATGGGCTACTTTTTTAGGGCATAAACTGTCACATAAGAGTTTATGTGGCACTTAATTCGCTATGAGTCGTATCAGCAAACGGCCCTAAATACATTTGCTCCTGGTAACTAAAGGCAGGCATAGATGCAACCTTTTTTTATACACAGACACGATTTTCTCACAAATATCACACCAATTTGTTTTACCCCGAGGCAATAATGTTCATTGTGATGCTTTTTGTGTTCGCTTTATACAAAGGCCCCGAGCTCTGACTGTTCAAAGCAGCTGCTAGGGCCACCTGAGGACCCTGATTTTATATGCTTTGCTCTGTTTGATTTTTGTGGGAGATTTGTACGGCTTTAAAGCAAAAGTTTTCTTTTTGTATTATTATTTAAACAAATAAACGGTTTGTACATTTGAAGTTGATTTTAAAACCATACTTTTCAATTAATTCGAAAAAGCAGACGTTGGGGACATGCAAGAATCTAATTTAGCAAGTCTGACAGCTGGTTGACTTGATGTGTCTCGGTTTTTAGTGGCCTCTATCGCTCATTTTCTTCAGTTGACTTTAATGGAGGGGTACCGGGCTAAACTAGTCAAGAATTTCGTGTACCAAGTTGATATATTTTTTTATGTGGCAGGGACAGCAAACGACGCCGAATTTCTTGCCGCTCTTTTGACATTTCTCTTCAGTAAGGTTTGCCATTTCATGATGGAAAGATATACGAGTCAACAAGAGTCGAAATTATTAAAATTTACTACCGAAATTCGGAGTCAGTGGCCTCAACGTTAAGAGCGCTACCTCCAATTTATCATCTTCAGCGATGAGGCTCATTTCTGGCTGAATGGCTTCATCAATAAACAAAATATGCGGTATTGGTCAGACAGCAATCCACACGTACTCCATGAGTCATCATTGCATCCCGAAAAAATTACGGTTTGGTGTGGTTTATGGGCCGGCGGCGTCATTGGGCGGTACTTCTTCCGTGATGATCAAGACCGGCACGTTACTGTGAATGGGAATCGCTACCGTTCAATGATAACCAAATATATTTGGCCCCAATTGGATGATATGAACTTGGAGGACATGTGGTTCCAACAGGACGGGGCCACAAGCCACACAGCGAATGTCACAATCAATTTATTGGAAACCAAGTTTGGAGAACGTGTTATCTCACGAAATGGTTCAGTCGCTTGGCCCCGCCCCGGTCGTGCGATTTGACGCCGTTAGACTATTTCCTGTGGGGCTACGTCGAGTCTATGGTCTATGCCAACAAGCCAGCGACGATTGATGAACTTCGTACGAATATCGAACGTGAAATTGCAGCAGTATCGGCCGATCTATGCTTGAAAACCGTCGAAAATTGGGTTCAGCGTCTGGACTTCTGCAAGCGTGCCCGTGGTGGCCATGCAAAAGAAATCGAGTTCCATACATAATGGCATCGAACGTACTTTCACAGGAATAAAGAATTTCATTGATATCCAAAACCGTTTTTGTTTTATTTAAAAAAAAACTTTTGTAGCGCTCTTATTGAAAAACCCTTTACTTGCTTAAAAGCAAACTAAACCATTAGTCGGTCTTTCTTTGAACCTTGAAAGCTTAAAACTTCAACACACAGTTGGGTTAGCATGATTCATTTAAATACTGAAAAATAATCATGCATATGAGGCAATATTGAGGACGTGATCCAACTCCCCGTCCTCCCCGGACTGTAGGCGCCACCAAAAGTAACATGAAGCATTTTAGCTCTGAATCATAGTTTAGCAGATGAAGCATGAGGTCAATACTCGTATTCTAAGTATATTGATCATTTAAAACAGTAAGACATTCAAAAATCGTACAAAGTTGTATTATTCTCAGAAAAAAAGCTAATGTGTCAGAAAAAATGTTTATACGTCACTACATTGTTTTAAAATGTGCGTTTTTCTTTGCCCTTTCCGAAAAGAACACTAATCAGAGCTTGAGCGATTTGAACATCTTCTAAACCAAGCGTGCTCAGAACGATCTGATTTATTTTTAAAAAAAAAATTCAGCACTATCTGTTATATGTCTTTACAAATATGCCCGGTGAAGATTATTTTGTTGCACTTCTTTTGTGCATGTTAATGTTAATCATTGTTACAATCTACTCCAATTTACTGTACAAGCTTTCGCTTTTAGCTGTCAAAATAAACTGTGCTCCCATTTTTACTCAGACTAGTCAGTCAATATATTCACAGCTCATGGAGTGCGCTCTGATCAACAAAATATGAAAAATAAACACAAACTCTGGTGCCGAGCGCAAAGAGAAAACCGAACTTATATTTGACAGTTCAAGCTCTGTTCTAATGCTCTAAAGTAAAAAAAAAAAAACAAATGACTGATTTCCTTACAAAACCAATCCAAGGAACTATCTCTTTTTTACTTGGTTAACATTCGCTTCTCAAAACCGTTGAAATTCCTTTTGCGTCTGACATTTGATAACACATCCGAGGAACGTTCCTAAAATCATTTAAAGTGCGTAAAGTATTGAAAATATCATATTACTTTTTAATTACAAGCACTTTTCCGACACATAATCGTATCGCATCGCATCACAGCGATAAGAACGCAGCACTTAGCAGAAAACAAACATTCCTAAAACACACTCATATAAAAAAGTTTTTTTTATTTTTTCTTACAGATAAGATAATACCCAATAGAGGGCGTTCTCCAATCAATGACCCAACAACCTACAATTCTGTTTCGAGATAACAAACTGGGTAAACATAAACAACCGACATGCAGTTGACTCAGTCGTCATTAAAGTGATACATGCTCGCCATCTGCCAGAGTATTAATCACTCGAAATTTCTCCGCAAATTATATGAATAACATACCGTAGCAGCGTCATATTAATATCCATAGAGTCCAGTTCAAATAAATCATACGCAGCAACTGCCCCTCCAGTGTCCAAATAACACACTAAATCTGTGTCACAAACACCACATTACGAAACGTTCTGTATATGATGACAGATTAAAAATGACAAAAGAAAGATAAACACAGTTACGTGACACGTCAGGTAGACTAAGTCAAATATATGACATCGAACTTCATGTTCCATTTCAATACTCTAGACTAAAATGTTCATGTGCGTTTTGGTACCTAATTGTCGTCAGTATAGTTGTAGTTGTAGCCCAGAGTTGAACTGAAAAGTGAACGCATATAGGTTTGCGCGTAACACAGTAGCGCTCCATCTATGGGAAAATCGAACTTTGTTCTCAAGTGGGACCAGGGAGGTGCGGAAACATTTTGAGGGATTAAAATGATTACCTAATTGATTGATTGATTATGTTTGTTGATAGATTTTTGTTAATTGTTTGTTGACATATTGGTGGTGGTTTATGTTTGCCACGGGGATACGAAGTTATGACAAAGGAAAAAAAATAATTTCCAGAGACTTCATTGAGAAGTGGTTTATTTTCATTAAAATGAGTGAGCAGCTTACACAACGACAGAAGCGGATCGTGTTCGGCAATTAAATGGATTTAATTTTAATGCGCCGATGCGATAATTGGCTTTGGCGGTTGATTGTCTGGAAATGTGAGAGCTAATTTTAGTTTGAGACTATTATCTCTACCGCATCATCATTACTTCATCATCACCTATTAAAAGAGTTTCTTTTTAGAGGTCTGTATTTGGAATTAGCAACACGGTTTTTAGCGGCATCCAATTTGACAGCTGTCTTGTGTTCATTTTGGTTTGCCATTTCACAAGGAGTGCGAACCATAAACGGTTTTAGCTGGTCAAAAAACTAGTCGAAAATTATTCTTTTACCAATATTGACAGCTTTCCCACCGCCCTGTATTTTTTGCCAGTTTTAATATTAGGTACCTATTGTTTGACACATGCAATACACATTTTAACTTGGTTTAAAATAAAATTATTTAGGAGCATACATCTTTTGGGTGAGTGGGACATACAAAATTACCACTCAAGACTCATGAGACTCAATTAAACCAAATAAAGAGCACTCTTTGGTAGCACTGATTAGTGGTACCAAATTTATACGAGATTAATAACGGTGATATGAGATTGCAGCAAGATGGCGCTATGTGCCATACTGCCATGAAACCATGGACTCACGGATTCAGAAACAAGGTTATATCACGAAATGGAGCAATTACCAAAGATTGTGCGATTTGGGGCCACCTAATTAATACTGGTGGCTATGAAAAATATTTGGCGACTTCTGATGTTTAGGCCTTGAAAGATGGAAAATATTCAGAGAGCTATTGCTAAAATAATGATCCAAAAGGCTTTGAATTGGACTGGCTTTGAATTGAACCAGCCAAAGAGACGAGATGCCTGAAATCGTGCAATTTCCTGAAAATGTTGACTTGACAAACTTTTAGAGATTTCCTTGGATATGAACTGGACCCTTTTTGCCGAATTTAAAGATGACGTATTGTATTCGTTTAGTGTCAATCGGTTTGAGTTAAAATTTAACTGTTTGGACAAAACTTTTGAGTTAAAATTGAACTGTTTGGACAGAACTTTGGAACGGTTTAAACAATTCGTGCCCGTTGTTCCATTTAAGGCTAAATGAGTTTGTCAAACATCCTCATCCATTAACAAGCATTACATGTTGCAATTTATTTTGTTTCAAAAGTAAATTTCGCATTTTTTCGCAAACGTCACGTATTTGAATGGAACGAAATGTCAATGGGAATCACTTGTCGGAGTTAGTTCTGTATTTATCGTATTAAAGTTGATCTACATTAAAAAAAAAATCAGGAAGTATAATATTAAAAAAGAACACTCTAAAAAAGAAACCTATCCATTGAAAAAATCGCCTTGGTAAACCTCTTTGGACATCCTAGACACCCATTTCATCATTGACTCTTTCAACTCTAAAAGTTAGTTTTGGCTTTTTGAGCTTTTTAGAGAGTGGCAGGTACACGACCCCTTTACTTGCTAATTATATATGGTTCCAAACTTCTCGACAAGGTCAACTTATTTCATGGGATATAAAAACCTTACCAACGCAATACAGTAAAGAATGTGACAATGCAAAAGAAAGAAAAGAAAGCGACAAAAAATGCAGTGCGGTTGGTCGCCCTCTCTGTTCTACTCAATTTAATGATCATAGGGTTTCAAGTTTAATGCCTCCTTTCCAAAAATGGAAGGAAAGGAGTCTTATGGTGAATTAGTAGGTACGCAGAAACAGCGTTGCCGTTTGCCGCCTTAAGGGACCAAAGTTCTCCTTTTTGAGCGTTAAGACGATGGCCCCAAATAATCTCAGCCACAGTGTTAGTTTACAAAAAAAAAAGTAAAAATATGTAGTAAAGTTCTGTCAACAAAAAACAAATTCTAGTGTAATAGCTGACCATCTGATGTCTGATTACTGCTGAAGCATTCAGTGAGTAGTACGCAAACGTCTGTTAAAATTGGACCGACAGAGAGAAAACACAAGCTTGGAAACGAAACTACACTGCGAAAAATATCGCCAGCTTAATTCTAGCCCAATCAGGCTTATTCTTAATTTTCTTCATTCTTGCGTGCTCAATCTCAAAATAAATCGAATGGATCTTAAAACAATAACGTAGATCTAAAATAAAGTTTTTTATTGTTAATTCAAGCAATATTTTTTTTTCCACACAAATACAGCCGCACAATGTTAAACTTGCATGATGAATAAAGAAAGTTCAATCATTGCGATTGATATCTCGTTTACTTAACGCGTTTCCGTAGTAAAGTGTTCTTTCAAAAAATAAAAGAGTGAAAAATTCTAATAAAGTGCAAGTGATAACAAAAATGCAAAAATGGTGGAATTAATAATAATAATTTAATATAAATACTTTTGTATAAAAATTTCACTATATGATTCTTAAAAAATAATTTGTTTCATTTTCTTAAACAGGAAGATGATGGAGTTGTTTGTTATTTAAATTTTTATACCCTCCAGAGGAAGGTATATTCACTTTGCCAATACATTTGTAACGCCAAGAAGGAGTCACCGGAGACCTCATAAAGTATATATATTCTGAATCAGGATCACATTCTGAATCGATTTAGCCATGTCCGTCTGTCTGTCTGTCTGTCTGTTGAAAGCACGATAGCGCCCAAGTAACTGACGTATGTGAATGAAATTTGGTGAAAGGACTTCTTTTTATCGGCGTCAGGTTGGTATTCAAAATGGGCTCTGTCGGTCAAGTAGTTCTGGTACCTCCCATACAAAACCAATATTAGACCCATGTGTCCCTCTTTCCGTTGAAAACACGATAGCGTCCAAAGGAATCAACCTAGGTGAATTAAGTTTTGTGAAAGGACTTCTTTTATCGTCGTTAGGTTGGTATTAAAAATGGGCTATGTCGGTCAAGTAGTTCTGGTATTTTGCATGACTTGTATGCAGTGGAGGGTATCAAAGCATCGGCCAGGCCGATGATAACACTTTTACTTGTTCTAAGTTTACTTCAAGAGTAATTACTCTGGGAGCAATATTCTTACTGCTGATAAATAGGTGTTAAATAAGGATTTAGAGCTTATTTTAAGCTCACACATTCTTAATTGCGTAATGTTTAAGAGTACATAAGCTTAATTTAAGTTTACAATGATTTAAAATCGAGTTGCTGCATGAAACAACTTTCGGCTTAATTTAAGCTTACACATTCTTAATACTGCTATAGAACAATCTTAGAATAAGAATTAAAGGTCAATCAGAAAACATACTCAAAGTAAGATTTTTGCATTTGGATTAAGAATTTCCGAGCTTAACAGACTTTCGTCAACGGATTTTTTTCATTTTTCCCCTGAGTGATGCCACTTTCTTATAAACATTGGCTGATGTTCAGTACCAAAACAGACGTTGAAAAATATTTGGTAGGAGACCAGCCCATAATCACAAAGAATAGATACGTGTGTGCTTGCACACGTACATATTTAGCGTCAATAACTACACAAACCACATCAAAAATGTTGACGTTGCATACTACTGCTGCTGCTTGATAGAAGAAAGATGATCGAGAAATATATATCTCTCCAGTCTCCATCCATTTTAATAAATTTCCACCCGCCAAAGACTAAATAATGTCATAAGGGGAGTTGCGCCTTCTGCTCGCGTACATAGGGATGCGCTTACACCATCTGCCATTGCGTTAGATAAGAAAATTGCACCAAGAAAGTGAGTTCTCCTATAATATATAAGAGAGATACAAAAATTCCAATTGAATTCCCATGAATAAACTCAGAAATGCAATTATGAAACTCCTTGGAGATGCGCATCCTCGCTATAGAGATTAATCTCTGTATAGAGTAGTGTTCACAAATTCCCTGGCGTCTATAATTAAAAACGATAGAAAACCAAGCAAAGAAAGCCATCCTTGCTCCCTGGTGCTTATATACGCCGCGCCCGTATTTAAATTCCACTCTAACTAGCGGTTCAGCATCAGTTGTTAAGATGCATTTTTATTTTGTGACTCGCGTAATCCTCTAATCCAATTCGAATGGTTTCTTAGCCCCAGGGGCAAACAGGAATGTGGTTTGTGGGTCGTCGCAACCTAATCTATGTGTATGTGTGGAAATAATTTCATTAATAGGAAAGAGGTGATTTTTTTTTCTGTAATTCGACCCAATTGAGAATAATCACTTGTCCTACAGTTATAATAATAATGGCTGATGAATGGAAAAACTGGTTCCAAACTGAAGGAATTTTGTTTAGAGGTTGCCACACGGGTTTAAGGAGTCGTCAGTCGTCACGTGTTAGCTTGGACTTTGAATTTGCATAAATTTTTAATAAAGACGAGGCGATTGGAAGTCGCTTAGAATATTTGCTCTATAGAGTGGCATTGGAAGGGGTTTTAATCTGAATTATGTTCGATAAATTCGGGTTTAGAGGAAGAGGCGTTGTGTGGCAGGGTGTGGAGGTTGTTTAAATTTTTCAACTGTCATGGGGTTTCAGTGGATATGGTAATAATTTGGTTTAAGATTATATTTTGAGATTGCGTTTTTTTTAAGAAGATTTGTGAAGGTCTAATACGTATAATTTGGGAGCAGCTTCCCTCCGAAAGAGGTTATAAAAGGTTTCCCAGTCGGACGCTAAGCTTAATAACAGAACCATTCAGTCACAACTGGGAAACAGCTTTACAGTTCCAAATCTAGACAAAGTCACGCCTCAGGGTCGGGTTCTATCGTCTCTCCTCGGGTTCATGATCATTGACCAAATTCTGGTGGAGTTTGGTAGAAATGGGATGGATTGAAAAACGTCGGCTTGATTATCGTAGTACGAGTTTTAATGAAATCACAAGAGAGCCCTGAATAAGCTAGGTGCATGGGGTCAGCTTTGTAGCCTCGGCTGCAATCCGCCTACAAAAGTACAAAAAAATTGGTCCTTAAGCTTTAGAAGCTATTCTGGATACAAAGCCTTTGTCACTATTCGTCGGCAGTCTCTTGGGTTGTCGTTCTCAGATAATTTTACCCTAAGTCCAATAGACATTCGGGCCGTTACAACATTTATTGCATGCCCCGACACTGTTCTGTTCGACGCAGTATACTCTGAGGGAAGCTCTTCTGTGCGCTGAGGGTTAACCTTCTTAATTATACGAGTTGCCATTTTCCATATATGAAGATTGCACTTGTTTAAGTAAATTTCCTAAGCTCTTCTTCAAACCGTTTGTTTATTTCATAAGCTTTTCGATGTGGCGATGGTCCAAGCCTTTTCGATTAGGTTTAGCACCAGTGGAAGCTCGGTTAATCATCTTCTGATTTAATTGAGCTTTTGAGCTAATTGTAAAATATCAAAAAGAGCTGTTCAAAAATACTCAACAATTTTGCAAATATCAGCAGTAGAAAACCACGACAGCATCTAAAGAGACGAGCTGTGCGGAGCCATGTCTAGTTTCAGCAACTCTGCAACACTCATTTGTTCATATTGGATGACGGCAGGGAACGTTTTCTGCTACATCAAGTTCGGTAGCGACCTCACCGAGACCTTTGACTTTAAAAAAGGATTTAGATAAGGTAACGCGCGGCTTCTTTTTAACACCGTGTAGATGATTTTTCAAAAGTCTGTTCAACCACATACTTTTATTCACATTATTCGTAGATCACAGAGCGAAATGTCACTGGTACGCTTGCTAGTATAGCGCTTAAAAAGCGCAAAACCAAGTATATGCTTTCAACTAAAAGGGGCACCATCATTGAGGTTTTGAAAAGAAGAAACCAACAGCTATAACATTGAGAACGCAATGTACTTTGTAGACTTCGGATCTGCTACAAACGTTTGACCATTTCTGCTGTTAAGTTCAGGGCGAACTAAGGTTCCAACTAACAGGCCTCTTTAGCAGGGGCGATTCCTCTCAGTTAGCTAGTTTAGCGGCGCTAAACCAAGCAAATAAATTGATATACATATACGCAAAATACAGCAAATAAAGAGGTTAAAGTAATTATGAAGATTAATAATTGCAATAATCAATGACATACTAAATAACAAAACTATCATTTACAAATAATATTTGCCTACACAAACACACAACACAATACTCCCATGCAATAAGTTTCACTTGAAATACTCTTTAGCGTTACAACTTGCGATACCGCAAATTCCCTGCCTGCACGCACACACACAATCTAAAACTCCCATAGAAAAGTCTCCTGCTTGTAGCATTTTAGCGTAAAAAATTGCGCTACCGAATTTCCTACAATCTGTATAAGTGTGGAATTTGACTACCTCTACCAGTCGTAAGCAAAGCACAGGAAAATATACGGAAGGGTAAGCGCAAACAAATGCGATAAAACTTGAAAGTAGAGTGTAAGTGTAAGCAAGCAGGTATATTTTGCGCGTTATCTTTTTTTGTACTTCTGTATGTTTCTCTTTCTAGGCAAATTGCAGTAAGAATGTGTCGTTGTGTTCTTATTTGATTGAATTAATAGTCTTATTGAATTCCATACCAAAAGTAAAGAGCGATTTATAATTTTATATTTGCGTGGATTATAAATGTGAGTAAATACATAATAATTATTTTTGTCGTGCTTTTGGAATATGAGAGTGGGTTTTTTTTTTTTTTTGTTTGTGAGAAGTGAGCACGTAGCTAACCCAATGCTTAAGACCAGGAATCGCCACTGCTCTTTAGTTGACTCCGACCTTAGCTAACTATCTTCAGTTACAAACTCCAAGGTAGTTAAAATGGTATTAACAGAAAGTAAACATAGTAAAGTACTTCGGTGATTCTTTGGGATGAGAAGGCAATTCAATATTAGTCTTCCCAATCCTGCTCTATTGCGCTTAAGCGTTGACCCCATCTAAACAGAACAAAGATATCCTCGGTCGCTTTGGGAAGAAGATGTTTCTTAAAATATTCGGTCCCGTTCGCGTTGGTTTCAGGGCTTTGTTGGTGATACGATGAACTATATGAGGTTCAAAGTGACGAGGCAAAGCGATAAAGTAAAAGGGAACTTTAACCGACATGGCAGCATAACTGTGTGCAGATAAAGGTTCCCATTTCATTGAAGTGCTTATAAACCTATAGGTCATAATAGTTAATGTTAACTTCCATCTATAAAAAAGCTCATTTTCATTGAATGAAGTAGTATGCTCTCTGGCGAAAATTATACGATGCTCCACACGTAGTTAACTGAAACTGCGACCTAAAAGACTTATTGTACCGATGGCGATAGGTTATTCTTAAAGACGAGTGACCTCCCTATTGAAGGTTCATAAGTCCTTAGTCGCAGAGTTTATAGCATCTAATGGTGAACGTGTCTCTCTGTTGAAGACGCGTTTTCTTAACTAATGAAATGCCGGGCAGTCCCAGTCACAGCACAAAAAATTTGTGTTCAGGGGATTCAACATCCTCCAACCTACATTCTGTGTCCGGACAATGGCCTATGAGAAAGCCCACCACGGCTTCCTTATATTTTCATTATTGAATTTAAGGATTGTCTTGCAGGAGTAAGGCTTATATAATCTTATAAATAATGGTTGATTCGTTGCTCCCATTTATTGATTAGCTTTAATGCAGAGTTCCAAGGAGCGCGTATTCTGAAAAAGCCCTAGCCAGTTTAACCGCATGTTCGTCGCCCGCAATATCTGGATGGTCAGGTACCCAACCAAGTTCGACCTCGTTGTGTTTGAACAG
The DNA here is from genome assembly GCA_948293265.1 of Cheilosia impressa. Classification (NCBI taxonomy): domain Eukaryota; kingdom Metazoa; phylum Arthropoda; class Insecta; order Diptera; family Syrphidae; genus Cheilosia; species Cheilosia impressa. The sequence goes on from OX411882.1 coordinate 8,136,048, forward strand.
GGCATCGTGAGAGCAATTTACTGTTTTAGAGTCCCTTTTATGGGCGGAAGAGCTTAGGTATGTGGGTTGACGTGGAGTACTCGGCGCCACACTCAGGTCAACATTGACCCATTGGGAACGGAAGAGCTTACAAAGCTGCTTGACTGAAGGAGACAATTCGTACGATGTCGACTTTAATTCACTTTTTGGAGTTTAGCTCGGCGCTGATATCAATAGCATTGATTTCAGCCTCAAGAACCGTGGGACACATTCCCATATAGGTATTGAGACTTTGGTGTTGGATCCATCCGAAAAACACCAGCTGCAACTCCGGATTCCATTTTTGATGCGTGGGTGTACCAGTCTATACTTTTTGGATAACAATTCGTCTGTAGTGTTGGCGCAGCGCGAATTCCGTCGCCGATTCCACGGCCGTCCGACACCGACTGCGCAAACACTGCGCCGTTTGGCCACCAACCTTGAAGAGTATGGGACCACACGAGACGTTGCCAAGAGTGGCCGGCCCCGGAGCACCCGTTGTGCCGAGAATATCTCCGCTGTTGACGAGGATGTCCCGGAAACATCGACCAGACGCCGTGCCTCGCAATTAGCTATCAGCCGGTCGTCCCTAAGGCGAATTTTGGTCAAAGACTTGCGCATGATTTCGTATAAAGTCCAGTCCATGCATCAGCTGCTGCCGGTCGACCGCCAAACGCGTGTAACCTACGCCCAAGCCATCCTCAATCTCGAGGACGAAGTGGACGATTTTTCGACCAAAATCATAATGAGTAATGAGGCTCATTTCCACCTCAGCGGGTACGTGAACAAGCAAAACTATCGCTTCTGGGGCACCGAAAATCCACGACGAGCCATTACACCCGCTCAAAGTTACTGCATGGTGCGCTGTTCACGCTGGAGGAGTCATCGGGACATTTTTTTCGAGAACGCCGCTGGTCAATCGACAACAGTGGACGGTGCGCGCTATAGGACCATGTTTACCGAGTTTTTTCTGCCGCAATTGAACGAATTAGGACTGGAGGATATGTGCTTCCAACAGGACGGAGCTACGGCACACACTGCGTGAACCACAACCGATATTCTGAAGGCGGCGTTCCCGGGTCGCCTCATCTCTCGTTTTGGCGATTTGAACTGGCCCGCAAGATTGCCCGATTTAACCGTTGCAGACTTTTTTTTGTCGGGTTTTTTGAAGTCCCGTGTTTACGTGAACAAGCCCGAGACCCTAGAAGCCCTCAAGGACAACATGCCATTCAACGAGACCGTATGGCAATCAATTCTGACGGCGCCCATTTGACCGATATCATCTTCAAGGAAATCGAAGTTTTTTAATTAAAAAACAAGTAAAAGTGTTATCATCGGCCTGGCCGATGCTTTGATACCCTCCACTGCATACAAGTCATGCAAAATACCAGAACTAGTTGACCGACATAGCATATTTTTAATACCAACCTAACGACGATAAAAAGAAGTCCTTTTACCAAATTTCAATTAGCTACGTCAATTACTTTGGGCTCTATCGTGCTTTCAACAGACAGACAGACAGACAGACAGACGGACATGGCTAAATCGATTCAGAATATATATAAATACTTTATGAGGTCTCCGGTGACTCCTTCTTGGCGTTACAAATGTATTGGCAAAGTGAATATACCTTCCTCTGGAGGGTATAAAAAATGAGAGCCAAACAACATCGGATGACTTCTTTTGGCGCACCTTGTATTTCATTCAGTGATTAAAGTCCCAAATTCTGCCGTACAGGCACCGGCTTTAGAACTGAGTTAGAAATCCACACTTTTTTGCCAGCATTTTAAGCATATCGCACAATATTTCTTGCTTTGTTCAGCTATATAATAAATCTAACGTGTGCAACAAGTGATGCCATGTTTGTTACTTTGCTTTACGTGCTCGAAAAGTAGAATGCTGCTCTTCAGATTTAATCGTTCTATTAAATTCAGAACGCCAATCATCACAATTTACAACAGAAATATGCAATTTACTAATACAACCAGCAACCTACTTAAAACAGAACAAAAACAATAGCCACCCACATGATCATGAAAACGATCATGAAACTCATCACCACATCAAACGCTGGCACAAGTCTACCATAAACTCTACAACGATAATAATAACATAAACATCACGTGAACACGATTCAATAATAACTGTATAGACAGCATTGAACTTCTCCCATCTAAGGCTGCACCTACTCAAGCTGCTGGCGAACCGAGCGCCTCGTCCCCGCAAACCGCAAGCACGACTTTATAAGAGTCTTAGCCACCAACCACGTCATGATCATTATCAAACCAAATAATTGTTGCTAACATCTCATCCTAACCGTCGTCGTCAGTCGCATCACCGCTGTATCTTTGTATCTGTATCTCTGCTAAAACAATTGAATACTATTTCGGAGGGAGAACAGCACAAAAAAACAAAAATTGTTGTTACCACGCAAATAATTTTCCATGACATCGCTAAGTGGTTAAGCAGTGCTCTATGTACATAGGGATTGCGGATAGCGTGAGCTTACCTGCCCATGAAAATTCGCGCTCTCAAACACCCCAAAGACGGAGAGAGAGGGGCCATAAAGGCGAATCGCCAAACATAGAGGATAGAGGTAATCTATTTTCCAACGGAAACATGAAACCATTCGTTTTTTAATTTAATTTGTTTGTTTTATCTCTCAAATTGGTAAATGATTGCAAATGTATTCACAAAGCTACACAGCATCCGCGGTTGGTTTTGTCGCTCGTTATGGCCAAACTCTTAATCGTTGTCATCATTGCTGTTGACGTTGTCATCTAATTGAAACCCGACACAGACAATACTTAGCGAGAAGACACGCTATTAATTGCAAGCTATGCGCCGTTGCTGGTTGAGGTGGTTGTTATTGTTGTTGTTTCTCTTCGTTGGAGCTGCAATTTGGTCGTTTGACGTTTGAGTTGGCAAGGTAGCCATTTTGGGTAATTACCCAACCATCAAGAGCTTGAGCTGCAGCAACAGTAGATATAACCAACGGAACTTTAATTAAGACGTTTTTCTTTTCTTTTTCTTTTACTTTTGCTGGTGCTGTTTCTGGTTTCTTTTCGGGAAAAGAAATTGTTAACTTGTGGCAATGAATGGGAATTGGGGATTCTCTTCTTTTTTTTTAAGTAGGTAAATATATCTTTAATTAAGTTGATAGGAGGGGGAGGCTTGTATGCTTTGGGCTTTGCCACTTTACTCGAATTTCAGGCTTATCAGAGACGGTCAGGAAATGTGTGTCCTAAAATGAAGCTGAAGTCATATGTAATGATTTCGGCGCACAATCGATTGTCGAATTATCGCATATGCCGTATATCTGGCGTAAAGGGACCTGCCCATAGAATCAGTAGCTTTTGTCGCATCGACGGATCCGTTAATATTGACGTATTCGACGTCTCATAGAACCCATCGCATGCGGTGACAGCCGATGACAGTTCCCCTCATTCTCTCAATATTTCCAACAGTGAAAGTACTTCCTCTCATGCTGTGTCAACTCTAGTGCCAAGGAGTGCAACGGACAGAATGGTAGAAAGCAAACCTTCTCTGTCTGTCTCATCCGGCACGTGCGCTGCTTTTGGGTCACCTTCCGTAAGCTGCTGAGTATTTTATAAACCTGTCAGTCGATTATGTTGCAGCAAAAACGCAACGACGACGACCCTTTACTATATCATTACTGCGAAGTGAGAACGGAAACAAATTAGAAGTTGGTTGTGGTTGAAGTACCGATTAAAAGTCGAACAATAAAGCTTCACATCATTCCTTTCAAAAGCGTGTCTACACGGCAGAGCCACTCCGACCACAGTTTGGTCAAACTTAAGTTCACTAAAAGTACCTTTCTAACGTACCAACAGCATTACAATTTTTTTTTTTTGAAAAAGAAACCTTGTGCTGCATATTTTCAAAGCTAATAAAACTAAAGTTTTGGGACGGAGCATTTTTTATTGGTGGCGTCTGTCTAATCCGGTGTTTATTAATCAGCCACTGATGCCAAATCAAACCAATTCAATTCCTCACTGTGCATTTCGAATTTTGGGTCGGTACTTTGGCCTACGCCCGTGCAAGATCCAACTGACCCAGCAGCCCAAAGTCAACGACCATAGACAACGCCGTTTGTTCGTTGACTGGGCTTCGGAGCGCGTGTGGAAAATGACCCCCAATTTGGGACGAAAAATCATATTTAGCGAAGTGGCTCATTTTTGGATGAATGGCCATTCTAAGCTAAATTTCCGCACATGGGATGACGCCAACCCACACGAGGTTCACCCGATGACAATGCATCCACCAAAATTACTATTTGGTGCGGATTTTGGGCCGGCGCGGCGTCATTGGTCCGTACTTTTTTACAAATGACGTTGGTGAGGCCATCACCATCAACGGTGAACTTACCGATTTTTTTTTGGCCCCTATATGGAGGTAGACGACATATATATGGTTCCAGCATGAAGGGGCTATGTTCCACACAGCAGAAACCCCGATGGACATTCATTATGAACGATTTGTGGGTATGGTTATCTCTCGCAGAGTTGGTATAAATTAGCCACCAAGATCGTGCGATTTGACTCCGCTAGACTTGGTTTCTTGTGGAGTTTCCTGAAGTCCTGATCGATGCCCTTAAAGCCATCATAACCAATGCCATCGCTCAAATTCAGCTGGATCTATGCGGCAGAGTAATTAAAAATTTAACCATTCGGATCTGTGCCAACGTGAGGAGCAGCAGCGGACATTTAAACGGTGGCAGACATGAGCATGTCAAATAAAAAAGGAATTTCGTTAAATACCCCACACACAGCCTGTTTTATTAACTTCAGCATCGACCCGTCTTTATTGAAAATTCCTTTAAAAAATGACAGCTACAATCCAATTGCGCATTGAATGGCTAAAACAAAAACTCCTCGATAGCTGGAGACGGTGGCATTACCTACCCCAGCAAGTAGCGGGACTAGAGAACTAGAATCGGAATCTCCAATAAAGATGGAAGAAGATCAGTGTTAAAGTAGCAAATTAGACTCAATAAAAAAAAACCTTGGCCACAGAGGAAGTTGACAGTAGAACCAAAGAGTCTTAAATGGATCTACTTGTTTCTGATATGGACCAGCTCAAGTGGAAGTGGAAGGAAGAAGGAAGAAGTTTGGAGGAGTTTATTTGCGACTGTAAATATGAGAACACTGACCAAGACAATGACGGTAACCAAGGCTCTAAAAAATAACAAGGTATCTCCTAGTTAATGCTTTGGGTCTTTTTGTGGCGTTCGTGAGTTCCTTCAAATGTCCATTACTACCTTGTATAGGCTGACGCTATCGATCTGCACAATTTTCGATCTCTCAAATCTCTGGTGTTCAAGTTTTCAGCACCTACAACTGAGCTCCAAGCTTCAAATCCTACATGATAAGACTAAATATTTTGATATCTCGAACTCAAAACAAAAAATATATCAGACTCGGGAAATCTTTACCCAAAAACTTTCAACCCCTATCCAAGACACTATACAAGCTCATAATGGGTCTAAAAGCCGAATGTTGCGGCAACTTATGACAGGTCTAAAGGGCTCAACGTAGCGGCAACCTATACAACTGCCAGGTATAGACAGAATCAGTTTCAGTAAACCCCGTTCGTCTTGAAAATATTCAAATAGGGACACCACCAACAAGCAATATTGACCCTTTCTGATTATCCGATAATCCGACGACGTAATTACTCTCCGAACCACCTTTCCATGCTGAATCCCCATTTGTCACCGATAAAATTCCACTATTTCGCATTCAGAATAACGAAAGAAACAGAGCACAGATTGCCAGCGCCAACGTGTTAAAATCCAATGAAGAAATGACACCAATAGAGCTTTGGTGTCAACCGGGAATTAATTTATGGGTTACCCGAAGATTAAAAAGAAAAACTGACAGTCAGGGGTTGAATTTTCTTGTTTCCAACAACGTTTACATCACGGTTGACCCCAAAAACCAAACCGGGGTAAAATAGTTGCATCGAGAATAGTTGTTGTAAGGAGGTGGTGCGATAAATTGCACTAAATTGGATTTGGACGGCTAACGTTGTTTATATGCACATTTTGACAGATCAAACTGTGTGACATAAATTTACTATTTCTATATACGCATACTAATGCCGCAATTTGTCAGGAATGTGTACAGTTTTTCAATTAATTGATAGGGATCGTGGGCGCATGCAAGTGTAGTTTTTCATTTCAAAAATGAAAGACTTGCGGACTGGTAGAGCAGTATGAATAGGTAAATCAATAAATGGTAGTTAACTGAAGTGCCTATTCAAATCAACATTTATGCAGTTGGATGTTGAAAGTTTCAATGCATTCATCTCTAGAAAATAAAGGGGCTTACCCGATGGAGATATGTTGCTCCATAAATCAGTTTCTAATACACTTAGACTTGCCCCGACTGACATAAGTCTGCTCAATAAATAACTGAATGTACTGATATCAGAACTTATACTAGTGAAGCGACCTTTTCAACTTTTAAGCACAAATTATTGAATTTGAATGTATTCACTAAACTCTCTTAGTGGCATACTAAACACTAAATTTTTTAGAAATATTGTTTTAGAGATGGAAATCGTTAGAAAATATGTAGACAATATTTGCCTTATGACTCGCCGATATAAAGTGGTTTGCCACGCCCATTTTTAGGCATAAAATTTGGATTATTTGTTTTTTTTAGGAAAAAAAAAACCGCCCTCGAAGGTAGAACTATTCGTTTTCTTACTTAATAACAAAAGCACCTTCCGTGGATTTCTGAACGCATACCGACTTGAGAACAGAGCTGTAAACATTTCAAGCCGACGTCTATTGGGAACATAAGTCTTAGTCTTTTCATAGTTTTCAGGGGAACTACGTTCGACTTATAGGTCTTGAAGCTAAACTGGAAACTCATCATGCTCTATTTATACATACATATTGCTAAGTATACTTACAGTCGACCCTGGTTAATTCGAATCTAATGGGCCACTTATTTAAGTCTCACTTACAGAGGTATTACAGTATTTTTTTTCGCTTATAGTCTTGTTTTTTTAGAAAACTAAGATGCGTCTGAATTAAGTCTATTAGTAGAGGTATTCCGCTTAACCAAGTCCAAGTTAGAGAGGTTTGACTGTTCTTACTTATGGGGTGGCAATGATAGACTCGTTTGAGTCACCGTTTGTGACCCGAGCGGTACAGATTCAAGCCCCCCTGATGGACAGCAATACCACCGACCACCACCCTTAAATAGGAAACAAGATATATCAGAGAAACGAAAAGAGACCCGATGGTCTTGGTACACTAGACTACGATATGTCATACGAGGTTATATACCCTGAAAGAGGGATAGGTTGATTGGATGGCTAAGTGGGCCACACTGACCGCTCCTGGAACCAATGAATGCCTAATAGGCACCATTAGGATAGTTTTAAAAGGTGGCTTTCCGAATACTGACGAGAACAGGGCAAATCTTTCTTATCTCCAGCAGATATCGGACAGACAACCAACCAGATCAGCGGCTTTCCCTCAGCAGAAAAGACTGCAGAAAACCTTCCTCTGGCCAAGCGATAATATATGCTGCGTTTAATTGACGTCACCGTATGCGACATTATTTGTGGAGAAGACGATGATACCTCGGATCACTTTCGTTGCTACTGTCCTTCCTTTCAGGTGGCAGATCTTCGGTGGTAATGGGTGGTTGCGAATACTGTAATCTCCTCATTGCTGAGGTACATTCTCACCTTTCTAAGAAAGTCGATAAAATTCCAGTAAAATGGGTGATACGATTGTAGTACAATGGACCAGTTTCAGTGTTCTAATGGACTGTTTAACTTTGGATGCTAACATAAGATGGAAGGACAAGGATCATATAGAAAGAAAAGAAAAGCCCCAAACTCGAAATTTAGAAAAATCAACTGGTTACTGGGAAGTAACTTAGATCTGTCAACCTCATACTGTATGTAAGCAAGTCTTTAAACCTGTTTGGGATATGCAGCATCGAATGCACAAAGAAAGCAAATACAAAAGCTATACAGACATTTGGCAATAAAGTCCTTCGTGGAATTATAAATGACCCCTGGCATGGTACATAAGCAAAAGCGTCTTGTTCCGTGACCTAAGAATAGACGACAGACGTGATTACAGAGCTCGCTGCATCGCACAATTAGCGACGGCAAAGCCATATTGAATCCGATGAGGCGGTCTTAAATATAAGAGACAATTCGCTATTTTTTAGTATCCAGGCTAAATTGTTCGAACTCACAATGGTATAATTTCCCATACAAATTTGCATATTGTGACCTAGAAGATATTTAGTGTGAAGGTTAAAAATGTTTTTTAGTGAGGCTGAACATCCGGAGATTGAGAAAAACTTAGCCAAATGAATGATAAACAAATGGTCTCAAATAGCTTTCAGTGGGTTTTAAAATTTTGTTCGTTAAAGAAATGTGTTTCAATTTCTCGGCCTGATATTCGGAAACATATTTCCTCAGAAAGAAGACGTACTAGTTCTAGTTCTTCGGAGTAGATACATGGCCCACGAATTAGACTGTCACTACCTACTTCAAGAGTCCTTTTTTCCGGAGGCTTTGGTGGTAATGGATCAAGCCATCAAAGTTAACATCAAGCATGCATGGAAATTAGGTGTAGGTTTGGGCGATTTGGATTCAGTTTCTGACTCTCAGATTTCCAGGTGTCCGAAGCTTTGTAGCTTATAATAAAGCCTAAACCATTTTGGAGCTTTTTTAACCTAACCTATGAATGTACAAGAAGATATTTGTTCACTGATTTGTTTTCAAGCCCAAAAGTCTGTCTCCAAGTCAGTTCTTTGCACATAAAGGGTTTTCCAATGAGAGGTGTTATTGTGAATGACCTGCTATTTCGGTAGCTACCACTTTTGAAGCTTTTATTCTTTGACAAGTAGAAGCTACGCCATTACTAAAAATGGAACGATACACGCTTCAACAACGCATTGAAATTATTAAAATTCACTACAAAAATGGTGAGAATCTTGCAGTCACAGTTCGCAAAACTAAAGGATTTTTTAGTGGTCGTGAAGCACCTTGTCGGACCGCAATACAGATTGGTGGAAAAATTCGAGCTGTTGGGACAAGTTAGTGATGTGAAGAATAAAACCCGTGCACGTCGCTCAAGAACAACTGAGAATATTGCTGCTGTAGCCCAAACTGTTGAAGAGAACCCAGATTTGTCCATTCCTCGTCGTTCTTTGGAATTGGGCATTCCACAAACATCATTACACCGTATTTTGCATAAAGACTTGGGTCTTAAGGCTTATAAAGTTCAGTTAACACAAGAACTCAAGCCGGCCGATCATCAATAACGTCGTGTCTTTGCTGATTGGGTCCTTGAAATGCATGAAAATGATCCGGAATTCCATCGAAAAATCATCTTGGCTGATGAGGCCCTTTTCCACCTCAGTGGCTACATCAACAAGCAAAATTTAACACCTTGCGACTTCTTCCTTCGGGGCCAAGTGAAAGATAAGATCAACGCCAACAGCCCAGTGTCGATTCAGACCTTAAAGATAAAATTCGTGAGGCTATCGAGGACATAGGGCAGCCACTTTGCGATTTAGTTATGAAAAATTTCATGAAGAGGATATGATCCTGTATGCGTGCTCGTGTTGGCCATTTGGCTGATGTTGTTTTTCATTATTAACGGCATACCTTCCTCTTTACTATGAAATAAACATCCGATCACTTATCTCAAAAAATTACATTTTTCTTTGAATATAAAAAAAAACACCTCTTATTGGGAAACCCTTTACAAGGCGCCCAAGGTAGATTTTACGAACTCACAATCGTCAAATTTTCCATATTAAATTATCCATTGTGACCCACAAAATATTTAAGGTGAAGGTCAAAACTGATTATTCGTAAGGCCCAAAATGTTTATGGAAACGAAATTCCCATATCAAGTCCTTCAGTCATTAGCAAAAAAAAAATATTAATAACAAATAAATTTGCATCGAAACAGTGCAATTAAGTGGTCATTTATCTGAGACGTTTTCGAAATCGCTCACCATGAGGTGTATATATACAATTTACATACACGGGCGCCTCGTGGAATATTATAAGGCTTGGGTGAAGCACCCAAAACCATTGGGACAGTTATTTTCCCATAAACAAAAACGTCTCTCAGGGCAATAAATATTCATGACAATCGCCCCAGCACAATCAATTTAATAAAACATCGAGATGAAAAATAAAAAAATTTATTTGAAATGGTCACAATCACGACAACACAACACACGCCTAGTATACTTTTAATCCGAGCAACGAGTTTCGATTTTCGTAACAAAATCCTCCGCTAAAAAAAAAACACACCATACGAAACGGAATATCAATAAATAAAAGTGTAAAAAAAATGTCAAAAATTGAATCCCACAAACTGTTGTGTTTTTGCCTCTCGCTGTGTACCCGTCGACCCGTCCTTCTGTACTCGAATCTGTCTGCAAACAACACCGACGAGATTCTTTTCTGTATAGTTAGCTAAATAGTGAGTTGTGCTTTTTTTTTCTTGTATAATCCAATGTGGCTTAGGAAAAAAATAACAACACTTCGGCTGCCGCCATGATTATTGCGAATTTTCGCATTTCCACCGAGCACACAGGTGCAGCTAAACTCTGTCTATCTATCTAGATACGAGTATTTGACGCTACGTGTACGTGCATTGTATACGAGTTTTGCTAGTTGACCGACTCTGAGGAATTTTTTTTCGCTCGATGGATGGTGGTTGGGCCCGAAGGGAGCACTATGTGCATTTAGATACTTTTTTCGCTGACTATCTACCATACCAATAGCTTTCTCCACACATCGAGGCGTAGGTTCTTTTTTGAACAATTTTTTGTTTTTCTCTTTGAAGCCAAAGAAAAACGTGAACGAAACGTCAGTAAAATTGAAATATTTCGGCACGCAAATTGCGAGTTTTTTGTTAATGGCTTGCGGCGAAAAATGTGTCAATGCCGCCAGAGAATGTTGTGGGTCTTTTATTTTATTTATTTTTTGCTGCAGATACCGCTGTCTGGTGCGTTTTTGTAATGCGATACTGGTTGGATCGAGTTGAAAAGTTTACATTATACGTCACATTGTTTGATATTGTTTGCAAAACATATGGAGTTGGCTTAAACAAATAGAGACATAAATAGGGGTGTAGCTGGGAGATTAAAAAAGTATTCACTTTATAGAGATGGATGGATGGATTTTGTGTAAACAGATTTCGCATCGGTTCTTCAACTAAAAGAAAGTGACGATGGGCTACGAAGGGATGAGTGGGCTTGCGAGCTTTGGATGTACTTGACACATTCACATTTGCTTCGAAGCCGGTAAATGCTGTTTGCTGTATCCACATTTTGTTTGCAACATTGGCACAAATAGCGCTGCGTATACGAAGTCACACCGCGAAATAAAGCCTAAGGAAATAAGACCCCAAAGGAAATATTAAATGAGGCCCCAAAGATGCACAATACATCAATAACAACATTTTATTGTGGGATGAAATTTCACTTTTTGGGGCTTTACTTCAGTTTTTGAATTAAAAAAAAGTAAACCCAACATTATTTTTGGGCTGCAAACAGCATATAGCTGAATAAATTCGGAATTTTAGGATTCTTGGAGGTGATTACTTCAGACTCTATATGGTACCACCTACCATACCAGAACACTCATCCATTCCGTACTTTATTTATGCCGGAAAAATAATACCTTGTCGAAAGGTACTCCTAAAGTAAGCAACCAACTAAGCCAACAACTTTGCTTTGGGGGCAATAATAAGTTCATCGAGAGAAGGCAGTGGGAAGTGCTGCCGATTGCAGTGCCACTTCAATCAACGTGGCTTTTACCGGACTAGTGGCATATTCATTGATATCCCTACAGCAACTTGATTTATTTTTCAATTTATTTATTTATTTGGCAACAAAGTACTAACAACTAATCGGATCATTGCATGAAGAGTATACTTTACAATTATCGGCAAACGTCAGGATATTGCAATGTGGAACAAATTTGACAACATCAAAGAATAAAATAAATAAGAGTGGGCCTATGTGACTATTTCTTGAGGGACACTGGAAGTTACCATGAAACTTTACAAATTCGCATTTGTTTCCAAAATAGGACTGTAGGAAACCCAAAACATTCAAGTTTGAAAATAAGAAGCTTGTGGTCAACTAGGTCAAAAGCTTTACTGAAATCAGTGTAAATGGCGTCGACCTGATTACCGTTGATAATTATAGAGGGCCTTACTAATTAATAATCATAAAAAAAAATATTTTGTAGGTCAAAATTGATAGTTTTATAAGTTCGCCTTTGTGATTTCGTGAAATATAGGCTGGATACTAAATATGATTATCAGTATCGTGCAGGGTAGGTTATGTAGACTTTGGGCAGTTCCAATAACCCGTAATCGATTTAGCTTAACACTTAACACCTAGAGAGAGATTGTAAACATTAGAATTGCCTTTTTTTCACTTGCTAGATGACTAACTATGCGGAGTCTCGTCGCAAGCCTTTTGCGAAGCTCTAGACAATGTGGCTCTCAGTCGTATTTCTTGCTAATGATAAACCTAGTTCAAGTTATCAGCATTCTCTGGTTTTTTGTAGCTGAAGTTGTAGTATCCTGCTCGCGCTAAATTTGACCTCCCATACAAAAATTTGTACAAAGATAAAGTTTATCAAGTCAGCCTGCAAGGACGAACAAGGAAACATCGTAATAGAATCGCAATCGATGCTGAGGATATGGAAGAATTACTTCTGCAGACTGTTTAACGGCGATGACGAACTAAATCCCGCTGTCAGGCAGAATGAACCATTCAACCTGGACGATGAAGATCAACAATACCGTCCACCCGACCTAAACGAAGTGAAGATAACTATATCTATCTAAGCTTAAGTCAAACAAAGCCGCTGGAGCAGATGGCCTAACCGCCGAACTGTTCAAAGCAGCAGGCGATGACTTGGTTGGGAGCATGCAGCAACTCATATGTAAAATATGGTCGGAGGAAAGTATGCCCGATGAATGGAACAGCACCATTGTTTGCCCAATCCTCAAGAAAGGAGACCCTTTAAACTGCGCAATTGCAGAGGTATCAGTCTTCTTAACATTGCCTACAAGATCTTATCTGCCGTGTTATATGAACGCCTGAAGCCTTTCGTAAACAACCTGATTGGTCCATATCAGTGCGGCATCAGGCCAGGAATCCCTGCCAAACTCGTCCGTTTGTGCAGGATGACGATGGAGAATGCACGCTGCTCCATCAAGGTCGGTAAAGAACTCACCGAGATCTTCGTAGTCAAAAAAGGATTTAGACAAGGCGACGCGCTGTCATGCGATTTCTTAAACATCGTTCTTGAAAGAATAGTGCAAAACTCAAATGCCAACACCAAAGGCACAATCTTTTAAAAGTCTGTCCAATTACTCGCATACGCAGACGACATTGACATAATTGGCAGATCGCAGCGTGATGTAAATGGTGCGTTTGTGAGCATTGAGACTGAGGCGGCGAAGATGGGTTTAGCGGTAAATGAGAGCAAGACAAAGTAATATATATGCTGTCATCAAGAAAGGACACCCAACACCGACGTCTCGGACAGGGACTTTGTCTACCTAGGCTCCGCTATGAGCTCAGACAATGGCACCTGTGCTGAGATTAAACGAAGAATAACTCTTGCCAATCGCTGTTTCTTTTGGCTAAGAAGGCAATTGAGTAGCAAAGCCCTCTCTCGGACAACTAAAGTGACCCTTTATAAGACCTTAACAATCCCAGTCCTGCTCTATGGCGCAGAGGCATGGACCCTCTCAAAAACGGATGAGGTTACTCTTGGCTGTTTCGAGAGGAAAAATCTTCGAGTGATTTTTGGTCCCGTCTGCATAGACGGTGAATGGAGGAGGAGATACATACAACGACGAATTGTACGGGCTGTACAGCGACATCGACCTAGTCCGAAGGATAAAGGTCCAACGACTGAGGTGGCTGGGTCATGTTGAAAGAATGGACACGAATGCTCCGGCCTGGAAAATCTTCGAATCCACACCGGAGGGACGGCGCAGTAGATGAAGACCGCGACTCAGGTGGCGCACGCAAGTAGAAGGGGACCTTAACTAACTTAACGTGCGAAACTGGAGACAGCTGGCTAATGATCGTGCTGGCTGGAGACGCTTCTTGGTTGAGGCCCAGGTCCACCCCGGACTGTAGAGCCACCTTAAGTAAGTAAGTAAGATGAAAAACTATGCCGAGTTTCGTCGCAAGCCTTTTGCGAAGCTCCCAGTCGTATTTCTTGCTAATTATAAACCTAGTTCAAGTTATCAGCATTCTCTGGTTTTTTGTAGCTAAAGTTGTAGTATCCTGCTCGCGCTAAATTTGACCTCCCATACAAAAATTTGTACAAAGATAAAATTTAGCGGGTCAGTTTAGCAAAGCAGTATCCATAGGACAAGTTAGTCTCCACTCATTTAGCTTGCGAAATAAACGTCGGGTACGGAGTTTGTGTTGAGTTTACTTTGTTTTTTTTGGAGGAAACCGCAGAAAACATTTGCGTGATAAGTAAAAGAAACCGCAAAACCCGAATAACATTTTCCATGCGATGGAAAAAAAAACACTTGCGGGCTATTGGAGGAACGACCAGCAATTCGAAACTTGCAGGACAAATCCCACTACAAATAGGGAATTACGAGACATGATCGAAGGTCGTCTTCTACTTGGTGGTTTAAAAATTATTTCAGGTGTTGCAGCAATGATAATATCTTCTTTAACTTTTCTTATGTCGTTATATCCATTGTTTTGGAGACATTCAAATTTGAATGACATTTTTCTAGTAAAAACTTTGCACCGGATAGCAACATTTTTATCTCATGTAGATCTTACTTACTTTGCTTAACGGGCTCCCGACCCGTGGAGAGTCTCTGCCTGAGACACTGCAGCCTTCCATCCTCTGCGATCCCGGGCACGCTGCTTCCTGCTTCCGGAGTTGTCCAGACCAAGCGCTCTGGCATCCGTGATGGCTTGGTCTTTGAAACGGAGGTTCGGTCTTCCTTGTCGTCTCGAACCTGGCGGCTGGGATTCGAAGATTCTCTTAGCTGGAGCGTTATTGTCCATTCGCACTATGTGGCCGAGCCAATGTAGTCGACGTATTTTAGCCTTTTGTACTAAATACATCCACATCTTGGTACAGCTCATAGAGTTCGCGGTTGTATCTTCTCCTCCATTCACCCTCCTCGCACCCAGGACCAAAAATCCGCCGAAGAATTTTTCTTTCGAAGGAGACCAGTATCAGCTCTCCCTTCCTGCTTATCGTCCAGCACTCGGCGCCATAAAGCAGAACTGGCAGGATAAGGGTTCTGTAAAGCAAACATTTTGTCCTTCGGGTTAGGAGTTTTGAATCCAATTGCTTTGCCAAAACGAAGTAGCAGCGGTTTCCTAGGGTAATTCTCCGCCGGATCTCCACTAGGATGTCATTTGTGGAGTTCATGTTTACTCCGAGGTAGATAAACTCCTTAACTACCTCGAAATTGTTGCTATCAATAGTGACGTTCTGTCCTAGGCGGTGGACAGATGCTTATTTGTTTGTTGATAGCATGTACTTAGTCTTGTCCTCATTTACTACAAGACCAACGAATTTCGCCTGTTCTTCAATCGCCGTAAAAGCCTCTATCACGGCACGCTGGGAGCGACCGATGATGTCAATATCGTCTGCATATACCCCAGTACCTGGACGGATTTGTTGAAGATAGTGCCTTCCGTGTTGACACCTGCCCTGCGCACTATCTGCTCTAACACGAGATTGAAGAAGTCACATGATAGTGCGTCTCCTTGCCGAAATCCGGTGCATGTTTCGAATAGCTCGGAGGAACTACTTCCAAATTGCACGTTGCAGCGTGTGTTCTCCAGCGTCACGCTACATAGCTGGATCAGTTTTGCCGGGATCCCGAATTCGGCCATCGCCACATAAAGCTCCTGACGATGAATGCTATGATATGCGGCTTTGAAGTCGATGGATAGGTGGTGAGTCTCGACTTGAAATTCATTGGTCTTTTCCAGGATTTGCCTCAGTGTGAAAATTTGGTCTATAGTCGATCTGCCGGGCCGGAAGCCACACTGGTACGTGCCGATTAGTGTGTTGCAGAACGGTTTGAGACGTTCACACAGTACGTTGGATAGGATCTTGTATGCGACATTAAGCAGGGATATGCCTTGATAGTTCTTGCAAGACATAGGATCGCCTTTTTTGTAGATGGGGCATATGGAGCTGATAGTCCAGTCATCGGGCATACTTTCTTCCACCCATACTTGGTTGATGATTTGGTGCATGCGCCCTACCAAAACATCACCACCGTATTTGAAGAGCTCCGCTGGTAAGCCATCAGAGCCGGCGGCCTTGTTGTTCTTTAGCTTTTTTATTGCTAAGCCAACTTCTTCTATACTGGGTGGTGGAACTGGATCTTCATTGACTGGACGTGGGTTCTCTTCTTGCCCTATCACTCTCTCTACATGATGCCCATTTAGCAGCTGCTGGAAGTGCTGCTTAAAAACATCTACTATTCCCTGCGCTGCGGTGACTAGGTTTCCATCACTGTTTCGAAGAGCCTGCGTTCAGGTCTTGAAGCCAGCAGGCAGTTGCTTGGCTTTCTTGTAGAACTTCCGGATGTTGCTTCGATCGCGGGACTCTTCGATCTCCTTGAGCTGGGAGACTGCGTAGGCCCTCTTCTTTCTACGCAGGATTTTCTTCTCCTCCCTCCTCCTGGCTCGATACTCTTCCCTCGCTGCCCTTGTTTTGCGCTGCAGCGCCTTTATATGTGCATCTTCTGTCACCTTTTTCCTGCGTACGCATTCATCATCATACCACGGGCTCTTTCTCTGGGGTGGCTGGTACCCTAAGGTGGTTTCGGCTACCTCTTTGATGATGTCGCGATACTTGGACCACTGGGTGTTGGCATTTGTGGTAGGTGAATGCACTGCGGAGAGTTTCTCACTCAGGCGCTCTTTGTAGACTCTGGCTACTCCAGGTGTGCTAAGGCGTCCAACGTTGAATTTCTTCTTCTGGGCGGAACGCAGCTTCTTCTCGTTGGATAGTCGAGCTCTGAACTTAGCCGCAACAAGAAAATGGTCAGAGTCGACGTTTGCCCCTCGGAATGTGTGCACGTTGAGGATGTTGGATGCGTGCCTCGCGTCGATTAGCACATGGTCGATTTGGTTAGCGGTTCGACCGTCTGGAGAGCGCCAGGTTGCTGTGTGGATCCTTAGCCTTGGAAACCTAGTGCTACTTATCACCGTATTACGAGCTGCCGCGAAGTCAGTTAGTCGGTAACCGTTGTCTGTGGTCGTATCGTGGATTCTGTGTTTACCAACTAACCCGCCAAAGATGTTTTCCTTTCCGATTTTAGCATTGAAGTCCCCGAGCACAACTTTGACATCGTACTCCGGACAGGCTCCGTAGGCTCCATCCAGGAGGTCATAAAACTCCTCCTTGATAGGGTCTTCAGCCTCGTCGGTAGGGGCGTGTGCACATATTAGGCTTATGTTTTGGAAAGTAGCTTTGATGCGGATCACAGCTAGGCGATCACTTATCGGCTTAAAGTCAATGACTTTTGTCCTAAGCCGATTTCCCACGACGAATCCGCATCCTAATACATGCAATCTTTTATGGCAGCTGTAATAAATATCGCAATTTTTCCTTTTCATCATACCTTATCCTATCCATCGTATCTCCTGGATCGCGGTAATATCTGCCTTGTACCGCGTGAGGACAGACTCAAGTTTTTGAGTAGCACCTGGGGTGTATGTACAGCGTTCGCACGTTCCAGGTACATACTCTTAAATCGTTGTAGATCACAGGTTTTATACTTTTCAGACAAACAAAAGTCGTTCTAAATAGTCAGGTCATAATGGAGAGTCTTGTGAAAGTGAATAGCAGTCTGAACAAAAATGTCTTTTCACTGAGAAATGACTTTTCAAATTTATAAATTTGTTGGGGCCAACATGGCTTTGAACTTAGATAAAAGCAAATTTGTGCCTTTCCTAATGGAAGCCCTTTCAATATCAGGCGATATGACAATTCATTCGAGATACACAGCTTTTACCTGATTTACTGACTTGATTACGTCTAATAAGATGTTTGGTTGCAATGGAACAAAGTAATCTTCTAACCCCAATATTTCTAAGTAACTTTTAGTCATGCAGGGCAATAAGCGATAACGTTTTTGTTAGGTTTCTGTATTAAAACGAGCTTCTATCGTTGCGGAGTCACGCCTTCATCGACAGCTCCCTTCGACTATTTTTTAAATATGGGATAAAATACATACTTTGTTTATGACAGATGTGTTTAAATCTATTTAAACAGCATTCCAGTTCTAGCCTTTTTATAGCTTTTCATAAATTTCTAGCAGACGCTGGGATTGATGTAAATTCAAGAGCGGAATTCCTCAATTTGTTATGAATCTATGTGAGAAATGATCAACTTTCAAGAGATCCGATAAAGTATACGCGTGAGTTACGGTCATTCAACCTCCACGCGTAGTAATAAAGGGTGATTTTTTAGCTGGTTTGGTTTTGGCAACACTGGTTTTGACAGCTGACGTGTGTTTAGTACCTTGTGTCACTGTCAAACAGCTTCAGTTTGGTTTGCAATTTAACCATGGATCGTCTTACAAATGAACAACGCTTGCAAATTATTGAATTTTACTATCAAAATTCGTGCTCGGTTCGAAATGTTCATCGCGCGCTGCTTCCATTTTATGATCGGCATTCTCGACCTTCTGAGCAGTCTATTCGGAAGATTGTGACCAAATTTACTTTGTTGGACATTAAACCACCAACACGTTTACGTACTGTGCGGAGTGAAGAAAATATTGCGGCCGTATCAGCTAGTGTGACAGAAGACCGCGAAATGTCGATTCGGCGCCGTTCCCAGCAGTTAGGCCTTTGTTACAGCACTACGTGGAAAATTTTGCGGAAGAATTTGGGCGTAAAGCCTTTTAAGATACAGCTGGTGCAAGAACTAAAGCCAGCCGACCTACCACAACGCCGAATTTTTGGTGAATGGGCTCTTGGAAAGCTGGCCGAGGATCCGCTTTTTTATCGAAAAATTGTGTTCAGCGATGAGGCTCATTTTTGGTTGAATGGGTACGCAAATAAGCAAAATTGCCGCATTTGGAGTGAAGATCAGCCAGAAGCATTGCAACAGCTACCAATGCATCCCGAAAAAGCCACTGTTTGGTGCGGTTTATGGGCCGGCGGCATTATTGGGCCATATTTCTTCAAAGATGATGCGAATCGCAGCGTTACTGTCAATGGTGAACGCTACCGAGCGATGATAACAAACTTTTTTTTGCCCGAAATGGAAGTTCTTGACTTGCATGATATGTGGTTTCAACAAGACGGTGCCACATACCACACAGCACGCGAAACAATGGCGCAATTGCGAGGCGAGTTTGGTGAACAGTTAATTTCACGTTTCGGGCCGGTCAATTGGCCGCCTAGATCGTGCGATTTGACACCATTAGATTATTTTTTGTGGGGGTATGCCAAGGCTAATGTGTATAGGGACAAGCCCGCTTCGATTGACGCACTGGAAGCCAACATCCATGCATTCATTCGTGAGATACCGGCCGATATGTGTGAAAGAGTATGCCAAAATTGGACTCAGCGGATGGGCTACCTGAGACGCAGCCGCGGTCAACATTTGCATGAAATTATCTTTAAACATTAAATTGCAAGGTTCAAACTATCGATTCAAATAAATATTTCATTCATTTTTTCGAATTTTTCGTGTTTTTTTTTTTTTAAAAGTTCTAAACCTCTTAAAAAATCACCCTTTATAAGCCTTTCTAATTCCTTACGTCTATCTCTGTAATTAAATATATTCTTTTCAAATACAATGTTCACAATGTAACTAAATACGAGACCCTTCTGGTCCCACGCTGTAGTTTTTGCGCTATCAGCATAATAAACACATAAAACCATGTATGTACACACAATTACAATTTGTTCAGTCTGATAAAATAGATCGAGGTGTAGAAACCTTGCCGAAATTAGCCGAAAATAGTTTTTTTTTTCATTTCCACCGGCAGGTCTACCATAACTCGCTCAAAGAAATTTCAAAAATATCAGGACTTGCAGATATTGGACCTGCCGGTGTAGAAATAGATTTGTTTGAGCTAAAGTGAGTAGTTCCTTTGGATGTTATGTTTCACAAATTGTGGCAGGGAAGGGACCTCTTATGATTTTTGCCTCTCTATACGAAAAATAGAGCATGTCAAGCCTCACATCAAGATCCGTACAAAAACTAAACGAAGAAGGAAGCCTCATAGTAGAGTCACAGTCGATGCGTAGCATATGGAAAAATTTCTTCTACAGACTGTAAAACGGCGTAGACTAACATCGCTCTGTCAGAATGAATAAACTATTCACCAAAGACGATGATAAGCAAAACTTCCGTCCACCTGATCAAAGCGAAGTAGGGATAATATTATTCAAGCTTAATGCAAAAAATCTACTGGACCTGATGGCCTACAGACAGAGTTCTTCAAGGCAGGTGGAGATGACTGTAAATACGTTGTCTCACCTCTAAAATTTGATCACACGAGTGTGTCTGATGAATGGAACCAAAGCATCAATTTACTGATTCACAAGAAATGAGACCCCAACATCGCGTACTCGATCTTATCTGCCATACTTTTTGAACGCCTGAAACCTTTCGTCAACACATTTGGTCCCTATCAGCGTGTTTTCAGGACAGCAAAGTCCACGGTCGATCAAATTTGTACTCTTCGACAGATCGTGGATATTTCCACGAAGTCCAAATCGACACTCAGCATCGCTTTATCGACTCTAAGACCGCATTTGACAGTATTAACTGAGACGGGCCATGTCTAGCTTTGCTTTCACTGCGAAGCTCGTCGCCCGTGCAGGATAACGATGGAGAGCGCTCGCTCCTCCACCAAGGTCACTTTTCCTACGTTAGTCACATAATATACGAAATGTCCACAGTCAAGAAATTTTTGAATGTCAAATTTGAAACGTCAACTAAAAAAAAACATTCATTGGAACAAATTGGGCCAGCTGTGGCTGTCAGACTTACTAAACTAGCGCTTTTATTATACGCAATCCTTCTATCCCGCTCTGTACGAAGCTTGAAGCAGGAAAAAAAAAGAGTGTAGAGACTAACGACAAATTGACCATGAATGCGTCTGTTACTGCAATAAGATTATGGCCGTCCTTTTACCATGCCATATGCGGCATCATGCGGAAAGACAGAAGCTTAATACTCTGCGCTAAAAAGTACCCAACGAAAGAAGAAATTTACTTTAAGGTTACAACCCACTTTCTTTATGTCACAACTCACAACTTAGGTCCCAAAACACACCAAAAATTCCTTGACAGGTTCTTCTTCCAAGACCTAGACGAGCCTTCTAGCACATAAACAGACAAGATAATGAACAAGGAAAGAAGTTATTTACAGAAATTCAGGAAAGGGTTACATTAGGTAAGGGAAAATCTCTTTTCGTCGGCGGTCATCTAAACGGGGCATCTGTGAAAGGAAGAATGACACTCGCCAGCTTACAAACCTAACCTATAGACATGTAAAATACTCCAATGTCCCATTACCACTTTTCTGTTATTGTGGCCGAAATAAAAAAAATCGACTACGCAAATGCAATGTCACTTTCAAAATTTTCAACGGTAGCCCTGCATTGAAGTACTTTGCGAGCTGTTCCAGGTTTGAACACGAGATAGATCCACCTCTCGCCAATATCTGACAAAGAACCAAGAAATTAACCTACAACTGCCCTGAGAAATATTTTCAATGCAATACGTCCCTTCCATTCCCAACCATTCGAAAAAGCACTTGTCACAGGACGGCTTGAGAGTCCTAAAATCCTTTTGCAGCAAAAGTTATAAATAGAAACAACAAGCTTTGTTTATAGGAAAACATTTGCAATTACATACTTATCTGGCAGGATAACCTTTCGACAGGTTATTCACAATGATGTCACACAGTTTGGCAAAAATATTTATCAAAATCGACAAACGGCCGACTATTTACAGCTTAGAATACTTAAATAACAGTAAAAATTCCACTTTATAGACAATTTGAAATAAACAATCCAAACAAACCTCTGCATTCCAATTAGAAGTGTACTCGTATCCGTTGTTTACAGCTTCCGTTTGTTTAGATCAAATATCCCCCAGACGTCAACTTGAATGGAATTCTATATTTTCGACAGTTGCTGCTGCACTCACTTTCCAACTACACTGCGCGTTGCACAAATATCAAAACAAATTAACAGCACATATACCAACAGTAGATCAAGTGACAAAAATCACAACAATAATAACAGAAAACAAAAAAAAAATCGTTTGTTTCAGCAGCTTTTTTGTTGTTTTATTAATTTTTCTCTCGTCATTCACCGACACCGACTAACACAATGACATAATTTTTTTTCTTTTCATCACACACTGTATCTTTGTGGAAGAAGCGAGGAAAAATCACGGCGGCACGATATGAAATAACAACAACAACAATGGGAACGATTATGATACTCGTATCCAAATACAAAACCCGTGATACCGGATTGGATGCTGTGTTGAATAGAGATGTGGATGGTAGCGAAACACCTGAGAAAGAGAGGTGGCTGGACGATTACGATGGTGGTTAGGTGAGTAAGATCACTTTGTAGAGATGTGGAAATTCCTTCATTTTTTTTTTTGGAAACACTTTTTTTTTTTCTTATTTGTTAATTAGATGGAATAGAGGAATTTCCACTTGATTTTCCGTTCACTTTATCTCCGTTCCCAATAAGAATCGCGAACAGAGTGTGCGTACGGGAGAAAGAACCCCAGGCGACAGGTATCCAGTATCCACTTTTGTGTCGTTTCTTTTCGTTTTCGCAATTTTACATCACAAATCCAATTAGAAAAATAAAAAATTCCATTACCCACGAATGGAATCCACAAGTATTTCTACCACTTTTGGTTGTGTTTTCTTCGGTTTCTGTATTGAGGGGCGGTTCAGGCGATAATCCGATTGAGAAATATTGATTTTCGTTTCGAAATAAATCGTTTGCCACAATGGGGGAAATTCCCTTAAAAGTAAACAGAAAATGTGGCAGGAAAAAAAACAGAAGACTCGTTCCACAAAAGCAGTATAGTATCCAATCAGACGGAGATGTGGCCACGGCGCGCACACACGACGAAAACAGGTAGAAAACTGTTTCCAACACGAAGACGTTTAGCCAACGACTGACTGGCTGCGGCTGGCTGAGTGCGCTGAGTTGGAGAGATACGTTTTTTTTTTAAGTTCCAAGTTCCAACCAGAAAACTTGTTGTATCTGGCTGAGTCATGAACGCAAGTCCAATCCGAGTCGAGTCCGTGTAGTTGGCGCACGACAGAGAGTGGTTAGAATAATATACTATCTGCGGCGAGAGGAGTTTGTATATGGATATGCTTCTTGTGAGTGTGTGCTTGCAGATCGAATTGGATCGACTCGACGTCGACAGACCTGGCATAGCAGACAGACACCACTAGAGACAAGAGCACAAGTGAGAGAGCACGTAGTTTGCTATTTGCTTTGATATTCTAACAACGTAAGCATAAGCACTTAGCACTAATAGCAGCTAGCAGCGTTTCCGTTTTCTGTGTGAAGCAGCGAAACTGGCTCCCCACACATGGTTCTCACTCGTTGGACACACGGACGGAGTATTGGATATCGCTGGCGGCCAAAGTGGCATACCAGGCGAACAGCAATAGAGATAGAGCACCGCTGTAGCAATTGTTTTAAAAGTGAGTGCCCCTACAGGTGGAGGCGCACCGACACGAACGAAGCCACCACCAGGTAAGAGAAGCAAAGAACATGGAATATGGGTTCAGCTGGCGGGGGAACAAGTGCTTGGCGTTGTATAAAGATAAATACAAAAGAGTGAGCCACACACTCGTGCAAGCGGTGAGATTAGATGAGATTCCATTCCGCAGTGAATGATGGGACTGATTTTTGAAGAAGGGAAGCGCACATTTCAATTGAGGTGAACACTATGAAAAGGTGGTTCTTTTTAGGGTGCAGAAGGCATCTCTGTATTAAAGGTTTTGAAGTGGGGTTTGTTTGGAAGGGTTGAAACCACTATATACTTCGCCCAGTGGAAAAAATTCTACAAGTATATTGACCTGGCTTACACAAAAATAATAACCAATTAGAAATCAAATTACTCATGGTATTGCGATTTTGCACAATCTTCCCAATAAAAAAAATCAAGCGAATTATTTTCGTTTAAGGGAGTTAAAATGGTTTCTGAATTTTTTATATCCTCCACAGGAAGGTACATTCATTTTGCCAATACATTTGTAACGCCAAGAAGGAGACACCAGAGACCTCATAAAGTATATATATTCTGAATCAGGATCACATTCTGAATCGATTTAGCCATGTCCGTCTGTCTGTCTGTCTGTCTGTCTGTCTGTTGAAAGCACGATAGCGCCCAAAGGAATTGACATAGGCGAATGAAAATTGGTGAACGGACTTATTTTTATCGTCGTCAGGTTGGTTGGTAAATGGGCTATGTCGGTCAAGTAGTTCTGGTACCTCCCATACAAAGTCAATATTTTCATTTGTTTTTTCATCTGTTGAAAACACGATAGCGTCCAAAGGAATCAACCTAGACGGATGACGATTGATGAAAGGAATACTTTTTATCGTCGTTTGGTTGGTGTTAAAAATGGGCTATGTCGGTCAAGTAGTTCTGGTACCTCCCATACAAAGTCAATATTAGATCCACGTGTCTCTCTGTCTGTTGAAAACACGATAGCGTCCACAGGAATCAACCTAGACGGATGACGATTGATGAAAGGAATTCTTTTTATCGTCGTTTGGTTGGTATTAAAAATGGGCTCTGTCGGTCAAGTAGTTCTGGTACCTCCCATACAAAGTCAATATTAGATCCACGTGTCTCTCTGTCTGTTGAAAACACGATAGCGTCCACAGGAATCAACCTAGACGGATGACGATTGATGAAAGGAATTCTTTTAATCGTCGTTTGGTTGGTGTTAAAAGTGGGCTATGTCGGTCAAGTAGTTCTGATACCTCCCATACAAAGTCAATATTAGATCCACGTGTCTCTCTGTCTGTTGAAAACACGATAGCGTCCACAGGAATCAACCTAGACGGATGACGATTGATGAAAGGAATTCTTTTTATCGTCGTTTGGTTGGTATTAAAAATGGGCTCTGTCGGTCAAGTAGTTCTGGTACCTCCCTCACAAAACCAATTTTGCACGACTTGTATGCAGTGGAGGGTATCAAAGCATCGGCCAGGCCGATGATAACACTTTTATTTGTTTTACATATGTAAGATGTCAACAGTGAAGAAGCAAAGGCGTTTTTTTTAGATATTGTGTCATTATTTGCCAAAGAAGCGTTAAAAAATATGTCAAACTTTAAAGAAAGAAGTTGGGGACGTTCAAGTATTTAGTTTAGTAAATCTGACAGCTCGCTGTCTTGATGTGTCTCAGTTTTGATTGGCCAAGATCGGTCACATGAACTGTTTTTTCCGTTGACGTTTATGGAGTGGTAGCCGACGTTTCTAGTCGAGAAATTCTTTTCTTTTTCTCTCACCAGCTCTTTTTTTCAGGATTCTGCAGATGCCACTCTGCTTTGAATTTGACTCTTCGAATTGTCAACTGAGTATGCAGGCAGGATTATCTTAATTATATTTGACGGCTACCTCCTAATAAACGTCAACTTAAAAAGCTATTCGCGTGACCACTCTGGGCCAATAAAAACTAAAATACATAAAGTCAGTCGGATGCAGACTTACTGAACTAGAAATCCGAACTCCAATTTCTTGGCTGAGTTATAAGTTGACATTTCGTATACTCGTATTTGACGGACGTAGGAAATGTGACGTTTTCGAAAAATCTAGTTTTTTGCGTTTATATCGTAATCTAGTCCACAGCAATTTATAGTCGACTGAAGATAACTAGATTTTCAATTGTTCCCAGTGCTTCATTTCAATCAAGTATATCTCAAGTATAGGCAAACGGCAGAATTAAACAAAAGGTTTAATTTCTTAACTAACATTTCTTAACTAACTGTCGGAGTTTGTAATCGTTTGACAATTCACTCAACCATAATGTCGGTTCTCATTGGGCAAAAAGAAGCGTCCAGGTGAAGTCCGAAATCAAAGAAGAAGACTTCTGACACCGTTATTTTGGAACAAAAAAACAAACTCTTCTTGTGATTCGGAGAAGAGAATTATGCTTTCTCAATTGGTACTCAGAATCTACTCAAGAAGCTTTTACACAAGTGTAATTTTAGTTTTTTATGACAGCAGCCGTAGATTATTTATTCGGCATTTCACCAATACTTTTAGGGATTCAATCGGAAGCAGTTTTCTTGTTCCATTGGATTACAGAATGAGTAGATCGCCGAGTGATCACCGTTTAGGTTGGCAATTAGCATGGGAAAGTATAATCAAGCCTTTAGACCACTTTGCTTAGGGAAGTTAACTCAAACTTCACTGCTTTCGACAATAACACCCCTTCACTACTTTTCCTAGCTTTTACTCCTTAGTTGCAAGCCTTAGTAGGTATTCTTGGTTTTTAACTCGTATAAAGCCTGGTAACTGGTGGCTTTTTCTCCAAACCACCAAAATGCGAAAACATGGACATTTGTTTCTAGTTTATATAATTAAAAAGAAAAGCGTACTCACCCAATCTAGAATCACTTCTTCGCTTAACCCGAAGCTTTATCATACACGATTGTATACACTGCAAAGGAAAACAAATTTAAACATAACAGCTGTCTACATGATCTACAAAAATAACTCCAAATAAATCATGGGGAGCCCCATTTAAGCATTGAAAGTATATTCTTACCTCATGTATATGACGAATAACCTCGGACCGGGGTAAATCCTCCAATTTTCTCTCATTAACATCGAGTACCTCGTCTGCCACTTCGAGATTATCTTTGTCACCTGGTGAGCCGTACAATTTGATTTTTCCATCTCGTGTTTCGACAAGGATTACCACGTAACCTTGAAGTTCAACAACTTGCTGCAAATGGACAAGTAAAGAAAATCTATTGGTAAATACTTTTTTTTTTGATTTTGCGTTCTATCCGGTACTTTTCCAAAGGAAATATTTATGTATCTATACAAGCTGTTATAAGGGTTAAAAGGCGTAGTGGTTGGGTATGGTGTGATTGATTGACTTCAACTTGTGGCTTTTTTCCTAAAGGTCTTGTCCATCTGAACTCAACTTGGTAAACTTGTAAGTGGGAGTGTTGGACACTTTAGCGCTCTGTCGGAATTGACTGTCCGAATGAGTTTTAGAAGCCTATAGCATGCTGCCTTCAGAAATAGAAAAAGAATTCACTCGATTGAATGATTTTGTCAATAATCAAGATGGCGGATACGCTACTCCAAATTCTCTCCATCACTGGGAAAAAACGAATAAGGAAAACAGCCTTCTGCTCTTGAATGTCCGTACCTTGAATAGATCTAAGGCACAAAGCCGATGTTGCGGTCTTCCAAAAAGTGAGAAGAGATGTAAAAGGCCCAAGAAAGTTAACACAAAAATTGGAGTCTACCAAGGCGAGTGCAACAAGGTCTATGTTTTGAGGAGGGCTAAGGTAGAAAGTCTTCATTTTCCTTAATATAAGCCACATACAAATTCAGAAGCATCATCTGTTCTAACGTAGGGAAACATTGACTTAGCCCAAGACACGTTTTACGATCTTCTCGTGCCTGAAGTACGGCACCTGCATTGTTTTCGGCGACTGTACCACCAGATTCAGAAAATGAGGACATCTTTGGTGGTGCAAGACTCAGCCCAATCAACTTTGCCACCAAAAAATGCTCACACCTCTACATATACACAAGGCTACTTGGCACCCAAATCGATCACTTTGCAAACGATGTGCGACGATCGGATGGCCGAACGTCGCATATCAATCAAAGCTGCAGCTGCGAGGGTTACTTGTGAAAATCTCAGGAACGCACGGTCAAATCTATTTAGGTATGTTACAGCCGAATATATGTTCGGAAGTTCTATATCAGACGGTAAAAGCATCTTCCCAAAGATAAAAAGCCCGCAGAGATGGAAATACTAAAGGCTTAGAAAGATTTCAAGAGACTGTGAAATGGCGGGAGGGACCAAGTATCCGCTGTCAGGCAGTGAGATCTCTTCAAACTGAGTTCTCAACAGTCAATTTCCCTACAAAACCTAAGAAGGGTGTATATTCTGATAGAGAAGCCAACCCTCCTCCAAACTGTCAAAAAAGTACCTTCCGAATTGCTTCCTTCTACTCCTAGGAGTTGTTTGACATTCACATGAAGAAGGAGATTGACATCCTCCGAAATTCGCAGGTCTTTACAAAAACTACATGCATTCAAATTAAAAGGCGTCAAAATAGCGAAGCATATGAAACTAGTCTTTAAGTCCACCCCCTGAGGTTCAGCAGAGGAAAACCCTACGTTAGCGCACAACTGAAGAGCGACCTCAACCAACTTGATGTGCGAAACTGGAGACAGCTAGCTACGGACCGAACTGGCTGGAGGGGCCTTTTGTTTGTGAATTCCACCAAGAACTTCACAGATAAAACAAGGGAGCAACCGCCATCATCAGCTATTCTATAAATGTATCATGACTGATGTCGCTGCACTATTGATTGATGGCTTCTGTTTAAACCTCCGAAAGTAAGCTGCAAAGGTTTCCCACCTAGCATCTCAGAAAAAGATTAACTTTTGCTGCTCATGATGGAAGACTTTCCAACATTTCCCTAGATATTATGCTAAAGGACATCCGTTTCTTGTAATGCTTCACTTATCGGAAGACTATCCGACAGTCAATTGTATTCATTCTAAGCTAAGCTCTGGAAAAAAAACACTTTTAGCAAGTGAACATAAAGTTAGGTGGGATAGGTATACGAAGGAATTTGGTTTTTGAAGTTGTCCTCTGACGCCTTACAATCCCTCAGAAATTTATAATTTGAATGTGTAAAAAGATGCTTGGTCATAGCTTTATATGGTGGTAGTTCCTAGTGAGAGAAATCTTCGACGTAGGTCACCACCTTATGCGTATCCTTTCTCGCAAAGATTTGGCAGTTAGTTCGGAATACCCTGAGTTTTCGTCATATTGGAAGTGCATTTCGAAGCCTGAACGCTCAAAATAATCGCAATTTGCTGGTTGAGAATATGAACTTCCAAGTGCCTATAGGCTTCTCGCAGTTTTCATACCCCGAGGTCTGGCCAGGCAACTGTTACACGATTCTTCGTGAAGACGGACGTTTTGTGATGTGGACCGCTGTCTGACATTTTGAGATCTATCACCTCCGAAACATCCTGAAACCAATGTGTGTTGCCAAGGGACTGTAACTGCCGTGCCACCTAGCAAGGTAATAAGAAGCCTCTATCTAATAAGAAGGTCCCCAACTTATCACTCTATCTAATGAGGACTCCGACTCATATAGCCTTGGCGTAAGTTAACCAAAAACTACACAACTACATTGTCAAATCTAACCAAAGACAAAGTTAAGTCTTGCGACAATGTCAAAAGTTGGTAATTGGTAGGAACGCTCCACATTCAAACTTGTGTACATCCTTATTGGTAATGACAAAGGCAACTACGAGTACGAGATTGAGTTAATAAAATATTTTGTCAATTCTGCGCCCCGCAGCAATGTCCATTAACACCACTTTTCGACAATTCACATCCATAATTCATTTGCACAACTTAATGGAAAAGGATTTTAATTATATTTCCTGATACACTGCAGGCGATACATTTCTCCCCGACCGTCTCACCACCACCGCTGCAGCAGCGCACAGAAAACTTTCCCATACACCCACCTACCCCACATACGGCCGCCGCATGTGCCATGGTCGTCTCTTCCCCAAAACGAGTGTTCATCTACCACATCAAAGGACACGTTCCTTCACACTTATTTCGTATAGTTTGCCATCGTTCACATTCTCCCACAACATGTCTCTGCTTCTGCTCACGTTGAATCGTAACTATATACCAGCAACAACAACACTTCTCCATATATAACACAAATGGAATGTCTGCAAATGCAAAGGATGCTGTAAATTACCTCCCAAAAAAGGATGCAGAGATGTTTTAAGAAAAAATCCTCAATACCCGCCAACAACCGACAAAAGGGTAATAATTTCTGAGTTTCAACTGACACAACACACATATGAACGACAAATAAAAACTTACATTCCACATTGCCATCAATGAAATGAGAGAATAGATGATGAACACCCTCTCACTAACATGTATAGATTCAGTGAATTCGTCCTTGCGCATGAAATCATCATCATCATCATCATCATGTGTAAGTGCCACCCTCACCCCCGCACTATGGCAACATAGAAGGCACAACAGCAAAAAGGAAAATCCTTGTGCAAGTCCTGTGGATGCTGTCTGTTTTGTACTAAATTTCAATGTCTCTCTTTCGATTTTTTGATGCTTAGAGTTAGAGTAGACACAGTAGAGTCCTTCTCTCATTAAAATTTATTCACAATAAATTCCACAGTTTTTTACTACCTACAAAATTGTTTTGTTGTTGTTGTTGTTATCCCTTTGTTACTCCTCTAGAATTTCACAATTTCTGCACTACAGCTGCTGCTGGTTCGGACGGTGGGGCTCTTTGAAAAATGCCTCCGCTTCGCATGTATCCATTTTCTTTATGAATTGGAAATGAATGTGTGCGGGGGATAGTGTTATTTTGTTTCTTCTCCTTCGCCTCATGTGTTGGAGTGGGGGTGGCGGATTATAAATTTCGGAATTCACTATTTATATGAATTTTTGTGGGAGGACAGAGTCAGATACGGGGGTGTTGGGGCTCCATCTGTGCACGAAAAAATGCTTAGACAAAAAAGTCCGCGAACAAGACATGAGTTATCGGTTCGATATAGGAAAGACAAGTATTATATATAGAACAAGGCTAATGGCTACGGAATGGATGGGTGAGTTTGATGCCACTTACAGCTACAAGATGAGTAGTAAGGTGAATAGGACGGACATTCTGCAACATCAGCAAGGACGTAGGAATTTGCCGGAGCTCTAAAAGAGAAGACAAGACGCAGTGGGCAAATATGATGCGACCCGGTGTATGGATCAGCTCGGGAGACAAGCGCAACAATTTTTTTGTAGTTACAACTTAGGCAACAGCGGTAGTGGCAATTTAAGGAAGTATTCAATTTGTTTCAGCTTGGCATATATATACACAATTAGGTTACCGGATAGGTTATTCAAAAAAGGGTCGATTCAGTCCCCCAAGTCACTTGATAAAAACAAAACGATGGGCAAGGGAAATGTAGTTAAAACTCCTATATTCGCACCGAGTTGGTTTGGTGATAGCATTGACTGAAACTTTGGTTAAAAACTCATTGCAAGGTGGCAGCAGATGAAAGAGGAACAGGAGAAGTGTTTGAAGTTGCTCACTGCAGCACTCTTAGATTTCTGGCGGCAGCTTATGCAGTCCCCACAGCCTGCAAGACAACTCCTTCCGAAACTGACGCTTATCGACTTTGAAGTTTAATCAAATCCCATGGTTGGTAGCACGCGATTTGCACGCCTTACTCTAGACAAAGGGACTGGATCTGGATCACGAGATGCCAAAAATACGTTCCGATGGACGCCAGATATGCCTCCAGTTTAATGCATACCCCGAACGGCCAAATGAGGATCGGGCGGAAAGTACAAATGCGGATCCATACCAAGACTCGCACTCACTAAACAGAAGCAGCAAGATGATTTTTACCAGCGTTGCCACTTTAGGACAACTTTTTCGGAGTAGATTTTTTTTTTCAAAGAAAACCCAAAGTAAAAAACAGAAAATAACATAAATAATGGAAAATTAATAACAACTAGTTAAACAAAACAGAAAAATTCATTAATTCATAAATTTTGTTATTATGTTCTCTGCTAAAAAGGATGTCTAGGCAAGACAACAAAACATGGGTCAACGCATCGTGCTGACGATGCAACACAACATAAACAATAATATTGAGTCAGTAGGCCAACGGTGAGAGCAACAACCGTGCTGTTATAAAATAACTAGGTATTTATTCGTAGACTAAGCTATTTTTAAGTATAAAAGACAATAATAAATCAATAATATTTGTCATTCTGCAATTGCACAT
Source organism: Cheilosia impressa (assembly GCA_948293265.1). Taxonomy (NCBI): domain Eukaryota; kingdom Metazoa; phylum Arthropoda; class Insecta; order Diptera; family Syrphidae; genus Cheilosia; species Cheilosia impressa. The sequence goes on from OX411882.1 coordinate 8,168,209, forward strand.
CAAGAGCAGGTATATTTTAACACATCTTTTTCAGCCATTGGTCGTGAACAAGTTCAAGTGCTTGTTCACAACACATCAGAGTATCAAGTTTATGTGCTTGATGCTAATACAAGGTGGGCCTAAAGAAGTCATCCGATGTTGTTAGGCTCTCATTTTTTTCTAACTGAAAAACTTCGATTCTGTTTTTTGATTATGTTTATTTGAACCTTATCTTATTGGTTAAGTCGCGATGATGATATCGGCCAAATATCCGCCGTCACAATTGATTGCCATACTGGTTCGTTTAGCTCGTTAGCAATGGGATGTAGACAAGAGTGTACGGTGCACGCTATAGGACCATGTTTACCGAGTTTTTTTCTGCCGCAATTGAACAAATTAGGACTGGAGGACATGTGGTTCCAACAGGACGGAGCTACGGCACGCACTGCGCGAGCCACAACCGATATTCTGAAGGCGACGCCTCATCTCTCGTTTTGGCGATTTGCACTGGCCCGCAAGATCGCCCGATTTGACCGTTCAAGACTTTTTTGTGGAATTTTTTGAAGTCCCGTGTTAACGTGAACAAGCCCGAGACCCTAGAAGCCCTCAAGGACAACATTCGACACGAGTGCGAGAATCTGTCGTCCGAAGTTCTCGCCGAATGCCATAAAACGAGCCCGTATGGCAATCAATTGTGACGGCGCCCATTTGGCCGATATTATCATCGCGACTTAACCAATAAAATTCTAAGGGTTCAAATAAATATAATCAAAAAACTGAATCGAGAAATGAGAGCCAAATGAAAGATGAGAGCCAAACAACATCGGATGGCTTCTTTTGGCCCACCTTGTAAATACAAGGGATATAATTTCTCCATCTAGATGTGCATACAAACGTACTACAAAAATGTAGTAGATATAATTTCTTAAATTTAAATATTGAAAAAAATGCTTAAAAACGGTTTAATTTTTTGGGAATAGAATGGAATCTTCTGAAAAGCGAAAACGGACTTCAATGATGACTCTTCTTAAAAAGATTACAATTCAGCTTTACTGTGCACTAGGTACACTTGTTGGGATGGAGATTTGAAAATTAAGCGGCAGGAGCTTCTGATTTAGATTTTTAAGGAGAACATAAATGTGCAGATGATCAAAGATGGTTTAACCAAAAGCTACAGACATCAAATAAAATAATTCTTTAATTCAGACGGTAAGGTTAAAGAAAACCCAGATTAAATTGCTATTCTCAACTGATATGAATAATATGGCTTTGTGACCAGCCTCGATATACAGATTGCACTTCCACTAGCATTTAACCTGCCTGTGACTTTTAGCAAAATAAATTAATGAAAGAATACTCGTATTAACAATAGAAATTTTGTTTGTGCCATCTCGAGTATTGATTATGTCTTTGCAACAAGTAAAGGGTCATTCATTTTTCGGTTTCGAAAGTAAAGCTTACGGCCATATTATTCACTACCTTTAATCCGGGTTAAACGCTACACCCGGGTTTAAGTGAGTTTAACCCAAAACTTAAACCCAAGTCCATAATATTCAGTCGTTTAACCCGAGCATAAACCCATTTTTTTTAAACTTGACAGCGTTTAATCCGATTGGATTTAAACGCACTCCGGAAACCAGTTTAAGTTCTTTAACTCGGGTTAAAGCTCAATTTCATAATATTGACATTTTATTTCTCGCAGGACGCGAGAAATAAGAAAAGAAGAAAAGTGAAATAGAAAACAAAAAGGAGCAAAGAGTCAAAAAAAAAGTGGATTTCAATTATGAAATGGAGAGTTGATAGTAAATCAACGTCGTTCTCGATTTCGATGTGGTGGATTTTCGGTAATATATCCGACTAAAGAATGTACCTTTCTGAAGGCTCCATACATTCCATGATTCTGCTAATGCACTAAAAACTAAAATCGGCACACTACAAATTAAACCAATTTCCAAGTGTCAAATAACAAAACACACATGCCATTATTTGTGAAATTTGACATTACGTGGGTTTAAAACGGATTAAAAACGGGTTAAAGTGTTTTAAATCCGCATTTAAATCCAGCGGGTTTAATGCGTGTTTTTCAGTGAATAATATGGACGCAGGTTTAAATTATCGGGTTTAAAAAATGCGGATTAATGATCGGGTGTAAAATAAACTTAAACGTGAGTTACACCCGGAGTGAATAATATGGCCGTTAATAAAACATACACAGCGATATATTTTTGATGAGCATTTTGTTCATTATAAATTTTGGACTTTGCCATTAAGTGTGAAATGCAATATCATTTAAATAGCCGCCTTAGTAAGATTCGCAGCATGCGATTGTTTTGAGGTGATTTTTAACCACTTTTTCGCACATTTCGGGCGGTATCTCGGGCATAACTAAATAAATGTTGTTTTTTAATGCATCTAGAGTTGGGGATTATTTGCGTAAAAACAGTTTTTTGCGTGGCCCCACAGAAAAAATCTAACGGTGTCAAATCGCATGATCTATGTGGCAAATTGGCGTCGCCAAAACGTCAAATTACACGACCAGGAAACTTCGCACGCAATAAAGCCATAATTGGCTGTGTTATGTGGCTTGTTGCCCCGTCTCGTTGGAACCACATATTGTCCAAGTCATGATCTTTAATCGGTTATCATTCGAAGATCTCGAAATCGATAAATCCGGATCATCAGCAACACTTGCACTTGCAGAAGCAATATTTTCGACTGAGCGTGCATTACGATGATGCACCGGCCCTACGACATCACTTCCACTCTCTTCAAATTTCATCACAATTTCGCCGATCGCTTGAGTAGTCGGTCGGTTATGACCATAATCATCAAGTAAGGCGCTTAAGGCGCGAAAAGTGGCTACGTTTGAATCACGACTTTTGAGGTAAATTTTAATAATTTTAACGCGTTGTTTCGAATGTTAAGCAATCCATTATCGTTAATGGCAAACATTCAGCTAATATTATGAAACTTCAAATGACAGTTGAGTTCGACAAATCACAAATACCAGCGCTACCAACTTGAAACCACGAAATGAATGACCCTGTACATGTGGACCATATTGGTGACCAATTGACCTCAGGAAAAGCTAAGAAAAGTATACTTTTAAGAGATTTTATTTTGTGCCCAAATCACCGAAATCATTTTACGTTTCCAACTTACTACATAATTTAAATTAAAGATTCAAAGCTTTTGAGTTATTTCTGTTCCTTAGACAAAAAGTCTATTTGGGGGCGAAAAATGTAAGTCCTGCCAAGGCCGCCTATACGACACTAGCTACGACGCGGGCTACCAGGATGTTTTTTTAAGAGCTTCACTACTTTTTTTGTAAATAATAATGTCAGGAACTAAGTCCGTATCTTTTATAAAAATAAATGGCAAAATTATATGTCCGCAAAAATCTTACGAACTACGGCACCAATTTACAAATTTCTTTTTTTAAAGTGTACAAAATAAATATGTGCAGGTTTACGGCAATGACAGAATTTTTCATTTAAATAAAATATGTTTTTGCGCATTTAAACGCCTAGCAGAGCACGCGAGGGTCAGCCAGCTATTTTATGTTTTTAACACAATTGTCCTTAACTTTTGCCGACGAATTCTTTGCATTTTTTTGGGGTCAGTCCTCACCCATAGCTAGCTGAATATATAACCCCAAGACCTGAAGACCTGGGTTACCGGCAATGTGAAATTACATACACCGCGCAAGTAATCTTTGTCCAACACAAAAGAACGCATGCGTATGTTTCAAAAATATTTAATAAAAAAACGTGTTTATCAATGTGGGCAGTTCCACAGGAGGACATTTCCATTTTTATTGACAGCCAGGCGGCCATCAAATCGGAGGCCGCCATATTGTAATATGTTATCTCCTGGCAGCATACCATGCATATCTGCTAGCCGAAGAAATGGCAAAAAATGGGGTGTAATGGGTCAGAACCGGACGCTTAATTCGACCACTCTGTAATCTTAGAGAAGGAGTGCCAATAGCATTCGTTATAAAGCCAACAACTGGTGGAACGAACTGACTATCAGCGGAGTATTGCAGAAGCTTTGGCCAAAACAAAGTTTTAGCAGTTTGACAGACCATCGAGAATATTGGAGCTCTGACGAGTCATATTAACCAAAGAAACCATTCAATGAATTAAAATAACAAAGATGACGATACATATAAACGAGGACACACTTCACTTTTTCGGCCAACGCCCAGGTCTCTGTCACTTGAAAAAGGTAATACTCTTGCAAAATACTACATTTGGGTGTTTCTCTGTCACCTATAACCTTTACAAGATATTTAGTTCATCAGGATGGCTGGACAAGAGGTCGAACAACTCAAAGAAAGATAACAAAAACACAGTTCAGTCTAACCCACCATTTAGGTCTTCAGAACGGGTCCACAAGAGCCCAAGGGCAGGGTTCACTCTGCGCCTAATGTCTTTCGGTAACTTTCCCTTAAAGAAAAAAAAACTTAAAACCTCAAATTCTTCTTCTTGAATATCTATTTTGACGTTGTCTTTCACCACCACCGTTGGAGTTTTGCTAGGCGCCCCTTGACATCCGTTTTGCGAACAAGTATCACAGTCGTATCAATCGATATATTCGACTTGTGTCTTGTTTTGCTCGCAGCCAATATAAACCGCAGGTGTTCCAAGAATAATATTATTTATACCCACCCAAGTAATTCAACCAAAACAGAAACTAAAAGTAAAGTCCACCGACAGAACCTTAACTCGTTCGATACTCGACGGGAATACCGAATACGACCGTTCGCCCATTGAAAAGTTTCACCTTTGCGTATGTATATAGATACAGGAGGTACAGCCGAAAAGACCGTGAGTTTCAAAAGAATATTCCGGATATGAAAGAATAATTCCTGCAGAATAATTGAAAAAGTTGCGTATACGCCATGTATGCCCGTTGGTTGAAAATGTTTCTTTTCCAGCGCAAAACTTTAGCGTACGAAGACATAGTGCAGGAGTAGCATCCTGCTGCAACAATCAATATATTCACTTGGGGTTATTGCAAAGAATTAAACTCTCAAATTTAACGCAGATTCCCAGGACCAAGCGGCTGCTATCCTATGATACAAGAAATAAATGTTTCTCTTAAGGGAATAGGCAATTATCCTTAGTGCACTGCACTTCATACAGAGACACTGATTGTCAGCAACACCTGATGTCCAGAAGTAGCATTTAACTCTTGACACTCTTTGCTTGCTACGAGACATCACAATGTGTGCATTCACGCTGTTGTGTATCCAGATGTATAGTACACGTGAACTGCACTCTTTAAAAGCAAGCAAACAAAAGGCCTCTACGAGCATCATCAGCAGCATAAGGATAATGCAAAGTAGACACAAACGAAAGTGCTCCTAGATGTTCTCCCTGCACAATTGGCATTGTGCCAGCCAGGAAAGTTATCGTAGTAAGAACACTCTGTGCAAAAAATTATCCACCAGGATGTATCATACCAGACAGACTCCGCTGGGATATATTAACAATTTGCCGAAGGATCGCAGGCAGTGCTTGCTGTAACTTCATTACCTAGATACAAAAATGTAGGAAGGGTTATTCGAAAATGTTCTTTTTATAATGTATAGCCAGATGGTCTTACTTTCTAGTTGTGGGTTTACTCAATTTTTGTTTGGTTATCCAGGGGACGAAGATAAGTACTAACATCGAAATTCGTCCTTAATTTTACCACTTTTAAAAAACTGCCCAGTCACTCAGTGCTGGAGTGCTCGGCGAGGGTTCCCAGATTCGATCCCCTGAAAATCACAAATTACACCCAAATTGGCGAACGTCTAACAGACGTCCCAAAATAAAATCCTTTCATAAACTTCCTCAATTCATCTTTTCGGACTCGGCATTCAATTTTAGATCCCTTCCATTCGCCCCAAAAATGAAAATTTTTGCTGGAAGCTATGTCAGGGTCCCTATGGACCTTGTTAGTTAGAAGCTGACGCTAGAGGGTCCTATCTTTATATTATATAAAACTGAAAAGCATATAAAATGTTTCAGAGCCGTACTAGGAATGATCATATCATTTAAAAAATACTTCAAGCAGAACTTTTTTTAACAGCATACCCCAGGCACAGTTGAAGACTTCCTTTCGACAGTGTAAAGGCGTCCAATATCCTCTAAGCTGCACCAGTTTGGGTGAGCACTAGGTCACAGGAGCGATATTGGCTTCCATAGATAAAGATTGTGATGCACTTTCCGTACCACCCTCCAGAGATGCGAGCTGAGTAATGGGAAAAATGCTTCCAATAGACATCCTGGTAGAAGACAGGCGACAATACGAACTAAGACACCCAGAAAACGAACAAGTCAAACCGCCGAAAACAAACACGACGCATATCGTAGGATAGTGACGCGGAAGGCTTCCGAAAAAGGTAGGTGGACACACAACTCACCCATGCATGGACGGAGACACACCATGGCGAAGGAGGGTTTCCTCTACTACAGTTCCTGACAGCTCATGTATATTTTCGCTTTCACCAGCACAAATAAAAACAGAGAGAGAACGGAACTAGCCCCAAAAAACGTAATAGATCAAGAGCTTAAAAGCCTAAAAGTTCGAATAGCAGTGGAAACACTAGAATTGTCATTAGAAAACTAAGAACAGGAACGTGAGAAAAATTCCTACTAGAACTTCACACTGTTACCCTGTTTCGAGTTCAAAGATTACAACCTACCGGCGCAAAAAAAAAATGGTTGCATTTGTCAATCCCGTCGCTGACTTGTGATCTAAAGCTCAACCAAAGTGGATTGCCTTTGGACATCAAAGATGTTGGTCTAGGTATAGCCACACTGAACGTAGAAATAATTTTATGCTGCCAAATGATGTTGAAGTCCGTCAGTCATGGTCGCGGTAACGCCTGCCCAACAGTTTTTGAACGCAGATCAGCAGTGAAGCAAAGGATTCATTGACAGGCAAATAAGCCGTAACTTCAAACATTGATACGGCCACAACGTGACTTTCTTCAAAACAGTGACCTCGGCGGCTATTTAAGACGGAGAACTCCAACTTCCAATCTTTATTAAGAACTGATCAACGCCGAAAAGACTGCAAATCTTACCACTTACAACATCTTAGAAGGCTACAACATAACCATAACCACCCATCATCAAACTCTTCTCACAAATCGTCCTTCTTAACGGGAACATAGTTGGGACCCAGGCCTCTGCCCAGTTGCAAAGAACGCGACCGAAAGCAGAAAAACGACCTTGGTCAGTTGTGGGTGTCATTTCAGATTTCTTTTCATAAGTGAACCATCGCGCGTTTGAACAGCTATTGTTGCTTCATCATCGAGTGGACCTTTAGACAACATTTCCATACGATTCCCGCTCTGATCTACTACTTATGATGGCAAACGAATAGCAATCATTTGAGGTAAAGCTTCTTTGGCGGGCAACCAGCTACTCATAAGATTTCTTAACAGCTGCTAGCTATTTTTGCCCTTGTATGTACATATAGAAAGAGCGTTTGTTCTTCCTTTTGTTTGGACCATTTCTTAGTCTTTGAAGAAGTTTTCATCCCAAAGGTTCATCAATTTAACGTCGTAACTACTCAGAGTACATTTCAGAAAATTTTTCATCCGCGAAGGCTTCAACTGAACCAACAGATGCATTTGAGGTTAACGTTTTCAATGATCCTTTGGAAAGTCTGGCTTAATTCTTCGGCTTCCAACTGCAACTCAAAAAGGGTACGATTCATTTTGCTTATGAACAAGACTCAAGCTGCATGTTTCAAGTTTTGTTTTAATTGTCAAAAACCTCTATTTAGAAACAATTTCGCTTTTTTGGGCCGAGATTTGAAGGCTTTAAGATTTTGCGCCAAAAACCAATACCAAGAGGAGACCTAGATAGAAGAGGAAGCGAAGACAATCCAAAGAGCAACATAGGAGCGAGCGGACACGATGGGTATAAAAAAAAACTCACGAAATCATACTTGGGGACACAACGGCTCACACAAACGTGTAAGAAATTTTGTATAAAAAGAAAAGACATAAGGTTAAAACCTCGCCCTAGGAAGGAGTGTTTTCGACTCAGGGTCGAGCATCAGGGGCAACTTCGATGGGCAAGGAGGGCCAAGAATATACCGCTTCAGGCTTGGGGTTGGAAGGCCGTACTAGTGCCGACAACATCAGACACGTCTCCGGAACGAGGCGTACCTACACGGAGGAACGATAGTGAAAAGATGGAAGGATGCTTAGGTTAGTTTTAGTGAGTTGGAATAGTTTGGTAGGGTAAAGGAGTAGTTAAGGTTAGTTTAGGAATAATATTCGAAAGCATCTGACTTTCCATTCTTGCCTCTCGCTATACGTATAGGCAGGCATAGGTTCCGTCTTCTCTTCTCTTCCCTTTGTTCTACTTTTTTTTGTTCGCCCGCTGTCAAGTGACTGAAGTTCTCCTACTATCCCTTTTATATTGCTACAGCCACGATTTTTGAGCAGGTGGCTGGTGTCAAGGGGAGACAAAAACTACCCCGTCCGAGCATGACAGCATCCTCCTCCATAATGCCAAAGATGCCTCTGTGGCCTGACCTGAGCTCCTAAGAGGAGCCATGACAGGTGGAACCTTTGGAGGTAACATGACACATTTTCGGGGGCATGATGTCTTAGATGCAGTGAATCAGACTCGTCATAAAAGATAGGACTATTTTAAAAGATTCAACCACACAGGTGTATCGTGTCGAACTTGCCGCAAGTATCACTTTCACTTAGCTAAGGACCTTGTCTGCCTATGGTAGGACTGCGGTTACCTCCAGCAATGACATCAGTTCGGAGATACAATTAGTGGGCCCAACAGTTCCATGTGTGACCCTACGCTTAGCTTCTAAAAATGACTTGAATACGACTTTATTCAAAATTTTAACAATAGATCTATTTAAGAAGGCCGACACCGACGTGGCTGAGATATATACAGCACCCTACCCCAATGCAAAAGAAGATCGTGATAGAGATGAACCCCAGGTACGGAATAGGACGTCAACAGACGTGGTTGGATATAAGTGCATTTTGGTTTACGTCCAAGTCCGAACGGAACGAAAGCCTAACAAGTGTAACATGTCTTATATGGTCAGGTCGATAGGTAGTGTTGACAGCACTACAAACCGCGGACACATTCAGACCAAGTTGCCAAGATTGACCGAGAAAAATGCTGCAAGGTGGGGCTGTTGTTCTTTCCCAGCTGCATGTTAGTTATCACTAGGATATCTAGTGCATAAACATTGCAATGCACAGGAAACTAAACTGTTGTTACCTCGAATTGATCAAGCGACTGCAGCTCATTTCGACACCGATTTTGAGGTTATATTGATTGAGCTTTGATTCGGGGTAATTTTTTGTATAGTCTGATATGACAGCATCAGGCCTCGTGGGCAGTAAGTAGTTCCAACTAAAATAAAATATATGAAGTAGATTCTTAAATTCAAAACACTCATCATTCAGAAATTGTACGACGAAATGGCCGTTTTAGGATCAAGTGTGGTTTACAGCGGCACGAGTTATATTTACAGAGAAAGCAGCATATTCCAATGACCAATGGGTGTCGCAGACCAGCAATCCGACTTTTACAGCTTGCTTAATCAAGTCCTAGAATCAAAAGAAGAAAAACTTCAAAAATAACGCCTGTAATGCCTATGCCATGCGTTCTATTATTCTTTGATAAGTTTTATATGTTATAGGCTTTCTTTAAGCCGTCCATCACAGTATTAACCCATAGTAGTCGTACGACGGTTGTGTAAATCCATACGTTGCACGCCCCACCTTCTGCCAAAGGTTCTATTGTTCAAAATTGAGATACAGAATCACTCCTATCCCATTCCCGGCTATGGAGTATGGGTAGAGTGGCTAGCCTTCCGCTAGCGAGGAAGGTTAAGTCGGGTATTTTGGTTTTGATGGTGAAAAGCATCAATTCGGTTTTACTATGGTTGACACCCAAGGCCGAAGAGTATAGAGCCCTCTCTTCGATAAATTTTGTAATTACAAGCTTTCCAAATACGCCCTTATATCCCATCACTTAAATTGTTCCTCAGCCTCAACTTTGGCGGATTTTGCTCATAACTAGGAACCACAGCAGAGGTGTGAACTAGCACCGCCTGCGGGCTTGCCTGCTCCAAAACTTGGTTATTCTCGTATGTCATGAATGATTCTGGTGCATTATTATTATTAGAAGGTTTTCTGCCCCTAAGGTCTAATCCTAGCTGCAGTTTGCACTTTTTTTGCTCCTGGTTGTACCGGCGCCGTTGACAAGTGTGAATTAAAAAAAAAACACACTTAACCGGCAAACTCTTCACAAAACAAAGGACATTCCTTCACTGACCAACGAATCACCTAACCTCCACATACATCAATACATCATGCATTTTCACACAGAAAATGAGAACCCAAATCGGAACCCACTCAACTCCCACACCAATTGTCACTTAAGGCATTTCCCATAATTACACTTTAAATGGAGAGCAATTCCTCGCACAGAAATGCAATAAAAACGAGAAAACAATTGTCAACATAAACACACACACCCCAAAAAAAAAAAGGACAATAATTGAAAAGCCCTCCAGACAAAGGAGTGATCACAAAAAATTAAACACCGCACACACACAAAGACCCACATCAACGTTTTGCACAAGAGAAATTTTCTCGGTTTCTTCTCTTTACACTTTATTTATATGACAGATGACAATTGTCCACAGCCTCGGCAGCCCACCCCCTTCATATCAATGTCGGCCGTGTCACTTCAATAAAACAAATGCCCACTGGGTATTGGTGAATGTACTCCAATCACACTCCAGAATGACTGCACGTCAATTGCACACAGATGATGAGCGTTTTGTTCTCAGATTGCATTTCAAAAAATATTTATGCACAAGTAGAAAAAAAAACATCCATTTCAGTCTTTTCTAAAATAAATTCCAATGAATAACAACAAAACGATTAAGTGTGGAACGTATTGTGGAACGCATTAATTATAGGTAGAGACTATCGTCGAATTTAAGGATTTTTCGCAATTTTTTTCACGAACAAATTTCTAGACTATCACAAAGGAGGGAATTTCCAATTCGTAGCCGAAGAAAACGTCACAAAAATGGCTTTTGTATGGCAAATCTCTGGCTAAAAAGACGAACTTATGTAACCTTACCTTTCCAGATGATGTTGAGGCTGTCGATGAAGTTTGTGGCCCAAGTGCCGATTTAGTATTCGCTTGCATTTCACATTTAAGACGGAGATTTTTTTGTATAGAGAATTTACAATTTCCTAGAGTCCTTGATCCTCAAAGCAAAAAGAAAAGACGAAAACTAGTACAGCGAATACAAAGTGGAGGAAGCAGGAGGCCTAGGAAGGAAGTCACAATCACACTTTCATCGTTCGAAGGAATTTGCGAATTTTGTTCACTACATACCGCACGAGAAGACACTTATTTTCATTATATTATCCTTAAGCCCACACAAAAGAGGCTAGGTCATCCCCTGGGCAGGGATTAACATAGGGTACACACAGAGGGGGAGTGGTAATTTCGGGCCAATTTTTCTTTTTCACACACAACTCGTCTAAATGAGCAGTTCCATCAAATGGCAAGAGGTAGGTCCGCCACCATTGAGAAAGAACACGCTCGACAGGGACCGAAGGACGCCCGATTTTAACCAAGTTTTTCTGTTTTCCGGTGAATTTTTGACAAACAAAAAGCCAACGGGGAACTTAAAAAAAATAAATTTAACGCACGACGATACACAGAGGAGAGAATCAATATTTCAGAGACTTTCAGTTGCGGACTGCAGAAGTTAAACTTAGCTAGGAGGCCATCCACACTCAGTGTGTCAGCATCGCCATAGAAGCGGATTCACACGGTTGCGTTGCCATGTGGAACGTAAGCATCGATACTGTACCACTCCTCTGGACCATGTGTGTTGGTGTCAGGCTCCAAGTGTGTTAAAAGAGAGCACGAGTGTACTAAAAGTGAAGGCGCATGACGTGTGGACACGGACAGGATGAGGACACACGCAGTTGAGGTAGAGGTGTCTCTGTCTCGCTGCGGCAGCAGGTCCTTAAATGAATGATTCGCCTGATTAATGATGAATTATTATTCAATTGAGGGTAATAAAGTCATTTTGTGAAGAAAAAAAAAAAGAAACTGAAGGTTCTACCGAGATTTGAACTCGGATCGCTGGATTCAAAGTCCAGAGTGCTAACCATTACACCATAGAACCCTGTGACGAGATGCATTCAGTTGGTGCATATAAGTGAGATGCATGTGAGAGGGTTTTTTTTTTGGACTACAAAAACCCCACAAAGGTAAAATGGTGGCGAGCGAAAAAAACTACCAAATGGAATAATAGCAGCAGACTTACCAACGATCTTCCTTGCAATTCACTGAAGGAATTGGATGGCCAGGCACTTGTTTTATAAACGAAAAGCGATTGTCTGAAATTCACTTAAAATTCTAACACTTTACTGCACAAGCACGCACGGACGCGGACCTGTAGGAACACTTCTGTTCGCACGACGTACATGGAATCGTAACCGACCGGCGCATAATGCAACTAAATCGAACTGATTGAGTCGATAATACAAAAATGGATTGAACACGACTATTTTTGAAAAAAAAAACTTTTATCAACGCGCGACCCATAAAGCAAAAACTGGTTAAAATTTTGAATTCACAGGTGGGGTAGAATGGATTGTAGAAATTGGTACCACTCCAATGGTCCAATCAGGGAAAAGTACTACTTGTGGTTGCGTTCTTGTAACCAGAACTCCGCTTAAGGTCAAGATATTCGCTAGTTCGAGGAAAACGATGCCTGTATCACAATTCTCCACTCAAGCGTTCTCGCGTTTGACGTTTTCTTTTGAATGCAAGAGGATCGAATGCATTTGGTATCAATAGGTTAGTTCGTGATAACGTCAGTGTCAAAAAATTGCGTGTTCTTTCTTTTCAATGAAATTCTTTGCAGCACTTTTGCACTAGTGGTAGAACACCATAATGGGAGATTTGGTTTTCTATTGCTGCTTTTTTTGCTGTTTTCATAAATATTTATTAATAGTATAAGCAAAATCAATTTATTCCAACTAAAGTTTACATTCACACGCTTAATTGCATATTTTCGAATTACATAGCGCAAACATTTTTTTACCAATTTTACAGCTTATAATCTGATATATAGCTAACCCCTTATTAATTAGCGCTGCGTAAAAGTTATCAACTCGTTATTCAGAAGGTACGTCAAATTTTTGTATGCTATCTGATGTCTACTAGCTAACTAACTTGTGCACATTTGTTTATTAATACGGGGGCTAGTGTTCTTAAAAAATATTCCGGACACTTCTTTGTGTTGAGAATTGAGCTGGAAGTGCCCTATTTTCTTCAATGAAACATAGAAAATATAGAAAGAGCACTTCTCGATTTAATCGAAAAAGCCATATAAGCCAACAAGATAGCCCATTGTTGAAAAAATTAACTTTCGAAAATATTATCCAACAAGTTGTGTTGACTTTTAGAAAGACTTTTCGAAATATTTTTTGAAAACTGGAAGTTGTATACTGACAGTTCAAATGAGGATCTGTTTTGGGAACAATCGTATGAAGGTCACAACTTGCTGAAAGTCAGTTTCTGTTCTCTTTTTGTTTTGATGAAAACCGAATGCTAGATTACTCAACGCAGCATAATGACAGCACAATCTGACTGCAGCGTCCTCATGAAGTCATACGCCTAGCCTTTTTATATACCTATTCTTTCCTTTTCTGTGCAGTTAATTTAATAAAATTATTTGAATAAAATAATATGCAAACGACTTTGGAATTCCACAATCACGCACAAAAATAATAATACTTCCCCTTGCAACATCACTACTCTTGGAACAAACTCGCTGGATTTTGTTGACATAGCACACAACAGCACCACAACAACCCTCGTCTCGCTCTTCCACATAGCACATAAACCACTCTGTTGACCAACCCATCTCTTTCATTGTCAAAAGTCAATTTCCATTTCTACCAACTCTCAAAAACCAAATTTTATGACATTAGTGGAAAATAATGGCCGATTGGTGGTACTAAATACGAGTTACGAAAATCGCAAATGATGTTGTTTCGCGATAATAAACCAATAAATTACAATTAAATCGAATCGAAATTAATCGCAACTAATAACAAATCTCGAAAATATTGCCCCTGGTGTGGTGTGAGTGCCCGGAATATTGCGTAGCTTCTTCCTAACCCGATCATGTTTTGCAAAATGTGCACCATTGCATAGAAAAAAAACAAAAAAAAAGTCTAAAAAAATCACAAAAATCTCAATTTATTCTATTCGTGATAAGATTGTGTGTGTTTTTTTTTATTATCTCTTTTTTGTTATTTTTTATTCGGAAGAAAAAATTAAAAAAGAAAACAAATTACGTCGGGCTGCAATTTGTTCCTGTCCACCTCGGCTGTGAGACAGAGGCGTTGGGTTTTTTTGTGATTCCGCTTATCCGTTCGAATGCCACCGTTGATTCTGTTCAACGATCCTTGTTCGAGTGCGCAAAAGAGTTCAACACTGCTGAATGGAATGCAGCGTGCTGGTACCACATCTGTTCCTCAGCCAGCTAGTGGAACTGCACAGTCCCAAATGATTTCGATTAGCGAAGAACTGCACGATTCCACAACCAACACAATGACTGCTGCTGGTGGTAGCAGCACAACATCAGGGAATGGTGCAGCTCCGGACGGGACACTGTGGACAGCGTTGTACGACTACGATGCCCAGGGCGAGGACGAGTTGTCCCTGAAGCGGGGACAGATTGTCTGCGTTCTATCGATAGACAGCAACATCTCGGGCGACGAGGGTTGGTGGACGGGTAAAATCGGTGACAAGGTGAGTGATTTTTCTTGTTTTCGACTGTTTTGCACATGTGTGTGCCCACACGTAGCCATTGCCCAAGCAGGGACATCTCTTATTGTCGTCGGGCTTATCTTTACGGATAGACGGGTGTGTGCTTTGTAATTAATTTTCATATCTTATCTCGCGCACTGAAGGCGACGAGTTATTTTCAGATGTTTGTCGCGGTTTTAAGTTGTTTTTATTTTTATTTTTCCCTTCTGAAAAGAGTCCACCACAACACCGGCAGCGGAGCTATTATTGGAAGACGACGTAAACGCGTAACGTCTGTTGATTGCGGGGAATAGGTACTTTGCAGTGAAAACGTGCACACTATGTGTAGTTTGGTGTGCTCCAATTCGAGGGTGCCATGTGCACTTGTCCTTTGTTTCGTTTAGTCTCTATTGTCAGCTCATTGTACTGCCGAAAAGGTCAGCATCAAGGGCGAAATTCTCTTGAGCGACATAAATGAACATCGTAAGAAAGAAGAAGGCAACGAGCATGCAGAGGATTTGTCCTTAAACTCGGCACTGGAAAGAATGCTTCTTTTTACTTGAGCACTCGGTTTGACAGCAGCCAAAGCTATGGCAAGGAATTCGTAAAAGCAACAAATTCTGTTAACTATTATATGAGCTGTTCCACTATGTGTGTTGGGTTTCCAAATGAGTCTTCTTTAGGAACTAACTAACGCACAATTGGTACTCATTAGATGGAGTCATAAAAAACCTGTACCACTTTCACTTTGGGTCTGAAACTGAACAAGTAACTAGCGTTCGTTTCAAGTGACCCACTTACCGTGTTTGTGGATTCTCAAAAAGTAGCCAACGCCATGAACGAGCAAATGTCTAAGCACGAGCAAATATCTAAGCACAATGCATTAAGCTTTGAGTGAATGCACTGATTTAATTCTTGCGCGAAGTGTTCACAAACTGAAACGAATGTATTTTGCAGGAGAGGTGACAGTGACCTTCACCTGTAGCCCGCGTGAGAATAGAAGCAACACCTCAAAAAGTCCACTCGGCGAATCCGCATATAAGGCTCGACATTATCCATGGAAACAGGGGTGGCAGCACGTAACGTGGTACAATCGAGTTCAGTCGATACAATCGAGCTCTGCACATAATTTGGCTTAATTTAGCAACGCGATCGAAGGCAACATCCATAATACTGTTCGATCATATTTCGATAGACTGTGGACACAAAGACACGAGTGACCGTTTCCTTGTTAGGTACTTCTGCTGCGAATATCAATTTCGTCAAAAGCAGAACTTATGTTGTCGCAGTCGGCAGCAAGATTTCTGCCAATCATTACACCACGAGCTCTTGTGAAAACCAAATGCAACTTAAGCCCTGCCAGGAAGTCAGAGGACATTTCCCGATTCGTATTCTCTGTTCCCTTGATGCCACATATCCAGAACGTCTTGTTTGATGGTGAATGCGTAAATAGTACTAATGGAAGCTAAAGAGCGACCGAGCTCGCAAACTTCTTGGAGCTGAATCGCCGCACCCGAATTAAGTCGATTTTACAAAAACGAATTCAATCATTATACTGCTTTACTAGGAATCGGCTCCTCTCAGTGCGAGTTCTGTTGATTAGGTCATATGTTTTATTTCCCTATAAGTAGGGTTGAACGTCCTGGAGAATACCAGGTAACTTTAGCAAGAAAAAGCTGACAGAATTTTGTCTTGTTTGATAAAAAAGTACCGCCAAGGGTAGAAACACATCTGTCCAGCTCTTTGGTATTGCCGTTCACATTATGTTAGGTTAGGTTAGGTTAAGATCTTCACAAAAGACCAGGCACCAGTACGGGCCCATCGCCATCCCCAGGTCACATTATGTTACAAGAAACGCACGATTCGCCACAGCACTCCATTGCGTTGTTGATGTGAATCTTAATACTTGGTACTTTGAAGAGGGGGGCATTGCACAGTCCTTTCAACAAACATCACAACCCAGCACATAATGCGATCAGACTCAGAAGGATCAGACTCAGAAAGCCAGGGTGCTAGTCTGGGAGACCCTATGGCCATAGGTATAGTGTACACCACCCTCAATGGATTATTTGACTCCAGAAATGCGTTACATAGACGATTTTGAGCTACAACTCCTTACAAGATTCGATTGGCAAGACGGGTGATTAGGGTTTCGAATTTAACAATCTACACGGACGACGCGACACGGTTCGAAAATGGACTGCGGAGTAATGCTTACAAGTTGGTTACCTTGCAGACGTCAGTTAGCACAGAAAAATTTGACGTAACTGCTGTGGAGTCAATTGAATCGAGTGGGGATATATATTGCTTTTGCACAAATTCTGTTGGCAATAACGCGTAAAACAGTAAGCAGCAGTCTCGGTCTGTTAACTGTCCAAGTCATCGTCAATTTTCTCCTGTATCACAAACAAACTAATGGAATTGGATGGAAATGCTCCCAAATAATCAAAATAAAAGATTTGCAAAAGTTTTTGTTATAATAGGTAATCTGTATATACTTAAGTTGGAGCTACAGTTCAGGGTGGACCTAAGACTCAAGACCAAGCGTCTTCAGCCAGCACGATCTCTAGCCAACTGTTTCCAGTTTCGCACTCTAACTTGGTTAGGGTCCTTCTCTAATTAAAGTGCGCCAACTGAGTCACGGTCTTCCGGCCTTTTACTGCGTCGTCCCTCGGGTGTGGATTTAAAGATCCTTCGGGCCGGAACATTCGTGTCCATTCGTTTTACATGACTCAGCCATCTCAGTCGCTGGACCTTCACTCTTGTTGCTAGACCGATGTCGCTATAAAGCCCGTACAGATCGTCTTTGTATCTCCTCCTCCATTCACCAAAAATAACTTGAAAAATGTTCCTCTCGAAACAACCGAGAGTAATCTCATCGGCTTTTGAAAGAGTCCATGCCTCTTCGTCATAGAGCACGACTGGGATGATTACGGTCTTATAAAGGGTCAATTTAGTTGCTTGAGGGAGGGCTTTGCTGCTCAATTGCCTTCTGAGCCTAAAGAAACAGCGATTGGCAAGAGTTATTCTCAGATTGACCTCGGCGCTGGTGTCGCTCTCTGAGATTATGGCGGACTATCTTCATATCAAACCCTAAACTGCAAGTTAGGTATAAAAATCAGCATTTGGACGACCTTTAATTGCGCTCCAACACACTTTCTTTGTAGGGCATTCTTTTGAATAGTGCCAGACTTGGCTAAAGCTATGACTGACACTTTAGCGAATTACCATCCACTCTTGTCAATGTACGATTTTCATCAGGCGAAGCACACTTCAGTGTGAAACATTTAGTTACATAGTTTGAGGTCAGTCCCCATCCGATCATTTTATCCTTGCCCTCTTACACGCCGACCTCCTACACTTCCTAGAATTTTCTGTTAAATTACAATCTCCAAATCCCTTCAAGGCAAGCGGGTTAAAAAAAATACGTCCGGAGTATTTTGCGTTCTTTAGCCATTCCATGCTTCTGTAGTCTGTAGGAAAGAGCACACCTGGGTCTTAGTTATGTACCTCTGATCGGTGTTTTTGACAAGGAGACAATTAAGTAAGTGGTAAGACTCAATTTTGTGTTCTTGGCATAACCAAGAAAACAGCGTTTCGTCAAATGTCTTGGCTTGATTTCTGATGCGATGTTATTTTCAGAGCGAAATTAGACCAAATCCCTAAACCTAGCTGAAGTCTTCATAAAGGATCTTTCGTTAAGCGCTTCCTATCTTTGAATTTAAATAAAACAAAGTGTGCGTGAGATACATAAAGGGTTTTCCAATGAGAGGTGTTATTGTGAATGACCCGCTATTTCGGTAGCTGTCACTTTTGAAGCTTTTATTCTTTGACATTTGACAAGTAGAGACTACGCCATTACTAAAAATGGAACGATACACGCTTCAACAACGCATTGAAATTATTAAAATTCACTACAAAAATGGTGAAAATCTTGCAGTCACAGTTCGCAAAACTAAAGCATTTTTTGGCCGTCGTGAAGCACCTTGTCGGACCGCAATACAGAAATTGGTGGAAAAATTCGAGCTGTTGGGACAAGTTAGTGATGTGAAGAATAAAACCCGTGCACGTCGCTCAAGAACAACTGAGAATATTGCTGCTGTAGCCCAAAGTGTTGAAGAAAACCCAGGTTTGTCCATTCATCGTCGTTCTTTGGAATTGGGCATTCCACAAACCATTTTAATGGTCGGAGTTGTATGGTATTGATCTGGACAACGTTTACTTTAAACAAGACGGCGCTACGTGCCACACAAGCAACGAAACCATTGATCTTTTACGGGAAAAGTTTCCGGACCGTGTTATCTCTCGAAGAGGTGATCACAATTGGCCACCGATTTAACACCTTGCGACTTCTCCCTTTGGGGCCACGTGAAAGATAAGGGGTACGCCAACAGCCCAGCGTCGATTCAAGTCCTCAAAGATAAAATTCGTTAGGCTATCGAGGACCAATATATTCAAATATCCACCGTGACTTATTCGCATAGACCTGCGACTTCAGAAAACTCCACAAGAAAAAGTGTAAAAGCGCGCGATCTCGGTGGCCAGTTCGCATCACGTGAAATGACCATACCCTCAAATAGCTCGTGCAGAATCTCCCATGTGGTGTGAGCTGTGTGCGACGTTGCCCGACCAGAACACCCATTTTGATAAAACAATTATTTTATCATTTGCACTTGTTGTCGATTTGTCGATGTTATGTGTCGCTTCTTACAAACGCGCAAGCCATAACTCGCTTAGCTCTGCCAATGACAGATATTCATCAATGTCATCAGCTTAAAAACTTGATTGATTCTATAAAGATGCCCTTCAAAAACGCTCGCATTATGTCGTCTTAAGACCGATTAAAAGATGGCGGGTGATATGGAGCTTTTGCGTCTATCGAGGATCTGCTGTTGTGTGAATATTGGTCTTTTGTTTTTTATCCAGGGTGGGCCTGGGCATTCTGTATGGCGAACATATAGAGCAAATCATACACCGTATGCAAGAAACCGTTTTTGTGTTACAAAATACCGACCCGGGCCTAAAACCGAAGGGGCATAGGGGCAATCAGTTTGTTGACCAATTGTTTCGGGCATTTACACAGTTCAGCTGACGGAATCTTTATATGCGATTGATTTGCACAATTTAAAGAGTATCCTTTCTTGTGGCCCATCCGATGTTGAGGTTCCGTTCATCAGACAGATTCCTAAGTCGCCCTCGTTGCCTTAGATCGATGTATTTAATGCTATAGCTGAACTCCCCCCGCCACTGGCTTTGCCCGTGCTTTATCTTTTGTATTAAATTCCGCAGGAAAAATCTTAATTTTACAACTTAATCTCCGTCAAATAATGTTTGAAATTGGGTTTTATAATACGCCCTCCTTTTTGTTACTTCCAGCATGCAATATACATACATCCATCCTAAATATACCAAATTCTAGGAGAAATATCCTTCTGAATGTATTTTAACACGTAAATTGCCACAGCCCTTTATCTTATTTTGACCAAAATTTACAGGAACAGTAACTTCCGGGTCAATACCGAAGAATGCTTGCAAACATGACCTCAGTCGGTTTAATGTTGTTTCTTTCTCAATACTGTAAAAAAATGGTTGTATGAATTGCAATCGGAGAAAATAGAATCGCAAATCGTTTCAAAGGCATTGCAATTCTAGCTCCATTACAAGGCCGATGTGTATCTAGGTTACTGATAGAATCACCGGAAATCCCATTTCTAAATTAGTAGGAGTTTTTAATTTGATTGCATTATGAAGTTGGCATGGTAATTTTTACTGATATTAGTCATCAGCTCACTGAAGTATTGAAAACTGTCAAAATCCGTGGTTATTTAGATGTGAGTTCTTAATTTTTTTTAATAAAAGACCTGCCACACATTTTTGTCCAACTTTGACCAAACTATGCCCATGTCATTTAAAAAGGTCCCAGACTATATCTTTGGCAAATTTAAAAGGTCTCAGACTATCTCTTTTCCAAATAACATGCAATACTTATAGACAGACGGCCTTACCAATAATCACCTTTAGTCTGGCAGCTCAGGCAAAGACTCCGCACTTTCCAAAATCCCTTTACCAATAAACAAATAGAGTTGGCAGAATATCACCAACTGTAAGGTCAAATCATGTTTAGGTTGAGAAAGCCATGTTTATCTCCGGCATTGGCTGAATAAATCCTCCCTTATTGTCATTTGTAAGAGGAGTTTTGCCCTACCAGCCAAAATTACTGTAATGCATTTTGTAATAGGATCGAATTTAAATATCTACTCTGTTTTAAGACTGCTCATAGCTTGAGAACGAATTGTCCAATTTCAGCTATCTTCCTTTGTTGTGTTTGCATCCGTCCAAGCGGCAAGAAAATCTGAAAATTTTCTTGATAAATGAAATTGATAAACAGCTATTGCATTTTTGTTTTGTTTCTTTCAACGCACATTTGGTTAAATGAAATGGTTAATAATTTTCTACGCTTTGTCTTGTTTAACCGCCAGTGCTTGCTTTTTGATTGGTTTTCCTTTTCCAAAAGTTTATAGGAGTATTATTGCTTATTGTTTGCAACAACAAATAAAGGCTTACAACAAAATAAAAACTAATTTTAGTAAGCAATGTTTTCAAGACTATCTTGAGAGTCGTCGCAAAGAGAATGGGGACGTTCAAGTATCCACAGTTTAGTAAGTCTGACAGCTGTCTGAATAGTGTCTCGGTTATGATTGGCTGAAATCGGTCACATGAGCAGCTGTTTTACGTATGTCGTCGCATGTTAAGAGAAATTATTTCCAACAAAAAAAGCGAAGTCGTTGCTCACTTTCAGTGGGAAAAAACTTCACATAAAATAAGTGAAATTATTTCTCACTCGAGGTGAAGTTGTTTCCAATGTGAAGTCATTGCCCGTGAAGTTATTTCCCTGCACCTTGTCATTACTTTCGCAAGCACTGTTTCGTTGCTTGGCAAATTATGGCTTCCTACGTGCGATTTTCATTTGTACTGAAATTAGTTGGCGGGCCCTTATTTTCAAAAATATTCCCATTCACTTACTATCGATTCAATTGTTATTTTAAGACCACCAATAAATAGGTTTTGATTTGCATCATCAGCCTGCGAATAGTTCAAGACATTCTAAGAAAATGTGTTCCCTTTATTAAATAACTAGCTTGCTGTACTTGTTCGGTGAAGGGAAATATCAAAAAATCATCGAAAGACATTGCAGAGGTATAAAGCTTTCTTCAATAGTGAGGGACTTAAATCGGATCCAAACAAAAACTCCCGAAAACTGAGTCTGTGGACAATGAAAATGAAAGAAAATAATTTTATAAAGTTTAACTCACTTTTTTTTATTAATGTAACACTTCTTTGTATACTATATTAGCGGTTTTGTTTCTATCGGCTAAGATAGTGATATTTCCTGCATTACTTACCCTGGAGCACGCTGCATATAACTGCCCGTGCGTGAAGAAATTCTTGCTTAAATCAACTCCCGCTTTTCTTAAAGTTTGACCCTGTGACTTATTGATTGTCATGGCAGAACAAACATTAATTAGAAGTTGAATCCATTTAAACTGAAATGAATAACTGCTCTCAATAAAGTTTTTCTGTAACGATATTACTATCAATCTGGTTTCATTACAAAGCTTGGGGGGGGGGGGGTTCAAATTGCGAAGCAACATAATGTGATCTCCAACTTTTAGTTAATTTTTATGAGCAGGAAGGCCATGGGCTCTAATGCTATTTAAAAACTCGAGCGGTTAATTTACTGCCTCATATTGATCACTCTTTTAGCTTTTTTTGAAAGGCAAAATACCCGCGAAATGGGTAATTACCCACGATCTGGTATCACTGATACCTATAACTATTTGACATTTCTTTCAAAAATACTTTTTTTTTTTGTAAGCAAATCAAAGTAAAACAAACCTTTTCTACATATTTGACATTTCTTTTATTGTTTTTTTTTTCTTTTTTAACAAACCAAACAGCATACTTCCCCTGTCTGTCTCCCTCTCCCTTACAGGAGTAAAGTAAGGTTAAAAGAGATGTCAATATATTGCGTGGTTAGTATGTTTGATTTGAGAGTGAAGTGCATATCCACTCAGGCAGGTGAAATTTTGCATATCTATTGAAAAACATTTTAAGTTTTCGAGTTATCGAAGATGGTTATCAAGTCGACTGACTTCAGTAAAGCATTTGACTCCGTCAATCATTTAATTTTGCTTAGAAAACTTGAAAGTTTTGAATTTCACTCAGCTATGCTTGATTGGATTAGATCTTATTTGATTGGCAGGATTCAAAGAGTCAAAATTGATAATTACTTTTCTCGATCGTTTGAGTGTAGCTCGGGAGTACCACAAGGTAGTCATTTGGGTCCGCTCCTGTTTATAATTTTAATAAATGACATATCGTGTGTATTAAAATATTGCCATTGCTTGACGTATGCAGATGACTTAAAGTTGTTTCTTGAAATCAAAACTCCACTTGACTGCGAGTTTTTACAATATGATCTAAGAAACTTATCTGTCTGGTGCATCAAAAATTGTCTACACTTGAATATTAAAAAATGCTGTATAATATCGTTCTACAGAAGTTCTTATCATTTAGAGTTTCAGTACGAAATCGACACTATTGGATTAAACAGAGTCGATGAGGTGAAAGATCTTGGCATTATAATTGATTCCAGGTTCACCTTTGCATCTCATATTGACCACGTTATTGTCAAAGCAAATAGACTTTGAGGGTTTATAAAACGTATTGGCAGCGAATTTTCGGATCCTCATACCCTTATTTCGCTTTTTATTGCGTTGGTTAGATCTCTGCTTGAATATGCTGATGTTATATGGACCCCATTCTATAAAATTCACTCAGATCGCCTTGAAAAAATCCAGAGGCGTTTCACAAAATACATTTTCAGGAAAATGAGCTGGGATTTTGAAATTTCTTACCGGACTCGATGTCAATTGTTGGGCATATCAACTTTATGTTCTAGAAGAAAAGCCCATGACATCATGCTAATAAGGGATTTATTATGCTATCACATTAAATGTCCATCTCTTTTAGCCTTAGTGCCAATCTATGCCCCAACCAGACCTTTAAGGGAAAGAAACCTTCTTCTTCGACCTGTTCATAGAACTAATTATGGCCATAATGAGCCCATGTCCAGAGCTATTGTTTCATTCAATGATGTTTATATTTTTGTAGATCTATATTATTCACGCGATCGCTTCAAAAGTGTTATTCTTAATGTGGCTGCATTATCTTAGTATTAAGTACATTGTTTTTATATAATTGTTATACTTTTATTGTAATCTGTATAGCTTAGCTAGTAGATGATATCAAATAAATAAATAAATAAATAATGGATATCCTAAGTTGTACCCGCAGATGTCCGCTATAAGCTGGTGTTTACTATACTTAAATGCTCCCAGTATATTCGAACGGCAAGCGTTGCAAAGAAAAAAGCGGAATGAAACGAAAAAATAAATTACTCTTGTCCAATTTTTTCCGGAATTTATAGAGATACATACAAGGTGGCGCAAAAATAACCTTCCGATGTTTTTTGGCTGTAATTTAAAAAAAAAATTAAAAACTTTGATTCTTCTTGTGGATTATTTTTATTTGGTCTTTTAATTTTGTTTACATCAAGTCGAGAATATGATGTCATGTAAATGGCCGCCGCCACAGTTGATTGTCATTTGAGCCCTTTTTATGGCATTTTCCATCACTTTGGCCAAAACTTCCGGCGATAGGTCCTCACATTCTTGACGGATATTGTCTTTAAGTGCTGCAAGAGTCTGAGGATTGTTGACATAAACCCGCGACTTCAAGAAGCCCCACAAAAAAAAGTCTGGAGCGGTCAAATCAGGCGATCTTGCTGGCAAATCGCCAAAACGGGAGATTAGGCGCTCGGGAAATGCATCCTTCAGCATATCGGTTGTGGCACGTGCAGTGTGTGCCGTTGCACCGTCCTGTTGGAACCACATGTTTTCCAATCCCAATTCATCAAGTTGCGGCAAAAAGAACTCGTTGATCATTGCTCTGTAGCGCTCACCATTCACAGTAACCGTTTGGCCCGCGACGACTTCGAAGAAAAAAGGTCCGATGACTCCTCCAGCGAAAACAGCACACCATACAGTGACTTTGAGCGGGTGTAATGGCTCTTCGTGGGTTACACGCGGATTTTCAGTGCCCCAGAAGCGTAAATCACTCATGATTATTTTTAATGAAAAATCATCTTCCTCGTGGTGGTGATTAAGGATGGCTTGAGCGTATGTTAGACGCGATTGGCGGTCAGCAGCTAACAGCTGATGCACCGTCTGGACTTTGTACGGAAACATCTTCAAATCTTGTACCAAAATTCGCTGTAAAGACCGTCGACTGATACCCATTTGCGTGGCACGTCGTCTGGTCGATGTCGACGGCGCTTCCATGACATCTTCGGCTACAGCAGCAATATTCTCTGCAGAACGGCTACTCCGGGGTCTGCCACGCCTGGCAGCATCTCGTGTTGTGCCAGTCTCTTCGAGGCGAGCGGCTAAACGTCGCAGTGTTTCACCAGTAGGCGTGCTAGGAAATCTGCGACGAAATTCACGTTGTGCCAAAGTCACCGACCGATTATTGCTCAAATAAATAGTCACCAATATTCCGCGTTCTGGAGCAGTGTAGCGTAACATTGTTTATTAACGTGTATTTCGCATGTGTTTACTACACAAATGTCAAAACAGAACTGACATTAGGGGCCAATCGCAAAATTTATAGCATTTTCTGACAGGAGGATTACTTTTGCGCCACCTGTTATATTTGACATGTGCCAAATGTGTCAAATTCAATCTTTGTCAAACAGAACTAGACCAATTCTATTTATATGATGATGATTTGAAAAGGATCTTATTGCGGCACAAATGCACTATAAAAAGTACTGAAAATTGTGTCTGAACGAAAGATAGGGCATAACTGATTTGCATAAATGATATTTGACAGATCGGGGGATATTTTGTGCATTTCCTCTGTCGTATATTTTGTTTCTTGCCTTTGAAAGACATCTTTTTGAATTGAAATGCAATCAATGTATTTCATTGGTTTAGAATAAAATCCTCGTTATGAAAGTTGACCTTGTTTTCCACGAAAACAAATTTTAAAACTTAAATTATGCGACTAGCTGGTACCCGCGACTTCGTCTGCTTAGAATTAGTCCTTAGAGTAAATTAATTAAAATATTTATATCAACAACAGCGCCACTTATCGGGTCCAAAACTTTCCTATCTTTCAAGCCAACCAATCAGCCCTACACATTTGACTTCATTAGTAAAATACGCAGCAAATGTATTTATTTCTTACCAAAACAAATACAGGGTGCGGCAAGAAAACTTGCTGATTTTCAAAGTAAATTAAACCAAAAGTAGTGGACATACCGTTACAAAACTTGTTTATTCTTGTTACACACGATCTGAATTTTGCATTGCATGGTTTTAAAGATGATATCGGACAAGTGATGGCCTCCGTTTTCGATACACTGAGATACACGATTTTCGAAGCTCCTCTGAACTCTTTGAAGCATATCGATGGGTATGTTCGCTATTGCTTCACAAATATTGTCTTTCAGATGATTTAACGTTCAGATAGATTTAAGGTAATCCCATAAAAAAAATCGCACGGAGTCAAATCAGGTGGGCGCGCTCAGGCCACGTAAGGTCGCCCCTCAAGGAGATTAAACGATCGGGGAAATGTTCCCTCAAAAGATCCGTCGATGCGCGTGCTGTGTGGGCCGTGGCTCCATCTTGTTGAAACCACACATCACCAAGGTCCAGTTCATCGAGTTTTGGGATGAAAAATTCTTCAATCATCTCTCGGTAGCGAGCTGCATTCAGATTTAGATGATATCGAACTTGGTGCTTCCTTAACACAGTTCTTCGTTTTATACTTTGGCTTTTGGCAGTGATCCGACTCAGTGTTGGCTGTGAGATTCTGACATCGACAGTTCTGAAGGCGCGCCTTTCTTCGACTGCGTGGTGGTAAATGTGGCTGGTGGTTTCTTAAGGACAGCCATGTCCCTTAAAAATGTGGAGCTATGCCTCATTTATACGCGTTGCCCCGCTGCAAAGTTTATTAGCCTAAGTTGTGTCGTGTACGTTCTACTCCAACTGTCCTACCGAAAGATGTTCCTCTTTATAATTATTATACCCAATATGATTTTAATGTCGTGCTTCGGTCATTGCTCGTAGGTCTGTTCGAGGAGTTCGTGTGCAGAAACTGTCTTTGCAGCGTCGAACTTTTCTTCTGCTCATAAGCTCAGCCAATGGAGTCCGAATCGACAAGACCAGTGACACAGTGACTGCCGCAGTTGCATGTAAAATAAGCACGATTGATGTGTTATCTTTAACAATGGGAGTCTACCGCATTCATTCAACCCAATCGCCACTGTGCCACTTTGATGAAATGAAGGACATTAAGAACGTTACATCCCTCTGCACCTAGGAATTTCATCACTTCTAGACGAATTGCATCGACAACTTTGCCAATTTAAAGCGTACATCACCTTTGGAGTTGCCCCTTCAATGAGCTCCCTTCTCTTAAGACGGTAGAAGGACCGCCAGAACACCTAATTTGCAGATCTGAAAAGCTGCCTAAAGATGTTGTTTTCTTGTTTATAACCTTTCATCTTCTTAAGTTGCTAGCATACTTTCTTTGTCCTCCCTCCCCTTACCCCATATCAGTTATCATATATTGAATAAATACACATGCAACTGCCATTCCTCATATTTGTTTATTCTTTATTTCAGGTTGGAATATTTCCCTCGAACTTCGTCACCAACGACGATCCAATGCTGATAAATGTGCCTTCGGCCATCGGTGAAATTCAACCGCTCGAAATCCCATACGAAGAGCTCGATGTCCAGGAGGTTATCGGCGTTGGTGGCTTTTGTAAGGTACATCGTGGCTTCTATGGCAACGAGGAGGTTGCGGTGAAAGCAGCTCGCCAAGGGCCCGACGAAGACATCGAGGTGACACGAGAGAATGTCTTGCAGGAGGCGAAACTTTTCTGGGCCCTTAAGCACGAGAATATTGTTGCACTGCGTGGCGTTTGTCTCAAACCGCCAAAACTTTGCCTTGTGATGGAGTACGCGCGTGGTGGTTCCCTAAATCGGATACTAGCTGGCAGAAAGATTCCACCCGATGTTCTGGTCAACTGGGCGATACAAATTGCCCGTGGCATGAACTACCTGCACAATGAAGCCCCGCTGTCCATCATTCATCGGGATTTAAAAAGTTCCAATGGTGAGTTGTGAATGAAAATATGTTTTTCAGCGATACCTTTCCACGGAACAGATATAGGGTATAGAGGGGAGGGGTCGAAACAACGGCAACGTTATCATGTGTTGGCTATTTATAGAGTGTTTCACAGAAGGGCCAACCACATCATATCTGGTCATAAAGATCGGTAAACATTTCATTAATCACAACAGTGTGTAATTTGACAGCGGAAGAATTTGTTTTGAAATGGTTTATCTAGGTGGGTTGGTTGATAAGGGATTGGGCGGGCAGGAGGCTGGCAATCAATGCGACAGAATGGAAACAATGACTTTGAATTCTATTTTGAGTGTTTTTGGTAGTTATGGCTTTGCAAATGGATTCACATTGATTATGTCGTTGAATGGGCTAAGGAGGAAGTTTATGCTTCAAGGTAACAATGGATTGCGATAAGGGGTTATTTTTGAACAGCATTCTTAGAAGCACAAATGACGACTTAGTTACTTGATCGTTGTTTGTGAGTCAAAGGTTGTATCTTTTTGAAGAGTGTAGTTAGTTGTCGCCGGAAAGAACCACATCATACATGGTCCGTGAGTTTTAGAGTTTTCGCGATACCACGCGGAAGCAACCACAAGTCGTGACGTTTTCTTATGATAAAGAGTTCCGGAGGTAAGGTCAAGTTGAGAGCAAGAACCGACACACATTGACCATTAAAATATCCTTTCTGATACCTCAAGACTGTAGGAAAGAGTTTCCGCCTACTGGGTGAACCATTTGGAGCTTACAATGAACCGCAAGAGTCTTAAAATTTCTATATGTGTCAGAGCATTACGGTCGTTTTAATAGAATAGATCCGAGTTAGAGTTTTCCTTCCTTGGAAAAAGCCAAATAAAGTGGGGAGTAAAGGTCAAACCTTGTAGCTTGCCTTTAGGACAGTGTCCACTAATAATACCTATTGTAACGCTGATAGGCATTTGGGAGGTTGTCTTCTCTAGCATTCTTATCTCCTGAAGGGGACAGCAAGTTCAACCACGCAACTATTTAACTACTGCACGTCGAAAGACGGCAACAAGCACGAATACAAAAGATGGAAGCCAACAACAGATTGATGAGGGCCGTCTACCTATCCTCAATGATTACAAAACCAAAAGAAGATATTGTCGTTTTT
This sequence comes from Cheilosia impressa, assembly GCA_948293265.1. Classification (NCBI taxonomy): domain Eukaryota; kingdom Metazoa; phylum Arthropoda; class Insecta; order Diptera; family Syrphidae; genus Cheilosia; species Cheilosia impressa. The sequence continues at coordinate 8,197,429 of OX411882.1, forward strand.
TGTAAAAAAAATCTGTCGTTGAAATTAAATCAAAACCTGTAAAGAACTTGTCGGGAAGAGCTCAAGGTTCTCTTTGAACAAAAACGGCTGACATGGTAGTAAGAAAAGGGTTTCGCGCTTGAAACTGAACGGTTCCACTCCGTAACCTCAAAGTATTAGTGGCACAAGAAAGTATTACTTCCGCAAACTTCAGATGGTACGCAGGTGGTATTGCGTTATGTCCCCCAATAGGCTTCACAATAGGTCTACGTAGAACTGAGTGTGATGAAGATAAAGCTTAATTACCAGTTCCGAGTGCTTCCTTTAGATCATCAGGCAGCTCTTCTACAGGCAAATTGTGCCACGTATCCGTTTTTGACGTAATCTTTTATGTGTTTCCTATTACAATGTGGTACGAGGACAGCTTGTCGTGTTTCCCTACTGACCTTTTCTGAAATGCTCACTTGGTGCCCTAGATTTGTGGCATTCATAAGCATGAGCCCAATCCAGTCACAGAGTCCAACGAAGTTTGTGTGCTGACTATACCGATCGAAAGGATACATTACATCGTCTAGAATATTTCGTCATTTATCCAACAGAATGCAGATCCACCGCAAAACTAATTATAATCGACAGGCATGGCATGAACTCAGGCTAAAATATTATAGAAGAACAGGCAAGTCAGGGAAACAATTTGAAGACTTAACAATTTGGCAAATCTTATTCAGTTTGCTGAGGGAACTCAAGCGTACTCCAAGAGATTTTGAAAATTCGGCCTGCTTCTCTGAAGAGTGCCAGACAGGAGTAAAATAAAAATCTCTGCTCCGGTGGGGAAAACGGATCATGCGCCAATATTGGCCAAACTTACCATCGTTATCGACACCAGTAATAGAGAACAAGAATAGAAACCTGCTTTGCAATTCTAGCATTCATTGAGAAACCTGCATTTAGTTTATTACAGTGTTTTGTTTGCCCATCAGGAAAGATATTCCCTTACTCAGTGCACAAGAATTCTATTTTATAGGAGAAGTTCCTCTAAAAGCAGGTTGCGAGGCTCCTATCAGACAATATAGTTACCGCTTATCTACTTAAAGTTTACAATATATATAATTCAACTTAACAATTGTCCAAACTTTCTTGCCATTCCGTTTCAGTGTTAATATTCGAAGCAATCGAAGGCGACAACCTCCAGAAGAAAACTCTAAAAATCACCGACTTTGGCTTGGCTCGTGAACTCTACAATACAACACGAATGTCGGCGGCCGGAACGTATGCGTGGATGCCACCTGAAGTGATTAGTCGCGGCACCTACTCCAAGTGAGCTTAAATTCTTCACCATATAACCAAAGCTGACAATTTGCTCTCTTCTTTTTTTTTACAGATCTTCAGATGTTTGGAGCTACGGTGTCCTTCTGTGGGAGCTAATTACTGGTGAAACTCCGTACAAAGGTTTCGATTCCCTGTCAGTGGCTTACGGCGTTGCTGTGAATACATTGGCGCTGCCAATACCGAAAACCTGCCCAGAAGCATGGGGAAAACTCATGAAAAGTACCTACCACCGCGTTATGCCAATACAAATCCACTGACAAACTTATTTATCTTTAAGGTTGTTGGGAGAACGACCCACATAAAAGGCCCGGTTTTAAAGACATCCTAATGAAGCTAGAAGATATCGCACGATCTGGTTTCACGCAGACACCACAAGAGTCGTTTCACACAATGCAAGATGGTTGGAAGAAGGAAATCGCTGAGGTTCTCTACGAGTTGCGCATGAAAGAGAAGGTAAGTCGGTCGTTTGACTCAAAGCCACCAATTCCAATACGCTTAAGGTCATTTATCATTTTATTGCTATAAGAAAAAAAACTGAACCAGTCTCAAGCAATGTTGTAGAGAAATTTCCTCATTCGGATTATCCGTTTCTCATTTGTTTTCCTGTTCTTTCTATTTGTTTCCTATTCCTTCCACCAATAATAACATTATTGCGTAAACATAATATAAACAAAACAATTCCAATCAGGGCTTTAAATCGATCGAAGAGGTAAGATGTTTGAAAGGAGCAAACAGAAGATTGCATTCAGAGATTGTGCTTTGTACATTATTTTGTGAATGGTTTTGTTTTATATTTTCGTTTTGTACTTTTTGTTTGTCTTATTTTGGGGTTTAAATGAAATTATTCGGTAAGTAATTAAGTGAAAGAAGACATCGCCGCAAGTCAAGGTGTATAAGGGGGGCCTCAACGAACAAGTGTCTCCAAAGAGCACCATCCTTTACCAATTGCATCTAGTTGTACAGTCCAAGTTGGCACGATCCATATCTAGTTGTGCGCTCATCATTAGTCCTGGTTTTTCGCTACGCCTGTAGGCCCATCTGTTTTCACATTGAAGACTGCAGGCTTCAGCGTTTTTTTTGACCAAGCTGATGCTGCTGTGTAGCTTGTAAAGCTTGTCGTATATCGTCGTTCCCACAAAAATTTTCCTTTAAACGAACATTTCATTTTTTATCCGCTTTTGAGCGAGTCATTGCTTTAGATCCGTAGAGAAAGACTGGAATTATTAAGGTCTTAAGCAGAGGCTCCTTAGTTGTTCAGGTGAACGTTATTTTCCAATTACGACAGGTCGATGTTGAAATGGAATAAAACAAGCCGTGAGTGGGGTTTTTAAGGAAACCATTTTTTTATTTCAAAGGTCATGTATGCCATTTTGTATGTAATCTAACATATAGTTTAAATGTCCGCCGCGGTATCACGCATCCGAGTGGTCCAATTGTGAGTGACTCTGCCGCATAGATCCGGCTCAATTTGAGCGATGACATTCGTTATGTTTAATTTAAGGACATCGGTCGATTGCGGCTTATTGGCATGCATCTGTGAATTCAGGGAACCCCACAAGCAAATGTCTAGCGGGGTCAAGTCGCACGATCTTGGTAGACAATTTACGTCATCTCTGAGAGAGATAACAATACCTTCAAATTGTTCATAAAGAATGTCTATCGGGTGTGTAGAACGTAGCCCTGTCTTCCTGGAACTATATATCAACTTTCAACTGTCTCAATTTGGGCCAAAAGAAATATGACTTTTGAAAGATCGACTTTTGTGTATTAATTATTGCGTTGCCTTGCCTGAACCTTTTCTGTCATCCGAGGTCGTTACCGACTTAGATGCAAATGAACCCAATCAATGTTAGGATTTCTTTTATCGGCATGCAGACATGCTCGCTACCATGTCCAATCTGTAGCTGCCCTACACAGCAGCAGTTCATCTTCAGCATTGTACATTACTGCCCTTAATTTGTTAAGGGCTCCAGGGCCTTCGGGGTGATTGTCGTTTCAAACTCAGCACATTACTCGCGGAATTAATGATGGCTGCCTGGCACTGGTGCCACTGTTTTTTCTGCGCTAGCTGCTGGTGCTTTGGAACCGAGCTTATGTCATCAAAAAAGGCGATCCAGGAATGATTCTGTCTGCTTGGAAGGTTCGGACATGCGACATACTGCGGGCGTTCTTTGCGTCAATCGATACGGTAACAGGCAATAGGATAAGGAAACCTCGTTCTTGACATAACAGATGACCGGCAGCAAAGTCAATCAGCCAAAGTGGATTATGTTCTCCTTTCAAAATGAAGTAACACTGACTTGGGTACGAGGACACATAGGGATCGAAGGCAATGAAAAGGCGGACTATCCGCAAAACAGGGGTCAACTGAAAAGTAGCTGGGACCAGAACCATGCTCTTCAATTGGCAGAGGAATGGTAGAACAGCTGATTCACAAATGGATCACGACAGAACACCTGAGAAGGTGGTCAACCGTGGAACAATGTAGACAAGCTAAAATGGCAATAAAGTGGCCGACCTGCTCCACTCAAAGAAGGGTTCTAAGCATGAGTCGAAGAACATTGAAATGGGTGGTGGCTTTGACTACAGGACATGGTAATTTCGGGTATCACCTAAGGAAAATGGGCCTTAGAGAGGATGATACTTGTAGGCTATGCCTGGATGAATCTGAGACAGCGGCACATATACTGTGTCAATGTTCGGCGTTGGCTAGCAGAAGAATGAGGATCTTGGGACATCATTGGGTCGAGACCCAGTCGATGAAACAGATCTCCCATAAACAGATGCTAGCATTAACACTAGGAATCGAGCCCAGAGAAGAACTGTGGATAAATCCAGAGAGTCTCTCTGAGTAAGATTTACAGTGGTAGAGAGACGAAAAGAGACCCGACAATGGTGGTCTGATTCGAATATCTCTCGAAATCTATATATATATGTTCTCCTTTCCCATTTTGGCCTTAAATCGTATGACAAACCAACATCCAATCTCAGTACTTGATACCAACCATCTTAATCGATATCACGGTTTTGCATTCGCTTTCTGTCCGGCCGATTCCATCGCATTTTTTGAATTGGAATTATGTCTGCAATCTACAAATGGTCTGCTTATTGTACGAAAATTCTACGTGCACTGTGTTCTCATAAAACTGCATCACTTCCTTTTAATGGCCGCCTATCAGACATTCGCATTAAAATCGCAAAAACTTCTCCTTCGAGGTTTCTGACAATCCTTCGCGGTTTCCTTTAGAAATACGACTCGATAGCAAGTCTTTGAAGGTCTGCAGTATCAAAGGCAGCTCTTACACCAATATAAGAAAGTCTGAAGCTTTCGGTCTTCGAGTATAGGTCCGTCGGACACAGTGATCTAGATACAGAGTAGGTGATAGAAACCTTTTCTGTGGCCTTGCTCTCAGCCTGATTTTAGAAATGACCTTGAGTTTGAAATCATTTCGACGTGTCTAATGCGACTCCGTGAAGTCACTTCACCCATCTCGTTTTAGGTGCTAAGAAGGAACTCTCTCTCGAAATTAAATTAAGTTGAGTACAACTACGCTTTGCGTCTCCCTTCTAACAGCAGTTTTATTGCAAGGTTTGTTTTTAATTACTACGCTTGTACCCTGAGTTTGACTTCTCTTCCCAACCCCTCATCGTACTGCACCTGTTTTTTTTAGCCCTAACGCTCCCCCTATTGCACTTTTATTCTATCTATTTTTCCACTGTACTTAAGTTAATTAAATTTTTGCTTTTTACTTTCTCGATTTTCGTTTGTTTTGCAACACAACTTCATCTGCACCAAATCACATCTGTTGCTCAAATGGTTAACGAAAATAAAACAGGAATTGCGCTGCAAAGAGGCCGAACTAATACGCGTACAAATGCAACAACGTGAACAAGCCAAAGATTTACAACTGCGTGAACAAGAACTAGTGGTGCGCGAGCTAGAACTAATAGGACGTGAATTGATAATCGCACAAAATACACCAGTACCAAGAAAACGAAAGGAACGCTTCAAAAAGCTGAAGGTAAGTGTTGTATACGCATGTCGAGTTGTTTCTTACTATCTGGTCTATTGTAGCTTCTTAAACGTGAGCCTGCACAAATATCACTTCCGATCGACTTTCGACACACGATAACGACAATACGAGACAAGTCACGAGCCAGAACAGATACACCGCCTGGATCGCCAGCGATATCCGGCTTGAGAATAGTAGCACGTAAGTGAATAATTAGTTGTTCTTTTTTTTTTTTCAATTTTATGAGTGTTTCATGTTGCACATAATAGTTTTCTTTCTTTTGTTGGCATGCAGTTGTAGGTGTTTGTTTGTGATTTGTGGAATGCAATTTAAATCGTACGTTTGACGGAGATTGTTTAATCATCTGGCTTTCCTTGAGTGTTCTCGGATAAACTATTTTTAGATACAAATAAATGCAGTTGGCGGAGACGCTTTACATCTGACAAATTCACGTTTACATGCCTGTTGGGGATTTGGAAATATGCATTAAGACCGGATACTCTTCGCCTCTTCCTAAGTTCGCCTTTTCCTTTGACTTGTTTGAGCAGCTCTAAATAGTAGGCCGACTTTGCAACTATGGATGCTTGCATACTTTGACGACATTTGATTGACAACAATATTCGGCGATACGTTCTTCGTTTAAGTCAATTTATATTCATGTGGAGGATGGCAAGCTTCCACATTACAATCTCAGATTAAGTCAATGAGGAAGGGAAAATTTCTACTTCATGCAGGCACATTTTGCGCTGCCTCTAGAGACACGTACATAGCTACTACGGGCAAGGGTGGGCCTCAACGAATGCCCATCTACAGTAAGCGGTCTTTGGCTAACTGCCTTCAGTTGCGCACTCCAAGTTAGTTGATGTCCGTTTCATTCGTGCTCTTCTTCTACTGTGTTGTTCCTTACGCACGCGCTAGCGACCGCTCAGCCTCATACGTGGAGGCCCATTTCCATAATATAGAAGTTGAATCGAATCGACGACTCTTATTGCCGGAGCGTTAGTGTTAATTCGCTCTACATGTTCTAGCCATTAAAGGCGACTTTTTTTTGACAGTGTGGCTTTCGCCTCGTAGAGTTCGCTGTTAAATTCTTTCTCTAAATCCTGTCAGCGCAAATGGGACCTTAAACCACACGAATTTAAAACGACCAATGGTAACTAGATCCACCTTTGCTAACTCCCATGCTTCTGCACCATTTGCACGACCGATGAAGAGGGCCTTCCAAATAGATTCTGCTTTGTGTTTCTTGACAAGGCTTTACTACTTAATTGTCCTCTTGTTATAGTAAAAGTATAGTTTTTCGCTTGAAATCCGTTGGTGTTCTTCCCAGGGAAGGTTGAATTTATTTGTAAAATTCACGGGCACCGATTTCGTTTCAATGAAAGTGACCAACTGGATTTTGTCCCGCATGAGTTCCGTTTTGTAATATCTTGTATTTCTTCAGAAGTTTTACGTAGGTTCTGCTATAGCAGTGTCATCGGCAAATATGGTTATGTACATAGTTCTTTGAATTTGGTGGGATATCGCGTGTGAATAAACCAAGGGCAGTTTCCGTATAACAATAATCGTCGGTATGATATCGTTTTTGAAACTTTTATGACCATAAGAAGTTTTATTCTGCCCGAATTTGTTTTACTATTGTTTTACTATTTATGGAAAATGAACGGGATTAAGGTCGCAAACTCTTAGTTTTGTCACTTAGTTGCTACTTTTGGAGGTCTATCGTTTCGACGATTATCGCCTGAAAAAATACGGAATGAGTGCCCAGTACAATAGTGACACAAGGACACCTACTTTCGTGTCTGTTCTCGAAACAAGACATCCATTTTTTTTTTCAAACATTTGGGAATAACTTTTCTAAATTTGCAGTCAAGGCTTATTGGATGTGAAGCCATTTGCGTAGTTTCCAAGTAGACAAAGTAAGTGGAGATTATTGCACCATTCTGTCCGCACTCGATTTCCGCTTTTCAAACGATAAATCAGAGAATATTGACAGGGATAGACTGCCGAAGTCAAATTGTCAACCAACATCCAACTTGACCAACTCAATATACCCCAAGTAAGGTTCCTACGCAGCAGAATTGCTGATTATCTAAATCACGGTTTCTGTCCCAAACCAGTTTCCATTCTTTTGACAAGATGTCGGAGGATTACAAGCGAGGTGTCTTCAATGACAAATCGTCATCAAGCATACACGCATGTCATACCACAAAGGCGACCTGTCAATCTGGTCTAAGTGTCTCTTTCTCGACAGCCAACTAACTTAGCCTAAGTTACTACTTCTAAGTTATAGCTACCTATCATGACGTGTTCCGTCGAAGTTGTTTGTTGCTTCTTGTTAACAGCAAATACTTGGTTTTGCCCTCATTCACAACTAAACACTGAGGTCTGGCATTGGAGACAATTTCATTAACATGCGCTTGGACAATTTTGTGAAGTGTAAATCCTTGTTCGACATCAAAGGTCATTCTCCTCAAATGTTTCAAAATGACCCTATATAGCTCAACGCTGTCCATTACGGCCTTAACAGCGATAGACACTTGGAGAGTATCGATTTGGCATCAAACCGCACCATTTGGTTCGTTGACAGATGGTTTGAGGCGTTCACACAGTACTCCAGACAAACTCTTGTTAAGGAGACTGCTTAGGTAATCTGAAGCTGCACAGTCTAGAAGGTCTCTTTTTTCTGTGGACTGGCAACGATGTTGAGGTCACATTTTCCATACTTTCTCCCTACCAAATTGTAAAGATAAATTCTCTCCAGCAAGACCTCTCCCGACACCTTTAAAAGTTTGACCCTCGACCTTATAGACCCGCAGTTTTGATACGCTTGACTGTAAATATTCTTATTGTCAATTCATTTTGGTCAGCGTCTGGTCTTTTGTGGTCTTGTCTTTTTCACCAGTTTTTTCGACCACTAAAACTCGACGGCGGTTATTTATGTCAAGGTATAAGTTTTTCGGTCCCATTTCTCTCAGTTTTTGAGGTAAAATCCTGCTGCTTAAGTGGACTGTCGAAACTTCCTCTAGTTTAAGATAGCAGCTGACTTTGGGTATAAGTTGTTCGGTCCCATTTCTCTCAGTTTTTGAGGTAAAATCCTGCTGCTTAAGTGGACTGTCGAAACTTCCTCTAGTTTAAGATAGCAGCTGACTTTGGGCATATGGAATGAAAACTTTAACGACTGAAATTTGTCGAAGATATAATTGTTTTAGCGAACTAGTTTTAGTTGTAAAAAAGTGTTGCAGATGACCCTGATCAAGAGTTCAATTCCACTATGTAAGCAAAACTTAAACAAAAGTATCCTTCCATTTTCAAGACATTAGCTTTCAAGAGGGTTCCTTGCTGATACACAGAACGAAAGATGCTGCTTTGTGGTGCTGTAACCTTTACTGTGGTTCTTTTTGCACAAAAACTTCCGATGATATAGTTGAATAACTCCACGACGGTTCTCCATTTACAGCTGACCACCAGGAAGTTTTAAATTCACAATTTTTGTATACACCTCCACGAGTCTCTGACAAATTCCTTTGCAACCTGCGGTACCCTCAGATTAAACAACTTCCGTCAAACGTACACTTTTCACAAACTTAATTCAAGCCTACACTTTCTAAAATTCAACTTTTTCGCATGCATATCACTTTAAGCTACTTAACAAGACCAAGACTATGAAACTCACAACTCCAACTAACGAACTTTAAAAAAAAACACCATTTTCCACTTAACGTCCCTGGCCATCATTGTCATCTCTCTCATACGCACATCTGTGGCCCCTTTCCGCATCACATAATATTTTATAAGATCGTTGCAAACTATGCTTTTCTTTATCAAAATATCATCTCTATGTGCTCAGTTCCACCGGATGGCTTCAAAGGTAAAACCTGGGGTCCCTCCACGCTCCATCAGCGTGAACGAAGCCATTTGCTACCGTCACTCCATTCAACCGAATGGACGCCGCCCAACTTCAGTAAGAGTGCTCCAAATTTGGATAAATCACGGATAGCACTCCCGCAACAGTCACCGGGTACACAGTCGGCGACAGCAGCTACAACATCTGCAATGATTGCCGGCAATACAATCGGTTACAATCCACAAGGTATTCCAATATCATCCACCAAATGTCTACCCTATACTTCCGCTAGTAACAACAACAATAATAACATCAACAACAACAACAACAACATCATTAGCTATAGTAACAACAGCGGAATTAATAATAACAAAAACAGCAACAATATACATTTAAGTAACAATAACAATAGCATTAGGAAGAGTAAAAATAAATCATCATCATCCCCCCGCCACGGTAGCAATAGTAACAATAGTAGTAACAATAACACCATACTAGTGGGCAAAAGTCATGATCGTGGTCTAGATTCCTATAAGAACTCCAGCATCAGCAACTCCTCCACGCTTATCCCGTTTAGTTATAGTTTTAATAATTCCTTGGGTAGTTGCAGTAGTGGGGGCGGTGGCGTCACCAACAACAGCACCACCACCACTACTGGCGGCAGTGTGCGTCCCACTCAGCTGTCATTGTCGTTAAATACTCCGCAGGTGCTTAGTAAAAATGGTGGCGGTGGTAGTCGAACAGTTATGACAACCTACAACGACGATGACGACGACGATGACGAGCCAGCGACGGGTTGCTTCAACTTCCGCCGGACGGTCAGCAATCAGAGTTCAGTTACCGAAAGCGTAGCCCTAGCCGCAAATAGTCACAGCAATCCTAGCGGCGGCCGCAAGAAACACAGTTTAGATAGTAAGATTCCCAACATGATCCACTCATACCGGGACAGTACTAGCGCGCTAGTAGTGACCACGCTCGACAATGTGACCTATGATCGTGTCTTCTACAAAGCCATGCAGAAGAGTCTCGACGAGATCTTCTCGACACCCTGTGATATTGCTGCGACCATATCATCGGCGAACCGCCATGTGTGGAATCGTGCAGAGAAGGTGAGCTCCAAGTCCAGTGGGGATCTGACCATGTACGGTTTTCAGGCCACCGAACCGGAGGCCGATGACACTGAGAGTACGTACCGGTTCCAACGCAACGGCTCTGGATCGCAATTTCCGCGGCATTGCTTCTTCCGTCAGCAATCGAACTCGATGGACGATAACGCGGCAAAGCTATCGAAGAGCAGCGACAGCAGTCGCAGCACCAGTCAGAGTAGTAGTCGCAGCGAAGTTGATCAGTTCAGTGAGAGTTTCAATTCCTGCAGCCAACAGGGCACTCAGGTGATGAACTCCTTTTGCAGTGATCGCTCCTCGTCGGCCGATGTATCGTTGCCATCGCGAAAGAGCTCAATGGTCACGTTTCGCTGCGCGAAAACCGACGAAGTGTGTTCTTCTCAAGACTGCTACAACGAGGAGCGGAATAATTCGTTTAGCTTCACCACGTACTACAGCGATGAGGGCGGAAATGGTGATGATTGTGGAGCCCAGGCGTCCACAACGTCCATATTTATTCTGCCCGATTCGGTGATGTCATCGCGAAAGCTAAAGGACGTCCAACCCGACCCCGAAGTGATAAAGTATAACTCTTCATATCTGCACGGAGGTAAGCAGGGGAAAAGAAGAAAGGCTGCCATCGCCGGTGGAAAGTTGAAAAGTTGGATGAGCTTCTTCAGTTTCGGTACGCTGGGAAGGAGTTCGAAGAAGAAATTTGCCCAAAATTCAGGCAGTGCCGCATACAGGCTCTTTGAAAACAATACCGAGGCGAATGACTTGATAGGGGTGCAGGTAGTTACAGGCAGCCAGCCGCAGGAGGACGAAGTGCAAGTTGCGAATATAAGCGAGAATTGCAGACGAGAGGTTATGGTAGGCGGCGAAGAAGGTGGGATTAGGAAGGCCTCCAAGTAGAATTTAATGTGGAATGTAATGCAGAGGGGGAGGAAGTTTGATGATTTATGAGGGGAGCTCTATTTTATTTGGGGCCATATGTGGATTTTTTTTTGAAAAAGTAATGTGACAGATAAATGCGAATGAAGTCCACACCACTTTTAATGTGGAATTTGCCAGACGATAGAATGTTACTTTTGCGATCCATAGGAAATTAGTCTATGAGAAAAGAGGTAGGACTGTAGAAATAGATTCCACACGGCCGAATGGCGGTGTCAATAGGATCTACATGTAGGAAAAGAACCTATAGCGACTTCTAAAAGAAGATCCGCAAAGAAATTAATATATATTTTGAAGTGAAAGTGTTTCAGAAGAAATGTGGAGATAGAGTCCACAACTCCTCAAACAGTGTTGTTGAGTGCATGTAATGGTGAACAAACACCTTTGAAGGGGACAACTTTTCCCCAAAAAGCGTTCCAAAGATTTTAAAAGAAAAATAAAGCGAGATACGTAGCTTTCTCTGATGGTTTCTAGATCGCATTTGGTTTATTCCAATGAAAGGTAATGCAACCTGGTAATGTGACCTGCATTTTATTACTGACACGCAGTTTTTCTGGTTTAAACTGTTTGTTAAGAGATGCCATCCTACAAAGCATTTACAAATAAAGTGGAGCACACTCTAAGTAGTGTTGAAAATATTTAGTAAGTCTATAGCTTGTAGTTTAGGAATTAAGCAGCCTTTTGGGTAACCAGTTTTAAGATAAATTATAAGTTAGTGAATTCGTTTTTATAAGAAAAGTTTTTCTATTTCTAAGTAACCTCCTCCTATTTTTGTTGACAGCCGGTTTTCAATTAAACCACAACCATGTCGAAGGTTTGTGAAGACGCTGGCCCGGAATATCCTTCGGTTCAAGATCACTCTCGTCCTTTCAGCAAGAGGTCCAAAAATTGGCCGCTCTTGCATGTCAATTGCGGAGAAAGTCTTTCCTCTGCTGGGATTCCTGTAGACAGAAATCTTCCTCAAAAGCACATGATACATGGACGAATCGGACAAGACTCGTAGAAATTATGCCAGAGCTAGAAGAACAGAAAGCTGTTTTGTAGAAAACGGGCAAATGTTGCTAAACTGACTGCCATAAGTACGAGCCCTAGGCTCCCCTTTAAACGAGTAGGTACCCACTGCCAACGCTGAGGTGCAAATGCGAGTGAAACAATATTTAATGTTCTATAAGGCTACCCGGCTTTACCTCAAACCATACATCGTCCACCTTTGATAAGCTCTTCCCTCTTGGACTTCTCAAGCATCAATTTTTATATTATCTCATCCACACACCATGTTGGTTTTGAGCCCCGCTTCTATTTATATTATGTTTGTACTTCTATTTTTGACTGTACAAATCGCGTGGCTATGAAACGCCGCCCCATCCGTATAGTTGTTGTTCCAGGAAGAACGCTTAAAACCAGCCTCATGGACGAAATCAGCCAAAGAGTCATCTGTTAAAGAGATGGTTTAATATTTAATTTAAACTTTTATACATGAACTCGCTCCAATCACACGATTGTGTTCAGGTTTATGTAGAACCATCCCACTCTTATCGATCAACGTTAGGGCAATGTTCGGATTACCACAGTCGTAAGCGGGAAATTCCTTATATAATTACGAGGGTTTTACATGCAAGACAAAAGCAAAATTCCGTCATGTAGTGCCCCTTCACGGATGCGGTAATTCCGCCATTGGTCGTAAAGCGCTTTTCTTACTAATCAGTGATTAGGTTTAGGAGCTATGAACCGTCCTATTGTTTGTCGTCGCCATCCAAATTAGGCAGTGAAATCAAGAGACATGCTTATGTATGACAATGGTCTCATTGTAATCTGGGGTGGATTCCTCCAAACAAATAGATAAAAGTCCCTTTTGTGATAGGCAAATGCGACCCTTTTGTGATAGATCGCAAAAAAAGCAACTTTCACAGTGATAATCACCTCACTTGGGCTGAGTTTTAGTGTGACTATCAAATCGCAGTTCACCACAGGATTCCACTCCAGTCTGGTGATGAACTAGTGTTGTAGTTCGACATGACTGTTTGTAAGATTTGTTGTGGTTCTATTAATAAAAATTCGTTGCCACATATCGCCGACCATCGCTCCTGAGGCTGTCCCTTATCCCAATTTTAGATTAGACCAGCAAAAAGTTGGTTCGTGGCCTCAACAAAATCAGTTTTGTTCCTGCAATTCTTCAAGCGAAAGAAATCCTACACCCCTTACGCAGAAATTGTTAAGTTGGCAATGGGCCGAGTTTGCTGGTTAGTGTTGGATAGAAGTCCGCACTCTTTTCATTGTCCAACCTACAAAGTAAATCAACAACCTCGCATACCCATTCTTTTGGCAAACGGTCATTTTTCTTTTTAACATCGACAAATCAACTCCTTACCCTAGGTCCTAATTGGCAGTCATTGCGCGACCGAACAAGGAGGGATGGTCGCTGCATCGGACGTTCAAAATATCAAAACGATTTTGAGTGTCCTTATTAAAACCAAACCCGGTAGCGTGATGAGGTAGCACGGTCACACATGTTTTTTTTTTTAGGACCGCTCAAGCTAAATCATACAAGATTTTCATAATCAAACATTGTACTTGAGGGGGGAGTGTCCTAATCACGGAACAACTTTGTGCGACCCACGCTATCTTTGGACTCTGGAGAAGAAGGCCTAGATCATAGAAGTTTTTGAGGTATACAAAAAGTAGTTTCTTTAAATTCTTTTGGTTATTTTTCTAACAAGCGGCTACAGAAGTTCTTATTATTCTGCAAACTTTATGGTAGGTATTTTATATTTTTAGAACTCTGTAAGCAAAGCTACGACAGCCACCCAAGGTAATATCAAGTGGAAAGCTGGATAATATTATGAATGCGACAAAACAAATTACCTTTATCAATACAAGGGTTACTTTAGCAAACCCTACAGGTACAAGTGGGGATAGTATGTCAAACAATTGTAAGCTCCTCTGCACTACAAGCACTTGTCGCTTTGTGGTATGGGCCCCAGGTTTAAACAATGGTCTTTTTGTTATGTCAACATATTAGTTTAGTCACTTCAAATTAAACCGACAGATCGATTGAGCGTCGTCGCTCTGCCTATAACAAAATCGCTGATCGCTCAGAGCTTACTTAGCCACCGTTATACGATTTGGTATGTTTAATCTTTTAGAGCGACGTCGCTCAATCGCTATGTCGCTCGTACGTGCGATATAAGTGTCACTTTGCTTGACAAACACTATCGGTATTAAAAATCTGCGCTAAACCGTGTAACGTCTCTTTCGATCGGCGATCACTCGTCCAAGAATTGACCTCTAGCTCGCCGCTTCAAATTGCTGGATAATGAATTCAAGCTTTGAATTGCTTATTCCTAGAGCTTAAAACGTCTCCCACACCATTAGTCATAGGCAATGCATTCCTTGTTGTTTCTAAAAACTGAAAAAGGTCTATCTCAGGCCATTTAGATCAATAAACTCTTTTAGAAGAAGACATAAAACACTGAAGCTGAAACCTCTATGTTCTTGCATACTTTTTTTGGAACTTCTTGTTGAACTTGAAGACATGTTTCAATTAAAGGCCAAAATGACTTTTTCTTTATATCAACAAGATGTGTTGACACAACAAAAGGACCATTGTTTAAACCTGTGGCCCATACCACAAAGCGACAGGTGCTTGTAGTACAGAGGAGCTTTTTCAAGTGTTAAATCCCCACTTGTACCTGTGGGATTTGCTAAAGTAACCCTTGTTTTGACGAAGGTAATTTGTTTTGTCGCATTCATGATATTATCCAGCTTTTCACTTGATATTGTCGGGGGTGGCTGTCATAGCTTTGCTTACGGGGCTCTAAAGATATAAAATACCTACCATAAAGCTTGCTGAAGTTCTATTAAACTTCATATACATCTAATACAACCAATAAGAACTTCTGTAGCCGCTTGTTGGAAAAAATAACCAAAAGAACTTAAAGAAACTGCTTTTTGTAGACCTCAAAAGCTTCTATGATCTAGGCCTTCTTCTTCATAGTCCAAAGATTTCTTTTTCACAGTAATTCAACATAGAGTGCTTGATGAAACTATCTCAAATCGCTTTTTACAAAGACAGATTCAATCCGCCTGAAAGTATGCAAATATTTGTTAAAAAATGGCACAAATGGCGTGTGTCTTCGACATTGTCTTTGTCTATTTGGATAATTGTATTGAACAAGTTGTATTCCGCGGTTTTATATAGTTTAAATCTGTCTGGTGCTCAGAAGTGTGTACTATTCCAAACTTCATGCTGGTTAAAATAAACACGCTGATAATGTAGCTCGTGCTTAAGATCTTACATTTCATAGTAATGCATGAATGTATTTTTGTACATGTTCAAAAAGAAAATCGACCTCACATCAGGGCTGCTTCTAAGGTGGTAGTCGGTTTTTTAATATTCAAATGCGACTGTCAAATTGGAATTCTCGTAAAATCCACAGAAACTGCGCAAAAGCGACCTCCAAAAAGGAACTATCGCAGTGTTTATCACAGCATATTTGTAACTATCAGCTATCGCAATTCCACCTCCGGATCTAAGCGAGAAGCAAATCTGCACCCACCATACTCATAGGTCGAATGATTTGTTTTAAGTCTCTTTTACTAGCGGGTACATGAACCCAATGTATCGCCTCTTTTTCCTTCCAAGTTATTAATAGAAAGTCCCCACCCCTCCTCACTGCATTACAATCAGCATCCATAAAGATAAGCATTTCAATTAAGGAGGTGTCACACTCTACCAAGTCATTCCGATGGCAATTATTAAGTATACATATTTCCACTTTGATGCGAAGGTAAAGTAGTGTCCTCTTGTTAGGGAAATACATATAATTAAATATAAGGCTGCTGACACAATTGCGCGCAATTTCTTCGGGCTTAAATCGGACACGTCCATGTACAATTATTAGGGGGGCGGCCAGGCTACCAAAACTGAATCTGATGACAACGACTTGTTACGAAGAAAGCACACATTTTGTTTACACTATTTCTCTATTTGAGTTACCTTTATTTTTGCTATTTTAATTCTTAGACTTTTACAAAATATTTATATACACAAATATAAAACTATTCTTAGATACTATTTACAAAATAAAAAGCATAGCTTTTTGTCGATTCCTGTTTTATTTCATTTTTTCTTAGATTTTTACAAAAACACCTTCTAATTGTATTCCCTTAAGTAGTTGTCTTCTAGTAGAATTAAGAAATTCATTTCATAAGACTTAAAATGCATTCGTTCGAAAAATCAAATGCATTTCTAAAAAAAAAAAACAAAAAAAAATTATAATTCAATAAACTTGAAAACAAAAAAAAATATTTATAGCATAAAGTAGTTCTAGGTAGTATTTCTTTATTTTGCGTTTAGATTTTGTCCGAAATTCGTTTTCTTTTTGTTTTATGTATAATTTTCTCAATATGCAGAATTAAAAAAAAAATATTTCTGAGCTGTGATCAAATGAATATACACGAATCCGATTCAATCAGAATGTATTAAATAAATTTGAGTGAGTTTTATGCGAAACTCCACACCACGATTATAATCATTTTTTTTATATTTTGTAAAATTTTGTATTATTTATTTGTTTTTAGTGGAACGTGTATTATTTTATTTTATTTAAAATTGTTTGTTCATTACTTTGGTAAATGTTGTATACGTTGTAAATTTGTTCTTGTCATTTTTTTTTATTTTCCATTTCGGTTTGTATTGTGTTTTATTAAATTTTTTTTTTTATAAATCATATTCCAATTTTATTATATAGAGAAATAAAACAAACAAAAAAAAAGCTACAAACTTACATGAACACTTTTTTATTTATACTGCTTGTTGGTTTCATTTTAATTTGTTTTTATATTTGGTTGACGGACACATCCATTTTTAACTAACGAGGGAAGAAATGCGGTCCCAATTAATATATATTAATGGTGCAAAACACAGAAAACAAACATCTTTATACAAGCAGAGTTTCCAGTGGCGATGAAGAAAACGTACCTGCTGGTATATATACAAATTTGACTTACCAGTATGTTACCGCAATCGGTATACCTATAAATATATCGCTTTCGCTCAAACTGTATACACGTTCTCATCAAAAGTTACAGAAAAAGAGAAAGTTAGCAAAGTAACGAGTAACGAGTAAAGTAAAGAGAGACTGGGCAAGAATCAAGAATCTAGTTATCTTAAGTCTACTAGATTGGTCTGGATGAGATGCAACCTGAACGCAAAAACTAGATTGGTCGGGAACGTCACTTTTTCTACGCCAGCCACATAGGCGAACTGTCAAATTAATACTTAGTCACGAATTTGTTGACTAGATTCATCGGCTACCCCTCCATAAACGGCAACTGAAACAACTGCTCATATGACCGACTTCAATCAATCCAAACCGAGATACATCTATTCAGACAGCTGTCAGACTTACTAAAGTATTTAGATACTAGAACGTCCCCACTTTCGACCGGCAGGTACATACTGATAGATATGTCAAATGCACAAAGTTGACAAGAAACCAATTCAAAGTCCGCCTTAAAAGTCAATTACTCACAAAAAACGTGTGAAAAATTCGGAAGTAGTCGAATTTATTTTCTTACAATTGTTTTTTTTTTAAAGCACTCTTGAAATATCAGTTGTTTTATTTTTGACATCCCATTGTCAAAGTACACTAACTGTATACTAACTTTAGACTTTTGGTAGTATATAGTACGTTCTCTGAGAGTGGGCACATTAAAAAATCTAGTTATCTTAATTCGGCTAGATTGGTCTGCACTAGATGTAACCTGAACGCAAAAACTGGATTAATCGGAAACGTCACTTTTCCAACGTCACCCACACGTCACGAATTTCTTGACTAGATTCGTCGGCTATCGCTCCATAAACGGCAACTGAAACAGCTGATCATTATGACCGATCTAGCCAACCGACAGCTGTCAGACTTACTGAACTATACGTCTGTTCCTTTACTTTTGTAGTAAGAATGGAAAAAGACTGTCAAAATAGCAGTGGTGGGGATAGATTCTCTCGCAGAGATAGAGACACGAAAAAGTTAGGGAACGCTTTTGTAGCAATCTATGAAAATGACAGATACATAATTGAAGAACTCAAAAAGTGTTACTGTAAGCCGTTGTAATCTCGAAGAATTTGCTGATTTACTAAAAAAGTTAGTTGATTCATCTACCTAGAGATGAAAGTGATTCGGAATTAATCGAACTTTTTCAATAATCCGAGTATATGGAAGAGTTTGTACTACAAGCACCCAAGAAGAGGAAAAAGCGATTGTCCTTTCTTACTCCTTACAGCGAGGAAGAATTTCGTCGCAACTTTCGAAAAGAATCTAAGGTGAACATTCAATCTTGCCTGTTGCAACCATTTTACGCAAGAAATCAAAACAAATGCACGCATATGCCAAAAGGGCTACAAACTTTAAATCAGCTGTTAATTGTAAGGTGGCTGACAGCTTCTTAAATTTTTACCAAGAAATTTGTTGAGTTAAAATTTGTAAGATTCTCAGAGGAGCGGTACGGTAATATCGTGCTCTCTCGATTACGTTCTCTTTTATATTTCGAGTTAAGGAACGGCATTGAGTAAAAATTCGTAAGATTTAAAAGCAGAGGAACAGACCTTATGAATTCGCAACGTCCCCCGTGTTTCGCTCAATTTTTTGAGTTTGACAGATTTTTAGTGATTGGCTCGTGAAAGTATGGGAATAGACATTAATTTACCATCTACTCCTATATCTGGCTGGGTAAAAATTAAGCGGCTCCTGTTTCAGTATATTGATAGTTCGAATTTTAGGAAGATCATCTTTTCTAGAAACAGTATAGCTTGACTGATAGACAACGAACTTTGTAGATACACACTGAGACCTGATAGTTATATGATTCCCTTATATAGATACACATCGCATATGACTCAGTGGTTAGTGTGCTGGACTGCTGAGCTAAGGGTTCTCAGGTGCGATACCCGGAAAAACACAAATTAAATCGTAAGGATTTTTTCACCTGCTCAACCTCTCGCGAACTTTTGGCATGCTGTCATCAAAGAACTTCTTGTCGTTCAATTCAGACTCGTCATAAAATTGTAGGTCCCTTCCCATTCGTCCCACAAATAAAACAAAACGAGTGGTTCTGAGAAGCTAGACCTACATATTTAATTGTTTATTTTCATCGCTCATCACACAGTGTCTCGTATCGTACGACACAATATAGAGATTATCAGATTCAGGTTTTTAAATGCTTCCACTCGTCATTGGCAATGGTATAGTTTTAAGATTCCCATAAACGATTGGGTATTTCAGACCCTGAGCTTACCATTTGGAGGGGTACACCCGTAATGCATCTGGCGAAACATCGAAACTGTCTAATAACACAAGAGGACAAGTAGTCGAAACCTTGCATAAAAATGTAATTGTCCTTGGCCAAGCTTGCTGAAGAAGAAAAATGATTTGTGACGCCTATTTCTCTAAAACGCAATGACGTTCCATTTACCTTAAAGATACTGCAAGTCGAGGAAAAATCACTGCAGCGTTTCCAAAGCAGATTTCTACTTGGTTATTAATATATAGATTTCGAGAGATATTCGAATCAGACCACCATTGTCGGGTCTCTTTTCGTCTCTCTACCACTGTAAATCTTACTCAGAGAGACTCTCTGGATTTCTCTGGGCTCGATTCCTAGTGTTAACGCTAGCATCTGTTTATGGGAGATCTGTTTTATCGACTGGGTCTCAACCCAATGATGTCCCAAGATCCTCATTCTTCTGCTAGTCAACGCCGGACATTGACACAGTATATGTGCCGCTGTCTCAGATTCCTCCAGGCATAGCCTACAAGTATCATCCTCTCTAAGGGCCATTTTCCTTAGGTGATACCCGAAATTACCATGTCCTTTAGACAAAGCCACCACCCATTTCAATGTTCTTCGACTCATGCTTAGAACCCTTCTTTGAGTGGAGCAGGTCGGCCACTTTATTGCCATTTTAGCTTGTCTACATTGTTCCACGGTTGACCACCTTCTCAGGCTTAAGTACACATTCCAGTGCCAATGATGTTGTGATGTTTGTTTGTTCCATGCATCTGATCACCGCCTGATTGTAATTCCTATACATGCTAAGCGTTGAACCCTATCCAGGTGCTTCCTCACAGTTTTCTGAGAGGCTTTCGCCCACCATACAACCGAGGCGTACGTGGTAATGGGTCTTGTTATCATTTCTACTTGGTTAAGAAAGCGGCTCATTCTGTCTTATAGCGAAGGCTAGCCGAGCAGCACTTAAAGTGATCAACTCCAATCTGGAAAACTTAAAATCTGTTAGTCAGTAAATTTCGGCATTGAGAGCGGTAAACCATCACTCAATACTGCTGTGCTGGGTGCCTGGACCTATTGGTGTGGAAGGCAATGAGGCGGCGGATAAACTGTCCAGGTGGACATACTATTAGCTGACAGACAAGAGTTCTACCAACTTTCTACGCAGCTAAAAGCTTTAGTGATAATGCCATATTAAATCTAGCAAATGAACGATGGAACAACACCTACGGTTGCACTCGCAGGTGGTTGTGGCCCACAATAGGCACTAACAGGACAAAGATCCTAACAGCTCTATTGATAGAAACCAAATCCGAGTGCTCGTCGGGGTTGTAATCGGAAAGTACACATTTTTTTTTACGTAGCTCACCCACAAGTCTGTTCAAATAAGTTCTCCAAGTTAGGTTACCTATTTAGATCAAAGACCTGCGTAAGCTAGAGACTATAAGGCACAGGTTAGACCAGGGACATAATTCCAAATGACTACAACTCACATATTTACATAACCTCTAGATTTCAGAGAATAAACTTTGGCAGCGCTGCTTGTCATTGAAGAAGTGTTTGATAAAAACAACTTCTAAAAGAAGAAGTTGCACAACTACTTCAGCAGATGGCGTTGCTATCATAGTCTCAGTGTGTTCTCTTAGGGATCTTTTGCACAGTGCCCTCTTAGTGGCCATTGAGTCAATGCTCAGACAACTAAACTGGGTCTCTTCAGAAGGAAATATAAAACTGCCAACTTTGTGCCTTGTTAAAGCAAAACGTCACTCCTGGTGTTCACAAATACTGCCCAGTATCTAGACCTCGTTCTAGACAGCAATTTGAGTTGGAAACTCAATATCCTGGAGCGAGTTGAGTACGCCCTTTCGTCAACTTCAGGCTCGAAATATCTATTGAATCTATGTGTCCGTCATCAGTCCTATACTTAGGTATTCAGCGATCGTTTGGCCATCGCTGGAGTTAGTCAACTTCACGATTTTCAGTTTGCTGCCAAACACGCACCTTTATTATTTTTGCACAGAAACTACAAATAAGACATGCAACGTCTTAACCTAACCTAATTGTTCCTAAAATCTTTGACTTTCTCTACATTACTCTTGATGGTCTAGGATGGAGATGGACCTCTGCCAAAATGGCTCGACCCATCGCTATCTACGGTTGCGCACGAGATGCTGGTTGAGGTCAACTTCCAACTGACCGAATTGTCCGTGACGTCTTTTAAGCTTTTCTCTCGACAGTACTGCGGGATATGCCTATAACTCGGTCACTGGCCACTAAGATATAAAAAAAATTAAACTTTCCGACGATGACTCCTGTCGACTCTGCGGAGAAGAGGAGGAGACAACGGAACACATACTCTGCGAATGCCCAGCTGTGGCAAGGGGCAGAGCGATCCATATGAAAGGGGCGTTCTTAAGTCCTGCAGACATAGGAAACATGGAACCAAGAAGGGTACTGAGGTTTATAAAGAGCTTCAACAGCTCCCAGGGTTAAATAACAGAGGCCAGCACAATAGATCTCTTCTGGTCGCAGTGTACAGGGCCCTATTACTTATACAATTAAAATTACAATGCCTATAGCTCAGCTACAAGAGCTCACTGGCATTCGTCAACATCTGTTGAAACGTAGCACTTCTGTCATTTTTTGTCTTCTGGACATAAATATGGCGACTAGAGACAAGACATATAAAAAGATTTAGGCAAATGTAGTTGGCACAAGAGCATAGCAGTCTCTGGCGGTCGCAGCCTTTTGACGTCAAACTTTCTTACAATATTTCGTCATTTATGAACTGTTAGAGTTATCTGGTATACATTGGCTACTAGCAAGTGGTTAGAGCCTGCGTTTAAATTTGAATGCTTTTTTTCTGTTGCAATGTGACCAATTTCGGTTTTTGTCAAACCGAAATGTGGAAAACGAGGGCTTGCTCCTGCTACGTTTAGCCCCGTCTATTAGTCATAATGAGACTGAGAACCCTGGGCAACCCAGATCTTTCGTCAACGCCTTAACGCGCATATTTGGCTTATGTTGGCGAGTTCAGCCCTTATGCGGATTATCACTAGGTGTTCGCTTATGTGCCCTTATCTCGAAAAATATTCCAATGACAATTTTACACTCTCCTTCTATTCGTTCCATTCCTCAGCTTTGTAGACCTTCAGTGTCTCAGTCCATTATTTGCAGGTGGCCTATTCACTATTCAGCCTACTTACGTTCCACGTTCATATTCGAACGAGCGACGACGAATAATTTGTCCAATTTGTTACATGCGTTCTAAGTTCATCTAGCTGATCTTGCACCGATTCGGATGTGTATAGTTTGCCTTCTAAACCCATTGAGCGCTGTAATCTACCAGAGCCTTACCTCTTGTATTCTGTTCCTCACGTTCATAATGCCTGTTTTATATTATTTTTTTTATGAAACGCACATAGTTTCCGTTTCCATCTTGCAGTTTCAAAGTGCAAGACACACAGTCGACTTTCATTTCTTAACCTGCCTCATATACAATCTCCAGCTTAAATCATGACAAAGACCGGTGTTTTGGAAACATAACCGACGAATTAAAAAAATAAACTGATGTTTTGCAACAAACTCCGCAATAAATTCGAATTTTTGTTCTCTTCCTTTTGGCCGCTGCGCTTGCCTCGGATTCTTTTCTTTGCTCTTCTTAATTTGTTTCAAAATAGGTTACAATGCCAAAGATGAGTGGTGCTCGCCAATGGCAATACCACCATTAGCTCATTCACCGAAAACAATTCTCGTTTCACCAAACGCCTGTATTTGGAATCGATTTACATCGAACATACCGATGCCGACACTGTACTCGGGTGATTCGGTGCGTAAGCCAAAGTTGTCCGTCATCGAAGTACTTATGTACAATATGGCGGCTTTGTTAGCTGGTGTTGCAGCTGGGTACGATGTCCGAATGTCGAATGTATCACCGGTGCATCCCACATTGCAGCCGCAGTCGATTCTGAAGGAAATTGCGCCACTGAAGCCGGTAATGGATGTCGAATTCACCAGCGTGGTGGACAACGACAGGAGATTTGCTCATAACACCTATCATGGCCCGGCGAGGCATCCTCGGTGAGTTTAACTAGAGTTTCTCTATGCATTTGTCTAAATGTCTTAATTATATCCATAGAGCGGCCTTATCGTCAATGTCACTGATTCCCGATGACCGGACCACCCGCCGATCGGACTCACCACAGCACTACTATCATCCGTCGACAATATCAACTACCAGCGGTTTGGGATCAAATTTCACCACGAACACCTCAGCCATGCTTTCGTCGTCGCTTGGCAGTCATACTCAACCGCCAACACCGTCGCCGAGGAGGAAAATCAGTGTATCATCCTTTACTGAGAACTTGGACTATTCAGAGGGAGGCACTCCACCGCCACCGAGATATTTTGAAACCCGGGCACCGGCAGCTGCCTATGCACCAAGTCTCCTGAATGATGGTTACCCTCCTACTCACCGAGCTGGCTATTTTGGTAAGTTTGAGCTTACTCTCGTAAACCATTCAAACTTATGAGCTCTTTTAAGGTTCGAATTACTTTCCGTACCGCCCTGAGGTGAATTTGGCATACGAACGTGACTGCAAATCATACCCTGACTACTCCTATGACAGTCCTATGCACCAACATCCTTTGCCAAGCTACTACGACTACACTTATGAGCAGCAAACGCGGACACCTCCTCCACGCGTCCCACAAATGGGTATATCTGCCGCCGGCCATCGGCGCACTCCATCGAACCTGTCGAACAGCTCAAATGTCAATCAGGCCTTCAGCTTGGATCATGACGAATTACCGGAGCTGTACGATTTCAATGCGATGAGCATACAGCCAGAACCTACGCGAGAAGTGTACAAAGGATCTCCCGGCATAAATCGCATGAGAGACTACGAGAATTTACCGTTTTTCAGTGCGAGTCCGCATCACCAGCAGCCAGCCGCGATTCCTCCAAGACCGCCGTACTCGCTAAATTCCACACCCCATCGGGATCTGTCGCCTTTGGTCACACAGGAGCGTCCAGCGAGCCTGTCTTTTGAGCATGGTGGCAGCGCAGCTTTGGCGTCTAACGGCGCAAGCAGTAAACTACGTTCCAGCCTGAAAAAGTATTATCGCGTTCAAAACGCGAATGGTTCGGCTACTGGAACACCAACTAATCCAACGCCTCCAGATTCACTAACCAGCGACGACAGCTCGTATATGAGTGCCAAAGAGGGATCTATTTCTTCGCAACACAGCCGGGTGAGATTCAGCCCAGAGTCGTTTCTGGATGTCACGTCGCCTGGCTCACATGACTACCCAAATACAATGGGTCATGGTAGTGCTAGTGTCAATGGGATTAGTCGAAGAGTTTCAAGGCGGCACACCAGCGATACAGCATCCTAGCAGCGCCTAGATGTAGTAGCACCAAACGGCGTATATCGCTGGCACTCCGGACGACGATCCAGATCGGCACATTACGAGTATAAGTTGTAGGTTTATTCAGTCGTTTAGCGCTTAAGTTTTCTGTGCAAGAAACCGTTTAGACTTTTAAATCAACTTAGTGTACATGATGTAAATGATGGGGAGAAGGAAGGGGTTTCGGGGGCCTGAACACCTTTTAATTGACGTAATAGCTTTCAATATAAGTGATTTTGTGAAGACCAGATTCAAACTTGTCATGTTCATAGAAGTACTCATACTCAGATGGATAGCTCTGCTGCTCTAAGAGCGAGGTGGATAAACCCGTCAGGCCTATCAGCCTTGTCGGTTTTTAGCTTACGATTCCGAAGTAGCACTTCGATCACGCTTTTTTCGCTTTTTAAGTAGACGATGTTCTTCTTGCTCGTGGATTTTGCGGAAGGCTTTACTCTTGCAGAGCCGATTTACATGCCACTCTTTTGCATTGCCCAGTGATGTGCAATTGTACAAAAGGAAGAAAGGCTGAGGGGATATCCACACTCTTTCGCCAATTGTTCCTTTTAGTGCTTCATTTCGGACTCCATTTGGATCTTGTGTCCTTGCGTTACAGTTCCTCCTCTGTTTCAAGCGATATTTCTTTGCTTCAGCGCTCTTTATGACGTTCAAATTGTATCCTGAAAATCATTTGATGGCGAATTTGGCCAACATCTATTTGAAGTTTCTGTTTTTGCTGAGCCTGATATAAATTTTTAGGGATTTTCTCGCTTTTCTCAAATTTGTTTTCTTTTGATTAAATTCAAGTCTTTCTTGAACTTTAAACTTTGCGTTGCAAATCGCATTTTGATTTTTGTCACTGTCATTGAAATCATGCAAATAAGCAGGTCCTTAGTTGTCTAGCAATGATTTAAGTAAATTAGTCCCTTGCTTTGCCTCCAATGTTACTCAACAATATTGAACATTTGTGGTCAGTTTATCACTACTTTTAGCCTCTAAATGCTAGCTTAGGCTAGCGTCAGAAATTATTTTAAGTCACTGCCTTAATCCAGACAAATATTTTGTCACATCACACCTTTTGCCAATGAAAAGCTATAAAGTTTAGAAAATCGTTAAAAACCTTATTTCGAACACGTTTCTGACAAGCAGCACGAGCTCGTACACTCCTCGCACAGCCAGAAGGTGAGCAACGATCCAAAACGTTGCAATTTGATTGGACTGAGTTTAAAGCCTCGAACAATGGAGTTGAGCGCAATGAGTTTGAAATAGATGCCTTGTGCACGTAAGGTACGTCCGGCAGTAGGCATCGTCAACGCTTTTGGCAGCATCACTAGGTAATTATTAGAGTAATGTTTAATATTTCGCATGAGCTAAACAAGGCTGGAGATTCAACTTGAATATATGCTGACCACTAAAGGATCGTTAGGGTTTAGCGGGTTAGTTCACGTTTGCATCAGCTCCATTTCCCGCATTTTAAACTTTGTAGTGATTTGCCAAAATTAGTGCTTCTTTAAATTTGTAAACTCAAGAGCGATCTATGAATTAAAATTGTTTCCCCATTTCGTATTGACAAGTTACTACGGTTAAACATAGGAACACAGATCACAGGCTACCAAAAATAATGAAACCTTTTCCCCAACCCCCTAATTCGTTGTACCACATTACAAAACCAAATATAATCAATACATAGGAAAACAATATTACGTCCCATAGTTCCTTTCCTCCACGATATACACAGCTTACTTCTCTAATAATACTACATTAGCAAAATATAAATTTAACATACTGTAACAATGGTTTCTTGGACATGCTATAATAGAATTTCCAATTTAAAAGTTTTAATTATATCAATAAAAGCCTACCCCGTGAATGGAGAACATTTTTCAAGTTACTATTAGAAAGTTCAATAGACAAAGATATTCAAATAAATTATTTAAATATGTAAACATAAGTAAACGAATAAGATTATTTAAACAAAACAAAAACCATTAATTGCCAAACTAAACCAAACGTTATTGCTGCAGAGGAAATTTAGCTCTTGCATGTAAAATAGAATTTTTCAAAACATGAAATAGTATTACTAATCTCAAAGAAACAAAACAGGAACACGAATAAGATATTTGCGTAAATGCCTTAAATTAAATAAATACATGTGTGTAATGAAAGCAGACGACGATTCTTATTTAAATCCAATTAAAGGCTGAATATAAAACAAATAATACGTTTAATATGAATAAAATCAATAAAAAGAAAAGAATCATTTCCTATAATTAAGAAGCAGAAACAAAAAAAGAAAAAAAAACTAAGCGATAGACATCTAAATCTGAAAATATGTAACAAAGTATTTTTTAAGCTAATGTTGTACGATATATAGCCCTGTAGCGCTTGTTAGGAAAATCCATGTATCCGTGCTTGCATGCATTCCGTTATTCGCTTAAAAGGGGTGCGTCGCAGATCTAATTTATTCAGGCGAAGCTCAAAAGTGGTTCGCTTCATGTGAAAACTGTTCTCGCAGTTTGTTTGGTTATCAATTTAGCTGTTACTAACTGAAAACACTTTTGGCGTAGATGTTGATGTAGCTTGGCAGTGGCGCATACTGTCAGCACATTTTTCCAAGACCTTGTTCGCTGCTTCTGGGTCTAGCTCACGAACTAGTCTTCCCTTGAACGTTTAAGTTTGCGCCTTGCTTTTAACCGAGTGGCTCCAACGAATCGCAAATGGGCTTGAGTATTGTCCACACGCAAGTCAGCCGCATGACATTTTTTTGCACGAACGTGCGTTCCAGGTGCTTCATTTCGGCCAAAAATGTATATTTACCGTACCGATTGTTCAACACAGCATTCACTTTTCAAAATAAGTTTGCATATTTCCCCAAGATGTTCAAGCGTTACCCCACATCCTAGTTGGCAGCCATCGCGCGACCGAACAACGAGCAACAGGCAGGGGCGAACGCAGGAAAAAAGTTCGGAGGGGGGTTTAATTTTCATAAATGTCTTACTTACTATATTTTGTATACAACAAATATAATGTTAATTAGTAACAGACTTATTTATTAGAATTTGCTAAACGCGCCTAAACACCTGTATAGTTATGCAGTGTGTAAGTATTTATACAGACTTTATGCACCTTTCCAAAAATTATTATTTATAAAACATTTTTCCATGCATACTAGTTATACAGTGCTTGCGTCAAAAAAGGTACTGAAAAGGAGAAATGACTAAATTCTCAGCAAACTCAGGCGACTCGCATTTCGTTAGTTTCAAGTTGCTTTGAGGAGAATTTCATTCGCCGGCGAGTTCATCTGGGAGTCCCAGGCGATACATAATTTGTGTGAAACAAATGTGACTTCGCGGCGAACGTGGATGAAGAATCTCCGGTGATAGAATAAATTGCGAGATGTAGAGGACAGTTTTTTTCCAATCGGGAAACGATAAGCCAATTTGGAGGGGTGCTTCTTGAAGTTCATCCGATATGTTGGTCTTCATCGTCTTCATTTTGACTCGAATGTGAGATGTGACCTCGGGGTGGAGATGTTTACAAAAATGTGTATTTTGTATCCTATTTGGTGTATATTCAAAATATGTGTCTATCCAAATACTTGTAATACGTGGAGTCAGGCGTATCTTAGGGGAATCCAAGGGGCAGTGACGTCTATTCAAAAGTGCGCAGGTGTTCTCTGCACACCCTATTCAAATCTATTGTTTTAATGCACTGAACTGGAGTTCGTCATGAAAGACATTTCTGTTTCTTTGCAATAGTTTTAATTTAAACAAATCAATATCTATAAATGAATAGTTAAATCAACATAAGAAGTTGAAAAAATTGTATCGAACAAAAATCCAAATCTCCCTATATCGATAATTCCAATTCACATTCAACGTAACTTGGTGGTAATGAAACTCACACATCAGGGTGTTCATCTCGAGCGCACCTCGTTGCAGTTCGCACTTGTTGTTTCATTTTCGTTTTCGTTCCACCCTGGCCTACTGGTACTGTGTGCAGGAAAAAAAAAGCACAACACAAGAGCATACAAGATACAACTTACAACAGCCAACAGCTAGAGGCAACGTCCCATTTTGACCCTAGTGCTTTATTCTCCTGTGGGCTATAATTTGCAGAACCTGAACTGAAAGCGCAAGCTGGAATTTTGTATAATTTTTCATTCCCACTCGGTCCTCGAGTGGTTAAATATGGAATAGAGGTCGGTTGCTCGAATATTTGAAATCGCAACTGCTTTAACTGAAAAGCTACTTGCGAAACCATTTTCACAGCTGTGTTCAGCTGATAAATTGGAAATACGTTATTTATAATGTAAGGCGAACACTACCTTCCCCAAATTTGAATAAATATTTTATTAGGAGCTTTAATGAAAGAAAATATGAATTTAAGCTTTGGTTGCGGGGTTGCCATTCTATAAGCAAAGTCTTCCGTTGGCCTTGCCTGCTCTTTTCAAATTGTCTGCTTATTTAAGAGTTGCTTCAAATAAGGACACGTTTTCCACGGCAGTCGCATAGAAATTTCATATATATTCCGTCTCTTCAGAGTTGCTACAACTTTCACCAAATATTTAAAGTTTCTCCCAATGACTTGGCGATGTTCTGTCATTTGGGCAACATCTGTCTATATCAATATGTGGCAATACCACAATTGGGACAATGGCCATTCGGCCGCACAATGTCGATTGATTAGCTTTTCGATCAGCATACTGAACCAAGCTTTCACAAAATGCTTAGCTCAGTTCGCTTCTCAAACATCCGTCTCATATCAAATTATTTTCTTGCTTTGTTACCGAATTTTCAACTGCAAGGTAAACATTATCCCCCGTATTAATAAACAAATGCGCACAAGCTAGTTATCTAGTAGACATCAGATAGCATACAAAGATTTGAAGCAGGGATGTAACGGAGGTGGTTTTACCGGAGTCTGAGTCGGAAGCCTCATACCGACCTCCGCGGAGTCGGAGTTGAATCGGAGTCGGAGGCGGAGGTCGCACGCAGACACAAATTAATTATTAAAATATAAAATTTGAAAAATCAATTTTTATTAGAAAATTAACAAAAAAAAAATACAAAGCATAATTGTATTGTTAGTGTAACATGTCGCAACTCGATAATTCTTTGTCGTTCATGTTTATCGGTCGTCACCGATTCCGAACGAAAAACCTCCGATGTGATTATATCGGAACCGAAGCCGGATTCGGAGGTGTAATTTAAACCGGAGGTTCCGACATATCGGATTCGGAGTCGAAGCTCCGTATCAACCCTAATTTGAAGTAACTTCTGAATAAGGAGTTGATAACTTTTACGCAGCGTTAATTAATACGGGGGTATTACTTTTTAGATAGTCTATGTAATAAAAGGTAACAGCCAGTGAGCCTTGGGACGCCAAATCGTCGCATCCATGAACGGGCTTTATGTTCAAGTCGATTTTACATACAAAACTAAAACAAATTCCGCCACGTGTTGCTCGTCGATGACCCGATTCCAATCCTGGGGCCCTACTCTCTATTTCGTTCCCTTCGAAATAGCTTTCCCCTTCCGCTTTTAAGTAGGTACACTGTAATAATTTCGGAACTCTAAATGCGACATAAAAGTACATTTCATTCCACTTTCGAAATACAGAGCAGAAAAGGTTCGTTTTCGAAAAATAGAGTAGGGCCTCTGATTCACTCGACAGCTTCATGCTTTTTAAGACTTTCTTTTTAGACCGTATAAGTGCAAAATTATTCAATTTATAAAAACAAATCCAGCGACGTGAGCAAACATCAACCGGAGTGCATGTTCAAAAGCTTGTAATTTATTAGCAGAGTACTTTGGGACGATTTTTCCGTCGCCTTAATGTCTTTTGGGCATTCAAATTGTTTTCAAGACTAAGACGAGTCCATTTGAGTTTTGAAAAATCCGCCCCAAGTACAAGTAATTGATTAAAAAATAAATAAGCTTAACAAAAGGATAAAAATACGTTTGTGTGTCGTGTATATAATTTTTTTTTGTACGGCAGTAGGCTAGAATATATTTAAACTATGTATGGTAGAGGAAATTAATTAAATACACATACATATATGTTTAAATTTTCGATTAAAAATTCCAATTTAGACTTAGAGATTTGTACAAATAATCCATTTACAGTTGCCATGTTGAATTTTTGTATATGGTTTAGTTTTTAGCAATTTTCGTTTTAATTTCCAGAAAAAATGCAACAAATAATTAATAAATATTATATTATAAATATTAGGCCATAGAGTTGAATAAAGAAATGTATTATTTTTTGATAAAAAAAAAATAATTGTAACGGATATTTTATTTCAATGGTATCTACTACTTTAACCCGTAAGTGAGGCTAGAGAACCTCAGGCTATAACGACGGCGCTGACTATATGAGTAAAAGTAGATGACCTATCCTTATCCTTGTAAAAAAAATAAAAGCTTGCTGACAATAACATTGTAACACATTCTCTCGAATGGAGGATTATTCTTAATCAATAATTCTTTTTATTTGCATCACCTGTAGCTCTGATACCGGGCAAAAATGTCAGTTGCCCAACAAACAAGATCTGGCTATGTTTCTCTATTACATTTTGTGAATTTACTTTCGCTAGGGACTCGTCTCTCAATGGCTCGAGTAGTAAAGTCTTGTCAGCGAACACTTAGGAGACTCTATATATCTGTAAGTCGTAGTCTTGCTCTATTCCAGTGAAGATAACACAAAGGTAAACTTAGTGGTTTTCAAAGCAAAATTCTCCGAGTGCTGCTGGTCAGGCTTTCGAAAATCACATCTAAACGCGAACTCTACTCTACTACAGTTGTCAAAAAGTTGTCTATAGAACCTGTACAGCTAGATGAAAGGTTTTCGATGTCAAATTCAGCCCGAAGGTACAACAACCTCTCGCCTTAGGTAGCCAGCAAACAATCGGAAGACGACTCCAGGACTATAGCAACCACCTGTAAATAGATTGTCACAGAATTTGGGACAAAATGTCACGGGCTATTCCGTACAAGTGACACTGTGTGATTGGGTGTCATGCGCAAGTGACTCTCTCACGAATGACAACCGAATGAGCGAATTTTTGTGACGTCAGCTTAAGAATGAGATCACAAATCAAACGCCTAAATTGTCATAAATAATCTACCCATAACTATAAATATTTAAATAGAAAATTAGCACAAGTTCCGGCGACCATCATTTCTGCAATCATCTGATTTAAAACTTGTCAAATGAGTATGGCAGTTATGTCGTTTTCCATTGGGAGTTGGACACCACCATCAGACCAGAACATGCAAAGAAATTGATCTGCTTTTGTAAATGGATTAGTGCGTTATTTGACAGAAATGTCAGCTGTTCAAATTGCATCCGCTTATGGAAAAATCTGCTATAGATATCGACTTGAAATATGTTTCCCCTGTTGTAGATAAAAATTGAATAGTTTCGGCGATTCGTTGCTTCCAGATGATGAGGAAGACAATGAAGATAATTATTCCTCCAAAATTATATCCATTGCTTTTTATGTATTTCTTTATTTTGGTTTCCACGAAACTTTGCCCATTTGTTTTGAAAGCAAACTTCTTAAAATCGAGTAAAGCAGCTGTGCAATTGTATTGGTATTATGTTAATGTGAAAAAATATCAAAATCTGCAATAAGTGATCCGAATCAAAAAAAAAAAAGATTGATATATAAATAATTGACGGTTTATCACTTCCGGAAGCCATTTTGTTTTTTAAAAAGCGAACTTCTCAAAGAAATTGCTATAAAAAATTAACGTGCAGAATTTTCCAATAATTCCTACACATAAACAAAATGGTTACGTATTTTTGCATTGAAGGCAGTGCTGTTCCTTTTAGTCAGACGGCTCTTTAGTAATGGGCATCATTCCACAACCACCTCCCATCCACATGTACGTACGATATTTTCGACCAAAGTTGGTTGCGGTTGAGCAGCAGTGCAGTGCGTAGCGTGGGTTGGGGCCGCCCGGGGCAGACCTAATTTATGCCGCCCCTCGTAATTTTAAACACTTAAAAAGAACCATCGTCTACGGTTTCAACCAGTTATACCTACACATATAAACTTGGTTAAATTTGGCTTCTCTGATCTTTTTCGAAATACTGATTTTGTCTCTAATATGTAGATATTTCTAACCAAAATCGTTAGAGCGGTTCTTGTAAAATTTGGTAGACAAAACAGTACCAAATAATGCAAAGTTCAGTTTGAAAAATACTATTGCTTTACTTTTTATCTAAAAACTGAGTACTAAATATAAGTTATTGTTCTTGAGACATCCTTGGTCTTTAAAGTTTTATTTCAAATCAAATTGGGGTTTTCGAAATACAAGTTGCAAATCTGCGTTTAGGCTGTAGGCTTCGGGACATACATACAGACCGACAGAATTTTGCGACCTACTTTTTTGAGTTCCTATATCATCGTAATGTCTAAATTGATTGACATCTAGTTACTCTACCCCCCCCCTCGCTACGCCACTGCAGCAGTGCACTGTGCTCAAATTCCAAGGCGCGCAGAAAAAATAGAAATCCAACAACGGTTCATATGAGCCATGCGAAAAAACTCATTATCGATGACTCCTCCCACAGAACACAGTCTTTGAAACGGGACAAATTGCTTCTTCTAAACAGGGTGCCCCAGTATGAGTAACCAACAAAAAGTTTTTCGTAAACACATAAAAAACGCAGGTGACAGAGACAGACACCTACGAAAAACAGGAAACACGAAACGGGGCGTAAAGGAATACAAATTTGATTTGGATTTAAAAATTAGTGCATGGATCTTTCATTTTAATAATTTAAAAAGAAAAATGCTAAAAATTTCTTCACTGTTGATAAATGATGAATTGCAATTTGAGAGCAAAAACTCTCCTTGATCTGATCAATAAGCAAGCGCTCGCTGTGCAAATTCTGTCTTTGTCTTTCGCTAAGAAGTAAAAGACACATGAACACCAGGTGCACAAAAACATAGCATGCTACTTCAACTCGGATCGCAATGGAAACACATTCGTTAATAGAGACTCCGCCCACCAGAATTTCTTTGAAACGGGACAACTTCGCAGGAACTATTTGACAGGGTGACTTCGGAGAACCAAATTTTATATTTCTGTGTAAACAGCGTTGACTAAGAGTAAAAATTTAAAAACTCACTTATCTGCTAGTTGAAGTGATGTGTCTGCCTGTGTAATTGTTTCCGCAGGAATAGCCGATTTCATCTTCTAGTAAAGAATTTCTTAAGTTTTAATGATTATTCAATTGACTTTTTGACTGAATGTTTTCGATTTGTCAGGTCAAGGTAAATCGAGTTGACTCTAGAGGATGAGAGAGTTTTAAATGTGCTTACCCCTCCGTCAACGTCTACTGAAAAATAATAAGTCTTGTTATCAATTTTTTTTTAGACGGTCGTCGTACATGAACCGAATATCTGAGCAAACAAATAGGTACCTATTACAGTTAGGACTGCTTAATCACTTCGTACAAGGCTCAAAGAAAACACGGTAAGTATCGGAAAGCCCCATTTGACACGAACCGAATTTCATCAATCAGTGACACCTCCTAAGACGTTGAACTAAAAGAAAACAAGTAAAAGTGTTATCATCGGCCTGGCCGATGCTTTGATACCCTCCACTGCATACAAGTTCTCCGAAGAGAACTTAAGTGTGTTTCTTCGAAATTACATGTTTAATAATGACAGTTTTCTTTCATTTGAACTTAATTATTCGTAAAACTCATTGTGCTCGTCTACAGTAAGACTACAACTTGTAAAACATGAGCACCTCTATGTTTACCTCGGAGAAATAAATCCAAATTAAGTTTCTGTGTTGGTGTGGTCTATGACTTCGCATCTAAATCCCATACAAAAAGGATACAACGAATGTCCTTTTTTTATTACTCGTTCGACTGCATCACTTTCCGCCAAAGATAAGTGATGCGAATTTTGGCTATCAATTGCTGCGTTGAAGTTGAGATGTAGATAGTCAGTTGACTTAGGATGACCTTCAAATCCGTGTTCACAGACTCGTCTGCATTTACAATTGACGTGTTTGATTTTCTAGTTTATGTAATTAAAAATACATGTGTAATTATAATTACACGGACTTGAATCTGAATCCATTACTGTGTACCCGTGTGTTTGAATAGCTGTGTAATAGAGAGCTCTATTATCTACCCGACCGTTAGCACCTGGATCCAATTATAGGCCGTAATTACTTGCCTAACGGCCTGCACCTCTACCCAATCAGGACGACAATGGATATTTATTCATCATTAATACTTTGGATCTTGTGTCTTTGTGTTACAGTTCCTCCTCAGTTTCAAGCGATATTTCTTTGCTTCAGCGCTCTTTATGACGTTCAAATTGTATCCTGAAAATCATTTGATGGCGAATTTGGCCAACATCTATTTGAAGTTTCTGTTTTTGCTGAGCCTGATATAAATTTTTAGGGATTTTCTCGCTTTTCTCAAATTTGTTTTCTTTTGATTAAATTCAAGTCTTTCTTGAACTTTAAACTTTGCGTTGCAAATCGCATTTTGATTTTTGTCACTGTCATTGAAATCATGCAAATAAGCAGGTCCTTAGTTGTCTAGCAATGATTTAAGTAAATTAGTCCCTTGCTTTGCCTCCAATGTTACTCAACAATATTGAACATTTGTGGTCAGTTTATCACTACTTTTAGCCTCTAAATGCTAGCTTAGGCTAGCGTCAGAAATTATTTTAAGTCACTGCCTTAATCCAGACAAATATTTTGTCACATCACACCTTTTGCCAATGAAAAGCTATAAAGTTTAGAAAATCGTTAAAAACCTTATTTCGAACACGTTTCTGACAAGCAGCACGAGCTCGTACACTCCTCGCACAGCCAGAAGGTGAGCAACGATCCAAAACGTTGCAATTTGATTGGACTGAGTTTAAAGCCTCGAACAATGGAGTTGAGCGCAATGAGTTTGAAATAGATGCCTTGTGCACGTAAGGTACGTCCGGCAGTAGGCATCGTCAACGCTTTTGGCAGCATCACTAGGTAATTATTAGAGTAATGTTTAATATTTCGCATGAGCTAAACAAGGCTGGAGATTCAACTTGAATATATGCTGACCACTAAAGGATCGTTAGGGTTTAGCGGGTTAGTTCACGTTTGCATCAGCTCCATTTCCCGCATTTTAAACTTTGTAGTGATTTGCCAAAATTAGTGCTTCTTTAAATTTGTAAACTCAAGAGCGATCTATGAATTAAAATTGTTTCCCCATTTCGTATTGACAAGTTACTACGGTTAAACATAGGAACACAGATCACAGGCTACCAAAAATAATGAAACCTTTTCCCCAACCCCCTAATTCGTTGTACCACATTACAAAACCAAATATAATCAATACATAGAAAAACAATATTACGTCCCATAGTTCCTTTCCTCCACGATATACACAGCTTACTTCTCTAATAATACTACATTAGCAAAATATAAATTTAACATACTGTAACAATGGTTTCTTGGACATGCTATAATAGAATTTCCAATTTGAAAGTTTTAATTATATCAATAAAAGCCTACCCCGTGAATGGAGAACATTTTTCAAGTTACTATTAGAAAGTTCAATAGACAAAGATATTCAAATAAATTATTTAAATATGTAAACATAAGTAAACGAATAAGATTATTTAAACAAAACAAAAACCATTAATTGCCAAACTAAACCAAACGTTATTGCTGCAGAGGAAATTTAGCTCTTGCATGTAAAATAGAATTTTTCAAAACATGAAATAGTATTACTAATCTCAAAGAAACAAAACAGGAACACGAATAAGATATTTGCGTAAATGCCTTAAATTAAATAAATACATGTGTGTAATGAAAGCAGACGACGATTCTTATTTAAATCCAATTAAAGGCTGAATATAAAACAAATAATACGTTTAATATGAATAAAATCAATAAAAAGAAAAGAATCATTTCCTATAATTAAGAAGCAGAAAGAAAAAAAGAAAAAAAAACTAAGCGATAGACATCTAAATCTGAAAATATGTAACAAAGTATTTTTTAAGCTAATGTTGTACGATATATAACCCTGTAGCGCTTGTTAGGAAAATCCATGTATCCGTGCTTGCATGCATTCCGTTATTCGCTTAAAAGGGGTGCGTCGCAGATCTAATTTATTCAGGCGAAGCTCAAAAGTGGTTCGCTTCATGTGAAAACTGTTCTCGCAGTTTGTTTGGTTATCAATTTAGCTGTTACTAACTGAAAACACTTTTGGCGTAGATGTTGATGTAGCATACTGTCAGCACATTTTTCCAAGACCTTGTTCGTTGCTTCTGGGTCTAGCTCACGAACTAGTCTTCCCTTGAACGTTTAAGTTTGCGCCTTGCTTTTAACCGAGTGGCTCCAACGAATCGCAAATGGGCTTGAGTATTGTCCACACGCAAGTCAGCCGCATGACATTTTTTTGCACGAACGTGCGTTCCAGGTGCTTCATTTCGGCCAAAAATGTATATTTACCGTACCGATTGTTCAACACAGCATTCACTTTTCAAAATAAGTTTGCATATTTCCCCAAGATGTTCAAGCGTTACCCCACATCCTAGTTGGCAGCCATCGCGCGACCGAACAACGAGCAACAGGCAGGGGCGAACGCAGGAAAAAAGTTCGGAGGGGGGTTTAATTTTCATAAATGTCTTACTTACTATATTTTGTATACAACAAATATAATGTTAATTAGTAACAGACTTATTTATTAGAATTTGCTAAACGCGCCTAAACACCTGTATAGTTATGCAGTGTGTAAGTATTTATACAGACTTTATGCACCTTTCCAAAAATTATTATTTATAAAACATTTTTCCATGCATACTAGTTATACAGTGCTTGCGTCAAAAAAGGTACTGAAAAGGAGAAATGACTAAATTCTCAGCAAACTCAGGCGACTCGCATTTCGTTAGTTTCAAGTTGCTTTGAGGAGAATTTCATTCGCCGGCGAGTTCATCTGGGAGTCCCAGGCGATACATAATTTGTGTGAAACAAATGTGACTTCGCGGCGAACGTGGATGAAGAATCTCCGGTGATAGAATAAATTGCGAGATGTAGAGGACAGTTTTTTTCCAATCGGGAAACGATAAGCCAATTTGGAGGGGTGCTTCTTGAAGTTCATCCGATATGTTGGTCTTCATCGTCTTCATTTTGACTCGAATGTGAGATGTGACCTCGGGGTGGAGATGTTTACAAAAATGTGTATTTTGTATCCTATTTGGTGTATATTCAAAATATGTGTCTATCCAAATACTTGTAATACGTGGAGTCAGGCGTATCTTAGGGGAATCCAAGGGGCAGTGACGTCTATTCAAAAGTGCGCAGGTGTTCTCTGCACACCCTATTCAAATCTATTGTTTTAATGCACTGAACTGGAGTTCGTCATGAAAGACATTTCTGTTTCTTTGCAATAGTTTTAATTTAAACAAATCAATATCTATAAATGAATAGTTAAATCAACATAAGAAGTTGAAAAAATTGTATCGAACCAAAATCCAAATCTCCCTATATCGATAATTCCAATTCACATTCAACGTAACTTGGTGGTAATGAAACTCACACATCAGGGTGTTCATCTCGAGCGCACCTCGTTGCAGTTCGCACTTGTTGTTTCATTTTCGTTTTCGTTCCACCCTGGCCTACTGGTACTGTGTGCAGGAAAAAAAAAGCACAACACAAGAGCATACAAGATACAACATACAACAGCCAACAGCTAGAGGCAACGTCCCATTTTGACCCTAGTGCTTTATTCTCCTGTGGGCTATAATTTGCAGAACCTGAACTGAAAGCGCAAGCTGGAATTTTGTATAATTTTTCATTCCCACTCGGTCCTCGGGTGGTTAAACATGGAATAGAGGTCGGTTGCTCGAATATTTGAAATCGCAACTGCTTTAACTGAAAAGCTACTTGCGAAACCATTTTCACAGCTGTGTTCAGCTGATAAATTGGAAATACGTTATTTATAATGTAAGGCGAACACTACCTTCCCCAAATTTTAATAAATGTTTTATTAGGAGCTTTAATGAAAGAAAATATGAATTTAAGCTTTGGTTGCGGGGTTGCCATTCTATAAGCAAAGTCTTCCGTTGGCCTTGCCTGCTCTTTTCAAATTGTCTGCTTATTTAAGAGTTGCTTCAAATAAGGACATGTTTTCCACGGCAGTCGCGTAGAAATGACATATAAATTCCGTCTCTTCAGAGTTGCTACAACTTTCACCAAATATTTAAAGTTTCTCCCAATGACTTGGCGATGTTCTGCATTTGGGCAACATCTGTTTATATCAATATGTGGCAATACCACAATTGGGACAATGGCCATTCGGCCGCACAATGTCGATTAGCTTTTCGATCAGCATACTGAGCTTTCACAAAATGCTCAGCTCAGTTCGCTTCTCAAACATCCGTCTCATATCAAATTATTTTCTTGCTTTGTTACCGAATTTTCAACTGCAAGGTAAACATTATCCCCCGTATTAATAAACAAATGCGCACAAGCTAGTTATCTAGTAGACATCAGATAGCATACAAAGATTTGAAGTTACTTCTGAATAAGGAGTTGATAACTTTTACGCAGCGTTAATTAATACGGGGGTATTACTTTTTAGATAGTCTATGTAATAAAAGGTAACAGCCAGTGAGCCTTGGGACGCCAAATCGTCGCATCCATGAACGGGCTTTATGTTCAAGTCGATTTTACATACAAAACTAAAACAAATTCCGCCACGTGTTGCTCGTCGATGACCCGATTCCAATCCTGGGGCCCTACTCTCTATTTCGTCCCCTTCGAAATAGCTTTCCCCTTCCGCATTTAAGTAGGTACTCTGTAATAATTTCGGAATTCTAAATGCGACATAAAAGTACATTTCATTCCACTTTCGAAATACAGAGCAGAAAAGGTTCGTTTTCGAAAAATAGAGTAGGGCCTCTGATTCACTCGACAGCTTCATGCTTTTTAAGACTTTCTTTTTAGACCGTATAAGTGCAAAA
The DNA here is from genome assembly GCA_948293265.1 of Cheilosia impressa. Taxonomy (NCBI): domain Eukaryota; kingdom Metazoa; phylum Arthropoda; class Insecta; order Diptera; family Syrphidae; genus Cheilosia; species Cheilosia impressa. Next base: position 8,237,338 of record OX411882.1, read on the forward strand.
TTATTCAATTTATAAAAACAAATCCAGCGACGTGAGCAAACATCAACCGGAGTGCATGTTCAAAAGCTTGTAATTTATTAGCATAGTACTTTGGGCCGATTTTTCCGTCGCCTTAATGTCTTTTGGGCATTCAAATTGTTTTCAAGACTAAGACGAGTCCATTTGAGTTTTGAAAAATCCGCCCCAAGTACAAGTAATTGATTAAAAAATAAATAAGCTTAACAAAAGGATAAAAATACGTTTGTGTGTCGTGTATATAATTTTTTTTTGTACGGCAGTAGGCTAGAATATATTTAAACTATGTATGGTAGAGGAAACTAATTAAATACACATACATATATGTTTAAATTTTCGATTAAAAATTCCAATTTAGACTTAGAGATTTGTACAAATAATCCATTTACAGTTGCCATGTTGAATTTTTGTATATGGTTTAGTTTTTAGCAATTTTCGTTTTAATTTCCAGAAAAAATGCAACAAATAATTAATAAATATTATATTATAAACTATATTAGGCCATAGAGTTGAATAAAGAAATGTATTATTTTTTGATAAAAAAAAAATAATTGTAACGGATATTTTATTTCGATGGTACTACTTTAACCCGTAAGTGAGGCTAGAGAACCTCAGGCTATAACGAAGGCGCTGACTATATGAGTAAAAGTAGATGACCTCTCCTAAGCCCGTATGACACTATATTTTTTCCTAATTTTTTCAATGCTAAAAAGTCAGCGGAGTGTAAAAGAGACCAAAAGTGTATTACGAAAGGAGTAGCAATTGTTTGCAAAGCAACCGCAAATTTTCAAACGAACTTATTTTCAAATAATCTTGAAATGTCAAAAAAAAAAATGGCTGCCAGCAGCTGGAAAATGTGATTTGAATACATTTTTAATACATTTTTTTTTTACGTATCTACATTAATGAAGGTGATGTGTACGCACTCACTCCCATCGGGAATTTTCGTTCTAATGTTTTGTACTGCTTTTAAAAAGTGTGAAAAAATGCAAAAAAAATTAAGTGTTATACGGGCTTTATCCTTGTAAAATAAATAAAAGCTTGCTGACAATAACATTGTAAGTGTAACACATTCTTTCGAATGAAGTAGATGTATAACATATTCTTGATCAATGTCAGCTTTCGTCTCTTAATCGCTTCAGAACTTCGGCCGAAAAGGACACGTGAGACGTGAGTAGTAAAGTCTTGTCAGCAAACACTTAAGAGACTCTATATCTGTAAGTCCTATAGTTTTTATGGCAAAATGTCACGCGTTAGTCCGTACCAGTGACACTGTGTGATTGGGTGTCATGCGCAAGTGACACTTTCACGAAAGACCCACGAATGACAACAGAATGAGCGAATATTTGTGACGGCAGCATGTCAAAATTTTCCAAGAAAAGTGACACGTGTAATCGAAGCTTAAGAATGAGATCACAAACCAAACACCTAAATTTTCATGGATAATTTACCCATAATTAAAAATATTTAAAGCGAGAATTAGCACAAGTTCTGGCGACCAGCATTTCTGCAATCACTTGATAACATTTCCATTTCTGATTTAAAACATGTCAAATGAGTATGGCAGTTAGTTTTATTCAAGTTTACCAACTTCATCAATCAATTATACAAAATAGAGAAATAATTGTCGGTTTATCACTTCCGGACGCAATTTTGTTTTGTAGAAAGCGAAATTCGCTAAGGAACTGCTATAAACAATAAACATGCTGAATTTTCCAATAGTGTCTAAACATAAACAAAATGGCCGACCAAATCAAGTGTCACGTATTTTTGCATTGAAGGCAGTGCTGTTCATTTAAGTCAGACAGCTCTTTATTATTGGGTATCATTCCACTCACTAATATCTCAACAAACAACCACCTCCTATTCACACGTACGTACGATATTTTTGGCCAAACTTGGTTGCAGCTGTGCAGCAAGGGACTGTGAGATATGCGAAAAAAAACTCATTATCGATGACTCCTCCTACAGAACACAGCCTTTGAAACGGGACAAATTCCTTCTCTAAACAGGGTGCCCCAGTATGAGTAACCAACAAAATGTTTATCGTAAACGCATAAAAATACAACTTTTTTTAGAGAGAGCGTGTACAGCCACCTACGAAAAACAACAAACACGAAAGGGATCCAAATTTGATTTGGATTAAAAAATGAGTGCAAGGATCTTTCATTTTAATAATTTAAAAATAAAAATGAAAAAATTACTTCACTGTTGATGAATTACAACTTCTCATTTATCTGATTAATACGCGCTCGCTGTGCAAATTCTGTCTTTGTCTGTCGCTAAGAAGTAATAGACACATTAACAGCAGGTGCACAAAAAAACACAGCGAGCTACTTCAACTCGGATCGCCATGGAAAAACATTCATTTATAAAGACTCCGCCCACAAGAATTTCTTTGAAACGGGACAACTTCGCAGGAACTATTTGACAGGGTGACTTCGGAGAACCAAATTTTATATTCTTGTGTAAGCAGCGTTGACTAAGAGCAATAATTTAAAAACTCACTCATCTGCTAGCTGAACTGATTTGTCTGCCTGTGTAATTGTTTGCGCAGGAATAGCCGATTTAATCTTCTAGTAAAGAATTTCTTAAGTTTTAATGATTATTCAATTGACTTTTTGACTGAATGTTTTTGACTAGTCAGGTCAAGGTAAATCGAGTTGACCTTAGAGGATGAGAGAGTTTTAAATGTGCTTACCCCTCCCCCTCTGTCAACGTTATAAATTTTTTTCTAGACAGTCGTCGTACATGACCCGAACCGAATATCTGAGAAAACAAATATTACAGTTAGGACAGCTTAACCACTTCGTACAAGGCTCACAGAAAACACGGTAAGTATCGGAAAGCCCCATTTGACACGAACCGAATTTCATCAATCAGTGACCAGTATTACCTAATAAGAGAATGGCGTCGGAGTTTTCAATTATGGCTAAATGTTGTTACGAATGACAGTTCATACGATACCATCAATTTCTAAATTTGACTTTCCGATAGAGTGTTTCGTGAAGCCAATCCTTTCATAAATGGGCTATCTTTTTGGTTCAAACGTCAAAAAAAACTTGTAGGACAATAAAGAGGCTTTATAATGGCCAGTAGTGTTTTGTTTGAATATTGTTAAAAAGCTCACAATTCCCATTGCTTTAACTTCTCAGCTTTTACCATATAAATTTGATAAACATCATTTTTCATTTCTACAATATCTATTTATTATAAACTTTTCAATATTTTTAATATAAAGGGTTTTCCAATAAGAGGTGTTATTGTGAATGACCCGCTATTTCGGTAGCTGTCACTTTAGAAGCTTTTATTCTTTGACATTTGATACACGCTTCAACAACGCATTGAAATTATTAAAATTCACTACAAAAATGGTGAAAAACGTCGTGTCTTTGCTGATTGGGTCCTTGAAATGCATGAAAATGATCCGGAATTCCATCGAAAAATCATCTTGACTGATGAGGCCCATTTCCACCTCGGTGGCTACATCCACAAGCACAATTGTCGCAACTGGGGCTCGGAAAACCCAAGAGTTATTGTTGAGAAGCCTCTCCATCCTCAACGTGTGACCGTTTGGTGCGGTTTATGGTCCGGCGGGGTCATTGGACCTTACTTTTTCGAAAATGAGGTTGATTCAACAGTTACGGTGAATGGATTGCGCTATCGAGAGATGATTAATGATTTGTTATGGTCGGAGTTGGATGGTATTGGTCTGGACAACGTTTACTTTCAACAAGACGGCACTACGTGCCACACAATCAACGAAACCATTGATCTTTTACGGGAAAAGTTTCCGGACCGTGTTATCTCTCGAAGAGGTGATCACAATAATTGGCCACCGAGATCTTGTGATTTAACACCTTGCGACTTCTTCCTTGGGGGCCACGTGAAAGATAAGGTCAGCGTCGATTCAAGACCTCAAAGATAAAATTCGTGAGGCTATCGAGGATATAGGACAGCCACTTTGCGATTTGGTTATGGAAAATTTCATGAAAAGGATGTGGTCCTGTATGCGTGCTCGTGGTGGCCATTTGGCTGATGTTGTTTTTCATTATTAACGGCATACCTTCTTCTTTATTATGAAATAAACATCCGATCAGTTGTCTCAAAATATGGAATTTTTCTTTGAATACCAAAATAACACCTCTTATTGGAAAACCCTTTAATTATGCTACAGCCATATAAAATTTGTTTTGTTTTCCTACTATTTTTTAGCTGTCACTTGGTTTTTACTTCTACTTCTTTGACAGTAACGTTTTCGCCAACTACCCTATTGAAATAAAGCAATCTAGGTGGGCGTTTTTCAAAAGTGATCAGACAGCAGTTTGATTCGGATACATTTACTTCTATTTTTTTTTGTTAGTTCATCCGGACGATTACTTTCGTCTAGCTTTTAGGTATTCCATTCAAATAGTATTGATAGAGCATCCGCCATTGATAGAGTTTATGCCACGAATGAAATCAACAACTTTTTGCCAAACTTGCCATTGAGGTTTGAATATTACATATTTTCCCATATTCGGCCACCTTGGCCACCAAAAAGAGAGAGATCCTAACAGATCCTTTTAAGATTCGAGCCAGTGAAGTACGACAATACACAAGTGGCATTGGAGACGGCCGGAATAAGGCAACTCTACCCTACATAATTAAACATTAAGAACTAGGCGCACAGAAAACACAACAGGGCGTCTAAACAAACAAGCAAACAATTCCACAATTAGTGACTCCTCCCACAAACCTATTAGCTACTCCTAGTCATGGTATAGGATAGGGTGACCCGCCTACAAGCAAACGAAAGTAAATGTTTTATCTTTTAAAAGATGCATTTTATTATGTAGAATGCACAAAGCACTAAAACCGATAGATGCAAAGGGGATTTTAGTAAATTAAAAAAGCTATATTTTTCATAGAAATTTTGCAATTTCAAGCTTCCGTAAATTAAAAGTCGAGACTGATGTTTTTAGTACGGGGCACGGCGCAAAGAAACAACTATTTTAAGTTTGAAGTTCGATTTTTGTAATATCGAACATTTGTCGAAACTTCAGATTTATCGAACGCAATGACGTATTACCCAAGGAGCAGTAACATTTCCCACTTAGGAATATTCCTATCTAGGGATTTTGTGTCTTCACAGGTTCTTTATTGTGTCAAAATTGTTACATCAATGGAACATTATGTCCGCAGCGTGTAAAATGTGTGGAGATGTGTGTTCATGCCCACAATTCCTAAAAACTTACTGTCAACACAGATTGAGAACCGGACAAGGGTCTGGTTCTGGAGTCTTTGTGGAAAGCGAGAACATTAGACTACACTACCCCTTAGGTAACCATGCGTCTGTCTTCCAAGCGGAGATTTTCGCTATCCTTATGGCTATGCGCTACATTGTGACAAACAGGTGGAGGGCTAGAAGCATATGCGTTTGCAGTGATAGCCAAGCTGCATTAAAAGCATTGCTTAACCCTCTTACCTCGTCCAAGTTAGTGCTCGAACTCAAGCTTTCTCTGAACTTAGTCGGAAGGCTCAACACCGTGAATCTTGTTTGGGTCCCAGGTCACACTGGTATCCAGGGAAATGAGATCGCTGATGAGCTTGCCAGACGGGGTTCAGAAGAGTCTTTCTCATGACCTGAACCTGCGTTGGGTCTGCCTGCTTCTGTGGTTAGATCATCCAGTGATTCTTGGGTTTCTCGCGAACACGAGCGTCGGTGGCGTGACTGTGGGTCCAATATTGGTTTTGTATGGGAGGTACCAGAACTACTTGACCGACATAGCCCATTTTCAATACCAACCTGACGCCGATAAAAAGAAGTCCTTTCACAAAATTTCGTTCACCTACGTCAATTACTTTGGGCGCTATCGTGCTTTTAACAGACAGAGAGGCATGGGTCCAATATTGGTTTTGTATGGGAGGTACCAGAACTACTTGACCGACATAGCCCATTTTCAATACCAACCTGACGCCGATAAAAAGAAGTGATTTCACCAAATTTCATTCACCTACGTCGATTACTTTGGGCGCCATCGTGCTTTCAACAGACAGAGAGACATATGGGTCCAATATTGGTTTTGTATGGGAGGTACCAGAACTACTTGACCGACATAGCCCATTTTCAATACCAACCTGACGCCGATAAAAATAAGTCCTTTCACCAAATTTCATTCACCTACGTCAATTACTTTGGGCGCTATCGTGCTATCGTGGAGGGTATAAAAACACAGATTAAACGCGATTCCCGATTGGGAAGTTTGTGGCACACAGAATAAACACAATTCCCAATAGATTATTTACTACACAAATAAGAACGAATTCCTAATTGGGAATATTTTGTTAGGTATCCATTTTGCATTGAAAAAAAAATTGTATGGAACATAAGAAATTTTAAATTTACTTTTTTGGTGGATATGGTGCAATTAATTAGATTAAAATGTCACTATTATGTCTATATAGACATCGCAGATTTATTTTATACTGATTTTATAATGCTCCTTATCAGCATTTAAAATACCATAAACAATTTTAAAAGAAAGTTTTCATTAAATATAGCATATTTTGTAAGGATCATGTTTTTTTTCGAAGTACATTAGTAACATTTCAAGGCAAAATGATGTTCACCATAAAATTTCAGTAGCAGTTTTCTGTTTAATAATGAAATGTTTGATGCAGTCAGAATATTATTTTGGTACATAACACAGGTACACAAAATGAATGACGTATCATAACGCCACAAATTATATGGTATGGCATTCTTCCCAATTTGTGTGTATGTGGATAGGATTTGCGTCAAAAACAATTCCTACTTTGTGTTGCGCCACTTCCGAAACAAAAAAGGAACTGTTACTTCGTTGTTTCGAAACATATGTTCCTAAATGGGATCACGAATTGACACCAGAACGTCGCCAGGCCTAAAATGTGCATTCGAATGCTAATTGGGTAGATTTTTAATTTGTCACAAATACATTTTAAAAAAAATCACACGTCAAAATAGTTGAGAACTCGAAGCGAACTAATTGCGAGTCGTCTGAAGTGCTTTAGTTATTACTAAATATTTTAGGTAAGTGGTATGTAAGCCATCTACAGGATCTGAATAAAACGTCGCTCTGAGTCGAACAAATTTAAGTGTGAATTATAGACAAGTCATACTGAGACCACAAACTTCGGCCGATTTCCCGTTACTTGCACACAAGGTATATTTTCATAGGGTGGCAAATGCTAAGTGCGCTAGTATTGTTACATAAAAATTCGTATTGGCAAATGTCACGTAACTTCAAAAATTCCGGCTCACCAACAAACTCGCACCTTGCATATGCTACGTACATTTGCTTAAAATATTTATAAAAAATTGAGGGGCCAGCGGCAAGAGGATTGCGAGCTCGGGGTCTCAAGCTAAGATTAGACTGTATGCCAATAATGCATATATGAATGCTAACAGGCAAATGACCAGATTAGCTGTTAAATGACCAAATGTCAAGATAATCAAAACTGTATATTACACTATATGACCAAATTACCAATATGGTCATATTTGACTTGATGGTCATTTAAGGCATTTGCTATTTATTACCAAATGCTAAAGTAGGGTAATGCTGTTAAGAAAAACAAAGCAAAAAGTTGAATTTGGAACACCGATGACAACAAAATAATTCTTGTTACATCAAAAATGCCAGCGAAATTTCAATAAAGTGCATATGGGCATATAGGGCGAAATGTGGCATTTAGGTCATTAGAGCATATGAGATTTTCCCATTATTTATTTTTATTACTGTCAGAAATTGGCATTTTATGACCTCTTGGCATACAGTCTAATCTAACCATCAGTATGATTTGTCTATGGTCGGTGGCGTAACTATACCATCTGGGGCCCGTGGCAAATTCTGTTGATGGGACCCTATCAGTAAAAATCGTCACGTTGTACTCAGTTGAATTTTAATAAACTTCGAGATTTTCAGCGTACTCAATTACACGTTGTATATGTCCCACTAATGGCCATAGGCCTCGTCTCTTAGGCGAGAGGGAATGGTCTGTAGTCCCCATGCTAGCCCAATGCGTATTGGAGACTTCACATTCATCCATAGAACATAATATCTCAATGCATTCATTAGCTATTCGCTAGCTTTTCGGTGAAGGAACAACATTGTGAGGAAACCTGCATACATTTACATTGAAATAAAAATAACAATTTAAGAAAAACATTATTAAATATATTCCAGTAAGAAAAATCTTTTTTTCGAGCTTTCTGTTCCGCAAAAGTGTCTATAACATCATCAAAGTTTAAAGATCTGGCCATAGAATTTTCAATAGACAGAATAGCCAAGTTACATAACCTGTCTTTTCTCATAGAGTTTCTTAAATAGGTTTTTTATCAATTTTTGTTTTGAAAATTATCGTTCAGCACTAGCTGTAGTCACAGGAATTGTAAGAAATAACATTAATGCAGTGCATACTTCAGGAAAGCTGCAGGACATAAAATTATTTTTTATTATACGAAGATTTTTCTATTTCGTTTCTGAAAGTGGATCGAAAACTGAGATTTTCTCTGGCAAATGATTCAGACAAGTCTTTTATATATTTCTCAACAAATTCTAATGCTTTTTTTAATAGATCAGTGTCAATTAAAACTTTTAAAGTGGAAGGCTGCAAAACACTGAAATTTGAAACAATTTCATTCATTGGAAGGAAAAGCGATTTCAGTTGGTTTATAATGATGTCCAGTACTCGATAAAATATGTTCACTTTGAACAAGCTTTCCGGATCTTGGAGACGCTCATCTTCGCAAAGCTCATCAAAATGGCGTTTTACCTTCCCCTGACGAGTTTAAGAAAATTCAGGGGTGATGAACCATTTTACATCTCTAAAAATGAACCAACATCTTTCTGTTTAGGTTGGTTGAAATGCTTAACGATTAACTTGAAATTGTATTATGGTCTTTAGTTTTCTCACTTTGGATTTTAAGCAGAACTTATAAAAATATACTTTTCAAATAAAATAAAATACTCAGGTACAATGTAATAAATTATTTTTGGCTCGCGGCCTCTTGGACCGGGCCCTCTTGGGTCTGGGGCCCGTGGCATTTTGCCAGCCCTACCACCCTATTGTTACGCCACTGTCTATGGCATAAATCTCGGGAATCCGTTTATAGACCAACGTTATTCAGTCCTTCCAATTTAGTAGTTGATTGTAAAGACTTGGGTATATTTGTTGGTCCGATTTTATATATTCTATGTCATTAAGCGGTACGTTTAAGAGTTTCGCGTGTACGCATATCTTACAGTGTCTGCTATTAACCCCGAAAAGGTTAAGTCGGATCGTAAATTAAAATTTAGTTTGATTACAGTGTTTTTTTTGCGGCCAACTCAATATAAATACAAAAGAACCAGTACAAATCGGATTTAATGTTTGGCAGCAAAATCTGAAATGCACAATCGAAAACGTAACTGTTTAGAAATTTTTAGTCACTTATACGAAAAGAGTACGTTCGCAATAGAAGTATGCATTTCTTTTACAAGTTCCTAAGCCGGCAATTCCTAAAAATCACTAAACTTTGAAGTGAATAGCATACCTAAATTTGGATAAATCCCAAATGACAATTTTAAGGAGCCAGTGAAAAGTTCGAGTAGCCAAATCAAAGATAAATAGCCATTGCTGCTAACACTGCTATTTGTGTATCAGCTGATGGAAGATAGAACTCTCCACAAATTATTTTCCGCTGCCTTTTCGCTGTCCATTTGAAGAACACCGAGAAATTTCGGGAACCGTGCCCCTGTGCCCCCCCTCCCCTGGATCCGCCCTTGTGAAGCAACATTAAACGATTTGACGATTTTTTTTTGTTACACAAAGCAGAAGCATCGTCGAGACGACGTCGTTCAATCGTTATGTTCCCATAAATGACAGATTAACGTCACCAGTTTATCTTACCTGTGGAGTACTTCAAGGAAGACATTTGGGCCCTCTGCTCTTTCTTTTATTTAAATGACGTTCCTGACCAGACCAGTGTCTTATAAAGGGTTTTTCAATAGGGACACTACAAAAGTAGAGGGACAGCAAACGACGCCGAATTTCTTGCCGCTCTTTTGACATTTCTCTTCAGTAAGGTTTGCCAGTTCATGATGGAAAGATATACGAGCCAACAACGAGTCGAAATTATTAAAATTTACTACCGAAATTCGGAGTCAGTGGCCTCAACGTTAAGAGCGCTACCTCCAATTTATGGTCGTCATAATCGTCCTAGCAGATCAACAATTGAGCGTCTAGTGGAAAAATTTGAATCCACAGGCACAGTACAAAATGTTCCCGTGCCAGTGAGACAAAGAAGTGCCCGTAGTGTCGAGAATATTGCTGCCGCTGAGGCTTCAGTTGAAGAAAGCCCAAATGTGTCTCTCACACGTCGTTCTCAAGCGTTGGGCATCTCTGTGACGTCGTTGTGGCGAATTTTGCGAAAAGATCTTGGCCCACATCCTTACAAGATTAAATTGACGCAAGAACTGAAGCCGCTTGACCACCAGAAGCGTCGTATGTTCGTGAATTGGGCTGAGCAACAACTTGAAAATGATTCGGATTTTCATCGAAAAATCATCTTCAGCGATGAGGCTCATTTCTGGCTGAATGGCTTCGTCAATAAACAAAATATGCGGTATTCGTCAGGCAGCAATCCACACGTACTCCATGAGTCATCATTGCATCACGAAAAAATTACGGTTTGGTGTGGTTTATGGGCCGGCGGCGTCATTAGGCCGTACTTCTTCCGTGATGATCAAGACCGGCACGTTACTGTGAATGGGAATCGCTACCGTTCAATGATAACCGAATATTTTTGGCCCCAATTGGATGATATGGACTTGGAGGACATGTGGTTCCAACAGGACGGCGCCACAAGCCACACATCGAATGTCACAATCAATTTATTGGAAACCAAGTTTGGAGAACGTGTTATCTCACGAAATGGTCCAGTCGCTTGGCCGCCTCGGTCGTGCGATTTGACGCCGTTAGACTATTTCCTGTGGGGCTACGTCAAGTCTATGGTCTATCCCAACAAGTCAGCGACGATTGATGAATTTCGTACGAATATCGAACGTAAAATTGCAGCAGTATCGGCCGATTTATGCTTGAAAACCGTCGAAAATTGGGTTCAGCGTCTGGACTTCTGCAAGCGTGCCCGTGGTGGCCATGCAAAAGAAATCGAGTTCCATACATAATGGCATCGAACGTACTTTCACAGGAATAAAGAATTTCATTGATATCCAAAATCGTTTTTGTTCTATTTAAAAAAAACTTTTGTAGCGCTCTTATTGAAAAACCCTTTATTTGCCGACGATTTGAAGGTGTGCCTTCCTATACGTTGTCACGATTGTATTCTTTTACAAGAGGATGTTGAACGACTTTCCATATGGTGTCACAGAAATGACCTATCAAAATGTCAAAGCCTTTCTTTTTTCGTAACCTCTCTCCAATTCCCTTTACGTACGTAATCGTTAATATCCCTCTGTCCACTGTTTCATCTGATTCATTTCGGAATAAATTAATTCTGTTGTTAATGTAAGGCTTTGGTGGTCCTTTTTAAAATATATTTTTTTGTATTCGGTAATCTAGCGAGAACAGTAAATGTACTCATTGATAGGAACTCCATTCAGGTACTATAAATATGAAACATCTCCCACCCTCATATCTTCTACCTAGCATTACCTTAATTTGGTACCTACCCCCGCATATATTATTCCAAATGTATCCATTTAGAAAAACTTCGATCGAAAGGTGTCCGCACAATGGCTAAATTTTCCATGTAAAATTACCCATTGTAACCTACAAAATTGATTATTAGTAAGGTCCTTCGTCTTAAAAGTAAGTTCAACATTATATTTATTACTCGTTCGACTGCATTTCTTTCCCCCAAAGATAAGTGATGCGAATTTTGGCTACCAATTGCTGAGTTGAAGTTGAGATTTAGACGGCGTTTAGTCAGTTTACTTAGGATGAGTTATAATAACTTAATACCAACTTCAAATCCGTGTCACAGACTCGTCTGCATTTATAATTGATGTGTTTGATTTTCTAGTTTATGTAATTAAAAATACATGGGTAATTATAATGTACCCGTGTGTATGAATAGCTGTGTAATAGAGAGCTCTATTATCTACCCGACCGTTAGCACCTGGATCCAATTATAGGCTGTAATTACTTGCCTAACGGCCTACACCTCTACCCAATCAGGAGGACAATGGATATTTACTCATCATTAATAATAAGGCTCCGTTTAAGACAATCGCAGAAATTCAGCCTATTACCTGATTTGAGTACTCGACATATTCAGTACTTCGAGTGAGACTGTTGACGGTGCTACAAGCCATCAAGTTCGGAATAAAAGTGCGGTTATATCAAAGGCAGGTCTTTGAATACAAATTTTTTAACAGATAAATTGTTATATCCCAGTTAAGTTAGCCTATCGGTATTGAAAGATAAGGTACTGCTCAGTTGCACCCATAAAAAAATAAAAGGACTTGTAAGAGAACACATTTAATGAGCGGTTCAACACTTTAAACAAAAATAATGAATGGTTGGTGCCCTGCGGAGGCACTTGGCCATTATGGAGCAGAGCTAACTTTTTGATAAGAACAAAACAGAAATCCCTTTCAACAGAATTACAATGTCCTAACAATTACTTTGAACAAATAAAAATTGAATCAGTGGTATTGTTTAAAATTATTGATGTAGTTCCAACCAACCAAAGTGGTTTTTTATACAAAAACGTAGTGTTATTTCCTAACCAATAATTTCATTAAAATGCATGGTTCAAAGTTCAAAGCTGCGTAAGTCCGACAACTATGAACAAACGTCGTTTTAAAGCTGTGAGCTTACCAATAAAAAAATATAGGGTTGTCTGTTATAAATTGCCCAGGAACAAAAAGAACCCATGTTTTATTTCTGGATAAAAAAATTAAAATGCAACACTGCCAAACAAACCATTTTTATTTAAAATTTGTATCACTGTAACATTTTACTCAGCACCAATCACTAATTTGATTTGTTTATTTCTTTATTTCTGCAATGTCGTTCAGGAGCATTTTTCGGACGTACAAGAAAAAAAAATATTTATGTGGCATATACGTCAAAACAATATCGAGGAAAATGTTTGAAAAAAACTAAAACAATAACACGGAAAATTAAAGGGATACTAAATACTAAATAGCCGTGTGACTGAAAGGGACGGCATTACCTAGCACGCAAAAAAAACGTGACACTTTTTACGTCGGCCATCTTTTTTACGTAGTTGAAATTATGGGAAATCTATGCATGTATATATTTTTATAGCGACGGCTCAGGAAATATTGCTTTCCTATAAAAAAAAATTTTCTGCTTTCGTATAAAACAAAATGACTTCCGGAAGTGACGAACGGACAATAATTTATTAATTTCGTATAACTGACTGACGCATTTTTGGTTTAATTTACTGAAACTTAAAATCGCTCTCATTTGACATGCTTTAAATCAGAAATAGAAATATTTTCAAGTGATTACAGAAATTATATTCCCCGGAACTTGGGTTTATTTCCGTTTTACGTATCTATAATTATGGGCAGAACGTCCATGACACTTTAGGCGTCTGATTTGTGATCTCATTTTTACTCCTTTACTAGCATTGACTGCGGAAAAACGGATCTCTCTGTCACGTCTCGTGTAAAAATGCGCGTGCGTGATGGTGTAAATGCAGAATAAAGCTAGAAAGTGGGTAGATATTTCAAGAAAAATTTAAAAAAAAAATTCCCTAAATATTGGATTTCCCAAAAACGTCAAAATGGTATATATGTATGTACGTCAAACCAATTCTCCTACGACGATATCTCCATTAAAACATCCTTTTGTTGCAATTTTTCAAGTTTTAGTAATCGATTATTGTACATCTAATAATTATTCACATTACCCGCCCGGCTTTGTTCGTACTAGGGCCTTTGTTGCTTATATATGTTCTTGCCTTGAGTTCCACTCACATTTCCATTTTCACAAAGTGTAGAGAAATGACGTTTTCAATGTTCTTCAACTCGAAGTTCAATGTAACCGTACTAATGTAACCGTAATAATCAATTTCAGTTTCGACTTTAAATTTACGGAAGCGAATTTTGTATGGAAAACATACCCATCGTGAACTACTTCTATTTAAAGTCGAGACTAAAAATGATTATGGGTAAAGCCCAATCTCAACAAAATATAACTTTTGCAAATTTTCCAATTTTATTGCAACAAAAACAAAGAAAAGACAGCTCAAATCGAGCAATCCGTTCTCGACTTAGGGTCTTACGGATGCAACTTTATTTCATAAAATAGATTACATTTAGACGAAATTATTGAAACGACCTTATCTCAAAATTAATTGTGTCCAGCGATACCACTTTACTTCAACTGAAGTAGATTTACTTCGCACTATTGTTAAATTCCTTATATCGACTTCACTTTAGAAATCCCTTAATTAGTCCGCTTCAATTTAAATAAAAAAAAACGTATCTACTTAAAAAACAAAATTATTTAAAAAATGTTTTACGCTCTTTCATTCTGAGCTTAGATTCACATTTCAAAAGAATAAATTGCATCTGACGTTTATTACTGTTTTCCTTTTCATTTTCTGTCAAAGAGGTGATACGTTTGGTTTGGTTTTGATGAGCGCGTTGGGAAGATATTTTGAAGTTATCAAGAATGTGAATAAAGAATGGTACGCAAGATTATAATAAAATAAACATATCATTGTACACCATTTATAATATATTTTTCTCAAAAGCTTGCAAAAAATAGTAAAAATGAAATGAGACTACGAAGACTTTATTTTAATAAAAAAATATTGTTAGGTAGATCTTAAAACGTTTTTTGGACGTGTTTTATATATACAACTAGTTTGGAATTTAATATATCATTAAAAACTATGGCTTTAACATCTACTTCCCTTTTCTTGAATATATTTCACTTTATGGGTCAAATCTACTTCGGTCTATTTTTTAACGCTGCTTGTAGCTTGTGTCGTTTTGATCAAACCGGATAGATAAGTTGTAGTATAGTTCAGTAAAAGAGTAGCGTGAGTTGACAGACATCGTACAGGCCAAACCGCTAATTGTAGGTTTCATCAAACTTTCAGGATATGTTCCAATAGCTGTATAGACGCTCACTAAGAAGGGATTTTTCGATACGACCCTCCCTGCCCTTTTTAGAGAGGTTTTTCTGTTACAAAATAGTCGGTTATCATGGCCAATTGCTGTGCACGGTTGTTCATTTTTCAACCTGTTCATGATGAAATTGCAAGCCAAACTGAACATAAATGACATTAGAGTTGCCAGATTGACCACAAAATGTCAGTTTTATCTCTATTCTATTGGAACATATCCTGAAAGTGTGATGAACCTACAATTAGCGGTTTGGCCTGTACGATGTCTGTCAACTCAATCACGCTACTCTTTCATGTATATAGTAGATAATCGCGATATTGTTATTATTATTATTAGTAAAATAGGTTTTGATTTTTTGCAATCCATTTTGGGAATACTCAGGCACACTTCTATAAAAGGACTATACCAACATGAAAATCGCACAAGATAAGCCCCTGAGCGGTGCGACCACGGCAAGGCACGTTGCAACACGTGATGCTACCAACAATCTCTTCAAATTTATTCGTGTAATTGGCATCGAAATGCCAACAAATAAAAAATCCGCATACACTGTTTATGCCTGCGTCATTAATGGTTTATCTGTGGTATTTTTGCCAATAATGTTCACCATAAGCTTCATATCACCCGGCAGAGATACGGACATAGGCAACTTACTCACCTCCTTGCAATGTGGTATCAATGTGTATGGTGTTGCTGTGAAGGTCGTCATCATGGCTTTGATGTTGAAGCAACTTCGGAAGGCCGAAATGGTAATGGCTAAACTAGATGCACGCTGTGTCACCGAGGATGAAAAGGAAAACATTTGTAAGGTTGTGAAAATTGGCAATCGCATTGTGCTCATCTTCTGGATTGTGTATGTCGCTTACGTAACTTTTACATTTTTGGCTGGCATCATCTCTGGAGCGCCGCCATACGGTTTGTCCAAACCACTAGTTGATTGGAGGAAGTCAACCGCGCATTGTTTGATCGCTTTCGCTATTGAGTACGTACTGATAAATATAACTTGTAAACAGCAGGTAGTGCTGGATGCCTATGCAGTACTCTACATCTACATCCTAAGGCGACATGTTCAGATCCTGTTGGTGAGGATTAGCAAACTTGGCTCGGATCCAACTAAAACTAAGGAGGAGAACACTCAGGAACTGGTGAACTGCATTGTGGACCACAAAAATATTATTGAGTAAGTTGGAGAGCTGTCCATGTCGACACCTAAAGTGTATCTCTTTCCAGGTTGTTTGACATCATACACACAGTTATTTCGAAGACAATCTTAGTCCAGTTTCTGTTTACCGCCGCTATTCTGGGCACCACTCTCATTAACCTTATGATTTTCGCCGATTTGTCATCGAAAATTGCATCGCTTTCCTACATATTGGCGGTGGTGGTGGAGATATTACCTTGTTGTTACTATGCGGACTGTTTGATAGCCGAGAGTCATCAGTTCGGCAATGCGATCTTTCACTCGAATTGGCTTCATCAGGATGTCAAGTTTAGAAAGATGTTGGTGTTCTTTATTCAGCAATCACAGAAACCAATCGTTTTCACAGCTGGCAAAATATTCCCCATCAACTTGAACAGCTTTATAGGGGTAAGTTTGTACAAGAGTCGGTACGATGTGTTTTTCTGCGTATTTTAATCTGGCTGGGTGACTTAACCAAAAAAACCTCCATTCACAACTTCCATAAGTTGTAGCATATTAGGACAATTCGTACGAGGGTTTTTGGCCGCATCAACTTCTCGCTCTACGCGTCTTAGGATATAATGAGTTAATGCAGGAATGGGCTATTTTTTCGATGGTATACCTAGTCGTTCGACTAATTGGCAGTTTATTTTTTGGAAAATCCACCGCAAAGATCGCTTTGCCACAGCTAATTTTTATAAATCAAGAGGTTTTATCCGTCCTTATCTCCTGATTGCATTGCTTTTATTTAATAGATCGGTCATTTCTAATCGGTTCTGCGCTAATGAAAACTGCACAAAAATATTCCAAAGGCTCAGTCTTCAGAAAAAAAAAAAACAAAAAATATATATAAACAGAACCTATTTTGTAAAAAGTAACGATCCCTCCTCAAAAATAAAAATTACATTTTCAATTCGAGGAATCTTGTTATAGTGGTTGTAATTTTTTTTTTACGTATGAGGTCCATCATAGATAAGATATAAATCCGCTACCGCATATCTGTATTGGCTCACGCAATAGACTGGACTCATTGCACTCACTAAAAAAGAAAGGAACTAAAAATGAACAAGAGACATTTAAGTTTACCTATTTTATTGTTAATCAATCGGACGTAGAAAGCGCAGGTTTTAAAATTATTTCAGAGAAACAAAGTTTTATAGGCTGATCTTACTATAAGTGGTGCATCCAGTTGCCAATTGAAAGTGGAAATCAATCAAACTAGCACTGACTAGAGAGGCATATACAGATACAGATTTTTAAAAATGCAATAAAATGAACTTGCTGAGTCAATTGGACCTTGTGCGCGAATAATCCGAGATCTTTAAGCAGAATACCCCTCAGGCTAGTGCGTGAAATGTTGAGCTGTTGAGATCGATGGCGCGTTGATGTTCGTGAATTGAGTCTCACACTCTCGGCTACAGGCTACAGCAGCCACATTCTCATCTGTGCGCACCGTACGACGACGGGGACCATACGGTGTTGTCCAATAGCATATCAGTTTCTTTTTAATAAGGGCACCGTTTGGGCTACGCAGCACAGAAAAAAGTTTTCAATATTTCCCAACGTTGTTCAAGCGTAAGGCGACGCGTTTCGTTCCCCGGAGGTATGATACGGACTTTCGAGCGGGAAACAGCTGTCGTAACTTGCATGAAAATGGTTTATTAACAAAAAAATTAGGACTGTAAGTAGTAAATTAGAATGAACGAGAAAAAGCGCGCAGCAGAAACCCAGACTCAAAAACCGCATGGGTCAAGCTGTCATTTGCGACAATGACTTTTGGGTTTGGGTGCGTTCGATGTGGACATCCGCTACTTCCTACATGTTCCCACAACTCTATTCAAATATTAAAGCTACCACTTAAAGTGACAAGTAAGTCCCACCATTGACTAACTGGTTTCTTCTACTTTTATTATCACATTTGGCTCAAAATGAAATGCTGTATCAACCCAAACTATAAATCAAAACTTTTCTCGTTTCAGATAGCGAAATTTTCGTTCTCATTGTACACATTCATCAGTCAAATGGAATATGCCGAGCGTTACCGAAATTAAAAGTGACCAAGTGGCCAGTGAAACTGGTATAACTGGATTTGAAAGATACACAGTTCATTATATTTTAATAAATCAATTCAATAGTTTATTCGGTTCTTTAACACTGTAACTGCACAAAAATAAAATATTTTTTTTGAATAAATATTTGCATTGACATTTAACTTTTTGAGTTTTATGAAGCAACTAGCGGACCTCCGCCTGCTTTGCTAGGCTTTATTTAGTTAACTATACATTTACCTATGTACATACAAGTACATTTTGCTTCAGTTGGGCTCAAGAAGCTTATTCAAATCCCGATTGCGGCGAGCCGTTTCTAAATACCTAATAAAAAAAACCGATCAAGTGAGAGTGTCACTCGCGCACCGAAGGTTCCGTACTTCGGTAGAGTTGGAAATTGCGAAGATTCTTTTCTTTTGTAAGAAGGTGGGAAGTATCGAAAGTGTGTTTGCCTTAATTCATTCCTTTTTTTACCTGAAACCATATCGGATCATGATAACTAAAGAAATTGTGAAGTTTTCATTAACAGCGAACGAATACTAAAATGAAACATAAACTCAGAAGTTAGAAGGCCAAAATAATTTCAGGCGTTCAAGTCTCCCGGTGGTTCGGAAGACTTGAGCCGCAACTGTTTTGAAACATTTGGCATTTGCCAAAAATTCCTTGGGTTTATTCTAAGTTTATGAGACATTTCTTAAAATAGATAAATGTAGCTATACAAAAATGCATTTAAAAAGTTGATGTGAATGATAAACAAATTTATATGAACGATCTAACAAAAAGTGGCTCAAGTCTCCCGCTTTCCCTCTACAGATGTCCCGCTTTGAGAGGACAAATTTATGGTCACTTTATACATACTACATTAATGTGAGCGTAAGAGTAGAGAACACGCTCTAATGAAAGAAATGACCGAGAGCTTGCTTTTGCACAACAATATGCCAATATGTGTCAAGTGTCATGTCTTATCTCTCATATGTGCATGAGGAGGAGTATTCATTGGAAAAGTTCCAATTCCAATGGAAAACGATTAAGAAAATACGATTTATGAATGCAGAATTGGAGAATGGAAATGACAAAGAGCATAAACACTAGTGTGGACTGTGGAGTGTTATCTGTGACTGTGGTGTCGTTGTGTGAATGAGTATGAGTAGAGTTCAGTATGCATTGAAAATTCCAATAACCGGAATCGATTAAGAGAGCACACAAACAACGAATGAAAAATGATTAAAAGGAGCGTATTTTATAAGTGATTGACAGTTTTTTGTAAACATCTTTTAAAATATTAACTTTTCCGCAAAACAGTCTTCAGCACACATAAAGCTACGAGCATGATCTACAAAAAATCCATACATCCATTCTTTTGTAAATCAAGAAATAACCAGCTTTTTGTGCGAATGAAAATTTATTTTTCACAATCTATGTATCGCTACCATTGGTAATTGTCGTTTAACTAGAGGTTATACCGGATGTTGTGTGAAAATTTCAGCCTTTTACGTCAATTCATTTCTGAGATAGACCTAGGAACAAAACTGGTCTAGTGGGTTCGGACGGACAAAAGCGAAACTAATAAGCTTTCGATTTTCCCTTTGCGTATGGAACCTTAAAAAGAACATGACCACACAGCAGATTCTGCTTCTTCTGAACTGAAACTTTTTTTGCTAAATGTGAAGTTGTAATGTAGGTAAGTAAGTATGTTAAATTAAATTGGGTTGCATTGTCTTGATTGTAGATATTAAGAAATTTAATTAAAAAAAAAAATATAGTATAAAGGATGTCCCATAATTCACGCAAAATGTAATTTTGGTAGAAAATACAGATTTTAAATTAGAAAGCTTAAATTTTTTATTGGTTCATAGAGTAAAAAAAAATGGGGGTTATATAAGGAAAAGGGTTATAGAGGAATAGTCGCCATGGCTTTGCTGGCAAAGTACGTACTATTTTATTGAAATTTTCTATGACCATTTATTTTGACGATTAACGAAGCCATCAAGATGAAAATGAGCTTCATCATGAAGTTGATTTTGTTCGAAAAATCAGCACCCACTTGTTGCAGCATGGTCAGTAATCTTCAGTTTTTGGATTAATTGAACTTTGAAAGCATGAAGTTTTAAGTCTTTCATGAGAGTTCGCTGTAGAGAGCTTCTCGAAATGCCCAATTTTTGACTATGGAACGTTTTCTATTTTTAAAGATTTTGTTTTCATGTGGTTCCAATTCGGCTTTAATGTTATCAACTGATTCAGTACCTACTCATTAGTCTAGTGGCTTGTGAATCTCACAGCCCCAGGTTAAATTCCTGGTTGAAGCTAAAATCAAAAAAAAATATGGTTGCACGATCGTAGGGTCCTTACCACAACCATTCGTTTCGCGTGTGTTTTTTATTTTTGGGACGAATGGAATGGATCATCAATTTCCCACCGCGAATTGGGAAGCTCTTTCATGACAGTTGGACATGGAATTTGGATTTTTTATAGGGAATCGAACCTAGAACCCCTCGCTTATACTAAAACTCATTCGTTTAAGTATAAAGAATAGCAGGGCCGTCTTTAAACTATTGGAGGCCCTGGGCATATTAGGATAATGGGGCCCCTATGACTTTGACAGAACACTATTTTGTTAGAATAGACAAAGAAAGTAGATAAACAAGGTTAAATATTTATTTTTATGAACAATCATATGAAACGAATAGATAAATGTAATATAGTCCACAAAAATAACTCTTTTAGCATTTACAGGTTAGTGCTTAAAAGTTAAGTTATTTGAAGAGGAACCCTTCTAGATTTCAGATGGGCAAAATCGTAAATCACTTCTCCAAAATCTATGCTTTTTAGCACATCTGATTCTATTCTATCCGCGACAAACTGGTTAATTTCTCTTGAAGCATTGTACTTCTCAATTCATTTTTAATTTGGAAAAGGAGCGTTTCCCATTGTAGTCAGTAATTTAGCTGCGATTTCTTCGAATTATATAAGTTTTTTGGTAAAAAAAATATTGGTTATCGTTTGGTGATCTGATAGGAATTAGGGACTTTGTATTTGATCTGAGGGGGGCCCCTATCGATCGCGGGGCCCTGGGCACTTGCCCAAGTGCCCACTGGGAAAGAGGGGTCTGAAGCCTAGTACGCTGCGGTTTAGGAATGAAATTTTCCGATGGTCTCCAACTGGACAGCGAAACGTCTGCAAAAAGGCAGAGGAAAATAATTTGTGAAGAGTTCCATCAGCTGCTACACATGTACCTAGCACTGGTTATAATCTACGATTTGGCTACTTGAATTGGCTTTTCACTTTTAAGTTTGGCGATTTTTAGGCTTAGGAATTTAGAAAAAAAATGTATACCTACTTCTATTGCGAGCGTACTCTTTTCGTATACCTAAAACATTCTAAACAGTTGATTGCGGATCACCTAACTCCATTTTCATACAGCAGACTCTCACATCTCAGAAGAATGGAAACAAGAAAAGTCTCTCAATTACTAGTTTGTATGCATATTTTTGTTAAATATTGTTGTCTTTAAAAACAATTTTATCAGAATAAGTGTGCCTAAGAAATAAAAAAAAAATCCGCATTTTTGGTCTTCACATTTGATTTTTTTCAAATCTTTCTTTATACCTCTTTTAAAAGCTGGCTGCACTGAGTTCGAGTGTCAAATTTTCACAAGTAATTAATATCCCGGACAATAAATGTGTGAGAGTGGAGAATACCAAGCAATCTTCTACAATTACCCACGTTTCCGCGATCATTTTGGAGTGGCAGCGTATACTGCAAAATAAAATGGAGAGCGGCAATTTTGGTTCACGATTTTTCGTTTTGAAACAACAGCGTACAGGGCTACGATTACACGTGTCAAATTTTGATATGCTGACATCACAAAAAATCGGCCATTAGGTGATCACTCGTGGGTCTTTGGTGAGAGTGTGCTGGGGCAACCCGCGTGACCAGACGCTTGACAGGCGATCACATGTAGTGACAAATTAAGGACAAATGACGTCGGCATGTCAAAATTTGAAATGAAAGGTGTCACGCGTAATCGTAGCTGAAGGATTAAACGATACTTTTATATAACTTAACACTTTGAGATTAAACCGAAAAAAAATCGTTTTGTTGATGACCTTCTGCTTTTGCGTTTAGAAAAAATTCAGTTGCGTGTCGGTAAGGTCCAGCGTCACACACACGGGGATGTAGCATAAGCGTCCGAGGGGAATTGTCTGGTTGATTAGCGCGTGAGATTTTCGATAGTTAAATTTGCACGACAAAAACTTGCGGCGCTGCAGGAAGAATGAACTTGGCATAAAATTTTAATTTTGAGTGTCCATTCGTCTCAAAAATTAAAAACTATGTCAAGCGAATACAAGTCCTAGATCCCTTTGCTGTTTTCATTATACACCCCAACAATAGACAACAAAATGAATTATTTACAAAATTTGTGAAATACTTGCAATATGCTCTAACACCTTGCAATGTCTTACTTTTGTAACAGGCTGAAGTTCGCTACCTTATGGTCGTAAATATGTGATTACCTTTGTTCTGACTCTAGGGTGTTATTAACTAACTAACGGCCAACACTTGCATTCAATAAAGGGTATAATTACCTTCCTAACGGCCAACACCTGCATCCAATCAGGAGAACAGTGGATATTCATTCATCATTTATAAGACAATTGCAGAAAACTAACACTGCAGTAAGTGGCGAATTCAGCCTATAACCTGTTTTGAGTACTCGACATATTTAGTACCTCGAGTGAGACTGTTGACGGTGCTACAAGCCATCAAGTTCGGAATAAAAGTGCGGTTATATCAAAGGCAGGTTTTTGAATACAAATTTTTAAGAGATACATTTTTATATCCCAGTTAAGTTAGCCTGTCGGTATTGAAAGACCCATAAATAATTAAAAGGACTTGTTAGAGAACACATTTAATGAGCTGTCACAAAACTTTAAACAAAACAATCGTTTTGCGGCTGTGTCGTTCTAAATAATAATGAATGGTCCGTGTTTTGGACCCCTGCGGAGGCACTTGGCCATTGCGGAGCAGGGCTAACTTTCTGACAAGAATAAAACAGAAATCGCTTTCAAATGGATTATATTCACGGAGCCAGAATTACAATCTCCTAGCAATAACTTTAAACATTGTGGTATTGTTTAAAATCGATGTAGTTCCAACCAACCAAAGTGGTTATTTATACTAAAACAATAGGCGTGTGTTTTTTTAAGCTTCGATATCAGCAAAGCAAAGTAAAGTAGGATTTTCAGCACGCAATTACAAAAAGTACTGTGATTCTTCGAAGTGAAAAACCTACTTTTCTTTGCTTTGCTTAGATTGTAGCTCAAAAAAACAGGCCTAATAATTTCATTAAAATGTATATTTCAAAACAATGAGCGATCGCGAAATATGAACCCACATGATTAGCTTACCAGAGCCGGTTAGTGAGTGTTAAACAGACAAATTTCGGTCTTACGCCTTCTCCATGTCTACAAAACATGTGTAAACAGGTTTGGCATACTTCAAAAGGCTTATCATTGGGGAAGTTATTGACTGATCGGTTGTGCTTCTGCCCGAACGAAAGCCGCACTGTTCATCTTCCAATTGTTAGGCGACCAAAGCCAGGGTTGCCGTTAACTTAAAAAAAAAGTCACTAACTCGAACCTAAAAATCCACTAGATATGCTAAAATTTAAAAAAAAAAGTCACTAGAAAAAAATGTTCACTACCTACCAATAAAAAAAAAATAAATATTCAATTTTAACAACATTTTTATTTTGATCAATAAATAACTTATAAAAAAGCAAAAGTTTATTTCTTCGCAAAGCCAAAATCTCCACCCCAGCCGAAACAAAACAATCAACAACAACACGCAAAAAATCAAATTGAATATTGCAATTTGCAAGTGTCAAACTCGAATACCAGGGATGTAACATCACCAGGGGCGTAATAATTTAGAAAAACATGTTTTTGAAAAAGTCACTAGAAAAGTAACTAGAATTTTTTAGTGACAAAAATTTATTTTTGAAAATTCCACTAGATATAGCGACAAAGTCACTAAAACGGCAACCGTGACCAAAGCTCTGCAACGATTTTTCAACAAAGAATTTTACTTTAAAGCGATATAGGTACCCTTATAATTAAGCAATTCTTTTCATCCGCTGTTTGGAAAATTGACACATTCATCCAGTTTGCAATTGCAGTTTGCACTCTCAGACGATTTTAATAACAAGGGAGAGCCATTTAACTCCGTTTCCCCTTAAGCTCTTAAGCATTTCTGATCGGATTTTATACACTTTGGCAGATTTGCCCGGCTTTAAGGGATTTAATGGCAGGAGTGACTTCCTCTACCGTGGGACCATTATCCACCCTGCTCAAAATTATGGTTCTGTCATCCCAAATGCACTGTTCTAAATTGAGCAACTCTGAACAGTGTTCGCTCCATCTGCGCAAACTGTGGTTCTTATTGAAAAGTATTAATCCATCTTTGGCCTCGACTGATGGTTTAATGATATACCACTTCCGCCAGAGCACTCTGCTTGTAGATCACGAAAACAAACTGTGGCTAGCTTCTTGGAGTGACCAAGCTAGTGAATCAAATCAATTAGATTAAGAAAGTAGGTATGTTAATGTTGGATTGTGTTTGAAATGCAACCTTACAAAAAGCTATGGTATTTCATTTCGAGGAGTACAGGGATAATCACGTAACTTTTGAGACGAAAATCTTCCAAATGATAGACCTCTAAAACTAACAACTAAGTGGAAAAATTACGGTTTGGAGAGCTTCGTCTAGTTCATTCTTCACAAATGTATTGAAAAATTATGATTATCAAAAACGTATTGAAGTCAATCATCGTCTTACGTGATCTGCCCCAGGATTTGCTAACGAAATCGAAATATACTCGCCAATCAGTGGTACTCTTTGTCTTACCTTTCCTCGAACAATATCCGATCTGATTCCGACGAGCGACAACTCTCATGGATGGTATGCATAAAATTAATCGAAACTTGTTGATGTTATATCCTAGATGGGCATGTAGGAAAAACGGAAGATGTGTATATTAAACGAACTTTAGAATGGGTCATATGCAGGGCAGTCTTAGGCCATGCCGGGCACACAAGAATTTGGGGCCCTATTGGAAAGTAAAAAAAGAGTATGACAAAAACTCTTTTATGCAATAACTTTTTAAATATTTAGAGTGCCCAACAAAAGTATTCTAAGAACTCTGACAAGCAACAGCAGCGCGCGTCAGCTAGTAACTATGTATAATAAATTGAATAAAAGTCCAATCCAATCCAATCATCAATAATAACTAATATTTATGAAGCTTAAGTTTAAGATTATTTAAATAAAAACTGTAACAGCAATACAGCAAATTAATAAGTTATACTTATATTTTATTTTATTTAAAAAATCGAAATTCTGTGTGGAGGTTCAGGGGCTCAAATATATTTGTCCAGTAGATTTTGCGGTAAAAATAAATTGTTTCGGGAGGCTTAGAATCAATAAAAAGTGGTTTCACGGGCTCAGTAGCAAAATTAAGGACATATTTTGCCTCGGGCCAGATACCTAGCTATTTTTCAAATTTTTAATACTTTAATAAAGGCGCAAAAAGAAGTTTAAAAAATCTGAGTTTTAAGGTTTAAAAATGCATATAAAATTAAAAACAAGTAAAAGTGTTATCATCGGCCTGGCCGATGCTTTGATACCCTCCACTGCATACAAGTCATGCAAAATACCAGAACTACTTGACCGACATAGCCCATTTTTAATACCAACCTAACGACGATAAAAGAAGTCCTTTCACAAAACTTCATTCACCTAGGTTGATTCCTTTGGACGCTATCGTGTTTTCAACGGAAAGAGGGACACATGGGTCTAATATTGGTTTTGTATGGGAGGTACCAGAACTGCTTGACCGACATAGCCCATTTTCAATACCAACCTGACGCCGATAAAAAGAAGTCCTTTCACCGAATTTCATTCACCTACGTCAATTACTTTGGGCGCTATCGTGCTTTCAATAGACAGACAGACAGACAGACAGACAGACAGACAGACAGACAGACAGACGGACATGGCTAAATTGATTCAGAATGTGATCCTGATTCAGAATATATATACTTTATGAGGTCTCCGGTGACTCCTTCTTTGCGTTACAAATGTATTGGCAAAGTGAATATACCTTCCTCTGGAGGGTATAAAAAAACTTCGTGACTAAGTACTAATTTGACGGTTCGCTTATGTGGCTGGCGTAGAAAAAGTGACATTGCCGACTAATCTAGTTTTTGCGTTCATCCTTATCCAGACCAATCTAGTCCACTTAAGATAACTAGATTCTTGAATGTGCTCAGTGTTTGCACACGATGTTCGTCGCATAATACTGCACTTGAGGGCAGTGATGCCAGATCGTGGGTAATAACCGATTTTGGGATCATTTTGCCTTTCAAAATAAAATAATAAGCTAAAAGGGCGAAAAAGGGCATTTTATTTTATTTCTCCGAACAAAACAGTGTCTTTTGTTGTTTTTAAACGTCGGCATGGGCAAAAAGCTCGTTTTTGGGTATTTTTGATAATCGCTGTGGGCAATTCAGTCCGAAAAGTGTGGCATCACTGCTTGAGAGTAAGAGGATCGCCGAGTTGCTCAGATTTCTTGGTAATTCGGTACAGTCTGAGGTGGGGTGTTCGTGTTGTCATTGACAATTGCTGCTACGGGTAGCAGAGCTGATATTGCCTTTTAATGGTAGATGCTTCTGACTTATTGAGTAACTTTTCACTTAGAGAAATTCACGAAACGGCACTTTGACTTACACGTGATGGTTAAAATTCCTGTAACCTGAAGCTGTATAGCACTTTTATACCACTTCAAATATAGCTCCGGGCGGGTGGATTGTGTGAGACATAAGATTAGATTTTCTTCAAAAGTGACTGGGACCTTAATAGACGAATAGAATGCACTGGTGCTGAACTATATGGCACGTTTTGCAACTATAGTTGCAGAGTCGTACTAAGCGTGAGACGTACCTTGTTTTGCTTTGCTTGAGAAGAGGATTTATCTGACGGAGTAACACTCTTACTAGCACTCTTTAGCTCTATTGCCGCCAGACCGAGAAAAATACGCTTAGTTCAGATTGTGTTGAGCTTATTGAGCATGGACAAGTAAAAATTAAAATTTAGTTACTCCATATCACTTTTAAGCAGCGCGATATATCTATTGAGTGAGTAAGCAATTTCGTCCGGTTACAAAAAGGAACAATTTTAGATTACCGCCCAAGCTTTGGCGCGCAAGTTTAAATTTAAATTTATTTATTTTTCCAAGATCACAAGGTGTTGCTGCCGTTATAACAATTTCCGAACTATGGAAGCAAACGAGGTCGCCAAAAGACCCCGTCGAAGCATACTATGCACAGCAACGTAACCTAACGTTGGTCTATTATGACGCACGTTGTTAACCCACTTATTTATTTATAGTAAATAGTTTCTGTTTTTTTGCAGTCCATTTTGAGAAAACTCAAGCACACTTGTATATAAGGACCATACCAACATGAAAATCGTAAAAGATAAGCATGGTGCCACACGTGATGCTACCAACCATCTCTTCAAATTTATTCGTGTAATTGGCATCGAAATGCCAACAAATAAAAAATCCGCATACACTGTTTATGCCTGCGTCATTAATGGTTTATCTGTGATATTTTTGCCAATAATGTTCACCATAAGCTTCATATCACCCGGCAGAGATACGGACATAGGCAACTTACTCACCTCCTTGCAATGTGGTATCAATGTGTATGGTGTTGCTGTGAAGGTCGTCATCATGGCTTTGATGTTGAAGCAACTTCGGAAGGCCGAAATGGTCATGGCTAAACTAGATGCACGCTGTGTCACCGAGGATGAAAAGGAAAACATTTGTAAGGTTGTGAAAATTGGCAATCGCATTGTGCTCATCTTCTGGATTGTGTACGTCGCTTACGTAACTTTTACATTTTTGGCTGGCATCATCTCTGGAGCGCCGCCATACGGTTTGTCCAAACCACTAGTTGATTGGAGGAAGTCAACCGCGCATTGTTTGATCGCTTTCGCTATTGAGTACGTACTGATAAATATAACTTGTAAACAGCAGGTAGTGCTGGATGCCTATGCAGTGCTCTACATCTACATCCTAAGGCGACATGTTCAGATCCTCTTGGTAAGGATTATCAAACTTGGCTCGGATCCAACTAAAACTAAGGAGGAGAACACTCAGGAACTGGTGAACTGCATTGTGGACCACAAAAATATTATTGAGTAAGTTGGAGAGCTGTCCATATCGACACCTAAAGTGTATCTCTTTCCAGGTTGTTTGACATCATACACACAGTTATTTCGAAGACAATCTTAACCCAGTTTCTGTTTACCGCCGCTATTCTGGGCACCACTCTCATCAACCTTTTGATTTTCGCCGATTTGTCATCGAAAATTGCATCGCTGTCCTACATCTTGGCGGTGGTGGTGGAGATATTACCTTGTTGTTACTATGCGGAATGTTTAATGGTCGAGAGTGGACAATTTGGCAATGCGATCTTTCACTCAAATTGGATTGATCAGGATGTCAAGTTCAGGAAGATGTTGGTGTTCTTTATTCAGCAATCCCAGAAACCAATCGTTTTCACAGCTGGCAAAATATTCCCCATCAACTTGAACAGCTTTATAAAGGTAAGTTTAAAAAGAAAATTACTTCAAGTCTTCGAAAATGCTAGACTTTTGAATTTGTACGCCTATTTATATATTTGTGATTTTAGAGATAGTTATAGTACCTACCAATTATTTCGAAAACACATTTTTTAAATTTTAAAAAGATCTGGCGGTAGCCTTGTTCAAAACGTCTTAGACCTTCATAGTTCTTATCAGGGATGGAGTTTTAATCTTTTATGGTCTGTTACAAGTCTTGGCGCGCTTAAATTTTATATAAATATATTACAATGAGTTTGGTATATTATGTTTGTCCGTTTATGTCTCAAGTTTGGCAACACCTTATTTTATGATTCTTTTTTGCTGGATAGGTATTCCTTTGTAGCAGGTTCGTTTTAAAAAATATACCAATTCCAGCGAAAAATTCATCAAAATCGGAATTGAAAAACTGCAGATAAAAGTCGGTGTTTTTGTCAACCATTTTAATAGAGACTTCGCGTCGCGTATGCCAAATACACTGCTAAGCATGATACAACAAGACAAGATAGCGCAATGAAGTATTCATTTTTGATTTGTTCTGCGCATCTACGTCAGAAGAGCCCGATGAACATTTTGACATTTCGCATTTACATATGTTTTATATGGAACGATTTGTGTTGTTTCTTTGAATGTTTAAATAAATGGTAAAATATAAGCAGTTTAGTTTCGGAATCGTGTTAAATTTGTTTGGATAAGCATTAACGTCCATATGTGTGTTTTTGTTTGCTGTTCCTTTGGATTATAGTGGTAGATTTAATGTATTTTGCGTTGCTCGACGCGGCCGGGTATAAAAAAATGCTAAATGTGAAGTGAAAGAAAATAAAATGTTTTAAACACATGTTAATTATTTTTTTATATTTTCGTTTTCTGTTTTTTTTTTTCGTCAACAATTTTACGATTGAGAAGGCGAATGAGCAATTTGTATGCCCTTGAGCTTGCGGAATAGAGCGTTATGGACTTGGCTATATCCTGTTCCGACCAATATAACTTTTTAAGGGATTTTGAAGTTTTTTCACCTGCCCTTGTGTAAAGATTTCGAGTAGTCTCTGCTCCATGTTCCCTTTTTCGAAATCACTTTTCTGCAACCGAATTTCAAGTTCTCTAATTTTTTCTTCCGAGTCCAATAGACGGGTCCTTAAAACACAATTTTCCTTGTCAAGTTGGGTCCTAAAATAATTATAAGTTACATCTCTCATACGTCTACTTGTGCATACATTTATAATGACTTACATCTGTTCTTTCATCACACATATTTCCTTAACCATTTCATCTACTTCAAATTGTTTAACTTGAAGCAAATCACTGGTTTCTTCTTCGATGTGTGGTTGGAGTAATTCATTCTCCACATTTTCAACGGGGGCTGCATCCAATTCTTCTTCAGGATCAGTATAGTTTGAATGTTCCATAATGCTCTCAACGACTTCTTTGTTTTGTCGGATAGCCATTCTATTTGAACGGCTACATTGAGGAGTATTTGGAACATCAACATCACCTTCAGTTATGTGTACTTTGGGAACAGCTCCAGGTTTCAATGTACGTCGACCAGTAAATCCTAAGAGGGAAAGGACATAAATGAGCACTAAGATTACTAGATTAATATACCAATTTACCCATTTCATATTCAATATTGTTAAGAAAGTCGTCTTTGACAAAATGCAGACTACAAAGTCTCGCAGTCTTAAGATTTATAGGATCTTTCCGTCTACAAAACGATAACCATTGTCTTAAGATATTTTTTTCTTTAGGGAAGCTATGGGAGCTGGTGTCTACTGTTTTCTTTTTCCTGGTATTATTGTTGCACTCAAAAACAGAACAAACACCCATTTTAAATATTCACGAGAAGAGAATTTCGCTTCTCGATTTCAAGTCAGAATCCACTCAAGAAGCACTCACACAAGTGCAATTTTATGTATTTATTACAAGTCAGTTGACAGCAGCCATAGATTATTTTTTGGCATTTCACCAATACTTTGGTGGATTCTGTCAGAAGCAGTTTTGCTGTTCCATTGGATTTCAGAATGAGTGGATCCCCGAGTGAAACCAATGGAAAACGACATAAACTAAAACAAAATTCAAAATTTGAATTTTCGCGCTAATAGTCTTGTTGTATCATGGGCACAACCTACGTCATAATTTGTTGACAGATGAATACCGATGAACAGCGAGAATGAACGACATGCGCAATGCGATATCTTGTCTTGTTGTATCATGACTGCTAAGTAGGTCCGATGAGCCAAAAAAAGGAGTGAACAGAGAAAAAACTTCGGTTCGCCGTTTCCACTATTCACACTCCACTCGAGTCTATGTTTTCACACATTTGTATAGCTAGCAGAGACAATACTGAGACCACCAACTTCGCCCGATTTCTCGTTACTTGCCAACAAGCTATGTTTTTATGGAGTGGTCACGATTTGGTGCGCTAGTATTGTTACCTACATAGAACTTCGTATTGACAAATGTCACGTCTGGATCACCAACACACTTGCACCTTAAATATGCCATTTCCGCTTTGGGCAAAGTTGCTGGCAGCGTTCATAGAATTTTCGTCAGTTAATTTATACACATGAAATCGATTTTAATGATAGGTATCCAAAAGCGGAAAGTGCATAACCATGTTTGTTGTGCACTATCTCCTTTAGATAGTTTATGTAACCAAAAAACTCAAATTATTCGCCTTAAAAAATGCTAATGTAATGCTAAAATGTGGTATTCCCGAACTCCACATTTCACCACGGTTGCCGCGGTTGGCAGCATTTTTTTTTTTATTTTTATCTTAATTGACAAAACACCGATAGGAGAACAAAATGGCGAATTTTAAAAAAAATAATCTCAGTATGGTTTGTCTCTGACAGCCAGCGTCTCTGCTCCTGTAAGTTGGGTGTTCTAAAACCAAAAATGTTGTTCCTTAGAAAGCATTAGAATGAAATATAAGATTACACCAAATTTTATTCAAAGTTTTCTGTCAGCTCTCTTTTGGCATTCCTCAAGCCTGACGAAAGAATTTTACGCCTCTTACATAAGCTGCATTTTTTTAAGAGGGAAGAGCCCCTGGAAATGTCCTCAGCGAAGCGGGCAAGGGTTTGCTAGTACTCTAGAAAATAAAACAAACATTAACTGGTTATATCAATTATCTCAGTTCTAGAAAAACATGGGTTTTCAACTCACTAAAGCTGCGACTATCAACTACAAGACTTTGGTTTAAAGCATCAGCCTTACATCATCCTTCAACTCACCTACTTTTTTTTTGGCTGTTTGCCTTCTCTTGGCTGCTTTTTGCCAAGTTACCTTCTCTGGTCTGCAGGAATGTGTTACGATGAACAGCCGCCATGCAGAGCAGAGGAGTTTATATATGCAGATTAAAAGCCGATGCTGGGGTTCGAAATTCAAATGTCGCTCAATCGCTCTGTCGCTAGTCGCTCACTGCCGCTGAGAGATAGATAGTGGATGGAGTATCAATCCCCAATCCCTAAAACTTGGTGGAGTATATTCGTACATGACACAGTCAGAGTTAAAGTCGAATACCATATGTCGTCAAAAAAAAATATGGGAACAAAGAGCTAAGATGCATGAAAAGTTCGTTTCTCAGGCTTGGTGAAGCGTCACATCTGACGATTTCTTGGAATGTTGGGCTTTGGTCGATATTTTCGCATTTGTGGGTCTCCTTTTCGTGGAATGGAAATCCGCTACTTCTTACATATTCCCAAAAGGGATGATTGAATCATCAAAAAAAGGGAGAAATAGGTCCCATCATTAAATAACTGGTTTCTTCTACTCTTATCTTGACATTTGGCTAAAAATTAAATGCTGTATCAACCCAAACTTTAAATCAAAACTTTTCTCGTTTCAGATAGCGAAATTTTCGTTCTCATTGTACACATTCATCTGTCAGATGGGATATGCCGAGCGTTACCAGAATTAAAAGTGGCTCTTTTTAGTTATATTTTAAAACTATATAAGATACACAGTTCGTTATGTAGGTATATTAATAAAGCAATTCATTAATTTATTCGGTTGTTAAATGCACGAAAATGTCTATTATTTTGAATAAATATTTGCATTGACAGGAGTTTCAGAGTTTAATAAAGCAGTTAATAGTCAATTGTCTTGCCTTTAAGAAGGCGTAAGTGACAATTCGATCAAATTTACAAATTGCAAAAGTATTGATTATACGGAGGTTGCTACGTAAGTCTTTAGTTATGGCAACACCGCAGTGTGAATGTGTCAAATTTGGCATTATTATTGGTAATCGTACTCAGAACGTTTTGTCATGGTGAAGCTGGTTTAATATGTCTGTGATTGGAAACAGGGTTCAATAGCGCTTTGAGATTATTACAAAAATAAAGTGCACGACTGGGTCGAACGAAACTTTCTCCTTCAGCAAAAGTTTGGTTGGTTGTTTTCTTATTTTATCAAGTAGGTACTAGCTTGTACCCGCTAGACGTTACCAAGAGCGGCCGGCCCCGGAGCGCCCGTTGTGCCGAGAATATCGCCGCTGTTGACGAGGATGTCGAGCTGTCGCCGGAAACATCGACCAGACGCCGTGCCTTGCATTTACCCATTAGCCGGTCGCCCCTAAGCGAATTTTGGTCAAAGACTGCGCATGATTTCGTATAAAGTCCAGTCCGTGCATCAGCTGCTGCCTGTGGACCGCCAAACGCGTGTAACCTACGCCCAAGCCATCCTTAATCTCGAGGACGATTTTTCGACCAAAATCATAATGAGCGATGAGGCTCATTTCCACCTCAGCGGGTACGTGAACAAGCAAAACTATAGCTTCTGGGGCACCGAAAATCCACGAGTAACGCACGAGGAGCCATTACACCCGCTCAAAATTACTGCATGGTGCGCTGTTCACGCTGGAGGAGTCATCGGGCCATTTTTTTTTTTTCGAGAACGCCGCTGGTCAAACGACATCAGTGAACGGTGCGCGCTATAGGGCCATGTTAACCGAGTTTTTTCTGCCGCAATTGGACGAATTAGGACTGAAGGACATGTGGTTTCAACAGGACGGAACTACGGCATACACTGCTCGAGCCGCAACCGATATTATAAAGGCGGCGTTCCCGGGTTGCCTCATCTCTCGTTTTGGCGATTTGCACTGGCCCGCAAGATCGCCCGATTTAACCGTTCCAGACTTTTTTTGTGGGATTTTTTGAAGTCCCGTGTTAACGTGAACAAGCCCGAGACCCTAGAAGCCCTCAAGGATAACATTTGACACCAGTGCGAGAATCTATCGCCCGAAGTTCTCGCCGAAAGTGATGAAAAATGCCATAAAACGAGACCGTATGGCAATCAATAGTGACGGCACCCATTTGGCCGATATCATCTTCTCTTGACTAACAAAATTCTAAAGGTTCAAATAAACAGAATCGAAGTTCTTTATTTAGAAAAAAAATGAGAGTCAAACAACATCGGATGACTTCTCTTGGCCCACCTTGTAGATGTTTTCAAGGAGGATTTTCAGCAGCTGCTATATGTGCTTCATGTAGAGACTGGTAGACCAAAAGTATAACGCACGAAGAAGTTCACAGCTACTTGAGGCGGACATTATCAGGCAGTATATGTCAAAGAAAACCAGTCGTTTGCAGCAATTGAAGAATGTGAACAAGACCAAATCCATATTATGAGACTATTGAGAGCAACAACTTCAAGGTATTAAGTGATTTCATCCGTGGCGGAAAATAGTAGGTACTAGACAAACAAAACCTCGATTTGGCAAAACTTCACTCGAAGAACGCCCAAAAGAACCTTTATTCTGCCAGCTCCTAGAATTATTGTCGTGAGTGCTGAAGGATATTCAATAACGATAGAAGCACTTAATCAATTCAAACCACCTGTTTTTTCCCCTACTTTAGTTTTCATCAATTCATATACCGCCACCCCTTTTGCTAACAGCAAGAAACAACACAATAATTTTTTAATTTAGTGTGCTGGAACATATGCAGGGTGACTTGTTTAGATTTGCAAGGTTGTAACAGGTAAACATATGAGGACTTTTAAATTCTAGGATATTACCACCTATCATCAACGCCCACATTCAGTAGTATACAATGGCAATTCATCAATCTTTCACCATTAACTGTCTATTCCGATTGCGGCGATTTTTACCTTTGCGAACTCAGCTATGTCCTCCGTTTTTAGCATTGGACTTGTTTAGTATATATTTAGAGTGAGACTGTTTATGGTGTTATAAGCTACCTTTAGTTGGCAATGCAAGTGCGTTTAAATAAATTTTTGTTTTGGTGTGGATTGAGTTGTGCAAATTAATTGTGTCGTAGAGAGAAAAGTATCCTTTATTCAGATAGATGTGGTGAACATTTAAAGAACCAAAGATTGAAACAAAACTGCAAGCAAACAAATTAAACTCTGTATGCTTGTCATAAATTTTAAAGTGCTATAGTGGGTTAAATTGTGAATTTGTTGAGTTCCAAGTCGATAGCCTAAGGCGTGATGGCAAAAATTTTAAATTAGATTCCATCCATTATTAATGTAGCTTCTTCTCTAGTAAGAGCACTCTTAACCCTCTGCGGCTGACGTGCTTGAATTTTCACAATTCTACTGACGTGGTAGTATACGAGACACCATTTTGACAGGTTGTATTTTCAAAATTAGTTTTGTATTTCTAATTTTAACTATTATAGTTTAAAGATATGATTGTGCACTATTATTTTAAATTACTAATATATAAAATAAAAACGACATATGAAGGTAAACAACATTTATTGATATAACATAAATAACTTTTCAAAACTTACACATATAGAAAAAGTTAAAAAAAAAAAAAAACATAAATATTTTTTCATTTAAATAAGCATTTCTTAAAGTTAACACTTATAGTAGTCAGACTAAAAAAAAAGAGATCCATTCATTGGTTCAATTAAAAGATATGTAGTGTCAAAATCACAATTTTTTTGGCAGTCTTCACAAAGTGGTTTAGAGCATTGAAGACAAATTGGCTTTAAACAATCACAGCAAAAATATCTTGTCACTCTTTTTATTTTTGTTGGACAAATAGAGCATAGTTTTCTTCCACTTGATGGAATCGATTGAGTTCTTGGTGGTGGAGGGGGAAGATCTTTCCCCAAAACTCTAGAGACCGTCATCCGCAATTCTCTTGGCAATCTTTCATTGTATACGCGCCTTTTCATGTGATCTACCACTAATACTCTTGCCGTATTCAAAATAAAAGTTCCTCTTCTCATTTTACTATCACTATCTGCACACATTTGATACAATACAAAGCTGTTTATGCCTGCCATATCTATTAATCTTTGGAAAATTGCCATAGGCCAACGACGAGTTTTGCGCCTGCAAGAATATATTGAGCACTTCTTGTCGACTTCGTCAACTCCTCCTTTAGTGTGATTGTAATCTGCAATCATAGTCATAGCTGGCTTTCTTGTATCAGTATCTGTATCTTGATTGTGGTGGGAAGAAGAGATTAACAGGACAGCTTTGTTTTTGTTCGGTACATATGATAGCAATGTATAGTCTTTCGTGAAACCATAGAGGGAACTCTCCAATTCTCTATTGATGTTCGGCAAGAAGCATGGTGGTATCTCAGCTTTATTCTTCCTCAGCGTACCTAAGTAAGTCAGCCCCCTTTTCAGTAATATTTCCATAAGCGGAATCGAACTGAACCAATTGTCAGCTGTAATGTTGCGGTTTGAGTTTTCGACAACTTTCACAAGTCTCAGAACAGATTGAGTTGGTATTGCCATTTTTCTTTCTTGTTCAGTTAGGCCTATTCCATCTGAATTTTTGCCGTGATTGATGTACGCATTGTAAATGTAATATGTGCGTGCATCTACCAATAACTGGAGTTTGATACCATATTTTGCTGGTTTCTGGGGCATGTAAATAATAAATCTGCAACGACCTCTAAATGGCAGCAACATTTCATCGATGCAAAGGTATGGTCCAGGAGTATATTGAGACTGGCTGTTCGAGATGAACTTGTTGAACATATCTGATATTGGAGCAAGTCGATCTTCCTTCAGACGTTCCTCTCTGGTAGTGGCATCGTCAAATCGGAGGCAGTTGACCAAACAAGAAAAACGCCATTTGGACATTACACAGCGGAATATTTCGTGGCCAGTTCCATCGGTGGCAAATATAATGCGAAGATCAGCGTCATTACACTTTAGTACTGACGAGTAGTACATTAGACCAATAAATGCCTTCATTTCGGTGACATCTGTGTCCATAAGTTCTATCTTAGTACTATGTTTGAACTGCTTTCGATATTTATTGAGTTTTTGATTCGTAAATGTCACCAAAGATTCCAACATTGAATGGTCAAAAATTTTGGACCAAAGTTCAAAATAGCCTTCAAAATTAGGAGTGTGCAAACGGCCAGGTAATCTTATTATGTTGTGAGCCGCAGTTCGTGATGTTCTGGGGCACTCTTGTCTACTCCAAATAAATCCTTTCTTACCTTTGTATCCAGATGGCTCTTTTGAGGTTTCTTGATCCATATTTTCGGTGGTGGTGGTGGGTACTTGTGGCACTTCTGCACGTGGTTCTTGATTATCTTCCTCACCTGAAACTTCGTCGGCTTCCAAGAATTCAGTTTCTGGCTCAAAATTCGGATCCACATCTTCATCGTCAATATCACTGAACTCGTGCTCGCTTTCTTCGTCCAACCACTGTTCTATTAGCTGGTCATGACTTACAAAGGTTCCAGTCAACGTTCTTTTAGACCTAGAAGACCCTTGGTTGTTACTTGAGTGAGCCATCTAAGAAACAAACAACAAATTTAATTTAACAAAACAATTTTACTGACATGTTGCTTAGGAGACACTATGCACATATAATTATTTCACTGAGGTGGTTGTTTCTCAGACACATACCTTAACACTGACGTGGTTGACTTATAGACACCCTCCTTCACACAACAATGCACGCACACGCCACGACCGTTCGCGTTACACTAATGCAGGATCGAGCATACGACAGAAAGGTACTGAGAGCGAGAGCGTCAACATTTGAAAAATAACGACGTAATACAACTTTTTTCATATTGTGGTGTCTGTCATACTACCACGTCAGTCGCAGAGGGTTAAAAAAGTAAAGAATACATTATTCAGACGTTGCCAGAAAATAAAATACATCTTCCATTTTATTAAAATACGAAGGCTACAGAGCTTATCTATGCGGTGCATAATTAAGACATAAGACTTTGCTCTAGCATTAAGAAAACATTCCCATTTTATTGCCAGAGAGACTGCCATTAAAATAGTTGCTAACACCTTAAGTGTGATCAAGACTTTTATACAAATTTCTGATTTGGATGGATGGGCGCTCACATGCCCTGTTTAAGCATTGCTCATTAGCGACTTGACAACTTCAGACTTTCAGTGTGAACGCACCCTTAAAACGATTACCGAACTGCTAATGTCAAACTATTCAGTAAAATCAACATTTTTATCATGGTGAAGTACAGAAAGAAACGACGTTTACAAATAATTAAAATTTATTACCGAAATTTCGAGTCGGTGGTCGCAACTTTAAGAACGTTAACGCCAATCCATTTTTTTGAACTGCTTGCTTCTTTTTATTTTTTTTTCACTTCCCTTATTTCTTGGGAGCGAAGAAATGTCAATATTATGAAATTGAGTTTTAATCCGAGTTAAAGTTTTTAAACTGGTCTCCGAGATGCGTTTAAATCCAATCGGATTAAACGCTGTCAAGTTTAAAAGACTTGGTTTATGTTCAGATGGACTTGGGTT
Organism: Cheilosia impressa; assembly: GCA_948293265.1. Classification (NCBI taxonomy): domain Eukaryota; kingdom Metazoa; phylum Arthropoda; class Insecta; order Diptera; family Syrphidae; genus Cheilosia; species Cheilosia impressa. The sequence goes on from OX411882.1 coordinate 8,276,135, forward strand.
TAATTTTTGGTTTAAACTCACTTAAACCCGGGTGTAACCCTTAACCTCAATTAAAGGGAGTGAATAATATGGCCATAAGATTCGTCTGCTTTGATTTTATTTTATAACTAGCTGACCTGGCGAACTTCGTACCGCCTAAAATTGATTAAATTAATAAAATAGCTTTTGCAGAATGTGGGCAATCGGCAATCTTCGCTTCTGCCATTCGACCGATTACATCCAGAAACGCGATTGTCCAAAAACATTGTGCTTAACGATTTGGGCTTTACCCATGATTGTTTTGAGCTTTTGTTTGAAAAATCGTGCGGTGATGTCATGGCGCTCGCTGGAAGTTTGCCCGAGAAGTAAGAATCACCCTGCGGATAGTTTGATTTTCCACTTCACATTCGATAAAGGTGCTATAGAACATTCAACATCAGTAGTTGTTACTTGTGAACACGGTGGTTCAGTGGTTAGTATGCTGGACTACTTGGGTGAGTGGTCAATTTTTAAAAATGATTCTTTCTATCAAGCGATATGCGCTGTACGGCCTTCGCACACATAGGCCACCAGGCCACATCACATATTCTTTAATGCTTGCGATTTGCGCCCGCCACCACAAAACTTCATTGAAATTGGTTGAGTAGTTTTGGAGATCGACAGCAGCGACACCTATCGGGTCTAAGACTATTCTATCTTCATAGATGGAACCAAATGTGCCTATCCACAAAATTCCATTGAAATCAGTTGAATGGTCACCTGTCATGTGGCCACCAAAACTATCCTATCTTTTAAGCTACAACCAACCATACACATCCACAAAATTTCATTTAAATCGGTATGTACACAGGTATGTGTCTATATGCCTATTATTCGAATAACCAATCCACATACAAACCTTGGTTTTGTCGTCACCTTTCATTTGAAATTTCCAGAAATAAAATTGGCTCAAGGCAGTGGCGTAGCGTGGGTTGGGGCCGCCCGTTGCAAACCTAATTTATGCCGCCCCTCGCAATTTTAAACACTAAAAAAAACCATCGTCTACGGTTTCAACCAGTTATACCTACATATAAACTTGGTGAAATTTGTCTTCTCTGATTTGTTTTCAAATACTGATTTTATCTTTAATATGCAGATATTTTTAAACAAAATCGTTAGAGCGGTTCTTGTAAAATTTGGCAGACAAAACAGTGCCAAATAATGCAATGTTTAGTTTGAAAAATACTATTGCTTTACTTTTTAGCTAAAAACTAAGTAAATATAAGTTATTGTTCTTGATGAATTCTTACATCTTTGGTCTTTAAAGTTATATTTCAAATCAAATTGGGGTTTTCGAGATACAAGTTGCAAATACTTATGCGTTTTCGGTGATTCGAATTGAAAGTTAGGGACACAATAATTTTGAAAACATCAATTTTACTCTAAGTATGTAAACTAAAGCCCCCAAACTACAAATCCCAAGTTTGAACGAAATCCGGGCATCCGTTTAGGCTGTAGGCCTCGGGACATACAGACAGACAGACAGACAGACATAATTTTGCAACCTACTTTTTTGAGTTCCACAATCATGTCAGAATTGTTTAACATCTCTAGTTCGAAATTTTGTACGATTACAATATCTTTCTCGTCCTATGTAATCGTGAAAGTTAAAAAGTTATTATTTTTTTAATTATTTACAGAAAACTTCTTTAAAATTTTGTTTTCCTTCTTTTCATCAGGGCAAACTCTCTTATTATTCTTTCAGTATCGATGGTCTCTATGATTTCCTGCTCTATAGCCATGATACGCAGATTAGAAACCCTTAGAGTGCTCATTGTCGATCTTAAATAATTTTTAATAAGCTTCAATTTTGAGAAACTTCTCTCACACACACAAATTCTAGCAAGAAAAGAGAAAGAGAGTATTTTCGAATGCAGATGTTGTGTACTGTCTTATAATTTGTGTGTGCTGTGCAGTGTTGTCATTTCTGATAAAGTGTATTTGCATACTAGGGAGCAGCAGGATTTTGTTGTTGAGTAACACAAGGAATTGAATATAAATTCGTTAGACTGAAAAAAGAATCCGCTTTGTAAATCTTCTATATTTCAAAATTATAAACGCCCCAAATTTGCCGCCCCTAGCAAAGTGCCGCCCGGGGCCTGTGCACCCCTGCCCCCCCCCCCTCGCTACGCCACTGGCTCAAGGAGAACATCAATTCAAACACAATTCGACTTATTTTGATATAAATGTATATAGAAGAAGATAGATGAAAAACGAAATGTGTCTACAGCGCCACCTGTTGAACATTTTTCGAATTTAAGAAAAAAAAAATAAAAAAAAAATATTCAAATCCGTCGAGCCGTTCTTGAGTTTTTACCCAATTAACGCACAGCAATTGATTTTTATATAAATGTGGAAAAACAACAAAATGTACTGAAATTTATGTGTTTTTTAACGCATGCACAACACACACATACGTTTTCCGATTTCAACCAAAACTTCACAAAAATTATATATAGACCAATACCAAAGATGTGTGAAAGTTTGGTTAAAATCGGTAGATGCGTTAAGGCGTGAATCGGCGACAAACCAACACAATTTTAGTCTCAATTTTTATATATAGAGATTTTAATTGATAATTTGGCTAAAACAAAATCCTCTTAATTTTTCCTGCTACAGGAGGCTAAAACTGAAATATTCCTACTACACTGAGGGAAAATCCACGACCCGAATTTAAGTACTTTTAAGATTATATTTAGAAAGCACACATTTTAATCAAAATCCTTACAATTCAAACTGATTTTTCTTTATTTAATCAAAAACATTTTAATCTAAAAACATGCGAAGTTAAATTAACACAGTGATTCTAACTCTAAAAACATTTAGGTTCAAAGTAAGAACTAAAGTGTTAAAAGTGGATCAACTTTTCGTCATATACTTCATACTTGAATTAAGGGTTTTCAGAGTAAATATTACTCTTACTCTCTTTGGTTTTTACTCTGTTTTGTAAGCTATTACAGTTCGTACATTCTCAATCTAAGAATGCATAGAGTAAAAAAAATATTCTGAAGTACGTACATACTCACATTAAGAAAGTTGGATTCAGTATGAGTCAATTATTTCTTGTTCCTTAATTACAGTTATAATCCATTCTTATACGTATTCTCTTATGAGCAGATGCAGAGTGAATATGATTTTCTTACTCTATTTCTTCTCACTATTACAACTACGTTATTATGTTATAAATGTTAAGAGTAAAAGTAATATTTTGTGCTATCAAATTTACTCCGTTTAAGAGTAAACTAAGAATGTGTTGAATAAAATCAAGTATGCAATTTTAGCATTTAAGGGTGGAACGTGTTGATAGTTCAATTTTAATTGCATTCGATCTTCGATCTTTTCAGCTCATTCTGTCCTTGTTTTCGTGTCGCGTCGTGTTGTGTTCGTACCAGTCCAATGGATAACAATAATTTTGGTCAGTCTAGTGATTTCATATATGTACTTGAGAATTGTGAAAATTATAATAATTACGAAGTAGATAATGAAAGACTTTTAAATCTGTTAAAGGAGTTGATATTGAAGATATCTACAAATATTTATTGGGTAAGTACCTTTAGCATTGACCTGCAGCTCTAATTTAGCAAATCAAAAATATTTGTTTTTTTTTTTAAATTAGCTGGCAATATTACATTTAGAAGTCTTCCATATCTTTCTAAAGACGACCTGTTGGTGATTCCACATAAAGGATTGAGGGCTGAATTTCGGCAAAAGCTGTTTATATGGAAGAAAAAAGTGGTAAGTATCTAGATATATATTTTTTTTTCTTGAATAAAAAAATTATTTTTCCATGTTTTTCCTTTTTAGCACAATATTGACGACGACACTATATCAGCGAGCTCAAAGGTGAGTGCCTGGCTTAATACGGAAGCCAATGGGAAGGAGAAATCTACCATCCAATGTGCATCAAGCATCGCTTCTTGTTGTTGTTTGGTAAGAAAAAACATTTATTCGATATACCTACCTAATTTTTTGCAAATCTTATATACCTAATTTTACATACGTATTTCGATTACTTAAAAAAAATTCCCCTTTCTAAGGATCTAAACAATTGACTTCAGAACAACGTGAAAGGTAAAGCTCTGCTAGAGTTTTACAAAACACAAAAAAGGCTCAACAACAACCAAAGAGATGATAATAATTTCAATTATTTTGCAGACGGTATTTTGCAGTAAGCTGCAATTATGAAATGTTTTGTTTTTAAAATTTTGTTAATAAAAAATAAAATTGTTTATAAAATTAATGTAGTTTTGTTTTTAAATTTACATAGCAGGTCCGTTTATGAAAGGTTTGTATTAAGAACGTGCTTCTTAAATCAATAATGCTTTGTAATAGAAACAAGAAATATAAGTACTATCTTGAGAACGTCAAATCAATCTAACATGGATTGTTTTCACTTAAATTAAGAAAGGAAGTTCCAAAATCAATAGCAGGCGGTCTAATAGTAATCAAAATCATTATCACTTTAAAAATGACTAGTATGTTAAAACAATAATGATTATACTTATATTAAGTACTTATCGTTCTTAATTCAATAATCCTGCGCTTTAAGAATAGGAAAATATCGGTATCAATTTAAGGACGTATAATTACTTAAAAAGTTCTTAAATTAAACATGCGAATTCCACAATTAAGAATGCCGTGTTACCAGTTTCAAACCGCCGTACTTGATTTAAGCACAGATCGGATAGCGATGTATATAACTCGAAAATTGATTAATTTAAGCGTGTTTTTGCTTACTATCACTCTATTTTTCTCTCGGTGTAGATTTAACAGGAAATATGCTAAATTGGTCACACTGACCTCACTAGATAGCGTCTCTATTAGCCCCTGAAACTATGCTCTAAATATCGTAGCTAGGGGGGGGGGGGGCATTGTGGGGCAATGCCCTACCTTGAAACCACAATGCCCTACCTTAAAAATACCAAACAAATAAGATAAATTACTATAATCAAATTGTTTGTTCATAGTTTGAGATAAAAAATTTTTAGTGATAGGTACCTATCTAAACTTTTCCGAACACACCACAGTTTGTGACATTCATTTCATATTATATAATAATTCTTTGTTCTGTGTATAGATGGCATTTGAAGCGCCATCACATGAAGGGATGGGTTTGGACTAACCAAACTAGACAGCCGACTTTCCGCACACCTACCCCATTTTTCCCGCAAATTTTGAATGACAGCGCTTTCTCGCGCGCTCTTTTTTTCCTGTTTGTGAATACGTGCATTAATCGAATCTACGTTTTCCACTTTAACTGCAATCAATAGGCCTCAAAGACTGTCAATGGGTCACGCCAGAAAGGCTGGTATGGTATTTCTGGCCTGTCGAATGTTGTCCTTGAGGGCTTCTAGGGTCTCGGGCTTGTTCAAGTAAGCACGGGACTTCAAAAAACCCCACAAAAAAGTCTGGAACGGTTAAATCGGGCGATCTTGCGGGCCAGTGCAAATCGCCAAAACGAGAAATGAGGCGCCGCCTTCAGAATATCGGTTGTGGCTCACGCAGTGTGTGCCGTAGCTCCGTCCTGTTGAAACCACATGTCCTCCAGTCCTAATTCGTCCAATTGCTGCAGAAAAAACTCGGTTAACGTGGCCCTATAGCGCGCACCGTCCACTGTTGTCATACATCCCATTGCTAAAACGAGCCCGTAGAGCAATCAATAGTGACGGCGCCCATTTGGCCGATATAATCTTCTCGAATTGACCAGTAAAATAGTTCTAAAGGTTCAAATAAACATAACAAAAAAACAGAATCGAAGTTTTTCATTTAGAAAAAAAATGAGAGCCGAAAAACATACGATGACTTCTTTTGGCCCACCCTGTATTAACACAATTACTGGAAAAAGACAAGACCACTTATTAAACCTAAACAAATTACAAAGAAAGACGCAATTAAGTAATTTACACAAATGATCGATTAAATAATCCACAAAAAAGGGAACTAACTCAAACACCGATGACAACAAAATAATTTGTGTTCCATCAAAAATGCCAGCAATGCCATAACGAAATTTTAAAAAAAAGTGCATATGGGCATATGGGCTTTATGCTGGCATTGGTGCCTATTGTCCGTTTACACTATTATGCTATTTGGGCATTTTTATCTGTCAAAATCAGCCTGGCGATATGTGGCATTTAGGTCATTAGAGCATATGAGATATGCCCATTACATTGTATGACAATATTTTGACATGAGAACTGTCAGAAATTGGCATTTTATGATCACTTTGCATACAGTCCAATCTAACCTTTAGTAACCCCAGTACCACAAATATTGAAAAAAATTCTAACTTTCCTACAAAAACTAATATTGTCATTTAACCAAACAAATTAGAGCCAAAATTCACCACAGCTAGGCTCGTTAAAATTAGTACTAACAAGTAATTTTAATTACCTGGTAATAATTTAAAATAATAAAAATGATAAGGTATTTTGGTCGTACCTATCTATTTACTCGTACCACCCACCCAACAATTAATTATTACCTCACTCTCACTCAGACATCCAAATCTGGAAGTTCAACCATCTTGTTCGCTTGTTCTTCATCGTTGAGTATTTAATAGTTCTTAGATCCATGCTCACGCTCTGTCACAGAAATTATTTGTCTACGAATAGCTATTGAATGTACATCACTGTCCTAGAGGTCAATGATATACATGGTGATTGATTTAGGAGTCCGTGCTTCGAGGCAGATCAATTATGATACATTTTTTACTTCCGCCCTACCTGTAACCAATGTTGCCCTACCTCAAATTCGACCTGTTCGACTTCCGTTCCAAATGAAAGTATAACTTCAAAAATCTTCCTTGATCGAGATAAAAAAAATAAATACAAACACCTACCCCAATCGCGATATTGTTCCCAATTATGACGGTATGTCTTTAAATATAAGAAAAAACGATTGGCAAATGGCAACTGCTGTTGTCGATGAATTAAACTATTCACTGAGTGCTTTATAATATGAACCTTCGATTTGCCACCTTGCAGTGAAGTGTGAAGTCAAATTTTTCGAACAAACAAGCAACCGAATTGACGTATAAATTGTAGACAGTGTTGCAACGCTGTAACCCTAACACAGTGGAGCCTCTATTCAAATATCCAAACACATCATGCAATATTAAGTAAATTGGTTTAGCGGTAATTATTTCATTTAAAATGCGATATTATTTTATTGTTTTAAACATAAATAAATTGTGTTACCCAATAGACAACAGAGTTTTCCGGAACACTTTATGGTAATACATATACTATTTTTTATTTTAAAATTAAAAAAGAAAATCGATAGCCGAAACTGAAAGATTATACCGAATCACACTTGCTTGCTTTTTCCGAAAGTGGTCAACAGCAGGCTAAAATAAGAACTACTTCAGCAAGTCGCAATTTCCCCCAAAACCAGGTCATGATTAAGACTTCATAAGTGGTTTCTACAAATTGTTGAAGAAACACTTGTAATTAAAGCTACAAGTTTTCAGGACTTAATTTGCAGTTTGCTCTACTCTTTGAAACAAAATAGTGTTAAAGGGTGTGCCACAGGCATGCGAGTTCCAGCGTACAAATATGCAGGCGGAGTCGAAAACTTTTCTCTGACAGTTATAGAAAAGCGATCGAACGGAGTAGAAATCGGGACTGAGAACAATAATTCATCTCGGTATTTGTTTCATTATTTGAAGTTAATTTTGTTGGGGCATAATAAAAAAAAATTAAAACGCGATAAAATGGCTTTATTAAATACCCAACACAAATAAGGACTTCCTTGGAACTATCAGTGGAAAGACGACATCAATAAGTATACCAACTTTGTATTTTAAACGTTAAAAAGAGCCTATAAAATCGCCTCAAATTCGTAAAGTGATATATTGTGAACTAACCTAGGTAAATGCGTCAAGTGTTTTTTATATATAAGTTATGGGCGAACCCGCACAATAAAACTTTTAAACGCATGGCAACTCCTGTCCACTATACATATGTTAAGTAAAGTACCTATGTACTTCGTAAATGTGTTGTTATCACTCTGCGAGAACAGATTACCAGCCAGCGTAGCAACAGCGGCAACAGCAGCATCGGTCATTGGAAAAACAACACCAAAACCGCTTTTTCATAACAGCAGCAGTGCGGCAATCAACTTCAACTTATGCGTGGAGGATGATTGGAGTCAGTGCTGAGAAAACACAGCAGCGAAAGCGTTTAAAAGGGTCTCGCGCATTGAAGGCTTCCTCATAGAGGAAAAAAATTATAAAGACTTATATAAATAAAAACATACAACAAAAAGTTTAAAAGATTTATTATTTGGCGCCCAACTTCCGTGACGCGATTAAAAATTTAAAATATATAACAATTCTTATAAAGAATAATTGTTTGCGTTTCTTACGGATTCACGATATTTCGGCCGGTGCTACATCCAATTAACCCCATAAATGAGGTGAAACAAAAAGCGAGTGAAATCAAGTGATAATAAACATTTTGAAAAGCAAAAGATAAAGGAATTCGATCCATTTTAAACGTAAAAATAACAAAAGAAAAAGTGAAAATCATCAGTCGAAGCCGTGTCCTGAAGAACATTTATTGGAGGAAAGCAGACGAATAAATAAGTAAAATTAAGCAAGTAAGATTAAGTTTGGTTATTTATTGTATAATTAGGCTATATAAACAAAAAATTTAATTGTAAATTAAATCGAAAATAACGTTAGAGTTTTTGATTCATTAATACATAATTGGATAAACTTTATTTTTAATAATGAATGAAGAACAGATAAGAGCAGTAGTTGCCTCTGCCGTTGAAGTGGCAACACAACAAACAAGACAAACATTAGAAAATACAATCGACGAATTAACGACTCGACTTAGGGCATTAGAGAATCCTACAGTTATTGTGGAATATCAGCCGGTTACAATCGAGGCAGACAAATTATGTGAAGAATCGTTAGACCTAGTTAAATCCTTGCCTGAGTTTAATGGCGAACAAGTTCGTTACATTTCCTGGCGTCAAGCCGCCTTTACTTACTTTACTTAACGGGCTCCCGACCCGTGGAGAGTCTCTGCCTGAGACACTGCAGCCTTCCATCCTCTGCGATCCCGGGCACGCTGCTTCCAGTTATCCAGACCAAGCGCTCTGGCATCCGCGATGGCTTGGTCTTTGAAACGGAGGTTCGGTCTTCCTTGTCGTCTCGAACCTGGCGGCTGGGATTCGAAGATCCTCTTAGCTGGAGCATTATTGTCCATTCGCTCGATGTGGCCGAGCCAATGTAGTCGACGTATTTTGGCCTTTTGGACTACATCCACATCTTGGTACAGCTCATAGAGTTCGCGGTTGTATCTTCTCCTCCATTCGCCCTCCTCGCACACAGGACCAAAAATCCGTCGAAGAATTTTTCTTTCGAAGGAGCCCAGTATCAGCTCTCCCTTCCTGCTTATCGTCCAGCACTCGGCGCCATAAAGCAGAACTGGCAGGATAAGGGTTCTGTAAAGCATACATTTTGTCCTTCGAGTTAGGAGTTTTGAACCCAATTGTTTTGCCAAACCGAAGTAGCAGCGGTTTCCTAGGGTAATTCTTCGCCGGATCTCCACTAGGATGTCATTTGTGGAGTTCATGTTTACTCCGAGGTAGATAAACTCCTTAACTACCTCGAAATTGTTGCTATCAATAGTGACGTTCTGTCCTAGGCGGTGGACAGATGCTTGTTTGTTTGTTGATAGCATGTACTTAGTCTTGTCCTCATTTACTACAAGACCAACGAAATTCGCCTGTTCTTCAATCGCCGTAAAAGCCTCTATCACGGCACGCTGGGAGCGACCGATGATGTCAATATCGTCTGCATACCCCAGTAGCTGGACGGATTTGTTGAAGATAGTGCCTTCCGTGTTGACACCTGCCCTGCGCACTATCTGCTCTAGCACGAGATTGAAGAAGTCACATGATAGTGCGTCTCCTTGCCGAAATCCGGTGCATGTTTGGAATAGTTCGGAGGAACTACTTCCAAATTGCACGTTGCAGCGTGTGTTCTCCAACGTCACGCTACATAGCTGGATCAGTTTTGCCGGGATCCCGAATTCGGCCATCGCCACATAAAGCTCCTGACGATGAATGCTATCATATGCGGCTTTGAAGTCGATGAATAGGTGGTGAGTCTCGACTTGAAATTCATTGGTCTTTTCCAGGATTTGCCTCAGTGTGAAAATTTGGTCTATAGTCGATCTGCCGGGCCGGAAGCCACACTGGTACGTGCCGATTAGTGTGTTGCAGAACGGTTTGAGACGTTCACACAGTACGTTGGATAGGATCTTGTATGCGACATTAAGCAGGGATATGCCTCGATAGTTCTTGCAAGACATAGGATCGCCTTTTTTGTAGATGGGGCATATGGAGCTGATAGTCCAGTCATCGGGCATACTTTCTTCCACCCATACTTGGTTGATGATTTGGTGCATGCGCCCTACCAAAACATCACCACCGTATTTGAAGAGCTCCGCTGGTAAACCATCAGAGCCGGCGGCCTTGTTGTTCTTTAGCTTTTTTATTGCTAAGCCAACTTCTTCCATACTGGGCGGTGGAACTGGATCTTCATTGACTGGACGTGGGTTCTCTTCTTGCCCTATCACTCTCTCTACATGATGCCCATTTAGCAGCTGCTGGAAGTGCTGCTTAAAAACATCTACTATTCCCTGCGCTTCGGTGACTAGGTTTCCATCACTGTTTCGAAGAGCCTGCGTTCCGGTCTTGAAGCCAGCAGCCAGTTGCTTGGCTTTCTTGTAGAACTTCCGGATGTTGCTTCGATCGCGGGACTCTTCGATCTCCTTGAGCTGGGAGACTGCGTAGGCCCTCTTCTTTCTACGCAGGATTTTCTTCTCCTCCCTCCTCCTGGCTCGATACTCTTCCCTCGCTGCCCTTGTTTTGCGCTGCAGCGCCTTCATATGTGCATCTTCTGTCACCTTCTTCCTGCGTACGCATTCATCATCATACCACGGGCTCTTTTTCTGGGGTGGCTGGTACCCTAAGGTGGTTTCGGCTACCTCTTTGATGATGTCGCGATACTGGGACCACTGGGTGTTGGCATTTGTGGTAGGTGAATGCACTGCGGAGAGTTTCTCACTCAGGCGCTCTTTGTAGACTCTGGCTACTCCAGGTGTGCTAAGGCGTCCAACGTAGAATTTCTTCTTCTGGGCGGAACGCAGCTTCTTCTCGTTGGATAGTCGAGCTCTGAACTTAGCCGCAACAAGAAAATGGTCAGAGTCGACGTTTGCCCCGCGGAATGTGTGCACGTTGAGGATGTTGGATGCGTGCCTCGCGTCGATTAGCACATGGTCGATTTGGTTGGCGGTTCGACCGTCTGGAGAGCGCCAGGTTGCTGTGTGGATCCTTAGCCTTGGAAACCTAGTGCTACTTATCACCGTATTACGAGCTGCCGCGAAGTCAGTTAGTCGGTAACCGTTGTCTGTGGTCGTATCGTGGATTCTGTGTTTACCAACTAACCCGCCAAAGATGTTTTCCTTTCCGATTTTAGCATTGAAGTCCCCGAGCACAACTTTGACATCGTACTCCGGACAGGCTCCGTAGGCTCCATCCAGGAGGTCATAAAACTCCTCCTTGATAGGGTCTTCAGCCTCGTCGGTAGGGGCGTGTGCACATATTAGGCTTATGTTTTGGAAAGTAGCTTTGATGCGGATCACAGCTAGGCGATCACTTATCGGCTTAAAGTCAATGACTTTTGTCCTAAGCCGGTTTCCCACGACGAATCCGCATCCTAATACATGCAATCTTTTATGGCAGCTGTAATAAATATCGCAATTTTTCCTTTTCATCATACCTGATCCTATCCATCGTATCTCCTGGATCGCGGTAATATCTGCCTTGTACCGCGTGAGGACAGACTCAAGTTTTTGAGTAGCACCTGGGGTGTACAGCGTTCGCACGTTCCAGGTACATACTCTCAAATCGTTGTCCGTTGACGTTCCGGGTCTAGTTGCCGTTTGAGGGAAATCGTTATCCGAGGCTTCACGTGTCTCTCCCATAACTAGTGTTTTTTTAAATGGTCGGGAAGTTACCCCGACGGCACAACCCCCAACCTGGAGGGCCAGGCCCTTGACCTTAGGACAGCAGGCCGGTTATTCCGGTGCCAGTAACCCACTCTGGGATGTGAGCGCTGCCGTTGGCCCATTAAGGGTTCATCCGCCACCAACTCTTCTCCAACACCCTGGCTCGGTATTGGAAATCCCTATAGACCTGGTATCCGAATATGTCAGAGCAGCTCTATAGGGATTACACTAAATAGTTCGGCCTGACTGGAACTGTAGACGCCACCGTTGGCTCCATCTAGGGAACTCCTCCGCTGCCGTCTGGTACCAGAGGAGGTGTCTTAGTGAGAAAACAACACTCCTCCCCCCTCTCTCGTCTGCTGCCACCAACGACCTTCCAAAGGGGTTGGTTACCCAATCTCCAGTCGAGGTACTAGGCACCCACCAGTCACCCCGTGGAGGTGAGAGTAGGAGTTGATAGTGAGAGGCTAGGTGAGAACGCTTGTGTTCTCATGACATCGCATCACTACCCTTCAACACCGTCAAGCCGCCTTTGCCGCTTATAAACTTTTCGAAGCATATGAAGGAAGCTCAAGGCATTACCAAGCAGTAGCTATTATTAGGAATAAAATCATTGGCTCTGCGGATCATGTCTTATCATCGTTCAATACGGTACTTAATTTTAAAGCTATTATAGCACGACTAGATTTCACATACAACGATAAGAGACCTATTTACCTGATTGAACAAGAGATGTCTACCTTGCGCCAGGGTAAATTGTCGATCGTAGAGTTTTACGACGAGGTTGAAAAGAAACTAACATTGATCATAAATAAGAACATAATGCTCCACGAAGGCAATAAAAATCTGATTGATTCTCTTTGTCAAAAATATCGGCAGGATGCGTTGAGGGTTTTTATTTCGGGTCTGCAGAGGCCCATGTGCGACATTTTGTTTTCCTCACGGCCTACCGATATGCCAAGTGCACTTGCTCTTGCGCAGGAACTCGAAGCGAACCAAGCACGGTATGTTTTTGCTAATTCGTTTACTACTAGGAATGATCGCTTGACAAACTCGTTGCCCGGACAGAATTACAATTGTAGTCAATACAGTCCATATCATTCACCGCACTACAGGCAAGTCACAACAAACCAAGTACGACCGAAAGCAACTCCTATGGAAATAGATCCATCTCTTTCTCATTATAGAAATTCAACCAACTTTCAAAGACCTACGCAGAACCCCAATTATGTCCAAAGATCTATTAATCCGAATCCCCATAATAAGCAGGTCTCTATGCAGTACCCCAATCAAAACCAAGGACCTATTCAAAACCCCAATCACTTTCAGGGACATTTTTATAATCCTAACCAGCTTAAGCGACATCGCGATTCTGACCGACAAACGCTTCCCAAGCATCAAAGAATAAATCACCTAAATCAGGGAATATTTACACCTAACGTTAGTTTGGAGAATCAGCAGTATCCAAGTGAATATTATAATTCAAGAAACGAAGGCTTATACAACTGCACAGAAGATCAATATGTTGACAATGAATGTAATGTAACCGTAGATACAGAGCGTGCTGAAATGCCAGAAACGTTTGATGAAATCAATTTTTTAGGGGAAGGTCCCTCCTGCCATACGTCGGTCGAACCCTGGCGGGAAACGAAATAAAGTTTTTAGTGGACACAGGTGCCGCTAAAAATTATATCAAACATTTCAGCACCCTAAAGTCTATAAAGCCGATTAACAAACCGTTTACTGTCAAGTCCATTCATGGAACCAACCTGGTTACATCTAAGTGCGTCATAAATATTTTCAATAAAAATGCCACCTTTTTTATACTACCAACTCTTGAAACATTCGATGGTATCATCGGATTCGATTTTTTAAAAGAAATTGGCGCAAAGTTAAATCTGGTAAGAGGAATCTTGAATTATAATGGGGGTGAAGAAAGATTGTTGTATTTTTACTGTAGGGACGTTAACAGTATCGCTGTGGGAAACGAAACCTTACCTCCAGATATAAGCAAGCAATTTTCCTTATTAATGACAAAGCATGCGAGAGTTTTTGCCGATCCCAACGAATCATTACCTTTCAATACGAAAATTGTTGCAACTATTAGGACGACTGATAGTGACCCGGTTTACTCCAAAGCCTACCCGTATCCCATTTCAGCAGCTAATTTCGTCAATAATGAAATTGCCGACTTGCTCCGCAACGGAATTATAAGACCTTCACGATCTCCCTATAATAATCCGATCTGGGTTGTCGACAAAAAAGGATTTGATGATGCAGGAAAACGAAAAATGCGCCTTGTTATCGATTTTCGCAAATTAAATAGCAAAACTGTAAGCGATAGATATCCTATACCGGATACTTCCGTTATTCTTGCCAATCTTGGGAAGGCTTCCTTTTTTACAACGCTAGACCTTAAGTCGGGGTTTCACCAAATAAAATTGTGTGAGCGGGATAGAGAGAAGACCGCCTTTTCAATAAATAACGGGAAGTATGAGTTCTGCAGGCTTCCTTTTGGCTTGAAAAACGCACCCAGCATTTTTCAAAGGGCGATAGATGACGTTTTGAGAGACGAAATAGGCAAGACTTGTCATATCTATATCGATGATGTCATAATATTTTCAAAATCGAAGGAGCAACATCTTGTTGATGTGGACCGAGTATTAAAACTCCTCTTTGAGTCCAATATGAGGGTTGCACCAGAGAAATCAAGATTTTTTAGAGAAGAAGTTGAGTTCTTGGGGTTTGTGGTATCTAGTAAAGGAATAAAGACCTGTCAAGACAAGGTGAAGGATATTGTAAGTTACGAGGTTCCTAGGACCCTACGTGGTTTGCGGTCCTTCCTTGGATTAGCCGGATACTACAGACGCTTCATTAGGGACTATGCGCATATTGCAAAACCCCTTACTAGGTATTTGCGCGGTGAAAATGGAAACGTTGGCACAAATCAGTCAAAAAATATTAAGGTTGAATTAGACGAAGATGCACTTGAAGCATTTAGTAGAATAAAAAAAATCCTGGCTTCGGAAGACGTTTTACTTCTGTATCCGGATTATGAAAAACCTTTCGATTTAACAACCGATGCGTCGTCCCATTCACTTGGCGCTGTTCTCTCCCAAGAAGGTAGACCAATAACGATGATTTCTCGAACATTGTCCTCTACCGAGGAAAGTTATGCTACAAATGAGAGGGAATTGCTTGCCATAGTGTGGTCTTTACAGAAGCTCCGAAATTACTTGTATGGAGTTAATCGACTTAACATATATACGGACCACCAACCGTTAACCTTTGCCATTTCTGACAAGAACCCCAATACTAAAATCAAAAGGTGGAGGGCTTTTGTAGAGGAGTTTTCACCAACCTTTTTTTATAAGCCGGGCAAAGAAAACTATGTTGCTGATGCTCTTTCCAGGCAGCATATAAATGCCTTGCATCTAGAACAATCCTTGGATTCAAACTCAACAACAGCTCATAGCGAAGCATCATTAACTAAAACAATTCGCAGTGTCCAGAATCCTTTGAATTGCTTTAGAAACCAGCTTATTCTTAACAAGGGTCTGGAAAAATTAAAGAATACTAAGATTATTTTCAAAACCCAAATAAGACATACGATTACATTCAGCAGCTTAGATAATCTTTTCCTGATATTTAAAGAAGCAGTTAACCCGAACGTTGTGAATGCAATTTATTGTGACTTATCCATCTTGGCACAAATTCAAGACAAAATAACAACCATGTTTCCTTCCGTAAAATTCGTTTATTGTTCAAAAATGGTAACAGATATCTTTAACCCAACGGATCAATCCGAAATTCTTGCAACAGAACATAATAGAGCGCATCGATCTGTGCACGAAAACACTCTTCAGGTTTTGAGGGATTATTATTTCCCTAATATTCGAAAGCGGCTAAAAGAAATAGTCAAAAATTGTAAAATCTGTAAAGAAGCAAAATATCAGAGGCATCCTCCGAAGCCAGAGATAGGTACAACACCCATACCATGTCATCCGGGAGAAATACTGCATATTGACATTTATTCGACTGCCGGATGTTATTTTTTAACGTGTCTCGATAAATTTTCCAAATTTGCGGTGGTGAAACCTATTAAATCACGTGCGATAGTGGATGTAAAAGAACCTCTCTTGGAAATACTTAATCTCTTCAAGAATACGAAAACCATAGTCTGTGATAATGAAAAGTCCTTTATCTCAGAAAGCATAAAATCATTGGTCAGGGATCACTTCGAAGTAGCTATGTTTAATACACCACCCTTTCACAGTGTAACAAACGGACAGGTAGAAAGGTTTCACAGTACTCTTTCCGAGATTGCAAGGTGCATTAGGCTAGAACAGAATATCAGTGACACTGCTGAACTCCTTTTACTTGCTACAGCTAAGTACAACAGGACGATTCACTCAGTGACTAATTTTAGACCAATTGATATAATCCACTCAATTCCAGCTGTGTTAGAGGACGAAATTAAGAAAAAGATAACGGATACCCAAACAACGAATCTAGACTATCATAACAGGAATAGGCAAACTCGGACATTCCACCCAGGTGAAAAAGTTTTTGTGCGAACAAATAGACGCATTGGCAATAAATTTAGAAAGATCTTTATTGAAAAAATTGTACAAAAAGATCTAGGGACTACAGTTCTTATCGATAACAGAAAAGTTCACAAAAATAATCTAAGATGATTTTACTTTAAGAATTCAATTTAAGTAAACTTATTAATTTATTAAACTATCAAATTATTAGTTATATAAGAAGAGATTTAAAAATAATTATTGTATTTATACATTTTGTGAATAACATGAAAAGTCCTGAAATTTCCTACGTTACTATCTTATATATTTTTTTTTTATATTTATTATTTATTTATTATTTTGTATTATTATATTATATATTATATATATTATTATTTGTTTTTTTTTTGATTAATGAAAATCATTTATTTGATCAGTTGTTTAATTGTTTTCTTTTAAATCCGTTTTTTTGTTGTTATTTACTACAAACCTATTATTTTTCTATTCTTATTTTTATCATAAGAATTTACTTAAAAAAAACAATGTAAAATTGAAATAAAATTATAGAAAAGATTTGAAATTCTTAATTATGTTAATGAAATGTAATAAAGAGTTAAAGCGGTAAGAATTTAGCTATAAGAAAACACAAACACTTATGTAAACGTTAACTGAAAAAAATATATATACATATTTCTGTCAATAGAAAATGAAAACCATGTTGTATGTACGAATCCGTGGACGTCTTTACTCAAGAGGGGGAATAGTTATGGGCGAACCCGCACAATAAAACTTTTAAACGCATGGCAACTCCTGTCCACTATACATATGTTAAGTAAAGTACCTATGTACTTCGTAAATGTGTTGTTATCACTCTGCGAGAACAGATTACCAGCCAGCGTAGCAACAGCGGCAACAGCAGCATCGGTCATTGGAAAAACAACACCAAAACCGCTTTTTCATAACAGCAGCAGTGCGGCAATCAACTTCAACTTATGCGTGGAGGATGATTGGAGTCAGTGCTGAGAAAACACAGCAGCGAAAGCGTTTAAAAGGGTCTCGCGCATTGAAGGCTTCCTCATAGAGGAAAAAAATTATAAAGACTTATATAAATAAAAACATACAACAAAAAGTTTAAAAGATTTATTATTTTATACAAAAGAAGTCATCCGATGTTGTTCGGCTCTCATTTTCATTCATTCTATTGTGACGGCGCCCATTTGGCCGATATCATCTTCTCGACTTGACCAATAAAATTCTAAAGGTTCAAACACAAATAATCAAAAAATAGAATCGAAGTTTTTCATTTGGAAAAAAAAATGAGAGCCCAACAACATCGGATGGATTCTTTTGGCCCACCAAATAAAAACAGTTTTTTCTCGGTACTGAGCTTAGAATGTTTTCCGAGTAACCAGTACATTTCTCTATATTTGACATCGAGTTCTTTACGTTTCATTTTGACGTGCGAATTCCATTTCAGCTTTGCGTCGAGTGTTATTCCCAGGTATTTGGCCTCGTTTGCAAAGGGTATTCGAGCCAAGTTTCAAGTGAAATTCACGTGAACAGTTTTAGTTTCGTTGAGGGCGATCCGCCAGTCCCTCGTCCATTCATTTACTTTATTCAGTGTGGTTTGCAGCTTTGCAGTCGTTTCTTCGATTGTATTGCCTACTGCAAGGATAGCGGTGTCGTCGGCGAACGTAGCAAGGATAGTGCCATCTTCTCTTGGTATATCGCGAGTATATAACAGATACAGAAGCGGCCCAAGGACGCTTCCTTGCGGTACACCGGCCGAAATTTCTTTAAGCTCTGAGTATTCGTTACCATGTCTAACACGGAAGAGTCTATTCCCGAGATATGATTCTAAAATAACATATAGGCTTACGCGAAGAACTTGTCGTAATTTAAATTTTAAGCCGTCGTGCCACACCTTATCAAAGGCTTGTGAGACGTCAAGGAATACGCTTGAGCATATCTTTTTTTCTTCAAATGCTTTCTCTATTACGTCAGTAATTCTATGCACTTGGTCAATCGTCGAGTGCTTGGTTCTGAACCCAAACTGGTGGTCAGGGATTAGGTTATTATCTTCTATAACCGGTTGTAGAAAACTTTGGATATGGCTGGAAGAAGCGAAGACTTCAATGAACAAAATGACTTTAATAACTTATTATATGAAAAATCATTAGCCGTAGTACCTATATACTGATAAGCCAAACACTCTTCTGGCCCTGGAAGCCTAATTCAGCCCATTATTGGTGAAATATGGCCTTATGTATTCTAAAGAGTGACTCTGAATTGAACCGACTGGACACGCTTTGTACAAAATACCCGAAAATGTCTGTGTCATTCTGTCATTTTGTTTGCCATTTCTGGCACTAGAAATGTACTAAAATCACTCGAAAACGTAGTACTCACCATATTATTATTTTTATTTAAAAGGCAATTGTAATGTTTAACGTCCCATTATCCATCAAACTATCGTCGAAGTAGCAAACTTCGCTCCATGTTAACCGATTTGTATAGAACAATACCAAAAGTAACCAACAAATAAATGGATAAGTTTATATTTCATAATACTACCTGCGGAGTATTAATGTATTACTCTTTTGTCTTTTTTAATAGTTTCTCTGCAAGCATCTCTGATTTTTTTCGCAAAAAACGAAAGTTCCTGAACCCGATCAGAAATTAACAAAAAGAACAAACCCCAACAACGAGTGCACCCACACACTTGCAAATTCGTATCTCACAGACATTGTGAGTCAAGGTCGTTGCCGAGTCGTCCTTCATATTGTATTGAATATTAGATCGAGATTAGTAACCTCAACAGCAGCAGAAGTTTTTGTACACGCAACAACGCAGTCTAGACATCGGCAGAGGTCATATGTACAAGTTTGGTGGTTGTTCTACCTCCGAATTCTAATTTCGTCATAAGGTAGTTAAAGAGAGATTTTATTTGCGACAGTTTGTAAATAGGTTACAAACAAAAAATTGAGTTCGACAAACAGATTTTTGTCTGAGCGATATGTGAAAACTGCTAGACAGATTTTGACGAAACGTTTTTGGAAATGTTACGTAAAACTTCGAGCACATTCAAAAATCGTAAGTCGACTGCAGTGGTTTGGAGCTTTAACGCAAAAACAAGATTCTTCGGCAACCCACGTTAGCCACACATACGAACTGTCACCTTAGTACTCAGTGACGAAATTCTTTACTAGATTCGTCGGCTTAATGTCAATAAACGGCAACTGAAAAAACTGCTAGCTATCTAGCTATAGCTGTGATAGATCTACGAAACTAGACTAATGAACGTCTTCTATATTGGTCTTTGCAAAGCCTTGTTTTTGTCAGCGTGTTTTATCAAAATTTCTCTTTTTCCTGACTTAACTGCCCTTAACATTAGTATTAAAAAAGAATGGTGACTTTCGGATACCCAGTCAACTAGATTTGTCTGGGCTAAGTCAACGAATGCGTTGAATAGGCAACTTGAGTTGTTCTTGTATTCTCGCAGTTAAAAATCTCGTGTCGCAGTTTTAGTGTTTATTCCTCCGAAACGGCTCGACCGATTTTGATGAAATTTTATATGTATATTCAGTAGGTCTGAGAATAGGTTTATAACAAATTTTTATACCCCTAAGTATTAAGGGTGGCTTACCCCAAAAATTCAGTCCTTAATTTTCACCCTCCTACCACTAACCCCTATTTTAAATAACATTTTCTATCGATCGATAGCTGATCAATTGACACTTGATCAACTATCCCCGCCAGGGGTCTTCTCTCCCCGTAAAAAGCGTTCTCCTATCTCTCTTCCAAAAAGCTTTATCTCACTTCTTACACAGTTTTCGGGTTATTTTCACATTCCGTCAACGTTCACAGCCCTCCATGCCTCTTCCACTCATATACCACATGCAAACATACTTATAAATACAATAAATATGAGTAAGATATATTTTCATACTCTAGAAATAATTCATATGGCAAAATTATAATTTTTGAAAAAAATTTATTTCCCCATAAATACGTTTAAAATGTAAGACGGCTGCCTATCACAACACTTTTATTGTGTTATGCGAGCCAATGCTTGTAAAATATCTTGCAAAAATTCTAAATTTGCAGAGAAGCTTCAGAAATTACACCCTTTCCTCTCACCGTCCCTTTTTTATCTTTTGAGAATTCTGCAGCAGCCACCCTGTTTATTTTGAATTTGACACTTCGAGTCGTCAACAAAGTATGCAGGCTGACTATTCTTGACTTGATTTGTTGACTATCCCTCCATAAATGTCTAAACTATTCACGTGAACAGTCTGGGCCAATGAAATACATCAAATTAGTCAGCTGTAAGACTTACTAAACTAGAAGTCCGAACGTCTCAAAATAGATGGCGCAACAGGTGCGTAGGGACCCTAGGCTTAGCTTCTCACAACCGTTCGTTTTGTGTGAGTTTTCTTTAATTTTTAGGACGAATGGAAGGGATCTACTATTTTAAGCCGAGTCCAAACGGCTAATTAAGAAGCTCTTTTATGACAGTTATACTCTCTGTCAGACATTTGCGAGAGGACGAAAACATGTTTTCCTAAATATTTTAATGAGTCATCAATCAATTTGTCTGCTGCTTAAAGAAGCTACAACCAAAATCTATCATAATCAAATTAAATTTACTAAACAAATCGAAAAACATTACGACTGCAACAATTCTTTTCTCTCTGTTTAAGCGGAACCAAAGGGAAGTTAGCGATGTACACTGTAAATGTGACAATGTTTTTGAGGAAGTGTTGGGGTTGTGGTCTCTGTGAATAGAACAAAATAAACGCAAGTGTTTTTGGGAGTTTGACAACTTGAGTGAGTGGATCTCCTAAGAATGCTATTTTTTACAACCCCACAATTGTGTCCTTGTGTCCAGAAAAAAATGCAATGAGTGAATTGTTTTTGTACAGATAAGTTAAGTGATACACTTTATGAATTAAATTGCCAAATATTATCTGTAAAACGAGCCAGTGGCAACCATGGTACGACCCTCATTTTGTGGTAAGGCCGGCTCAAAGGTACCATAACATCTTCAATACCAATGGGACAAGAAAAGGCATAAGGCTTACTTTGGCTGGCCACGAAACATTTAACTTCAATTAAGGGTCAATACTTTTAAATGTGTTTACATTTAGCGTCCTTCGTTTCAAAATGTGTGTTTAGATTTTCCAATCCTTTCCGAATTTTCTTCCTATCCCTTTTCAGTACTGTCAATTTCCAAAATTTAGACATACGATAGTCCGCGAAAGAGAATCCTACTGGCTTTAGCTTCAAGAGCATTGATGACCAAACACAGACATCTCTTTCACTGATAACAAAACTGGGAATTCTGTATCTCTGATGTGGAAGACTAATAAAAGTTTATATATGTGTACTGCTATAGGTGTCATGGGCATACCGAGTAAAAAAATATTTTAATGGACATTTGTTAAGTGTTCTTTAATAATACGCAAGTATACTTGCATAAAATTTAATTAATTTGGGGACAAATTGCCAACAGTTGGCAACACCGACTGGCTTACGACAAGGATTTAAACAGGGCTGCCGTTTCATCGAGGATATTAGAAGTTTTTGGGGGGTACAAAACAAAAATTAAGAAATTATTTTTTTGCAACAGGTTTTCCATTTGGACGGGTTGATGTTGGCATCCGTCTAATCTGGTATTTTATATTCAGTCGCTAATGTTAAATCACCGTGACAAGTCACAGAATTGAGCAGAACGTCCGAATGATAAGACTTTATGAACAAAATGTGCAAACTTTGAGCGATTTGAATCCATTTAATGGCAGACGTGGTGGCCCTTCAAAGTCGACTTTCCAATGTTTGGTGGACAAATTCGAGAGAAACTGTTCGGTAAAAAATCAGCCATAAATTGGATCAACCGGGTCCGTGGCACCGTGCCGCGGCAAGTTTGTTAACAAAATCGAACAAACAAAACCGTAATGAAACATCAAAAACGGAAAATTTATTTTGCAATTCACTTCCTGAAGAGAAATGTAAAGTCGAGTGAAAATAGTTAAATCCGAAACTAACCAGTCTTCTAAAAATAGGAGTACAATTTTTTTTTGGGGAATACGGGAGTACGGCGCACGAAAAAGAAGTATTATACTCCTCTTGTAGTAGGTACTATCGGATACCATGCAAGTAAATTCACTTGGTATCATAAAATACCCAACCTATCGTCTATGGTGTGTTTTCAGAGGAGTATAATATAAATGTTACGTATACGCCGTGGTTACCGACAGCTTATCGAAAAACTTAGAGTTCAGTTGCTTGGGACAAAGGTGGTCACCTAAATGAACACTGATGACACTGCGGCCCATAGGCTAAGCCCTTACAAAACTGCGGCGTTCTACTGCAAAGCGGTTTTGTCCTCGCCCCAAACTGAACTATGTAACTTCTAGCAGTAGGTAGTTGATATATGACACTCTTAACTATCATATCTTATATTTCAAATGTGAGCCATGAACTCTTACAATAATTTTTTTTTATTTCCAGTCTGCAAAGAGTGTCAAAAGATCCTACCCAAAATGAAGATAACCAAAGTAAAAGAACTCCAAGCAAACTCACCCAACTCAAAGCCAGTCTTCACCAGAGATGCCACCAAAAACCTGTTTGCGGGGTTTTGCTTCCTGGGCATCAGCATGCCAACAAACTACAGACTCACATACATCGCTTATTCTGGAGTCATCAATGGTTTGGTTACCATATTCCTGCCAATGGCATTCACCATCAGCTACATAACTTCCAGCAGTGAGATGGAAATGGGAAACTTACTCACCTCCTTGCAAGTCGCCATCAATGTTTATGGATGTGCTGTAAAGATAATCATCATGGGCTTCATGTTAAAGCAACTCCGCAAGGCCGAAGTTGTTATGGACAAACTGGACGCACGCTGTATCGCAGAGGACGAGAATCAGCAGATTCGTGATGTTGTGAAATTGGGTAATCGCTTGGTGATTCTTTTTGGATTGGCTTACTACAGTTACTCGACGAGCACGTTTATAACTTCCGTTATTTCGGGAAGGCCGCCATACTCTCTGTATATACCATTAGTTCATTGGAAAACGTCAACTACGGACTTTATAATCGCTGCCGCTACGGAGTACGCCCTGATGAATGTAGCTTGTACGCAGCAGGTAGTAGATGATTCATACGTTGTGATCTATATCAGCATTCTGCGGCGGCATGTCCAGATACTTTTGCTAAGGATTAGCAAACTAGGTTCCGATCCAAGTAAAACTAAGGAGGAGAACACTCAGGAACTGGTGAACTGCATCAAGGATCACAGAAATATAATTGAGTGAGTTGAAGATCTGTCCACGTCCGGCAACTAAAGTGTATCTCTTTGCAGGTTGTTTGACATCATACACCCAGTAATCTCGACTACAATCTTCATCCAGTTTCTGATTACTGCTGCGATTCTGGGCACCACTCTCATCAATATTTTGATGTTTGCCGATTTGTCATCGAAAATTGCATCGCTGTTTTATATCGTGGCGGTGGTGGTTGAGATATTACCTTGTTGTTACTACGCAAATTGCCTATTAATCGAGAGTGGTCAGTTCAGCAATATTATCTTTCATTCGAACTGGATTGAACAGGATGTCAAGTTCAAAAAGATGTTGCTGTTCTTTATTCAACACTCACAGAAGGCAATCACATTGACAGCTGGCAAAATGGTTCCCATCAATTTGAACAGCTTTTTAGGGGTAAGTTTGAACAAGATGCAAAAAATTATTGGGGAGATTTTTAATGCAGGTTAGTTGATAATTGATCAAGCTGGATTGCCACAAGACGTAAAATGCAAGTTGGCAAGTGTTAAGCGATGCTTTTCGTAAGCTCCTTTTTGATTTTACATATAAGGCAGAACTTCTATTTCTAAACTAGTCTATTTTCACAGCCATTAGTTTGGTCTATTATCGGGGAAAGCCGCCACGCTTTCCGAAGGGGAAAAAGCACCTCACTCAGAACTAAAATCTTGTATCTTTCGTTGCAGGATTAGTAAGAGTTCCATCTATTGCATAGTTTTATTAGGCGTACGACGTAATTATATACGGCAACTTAACTGAACTCATAAACACATGGAAACCCTGTACTTAGCTTAGTGGAAAACATTTGTCCAAGAGCTGTTACATATATTTGTCAGTAGTCAGTCCTCTTAATAGCATGGTTGGTGAAGACAGTCCGGTTTGATGTATGATTGTGTTTGGTGCAAAAAGGTTTGCAAAATATTTTTGTTGACGATCTCTAGCTGTACTGCATTTGAATCCTACTTTTCTCTGATTTTTGCAATCAAGTGCAAACAGAATACTGCCACTCGAGTGGTAAAATTTATCTTTGATTTTTACATGGGATATTAAGCAAATTTTTGCAAAGCTCGTAGCACACAAGTTTACGATGTTGATGTTGGGCAACGTATTTCTTAGAATATTGATAATTTTGAGTGTTGAATGCTTTGCGAAACCAAGACATATAGTTGATCTTATGTTGAACTAATTTAATTGTTTAATGACCTCTTACGCTTCTGGTAGCTCAAAGATTGGTTAGGCAACTCGTTGAACACAAACGGCACCTAATAGCACCTTCATGAAATATTCAGACAATAATTAGGTAGATATTTTCCAAGGCTACCTTCGATTTCAATCGTGCTTGTAAATCATTTAAATAGAAAATTGAAATCGATTGATTCTACTGCGTCTTTGAACTCGGGTTCAAATTAATTTTTTAAGAACACTTATAAGGATGGGCTAATGACGTCCAAAGTTTTAGGTTTTCTTTCATGGCCGAAAATAATTGCAAGGCTATATCAACTCTCCACATTTTTTTTTTTGTTGGTTGTTGGTTAAAATTGTGAAATTCTCAATTTTTTTTATACAAAACTCTATTTTCATAATTTTGTTTTACAGGACTCCATGTTGAAAAGCCTGCGCTTTAATTTGCTTTTCTTCAATTGCGTTTTATAATTTGTACCTTTTTCTTTTTTTAATTTTGCTTTTTTTTTATAAAGTTTTGTATTTTAATTTTTTTTACCCGACTGGACACAGGGAGGGTAATATGTTTGGCGCGTATCCTACGTCCGTTCCTATGTGACTCCCTTTAGTCTGAACGGCTTTTCCGATTTTGAAGAGTGAGGTGTCATTGGATACGTATTTTTCCCCGGTGTGTCATAGGCTAAACAAATATATCGCGTATCGTATATCTGTTAAATTTTGTTCTTCTTTTTTATTCTTTATTTGGAGGGAAACAGAATAAGTTGAATTTTACTTTCATTTCGACCCGCTCGCTTTATTTATTCCAAATCGGCGAATCGTCATTTATTGCCAAAGAAAATTTCCACACTGAATTGCAAATGACACTCCGTTACAAACCCGCGCACAAAACAACTCAAGTCAACAAAAAAGAGAACAAAGTTGAGCAACTGGTTGAACAGATAATGTGCAGTTAATTTTGTGAAATCTTTGCTTAGCGGAATCGAGAGCAACCAGAGTTCGTACCTCTTACACTAATCCGTACGCACGCATCTTGTTGAGCCTTGGGGGCATAGAGAGTGTTGAATTTCAAATGGATGCGTTGCGCGTTAGTGGACGACAGGCTTAAGTCAATTCAGTTTTTTGTTCAAAATTGTGTTTCATATTATTCAGTCAGTAATTTATGCCCCAATTTTAATTACATCTTTTCTTCTTTTCAGATAGTGAAATTTTCGTTCTCATTGTATACGCTGCTAAGTCAAATGGAATACGGCGAGCGTAGCCTGAAGTGATCACATATTGTGTTTAACTCTTCAACTGATCTAGCGAAGAAAAAGGATGAAGCAGTAGTTAAATATTTAATTTATTTCTAAAAGATTGCAGTAAAAAAATTCAGGAAATTAGTGCTATATATTTAATAACTGTGTTAGTAGTTAACTATGAATAAAATAACAGTTCAATTCTGCTTTATATTTCTGATATTATGGAACATGGCTCTGACTCTGACTAGGTAAACCAAATTCAAAACAAAAATGCTTGCTTACTTACTTGAGGTGGCACTACAGTCCAGGGTAAACCTAGGCCTCAACCAACAAGCGTCGATCTTTAGCCAGCTGTCTCCAGTTTTGCACGCTAAGTTGCTTAAGATCGGTCGCTGTACTCCCCGTACAGTTCTTCGTTGTATCTCATCCTCCATTCACCGTCTATTCCAGTGGTTCCCAAACGGTGGGTCACGGTTCCCAGGGGGCATGGGGATTGTAAAATAGAGGCATGGACACGATTTTAAATGTTAATTAAAAACAAGCAGCGAAATAAACTTGACGCTTCAACTCACATGCAAATTGCACAGACGAAAATTGCTCCCAGAATCTCAGAGGGGGTAAAGAAAATGCAACATCAGAAGTAGCATTGAACATCTCACATTACTAATAAATAACGAGTAAGAAAACGTGTTTCAAAATCAATTTAAAAAAATGTACAAACAAACATGTATAGAAGTAAGAACATTTAAAATTCTCGATGCATTAACTATATTTTTCAATGTCAATTTGGATTTTTAATTTGACTGACATGCGATTTTACAAAGTAACAGCGTTTGAAAAGAGCTCTACCTCTGACCTCAGCGCTGGTGTCTTTTGAGTTGCACGCTATTCTTTCAAGAACGTTGCCTGAAAAAATCACATGACAGGGCATCGCCTTTCTAAATCTTTTTTTCACATTAAAGGCCCCTGTGACATTGTTGCCCACCTATATGGAGCAGCGAATGTTGTCCATCGTCATTCTGTACCACAAACTAATGTGGTTTTCCATTGGGCAAAAAAATCAATCTTTTTTCGATTCGGTTCGGATCACTTTTTGCAGATCTCAATAATTTTTCAGATTTACACATACTGACACGTCATTTAAAGAAGTTTGCTTTCAAAACAAATGGGCTAAGTTTCGTGAAAAGCAAAATAAAGTTTTCTCAAGTCGATTTCCATAGTTGATTTTTCCCAAAACGAATGCGATTTGAACAGCTGATATTGCTGTCAAATATTGCACTAATCCATTCACAAAAGCAGATAAATTTCGTTGCATGTTCCATGAGCCGCGTTAAATCTGAGATCTAAAAAAGATTTTTGGTGGTCCCAATGGAAAACGACATAAGTATTAAATAGACTGACAGCTTCAGCCAAAAAAGAGAAATTGCCAACAATCTGAATTTGACTTGGATGTAGCCCAGTTTGACGTATTTGTGCCTATATTATTCAAGGGGCTCACACATACTTGAGTGAGGGCCTGATGTGCGCTTCCATTTCGTTATCGAGTGTTGCTGTCAAAAATATAATTCATACAAATAAAATTAAAAGACAACTGAAATGTGAATGGATGAATAGTTTTTGGTGCCGGAGATGGATTGAGAACAAGTTATGCTATCTAAAAAAAATAATAATCAATATTTACTTTTATTACATTTGTTATAAATCTATTAACAAATTGTTTGTTATTGAAATAGTGCCACCCTGCGGCCATTAATACACTGCAGACAGGAAGAAAAGAGCGCGTGAGAGAGCGCTCTCATTCAAAATTTATGGGGAAAATCGGGTAGGGGCACGGAAGCTGACTGTTTAGTTTGGTTAGTCTATGTTCTATACAATCTGACAAGTTTGGCAGGGAGGCCAAAGCAAGACATTGCTCTGTATACTAGCTGTATCAATAAAAAGATGAAAAGAAAGTATCGATCTGCACTTTTTTCAGGAGCTGTCGTAGTGTGAATATTTAAACGGTTGTTGACTTAGCGGGTCTTAAACCGCACTGGTAGTGACCACAATCAGGTCGTACACGTTTGGTTTCAGGCGATCGCACAGTTCAGGAGATTCTATTCGATGTTAAGGAGACTAATGCGTTTAATGTTGGCCCAGTTAAGAGGGTCTTCTTTCCTCTAATTTAAAAAAAAAGTGTGTTATCATAGTGATAGTTAGTATAGTTCTTAAGTAGTGAATTCCAATCTTTTCTTGTGGCCAGTTTTTTTGAAAATATTGTAATTACTTTTTCAAGGTCAATAATGATTACATCTATTGATGTGCATTAGAGCCAGACCACGGAGTCGGTTTTCAGTCATTGTAGGAAGCGTTGCAAAGATAAGTATTAAACTGTGTATTTTACTGAATTTGTCCTTATTGCATTTATCTAATACATCCAAAACAGTTATGGGAAGTTCGTTTTGCGGCTCCTTTTCTTTCAACCATTTTTTCTCGCCACAACACCAATCGTTTTTTAGTTATTTCCAAGAGGAGTCTGAAGCGGTCAACTTTACAAATGAATCATACGCATTAGGGGAATATCTTACGATATTACAAAAAGTGTTAGCTGAAATAAGTCGGGTTTCAAGTTGGAATCTTTCTCGCAGATCTTTGCGAAAAAAAAAATTGGCATCAACCATGACGAGGGATTCGAGGAATTTTCATCTCAACATCCAGTTCATCAGCTAAATATTTTGCACGTTGCCAGACGTTGTCAAAACTAGTAACGATATTCTCCCGGCGACTAGCAAGAACAGAAATTATGTCGTTTGTACTAATTCGCTCAGAGTCTGTTTTGAAGACAATACTGACATAATTATTAACTGTGTGTTACATAAAAAGTGAAGTGAAGAAGCCTTGACAGTTGTGCTCGTTTCACGCCACTACCAAAACGTTTCCACAATTTCCACAATCTTGAGGAGGTCTACATAAAATTCGAGTAAGCCGCTCTAACCACCTAGTCTCACAAAGTGAGGTGCTCATGAGGACGGCTTTTTGTTTTTAATGAGATTTGAAAAAAATCAATTATCTCCTTCGTTTCGAACAGCGCGTACTTTGGAGCTTCTCGAAATGGAGTTATTCAGTCTGTGGCTGTAGCACCGTGTCTTTACAGCGTTTTTGGCTTCCTTCTCTTTTTCTTCTCCACCTATTGCCCCCGGAAAGGAAAAAGTATTTTATCTGCTTACATAAGTTTAGTCAAACTCGCTTTCAGCTTTCATAGCTTCTGTTATGTTGTTGATGAACAAAACAAATAGTAGCGTACTCAGGATAAGATTCCCCATCCCATATGTTCGCCACGTTATTTGCACATGTGGCTTTTCGAACTACTGATTGTTTTGTGAAATTTGTAGAACAGTGATAGCATAGTTTTCCGTGCTTTTATTTAAAGATCTCTGCAGGGTTTGTTGCTGTAAATATTTGATCAACTGTCGCCAAGTTATTTCGAAAACCTATTGACGTATATGTACGGCGTACTATAGTTTATTTCTTAAACCGGAAGTCATTTTTGCTCAGAGCACATCAGCTTGAAGTGGCTTTTAGTAAAATTGTCGCTTCAAGTGCTCGATTTACTTAGCAACGCTTGAAAGCACTCAAACAACCTCACAATAAGGGACAAAAAAAAAAAACTTTTTGTTATCGCAAACAAATGGTTCGAGAGCAGTATACCAACTATATAAGGCAGAAGTCAATAAAAACGCATCAATAAGTGCGATCAGATTTCACCATGAAGTTCATTTATCTAGCTGTTGCT
The DNA here is from genome assembly GCA_948293265.1 of Cheilosia impressa. Classification (NCBI taxonomy): domain Eukaryota; kingdom Metazoa; phylum Arthropoda; class Insecta; order Diptera; family Syrphidae; genus Cheilosia; species Cheilosia impressa. The sequence goes on from OX411882.1 coordinate 8,306,228, forward strand.
CTAGTTTTGCTAGTTCTCCAACTGGTCAGCGGAGGACCCATGCCCGAAGGCAGGGACGGCTGCAATAGGATGATATGTCCAATGAATTACAGTCCAGTCTGTGGTAAACTTGACGGAAAGACCAAGATGTTTTCAAACCAGTGTATGCTAGCATCCATTAACGCATGTCAACCCAAAGGAAGGCGTAAGTGTTAAAATAAGATGTTCATTCATCTGTTTGTTAATGTTTTGGTTTTTCTTTCTCTTTCTATTTTGTAGAGTACTCTTCGTGCTGAAATGGTGGAAGTTTCAATTAAATAAAATTATTTACGAAAGCATTTTAGCGTTGTTTTTGTGTATCACCGGTTATTAAAGCCCTTAGTAAACGATTATCAGCTTAATTCTTCACAAAGGTTATTCGTCGGGACTACCATCATGGGGCTTCCTTGGTGAGGCAATCTTTTCACTCCGGGAGCAGTGAGGAAAGCTAAGATATTCTCATTTTGAAGGACGAAACTATTCTTACAATTTCCCTCTTAAGAGGGAACAAATCTTGGTCTTGGTAATAGTGTTGAGATAGGCAACAGCGTTACATTCTAAACGTATTTATTTGGAAATTTCCAACTAAAACAAACTAAACAAAAAGGGATAACTTAGCAACAAATTGTAGCAGTATCCTCGAAAAATGTGCCAAATTGTCGCAATATGGTCACGCTGTCTCACTACACACACATTCAAATTCAAATCCAATTCGGAACGTTCCCTATCGACATGGCGGGAAAAACCCCACAAAATCAAGGCACAGAGCTCAGCGGAGTATGCAATTAGTTGGTTTTTTTTAAATTTAGTTTCTACTTAGAAATAAAATTTTCCTAGTTTTTGAGTTCTGATGCAAAAATGTCGCGTCCAGATCGGATACTCTGCCCGAGAGCTCCTGAAATGTATAATGACCGGGAACTGGTATTTAAAACATATGGCTACACAAATGTACGGGCACTTTACGAGGGTTGTTTGATAAGTAAGTGACTTTTTGGATTTTTTTTGGTCAAAAAGTTTTTTATTTCTCAACATAATCTTCTTTTAGCTCGATACACTTAGGGCAGCGATTTTCCAATTTGTTTATTCCCTCCGAATAATGGGTTTTCTCAAAACTCTCAAAATAGGCATTTGTTTCAATGATGACCTTTTCATTGGACCTAAGTCTCTTACCGCCCAGCCATTTCTTTAGGTTTGGCAACAAGAAATAGTCGCAAGGGGCCAAATCTGGAGAATATGCTGGATGGGGTAGCAGTTGATAGCGTAATTTGTGGAATTTTGCCATGCTGACTACACACGTGTGCACCCGGGCATTGTCTTGATGAAACAGCACTTTTTTCTTTGCCAAATGCGGACGTTTTTTCAATTCAGTATCTAATATATCCAAAAGCTCTGAATAATAGACGCCCGTGATCGTTTTACCCTTTTCAAGGTTATCGATGTGAATGATACCGCGTGCATCCCCAAATACTGTGGCCATGACCTTGTTGGCAGAAAGACCCACTTTAGCCTTCTTTGGTGCAAGTTCGGCTTTAGAAACCAACTATTTTGTTTTTTCCTTGGTCTCTGGTGTGTTGTCAACGTTTGTCAACGGTTACAAAACGGTGCAAAAACTCCTCGGGATTACGGCTAAACATCGATAAACAATCCTTTGAAACGGTCACTCGGTTGCGTTTATGGTCGATTGTAAGCAATCGTGGCACCCATCACGCGGATAGCTTTCGCATGTCCAAATATTCATGTAAAATATGATGTACCAACTCATTTGAGATGGCTGAGGCATCAGGCGAATTTTAATTCTCCGATCGTCCAATATCAATCCATGGATTTTATCCACGATTTTTGGCGTAACGACCTTTTTGGGGCGTCCTGACCACAACGGAACTCAGTAAACCACTTTTTAACCATTGAAATTGATGGTGCAGATACCCCATAGTATTTATCTAGCCTTTCCTTGGTTTCGGTGATGGTTTTTTACGTAAAAAATAATGCTTGATCAGCACACGAAATTCACTTTTTTCCATTTTTATTACAATTGTAGAGGTTTATTGCTTTAAATAGCTCTCAAACACAAAGTAAATGACGCAGGCTACTCAAAATTTTACAGTAATCTAATAAGAGATGATAGTTGACGATAAAAAAATAAAGCATTTTAGAGAGCCCTTATAGTTAAATATTCAACCAATTCAAATAAATATTCAATATTCAACTCTCAAGCGCAAACAACTCAACTTATGGTCTTAATTTTGTTCAAGAAGCTGCTGAGTACAAATAAATTTACAAACTTTTTCCATCCTGTGTCCATCTTAAACCTGTTTTATTGAAATTTAAACATGTACAATCCATTGGTGGTCTTATGCCTTGAATTGTTGAATTTAGTGAAAGCTCTGCTCCTTTCTTCGCCAGAACGTCGAGCTCTTTGTTGCCCTCAATATTACAGTGCCCAACATTGAGCACTTGCGGCATTGGGCGGCAATTCCTGACTAGTTCAGAGTTGGTGGCTTCTAACATATCTGATCCCCTCACTACAGTTTTGGACCAATCAGTTTATACTTTGATTCAATTTTAACTCCTAAACTGAATTCCTATACCAATCAGGTACAACCCATCTCCCTTTCAGAGAACAAACCATCGTTAATTTTTTTTTATCTCGTAGAAGAACAAGCTCGATGCAATAGTTGTAGTGTTAAATACATTGTGTCAAATGAAGTTCCTTAAAAATTCCAAATCTACTCGTTACAAAGAATATTTACTACCAAATAATTCATTAAGCCGTCACGTCATTCGTCGCCCAGAAAACAATCGCGCCCCCCACTACGGGACCCAGATTAAATATTAACAACACAATTCACGACTTTTGCGGCTATAAAATCTTATAGCCAGCCAATTTCCAAATGAAAGTGTAAGCAACAGTCGCACTGAGTTATTTGCAATAAGAATGAATTGTTTACTTCTTTTCTCTTTCGTGATTTTGATAAGTGTTTGCAATGCCATCGAAGAGGATACCACTACCGCACCACCTCAATGCGGAACGATCTTGTGTTCAGCTGAAATGGACCCAATTTGTGCAGCTCGATATTTGAGAAAACAAACATTTTCCAATCCGTGCATGATGTTAGCCCAAAATATTTGCATTGAAGGTATGATTTGCTCAACTTAATGGATTTGAGATATATTTCTGTTTCCATAGGTCAACAGTGGAAGTTGATTCACAAAGGAGAGTGTACGAGTACGAGTTCCTATTACATTTGAAGAAGTGAGGAGTACTGTGATGTGTTTTTGTAAACATGGGCATTTAATGTTACTTAAACGATTGTAAAAAAAAAAATAAATAAATAAATAGCGCAACAGGCCCGTAGGGACCCTAGGCCCAGCTTCTCACAACCATTCGTCTTGTGCGAGTTTTTCATTTTTAGGACGATCTTCAAATTTATGCCGAGTGTAGACGGCTGTTTGTCAGACTTTCGCGAGAGGTGGCACAGTGGAAAAAAGCCTTAAGTTGGTTTTTTTCGGGATTCGAACCTTTGACCCCTCGCTTAGTAGTCCAACACACTAACCGTTTGTGATTGTATGCACTTTGTTTGAGCGGGTGGATTTTCGGGGTTCGAAAAAGAGAAAATTCACTAAGTCCGGGTTTTCAGTGGTTTTATTGGGTGAGTCAGACACTTTGTTAATAAATTTGAAATGGATAACTATTGGAAATGAGGACATTGCTATTTAAGCTGCATCGATAACGTAATAGGAAATGGTTACCGATATAGATGTCACATCCTCTTCTTTGGAAGTGTTGTCCTTTTGAAATGTGAAGCTGGTGTAATTTTCTAATTGGAAACACACTCACAAATTCAGTTAATTCAGAACAAAATTACCCGTTTTGCTGAGCATTTGTCTGCTTTACTTTGTTTTGTTTGGTGAATGTTCATTTAAGCAAAGCTAATGCAGTGATATAGGTTCCGCTTGGTTAATTTCACTCGAAACATACTCGAAGTACTGTATGAGGTTGCTGTATGAGCTTACCCGGATCGTGACTCCTATTATAAAAACAATTATCTTTTGATCTAAGCTGTCTGCAAAGTGGGCTCCAAGTCACGATTGTTTTGCTATATAAAAACACTAACCTGAAAGTGTCGCCAGTACATCGAGAGTTATTCAATAGAAACAATGTATTATTTTGGACTAATTCTCCTGATCGTTGTTATAATTTTCAACGCTATGGCAGCCGATGTTAGCGCACCGGCTCCTAGTCTCCAGTGTGGGGCGATTTCATGCACTGCAGACTATGATCCCATATGTGCAGTTCGATATGGAGTCAAGGAGACATTCTCCAACGGGTGTAATATGTTTGCGCAAAACTTTTGTGTTGATGGTGATATTTGTAAAATGTTTTGAGGATCGAGCTAACTTTGATAAGCTTTTTCTTTGTATTTAGGTGAAAAATGGGCATTTGCATACGAAGGAGAATGCACGTACTCATATGCTTGGCGAAGTTAAAAGTAGAATGGAATGCACCACCAGTGATCCCAGAATGAGGGGATAACCGCCAATTTAGGAGCTTTTGAATGAAAAAGGGAAAAAGTCAGGGAGAAGCTTAAAAAATGAGAAACAAATCAAAAATTTCTGTGAAACGTAAATTGTTTAACTATAAAATTAAAACGCATTTCAATTACGAAAAAAATTAAAAGAAAACAGCCCATCGAACGTCTGCGTAAGAATTCTTTTGTATCTAAATGAAGGAATGAGTCTCGAATTTATGGGAAAGGTAATGGCCGCATTCAAGAATATAGTTATCTTAGGTCGACTAGATTAGTCTGTATGAGATGTAACCTGAACGCAAAAACTAGATTGGTCGGGAACGTCACGTTTTCTACATCAGCCACATATGAGAACTGTCAACTTAGTACTCATACTCAGTCACGAATTTCTTGACTAGATTCGTCCGCTACCCCTCCATAAACATCAACTGAAACAGCTGCTCTCATGAGCGATTTCGACCAATCAAAACCGAGATACAGTTAGTGAGAGAGCTGTCAGACTTACGTCCCCAATGCTTTGGCTGATAAAAAAAGGGGAAACAATCTTTGAAGTCTGGGAACACTGCGTACAACAACGGAACAGGCAACTAAGCTATTTTGTTTAGACACTCAAGAGTAACAGATATATGTATTAGGTTTTCCGTCGTGGAAGTCGCAGATCGATCATCTTTGTCCGGGAATTAATCTTCCGGTACTGAAATCTTTGAAAGTCCAAGAGCAATAAAACAAATGCCAATAGTTCAGGTACAATTCAAATGGATTTATTAATGTCAAAAATGCCCAATGCTAACCGCCCAATGTTGATCACGTCGTATAAAAGGGAGACTGTTTCTCCTGTGAAGAGTAAAAGGTATCTGGGTGAAAGAAACTGGTGGCCTCACCATCAGAGGTCCCAGTCACCAAGCCAAGCTGCCATGTCAGCCGAAATTCCACAGTCCGATGGTGTCCAATACTCCGTACCATGCCCAGGCGCGTGATATCCACTAGCCCACAACGATGAGCGTTCCCACGCCAGCCAGAATAAACAGTAGTTTGCGACGATCCATTTCTTATCTCTGGTGCCACGATGTATGCGCCCTATGCCCATTGCCATCGTCGCTGCGGTATTTATTGCCATGGTGAGGTGCCATTAGATTCGGCGCGAGGTGTCGGGTGTCCAAGTCCAGTACCAGTGGACGACGACTCAATCCAAACGATGAGTTGGTTGCCGTGTCCCATATCAGCGATTGTGCTTATGGGTGGGCGATGACCTAGAGTCATATATGGCGAGGGATGCCACTCTGATATACACTGTGGTATCTGGTTGCTGGCCGAACAATTTGTGGAATGTCGATGGTACGAGTCATGCGGTGAATGACTTCTTGTAGAGGGGTGCGGGGCGATGCCAACCGTGTTGAATTCGGGTCAATCTTTGTCGCTCCGGGTTCTTGGTGCGGAGCAAAATATAAGGAACGGGTTCCTGGAGCTTAGGGTTTGTCGGTAAAATAAAAAAAGCTGTTGGATTAACAGGAAAAGAAACATCCCTTACTAATTCTAAGTTCTAAAAGCATTCCTCTCCTATTGTCTGGGTTCCTTTGGCAAACGTGATCTTAATTTAATTTCAGTCTGTAGTGAAATCAAATGAGTAGCATACTCTAGCACGCTGCTTCCAGATATCCAGACCAAGCGCTCTGGCATCCGCGATGGCTTGGTCTTTGAAACGGAGGTTCGGTCTTCATTGTCGTCTCGCACCTGGCGGCTGGGATTCGAAGATCCTCTTAGCTGGAGCATTATTGTCAATTCGCTCGATGTGGCCGAGCCAATGTAGTCGACGTATTTTGGCCTTTTGGACTGCATACACATCTTGGTACAGCTCATAGAGCGGTTGTATCTCCTCCTCCATTCGCCCTCCTCGCACATAGTACCAAAAACGGGCGAAAATTTTTCTTTCGAAGGAGCCCAGTATCAGCTCTCCCTTCTTGCTTATCGTCCAGCACTCGGCGCCATAAAGCAGAACTGTCAGGATAAGGGTTCTGTAAAGCATACATTTTGTCCTTCGAGTTAGGAGTTTTGAACCCAATTGTTTTGCCAAACCGAAGTAGCAGCGGTTTCCTAGGGTAATTCTTTGCCGGATCTTCTCTAGGATGCCATTTGTGGAGTTCATGTTTACTCCGAGGTAGATAAAATCCTTAACTACCTCGAATTTGTTGCTATCTATAGTGATGTTCTGTCCTAGGCGGTGGACAGATGTTTGTTTGTTTGTTGATAGCATGTACTTAGTCTTGTCCTCATATACTACAAGACCAACGAATCGCCGTAAAAGCCTCCATCACGGCACGCTGGGAGCGACCGATGATGTCAATGTCGTCTGCATACCCCAGTAGCTTGACGGATCTGTTGAAGATAGTGCCTTCCGTGTTGACACCTGCCCTGCGCACTATCTGCTCTAACACGAGATTGAAGAAGTCACAGGATAATATAAATAATAATAATATAAAGGTACTGAACCTAAACCCTGATCAGAAATCTGCTGCAAATGCTCTTCGGCTTAGCCAGTCTAATACAGTCATACAGGGACTAGTAAGGTCAGGCACGCAATTTAAACGACTGTAGCACAAAGTAACATTTTATTGGATGGAACTACACCGTTATCAGGGGTGGGATTCTGTAAGATGAAAACGTTCAATGGTTTTCGTTCAAACGAACGGTTTGCTTCATGTAACTTCGAAAACGAAAGATATTTCTGTTTCATGCGAAAGGAACACAGCGAATGCTATTTGTTTGACGTTTCTCATTAATGTTGGTTGTTTAATAAGTGGCTGTGACAAATTTGTATTTCACAAAAAATATGCTAGCGAGTTATTTATTAATAGCAAGTGATAGTGATGATAGCGATGTTAAGGATTGTGTAAATTTAAGAAAAATCTGAAAAAATCTTCGAGATTGTTCGGATCCTCTTACGCTGCCCGATGAAAGGTTTGTTTATTAAATTGTTGTGCATTGAATATTACGTTTACATTATTTCTTATTTTTAGTTTTGTTCAACGCTTTCGGTTAAATAAAAGTGCTTTTAAGTATGTGCTGGACAACATTAACCTTTGCACGGGAACGCGAAACACATACGTCGCTCCCATTTTAAGGCTATGTTCCACGCTTGAAGTACTGGCTGGAGGTGGTTACCAATGGTTAATTGGGAACGACTTTGCATCTCCTCTCGCACAGAGTACATTGTCGAAAATTCTACATGAAACAATTAATGCAATGGAAAATGTACCCTGTCCGCAATGGATAAAATTTCCATCTCTATTAGAAGAAAATGTTACAAAGCGCTGCTTTTTCGAAACAATATATTTATAAAACCTTTTCAATTCAGTAATTTTTTTATGGGAGGGCCATTTTTATTTAATATTCTACATAATTGTTCCCATTTTTTTGCGGCCTTATCTCTTCCCTAAGCTTTGTCTGACACTTCTCCATCCACTCGATCATTAAATTCTGTTGCGTTTGTGTTGTTGTTGACGTCCTATAAGAATGTTATTAATTTAAATAAACAGTTTGTATGACGGTAATTGTTAATTGTACAACTTACATTATTATGCGAGTGTTTACCTTTGGATACGACCAAAACAACAACAAACAAACAATATCCACATTGAAATTCGAAGGTGGTTTTCGTTTCGTTTTTTACAGAATCCCACCCCAGAATTATTACCGAAATTATGCGACCGCTTTATAAATTTGCAAAGCCAAATCTTCAAAGAAAAACTTAACTTCAGGTGCAGCTCTTTTAGAGGACGAAGTTTTCCAATTTTTTAACCCTATATGCGGGGAATTTGTTGTCATTTTTCCATTGACATCATTGCCAATTACTTTTTTTTAATTAATTAGCGCTTTCTCTAATGTCGTTTTCCATTGGACAAAAAGCATAGAGGAACTAAACTAGAGGGCCGACTTTCAGCACACCTACCCGATTTTGCCCTCAAATTTTGAATGACAGCCCTCTCTCGCGCGCTCTTTTTTTCCTGTCTGTGAATACGTGTATTAATGGCCGCCGGGTGGAACTATTTCCAAAAACAAACAATTTGTAAATAGATTTATAACAATAAATGTAAAAAAGCAAACGTTGATTATGGTTTTTTTAAATAGCATAATTTGTTCTCTACCCATTTTCGTCACCAAAAACTGTTCATCCATTCACATTTCAGTTTTTTTTTAATTTTTTTTTGTATGAATTCTATTTTTGACAGCAAAATTCATGCTGCTGCATAAAAGGGGTTGTTCCAAAAATTATGCATTAAACCCAAGCTTTCACTAGGGCATAAGTGAATTTTCTAAAATGTTTATAAACATTCAATAAATTTTTATAAGGTTTGGTGAATGTTTTCAAATTTGTTTATTTAACACCATATTTGTACAAATTCAAAATATGATTGGAAATTATGTAGTTTAATAACACTTACAGTGTTGAATAATGTTACTTTGGTATTTCAATCGAACGTAAAAATACATATTGTTTTGTTAATTGCTGGTATTTGCATGCTATATTTCGTTTTCTGTGCATATATTCTTTTATAAATTTTATAACAATGTATTTCGAAATGTGCACTGAATTTTTTTACAAACCCCTTTAAATTATTAATTAACAAAAACAAGTGCGTTCTTTGTGTTTTTGGAATACAAAAAGTGATCAAAACATTTTTTTATTGTTCCGAGTATTTCTTAGGTATAAATAAAGGGCGATGTACGAGGATTTTTATATTATGGCTTTTACCGGAAAAAGCCGAGCGCATAAATAGTTTAATTTGAGAGCAATATATGTAGTATAAAAAAATAAAAAAATATCGAACTTATTTTTCAATTTAGCATTATGCATACTTGGATATAATTACTGTACATGTATGCATTTGCTAAAACTAAAAAATCTTTTTCACGAAAAAAAATAAAGGATTTTCTTAAACGGTATTCAAATATTTTGTTTCGATATTTCGAAATCAAAACCATTAAAATCAACGAAAAAAATGTTCTTTCCTTAAAATATACAAAAAAAACTTGAATTTACAAAATCTCTTTTAACAAAAGTGAAGAAAACGTGATAGTTAATTTTTCTCTGATTGTTATTATGAGATAGATTTCTGCAAGATATTGACAAATTGTTATTTTATTGTAACGAAATTATAAAAGAAATTCCATTTGATTCCAACAAGTTCATAGACATTAAAAACTCTTAAATTCAACTGTGATGTGAACGCCGTTTAACTAAATGGCACAAAATATGACGAACACAGTCTCCCAATGGCGGCTCGATTGACATAAAGTTGTAACCTTTTTTTGTATAAGTATGCGTGCGGCATTAATAGCGCTCCTTTGATTTGTACAGGCACGAACACTTATGCAATTTAAGGTTACACAGGCAGCTTGTAGGCAGATTTCCCGTTTCTGCTCTCAGTTGGCCCTCTAGTTTAGTTCCTCTATGACAAAAAGAAGCGTCCGGGAGAGTCCGGATTCGAAAAAATGCTGTTCCATTGGCACAAAAATACTCTTCTGGTGATTCTGAGAAGAGAATTTCGCTTCTCGATTTCAAGTCAGAATCCACTCAAGAAGCACTCACACAAGTGCAATTTTATGTATTTATTACAAGTCAGTTGACAGCAGCCATAGATTATTTTTTGGCATTTCACCAATACTTTGGTGGATTCTGTCAGAAGCAGTTTTGCTGTTCCATTGGATTTCAGAATGAGTGGATCCCCGAGTGAAACCAATGGAAAACGACATAAATTGCTGTATAGGTATTTGAGTGCGTCAAAAATGCAAACAAATTCCTGGTCCGGAGTGCTTTTTATCACAATTACCAGCACGTAAGCCAGTGATATCTTTTTTAAGAAAAACTGGTATAAATTATGTTTGCAATGGCTGACACTGCCACCTAAAAGATCTATTGCATCAAAGAGAGGGTTGTTTACTTTAAGAGATGTTTGATGACCTCCCTAGTGAAGACAGGAAATTCTAAAATTGTTTTAAGCCCGATATATTATCCCAGTAGTTTAGGCGGAGTTGTTGTTGTTTCCATCCGTAATAAGCCATTAAGCCGTAGCCTAGCCCTAGTTGACTCTGCAATATGGTTCTGGTCCAAGGAACGCGTATTCCAGTCCTAGCTAGTTCCTCCGCCGATTCATTTCCTGCAATACCATGATCACCAGGTACTTATCCAAGTCTTACCCCATTGTGTTTGGATAGAGTTTGCTTTGCAGGGCATCATTGTAGGACATTTGAGTCCAATGGAATGGTCGATAGCGCTTGTAAGTATGCTTGACTATTTGAGAGGTTTTGTATTTTGGCGCCGTCAATTCCCATTTTGAATGGGAATACCGTGGGACACGTTTCCATGCGTATTAAGACTTTAATATTGGTTCCAAAGACGCCAGCACCCATTAAAGGCTCCATTTTTGATCCGTCAGTGTACCTACCAGCTTGGTAGTACCAAGCCAAACTTATTGGATTTAGTTTCGGTAAACCATTGTCCTATTCTGAACGGTACAGTATAGCCTCCTCAAATACCTAATTCTCCAGAACTATATTCGCTAACAATAGTACCATAGGGATGGAACAGAACATGTCAATATTTGGGAATGAATTAAGTATTTCCAGGAGTCCCATGTTTCAGCTGGCTTCAAGTTATATTCTAGGTCTAGGTAATAAAGGGTGATTTTTTAAGAGGTTTAGAACTTTTTTCAAAAAAAAAACACAAAAATTTCGAAAAAATTAATGAAATATTTATTTGAATCGATAGTTTGAACCTTGCAATTTAATGTTTAAAGATAATTTCATGCAAATGTTGACCGCGGCTGCGTCTCAGGTAGCCCATCCTCTGAGTCCAATTTTGGCATACTCTTTCACACATATCGGCCGGTATCTCACGAATGAATGCATGGATGTTGGCTTCCAGTGCGTCAATTGAAGCGGGCTTGTCCCTATACACATTAGCCTTGGCATACCCCCACAAAAAATAATCTAATGGTGTCAAATCGCACGATCTAGGCGGCCAATTGACCGGCCCGAATATTCTTCCGAATAGACTGCTCAGAAGGTCGAGAATGCCGATCATAAAATGGAAGCAGCGCGCGATGAACATTTCGAACCGAGCACGAATTTTGATAGTAAAATTCAACAATTTGCAAGCGTTGTTCATTTGTAAGACGATCCATGGTTAAATTGCAAACCAAACTGAAGCTGTTTGACAGTGACACAAGGTACTAAACACACGTCAGCTGTCAAAACCAGTGTTGCCAAAACCAAACCAGCTAAAAAATCACCCTTTATAAATGGATGCTTAAACCATAAAATACAGACTCAAAGAATCGACATTTACTAATAGTGCGGAAATGCGGTGTTCGCCAGAAATTTCGACACATTTATTGTCTGAACAATATCGGGACAATAAATAAATTCTGCAGGAAAATTGACTGTTTGGGCGATTTGGTTTAGATTTTTAACCGCAATGGTTCCCGGGGGATGATGATGGGCCCGTCTTGGTGCCTGGTCTTTTGTGACGATCTCACAACCCCACTCAACCTAACCTAACCTAACCTAGAGTCTGATTTGTGATATGTGATCTCATTCTTTTAACCTTTATAAAAAGCAGATCCAATCGGAAATCAACAAAGCAACATAAACCAAAAGAAAAGAAAATCCCCTTAATATGTCTAATTGCCGGACTAGGTAATGCTTTCAACATATTAGTAAGCACTTCTCCACTTAGTGATTATCAAATTATTATTCATAAACCCATCCAGGAAGTTAAGCCATATGCTGGGCCTGCAGAATCAGTTTTAGTTTATTAATAAACAGTAGCTCTGTTCGGTAAGTCGTATAAAGTTAGATTAAGATTTATTGAGTATATGCTAACACATTAAGAGTAGGAACACTAATTATAATTCTGTGATAGACAGTATATAGCAGCGGTTCCCAATCTTTTTTGGTCGAGGAGCACTTTTTAGGTCAAACATTCCTCGCGGAGCACTTCGTTACACTTACGCTATTTTCGCAGTTATGTACATAGATATGTGTAAAAAATGCAATACTGAAATTTTTTTTTTTATATTTTGTTAAATTCAAGTAAAACAAGTACCGTCAAACCGGCTAACATTGACCAGGGGGGGTAACTTTGACCAAAAGTAAAAAAGTTCTTTATATCCACTTACGCAGCCTCTAGTATAAGTTAGAATTATAGTTATGGGTTTATACTTACCGCTATTTGTTCACGGATGGCGGAAAAAAAGAGACAGGGAATAGGGGCAACTCTGTCCACATGACAGCTAATGTAGTGAAACTTTTTATGTGCTAAGAAACTTATATGTTTTTCAGTTAAAAAAAGACACTTAATCATTAAAATTTTAGGAACAGTAAGTAGTTTAATATGTTTCCTTTTAAGAATACATACTTTTAGCAATATATTTCAAATTCAAGAAAGTTTTTGAGATCAATTTGAAAATTATGTCTCAATCTATCAGCCAATGGCTAACTTTGACCGGGAGCTTTCAAACTTTGACCGGGAGTTTTCAAACTTTGACCGGGTGGTCAAAGTTAAACCAACACAATGGCTAACATTGACCATTTATATTTTTATAGGCTTAGCATTCAAGAAAAGCTTCAATGCACTATGAAGTTAATTCAAATATCAAATTTAATATAATCAGCTAATGAAATTGAATAAAACTACCCTAACTTATCATTTTTGAGAACAATAAATATGCTGGTCAAAGTTACCCTAAATCGGGTCAAACTTTGACCACCCTGTTTTTGTTAAGAAACTACCACTACGTCTGTATTCAAGCAAATTCTAACTTCGGAAAATGAAAGTACAAACGCAAGCCCCTATGCTGGTGTCATTTGTTTTACTCTCGTATAAAAATCGTAAATGATACACCTGTTTGAAATTCAAAAGTTAGCCCGTTCGACGGACCTAACATCAACGAAAAAAACAAGAACAATGTTAATTAAAGAACATAAGGAATTCACTATCTAGTGAGAATAATGTGCCGCGGAGCACCAGGATATCCTTCGCGGAGCACCAAGTGCTCCGCGGAGCACACTTTGGGAAACGCTGGTATATAGTAACATAAAATAAGCTTCTTAAAAGCAGCTATATATATATTTAATTTGTACACTTTCTCTAAGCAATACCAATAAGCCAGCATGATAAAGATTCAGCATGGCAACATGCGAATCAGCAAGACAAGAAACAGTGGGTATCATTAACCACTTCATCAGCCAGTTTGCCTGCTACATATTTCAAACCACCTTTGTTGCCCTTATGTAAGCATGAGTTAGTCACAAAATAAATTCAAAAATAAGTGAGTTTAGTTTCAATACGCGTCGGTGGAAAACTTCCTATTATCTTCCATAGTGGGGATGTAAGTCCCCCCGAAATAAGTGATTTACATTTAGCTCTCTCATCATAATTCTTGTCAGTTTATTTCTACGTTCTGATTCGGATTACCTGAATCAGAACGTATAAATACAGCACAGTACGTGGAAATACAGCACAGAAACTCTCAGCAGTTTGACAAAGTATCTGGTGTTCGTAATCAATCTCAAGATGAAGTTTTTATACATTATGGGCGCGATTCTTCTTATCATTTGCCAAAATGTTTATGGACAACTGGACAGAAGTATTGCGGAACAGCGATGCAGAAATACCTTGTGCCCTGTAGGACAACCACCCATTTGTGGTATGCGTGATGGAAGGAAGGAAACTTTTACAAACAATTGCTTTATGTATATTGCAAACAATTGCAATTTGAAACCAGAAAATGAAAGTGAGTATAATTGGACTGCGATTCAAACACGCACAGGTTAAATATTTAATTTTCTTTATTATAGGGTGGGTCAAACTTCACGATGGAGAGTGTTAGACTTCTGGACATGCCATACTATTACATACTTAAACTATTTAAATAAAAACGAATCAAAATACCCATTTAGTTTGTTTGTTTACCTGTGGAAAATTTTATGGACAAATCATTTGAATGACTCAAGCTGTCGCCGTTCTTGAAACGGGGATGATTGTATTATGTCGATTCGTTTCCGCTTTATTATCTATTACGTCAACTTATTAACAAAAGCAATAAGACCTTCACCTCGGGGACTTCCCATATTTATTACCACTCACCCAGACCTTAATCTAGTTGACGACTTTTTTATTCTGCGAAGAATCTTATGTAAATGTAGGTATTTGTTTGTGGTGGCTCTACCCAATCCAATCTAGGTCGCGAACAATTGTTATCAGCAGTCACGCAGAAGTCAGGGGCACAAACAAAAACAATAAAACAAACCGTCGGGCAGGTAATCTGTTAACCACCTTGCCCTAATTTACAGATTAGGCAAGACATTTGCATAGTTCCTGTTGCCCTTTAAAAGGAACAGAATATGCACAGCATTTTTGTCGTTTTGAGTGAAGTGAGGAGTTCTGCAACGTTTTTTCTCAAGTTCTCTTCTACTGCTCTATGCAATGGTTAAGTGGGTTCCACAATCCTGGCACACACAAAGTCTGCCCAATCGTCTGCACAATCAACTGCCAATTTCCCATTATGTTAACGTCATTAGAACTCATACCGACTCTCCTCCTCCACCAAAACACATACGTATCAAAACTAAGTACTTCTCAAAGACGAATCATAATGAAATCCCCAACCCCCTTACTACTCTTCATTGTTTTCGTTGAACATTCTATCTAAGATTCTATTTAGTTGTGATGTCTACCTACCTACCAGCAGATATTATATTAAAATAGACGCCTAAAAGACGGCTGCTATTTTTGCTTACGAACAAATTTGTCGTCGACTTGTAAGGGGGCAGAACGTGGACTTAAATTTAATGTAGTAAATTTTACATCTTGGGTAAGGCATGGAATGCGGAAGCATTTGTATATTATGTGATTGCTTTAAACGAACGTACGTACGTTTAAATTAGACTGTTCCCCCAGTAACATCACGTGTTTCTTGGGTAGAAATGAAACTTATTCGAAGAGGGAAGCACAACCATTTTAAAATAGTGATAGTTGATAGACTAAAGCTTATTTTAGCAATATACAACACCTGCGAACAAGTACAGCTAGTATAGAATATCAACAGCAAAGAAATTTCCAAAAAACAAAGCTCGATTACTCTAAAATCTATCTATGTATATCGACACAACAATGGTACCCAAAGAAATATAGAATTTGGCTTTGAAGCAAATGTTTCTCACGAAATCAAAGGAAATCCATCAATTCATTTGAAATTTACCCAAAAATATAGCGTGTAGTCCTAGTCGAGTATAACCACCAAATTTGTCCTAAAAATCCCAAAAAATTGCCTCTCAAAACATGACTTATTGGCTTCGGAAAAGCGGAAAAACAAAGGTACACTTAATTCCAGAGATATGGATAGTGTTTTGCTTACACGTTAATCGGCCGAGATAGGTTAACACCAACCGGCAACTAAACCATTCTCTGTAGATACGTGCTGAATGGATAAATGGTCGCTTTTATGCAAAAGTTTTGCGTCCTACATATTAGAAAGGTGAGGACATCATTTTAGATACAATTTTTTGGTTGCCAAGATATACTTGCCCTCACTACCATCAGCAAAAAGAAAACAAATGATTGACCTTTAAAAATGTATTTCGCTACTCGACATTCAATAAATTTAACTCAAACTAATTCATTTACAATTCTCGTATGGAATGCCTCAATCATTTCCTGGTTATCCCTAAAACCAACAATGGTCTTAGCATCATCTTTCGACAGCCACTTCAGTTCAGTGTGTTCATCCGACAAAATTGGTTCCTTGTTAGGATCTTTCAGTTCCGCCAACCAGTAAACAACAACTTTAGGTTTACCATTCACTTTGTAATTCAGTGTTAAGCTGATGTCCTTATAAATATTTAGATCAGTCTCAGAGTAGCCAGCTTCTTCCCGAGTCTCTCTCAAAGCGGTGGTGTAATCATCTTCGCCGGGATCTACATGTCCTTTTGGTGCACTCCAGTGATATTCTCCATATGATGCTTTAAGTAATAGATATTGAATTTCTCCACACAGCCGACGAAATATCACAATTCCTGCAGCTTTTTTTCCCATTTCAGGAAAATTAATTCAATTATATTTGTCCGATGTTTTGATTTGCTGCAGTTTGTTTTTGACTTTTCTTGGCTCGTAGGTTATGGGTGCGTTCCATGGCGTATAGTCTGAAAATGTTGTACTTTCACATTGACAGTTTGACAGGTATATGCACAGATTCAGCAGTGGAAATACTTCTCACCTGCACGAATAAATTATTAATATAGAAAAAAATGAATTAGAATACGCAAGGCTAAAAAAACACCAACTTTAGGCCTGTTTTTTGAGCTTCGATCTAAGCAAAGCAAAGTAAAGATTTTCAGCACGTAATTACAACAACTACGCTCTACTTGACACTTCGAGACTCGCAGTAGTTGTTGCAATAAGTGTGCTGAAAATCCTACTTATTTTGCTTTGCTGAGATCGAAGCTCAACAAAACACACCTATTATCGTGAATTTAATTTTAATTGCCCGTTCCAAATATTTGACACATTTCTACTCCTGCTTCAATAGAGTGTTTCGCGGAGCCCATCCTTTCACAGATGGGCTACCTTTTTTGCTCAAACGTCAAAAAAACTTGTAGGATAACAAAGCTGTTTTATAATGGCCAGAGTAGTGTTTTGTTCAAATATTAGCCCTGTTTTTTTGAGCTTCGATCTCAGCAAAGCAAAGTAAAGTAGGATTTTCAGCACGCATTTACAACAACTACGATCTACTTGACACTTCGAGACTCGCAGTAGTTGTTGTAATTAGTGTGCTGAAAACTCTACTTTACTTTGCTTTGCTGAGATCGAAGCTCAAAAAAACACGCCTATTGTTGAAAACCGCACAAATGCCATTAATTTAACTTCTCAGTTGTTACCAAATACGTTTGATAAACATCATTTTTTTATTCAACAATGATTTTATCTTGTTTTTTGCACTTTTTTATGCACTTTTCTGTAATTTTTTAACATAATTAGACTACATCCATACAAAATCCGTTTTGTTTTCCTACAAGTTTTTTAGCTGTCACTTGGATTTTTCTTCTTCTCATTTGACACTGACGTTGTCGCGAACTACCCTATTGGTAAAACAAATATTACAACAAACGCACCCTGAAAACATTTTGGCGGCTTCGTAACGCCAGTGTCAAAATATTGGAACTCGCTCTAGCAGGGGTCCATAAAGTTGAAAGCATAGACAAACCATACTGTATTGTCTCTGGTTGAAAGTGGACAGTATAGTTTACACGCGAAATTGTTTTTATTTCTTATTGTGGTCTACTGCCACTGTAGTCGAAAGTTGAACATAATTGCAACAAGTGTAAATATCAAACGTTTGGTAAACAGCTACACAAACATATTTGCTATTGATACAAAAGTTGATTCCAATTTACACGTGCGCGCTATACCTACAGGGATATCAAGTGAAGCTTCCAATTGCAAGTAAACAATTTTATTTCAAGGGATTTTCTTTATGTAATTTAAGTGAAAAGCTCTCAGTGCAATTGAGATAAACAATAAGGAAATCGAGTTCTTTTATCTATTGGCATGTACTGCACATAAGAAAAAGTTACAAGTTTGTTTGGTTATTTTGGGGACTAGGTCTGCTCGTTATCGTTAAAAAGTTTTCATTGTCAAATGTACCAATTGGGGTGAATATTTTGAAATGTTATCCACATTGTTGTCATGTCCCTAAACCAAATGGAACATCTAGGATGATGTTCACATAAGAGTAGACTTATTCCGTTTATATTTATTTTGTACGTTCTTTTCGCTTTTATTGCATACTTTTGATCTCAAACTATAAATTGTCAAATTGGTGGATGTGCTTATTGTAGTTAAACTACATTTTTTAAGCGGCTTCGGCTTGATAGTCGGTACTCCTAGATTGTTTGTAGCTACATCGGCCTTTATACTGTGCTTTATGATTTGTTCTGTCTTTTTCCCACAGTAAAATGAGTGAAAAGCAATCCCCTAAACTCAGCAAAAAAAAACTGAACGCAAAAAAAGATGTAGAGCCTGAAGAAAAGTGCGATGTCGTCGAACCAGAGTGGACCACCAAGGAAAAGTGGTTATTGGCAAGATGCAAGGATTTTGGTAAGTATTCCGCTACAACCTCTCGCAGACCTTAACCAAAGCTTCGTAACTCTTTCATGTCTTTATTTTAGAACTCAAAATCGAAGGACTCAGCAAGGATATTAAAAAGCAAAACACAGTCATAAGGAAAAACAATTCTTTGCTGGAAAAACTGTTCAAACATGTCGTCTGCTTACCTACTAACGCTACTAACGGGGACAGTACTTCCACATTACAACTTTTTGAGGAACAAGATTCAAAATGTAAAGATCTAGTAATATTCCCAATCAAATCATTGATTGAACTGGAATCGATTGATAGCAAAATCAAAGACATCCCTGAAGCCGATATTGTAGGTATTTTTGTAGGGGTACCTTTTATGCTTTATAAATAAATTTCACATTTTCAATAGTTGGCAAGCATAAAGCACTTCATTGGCGAATCCAGTATCGGAAAAAGTGTGAACACATTTTTTGACGAATCTTTAATACAACAAATCAATTGGAATGGAACTCGCGGCCTGACAGCCGTTAAAAATCTTAAACTATTTAGCACCTTTGTATATGGTAAGAGTTTCAGTTTTTAAATGATTTAAAGGAAAACTTTCAACCAACTTTGTCGCAGATGCTGTGAAAACACCCTCCTATTCATACACCCAATATATCTCGGATATGAAGGAGGGATTTCGTATTGCTAAAAGCGATTACAAAAAGAAACACAAAAAAGAAGCTAATCAAAGCAATTCAAAAGCTAGTAAAAGGGCAAACGAGACTACCGACCCTGTCGACCCAAAACTAGTGCGCAAAATGTCCCATATATTTCCAATTAAATCGTTAAAGGCATTAGAGGATATAGATAAATCTAGACAAGAGAAAGGAATTTCGGGAGCTGACATTGTACGTCATTTTATTTGTTTTGTTTCAATACGTGTTTCATAAAAAAAGTTGTATGTACTTTAAATAGACCTCTTACGTAAGGAACGTTCTTAAAGTTCGCAAGGAGAACAACATTAAAGATATCGTGCCGCAACTTTTCGATGAATCGATAGTTTTGGAAATCAGCTGGAATGGGAAGCGCAATAAGGTGCCCATTAAAGATCTAAGACTTTTCAACACGTATGTATTTGGTAAGTGAATATCATTGTTTTTTGTTAAATAAGACGCCAACCAAACCAAACCAACAATGTAAAACGTTCAGGAGCATTTCTATGGCTCGGAGACTTACTAGTAATCATTTTTAACCCACACCTTACATTATTGAGCATTTAAGTGGCCGAAACGAGATGCCACCCGATGCGGTGATCGGTAGTAGGTCGCAGTAGCTTTTCAGCTACTCCAGTAATATGATTTCACAGTGGATCCATAGGAACCTCAAACAATTCCACTACAGCGATACATCTACTGTGACGCAATAGTTCAGTGGGCCCGAGCTATTTGATGCAAATCGACCGTTTATGCTGACCTATGCATGTCCCGAAACTGACTGAAACTGAGTTACAGGTATATCTGGGATAACTCGGAGAGTCCAATGAAAACCGCAGAAAACGACGGGAGTTTTATTTACACAACTGTTATAATGTTATCTAAGTACTGAAATTGACTTTGAGTCTGTTTAACAAAGTGCACTTTACTTAACTCATCTGAGGTATTAACAAAGTATAAGTGACAAGGGTCACCGAATTTCTGATTCCTGGTACTGGTAATAGTTAAAGAATGACAGATAAAATCTCGCGTTTACGGTAGGAATTGTAGCCATCACAACAGAAAACTTTTAGGATCAAATGTGTTATTACTAGTGCATTGTCCATCGATTTTAATACATTAATGATAAGAGTTTGTGATCTTTTACAGATGCGGTAAAAACGCCCGACCTGTCCTATGACAATTACGCTTTGCAAATGAAAATGGGCTTTCAATTGGCTAAGGGGCGAGTTTATAGAAAAAATCTAATTCTTTCCAAAAAGACAAAACTCGACGAAGAAATCAAAAGAGTTGAACAACAAGAGCATAAGACAAACGGGGTTTTGCAAGGCGAATCAGACCACGAAATTGATTCCGATATTGAGATGAAACAGGAATATGGCAGTGGCAGCAATTTTCACTCATCCAACAAGAGTTTTAATGCCACCAATCAATCAAGTGATGAACACATTGGAAACCAGGAAAATGATACGACTTCACATAGCGCCTTCTCGGAATATGGAGACAGCGAACTATATCCGATGTTTGATGTTTCAAAAATATTCCCCATTAAATCATACCGCGCGTTGGAACGAGTAGACAGGCGCATCCAATCAATTCCTGAAGACGACTTGGTAGGTCCTTAAAAGTGTCTAGTCGTTCGAAGAATGCATTTCTCCATAGGCGCGGCATTTAGAGTCAACTACTGACAATTATTAACCACTGTGAGCTTGTAACATTTAAACTAGAAACTCAAATCGATCAGTGAAATGTTCAACATTGGAGCGAACGAGTTCTCGAAAGTGGCCTTGCTTTGGAGTTTAAAGTGCGATTAACTTGGATTTGCAATTGCAGATCAACTAAAAAACACTTCAAGCGATTTGGGTGTCCACCTTAAATTTGACGGATCCACAACGACAGTATTTTTGTCATACAAACTTGTTTACTGTAGCCTGCAACAACTTAAGTGGGACGCTAAAAAGACACAAAACGGTTCACAAGAGCTATTTATGAAATATATTATGATGTTTCAAGTGCAGTCTGCCAATGCAACACCATACGAATCCTTTACGAAATATAACGCATCCTTCTTTGCCTCTTAGTCCCGCTGAGACCTTGACGCACGACTAGACACGACCTTTCTTTATGAATATAGTCATCAAATACAATTTGTTTATTTACCAAACAGATTGACTACATTCGAGAGGCTGTTGGCAGCGCCAGTGTTAAGGATAGCATTCAAATGTTTTTCGGCGAACCATTAGTTACTCAGATCAATTGGAACGGAACTAGCAAACTGAAACCCCTAAAACATATTAAATTGTTCAACACTTATGTATTCGGTAAGTCATTTTTATTTCGTGTTTATTAACTTGTTTGTCAACTAATGTTGTTTAACAGAGGCTATAAAAACCCCCATGTACCAGTACGATCAATACATATCTGAAATTAACAAAGGTCTTTTGGCTGCTAAAAGCAAAATTCCCAAAAGAAGAAAATCATTGATGAAAGCCGAGAAAGAGGAGTCTTACGAGGAGGAAGACACACCAATGTGCAATAGTACGACCTACCAAGAAGATGTGCTTCGATCGGGGATTTTAAGTATATTCCCAATAAGAACCTTGGAGCAGTTAAGTCAAGCTGATGATGATGTTCTAGGAATTCCGGAGGAGGACATTGTGAGTTATTTTTATCTAGGCATTCGCGAGACATGGGCCCACTGGCTCAGTGGTTAATGTAAATGTCATACAAGAGCTTCGCATTCGTCGCAAAAGTAAAACTCACACAAAACGAATGCGAATGATTGCGAGAAGCCTAGGGTACACGAATCTGTTGTGCCAACTAGTTATCAGTTGTTATCCCAAATTGTAACCCAAGTTGTAACTCCGAAAATAATTTTCTAAATTTTTTTTCAGATTAAACACATAAAGGGAATCATTGGCAACATGGAATTAAAGCAGTGCTTGCAGTATTTGTTTGATGACTCCATTATTCTGGAAATCAATTGGAATGGAACGTTTAACAAAATAGCTGCGAAGAACTTTAAACTTTTCAACACATATTTGTTTGGTAAGTAAGATATTTTTAAGCCAAACACACCTAATTAGCATAGAAACGAAATACGAAGCACGATTGTTAATTTCTTGTTGCGTTCTGTGTGAATTAAGTATCTTTGTATGTAAAATGTCTACCATCGACCCAACGGCTTTGAGTTATGTACCGTAAACATTTTTTTAACCCGTTGTATAAATTTTTCTTTTTGCAGAAGCTGTACGAACCCCAAAGTTCGGGTATAAAGAATATGCGGAGGAAATGAAAAAAGGTTTCCGTCATGCGAAAATGCTTATCTACAAAAATGGCAGCAAAAGTAGAAATAGTTTGTGAATAGGTTAAAATTTGTTGACAAAAATAAAGTTCTTATGATTTGCACTTAAACCTTGTTTTTTTGCTATACATATTGGAACTTAAACAAACGAAAATAACAGTAACAGAAGTGATATAAAGATCTGCACCTGAAATATGCATCGGATGGAGGGTAATATTAAGAAGTTAGAATTGTTGACATGGAGGTATAAGGAAACCTATAATGCTATCTCTGCGGGTGACGTAGTTTGCGGGCTTAAATGTTATGCAAGTACTAGATTGTCAAAACCATAGATAATGAATACAGAGATACATATATAACTTTTTAGTGGAAAGACTGCCTACAAGCTGTTTTCCCGAAAAATTCTTGAAGTTACGCACATTTGCTCACTTCTTTCCTAGGGTCTGTGAGTTCATGAATTGGACTTTAATGCAAGAAAGAACTCGCTATTCCGAAATGTGTAGGTATTTCGCAGCGCGATGCCCATAAAAGCAAAAGGAATAGTGGCCGGCCATTAGCAACATGTTTTTTTATGTCACACATATTCACAGACGGTGGTTGAAATTACAAAAACAACAATGTAAACAAATGGGTTTTGGGGGGATAGACGGACATTTCACCAATACTTTGGTGGATTCTGTCAGAAGCAGTTTTGCTGTTCCATTGGATTTCAGAATGAGTGGATCCCCGAGTGAAACCAATGGAAAACGACATCAGAAGCAGTTTTGCTGTTCCATTGGATTAGAGAATGAGTGGATCCCCGAGTGAAACCAATGGAAAACGACATAAGAAACAGACAAATCATAAATTCTCATAAATAAGAACAAATCGTAACAAACGCATGTGGAGACACTAAGATTTAAAGGACGTTTGCGAATTGTAGTTATTAAAATAAAGAAACTTTTCTCCAAACTTGTTTTTTTTTTGTATATATGCATCTACCAATGAAAACTATGCTTTAAGTACAGTACGCACAAGCACAACTGCTATAATCAACTATATAAAAAAATCACTATTTGAAAAATTGGCAACTCTGTTACTTGATTTTGACATAACTGCGGATGGCGGAAAAATCTCAACAAACAAACAAATTGGTTTGTCCCTTCGTCGCTGGCGTCGATTAAAAAATACATTTTGTCTTTAAAGTGTTCGAAATAATTGAAAAATAATAATACATATTCACTAAAATGGCACCAGCCAAAAAGCGGCCGCCACCATCAAACTCTTCAGATGAAACATCCTCGAAACGGAGGAATCTATCGCAGGGTCTTAATTTGGTTAGTATGAAGATGTTTTCCAACGGAATTTGAAATTTAAAACGCAATTCACAAATCTTGCAGTCTCAAATCAACTCGTATGTACGATGTGGCAAAATCCTTCGAATGCACTTGACAAACTTTATGTGCCATTCAAATCTAATTGTGAACTTCAACGAGCGTGTTAATTTTCTTGTTGGAAGTAACGGCAGTGGAAAGAGCGCTATCCTAGCTGCTCTGGTTCTTGGCCTGGGAGCCAGAGCTAGCTCGACAAACAGATCACAGAGCATGAAACGTAAGTGAAAAAATCTATTTTTCTTTTTTTGCAAGCTTGGGTTTTTTATTTAGGGTTTTACATTAAAGAGGATATTTTTAGCACCTTTTCCATTCTGAAAATCGAAAAAGAAAATATAGAAAACAATTACATACCTACTAGGTTTAGAATGACTCACTTTCTCCTTCGCTACACATATTCTCGGCGTTTAAACGACATAGATTCGGGAAGATCTTGGTTGTAGAACCGCGTTTGCCACATACTGGATCTTGGACATCAGGGCAGTAGATTTGGCACAAGCGTGTAGATTTTGCTACTGCATTACTAATCTGAATAGTAACCAAGATTGCGGCGACAATTAGATATGTGAGTTTCATTTTGAGAATTGATTGTGTTCTAGTTTGATCGAGGGCTCTTATATACAAGTTTATTTTGCAACTCTAGGCGGTTGAATCAATAGGAAGTGAGACAGTGGATGCAATTTTTGTTTGATCAAGTGTTCGAAGTAGGTATGCACATGTTACGCTTGCAGTTTACGACTGTTTGCGTAGTTTGGTGTCAACAAAAACCATGTTCGATACAATGTGGACGCAATGTTTGACCACTAGCGTTGGTGGCATCATCAACGTCTTTAATGTCCTGCTATTCTTTGGGCGCGAGTGTAGGGTGTTCGAACAATTCCTAAGTTGCTCATTCGAATTAGAAATAGAGAGTCAATGGAAGTGCAATTGAACCGCATAGGAAAATTATTGCTGTTCACTGCTATCAATTCTGCACACCAACCTAAAAATAATCACCTGTTGAGCCATGTGACCCTTTTATAACCATTCCAAGCTCCAAGCATCTATAATTGTCTTAACTCTATTTTTCTCCCCATTATTCCCCCAAAGTTAGCAAATAATTATATTTACAGCTCTGCCGATGACTGCAATTTTATATATTCCCTCCCGGAAAGTGTGCTTGCGAGTTTCCTATCCAGCAATCTGATTTACATTGCTGACAAGGGAAACATTTCCATCGGAATTCATTCTCGATAACCCCGATTGACTGAACCGCAAACGAAATGGTCCCATCAAAGAATCCAAGACTGTTTCCTTTCTGTTTTAAAAACCATTCTGCTATTGCGAAGCTCTGGCGTCAGATTCTGACCCTATGGTCACGCCGCCATTGAAAGCCAGTGGGACGCGACGAAGGAGGGGGTGACTACTGACTACATTCCCTCCACCCTCGTTTTTGGGAGGAGATTCAATACCAGAATTCCAAACAGAAGCGAATGGGTGAACAAAGAAGTAACAGTAGAAGAGGAGCTAGCCGTATATACCGACGGTTCTAAGATGGATATCGGTACAGGCGCGGGTATCTTTAGCGAAACACTGGACCTGCGAAAATCATTCAGAATCAGCGATAATTGCAGTGTATTTCAAGCAGAGGTAGCCGCTATCACCCAAGCGGCGAAGGACCTTAAGAGACGGCACATTGTCGGTAAACAAATCACTATTTACTCAGACAGCCAAGCGGCCATAAAAGCCATGGAGTCTGTCGTGGTGAAGTCAAGGGCAGTAAGTCGCTGCAAGAAATATCTGGATGAAATATCACAAGCCAACACGGTGACCGTATGCTGGGTACCAGGGCATATGGATATTCCAGGTAATGAACATGCGGACGAGCTTGCGAGAGACGGGTCTAAGATGCTTGCATGTATGGCCCTAAAATCATTAAGAACTCCGCTAAGCACGCTCACGAGGAAGATTGACATTGAATCCTGGAGTAGAACTAACCTACGTTGGACCAATCTCACTACCTGCAGGCATACAAGAGAACTATGGCCAGAGGTGAGCAAAAAGAGATCTAATTGTATGATCGGATTAAACCGCAAAGAGATTCGCATACTCACGGGGGTCATTACTGGACACTGTGCGATAGGCGCACATCCGGGAAGGCTGGGGATAGTGCATAATGACTTCTGCAGAAGCTGTAGGGAAGTTGAAGAAATAGAATGCCCAGCCCTCAAGAACAACAGACATAAGGATTCTCAACAGTTACTTCTTCGACGACCTAGATGATTTGAAGAATGCTGATCTTAGAGCTCTCCTGAGATTCATACTTAAATCCGGGTGGTTCCAGTAGATAAACAAACTTCATATCATTGGCTACTCGTAGGAGGTACTAGAGGGTCATGTTACAACGGAGCTTTAGGAACCCATGAAATTCATACTAATCTATGTGGCTCCAATATGAAAAGCGGTCTTCTTTATTGTCTTTCAACAGGTCACACTGGATGGTTCCCGTAACTGGACACAATGGACCCAACTGATGGTCTAAGTGAAGCTGTGGCATAGTCGCCACAAGAGGACCCATTTACCTACCTACCTACCTTCTGTTAGAAGAATTCGTGCGCACGAATGATGTGTTTTAACAGAATCTGGCCCCAGATTCTTAAACTCGGTGTTAATCAAATATTTCCCTTTCAGGTCCTTCTGTCATTAGCTCAAATCGGTCAGAATTCCCTGGCCTCCTCAAATATTACTTCGGAAAAACTCTTGCGCATATATTAAACAAAGCCAGTTTGAAGTTTTCTTTTATTTCGTGTCTTTAGAATTTCACCTCCAGATTTGTTGCTGTTACCCTCCACGTCACTACTTCTAATGGCATGCGTGATCATAAATTTGCGTGTATCTTTCTACAAAGGGGTTTTATTAGAAAACAATAAAAATTTATTTAAATTATCTTACCTGCGCATGGAACGCACCGATTAGCCTCCGTCAATGAACAAGCATTATCAAAGGTCCTTAAGGTCGCATGATTCTTACCACAAACTGGTGCGTATATCTGAGTACAAAACCTCGGTACACAGCCGGGAGATCTTTGAGCCATGACAACGCTGAACAATGCGATCGACAGATACAAGAACACAGGACTCATATTCACTTCAGAGCGGTTGGTGTTACTTTGAGGTTTCGTTCAGCGGATTTGTCGTTTATATTGAACATTTTGTTAATTTCAGCTTTATGTGAATGACCTATTTTGCCTATGCGCATGCTGCATGCATTGTTAATGTGCTGTTTAAACAAAGGCACATCTGCTTAATTGTTATACCCTGTGTTAAGGGTAAATCACGTCTGCTGAAGTCAAACTTATTGTTATAAGAGGTGTTAACCTCATTTCACTTGATTGTCAAAAGATTTACCTACACTAATTTAATGAACAAGTATTCGTAAAGCGTACTTTTCGGTCCGCCGATAGCTAGCCTGGGGAATTAAGTCGCTAGGGGCATTGTTCGCAGTGTGCGCTCTGTGTCGAGGAGTTTTTAAAAAAACAACTGCCATTATTGCATGGCGGGAATATTGTAAATTTAAAAAAGCATCGTACACCACTCATGAAAGCATGGTTACAGAAGTCTGTGGCGCCTGGTTCGACAGTGAAATGAACTCAGACCAAGTTCATTAATATACGAGGAAAACGTGAAGAGCGTGTGCCGATGGGCTATTTAACCGATCTATTCGAATTATCTCATTATGAGCCTGACTGATGGCACAGATTCCATCCATAGCATATCTTGGAATTCCAGTTGTGGCAATGCTCACGTATTCTTGTTTTGTTTATGCGATCTCTGCGAGGTACCCCAATAAAACAAAAAATCTTATTTAAGTAGCTTCCGCGGTTGTATTTATTTTAGCTCAGTACTCAAATCTCCGTAGGTAAGAGTTGGAGCTAACTGCAAATTAAAGATATACATAAATGCAATCTGCATGAGAATCTCTGCCGCTGACACTGCGCTAGGGCAACCGTGATGCCGATATAAACGGCGTGTGTATTGCACCATTCGAATGGATATGTTAGGAAGAATTTCTGGATGTTATTGACCGGACAAAATATCGAGAAAGCAATGGGTGCACGTAGTTGGCGACAAAAGTGCAATGCCACGCGATAAAATGAAAGACACACAAAGGGGTAGCGGAAGACATTGTCTTAGGTGGCGTGCCAAGTAGAAGAGGACCTCAACCGAGTCCGAAGTAGTCAACTAAATATCGGCCGAACTGGAGTCGAGGCCCAGGTATGGGATGACCGCGTGGTCTCCAATTGGCCAATTATAACCTGATTATTACCTTTGGCGATTTCTGTGCGGGTTCTGTTTAGCACGTTCCTTCTTCTATGTAGGCCATATCTTGCTTGATATGACGCAGTTGGTCAACCCCATCCATTAGGGAAAATATGAATGAATTTGTCCCTTGACCACTCGTAGTGGAACGTTGACCTCTGTGTGAACGGTGTAGAGCTTACCTCTGTCTGTCCTGGTACCCACAGAAGTCTGACGCTGAAACGTTTGCCCAGACGGGCAAGCTCGTTCCGGCACTTCTGAAGAAAAGGAAGTCTAACAAAACTCTTATACAGGAGGTTTTATATCACTTCGCATTTAAAAAAAAAAAACACACAAAAAGTAGTCCGGAGGGGTCTAATCTGGAGATTTTTGACAGCACACGTCCAGCAAAATTTGCGTTGCAGAAAGTGCATTTTTTGATTTGCAGTTCGACAGTAACCGTCCACACCTTTTCAACAAATTTGTGGGCAAACATAATGAGTCAAGATTAACCTTTCCAATGATGACCTTGGCCCAAACAGTCAGTTTTTGAGCATGTAATGGTGTTTCGTGGATCTCGGGTTGATTCTTTGGTCACCAAATGCGGCAATTTTACTTGTTAATGTCTTCGGCGTTGATGAACGACATGTCGACGATTTGCCACTGGCGTGCTTAACAAAATTCAACACCAAACGACGTCTATTGTTGTCAGACGGTACACGCTGAGTTAACACAACTGAACGACTATTTTCAATGTACAGCGTCACTATTTCGATGCGGTTTTAACTGATGCATCAAACACGTATCCACTGAAGTCAATCGGTTGATAAATGTCCGAGTTATTCAATAGTTACATACCGACATAAAAGATGGTGCACCCTGTTCGCTTGTTTTTTCTAGTTATCAGTTGTTTTTATACTTTTTCTTGTTATAGAATTCATTAAAACCGAACAATCGTATGCAAATGTTGAGATCGAAATATCGAACGCTGGTCCAGATGCTTTCAATGTTGAATTGTATGGCGATAAAATCATTGTCATCCGGCACATAACACACACTGCATCGTACTATCGAATAAAGAATGCTCGCGGTGAACTGGTTTCCAAGAAGGCAGACGATTTACACAAGATCATGATGTACCACAACATACAGGTGGATAATCCTGTCTTCGTTCTGAATCAAGACAGCGCTAGGGTCTTTCTGAAAGAGTAAGTGACTGCATGTATTTCCGAAATCTGTATCTTACTTTGTTTGTCAATATTCAATAGCCTAGACCCGGTGAAGAACTATCAGCTGTTCATAAAAGCAACGCAAATAGAAACGGTTGCGGAAAAACTGAATGATTGTCTACATGCATCCAAAGAGCAAAAGTTTCAAATGAACTGCTTGGGACAGGTAAGATTGATGAACACCTTCGCGGGGATTCGTTTTTATTTTCTAATTTCTAATTATAAACTTTTAGAAAATCGTTCAAGTTAAAGAAGAGATGGAGGGCTTGAAGCAAAAGCTCGCGCAGCTGGAATCTGTGGATCGTGTCAAAGTGAGTTTTGTTTTTGCTGGCCGTTCATGATGGCTAAAATTTGTTATTAGCACGGCCCAATGTCTAAGAGGTTAGTTGGTTAGACAGTTGGATTCAAACAAGCGTCTAAAAAGCAGTGGGGGAAAAACTCCGCACCACAGATTTCGCATTAAAACCTGTTTTCTCACTTGTAAATCTCTGGTGTGGCCCAAGGTAAAGCTTACAATATGACCAAAATGAGAAGAGGGGGCACTTCGATCACTGACACTGGCCAGTGCGTATCATTGGTATTTTATCTGAATGAGAGAGCCAATGAAACACCGCAGACACAGCAGTCGTTTTTAAATGACATCTTCGCAGTCTGAGGCATCAAAATCAGTTCCCAACTCCACTGACTGGGTTTTAAACTTCACTAACATTCCTCTCCTTACTATCTGCAGGTCTAATGAGTTGTGTCCCCAAAAAAATGTGTTTCTCCTGGTAGCAAACCAGAAAACAGCCACATAAACCAACCAACCAGACAACTACCAACACGAAAGCGTTTCAAAACGGCAAATCCTCTGCAATAGTTCTTATAACTCACTTTCCCACTTCCATTTGAGTGAAGCAAATGGAGATGCAAGAAATGGAGTGTTGTTTGCAAGGCGAATGAAGCAACGTGCGGATCATCATAGGCAAACGTCTTAAGCATAGATCTGCACTCAACAAATTGTTCAACAGCAAAAAGGCTGTAGCCTTCGCAATCTTAATACAAATTAAGATTAGGAAGGCACTCGGCAAAGCTTTAAGTGCTATTTTTCAGTGTGACGCTGGAGGGGATGGACATTTTACACAGAAACAGCCTGGCATATCCTGGCTGAGCTTCGTCAACGAAATAGAGCGAAAAACCGCTGGTGTTAGGAATGCGAATTCTTTATATAGCTTTCAATCAAATTATGAACTTCATTTTAATCCTTGCATTGAATCACTCAATCCCCATTCTAGAAACTGCTACAAAATTGCGAACTCGAACGCGTATGGATATTCGTCATAGAACAAGAGAAGCAAATCCAAGCCATAAACATATCAATCGAGGAACTCCTGCGACAGAGACAAGAATACGAGGATATGATGCAGAACAGGGACCAGATTGAAGGGGAGTGTCGCGAAGCCATACGGTAGGTCTCATTTTGCCCATCACCTCAACATCATCAGATCCTCCTACTTTCAGCGGATGCGAAGAGACTCTAGAAACGAAACGGACCTCGTACAGCGAAGAGACCGTCAAGTACAACGCTCTAAAGCGCAAATTCATAGAAATGAATGACCAATGCAGCGAAATCGAGTCGGCTATTGAAAGCCACAAGAAGAAGCACGCATTTGTTGAACAACAAATCAAAAAACTGCAGGAGTATATATCTGAAAAGGTTTCCAAGTAAGTTGACTGCGAAGATCCGCGTTTTTGACCCTGACAATGCATCCCTTCAATTTCAGTAACCGCGTAAGTGTTCAGGAGCTCCGCATCAAAAACGCAGCCGAGCTAAGTGCACTCGTGCAAAACAGAGACCAAGTCGCAGCGATGCTTGAAGCAGCCAAACGTGACTCGCAAATGCTGATTGGCAATAAGGGACTGCTCGATCAGAAAATTGATGATTTCAAAAATAATCAACATCGGCTGCAAGAACAGTGTCGTAAGTACCCACGAAGGTATAGGCATAGGCAATACGTTCGTAAATCATTTTCTCCTCCATAGGTCAGATCCAGTCACAAATACACAACATCAAAGCCAACTCCAAGGACGCGCTTTCGATTTATGGCGACCATGTCAGCCAGATAGTGGCCACGATTGACAAACTGCATAGGGAGAGGAAATTTAGCGCGTGTCCGCGAGGACCTCTGGGACGGTACATCGAAGTTGTCGACGCAAAGTTCCGCGATGCAGTCGAAAACCTGTTAGGCGCGCTGATAAATAGTTTCATCGTCAATAACAACAGGGATTACAAGATCTTGGAGAGCATTCTCAAGAATTATCCGCACTTTAATCCGACAATCATAACCACCACATTCATGGACAAGGTCAGTAGAAAAGACATTCATTCAGAGAAAACTCGAATTCGTTTCTTTCTCAGGCTTATGACGTCTCCCGCGGTAAGGTGAATCCAACTCGCGGCACATGCCTTCTAATGGATCAGATAAGATGTCGCGATCATGTAGTTCTCAACTGTCTGATCGATCGCGGTTCGATTGAGACGGTTCTCCTCACCGAGAGCAAGGAAACCGCCGAGCACGTCACTTCAAGCATTGAAAATGTGCCACATAATCTCACCAAGGTCATTCTCATAAAGCCAGGTATCGAGTACTGTCCGGAGCCATCGTATCGGATGTATTCGCTGAAAATACGACCGGCAAGGTACATTCAAGTGGATATCCGCGAACGGATAAAGTGAGTAGAATTCAAAATCTTTGCCAAATCCAAGCGAACTCTCTTTATTCAGTCAAATGGAACTGGAGATGAACGCCAACAAACAGGAGATTGCACAATGTGAAGCCATGTTACAGGAGATACGTCCGCAGCTGCAAACCACACAAAAGAACATTCAGCAAAATCGAGACACAGCCGAGAAGCACGAGTACACGAAAAGAAAGATGGATGAGCGAATAACCGAACTGGAGAGCTACGAGTATCCCGATAGCAACGAAATGGATCTCTTGGTGAGAAACGCTTATCCTCTTTTATGTGTTTAGCTGCTTGAGCGATGTGTGTGTGTATATTAGGCCAATGAACTGGAAGAGTACAAGAGTAAACTTTCGCAAGTGCAAAGTAAGATTGAAGAAAAGGCAAACGAGGCATCAGAGGCTAAGATTGCGCGTAGGGCCACGCAAGAAGAACTCACCGAACAGAAAGTTTCGCTGAAGCAGATCGAGGACGAAATGAATCAAATAAAAGTATAACAGCGGAAATGTCTTTGCAATGTCATAACTTTCCACCTTTTTTCTTCAGAACAATACGGATGAAGCAAGACTCAAACTCAACAGCTTGCTGAACAATGTCCGAGCAAATGAATCCAAACTGCAGGAGATCAATTCGAATGTGCGACAGTTTGAGGTTTGTATTATATACCAACATTGGCAACACTTTAATCATGATCTTTAGGAAGACAAGACCAGCAAGCAACGAATCCTCTCCGAGTTGCGTGGCCAAGCGGAACAGGCTGGTCCTCGTATCGAGTCGCAGCGAACAGAGTCGGAAGTGGATGAAATTATTCGACAGCTGAAGAGCAAGATCAAACATCGGACGAAAAGTAATGAAAGCTCCGAGACTGTACATCAGTTGATCGAGAGTAAAACGCAAACACTCACGAAGTACGAGAAACTTCATTCGTCTGTGAGTGAGTCCCTAAAGATGGTAAGTCGGAGTGAAGTCATTGCACCGCAGTCTCTGAACTTCTGCATTTCATGTGTCGTATTTCGCAGCTGAACGAGTCGCGTGTGAAGAGATTCCGATTCATCAAGCACCTTAAGCATCATATGGCCATGAAGGTGATGTTCATGTTTCAGGTAAGGAAGGATTTTATTGCAAATTCATTGTTCGAGAGACTGGGGTCGCTTGAAACGATACTATCACTTGATTTTAACCGCTTGAAACGAGCTCTCGACGTGTGCAAGTGCAGTGCCGGGCACATTGCTACATAGCAAGTGCTCTGGCATCTTTTGTACAAAAGCTTCGCTTGCGTTTCAATCAGCGTGCGAACGTCTAAATTATTACCGACCGTGTGACAAGTGAATTTCGATGTTCCCATGGCGAATATCTACCTGACATCTGAAACGTTCCATTGGACTACTCTCTGATTGTGGGAGCGTCAGTTGAATCTTAGCAACAAACGAGATATGTTTATTTTTGTAAAAGAATGTAGGATGCCAACATTACGGTCCCTTTGGTAAATGCGACCAAGCCATTGTAGTCGACGTGGTTTAGTTCATTCGTGTGCATCCATAAAACAGCTCGTTGTATCTTCTCCTTTATTTGCACTCCTTGCGGACATGCTTAGTAGCAGAGTGATCTTATCTGAACTAGGAAGCAGTCAAACCAAACGGTCAGCGTAGAGGGGTACACCCCAGGGTGGAGTGTTGTCGCCACTACTCTGGATCTTAGTTAATGAAGCACTCATCACCCTGAGTATTATGGGTTGTAAAGCTACAGCCTATGCAGATCATATCACCATTGCTACATCTGGCAAATTCCCCAATACTATTAGAGACCTTATGGAATCCGCTCTGCTCAAGTTAGCTAAATGAACGTATACAGTCGGACTCGATATAAATCCATCTAAAACAGAGCTAATCCTGTTCACAAACAGATACAAAATTCCCAATCTAACTCGTCGAACACTCAAAAGTAAGAAGCTAAAATTTAGCAACTGGAAGCTTAATAATTAGGACCGCACAAGGAAAGACGCAGTTGCTATCCATACCTGAAGAAAGGCCATAGGTCCAAGATGGGGCCTCCAGCCTAGGGTAACAAACAGGCTCTATGCTGCTGTAGTCAGACCAATTCTGTTTTTATCCTCCATTGATTATCCTTGATTGAGACAAATTAGGTGCTGCCAGAGCTCGATTGTATCGACTGAACTCGATTGTATCAAGTTACGTGCTGACACCCCTGGTTTGGTGGCCCGAACTTTAGAAAAAAAATGCTATTACAGATCTATGGAAAGTGTACAAAGATCAGCCGGCTTATGCATCACAGGGGCACTCAGATCCACCCCATCGGAAGCTTTAGACACAATACTACACCTTTTTCCTGCCAATATACACGGGAAACTAGTCGCGTGCGCGTCTATTGCAGCCTTAAGACTTAGAGAATCTCAGAAATGGACCAACTATCAAGTAGTATTCTCCCTGACACAATCCCTATAACTATGCACTTGAAGTATATACTGATGGATCTAAAATGACGAAAGCACGGGAGCGGGAGTCCATTCTCTATTATCAGAAATTAGTATAGCCTTACGTCTTCCAGGCCACTGTAGCGTTTTCGAGGCTGAAATAATGGCTATACGCAAGGCAGCTTGCAGACTTGCCTTGTTTGCGATAGACGTGAAAGCTATAGTACTATACATAGACAGTCAGGCAGCCATAAAAGCCCTGGGGCCCTACTCTGAAACTCGATTCTAAAGTAAAACTGTTCGAATTCGCAAAATCGCGACTCTGTAATTCTATAAGTAAGTTATGACGTCCAAATTCGAACAGCTCTAGTACTGCCAAGTATTTTTTTGAATTCTTGGTACAAAATTGGTACTACCGTTTCCGAAAGTTAACGTCAAATTCGTTCGAATTCGCAAATAATCATTCTACATCAAATGTGTTTGCGAGAAGGTCGATTAAAGAAGTTTTTTTTCTCAGAATGTAAGTAAATAAAAATTATAAATTAATAATTCATGAATATTTCATAAACATAGTAATATTCATGTATAATGTTTGTTTTTTGTACAAGGGAATCATTTAAAAGTCCAAACACAAAAGTGTCACAGTTTGAAATAATGGTGCAATACATGACCAGGTATCCAGATTTGTCCAAGGGATATTTAAAAACACCCGAAGCTAGACAAAAATCCAAGCATTTATGGACTAATTTCTTTAAAGATTTGAATGCTGAGGGTCCACCGCAGCGCGATGCAGCAGGTTTGTTTTTTGTGAACACTTAGTTCTCTTGAAATTTTGTTCAACAAGTACATAAAGGCGTCTTCCGAAAGGCTGTAGTTTTTAACAAAGCTGAAATAAAGTTATTTTTTTGGATTAAGAATGCCTTTAAATAAATACTCAATAGAAAAACTGATTTCCTGATTTTCTTCAAACTCCACCCAAATTGCGACACTGTCCATGTTTATTTATAATTATTTGATTGTTTAACGACAATTTTTTTGGGATATTCCAAACATAATGCGAGACTCGTTTGGGTTATGTCAAACGTAATGCGAGAATCATTCGAAAATCGCAAATTTGTTGGCAAATAGTTTGGCATTACCGGCATTCGATTCTACTTTCATAGAGAGTACCATTTGAAAGTAGAATCGCAAACATCTTTCGAATAGAATCAATAGTAGAATCGAGTTTCATAGTAGGGCTCCTGTATACACCAACAACTAGATCAAAGTTCGTAAAACAATGCCGGGAATCTCTTTACGAGATTGCGGACATATGTTCAGTAACCCTGTGCTGGGTTTTAGGTCATAGCGACATTCCTGGCAACTGCAGCGCGGACGAATTAGCCAGACAAGAAAGCGGCTTTCACTTGAACAACAACAGGGAACCGCACGCTCCTATGCAATCCATTTCCTTATTCAAGGAGGCAAAAAGAGTCGCAAACAATAGGTGGGATAGCATTAATAACTGCGTCACATCTAAGCAAATCTGGTCACAACTAGATACTAATAGGACTCAGAGACTTCACTTCTCTCTATTAGTAGAAATAGAATGAGCTCCGTATTAGGAGCACTAACAGGACATTTGTTTGATAGGAAGACACACTCACACATTAGGAGCACCCTACAATGATTTCTGCAGAAGCTGCATGGATGAGGAGGAAGAGTAAACCGTTCTTCATCTTCTGTGCACCTTCCCAGCTCCCGCAAATTTGCGCAAAACTATCTTAAGACAAGTAAATGTGTTATCATCGGCCTGGCCGATGCTTTGATACCCTCCACTGCATACAAGTCATGCAAAATACCAGAACTACTTGACCGACATAGCCCATTTTCAATACCAACCTGACGCCGATAAAAAGAAGTCCTTTCACCAAATCTCATTCACCTACGTCAATTACTTTGAGCGCCATCGTGCTTTCAACAGACAGACAGACGGACATGACTAAATCGATTCAGAATGTGATCCTGATTCAGAATATATATACTGTATGAGGTCTCCGGTGACTCCTTCTTGGCGTTACAAATGTAATGACAAAGTGAATATACCTTCCTGTAGAGGGTATAAAAATAGATACTTTTTCGTAGACCTCAGTGAATTGTCTTTCACACACACACACGCTGCATCAGCAGTTAAGAGCCGTATGAGCAAACGGCCCTAAGACCAAATGGCTGCGATAATCATTACATACACCCCTATCGTGGAATACGGCGTATTTGAGATTCACTTCGCATACTCGATTCACTTTCACTTTCCATATAAATCGTGGAATCCGCCGGGGAGACTCCCTTATCGACAGGTATTTTCAATTCAAAGATGGTCATCAAATCAGCAGTAATAGAGCAAAGCAATTTCAAACATTTTACGAAAATCAAAATTATTTTGTTATTATAGTATAATATAGCTTTATATATATATGCATATTTGACAACGTGGAAAGAGCCTATTATAACAGAAAAATGAGTGCACATTTAAGAGGAACTGCAAGACAGGAACTTTCAGATTCGACGTGAGTTGTCTAATAGAATTGGTATTCATATTTTAAATAACGTTTATTTATTTCTCAGATTTATCAAGAAGTGCTCTCGTTTAAATAAAGCAGCATTTTCGTATGTTGCTGAAAAATGCAAGAAAATGTAATATTTGTTTTGGTGGTCTTAAAACACTAAGCTGTTTTGTGCTTTTACACAAAAAAAAAAATCTGTTTGGCCTCTGGCGTCATTTACTATTCTGAGTACATTTAATCCGGCGATTTTTCCTGCATCTTTTGTTGCTTGACGGTGAGAGTCGTTGAAGTATGCATATTTATGAATAAAAATTTACAGCCAGTTCCACTGCCCTACAAACCTCCTCTGATGTAAAATTAGCAACTCCTGTATTAGGACAAAACTCAAATATATAAATCAGACAAGTCTTACAACATTTTGAGAAAATCGCAACGAAACCGCACGACAAAGGCCAGGATACGCAATGAATTAGCTGCGTATTTGAAATGTCAAAGTTTGTATGGGGAGTTTCACTTCGATCATTTTCTACGATGGTGTTAAACGCATCCTCTTTACCGACTGGTGAATCTTTCACTTCGAATGTATTCTACAATGCCAAGTGTTGAATTTGAGTGAAACGTTCCCCTCGCCGTATTCCACGATAGGGGTGATACTTTCAGTATTAGCAGTTGGTCTCATCGGCTACTACTTAGACAGGTTGTTTGTAGACTGCGATCGAGGGGGGAACTGCTTCGATTACCCTTTGTTTGATCCGAAATAACTCGTCACTCTGTCAGACTCACCTTTTGACCAATATGCGCAGTAAACAGACAGATTGTTTCAATCACCACTATTTCTACACTTCGCCTTATCTGCCCTAACCGATTAGCTACCAGAGGATACTAGCGAGGGTCCAACCGTTACGGTTACCACCCGTCTATCCGAAGGCTAACAGTCGACCGGTCACCTCCTCCTCGATCAACCTTATTAAACGAAAGGGCCGATCTACTAACCACCGATACAGACTTAACGGAATACGTCGCTTCGGACGAGATGTCGGAGCGAAGGGCACACTGTTTCGGTCACGCGTCGTATATTCACATCGTCCATTTAGCTATCCCCAGTCTCCTCTTTTGAATGGGGCGTCGGTTCACGTGCAGGGGCAGACTGCCCCCGATCCAAGGATAAACCACCCTGATTCCCTCGACGAGACACAGGAGGATTGTAGCCGCGGACAAATCGCCATAATTTTGTAGGCATTTTGGTTCTGAAGAGCGTACAATCTGTCCTTTGATTCAGGGGTTTTGGAACCTGATTTAGAGGAAGGTGAACTGCTTGACTGCTTCGAAGTTACTGCTGCCAGTTGCGACTGTATTCAGAAGGAAGGGAAATTTACACAGTAGACAGATGGTTGTTGATGGTATGTCTCGTTTACTTCGAAATCAAATGGTTTCGTCTGTCTGTTTTTCAGTCGTCGTGGAAGCCTCCATAAGGGCCCGTCTGGACCTATCGACGAGTAGTATTTTAAGCATCCCTATCAAACGCTTTCAGCGTCTGTCATTCTTACGTATTGTAGAGTAAACTATATTTGAACAATGAGGGTCGGCGTTTCAAAGGACTCAACGCCGACGTCTCGATTTCCAGTGCTCATTCGGTTGAATTTGGAGCACGATTTTTTCTCAGAACATTGAACCAAGTGGTCCTCGAGCAGCACTCCTAGGTTATCACTTGGATTTTACATTTTATTGAATTTTTGCAGAACACCTTAAGTAATCGTCAATTCTGTGGTGACATATCGATCGACCATGCCGAGCGCAAGCTAACGATATCAGTCGTACCACGAGATCACACCATCGAGGGCTCAATGTCAAGTACAAAATCTCTGTCTGGCGGAGAGAGGTCTTTTTCAACGGTGGCATTTCTGCTGTCACTATGGTCATGCGTGGATCACCCGTTCTACGTTTTGGATGAATACGATGTATTTACGGTGAGCTAGCATTGTCCCATTCAGGTGTAGATCCTCAATTATTGTTGAATTCATACCTAGGATGAAGTGAATCGCGAACTCATGACGCGGATGCTTCTTAGCGAAGCAGAAAGTAAGCCTCATCGACAGTATACGTTCCTATCACCCCAAGATATGGCACTAGCATCGAAGGATTATATTAGCATTCATAGGTGAGTTCAAGTTAAATCAAATGAAACTTGTAACACTTTCTGCGATGTCCAATTTTCTTTATTTAGGATGGCCGATCCCAGAAGGTAAATCCGAAGGAAGCGAGGAAATCGTTTCAGTTTACAGTCGTACATAATGTACAGGAGTGTATTAAAGTTGTAGCCTCGTTACTGTTAAACCAACCCATGAATGTATATTTTCTTAATAACATTAATGTAATGTAATGGCTTTTTCATTGTCCAACAAAGAAAATAATAAATTATTTTTTCTACCCGTTTAGCTTTTGGTTTTGCTCACATTTAAACATCTGCGAATGAGACTGGCTGGATTGAAAGATGCTCAGTAAAGCAATTCTACAATTCAGTGACATGTGTGATAAACTGGCTTAAACTGATGTTGTGTTTGATTCAACGATTTCTTTAGTTGCCACATGCTTAAAGCAAAAATGGCGCTGAAATCAGTTTATCTTCTCGGATGTATAGAAGAATGTTGTTCATGCTGAAGATTTCGCTTCACTTTTGTGAAGTGTCAATCGTTTAGTGCTGCTTGGCAGTCAGTGGTATATTTTTAACAAAAAACAAGTAGAAGTATTATTATCGGCCTGGCCAATGCTTTGATACCCTCCATTGCATTGATTTTGTATGGGAGGTACCAGAACTACTTGACCGACATAACCCATTTTTAATACCAACCTGACGATAAAAATTTCACCAAATTTCATAAGTCTGTCTATTCTTTTGGGCGCTATAGTGCTTTCAACAGACAGACGGACATGGCTAAGTCGATTCAGAATGTGATCTTGATTCAGAATATATTTATATACTTTATCAGATCTCCGGTGACTCCGTCTTGGCGTTACAAATGCAATGACAAAGTAAATATACCTTCCTGTGGAGGGTATAAAGAAACGAAATGGCGGCTAAATTACTAGCGCCATGTCAGATCTCTAGAACATATTATTAGGCCTGTTCCCTAACGATAATACATTCGAACACATTAGTCAAACTTTGTTCCCTTCTACCGGAAACAAAGAGAATAAAAATTGAGTTACCTTATGTGTTTGAAGTTTTTCGAAAAAAAAGACAATTAGCTGTCAATGCATCCTCCATCTGCGAAATCATCTCAATTTAAGGCGTTCGGACTCTCCAGGAAAACTGAAGGTGCCTGCCCCAAAACAAAAACTCGCATAAACAAATAATTATTGTGAAAAGTTAGGCCTAACCAACCCTGGGGATGGCGATGGCCACGTTATGACGCCGCCTGGTGTTTTTGTGACTATCTCACAATCGTACTTAACATAACCTATAACCTAGGCCTAACCTACGGAACTGTAGCGCCAACTATATTTTGTTTTATTTAAGCCTCATTTTAAAATTCAGTTTCATTCGAAAGCTAGTCTAACTCGAAAAATTTTATGTCGTTTTCCATTGGGACAAAAAATCAATCTTTTTTTTGATCTAAATCACTTTTCGCGTTCCATTGGGAAAAAAAATCAATCTTTTTTTCGATTCGGAGCACTTTTTGCAGATCTCGATAATTTTTCAGATTTACATATATTGCCACAAATACCCACAGCTGTTTCACGTCATTGCAAGAAGTTTGCTTTGAAAACAAATGCGCAAAGTGTCGTGAAAAGCAAAATAAAGAAATACATAAAAAGCAATTGATATAATGTTGGAGGAACTATTATCTTTATTGTCTTCCTCATCATCTGGAAACTACGAATCACCGAAACTACTCCATTTGTGTCTACAACAGGGGAAACATTTTTCAAGTCGATATCCATAGCTGATTTTTGCAAAAGCGAATGCAATTTGAACAGCTGATTTTGCTGTCAAATACGCACTAATCCATTCACAAAAGCAGATCAATTTCGTTGCACGTTCCATGAACCGCGATAAATCTGAGATCTGAAAAAGATTTTTAGTGGTCCCAATGGAAAACGACATCAGATTCCACGACGTTTGACAAGTTAACTACCTCGAAGTTGCAGCTATCAGCGGCGACGTTTTGCCCAGTGGCGATTCCTGGTCTTAAGCATTGGGTTAGCTACGTGCTCACTTCTCACAAAAAAAAAGCGCACCCTCATATTCCAAAAGCACGACAAAAATAATTATTATGTATTTACTCACATTTATAATCCACGCAAATATAAAATTATAAATCGCACTTTACTTTTGGTATGGAATTCAATAAGACTATTAATTCATTTAAATAAGAACACAACGACACATTCTTACACAAAAGTACAAAAAAAGATAACGCGCAAAACATACCTGCTTGCTTACACTTACACTCTACTTTCAAGTTTTATCGCATTTGTTTGCGCTTACCCTTCCGTATATTTTCCTGTGCTTTGCTTACGACTGGTAGAGGTAGTCAAATTCCACACTTATACAGATTGTAGGAAATTCGGTAGCGCAATTTTTTACGCTAAAATGCTACAAGCAGGAGTCTTTTCTATGGGAGTTTTATGTGGTATTCGATTGGGCTTCTTCAGATTTGCTCTCAGATTTCAGATTTCGTGTGGCTAATCGAACACAAAAACGTCACTTGCTCTTTTTTTGTTGATATTTGTGCGACTGCAATATGTGTACCCTTCCACACTTTTCTAAGCGTTTTCTATTCACTGGTTAAATTTTATATGAAAACATTCAAAATGATCGCCCAGATTGATCTCTAAACATTTGCACATAAATAATTAACAAAAATAGATCCACCCGATGCAATACGTTTCTTTGCAGTTGAAAAAATTCACTAAAATGTAAACAAACTCCACTAGTTGTCAAACTCGAACGCACGTGTATTGGTAAATCTGAAGCAAATCTGAGAAAATATCCAGATTCGCAAAAGTGCTCTGAAATCTGAAAAAGATTGCTTTTTTTTGTACCAAACGAACATAAAAATTGCTCTGAGAGCAAAAAAAAGTGCTCTGAGAGCGCCCAATCGAATACCACATTAGATTGTGTGTGTGCGTGCAGGCAGGGAATTTGCGGTATCGCAAGTTGTAACGCTATAGAGTATTTCAAGTGAAACTTATTGCATGGGAGTATTGTGCTGTGTGTTTGTGTAGGCAAATAAAGGGTGATTTTTTAGCTGGTTTGGTTTTGGCAGCACTGGTTTTGACAGCTGACGTGTGTTTAGTACCTTGTGTCACTGTCAAACAGCTTCAGTTTGGTTTGCAATTTAACCATGGATCGTCTTACAAATGAACAACGCTTGCAAATTATTGAATTTTACTATCAAAATTCGTGCTCGGTTCGAAATGTTCATCGCGCGCTTTTTTATCGAAAAATTGTGTTCAGCGATGAGGCTCATTTTTGGTTGAATGGGTACGTAAATAAGCAAAATTGCCGCATTTGGAGTGAAGATCAGCCAGAAGCATTGCAACAGCTACCAATGCATCCCGAAAAAGCCACTGTTTGGTGCGGTTTATGGGCCGGCGGCATTATTGGGCCATATTTCTTCAAAGATGATGCGAATCGCAGCGTTACTGTCAATGGTGAACGCTACCGAGCGATGATAACAAACTTTTTTTTGCCCGAAATGGAAGTTCTTGACTTGCATGATATGTGGTTTCAACAAGACGGTGCCACATGCCACACAGCACGCGAAACAATGGCGCAATTGCGAGGCGAGTTTGGTGAACAGTTAATTTCACGTTTCGGGCCGGTCAATTGGCCGCCTAGATCGTGCGATTTGACACCATTAGATTATTTTTTGTGGGGGTATGCCGTGGCTAATGTGTATAGGGACAAGCCCGCTTCGATTGACGCACTGGAAGCCAACATCCATGCATTCATTCGTGAGATACCGGCCGATATGTGTGAAAGAGTATGCCAAAATTGGACTCAGCGGATGGGCTACCTGAGACGCAGCCGCGGTCAACATTTGCATGAAGTTATCTTTAAACATTAAATTGCAAGGTTCAAACTATCGATTCAAATAAATATTTCATTAATTTTTTCGAATTTTTTGTGTTTTTTTTTTTTTAAAGTTCTAAACCTCTTAAAAAATCACCCTTTATTATTTGTAAATGATAGTTTTGTTATTTAGTATGTCATTGATTATTGCAATTATTAATCTTCAAAACTACTTTAACCTCGTTATTTGCTGTATTTTGCGTAGGATGTATTTCTATTTATTTTCTTGGTTTTAGCGCCGCTAAACTAGCTAACTGAGAGGAATCGCCCCTGGTTTTGCCCTACATGTTAAGATGTTTGTTCGTATGCAGCTGTAAAGTCGATGAAGAAGATATCGAGTCTTTACCTGATATTTTCCTGACTCGACCAAAAAGCAGTCAAGAAACTCCACAGAAACGCGTCCAAAAACAAAAAAGGATTGCTGCCGCCGATATCTTGCCTCTGCTATCAATTTCATAGATAATCTATTTTTTGTTTGCGAACAGATCTAGTCCTCATTAAACGTCTTTTCATGTATCCTGCCTGTTAGGAGAATAAGTGGCGGACTAGAAGTGATTACAAAACGATCATAACTCACCGCTTCCCCAGGTTGTACACTATCAGTCCAAGCTACATGAAAAAACTCAAGTCTTCGACCGAAGAGCCCTTCGTCGCTAAACATTATCGTTCTACCGCAATCCTCCTACCACCCGATACTATAGAACGGAAGCTATGCATGAAGCATCCAAAACAATTCTCGTAGCATTCCGCACGCAAAATCCCATTCAATCCAACCCTTTAATTGCATTTCAGAGATTTAGCACAGGATTTCCTATACTGTCCCATGCCCCTATCCCTTTGTGATGGCTTAATTGAACCAGACATTGCTTGCAGTAATCCAAGAAAATTCATTTGAAGACATTTTTTATGCATCGCACTTCCTGGGTGGCTGGGTTTATAATATCTCTTAAATAAACACTCTTTCCGAGTCCATATTCAGAAATATAAAGTGAAAGATATTTTTGGCTTGACTCCGGCCGAACATAACCAAGAACCATCCAACTGGGGTCGAATTACCGCTTCCGTGAGCGAGCAATGATGTCACTTTGCAATAACAATAACAAATTCGGCCATTCCTATTCTAC
The DNA here is from genome assembly GCA_948293265.1 of Cheilosia impressa. NCBI lineage: Eukaryota > Metazoa > Arthropoda > Insecta > Diptera > Syrphidae > Cheilosia > Cheilosia impressa. Next base: position 8,350,691 of record OX411882.1, read on the forward strand.
TTGATCACGGACGCAATTCGTTTTTTTTGGTTATGTCAGGTGTCACGTCAAAAATCGGCGTACACCTATGAAAAACTTGAAAAAAATACCAGGCCACCAGAAGTAACAGTTCATTCGTCGCAGAATTTTTCAATAAAATAAATGCATGAACAGGAAAGAGTATGCAATGAAAATTGCACCCTCCCATTTTCATATTTCGAGAAAATTTCCATTGCATGCTCGTGGGCTTGTGATCAGATTGGGAGGTGTTTTGTTTTTTGTTGCATACTCTCTCTATGTCACCAACTGTCAGTGCCACCAAACCGGCTATTCACTCAAACCTAAACTTCTCGGCTTCGCATTTCGAACGAGAGAACAAAAATATAGTGCACGGTCTGAAATGAAGCCGTAAAATAGGTAGGAAAGTGCATTAGTGACATTGTTATCCAAAAATGTATGTCTATGACAGCTCTATAGAGATGCACTTTTGCTGTTCCTTTACCATGTTTGCAGTTTTAATGCAGAAAATTTCAACACCACGAGTCTGAAAAGGAAATAAAAAAACATATGTAAATATAAAAAACAGTCATTAGCAAAAGATGGGCTCCTTATATTGTGTATCACGTTGCCTTTATTTTTATTTGTTCAATGATATCTGTTTGTGTATACGTATTTATAACCTAAGGCAAATGCTCAAAACTAAGGTAAGTCCTTCTCTAACCATACAGTTTCTGTTTTAATTTTTGATTATTTTACAAAAAGGGATATGTGTTCAAACAAAAGGTAAATCTAAAAACTTAATACGCGGACGCGGGACAAAATCAAAACAGAGAACAAGAAACCCAAAGCGATGAGAACAAAATGAACGACCGACTTTGACTTATTACAGTTCGCTCTCGACTCGGAATCGAAAAATAAAACTATAAATATGTACGTGTGCGGTTTGGCGTGTGCAGAGAAAAGGCAGTACAAAATATAACAAAAGAACATTTGTATATGTAGCTAAAGACCAAGTATCACTATACAAGACATTTAAGAGCACAGTAAATAGGTTTCTTGTTTTGTTGTTCCAGCTTTCCCTCCAGTTGAAGGTTGTGGCTGCTTCTATAGGAAATATGGTGTCGTATTCGACTGCGGAATCACGCGGTCCGTCTCTGGAACTGCGTTGAAAATGCTCGCTTGTCGTTGTTTGGACGTTTCAAAGCGCAAAATTGACGCAACATTGCCGCATCTGTAGCAATAGTTTGGCGCCGACCAAACAGTGACCAGCTTCTCGTCGAACATGTACTTGATGCCCTCGTGGACAAGCTGATGCGCTCGGCAAATTAAGTCTAAATTGTTGATTGTCATGAAGTCCTTTGTAACAAGCGAGCCAAAGAGCCAGCCAGCTCCGCGAGGACTTTGATCCCTAAAAAGAAAAGTCGATTACAGACTTTCCACGGTGTAAAAGAGTATCGTTGACAAACCAGAAATCCATGTCTTCCGGATCGGACCACACCAAATCACAGAACGCCCCTTTGTAAGGGATCTCCTCGTTTCGATCGATTGTACGTATCTGGTCGAGAGTGATAATCTCCGGGCTGAGGCCACCATGAACACACAAGATATCCTCGTCAATGAGCTGTGGACACAAGGATAGGATTTAGTAAATGCACACGCATGCCTTACACCCGACTCACGGCGGCAATGGTCAGCAGATCGAAAACTTTGCAGCAATACTTCCATGCGTTCGCATTTCCATACTTACTGAAGCATTCGTCGTAGAAGCCATAAACTCGTGTTATCTGCCGCGACTCATGATTGCCCCGAAGCAGAGTGATTCTATCTGGGTAGCGTGCCTACAAAAGAAACAGCGAATTCATTGAGCCTCATTGACAGTGCTGCTTATGCAGAACTTTAACCTTAAGCGTCATTAGCCGCGTTAGTGTTTCCAAACTGTAGTAACCTCGATCAACAAAATCACCCATGAAAACATAGTTTGTGTCCGGCACCTGACCCCCAGTGCGGAAGAGCTCCTCCAAATCATAGAACTGGGAATTTAAAAGAAAAAAATTGTCTCATCAGAGCGATAAGAAAAATGTGCAACAGTCGACGACAGACTGTCAGGCTGGATTTTTAGTCAATTTACCTGGCCATGGATGTCGCCACAGACTGTGACTGGTGTGCTGACTGGCTGTATGTTGGACTCCTCGAGTAAAATCTCACAAACAATATCACAGAGTTTTTTTAAATCATTTTCTGGAAGATATTTACAATCTTTAACAATTTCAATCCACTTGTCAAGTTCGGCCATCTTGCAAAAACTGATTTCTGGGTGGATCTGGGATGCCATACCATGATTTTCTGTTGCGTGAATAATACGCTTGGAGTTGTTCAGAAAAAGTTACAAAAAAATATAAGTAATAAATTTTAAACACATAATTGACTTTTTTTCAGATCTGCAGATCAGAATATTCCCCGAGATTAGTTAAGAACGAATATGAAGAACCCACCCCACATAAGCTTCTTCTAAGTTTTTGCATATTTTTTTTTTTCGTATGGTTTTAGCATGCATTCTTCCATCGACATTCGCTGGAAAGTCAACAATTTTACATATCGAATAATCGCCTAAATCAACTCTCCGGTGAATTAAATGTTTTAGGAACTCAAAGCAATTTAAATGCGGATCACCTTTTTTGTGTAAATGTTTCCGGCAACGAATCTAGGGGAAAAGTCTGCGATTTTATGTTTCATAAGCTGCATAGAGACAAATAATGTGAAAGAGGTTTAAGCAAACACAATTGTACATTTTTGTTCTATATTTAGTCGAAGCACCCACTTGTCACCCTATTTTAGCTCAGTTTGAGCGCATTTTTTTTTTATTTCTGAACACTATCAACTGTCATCGCTACATCAAAATAATTAAAAAGCGGCGAGTCCATTTTCGTGAACTGCGGGAGAAGAAAATTTCTAAATTCGTTTTTTTTAGCGTCTTTTCTTCAATTTTAATGTTTTAAGCGTCCGAATCAACTGAAAAAAATAAACAAAGTGAATAACCAAGCGATAGAAAGAACAATCCCCAACCAAGCGAACACAGACACGCGGCTATAGATACCGCCCAAGCATGCACCTTCGTGAACAAATCAAAATCGACATTGTAAGTTACTCGTGTCACAATTCGAAGATTCCTTTTTAACAAATAATCCCTAGGAATGGGGCCACGAACGCTTGGTCCGTTCGCAACAAGTCGTAGAAATACGTCCCTACGACATAGAATCATGGTCCGTACTCCTGCGAGAAGCACAAACACGCAATGTCAACGAAGTACGTTCTCTCTATGAATCGTTGGTAAGTGTTTTCCCAACAACAGCACGCTATTGGAAAATCTACATCGAGCAAGAGATGAAAGGACGCAATTACGAACGCGTTGAGAAGCTATTCCAGCGCTGCCTGGTAAAGATTCTAAATATCGATCTTTGGAAGCTCTACCTGACTTATGTTAAGGAAACAAAGGCCGGCTTAAGTACCCACAAGTACGAAAATAATCTTTGAAGGAGTGGTGCAAGCAAATAACTTTGTTTTTTTTTTTTGTTAGAGAGAAACTAGCCCAAGCTTACGACTTTGCTTTGGAGAAAATCGGAATGGACTTGCATTCGTTTTCCATTTGGCAGGATTACATCAGCTTCCTAAAAGGTGTTGATGCTATTGGCAGCTATGCTGAGAATCAGAAAATCACAGCCGTGCGAAGGGTCTACCAAAAGGCGGTGGTTACTCCCATAATTGGAATAGAAACGCTGTGGAAAGACTACATTGCATTCGAGCACAACATCAACCCCATTATCTCTGAGAAAATGAGCGTGGAGCGGTCAAAGTGGGTCTGAATCTAACTAAATTATCCTCAAAATCTAATTGCTATTGCTTACTCTTAGGGACTACATGAATGCGAGGCGAGTGGCCAAGGAGTTGGAAATCATCACCAAAGGATTGAATCGGAACCTGCCAGCTGTCCCGCCAACCCTATCTAAAGAGGAATCCAAACAAGTAAGAGCTGCAGCAATGCCTTGGGATGAGATTATGTAATTTTCCTTTGACTAGGTGGATGTGTGGAAAAAATTCATCGGATTTGAGAAGTCAAACCCTCTGCGGTCCGAGGATACTGCGCTGATCACTCGTCGTGTGATGTTTGCCACAGAACAGTGCCTGCTAGTGCTCACCCACCATCCCGCAGTTTGGCATCAAGCAGCTCAGTTCTTAGATCAAAGTGCAAAAGTTTTAGCCGAGAAAGGAGTGCGTATACCTTTTAATTATCTAGCTGGGTGTGTGGCGTGATCAGGGGGGGCATTTATTGGTAATAGGTTACAAGGAAGTCGCTTTGGAAGTACGACAACGGCCTTCAGAAAAAAGCTACTCATGCACCTCGGAAGAGGCAAATCAAAGGTTGGAGAGATGGATGCCGATGTTACTTATTTAGGTTTTCCCAAACTCAACGTTTGCGTGTTATATTTGTTGTGATGGAACAGTCTTCCTCTCAGAATGCTTTCTTCTGGCTTTGTTTTGTTCTTCGTTTCGTATTCCTTGTCACCATGTTTAGTAGGGTTTATCTTTGCAGATCCTTTAGGAATACTCATGTTAAAGGTTGCGCAATTTCATTGCCATTCTTCTGTATATTTTTTTGCAGCTCTACGACAACAAAACATCACTTTAAGGATGCAAGAACTCCCCCATTCTCAACAACATCTCCCATAAAGAACCGCAGCACCTCATGTAAACCAAAATTTTGTAAACTTACTTGATGAGAGCGACAGTTGGATGTTCTTTTCAAAGTCCCCTCGTTTTCTTGACATAAATCTTACTTGACACAGGTCCCAGGAAAATATGCTTAAATTTTAACTTCTTTTACTAATTAGCTTCCGACGCTTCAACGCTTCACTTACCTCTCACCCACGCGAACATTCTATTGACGTAATACCAAATCTATGTCGGCCTACTGTGGCATCTCAGCTATATCCTCCTTCTCTTATCATTTAGGTAACGAACAAGATTTTTGTGCCTCAAATGTTATACTTTGATGCGCACAACGGCGAATGTCTTGTCTGCCTCGTTGGCATTCTGAGATAGAGTTGACGACGATTCTCTTTACCGGCGTATTGATTTCCACATCTTTGCGGATTGGTTTCGGCTATTTGTAACATAAATGCTGTCATCAAGAAAGGAACCCGCATTCCGATTCTAAAACAGCTCTTTCGCTACACTCTTCCAATGCGTTGCATCTGTTTAGTAGGTTAAATGACTAAGTGATTGATTCCGGACGAGATCAGGGTCGGCATTCTGTAAGGCGAAACGTTAAAACGTTTTCGTGTGCACGAAGAAATTTGCTTGCGTAACATCGGGCAAATCATTCGTGCGCACGAAAACGTTTGATCGTTTCGCCTTACAGAATCTGACCCCAGAGCTCACAAGACCTGCAAATAAAGGGAAGAAATTGAGAGTGTAACTAACCTCTATCGGTTGGGTCATCAAAAAAACGGCTTGCCTAGTACGCAATGGGGAGTTTTAGTTTCCAAAGCCGGACATCCGCATGGAAATGCTTCTTTCACTCTTAATGTCTTCGCAGCTGCGGCAGTGGCACAAGCTAATGGCAGTCAGTGAAGTTTGCATATGTTCTGCAAATTTCGTTCCAATATTCGTGGCTTAGTTTTCTTTGTTGTCCTTCCTTATTTGAGTTTTATTTAGTATATTGAACAGCCCTTTCCGAGTCGCGACGTGTCTACACCTACCCCAAAGACCATTCGTGCCTTGCTTCACGCGTCATCGTATTTCTCTATTCACCTTTTACGCCGAGACCTCTTCCTCAAGCGACAATCTACGAGGCATAGTAAGTATTTTCGTCTCTTTCGTATTACGTCTTAGTTCTGACTGTGCTTGGGTGAGAAATTGAATGAATGAGTACCTAGGTGATGAGTACAAAATGTTTTAAATATATTTAAAACACTAAAAGTGGTAAGCATTTTAAGATATCCTCATATACGTTTTACAAAAAAAAAAAAAAACTCTTTGATCACACTACACGCAGCAAACACAACCAAATAATATTTCTTTATAGCAAACTTCCGTCAATTGTACAACTGCATCCGCGTCTTAGTATCTCTGCTAAGAACTTTATAAAATGCAAACGTTTCAAATCTAGTTTTAGTTTATCTCTGATTACAAAAATAAAAACAAAACTCTTCGCCGTTTTAGAACAACGGAGTAACCAAACATGTCCGACTCTTTATTTTACCATACAGAGACAGTCGGTTTGGCCGCCGTATCGATGGGATTGTATTGAAAAGCCTTCTCATTGAGTCTTCAATTTCAATGAGAAGAGAAATGAAAGTGTGGGACTGGATTGGATCTTTGAAGCAGGACTCTAAATGTTGCAGACGATCTTTTGACACATATTGTCTCCATAGATATGAAGTCCGTACTACTTGCTCAATCTATTGTGTGACCAGCATCAGACACTCGCAATCGTTTTTGGCATTCCGTCGTAGTTTGCATATGCAGGGTAGTATGCATGTGGATTTACTAAATAGTACAGGCGCTCATTTCATTGTTGAGAGGATCAAATTCCACTTGTGCCAACCACCAAGCAAATACAAACCCAACGATGCGCTCCCTAAACCGGCGCTTTTCACTGTGTTTTCTTCTTTAAACTTATTTCAATTGTACGACTGCCTCCCTTAACTATTTCAAATTGTATAATTCTTAACATAAACATTTCTCGAAATTCCCCAATCAAATAACCAATAGGACGTGCAAGCTTCGAAAATCTTTCTCGATGAATGCGCCAACATTTTGGAACGTTCCATTAGCGGTGTGCTAAACAAGAACGCGCTGTTGTACTTTGCCTATGCCGATTTCGAGGAAGGACGCATGAAGTACGACAAAGTCCACCAGATGTACAATAAATTTCTGTCCATACCCGACATTGATCCGACGCTTGTGAGTTCCCTTTAAAGCGAAATGTATTTGCAGCAGTTAACCCGGTTTTTCTCCCTCCTAGGCTTATGTGCAATATATGAAATTCAGTCGTCGCGCTGAAGGCATCAAATCAGCACGAGCTGTGTTCAAGAAGGCCCGCGAGGACGTCCGTAGTCGCTATCATGTGTTTGTGGCTGCAGCGCTCATGGAATACTACTGCTCGAAGGACAAGGATATTGCGTTTCGAATTTTCGAGCTTGGACTTAAGCGCTTCGGTGGCAGTCCAGAGTACGTCATGTGTTACATAGATTACTTGTCCCATCTGAACGAAGACAACAACACAAGAGTATTGTTTGAGAGAGTTCTGTCGTCAGGCGGCCTAACGCCGAGCTTGTCCGTGGAGGTGTGGAATCGCTTTTTGGAGTTCGAGTCAAACATTGGAGATCTGTCGAGTATTGTGAAGGTGGAGCGGCGAAGGAGTGCTGTTTTGGAGAACGTTTGTTATTTAAAAATTGACTGCAACTGCAAATTAAGATTTATTTCCCCTTTAGCTGCAAGAGTATGAAGGAAAGGAGACGGCCCAGCTTGTGGATCGTTATAAATTCCTTGACTTGTATCCCTGCACAGGGATCGAACTCAAGTCCATTGGATACACAGAGGTAGCTTGTTGATGAATGTTTCTTTCTCATCTGCTTACAAGTGTTTTTTTTTTCTTAGACAAACGGCATAGTGAGCGGCAGGGCAAACAACGCCGCACAAGTCGAACCGGTTGTCGAACATACGGTGAACCTCCCACGTCCGGACTTCTCACAAATGATTCCATTCAAGCCGAAAGCTAATGCGTATCCTGGGGAACATCCACTCGATGGCGGCACATTCCCCCAGCCTCAAGCGTTGGCTTCCTTGTGTTCCCAGCTACCGCCGCCAGTTTCATTCCGGGGACCATTTGTCGCCGTGGATATGCTCATCGATATATTCAACCGAATTCAATTACCTGATGGTGAGTTCCATGATGACGCCAATAGACTGAGAGGCTAATCGATTTATGTTTTCAGCTCAACCAGTTCCGTCTGGCGACCACGGGAGCGACGTGCGACTCTTTGACCTGGCGAAATCTGTGCACTGGATCGTGGACGATAGTACGTATTCGGGAGATGCGGGATTGAAGCGGAGACGTATGTTGCCAGGTGGAGACGACAGTGACGAAGAGGCACAGGCACCAGTGCCGCCAGTTAATGATATCTACAGACTGAGGCAGCAAAAACGGTTTGCCAAGTAGAAACCGTCGTGGGCGTCGTCATTTGTGTTTTTAAGAAAGCATTTTTTTCTAAATAAATGAAATATTATTGTCTATACGCATGAATGCTGTTTTCTTTGTTTTTTTTTTTTGGATCAAAGTTGAGCTCTGGGACTTCAATGCTAAAATCGGAAAGGAAAACATCTTTGGCGGGTTAGTTGGTAAGCACAGAATCCACGAAACGACCACAGACAACGGCAGCTCGTAATACGGTGATAAGTAGCACTAGGTTTCCAAGGCTAAAAATCCACACTGCAACCTGGCGCTCTTCAGACGGTCGAACCGGCATCCAAATCGACCATGTGCTAATCGATGCGAGGCACGCATCCAACATCCCCAACGTGCAGACATTCCGAGGGGAAAACTTCGACTCTGATCATTTTCTTGTTGCGGCTAAGTTCAGAGCTCGACTATCCAACGAGAAGAAGCTGCGTTCCGCTCAAAAGAAGAAATTCGACGTTGGACGCCTTAGCACGCCGGGAGCAGCCAGAGTTTACAAAGAGCGCCTGAGTGAGAAACTCTCCGCAGTGTATTCACCTACCACAGATGCCAACACCCAGTGGTCAAGGAAGAGGGCCTACGCAGTCTCCCAGCTCAAGGAGATCGAAGCAACATCCGAAAGTTCTACAAGAAAGCCATGCAACTGGCTGCTGGCTTCAAGACCGGAACACAGGCTCTTCGAAATAGTGACGGAAACCTAGTCACCGAAGCGCAGGGAGATGTGTTTAAGCAGCACTTCCAGCAGCTGCGAAATGGGATATATTGCGGCATCTCCATGCACAAAATGCCATAATAGAAGATGTTCCAGAGGTCAGGCCCCAAGATCGATCCTTGTGCTGCTCCGGAGGCCACTCATATTCTTCGTTGGCCTTCTGCGATGTCGTAGATCAACTCTGGGTCTTTGAGGTAGTCTGGCCATGTATTAAAGTAGCCAGTGAAGTGGAATACATTTTTAAGAGGGGGGTTGTGTCTTCAAGACAGTTGACAGTATTGCCGTTTGGTTGTTTACTACTTCAACAGCCAGCAATAATAACTTGTGTAAGGCATCTTTCCTGTCCAATATGTCTTCGAGCTCCTCTATTGGTGGTCTTGGCGGTGCAGCTGTAAATACTTGTGCCGTCGATTAAGTACGCACAAAGCAGCTCCCTGTTGGTGGCATTCATTCTTGAAAAATTCTCTTCCACAGGCCCATACGGATGCTTTTCCTGTACCGTGGACAGCCATGCACTTAAATCCATATAACTAAGTATAACCTCATTCACCTTCTGTTCGTTTACCGATTGTAACGGTAGACTGAGGTAGAGTCTGGAGTCAGTGTTGAGATTCAAATGTCGTTGTCATTTTCACATTTTGCAGGGGCGTCAACGGTAGGTCCATTATTATCGAAGGCTCTTGGACAGCGATGCTTGCGATTCTCATACGAACTCGTCGGTCAGCGAAATCTAATAACAGGCGAATAAACTGCTTTGCTAGGCTAGGTAAAAAAAGACTGTACTATTTATTTTCTATACGTTTAGTTATATTTTGTTGCATTTTCCCTCGCGGGGGTAAAACATTTTTGTTCGCTTTCGCTTCATATATAAAATACTTTGGTGTTCTAAAATATACTTGTACATTGAATACATTATCATGTGGGTGTGTATATTATATAAAAAAGATACGTTAAATACTATATAAACCAATTGTTCTATTATAATTTCGCTTTTCTTATAAAATTTGTAATTTTGTATCGATTTTCTTGCTTAAATTCGTTTGCTTTCATAGCTGCCGCTAAATAAACAAAAAAGGAAAATACATAAATAAAATATAAATTTCAATCGGCATTTGTGAAGGTGTATAAACTTATATTTAATAAGGGGCGTGTGCAATAAATACGATGAATTGGAAGATATTATAAATTATTGTTGAGTGCGATTTAAATGGACCTTCATTCAGTGACCTCTTCGAGACTTGTTATACCAGTCATTTTTATGTTGCAGCCTTTAGATGAAGTGTGAGTCAACAGTCAAAATTGTTGTGTTGCTTCAATTTTGAATATTATTTGTGTTTTTTATTCTTTTCGAGTTTAGGACGTGCTAATGTAAAGGCCATGTAAATCGCGCACTATTCTACGAGGCAAAAGAAGTTTAAGGATGATGGTGATGGGATGATGAGTCAATTCCTTGGGATTAGTGGGTAGAGTATTACAGTGTTGAATAAGTCTCAGGGGCTGAAGAAACTATTTCCCCAGAGCGTTAATTGTGAAAGTTAGCTGAAGACCATAAAAAAGGGAGCTCGAAAATATGTTTATCTGGTCTTGAGGACAAATTGGAATGAATACCAGCATCAAATGTCTTTTAAAACGCTTCTGTTCGACGGTGGACAGCATCTACAACCAATTGGATATAGTACGTGTAAAGGCACAGTCGATAAAGTCTCACTTTAAATATACAAACATCGTACTTTGGGGGTATCAACCGAAATTGTGCTGACAGCAATAAATCAGCAGTATGGACAGGGCAACAATGATCAAACTTCTTCAATACTTCACGGAGTTAAGACGGCCTTTTATCACCGAATCTATTCTCCCAATACTTGAACGATTTGCAAAAATCTTGTGATAGTGGCTGCTATATAGGTAAAGTTCTGGGAAGGTTGGTATGTAGAGATAGAGATAGAGACCTAGTGCGACAAATAACACTTATTAGAATGTACCATCTTTGTACTGTTTCAACCTACAACTTACTCATCACAATGGATCTTAATTGATCCAAGTGTGGCGTGTATAGATTTATCCTGTCTCGGCAACCCACTTACCTACCTAACAAAACTGCTGTCTAGGGATGGAAGTGTTGACAGCAACTCCAATTTGTTACTTGAAAGAAACTGCCACAGGGAATAATCGTCTCAATTAAAAAAATGTTTTCTTACAACCCAATTGGCCGTTATTTCAAGCAGTTTATGGAGCTGTCATAAGCTAACTATGCACCCATGTTAAAAAACGAAATAGGGTCGCCTATAAACGACCTACAATCGGTATAGAGGGGGCACAACTTTTGAGTGTAAGAGCAATCGCCCGCCGAACCAGTTTACCTTAAAATGATAGAAAAGGAGTCGCTTCAGGAAAAAAATCGGAATCGAGTACTACGTGAGTGAGTTTGTTATTGTTTTTGCTTGTAGAACCCACCAAATTCAGTGACGAATGGCTCGGATGGGGTAATTCGAGCCCAGGCTTCAGCGTCAGCTGGAGCAACACGGAATTGAACAATACCAACACAAATTTGTTATACAAATTGTAAAAATCGCAACGGGTCTCTTAAGGACACGAAAGTAAATTGGACTGGATCTTGAACAGATTCTTGGTGTCGAAAATGTACTTTTCAGGCTGTACCACCCAGTCATGTACAGCTGTACAACAGTGCAATGGAAATGAGTCCCTCTGCGGGTTCAAACGTCAGGATACAAATAGGCAATTCGATCTTTGTGAAATGGACTTGACCCCCAAACTGCAACAGGCAATTGCTTTGTTCACTTGTCTACAGCCTTTTGCTTTTTGAGGGCAGCCCTAAGCCTGATACAAAGTTGGATCTATTATGTAGATCCCAATCCAGGATAACTGAACGAGAGTATCTGTACATCATCATTTTAATAATAAAAGCTACTTGAGAACAGTTGAGGTACAGAAAACAAAATGGAATCAAGGTGGATAGGAATTAGTAGGTACTATGACAGAGCATGGAGATTCCTTAACAATTGTGATGGTACAACACCGGGCTTGCTCTGTAATTTGTTTGTGCTTCAAAAAAAACATGTTTGTATAAGCCGATTCCGAAACTGCGAGTTTAATGTCGTTTTCAATTGGATTTAGTCGATGATCCACTCATTCTGTAATCCAGTGGAACAAGAAAACTGCCTCTGATTCAATTCCCAAAAGTATTGGTGAAACGCCAAAAAATAATCTACGGTTGCTGTCCGCTTCTTTAGTGGATTCTGACTTCAAATCGAGAAGCGAAATTCTCTTTTCAGAATCTTCAGAAAATTATTTTTTGTGACAATAAACCGGTTTCGGAAGTTTCTTTCGATTCCCGACACTCCCGGACACAATGGAAAACGGCATAACAAGCGACACAGTTCACTTTCGAGACATAAAACTCAGGCAAACAGACCTCAACTACGCTCAGGATTCTCGAATAGTTTGTTTCTTTCCATGGGCAGAAAAATTGCACTCCCCAGTGCTCTGCCGACATTTAACGCTCTGGTTGTAAAAATGGAGCATTTTGGCAAGAAAAGTTCACCCAGCTACAAAAATATGACTCTTATAAATATACGGCGATGAGCCCTTAAACTCCTTTCATAACCCTCGTAATGGTTCTTAGACTAGTTCACATGAAAATTGCTTGGCAATGTGAAATCAAGGTGGAAAGCATAAATATCTCCTCTGAGAGGTTCGTCATGTGTTGTGGTGTAGCGATCAGTGTCGGTGCAAACACAGTAGCCAAGTTGTGTTCGTTCATCTTGTTGACGGCATAGTGTGAGGCCACTCTACAAAACAAAAAGAGAGTAGTCAAATGGGGGGTAACGAACAACCCAGTAATTGCCTTACCTCTTTAAATGCTCGGCCATGAATTTTAGACAGTTGAAATGCGCTTGCGGCAGATGCTTCACGGCGTCCCTCATCATTTGTATTTGCTCCGACAACACTTTATATCTAGTTGAGTCCATAAAAGCTGGGTATGACTGATAAGTGATTAGCGGCACCGGCAACAATCTCAGATACAACTTCAATGTCCCGGCAATTACATTGATGTTTCCGTACGCCATCTCTGACATGTCAGTCTTCTCGCCGTCTCGATCGAGGGCAAGTTTCAGAGCCTCTATTTCATCAGCGAAACCAGAAACTCGGTAAATACCCTCTTGCAGCATTCCGCGACACTCAACCTCCTCGACACACCGTCGAATCACAAAAGGTATTACGCATTGATGGGCTGTTACTAGTGTGGTCAAATCCGTACCGAAAACACCTCGAATCCTTTTTAAATCTGGAACACACTTTGCTGGAACCAGCTCAGAGCATTTGCTGTGTGCCGTGAATCCACAATCTTCGCATTTTACGCCCTGGGCGGTGAAGCCCCAAAGGAAATTCGCACAAAACTCACACCAATTGAGCCCTTTGAACGTGTGCACCTTGAACGTATGGGTCTTCTCGTACACCACCGGCAGAATGTCAGTCTCAATGGGTGCGTTTGACGAGGCGGACATAGCAGACTCCTCGCCTTTGATGGATTTGCGAATATCGTTCGACAGCGCTCGCAGTTTCCTTCGATTGAGCGTCATATACGGACTCTGGTGGTAGCAGTTCTTGGTCTGCTGATTCATTTCCTGAATAATTGGAGCTGCATGCAGTTGCATGTAGAAAGTCACCAAACCATCTGCCACCAGATCGTGTATCGTGTCATACCTTTTAGAAGTCTCTTGCAGGAAATGTCCCTCACCCGGTTTATTATAGACTTTGTAGTGCTTTGTCTTGTTGTTGAACCTTACGCTAAGCGTATAGTAGTCCTGTGCTTTGGGACTCCTTCGTAACAAATATGTCCCGTCGACAGCGCTCTGGAGTAGTTTTTCAACTTCCTGATGACCCATAAGACCGTGGTACTCATATCCGTAGCAAGCGGGTGCATCTTGAAGTTCTTCACTCCTCAGCAAAGCCTTTGGTGTTGGTGCCTCCAGTTGGATCTTGTAAACTAATTGAATTAATCGCATTGTTAAGAGATTGTTTGTTGTTTCCTTTTTGGGCAAATCACAAAGAAATCACTCACGCTCTGGCTTCCAGACTTTATGAACTGGAGAACTGGGTTCCACGAACTTGCGGCCACCAGACATGTTTCATTTAGTTTTCTCGGTTTTGTTTATTTTATAAATAATTCATTTTCAGTAGCGCAACAAGAGGGCGTCAAAAGAATAAAAAAAATTTCAGAACGAACGTAAAGCAGAACAAAAAGAAAGAAAATTAAATTCTTCACAGAGAGGCCAGCTCCAGAGGGAAATTGCAACACATACACAGAGATATGGAATTTTATCACCAACTGACAGCCGCCAGGCCAGACATCTGCGGTGACAGATGGCGGTACTATTTGGTGATTGTGAATGGTTCCGAATAGGGTCTTTGCCAGTGGCAGGCGCTTCGGATCGAGTGGTTGGGCGCAAATGTTAAATAGAATGGAGACGTACATATCTATACTTGACACTTGGGTTACTTATGTCGTCTTCCGACAAAAAGAAGCGTCCGGGAGAGTCCGGAATCGAAAAAATGTCGTTCCATTGGCACAAAAATACTCTTCTGGTGATTCTGAAAAGAGAATTTCGCTTCTCGATATGAAGTCAGAATCCACTCAGGAAGCACAACTAGGGTGCCCTAGAAGCCATGTCAAACACAGGTTTTCAGTACCAGGGCGAATTCAGTGCTTATTCGAACGCATTAGGGTTAACCCCTTGCGCACTAGTGCGCACTAGGGCCCATGTCAAACAAACCTTTTGCTTTGCTAGGATCGAAGCTGAAAAAAACAGGCCTAATTTTTCCTTCTTACGTCAGCCTCATACAAGAACTGTCAACTTAGTACTCAGTCTCGAAATTCTTGACTGCATTCGTCGGCTGATCTTTATAGACGTCAATGGGAAAAAAACTGTTCACGTAGTTTACGTCAATCCAAACTGAGATACATCAACTCAGTCAGCTGCCAGACTGAACTAGACTCTTCATTGTCGCCATTCAAACTTTGCGGCTAAAATAGGTTAAGCAGTGAAGCATGTCACGTCGTCGGCGCCGGCGTATACGAGTGATTCTTCTTCCAGAGTCTGCTTTAGGTTTCTTACAGTTCTTTGAAATATGATATTGTAGAAATCTCAAGATAGCACATCTCCCTATATCTATGACCGTCATGAAGCGGTGATAGTTCTCCAAAGACAATTAGCACAAAAATGTAAGTTAGCGAAGCTGCCAAAACTAGACCCTACGTCCCGACATACGCTTTTAAAGGCAACAAAAGATAGATCAATGCTTTGGTGACCACACAGCATAACATCGCAGTTCAAATCGAAATTATTTTTGGAATTGACTAAGGGCCGTTTGCTGATACGACTCATAGCGAACTAAGTTCCACATAAACTCTTATGTGACAGTTTATGACCAGAAAAAAGTAGCCCATAAGTATTTAAGTAGAACTCAAATCGTTAAGAGTCGTGTAAGCAAACGGCCCTAAGTTGTATTGTCTTGCGCAGAATATAAACAACAGCCCACCTACCAACCATAGACAAACGCGATCGTGGAAAGTTTCCATTGCTTTCTAAAAGCCGCGATTAAGTGCCAAACACTGCTACCATTAATATTTTTTGTCATTATATAAGTTCGGCTTTTAAGACTGATAACAATTGTAAGAAATGGTGTATGTGTAACAGCCTTCATACTTGCCTAATGAGACGTGTCAGAATGAAATGCAGGCTTATACTCCAAAGTCCCTGGATGATAGTAATCAGCTTTTTGTTTACTTTTTACTTAAAAGCCCAGGTCTCAAGGCTTGTTATAAAGGTTCTTTCCAAGTTTTGTAAATATTTCGTAGTAAGATTTAAAGGTAAAATTGATTCAGTCCCGTTTGACAGCATTAAGCCCGTGTGTATAAGAGTTGTCTTATACAAGATGGGTCATTAACACCCGGACTTGAACACCCTTAGGTCAACCCAGACAATGGTGCATACGACGTGTATAAATCAGAGAAGACAGCTACAATATATGTAAAAATAGACTTAAGAAAACAAAAATTGTGTACTGTTGGGGTCCTGTTGTTGAGCCAACGCATTTAAAATAAGCAAATGTACCAAGGTGGGGCTATCGTATCGACCAGACGCTACATCAACGACTTTCTCCTTTCGCAATTGGATGAATTGAGACTGGACAACGTGTGGTTCCAAAACAATTGAGCAACGGCGCATACGAGCTGGGATTGAAATTCTGAGGGCTGCATTTGCGGGTAGCCTAAAGTCTAAATTTTGGCGATTTGCACGAGCTGGCAAGTTCGGCTGATTTCAAAGTTCCAGGCTGTTTTTTTGTGTTTTTTTAAGTGACGTGTTTATGTCAACAAGCCTCAGACGAAAATATCCGTTAAAAACTCGAATACCTACCGTCGGAAGTTCTTGCAAGAGTGATGGAAAATACCGTAAATCGGGCCTGAAATATCATCAATTCTGTCGGCGGTTACTTCGCCGATATCATTTTGTATACTTAATTGAAAAAAAATTCAAGGCATCGAATAAACATAATCAAAAAGTAGATCCAGAGTTTTACATTCATAAAGAAAATGACCGCCAAAAAACATAGGGTGATAATTTTTGGACCAATCGATGGTCAGTGAACAAGTTGGTAATGGGACATTAAGGTATGTGCTATCACAAAAGTTCGTAAATAGATTGTGTAATGTACTTTCCACGTATTTTTGCATCGTACCAACTTCAATATCGTTTCATCATCTACAACAATTTGTAATTCGGCTTCTCCTTGGAGATCAACTTAATAGTCATCCCTCCTCTGTAGCTGGCATTCCTTTTAAGGTAGGATTATAAGTAGGTTAAAGAGTCAAATGCTTGCCCAAGTTCAACAGCTTAACGTTCATCGTTTAATCTCATAGCAGATGTAGATGCACTTAGCAGGAACAGTTTGGCTAGTTGATCTTCTTGGCTGAGGCCGTCGTCCTGAGGGTTTGCGTGTAGCTACTTTAAGATTTGTAATTTGTTACTTTGCTACTTTCAAATTTGTAATCCCTTAAGTCAATTAATAATGTTTATCTAATTTGAATTATTGTTTATTTAATATCCACCCCCGCATGGTTTTATGCTCACTGAACACAGTACGTACCAATAAATACAACTCCATTCAAGTTCATGTTAAAGCTGTCAGATATCTCCATAAATTTCTTGTTTGATGGTCTTGTGAGTCACTATCAGTATAAATTTCGTCTTCGGAAGCTGAAGCGGGCCCCCATAGATTCACTATTCTCGTAGCTTAGTCATTTGTCACACTTTTGTTTGTCTCACTCTCGAAGGCATGAATGGGTTCCTGTAATCTGGGAATTCTCATTAATTTAAGAAACTAGTTTTAAGTCAACATTTTGCCAACAATACTTTTAATTTTCGATGAAAATTCATGAGATTTGACAATTGAGATAACTTTTCTGATTTTTAACTTGATTTGGAAGATCATCTGAATGGGTGATATGATGATGTAATGGCGTTAAATTGGAAGTTGCACTCGGTTGATGACAGCTGTTGAATTTACTAGTGGGCGGTTCATAAATGCAATTTTATTTTATCCCAGACAACATCAAAAGGTTAAGAATGAAATTTTGGAGATATTCGCTGATCAAGTTTCAAGTTTGTGATTAAAAATGTAGATGAGCTAATAAGTCTTGAATTGGAATTGGAAAAGATTCTCTAAAAATGGTTTGAGCAAAATTTCACCGTAATCTTAGTCTTCCTCCTGAAAGGATCGGGAACTATGTAGAGGTGACATATCTAATGCTAGTAGTCGAAGCTCCCAAACTAAAGTACATTTATTACCGTAATTAACAAGCGCACGAATTTGTTTGTCAGTGCTAGTCTGTAAGTTTTCCGATGAAGCAAGACGGGCAAGTTGGAAGCAGCTCCCGTGAGAAAGAAAGGTCAATTAAAGATGAATTTTCTTCTGATTGGAATATACTAACATTTGGACATAGTCCGGACCGAGTCGATCCTTATTTATTGAAGTATTTGTTGTAGCTCTATCCAACCTGAGAAAGGCTTACTTAGGAAAGTTCTTCCTCATTGATCTTAGTGATCTGGGCCATACCAGCGCCCCTAACATTCTTAGAGAGTAATGAAACTGTCGCCTTCAACGCGAAATGGGCCGACTTCTCTCACCGAGAGCCACTTTAATATACATTCTGTTGCAAATTGTTCTACTTGCAAGGGTGTAAAGGGGTGAAAAAGAAAGGGTGTCTACCAAATTTTAAGATCGGTAAGCAAGCTTTAGTGCGGGGACTAAAAAAAAAATTACTGCGTCCGGGGTTGTGAAAGTCGTTAACAAGACCGGCGATCTATTGTAAGCCCACCTTCTTCGAAAATTAAAGGAGGATCCTAAACTCAATGAAGTACGATTAAAGGTAAAGCTGAATTAAACAAATTTCAAGCGAAGGGTTCCCACAGTTACTAAAAAAAGCTAGAAAACCTACAACCGAAGTTTTTAAAGACAAAATGAAGGAAGCACTGATAGAAAGCTGTAACGTTTGCAAGAATACAAGAATATAGACACAGTGACGTCAAATGATCTGAACCGATTTAGCGGATCAAACATTTTCGATTTCACAGCCGTGGTGGACAATAACGTAAGAGGAGCCTACAATTTATTTCAAGAAGCCACCGTCGGCCGAAATCACGAACAGGCTGGATCGGTTTGGATCGGTTATAGCTTTAATGTCGAATGCCGAATAAAGACTTACCTAAGCGCTGGTTTAGGCCTCGAATGCGGGTATACTTCGCATGCAAGTGTTTTAACAACCGAACAGCTCTGTGTATCAGGTACGGAGAAAACGGTAATAAATTGGGGGACCGCTAAACCAGGCGAAACTGCTTGCTTTTTAAAGTAGCAACAACCATTAGTGGGAGATTTCCCGTACAGCTACTAATAATAATCCCTTTGGGTTTACAAATTACAAGCCCAGGTTAAGTTATGGCGACAGTATTGCGGGGTCATTAAAACCCCAAGGGCATCCCAACGGATTTATATTGATCTAAGCTTTTGCTTACGAAACGTGTTGGTGTTTGGCAAAATCTTTGAGCGGAAATGTACAAGAGGCTCCAGCCAGCAATGGAAAAGAAAGTGGCCACTTGAGACATTAATAATGTTCATCAGAGAGCAGTCACTCGAAATGAGTAACCAAAAAACTCTGCGTCGCTGTGTATGTAAAACACCCAATTAATTCGGCGAATCGAAAACGTACAGTGTGCTACCTCTACGAGATTAAAATACCGGACTACTTTTGTAAAAAAATTGTGAGTTACTTTGATATAATTAAACCCACCTTCATGATTTGAACAAGGGGATTAAAAGAGCACGGATTAAGTGACGGTGTGCCGCAAGGCTCAGTCCCATGTCCTTTGTTTGGGAACGTTATGTTATATAGTTGTGGCGAAAAACAGTAAACGACGTTCAATCGCTCTGTAAAGAAATTTTTGCAATTTGCAACTGCATATTTATACGACTACCTAGTACGAGCTTGCAACTCGCGGATCAAAAATCGAAAACTGAGCTTGGTATACGTAATAAATAGTTGGAAGACATCAACACCCTTCCATCATTTATCTATGCATGCAAAAAGTCATCAAAAATTTATTGTAAGTGTACTTTCAAAGCTAATAAGACATCTGAGCCGCAAAACAAAATAGTAGACCCAGAAGCTGCGCAATTTTCAATACTTACGTATTAAAGTCTGTAGAACTATGGTCAAGTGAAGTCTGCGTGGGGTCATTCAAAACAGCCCACTGCCTTGCGCGCTAGCCGCCTACATTTTGAAAATACATTGTCATTGGCACTACCAATATCACACATTACTAAATCGGAAGATTAAAAGGGATGCCCAATACTAAAGAGCCGTTGACTGAAAGGGACAGCACACCCAAAACCTAGCATGCAACAGTTCGTGACACTTATTTTGATCGGCCATTTTGTTTACGTGGTGAGAATTATTGGAAGTTCTGTATGTTGAAATTTTTTAAGAAATAACCAACAAAATAAAATAGCTTCCAGATGTGATGCGGACAATTTATTTCGTATAATTGATTGATGATGTGCTAGTTTAATTTACTGAAACTAATTACCACACCATTTGACAGGTTTGAATGTGGTATTCGATTGGGCGCTATCAGAGCACTTTCTATGTTCGTTTGGTACAAAAAAAGCAATCTTTTTCAGATTTCAGAGCACTTTTGCGAATCTGCATTTTTTTCTCAGATTTGCTTCAGATTTACGTTTGAGTTTGACAACTAGTGACTTTGTTAACGTTTTCGTGAAATTTT
Organism: Cheilosia impressa; assembly: GCA_948293265.1. Lineage (NCBI taxonomy): Eukaryota > Metazoa > Arthropoda > Insecta > Diptera > Syrphidae > Cheilosia > Cheilosia impressa. The sequence continues at coordinate 8,370,984 of OX411882.1, forward strand.
TCAACTGAAAATAAACGAATTGCATCGGGTGTATCTATTTTTTGTTAAATATTTATGTACAAATGTTCAGAAAAACAATCTGGGCTAGCATTTTGAATGTTTTCATAAAAATTTCAACCAGTAAATGGAAAACGCTTAGAAAATTGTCGAAGGCTACACATATTCCAATCGCACAGATAAACACAAAAAAGAGCAAGTGACGTTTTTATGTTCGATTAGACACACGAAATCTGAAATCTGCGAGCGAATCAAAAGAAGCCTAATCGAAAACCACATAAATCAGTAATGGAAACGTTTTCAAGTGATTGCAGAAATGCTGGTAGCCGGAACTTGTGTTTATTTCCGCTTTTCATATTTATAATTATGGGTAGATCATTCATGACACTTTTTGGCGTCTGTTGTGTGGTCTCATTCCTAATGTCAAGTGGCAATAACCAAGCACAGACAAATGTCAACTCTGAACATTTCTTGGCTTAAAGCGGTCTTCAAGTCAATAAAAAAAACCGCAATTACATGTCTGGAAAAGAGGCAGAATCTTCATAAAGAGCTGTCTTTCTATAGTCTCGCCAACGATAGCGAACAGTTATTCTGTAACAAGCACTAAATGCCAATTCTTGCCAAAGAGCTTGTGCAATTTTGCGGTCAAAATCCACTTGGAACACTTTGACATTCGCTTTAATCCAGTGACGCATGTGGCTTGGCAAACTAGATCTTCGAAACCATCTGATTGTCTGGGCTACGTCACAGAAACTCCGCCCAACTTCGCACAATTACGACATAGCTCCTAACAAGATTCACTTGAATGAAATTGAAATCTCACCTGCCTCTGGGCCCCATATATAGTAAGCCTATCTTCGCGAATACAGTCATTGAAACTAATTTAAGAGTTGTTGCTCGCTTTTGGCTTTTTTGCATCTAAAAAAGTGGCAAGAAACATTCTCCGAAACGGATAAACACACTGTTTGCTTGATGATGTAGCAATTAGCTTATTGTACGCTCCACCTACGCAATGAATATTAAATTCCTTCCGACAATTTTGGCGAGTATGGCTATAAGGCTGCCCCACAGCCACAGTGATCTTGGCGCTAATAAAAGCTGTTGACCAAGTCTATAGATGATCAGTTGTCAGTGGAACGTCGACGCGCTGCGGTTCGATAGTTGAACGTTGTTATTTTTCTGTTTTTGTTTTCGAATTTAGTTTTATTTATTAAAAACCTTGTTGAACTTATTTTATTTTACACTTCAAACAATGGTGAGTGCAGAGAGGCTTAAACAGTGTGCGTGCATGTGTTTGAGACATTTATTAGCTGGAGGTGATGTAATGTTTGCTTTAGAATGTGCCTGCGGCAGATGTACAATGTACATGTTCAAAATGTTTGTGTTTATTGCTTTTAAGACTTTTGTTGAACTCTGTGTGATGATTAATGAAGTGCACAACTGAAGTTATGTAGTTCCGTGGAAGTTCCAATTTAAAAGCAGAACAAATATGTGAAGTTGGTGTTAGTAAACTGTTTTGGTAGCGAAAAGATATATCTACTGTGACTTGTTGGAAAGGTATGGGAAGAGTTTTGGAAATTTCGAATTTATGTGAGGCGCAATTGGTCCTTAGAAAAGAAGTTACACTCTCAACTTTTAATGGGTCAAGGTTTAGCTACGGAGAGTGGGAAAACGTTCAACAATAAGGAAAGCATATTCGAACCTAAATTAAGCTCTTTGAAGATACAGCAAGGCTTAAAAGTCCATGAGCTATTTTGCAGTTAATCTTTTTTCCGAAGCAAGTAAACATCTCCTAAAAGACTCTAAGGCAACCGTCGGCTTAATTTTAGTATTGTGCGATTCTAGTTCACTTAGCCAACCTCCCATTAATACAAATTTGTTTGGATAGTTCTGCAATTTGATCGCGTTACGCAATCTTCGCTCTAAGTCGGAAGGTTTTCGACGACATCGTCGCTGTTTTGAAGTTAATTCCAATTTTATGGCTCGTTTGTTGACTAGGCGGCTCTTCAGATCGCAAATTTGAATCTTCTCCCTCAAAGTCCGTCAACGTAAACGGGACTAAACACTTTATGGAGACCGAGGATATCTTATACGCTTTAGTTAGAGTCGAAGTTTCAGCCCCATAAATCCCACCGCCCAGAGTTCGCTATGTTTTACATACATATACCAATTCTATCGGACGGTTGAAAATCTGGCACTTTAAAGGTTGACCATATTCCTTAATTGTGGGCAAAATGAGAGAAATAAACCGTAAACAAATGATGAGAGTGAAATCATATTAAGGGCCGTTTGCTGATACGACTCATAGCAAACTAAGTTCCACATAAACTCTTATGTGACAGTTTATGACCTGAAAAAAGTAGTCCATAAGTATTTAAGTAGAACTTTAATCGTTAAGAGTCGTATGAGCAAACGGCCCTAAGTTGTGTAACCAAACCAATAATTAATTATATATCGATGTTATCGGCTTTTAAATGATCGTGCGAGTTGTCCTGTGCTCTATTAGTTTATGTAAGTTGTTAAAGAACTCTCATAGAGCATTGACTTCTGTAAATACTTTTTTTTGGAGTCAAAGGTTTTGGTGCCAGCTTTACCGACCTTGGTTTTCAATGAAACACATTATTTTTGTAGACGTTGTGACAGTTCGCAATTAGCGGTCATAATGTCTACAAAAAACAAAAAATGCGAATTTCGTTTGTTGGATTTATCTACAATCTACCTACTACTTTTTTTTCTGCTTCAGCATGCACGCTCCTGATCAATAACCTTATATGGTAAGCATATAAAATGTGCTGTAGCTTTATGAAACAACCTAAAGAGTCCGTTGCTTCGATGTCCAACAGCCTTTCATTGGTTGCAATATTGAGGGAATAAGAGAACCAGTGATGGTTTTGGAATGAATTGTTTTAAAGCACACTCATTGGTCATTCGCTAACATTGCTCTTTCTTCAATTGGTATTTTCGTCCTTTTCACCACACAAATTTGTAGGTATGTACGTTGCCCCCTTTTTGCGCAAAAGTCTTTTATTGCAATGAAAAGACCTAGTTATCTTAGGTCGACTAGATTGGTCTGGACTAGATGTAACCTAAATGCAAAAACTAGATTGGTCGGGAACGTCAACTTAGTACTCAGTTACGAAATTCTTGACTAGATTCGTCCATAAAGGCCAACTGAAACAGCTGCTCATATGACCGTTTTAAGCCAATCAAAACTGATATACATCAAGTCATCCAGCTGTCAGACTTACTTAACTAGATACTCGAACCATTCATTGTTGTACACCCCTTCACACCGCACCGAAAACCGTGGTTTCATCGAAAACTCGTCGATGCATTCACACCGAACGCCAACTAGTTTTCGTTTGACGTGTCAGCTGTGAGACACTAGTCTTGAAACTTCTGCATAAACTATTTTGGTTACAAATTTCGAGTTCAGAGCATTTAAAATATAATATTAAGAGTGGAAAATGATTTTAAGCTGTGAGTTGTGACATCTGTTCGGTCAGCTGCTCTGCTGAATATTGCAAAAGCTGTGTTTCTTTTAGCAGTCGTTTTCGTAGAAGTGCTTTCGTTGAAAACAACTTTAAACAACTTCTTTTGAAAACTGAAATATGTATGGGAGAACTTCTGTTTCCGATTAAGTTTTCGGTTTTCAGCTCGTTGTGAATACGATATTAGCGTGTAATGAAAATAATTTCCCTATAGTGTAGCCACAGTCAACCACAAAATATTCTGTCTGATGGATTTTATGCTGGGACTGTTACTTGTTACTTTGGTCCTTTTGTGTCTTTTATAATAGCTTCAGTTCAACATTACTTCCTCAACATCTTTTTCCAAGCCTTTTCGGTTGTTTTTTTCCTTTACCTAGTCTCGCTAGTTTCACACGCAGAAACTTTGACCTTAACCGAGTGCGATTTTTGCTCGGTTAAATTAACTTAGTCTCTGTAGAAAATAAAAGAGTATTTGTTGTTAAAAACTACAGAGTTAAAAAGGTTAAATGCATACTGTTAAAAATAAAACTCTTAATAAGTTTTTATCAACAAAGTTAGTAGATTAATATCAACCAAACAGTTTTATTTTGGTTTTTGTTAAAATCTAATAAGTAAATTAGTTGAAAACAACATAGCCAAATTGAAGTTTTAACACACCGATTGGTTATTAATAACCATTCTTCTTATCAATTTTTAACCCATTCAATGTTTGTTAAAATCTAAAAACCTATCTGCTAAAAACAACCAATAAGTCTTGTTTAAATATAACAAAGCACTGGGTTGTTTTTAACCACTTTACTCGTGAAAATTTAACCCATTCAATGTTTGTAAATTTGGCTCAGTTTTTGGGTCCACGGACGTTAAATGCAACGAAGTATCTTGGCTAGTTTTAACTAAGTGAGTTGGTAAATAACAACAGAGCAACTTGGTTAAATTCTACCAAGTTAGTTTGTTATTTACGACCGAGCAAATTTGGAGGGGAAATTTATAAACCGGTTATTTTTAACCAAGTTTCCTTAAACAAGTTGACTCGGTTATTTTTAATCCAGTAACTCTGTAGGAGCTATATTAACAGTATTACTTGGTAGTTTTAAACCGAAAGTTGAAAGATTGATTTTAAATAAGTGAATTTTCTGCGTGCACCATCAAGATCAGAGAAAATGCCAAAATGTCTTTAATTCCAAAGCTTCCAGCCTTATTGAATGTAGGTTTTTTTTAAGCATTTATCGATATTTTCGAATTTTAAGCGCAATTTCAACATACAAGTTGCAGTGTGAGTTGTTTGAATCAAATATATTCTTAGGCTTTACTAAGCTACGATAACCAATGTATTTGTAAAGGCTGCGTTGAAGTTAACAACTGGCTTCATAGTGGTTTATTCACTTTGGTTTGCTCCTCAAGTCTCGAAAACGCGGTAGAAACAAGGCGTGGTGAATCCTTTTGCTGCATATATGGGGCGTATGTTAGCTCTCGTAGCAATACGTGCCTTATTATTGCTTCGTATGTAAAACTTACTTAATTCCATGAACGTATATCTCTTTTGATGTGCGACGGCATTAGGTTAGGTTAGGTCTTCTATAGGTGGCTGTTTAGAGAGAGATCACTTGGACGAGATTGATAGATCCCTTGCGATGACACCGCACATTAGTAAGGGAAAGAAAGATGACCAGAGCAATTTCTAGGCGGGTCACACAGCCTTGTTGCAGCGGGTATGCTTGGTGAAGACTTGCCTTCGGGTAGACGAATGATGACCGAAACAGTGCACCCCTCGCCTATTATCCTCCAACATCTAGTCAAAAGAACAGAGACTGAGGGTATATTGAGTCGATCAGGGTAGAAGTGACCGGCTGACGATTTGTCTTCGGGAAGGCGAGTGCTAACCAATGCAGTCCGATGGCGTTTTTGTTGCTCTTTATATAGTTTTTGGCGCCTTATTTGTTTACCAGTTTTGTGGTATGGAGAAGCGAGGCTTCAGCTTTTGCCTACACTAGGAAAACTGTAGAACTATTTAAATGCCCCAGCCCTGTTTTATACATGTGAGGACAATAACTACTAGTTTCATGACTCCTATAACCAAAAGAAAGATGTGATGTCATCAGTAATATGGTTAAAAAACATTCAACAGAGCAGAGGGAATCAACAACCGATCTCTGTATATATTTATGGTTGCTTCTGTGGCTTTGTCTACAGTTTGCGTTCGTATTTTTTGACGGTGGTCTGAAGGATCATTTCCCTTTACTTTCTCTTTTTTTAAGTGATGACATGTATTTCGTGTCAAAAGGCGTAACATGTTTTTTTAATACCCCAAACTAATAAAAATGTTTATATTCATTTGCAATGCTTATTTATCTTCGAATCTACATTTGGTATTGTTCGCAAAACGCCTTTTATTGCCATAAGCCCGCAGGTCGTATAAAGCAATATTCTTGAGCCGTCAATTAATCAAGGTCAATTTAAAATGGACATCTTCAAATCTTGTCTGTTAGTCAGGCTTCAAAGATTAATACCCAGCGTGGGCGTGATCCTATTAAATAATACAAATGGCTAAAACTAACATCAAAAAGTTCACTTTTACAAACAGGTTCTGGTGATTTCATAACTACTCGCATCAACTTAAATGAAAACATGTTCTAAGCAGACTGAATTCGGTAGCTCGGATTTCCGTTTGAATAAACAGAAACTGTGGGCGTGCGCTTCTGGCAAACAAAAGTCACAAATTAATTTTACATTCTCAAATCAATATGATAAACTTCTTTCTGATTTCGTTTCAGGTTTCGTCGCCATCCAGGTTACTCATTGGCAGCTTGTTGCTGGCCTCAGTGTGTTCTTTAGTCTTAGGTAAAACACCGGGAAAACGATGCGTTGAGTGTTCAAATCAAAGAACATATTACTCGGATGGCACACAAGCATCCTACCAGAGGGGTAACGACATGATACTTAAATATGCCTGGGACTCTCTTACTGTCTATGCTTCCTACAGTCTAATGCTTCAATTTTCTGAATCTATTGCTATTTCTTATTTGACAACCACGCATATTTTTCCAATAGAAGTGACCTATCTCAATGACTTCATAAATATACCTAACTAGCCATCAAAATTCATTCTATGGAAGTGTTAACTTTGAATTTGAATGGACTTCCGTCTGGCGACCTACGCTTTCGAACTGGCGCTGAAAACGGCTATTCTATTCCTATTTCTATTTAAATATTCCTCTGCTTGTTCACTAATATACGTTTCGACACGCAATACTTTTAGCAACGCAACAAACCTCCGGCTGCTCGGGAAGCCCATGCGGAACCAATGCCATCTGCCAAGAGGCGTCTGGCAACCGACCAGTGTGTTCATGTCCACCCGGACACAGCGGCAATCCTTTGACCCACTGCACTCGGGGCGAGTGCTTGGACAACGTGGACTGTTTCGATGGCTTGTCGTGCAAGGACGGACGTTGTATTAATCCCTGCATTGGCGCTTGTGGATCGAATGCTAATTGTGAGGTAAGTTGGGTTCAAAATGGATTCTAATTTGATTTGGCTTTGGAGCCTTGATATGTTGTGACCATGGCATGATATTCTATTCGGTTGTAGTTAAAAAGTTGCAAGTGTTTGACGAAGCGCACTCTCTCGGTCTCATCTTGAGCATTTGAAAGTCAATCTCACCAATAACGCGCTGAAAATAAACTTTCAAAGGTTTAAATGAATTATGCAAAAGGGCTTTTACGTTTTGCCTCACAAGAAGTAATAGAGTTTCGTTAAATCGCAAGACTTCTGTGATCACAATTAAGAAGTCCATTGCCAGGTACAGTATTAAATCGAGTCCTAAGTAAGTAAATCAATGAATTTACGAGCGGTATATATTGGAACCACATTATCTTTTCGTCATGGCAATGTCTCTCCTTTTGACGCCTCTTGGAAGACTCCACCAAGCAATCCAATTGACATTTCTGTTTGTGTAATTTAGACTCATGAGTCTTTTTCCTTCGATTCATGAAAGTATGTCAAACAATTCTGAAAATAAGTGTCAAACACGCCTTCAAGTTATCCTTTCTGGTCCCTTATCCTTCGGGAAAAAGCGCTCTTTATCTGTTACATAGATCAATGTATTTACAAAATTTTTTTTGTCGTACTGATTACGGCGTCGTTTTAAAACCGACTTCGGTGATACATGGTGCAAATGAGAGATTAATTTGTGTAGATGATTTCCGCCATGTACTTCGGACCTTTTAAACCTCCGACATTAGATCTGAAATGTACTTAACAATTTGTAAATTTATTTATCATTTTAGCCAAGAAATCACGTTGCCGTCTGCAGCTGTCCCAGAGGATTCCAAGGCGATCCATTCACAGTGTGCCGACCAGTTGATCCAGGTGAGTTGTAGTTGAAGAAGGTCTCCTTATTTAATCTATTAAGTAACGAAAACACTTTCACCAACGCCTCTTGGAAGACTCCACCACTCATAAGCACAAATCTGTTCGAGTTAAGTCTTCTGAATTCCTGCTTTCAAAGTTCCGCCTATCTTGGGCTGAGTTTGGGTTAAAAAGGAGTAAGTCAGACACTAGAAAACGGTCCGTTACGAACCCAATGTAACCCAGATCATTGGAGTAACTGCAAGTGTTCGTCCCTGCTAGTCCGAATTTTTTTATACGCTTTCTCAGAACACAGTGCCCTGAAAAGAGTCTTACCAGTGTCATAAGCTGTTTCCTGTGTAGTTTAAGAATTTCCCTAGATCTCTTACGATAGAATTGTGGTCAAAGGTACCCCAGATGCTATAGGTCCGTTTCCCATATACCTCTGTTCTGTTTCGAAGTCCACGCCCTTTCTTTTTTCTGATTTTCCATCTTTTCTCGCAAGCTTGTCAGGTTGTTCTTTTTTAACTTAATATCATATTATATAACACCACAGTCTCACATTCACAACATTCTGTGACAGCTTCTGCATATTGCAGTGCCTTAAAAGCAACCTGGCTACCGGTATAAGTTGGCTCAACTTTTCCAGATTTAAATCTCATGTAGCGCGGTTTAGTGGTCACTCCACAACTCTCGATCTTTCGCCATAGACTAAAATCATCAATCACAAAACCCCTTACGGAAAGAATATAAATTTTGAAATCCAAATTGGAGAGACATGCCAACGTATTCGGGTGCACGGAGAATGCCAGAATCTCTATATCAGCGGTCGTCTTCGTTCTTCATTCTCATCATACATAAGAGTTGGAACGAAAACCGAATTAAACCGATTGCTTTGACAACAAGTTTGCTCTTCAAATTATCCACCTGCCCCAAGTTACCAAAGCCTTTCAAATCCTTCAAGAAAAACTCAACATTAAACCTTCCATCACTTTTGAATAAGTCTTCGAGATATAGATAAACCTCTTTAGCCTTTACTAATAGGAGCAATGTGCAGACTAAATTGTACAGTCGGTCTAGAGACAACCACTATTTCGGATTTGGTCACCTTTACTTTTTATTTCAGCTCCAACACAATCGACTACAAAATCTATCGAGTACACCCAGAGAAAAAACAACGTAAAATCAAAGAAAACCACTTCGATTTAAATATTTTTCGGAATGATTTGGCATCGACTACGAAAATTTTAAAATCAAAGTGGCATAACATTAATTCAAAGGGTTTGTCTACTCTAAAATCGTATATTTTTAATTTGATCTAACCACGTATGCACCTTGATTCGACGTGGAATCATGCTAAAATCAAATTTATCTACCTTTAAAACAAAGTTTATAAATTTCGATTCAACCATAATGCATCGTAGATTTAAATACAATCAACTTTGAAAATACTATGCTTCAACTTTAATTTGACAATGACTCATAGTACAATCAAATGTATTTGACTTTAAAAGCACTACAAATACATTTTGAAGTAAACACTGTGCATTGTGTATTCAAACAAATCCAACTTTGAAAATACTATGTTTAAGATTTAATTTAACTTCTTTTAACTTTTAATTCAAAGTGAACCCATTTTGAATAAGCATTTTTAAACTTTAATCTTACTATGATGCTTCGTAGAAATAACCTCCTTAAACTTTGAAAATGTCACGTATTTTATTTGATACAACAATAGTTCGTTGTAGAATCAAATGCTGTTAACTTTAAAAGCTGTATATTTCACCTTGATTTTATTTAATATTTTGTATTTCCAAAATAAATTCACAGTCGAATTTAAAATTTGAATACATCTTTGTTTTTTTTTTTAATAAAAACCAATACAAGAATAATTTGGAATTCATAAATTTTATTTTCAATGGAATAGTAATAACATAATAGTATTAACATGAAATTCTTAAATTATTGATTATTAACCTCTTTGAACATAGAAATCAATGAACTGTTTACCCTTACAGCAACCGTGAATTAAAGATGAAATATCCTTCATAAGTACGTAAATTATTCTAAAATTATTTATTGTTTAATTTTTCCATTACTTACGATTCTGCGGCAACTTGTGAATTTGGTTTAAAATTCTTTTTCAGCCAATTAAGAACATTTGCGTTCTCGGAATCCTAATCGTCTTCAGTTGGATACTATGTATAATGCATTTGATATAATATACAGCAATAATTTTAATTTTCTTTAACAATTATTCTTACCTCCGTTTTTCTCCACTTAACAAGTTTAGCCCTAAAATCTGCTCTCTGGCCGATACTAGTTATTGTATTAGTAATGTCCTCATTTGTCAAATATACAAGTCTTTTGAACGTTATGTCATTAGCTGAAATAAAATTCCTCTTCAATAAGTAAATAGCTTTTGCAAACAAAAAGTAAAACAGTTAAGTGCAATCCTTTGACAACTTATATTGAAATAATTGAAATGCACTTAATTTAATTTTATTACACAAAACTCACATTTTAACACTGGAAACAGGCTTTCCGTTTCAATTTCCTTCAATAGTTTTTTTTAATTTTTCGTCATCTTCAGACAACAACTGGCACTGAATTTCATTAGATGGCGTAAAATCAAAAATATTAACTATCTGCCCATTCTCGTCAACAATGCTGATTTTTTCATATTTATACCATCGAAGGAGAAACAAGAATAACAACGACAATGAGCTCGCCTTTCCGTCGCGACACTTAGCGGGACTAACGAATAAATATGTTTTCCTTTGAATCTACGTTGATAGTTATTGAAAAGAGTAACATCAATGTAATAATAAACATGTTCTACTTTGATTCTAGATTCTTGTCACTTTAAAATGAATATGCAACACTTTAAATTGACGTTCATCCAAGTTTGAAACTACATCGTGTCTTGTTTGTGTGAAGAAAATGCATGTAAGCATTATTTGTACCGTTCAATTTCGGCATAAAGACACAACATTTGAAGTGTATATCGATTTAGAACAACGTTAAGTTAACTATGCCGCACTTTGAATGTACGTAGATGTCATTTTGAAACTTATTGGAAAAAAATATTATCATGTTACACTTTAAAGTTACGTTGAGAGTAGTTGAAATTTTTCAAAACACGGTCTTAATGTAAAAGTAAATACGTTTCACTTTGAATCTAGGTTGACTTAATTTAAAATTACATTGCGTATTTAAATCAAATATGTTTTAACGTGAAAAGGAATATTCTTTATTAAAGTTGTTTCAACGTAAAATCAAATAGAACATATTACATTTTAGTTTGCATTTTTTCCCTGAGTGTACCCCCTAAAGGTCAGTCTGCAAGAGCCGCTGTCTGTAGCCCGTAGGTCTCCCAATTCGAAACCTTTTTTTTGCCAAGGCAGCACTCTTAAATACAGTCCACATAAATATAAAAAAGAAGGGGCAACAAAACGCAACCCAGTGGAAATCCAACAGTCATCTTAAAAGCTATTAATTTGTGGCCTAAACAAAGCTTGTACCTTAATTGTGTGTAAAGAGAGTACCTCCCCTGATAATAACTAGTTCTGTCTCTGTTTGGAATCCTCTGTCAGATTTAAAATAACACCCCAAAGAAAATGGGACCGTTTTGTAAACTTTAAGCCTTCATCCATTTTATTTTAGAATGAAGGCTTAACGTTTACCCACATCAGCCTTTAACCTGTATACCGATATCTGACCCTCGAAGGAAGACCTCGCTTTTGTCACTAAACCAAGAAAGCTTGTTGCATTACTCCTAACAAGAATTAAAGACAAACTTAGCATAGATATTCTGCTGAAACAGAGAGTTTTATCATGCGGCCTCCTGTCTGTAGCACATAACGAAAGGAGTAATCTAAAATTCTATTAGATAATGAAAAACATTTGTTAAACAATTTATAAGCTTTTCAAACAAGTTTCGTACCACAAAAGAACCTTTAAAGTTGCTCTGTGACAAGTGGAAAGTAGGTACATTTGCGACTGCTTTGTTAAACTCTGAAACTGAAAGGCTGAACTGAGATGCTGGCTCGCAACAAATTTTTCAATTTTCTGAGCTCCCTGCGTGAGGTACATTACACTGCTTAAGACCTTATATAAATGGTTCTGCTGCTACTTGCCTAGCTAGAAAATCCGAAACCTTGTTACCATCTTGGAGTAATTTCTTAGGTCAGTTACTGAAAGCACTTTTCAACAACAACTAGTCGGGAAGACCTTCGAGACTCTCTATTTTGAAGCTTTACTTTTGTCTTTCTGAATTTAAGACTTTTAGGGAAAGTAGGGATTTTAAGTGCCTGCAAAAATCAATATATCTTTCCATCTTTCTTAAAAAAATATAGTTGGCGCAACAGGTCCGTAAGTACCCTAAGCTTAGCTTCGCAGAAACATTCGCTTTGGGTGAGTTTTTTTCCCATTTTTGGAACTAATGAACTACAATTTTATATCGGGTCCAAACGGCTTATTGAGAAGACCTTTCATGACAGCCATACTTTTGTCAAACGTTCGCAAGAGTTGGCGCAGTAGAAAAAAAACTTTAAGCGAAACCTTCCATCTGCCTTAGCTGCTGAAAACAAATTTAAAAGCTTCCTACCCTACGATGCCACATTAGACACCCAGATGATGCAGAATATAATAGACAAATCATCACATACAACATTTGACAAGTGTTTCAATTCATGGACCTGAAGTATACACTACTAGGTAATTAGCGTTCAATCTTCAAGACGCTTCAAAGTCGCCCACCAGCATACCTGGGTTGTTGTTAATTAATTTACCACCGCTCCATATATGATCTCCATTACGTAAAGAATTTCTTTGTTCAATCGCATTAGAATTTATGCTCCATCTATGCAAATGCAGGTGTGTCTCTTCCCAGTGCACATATAGACACAACCTTGATCTTGATCCCAAGTTCGAGCCGATAGTTCATTCAAAGACGATTCAAACAAAATGCGGCAGTCTTTATATGAGTAGGAGTTGGATTTGTTTCTACTGCTATTTCATAACTACGCTGTAGATAAATAGGTGTGCACTGTACGTGTACACAGATGCGTAGGAGTTCGATATGTAATTACCCAAGAAATCTGATTGAGATTTGCAAACAACAATTTAGTAGGTACGTGTGGTACGCCCGACACATCACGTTAAAGCAAAAGTAGGAAACTAGCTATATTGCTTTGGTCAGGTTTTTTTCAAGTGGGTTGTTCGAGTAGTTGGTGAGTGCTAGAACTAGGAACTAGAAAGCAGTTCTTTGTCTTCTAGGGAGCACAATATTATTACTCTGGGCCATTACGTTAATTGTTTGATGAACAAACTGATCCCGCATACTTTGTAGTCATCGGGGCGGCTGCATTGCAGGAGTTTCGCAAGTGTAGTTGGTATCTTAAAATTAAGCGACAGTGTTGTCCGCTCTTTTCTAACCAACTGCTTTTTGTCTGTATTATGGTGTCAATCACCCTGGAGCCCTGGGGACAGATTCCGTATATCGCTTTTGAAACTTTGATCACCAAAATAAGTCACATTCCGCTCCAATTTTTTTTAACAAACGTCAGCTTCCATTATATTTTTTGAAAATGAACTGGATTAAGCTGTCAAACTCGTAATTTTAGCACTTTTTTGCTAGTTTTGGAGGTCTATCGTTTCGACGATAATCGTCTAAAAAGTTACGGAATGAGTGCCCTGGAGTCATATATGGAACCGCCCAGATTTTGCAGTGTGCCTTTTAAAAGCGATAAATGTTCATCGATCCATGTAGAAAATTTTGGAACTATGATTGCCAATATAATCGTTTCAGAATTTTTGTTTGTAGGAGGATGAGCGTCAGTTGTATGAGAGGTTCCACACCCTCTAGAAACACTGTTGATGTTCAACGTTTAATGGATATTTTAGACTGAATAAAGATTCCTTTTCTTTTGTTGGCACTTACAGTCTGGGGTGAACCACGTCCTCAACCAACGAGTCCCTTTAGCTAGCTCGGTCTGTAGCTAGCTGTTTCTAGTTACTCACGTCAAGTTGGCTGAGGCCACTCTTCATTTGTGCGCGGCACCTTAAGAGGGGTCTTTCTCTGATACGTTGTGCTCAAACCCTCAGCCGTTGTATTTTATGCTTTTAGACTAAGCCATCACAGGCTATAAAGTTCGTCGTTGAATCTTCTCCACCACTTAGTCCATCAATATAGACCCGATCGAGGAATTTTTCTCTCAAAACATCCGGAGGTATTCATCCAATTTTAATAGAGTCCATGCTTCTTTTCCATACAGCAGTACTGGGATGATTAGGGTCTTAATATAATATTTCTCTGGGTCTGAGACGGGCTTACTTCATAGATGCCTTCTTAGCTCGAAGAAACAGCGAGAGTGATTCTTTGTTTAATCTCCGCTCTGATGCCATTTTGCCGAGTGATATTGGAGCCTAGGTAGAAAAGATCCTTAACTACTTCGAAGTTTTAGTTGTATACCGTGAAGTTTTCTCCTGCTGAGAGTCCGTTCGCTTTGCCAGCATATATCTACTTTGTCGCGTCTTCATTTACAGCGAGATCTATTTTCGCCGCCTCCGTTTCAATACTTGCAAACTTGCCACTGAGGAAGTCTTTCACTCGTTTAACTTGACAATTTTTGGTGTACAACAATTTAGGACCGACAAAAGACTCCATTAAAAAGTGCAAAATGGAAAGTCGCATTGAGAAAGAGTCAGCAGGCCTATCTTTTTGACTCCTATATTCTACGAGTACATACCTACCACTTAGACAGATGACCCTCCTCTGACATAGCTAACTGATTCATAAAATCTAAAATCGGTACATCCTCAGTGTCACCTAACTTGGTACCTCCATGACCCTTTACAGCGTATAGAGTGCCCCAAGTCTTTATGAATATGAGCCATAAGGACCGAGCGCTTTATTGAGAAAAAACGCAACCCCCGCGCCCAACATTTGTGGTCGGAGAAGAAACACTCTTCAAACTTAAGGCATCGATCCGATCCAACTTGCTGAAACAAACTATTACCTATGGCGTTCGACGGCACCCAATATACACCACCAACTGACATTATTTGCTTGACATAACCATAACGACTCTTGAATTGTCATACACTCGCCCAAGAAGCTAATGGAAAAAGTTGTTTATCGACCTTCAGACAAGTCATTACCATACCCAGTCCAATTACTGCTTGTAAAACATAAACATCAATATCCCCCACTATATCAATACACAAGCACATACACACTCTGGCACACAATTTATTTCTGTCCACTTTCCATTTATAGAGGAGCAATGCCACCCCAGCCCGTGTGGTCAGAATACGAAATGTGAGATTCTCAACGGAGTGCCAACTTGCTCTTGTTTACATGGGTACATTGTAAGTATACTAAACACTGAACGTCAAGCACGCGACTTACGAGTGGGCGGGCTAACACCATGCGAATGCTAATTATTGCGCCCCCCTAACTTGATTCCAGGGCAGTCCACTATCCGGATGTAGGCACGAGTGCGACCATGACGGAGATTGTAGCGCCAGGGATATGTGCAGCAACTTTAAATGTGTTCCGGCTTGTCAACAGTGTGGTACCGGTGCCTCTTGCACTGGCGTCGCCAACCACCGGGCCGTGTGCGAGTGTCCGAAGGGATACATTGGCAGTGCCTATGGCGAATGCCGCCCCGAATGCTACGGCGATGTAGACTGCCCGTCGAACAGACCCGCATGTTTCTATGGCATTTGTAAAAATACCTGCGATGGAGCGTGCGGCGTTGGAGCCGATTGTAATCTCCGAGGATTAACTCCAGTCTGCAGTTGTCCAAGGGATATGACTGGGGATCCGTTTGTACAATGCCGCCCATTCACTAAGGGTAAGCTGTGTTAATGACAGAAATACAATAGTTGTGGTGTGACATATAACAATTTTCCAGCGGACCTCTGCGAACCAAATCCATGCGGAACGAATGCAATTTGCATACCCGGACACGATAATACTGGACGGGAGCGACCAGTTTGCAATTGCCTGCCAGGACATACGGGAAATCCGCTGTCCCACTGTTCCAGGGTAGGCCTAGTGTTTTTAATTGCCCACAGCCTGATTTTATTATTAATATTATTCTCTGGACTTTTGCAGGGTGAATGTCTGAGCAACGATGAATGTCCTGACAACAAAGCGTGCATTAACTATCAGTGTGTTAATCCCTGTATTGGAAAGTGTGCTTCGGGAGCTACCTGTGAGCCCAAGGCCCATTTAGCTGTGTGTAAGTGCCAGCCAGGATTCACGGGTGATGCCTTGATTTCGTGTCGCCAGTCGCGGTCGCAGCCCGTTGCCAAATACACTCAATCGTCGTCGTCGTCCACTTGCTACACTTGTGGCAAGTAGCTCCCTCTGTAGTATTTCTCTCTACCAATCGTGTTAATAATTCTTAATTTTATCGTTGCGATGAGAGGAGCGTTTTGTTGTATTTAAATAAAGTTAACAATTTTAATTTGAGGATCAAGTTGTTTTTTTTTTTGAGAGCAGCGACGGAAGGTTGTAGTGGGTACCAGGCAGCTGAAGAGAGTACTCTTGGAAATGTTGTCCTGAGCGTCGCTTATTAAAGGCTACTGCGGCGGCAGTAGGGATGATAGATAGTCCCATATAAAATCGGAACTGCTCATTGCAATCGGCAATTTATTCAAAAGCAGCGACGGTGAGCTTCATAGATATAAGTGTTCTGGAAAACACTTTTCCGCAGAGGGCGTTGGACTTCTTAAGGGGAGCATCTTATATCCCCTCGTTACCGCATAGTTATATGAACTGGATATAACTGAATAAGTCAGCTTAAATATTTCCGGGTTACTCAAGGCGACTGAAAGTGCAATGGTAAGTGTTTTCCTGTGGCACTTGGAGGGCTGTGCCAATTTTGAGACAGCCTATATGTTATCCCGAAACCCCCAAATGTCATCTTAAGGGTTTTTCCTACTGCGCCACCTCTCGTCAAAGTCTGACAAGCATCCCAGATTCAGTGTGACCAATTCAATATTTCGAATCATGCTAAGTTCAGCAGTTAAGCATGTTTTCTTTTGTATAAAAAAGTGCTGAGAATGATGCTTGAAATTTATTTTGAAATCGAAACCTTCTTTAAAACCAAAAAATTAACAAAAAGTTGTTTTTCAGGAAAAATAAGATAAAACAAACAGAAAATTCTTAATGGCGGGAGGTGTAATAAAAGAAAAAAACTGAACAAACTGTCAGGTTACTATGTGCAATTGTATGCGTGCGGCTTATATTTCCCACATAGCTAGTAACACGGAAAACAGCTTGCAGGCAAATTTCTCTAAAGTTGTCTCAGCTGACGGTCTATTTTTTTATGCTTACTTTGCATTACATAAAAAAATATTTTAATTCAATTAAGTTCAGTCTCTGTTCGTTGAATAAAAATTAATATTATTATTATTAACTGAATTCGTTGAATGGCTCGGTGTTCACTCTCAAATGAGAATAGTAAATGCTTCTTCAAACTAGGGTTCGTCTGCTTTGATTGGAAATGGAATGGAAAACGACGTAACTGTCATGAAAGACCTCCTCAATAAGTCTTTTCGAATCGGCATACAATTGCTGATCCCTTCCATTCGTCCCAAAAAAATTAAAATACTCTAAGTCTTAAGTTTTTCTATCCGAAGTTTCTTTTTAAGTATTCTCGATTCTATACTATCGTGAGTACTCTGCTCACTATCACATCTTACACCGATTAAAAGTCGACGTATTCATGGAAGAATCATGCAGTGCAAGATATTTTTGTTCACGAGTAACGCATAAAGATGTGTGATGCAGTTTTTGGTGCGATTTTCGGGGAGTTTTTCGTTTTAATAAATTTTGGAAAAGCTATTTTCGATGTGTTGTCTGAGGGGGCTTTCAACGCGTTTTTTGTGGTTAGAATAGAATTAATAATAAAGCTCCCTACCCGTCAAGAGTCCCTGCCCAAAACACTGAAACCTTCCATCCTCCGCGGTACCTTGGACACACGGCTTATTCAAACCAAGCGCTTTGTTATCCGGAATGGCTTGGTCTTTAAAACGTAGGTTCGAACTTTCTTGTCCTCTGCCTTTTAGTGAATGTAGTCTAAGTATTTCGGCTTTTCGGACATTTTTCTTATCCTCCGCATACGCCCTCCTCATATAGGATCAAAAAACCTCTGAAGAATTTTTCTTTGGAAGCAGTTAAGTATAAGCTCTATAACTTCCTACTTATCGGCCAGCACTCTCTAGTCGGCTGGCAGGATGAGTATACATAGGAACATGCATTTTTCTCTCCTCTGAGTTAGGAGTCTTACAACCATCAGAGCCTGAGGTCTTGTTGTTCTTAAGCTTATTTATAGCTAAGCATACTTCTTCCATAGGTACTTGGTGGTAGAATGAACGTGAGTTAGAAAAGACGATCAAGCTGGCAAATTTTCTGTAGAATTTCCCAATTGATTCCGAATGTCTATTTATGCATGTGACAAGTCTGGCGGTCTATACACTCCTTTACTGCAATTCAGGATTTTTGTCTGATTGGTTTCTCCTTGCTATCTATCGATCTTCATGCTACTGCTTGCTATGCTAGCATTACCAGCGTCTAAATTAATGTGTTCTGCTATATCAGCTAGATGTCTAAGTATAGTTCATCCACATATGTCTGTTTTTGTAAGGACTTATTTGTAAAACACAGAAAACTATGCGGATCGACGGAGGTCCGTCAAAGTTTTTTTTTACCGAGAAATATCAAATAAATGTGTATCCACATCAAACTAATCCCATAATTCCATATTATTCATACATTAATTATGAACTACCTACCTATGATTTTGCATAACTCAAATCTCAAAGGACTATCCCATTCTTCTCTGTTAAAAATCCAGCTCACCGCTCCATACTGTCTTTGTCTGTTATTAAATATGTTGTTCCTGTTCAATGAACTTTAGAATACAGAAAACAGAAACAAAAAAACGGACGATAAAAGTCACCCCTTTCTCTGCATTCCAACTGCACATATTACAACGGATACCAACCTAGTAATTAAATTACAAATACGCATACACACACGCTCTTTTGTCATTTGCATAGAAATACTAAAATCTAGGACCTGAGCCACAGCAAATAGCAAATACTGAATGGAATGAGTTCGAAAATCCTTGCTTTCTGTATACCTGACACGTGTCATGTGTGCGAGAGATCCACATTAGCAGTTAGTTTGTTCTGCCGAAACTGGGTAGTTTGGCCAAATGCCCTACAAGCTACAACCTACAAACAAGGATTTTTTGTAAAGGACGTCGCTCTCAGATGAAATGACACAAACATGCGTTTCGCGTGTCTTGTTGTTGCCACCCAGCATTTCCCTTCTTTCGATTTATAAAATCCCCTCCGGCTGCAGGCTTTTCCTTGCATTTTCCATCGCTTAATCCTCAAACAAGACGACACTACTCGAAGGGGTTGTACAATTTTTATCGTCGTATGTGCACTTTTCCTGTGGTGCGGTACGAAAACAGCTTCTCCTCCGTGCTTTGGAGACAATAAAAAAGAAATCCTGTTTATTACATAACGCAAATCCCTGACCATACTCCCTTATTCCAATTTTTTACTTCATTCTTCCTCTCAGTCTATATGAGTATCTGACGGAGATGTCTGTTACAAAAGCTCTGTGGTGGGGGTCAGTATTGCCATTTGTTGTACAGTTGTTGTGTCCAAATTTTTAGAATAAAAGAGTAATATAAGGGAAGGCAGTGGCGTAGCGAGAATAAAGGGCCCAGTCCATAGAATCCGTTGCTTCCGCTGAGTCGACGAATCCGTCAATATAAACTTATTCGACGGAATGAGCAGTTCCAAAGAATCGGTCGCATGCGGTGACAGCCGATGACAGTTTTCTCTCATTCTGGCAATATTTCCACCAATAAAAGTGTTTTCTCAGTGTCAAATGTCAACTGGTGCAACGGACAGAAAAGTTGAAAGTAAAACCACTTTACCCGTCTCATCCGGAACGTGCACTGCTTATGGCTCACCTTCCATAAGCTGCTGCCTGCTGGCGCTGGGTATACCTGGCAGTGCAATACGTTGCCGCAAGGGAACCGACGGATTCTCTGGGTAGGCCTCTTGACTGACGCGTGTGGCACGATAATATTTTGTTTTAAAAAGTATACAGCTATTTAGCCAAAGGGAACTGTTGACAATTTAATTTTCGCTTTTTTATTTCAGACAGAAAAAGAGTGTACATTTGGTGGCTCGCTCAGTGGTTTTAATGCTGGCCAAGTGTCACACGAGCTTCAAATGTTCGCTACACCATATTTTATCCGCTGGGCGGAATATTATATACCTACTAATGATACCGCCTTGTTGTTGTTGTTTAAAACTTAAACAGTTCGAAATAATATTATTTTTTTTTCCTATTGGCCGCGTTCCATTGATCGCTAGATCTTTAGCACACCAGTTGAAGGCTTTTCTATAGCGTCAGCGGAACAAATTTAATTTGTTTCTTTTTGAAAAAAAAATACGCGATTTTGGCATAAAAATAATTTGACTCTTTTATTCACCTATTTCTATATTTTATTGGCCAACTTCCCAATCCCACTTATGTATGATTTTCCAAATTTGTATAGTACCAAGTGAATTTGATTGGCAGCACCATTTTTTCTCTTGCCTTTTCTCCGAGTTTAACACTCCTAGTCATCTAGCGATAAATGGAACGCGGCCATTGTGTAGCAAAACGATTTTAAAGTGGAAACAAAGACGATTTCAGTTTTTAACTGAAAAATTTTGCCCAATTTGGCATTTTGTCCCGTTTCTTTCGTTACTTTGAAGCTAGTTACTTTAGCTTTATATACTGACGACTTGGAATATGTCAAAACAATTTGACTGAAAATTTAATACACAAAATCAAAATTATAATGTGTGGTCCAAATTTCAGCAAAAATGTTTTTTTTTTCCATATTCTCACACCGCTGATATTCAGGGAGATGACTGATTGTGATTGATAATCAGAAAAACAGGAATGCAAATAGTTATGATGACTATTATTATATGACAATTGCTCGTACCGAAATCGTATTTAATGTCTAAAATCCAAAAAAGTGTTTAAAATAGATTTCATCAAAACGTCAAAGCCCTCTCTGTGGTTTTCATAAACATCTGAATAAGTTTTTGCTGTTTTGTTAACAAATAATTTAATTTCGGTGTTTGAAGGTGTTGCCGCTTGATATTTGTTTTATCAATTTTCTTGTTACCACTCAAAGTCTAAATCAGCCATGGTAACCATAGGGATAATGCTCTCGAACATTCGGAGAAGAATTATGCACACAACGGTAGGACAATGAGAGCTTTAAGTGTGATATGGTTTTGTAAGCTGTTGCAATAAGACAGGAAGGTGTACCAATTTCTATTGACACATGTTATGGGGCAGGGTGTAGCGAATAAATCGTTTTCTATACGCAGTTCGATCCATAGTTCACTGAATGATTTCACTCGTAAGTAGCAGACGCCATACATTTTTTTAAATGTGCCCATAAAGAGTGGTCCAAATGTAACTTTCTTATTGGATCATTTGTTATTTTGACACTGACAGATATTTCCTAACTTCGAAGAACGAATAAAACACTTACCCCCTTATTAATAAACGCTGCGTAAAAGTTATCAACTCGTTATTCAGAAGTTACGTCAAATTTTTGTAGGCTATCTGATGTCTACTAGCTAACTAACTTGTGCACATTTGTTTATTAATACGGGGGTTAAAGTTGAAATATATTGCCAACATGTTTTGAAAGTGATCGCGCTGTGCCACCCAAAGCCGGTGTCAATCTATTGAAAAAGAGAGCCGAAAACAGCTGTACTCAACCGTCAAGGAGGTCCCCGTCTTCGTATAGTGTGTTTTGCTGTGGCCAAAAGGTAAAAATGCAGCTACAAACGCACGATTTAGGTCAACGGTGCTAAAGAGAAATAATAGCTCAAATAGTTGTGGGCTGAAATAAAAACATGGATTTGGACGAACAGACAATCGGTCTTTTGCGCCCCAAGTTCGGTAATCGTTAAGCATCTGGGCGATGTCAATTATCTGTCTTGGTGCTGGTATATAACCCCGTTCTGTATGGTGCTTTTAAAGATCGATGTTATATGCGGATAATCCAGAAACGATTCAGGCCCTTAAAACGAATATCGCTTAAACCATTCGTGGGATAAAGTTAGGAACAGTCAACAAGGTCTTGCAAAATTGATTGATTAAATATAAGAAGAATTACGGGATGGGTGTTTGTTGGCAGCCTGTGGCGCCCATATTGTTTTGGTGGCGGCAAGTTTTACGATTGAGCAGCAGGTCCAAATGATTTATTAGCTAATTTAGTGTCCGTCAGTGCAAATGTTTTATTTTTCGGCAGCACCGCGTTTGCCCTCTGAAGTCGACTCTTTAACGGACGGGTGGCCCAATTCGAGACCACCGGTTCGGTAAACAACCTACGCCAACACGCGTAGGTCAAAGGAACATCCGAGACCGAAAAAACAACCGCCGTTTGTGAAAGTGTACAAAAGATCGAAAGAGTCTATTCCTCGCCGTGCACAAGAAGTCTGCCTTTTGCAGACTTCAACGTGGAGGATTTTAGTCGGACACGGCGGCTTCGTTGTTCTTTACCTGTTTACAAATTACGTTGATGCGGTCATCATCATTCACGGCGATTGCGAACCGGTTTCCTACTAAGCCGCAATCGACCGATGCCATCAAAGCCAACATTAGCCAGATCTATGCGGCGGGGTCATTCAAAATAGAACATCTCGGATTCGTGCCACCGTGAAAAACCACTGCGGACATTTGAACGATGTAATATTCATGGGCAAAAAAATACCTCACAGCTTGTTTTATTCCATTTCAACATCGACCCTTCTTTATTTTATTTTATTAAATATGGCTACCCTGTCGGTTCCTTTTCCGTCTCTCTGCAAATACCCATCTTATCCAGCGACACTCGCCGAACTCACTTTCGCCATAATTATTATTCTTCCCCGTTTTCGATTTCTCGTATCAACGCTTCCCTCTGTTTGTAGGAGATTTGTTTCATTCTCTGAGTTTCAGTGATGTCCCATGATTTCCATTCTTCCAGTTTTTTCAACTAGTGTATGTTCCGCTGTCTTAGCTTCCTTCAGGTATAGTCTAGTCATTCATTAAATGATCCGAAATGACCATGTCCTAGATATGCCACCACCTATTTCCATGACCCTCGGCTCATGTCAATAACCCTTTTTGAGTGGAGGATGTCTAAGAGACACCACTGTCTCCGAAGCTTGTGGATAGTGCTCCGATTCTTCATATCGATTCCATTGTTATTGTTCTGCTCCCATCGGGTGGAGGGCCTTCAACGCTGCTGTGGTGAGTGCTGATACTGTAAGCTCGGCCTTTCCAAAAAGGCAACCAAAACCGCCATCGCGCTCTATTGAAATCTCAATTATCCGATATACGGATAACAAAATCCATTTTGTTTCAAAACCAACTATACGACTACCATGTGCCTATTTACATCGATCCTTCTTTGTATTCCGCTTGCAGTTCTATAGCAATTTTCAACTAAAAGTCTCATCAAAGTATTTGCTCTGCAATCGAGGCACATTTTCACCCCTAAGCAGTTAGTAGATCTTCCGTACTTTGTACTCGGTACTTTTTTATCTGAAGCGAAATGCAATTACAAGATTCGTTCGGTGAGCAGGGGGCGGCCAAACCACCCTTGTTGAGTTTTATATATACGAGTAGTAGGGTGGCGAACACAAGGAAATAGAAAAGACTTTTCCAGCGATAATTATGCAAATTTCACCAAGAACTAGGAGAGAAGGAATCCAGTAGGCGAACAAATATTTACCAAGTTCTACGACTCGCTCGGGAAGTTCTTTGAATATCAATATTTTCGCGGGTTGAAGCCCTTTCGTTTTGTGTGCCACCCGATGCAACGGAAGCTATGTACAAATAGATACAGTATGGGGTGTGTGGGTGTGTGCGTGGGAAGAGTATAGAACCCTTGCAACATCCTTTTATTTCGTCGAAGTAAATTATGCAAATTATTTGGTGAATAGAGTGCTGGCAGGGGGTGGGGGCAGGTTTTTTGTGTCGTCCTTTGTGCTCTACGGGGTTAGTTAAACGAAATTGTTGATTTAGCGTCTTGTGTGTTGTTTTTACATATAGACACAGGGGGGTTGGGAAAATAGGAATCTGTATTCATTTTTGTGCATACCATTCAGATGGTCTGATGCAGTTGGGGTTTTATTTATTTTGTGGTTGGTCTGAAGTGGAGAGTTATTCTCTTTGGTAGCTGGAAAATTCGGTAAAACTTCATATTAATTAAATATCTATCATTCCTCGCCGCAATAAATCAGACCTACTCCAATGTTCATGTGAAAGGTCGATTCGATTCATATTCGCACGCAGGTTACAAGCGAATGCCGTAGCAAGGGCGGCATGGATGGTACCACAGTCTGGGTACCATCCACGGACAGAGAAACATCCTGGAACTCATTAAAAACGTAGCAAAGGAGCTGAACATGCCTATGGGTAATGGATGGAATTATACAAGGATTCGTAGAAGATAAATAATTATTATTGATTAAATTAAACAACTAAATCCATGATGGATGGCGGAGCGAGGTCAGGTATTCATTCAGAGGAACTTAAACTAGCCCGTCACGTTACCTGCGTTAACCTAAAATGCACTTGCGTTTACCAGGCTGTGATGATTGATCTGCTGCAAGCGTTGGATTACTTAGTGGATCAAAAAAATTTCCTTATACCACTTGACAATCAAGGTATTTATGCAGCACTGAAAATAAAATACCAGGTAATATTGACAAAATTCAATCGTAAAATTTCAACAAAAATAATTTTGTTGAACTGAAAAAAATTGTTTGCAATGATAAATGAAATTTATCAATACAACTTAAGTTTTATCAATTTGAACGATATTTTGTCAAACGGATAAAATATTTACTACAAAACTACTTTGTCAGATTAACAAAACACAATTTTCAGTTTAATAAATCGATATTGTATCAATTGAACAATTTTATTGTTGGATTAACAAAGTTTTTTCATTAAAATAGAACCAAAAATCACTTTTGTGAAATTGACAAAACTTATGCAAAATGTTTGTTAGCTAAAAACAGATTATATATTCTACAAAGATTCTGTTGAAATTAACATTTTTGTTTGAAGATTTGACAAAAATTTTGTTGAATTAATAAAATAAGTGTTGAATTGAAAAAAATACAATTTAAACAGGGTATGCACAATGCAATGCTTTTAATGACGTCGTTTATTGTTTGACACGCGAAGTAAAATAGTTTGTTAATGTGCATAATAATGTGCATAATAATATTTGGCAGTTGAATTAGTAACGTGAAGCAACATTAACGATGAACTTCCAATCGTTAATAAATGTAATTGTTAAACTTATTTATTTTGCGTATCATTTATTAATACTCTATCCACATAACAATCTAGGGAAATCACATCGCCCCATCAGCCTAAGCTCCTTCCTCCTAAAATCCAAGCGGAAAGTCCTCGATCAATACAAGGGATCAGTTACTTGGAAAGCAGAGTCATTAATCTGGCGTATGGAGGCTCACAAAATACTGTAAAAGCCACTGGGAGATGTCCTCAAGGAGGAGTACTTTCTCCTCTACTGTGGACTCTTGTCAGAGATGAACTTCTAGACCACCTCACACAATCGGGGTACATAATACAAGGTTCTGTAGGTGTTGTAGTAATCACTGTTAGGGGCAAGCATGACTTCACGATATTGGAGATCATGCAAAGGGCCTTATACTTAACTTATAGATGGTGTCAGAACAAAGGATTTACCATAAATCGCTCAAAAACAGTCATGATACCATTCTCAAGAAAGAGAAAACTAGAACTGAAACCGATCAAGCCAAATATCGCAGTAATCGACTTATCAGGAGAGGTAAAATATCTAGGAATAATCCTAGACAAGACTCCCACCTGTAATTCACACCTTTATCAAGTCACTACGAAGGCGTAAGTCGACAAAGGCAATCTATATATGCCATCGTCTTTACGGCAAAACCTGCGGCTTAAAACCAAAAACGATCTATTGGTCATACAATGGTCACCTAAGCAGCGATATCATGGTGGCCAAAAACCGAACAAATAACGTCCCAAAAAAAAACTAAACAAGATTTATCGCTTAGTATGTGTTGGTATAACAGGGGCAATGCAAACTTGTCCAACTGCAGCCATAGGGGCAATGCTCAGCCTTCTGCCTTTACATATTTCTGTAAAGAAGGAAGCTGGTCTCAGTGCCCTCAGGCTCCCTGATATATCAAATCTTAAAGCAGGAAACCTCTCAGGACACCTTCGGGTACTACAAATGCTTCAAGATGATCCTGTGATCAAGGTATCAGACACCATGCTTATAAAGCTTCGCTCTTCCAGAAAATTCAAGATACGAGTATTGTCAGAGAACGGCAGAGAATACAAAATTTTGTTTGTTAAAATCTACGATTAGAAGTATCAATTCGAGCTTCTTTTATTTGTGATTCGCGAGAATGTTTGGCGCAATTTACCACTCCAATAGGTCAATTTCTCAAACACCAGTTCAAAATCTCAAATTTCAAAATAATTGTGATTTACCAACACAAAATTATGAATCAATAAAACTCACAGTTAAATTAGTAAATCCTTAGCTTAGATCTAAAACTAGACGAACTTTTGTGATTCTGCGCTTGTTTTTCTTGATTTGATCTTAAAATTCTTTCCTTGAGAAGAAGGACTCCTCAGGAAGACCAGAACATGTTATATATATAGTGGTAAAACAACTGATCGAAAGATGGATGACGGAAGAAAACTTGAGAAGTTGTATGGTTAATCGTGGGATACTGTGCAGACACTAGACAGCCTATGTTGACAAATCAACATAGGCCATCAAATCAAACTCTGATACAGCTTGAAATTGACCAAGAAACCTGCCACTTGCACTAACTGATCAATAGAGACCATCATCCTTACATTGCATTGAACTTTCATAGCAGTTAAGCGGTCTCTGTGGGTGGTTGAGTGTGTTAAAATGTTCTATGTGAAGGCTACTTTTGTAAGCCGCAGGCATTGCCCTTTTTATGTTTTGATAGAGTTATCGGTAGTCGCATTATTTCTTCCATTCAAGGCTTGTTTGATTTCTTGTCAGTTTCCTTTTTTTGTGGTTAGCAAGTAAAGCCTTTAGACGGTTCTTCGAGGGTTCCTTGAACTGTCTTACTACTTACTCTTTACACAGGTACCTATCACTATATTGTATCAATTTATGTAAGACACAGAGCAGAGCGGAAACCGGACAGATAACTAGATTTCCTTACAAAGAAGAAAACTTGTAGTGGATTACATGAAGCTCATCAATATATAAATTTGATGTTGCGTTCTTGCCATCGAATCCACATGCCCATGGGTGCAGGGTGAATTGCGATTTATATTGGGAACCAGCTCCATCTTAAAGCCTATAATCATGCCTTAATCTTTTCATATCGAACTACCGCTCACAGTGTATAAGCCTACATAAATTTGTCAGGAGAATGCCGCAACGAAACGCCCACGAGATTCGGCAAATTCCAAAGCATGCCCTCGACTTCGGGGTTAAAATGCTAATAATAAACACAAAGTAACGCAATTAAGGGGTGATATTTCAAAGCGAAAGCACTCTAGAGATTTGCGAGTTCCAAACTCAATATCTCGACACCAAGTTGCGCCGCTGATTGAATTTGTATTTCAAGCAATCCAACATATTCGACAGCCATCCTCGGGGCTATCCGGGAATGTTCATTTAGAATCGCACGAGTTAAACACACTTTCTTCTGAATATTCATATACGCTAATTACACGCCCTTCACATTGCTATCCCCACCTAACGAGCAAGGCAATTAATTCGAAACCCCTCCGGAAGTCGCTTAATTTAGTCCCAAAAATTGTACCCATCGTTCTCCATAACCACCCACGAAATCACTTCCCTAAACAAAGCGATAAAATTACTCCAATCCGAGCACGAGGGAAAGAGTTCGCCTTTAAACGGACTCAAGGGTCCTTAAAAACCTTCAACGAATCACTCATGCAGCTCATGCCAAACATGCAGCCCATTCTAGACGAAAATTCTATAATAAAAGGCGTAAACTTGTTGTTCACAAAATATTGCATTCAGTCAAGGATCAATAATGAAATTATAAGAATATCCTTAATGGCACAAAAGGGTGAAAACCTCCTCACATCATACAAATAAACAGAAAGAAAAACTTGGCACAGTTTAAATGCTAAAAAAAAACCGAAGCATAACCCACCATCGAGCGACCGCCTACACCACCAAGAAACCAAAGCAAAGAACAACCGAAGAGAATCAAAGAGTGAACAAAAAAAAATTATAATTAATTTTATTCAAGTACCAGAAGAAAAGCAAAACTTCGCTTCTCTCTCTTCACGAGGAAAAATCAATAAACGTCCTTTGAGGCTGCGCCAGAAATCCTTTCCACTATATCCATCTCGCTTTGGCAGCCATCCCCCACGCAACAAGACCATACACATGGAGCACGCAGAGCTATGGCAGAAAAAGCTCCTTCCAGGCGGCCAAACCCAGAATTGCGTTTCTCCCGCAAAGGGAATATCCTTGCCAACTGCTTGCTCCATCGCTCAGTACGAGTAAAGCGGTCTTCAAATCTAGCAAACGCGATTCTCGAACGCGTTTTATTATTCTACTCATATAATTTATTTGCGTCGCTATATAATTTCTCTTTATTTCGTAGAACACACATACCACACAAATCACCACCATCTTACCACATTAAAAGAAAAATTAAAAAAAAATAAAGAAAATTCACAAAAAAAAAAAAATATCCTTACACATACGGCTATATGTATTGAGCCGGGAAGGATCTGTTCTGTTCTCCTTGATTTAAACAAAACTTCCTAAACCTTCAATTTTGAATACATTTTTGTGTGCATTTCTTTTGGTTTTCCTGTGAGTTGAGTAAAAAAAAGGCAAGCAAAGCAAAGCAAAAAAAAAACATAGAACATCCAAAGGAACACGCCCTTGTTGAAAATAATTTACTTCAGTTTCAATCCTCTTATTGAACATTTTTTCCAACGGCAAACGGACATTTGTGCAACGCGTGATAGTGTTAAACAGACAATATAGCAAGAAACATAGAAAAAGACATAGAATACAGTTTATTTGACTCTGTTTGTTAGAATTTCCTTTCGAAATTGTTTCGCAAAGTTTTTCCACCCTCCTCAGTTGTTGATTTGAATTTGATTTCGTCAAAAAAGTACTTCAGCCTGTACGAGAAGACCGAACAAAAAACATAGAACGGCAAACAAAATAAACTCTGGTCAAGGAACACACCCAAAAAAAAAACGTACACCAAAATCCTCGCAAAAGGGCTACCACCAACAACAGTAACACCAATAAAACAGAAACGAAGGAGTTCTTCCAGGCAATCTATACGAGTGGAAAAATTACCCCCCAATAAAAACCATACAAAATCGCCAAAAAAAAAACAACCGCAGATAGAAATAAGAGGAGAATAGGGTAAGTGTGTTGATTTTTATTTTTGTTTTGAAAAAAATGCAATTAACTTCGTTTTTCACCGGGCGGTGGTCCTGATCATAGGGAAAAGTTTTCTCTATCCCCACACACACAGAGCGAGAGACAGAGAGAGAGACACTAAATTTTATTTGGATGTATGCGCTCGCATGTCCTGCATGCAGTGGAAGTGGAAGTATCGTGTCGGCGAAAAATGCCGGAATTCGGGAAAAGCGCGTGGGAGATTATGCACACAGAGAGCGAGAGCAAGCTTTCCCGGTTCCGGAAACTAGCAAAATCAAGGGTGTGGTAGTTGCCAAGGATGAAATTTATTTACATCCTTTTTCGTGTGCTCCTGCTGCTATGTACAACAGCATGCCACTACTGAGCTGATGCCAATGATGATGGACGGATTAGTTTTTTTTTGCACTTTAACAGAATTGCAATTGGTTTTGTCTTTTCTGTTGTTTCATCCTGGTGGATAACATCCTTGGATGGAGTCTATATTATCGCCTCCTCCCCAGGTCAGGTTGCCCTGGAAATAGAAAATTGCATTTATATATATTCGCTTTTCCTATGGGGTATTCCACTTTTGTTCCGCTCTCTGTTTGGGTGTATGAGTTGGAATCCCAATGGCACTCCTTTCCGAAAAAAGAACCATTCCGCTGAATTCGTTGATTCCGTTGATTTCGTCGCTTTGGTTCGCTTTTAATGAAATTTCTGGGCGTGTGGGAGTGCTTTTCTGTTGTGTTTCTTTTTTCGTACAGCTACAGCGGTTTGTGGGTGACTGTTTTGGCGATGAAACTCTCTTTCCCGTTCCATTCAGCTCTGATGGATCCAATCGGGGGTATAAAGGATAATAGATGGATTGTAAATGGATTTCGGTTGTGAAAATGAAACGTTGATTATTATTCGGAATTGAAGCGGAAAAATTGCTTTTTGGTTATGTAATTATGAAGTGGCAGGCTGTTAGACTGTGGATGCTGGGAGGGCCGAGGCGCAGTCGATTGATTTGGGAATGTTGACTTTGGAGAGTGGTGGTGCCTTGGAGCTCAGATAGGTATTTGTGCGAAATTGTGAAGTGTGGTAATAGTAGGGTCATTCGCTTAAGATAAAGTTTCACATTTGGAAGAGTTGTAGATTTTCTTGGTGCAGGGAAATAAGTCCCCGGGAACTAAGTCCACTGAGGGACGTAGTTCCCACCTAGTGGGAAATAAAATCACTTTCGTAAAGTGGTCTTAGTTCCCAGGTAAGATGGGAAATAAATTCAGAAAACTCAGAGTGGTTTTATTTCCCTTTTAATGTGAAGTATATTCTCACTGTCGACTAAGAACAAAGTAAAATTAAAGAGTCAAGTAGGAACTTTGCAATTTTTATAAACAAAAATGAAATTATCTGTTCACTAAGTCAGAGTAATATATAACAAACTGAGTTAACAAAATTTTCAAAATTTCGATTTAAAGATATATAACTAAATAAATACATATATAACATTAATGTAATGCAACCAATAAGAAGCGGAAAAGAAAAATCAATAACTTAAAAAATTGTCAGAGTCTTGCAACCTGAACTGCATTTTTTAATTTTTGTTCTGTTTGACAAAATACTCCCTTCGAAATTCAGTTTGCAAGACTCTGAAAATAATCAAATAAAAAATCGCGCGATTTTTTTTTTGATTATTTTCAGAGTCGTGCAAACTGAATATCGAAGGGAGTATTTTGACAAACAAAACAAAAATTAAAAAATGCAGTTCAGTTTGCAAGACTCTGAAAATAGAGTTCACTTCAAACTGTTTTTACTGATAATGAATCGTATTGACTGCACTTATCCGAGATAAGCTTAAGATTTTGTTAGAAGAATGCGATAACTAACAGCACTTTACAGTTTGTTGTCCAATCCTAAATGTTGGAAGTTAGTTCCCCCTTCTTATTTTTGAATGTGTACTAAGTTCCCATAAGAAAATGGACTCAGTTCCCATCTTGCATGGGAACTTAGTCCACTTTACGAAAGTAATTTTATTTCCCACTAGGTGGGAACTACGTCCCTCAGTGGACTTAGTTCCCGGGGACTTATTTCCCTGCACCGCTGGCCGCCATTTAGGTTTTGATTAAATTGACTACGGAGCAGGTAACGTCGCAACATCGATTTGAAATTGCAAAAATATTTTTTGCTTTTTAAATAAGAGAAGATAATTCAGCGTGTGACGACGACTTTATTGTTTTAATTGCGTTGGCAAATAAAGTAATTAGTGGGTGTCATTTAAGTCTGTAAGTAACCAGTAAGGCAGAATGTTGCTGAATGTCCGGTTAATTCACATTGACACCGTGCACAAGAATTAGGAACGTCTCGATCACGTTTGGTGAAAATTGTCAAAGAAGATCTATGCACACAAAGTTGTTTGACGTCGCTCTGCAATTGTGCGACTCACCCAAGGTAGGTCTTCCTCATGTTGAAGAAGTTATATGACAGCGCGTCCTCTTTATAATTTTTCGAGTATAAAAATTGACACAAAAGATGCAGGAAAATTACACAAACAGTCTCAAATTTGGGGTGTTAGAACGTTACAGCTCAGTGTAGACGACCAGCAATAAAACATTATCAGTGACGAAGGAGTTTCCGACTTGGTTGTCATTTTTATTTTTGTGCCCGAATCGAAGTAAGTATTAGCCCTACAAAACATGCGGTTTCAACAAGATGATGCCAACAAGACGGTGCCACATTGTATTTGATGTCGCAACGTCGCAAGGCTACTATCACCGACACCGCCAAAAACTTTGCCGACCGCGTCTCCCTCAACCTCTCAGCAAGCTCATTGTTAGCTTCGTCAAAACCAACAGAAGCATGCATGAAGCCTGAGATTTACATGGGAACACAGCAGTAAATTCATAGTGAGTGCTGAGAAAAGAACACTTCTGCATCAGACTGTTAAACGGCGGAGATAGGGACCGAGCTGGTTGGAGGAGCTTGTTGGTTGAGGTCGTGAACCATCCGGACTGAAAGCGCCACCAAAAGTTTAATAAAGACTCAATAATGTCAAAAAGAAAGACTCACAAATTGATCTTAACCTTGAATATTTACTGAGCATTGGATAGCCTGCATGGATAGATTGCTTCCATCGCCCCACGGCTCAGCTCTGACCCTCAAAAGTAAATCTGCCTGTCTAACAGATGTGAAATAAATTTGCAGCAATTTTATGACAGCTTTAATTTTAATATTGGGGCACTGTTGCTGTATACTGTTGATTTATTTTAGTCGTTGAAAACCCTCCCTTTATAAATCTCCAACACCGAATGGCTATAGGTAGCATATTTGATAAAAGACCTAAACTAAGTTTGTCAAAGGAGCAGACAGATTAAAGACGCTTTCCTTTCCTTTGTGCCCTAAAGTAGTATACATCAAATCCATACGCAATGAAAGCATAAATGATGAGCCAAAGCTTGTCCTCGCCAACTAATCAACCTGTCATTAAGGTTTTGTTCATTGTAGGCCTTCTGTCGTGATAAAACCATCCCAAAAAATTGCTTTCAACGTTTTAAGAGCTCCGTCAAATACTGAAGCGTAAGCACCGGTGTGGCTGCAAAATGTATTGAAACTGGCAGTCTAAGGCCTTAGTGCACTGTTTTTTTTTTCACCGTAGTGGTTATCCCCGAAAAAGTTGACATAGAAATTTCATTTAGTCAATTTTTCTACAAATAGTGCCACGCCCCATTTTCAATCCGAGCTTTCTCATTTCGTGATTTGCCTGGTATTTAATATACTTTTAAGTTGCAAATTTCGGCAGTCTTAGCTGCTCTATATAGGAGAGTTATTTAACATTCTTTATTGCAAAATGTGGCGCTTTCTTGTCAAATGCCGCCCACATTTTGCAATCTACTTTCGAAAGACAATATACCTCCTTCTACCAATTTTCAAATGTGAAGCTTCATTATATGCCAAAAAAAGATGTTTTAAATAAATTTGTTCTATAGGGTTTGCCACGCCCCGTCGTCAAATATCGTCCACATTTTCCGAAGTGCTTGTGTCAAACGGGGCACTTCCAGGTAGCAAATTTTACAAACTTTGCTCACAGTAAAGTCGAGTAAAGGGTTTTATTGAATGTGCCACGCCCTTTTGTCTAATCTCGTTCTTATTTTGCAAAGTTCCTCGCAGAATCAATCAATAAATACAGTTAAATAAATGCACTGCCTTGATATAATTTTTTCTATTTATGCTTATGTAGAGGTCGCTAGTTTCTATAAAGAAAATCTGTCATGGCGGCACTAATGCTATTCGACGCTATTAACATAACTAAGTAGCGCTTGAAATGTTGACATGAGTTTATACCCAACGTTTGTATGGAAATGATTTCTGAATCGCAGTCCATTCATGATTTGTCAGTGGTTGGAACAGGACTTATAGAAAGAAGTTGATGTACTCACCATCAGCATTGGTAACCGATTGTCCAAAAATGTGTGGATTCCAGGGATGATTATCAGGGGGATACTTATGCGGGTCGGCTGCCTTTAGTTCGGTGCCTGGCACAGGCAGGGGCAGTCCTCAAATTATTTTACTAACTTCCCAGTGCCATTAATACCGATTATTAAGATCTATTGCCCTCTTGTGGAGTGTTTAACTCAGAGACTGTGTCAGTAGGCACTCAGGGACAGTATTGAATACCGTGAACTGAGCAACAGTGTCACTAATGAGGTCGCCTTTAAAAGAGTTTAAAATATATGTGGGAGGTAAATTAAATTTTTTTCTTGGGAAAATGCCTCTTCTACCTAATTTGCAACTTGTGTCCTGCTTTCCGATTTAATAAAAAAGACTTCTATGACGTTATATAATTTAAAAATTATCTTATTGACCCCTGAAAAACTGTAGTACACATTCTTGAACTGTCAGTTCCCAAATAAAAAAAACAGTTGGCGCAACAAATCCGTAAGGAACCCTAAGCCAAGCTTTTCACAACTATTCGATCTACAATTTTGTCAAACGGCTAATTGAGAAGCTATTTTATGACAGTTATACTTTCGTTTGTTTCTCAGGCGTTTACTAGAATGTAATTTGTGATTTTCCGGGGATCGGCCCTGGGATCCCTCGCTTAGTAGCCCAAACAGTCCCCAAAAGTCCTGCGTATAATATTGGAACCACCATCCCCTCAAGTTTAGCATGAAATTGACGGTTTGCTAGCAGCCCCTGTTCTTTACCACCTATCGATATGAATCAGCTCAATCGAATACATTGTAACAACCCTGACAATGGCGGTTCGATAAATATAAAATGAATTACATTTACGAAATGACTGCAGGTTGTAGGGCATTTTAATCAAATTGCACATTAAATATTGAACAGCTTGTCCATATTTCCTGTAATTTTGTTCTCAATCAATATACTGTTCAAAGGAACAACAATTAGCCTATGTATGCCCAATTACCTTTGTTGAATGACACGTTCAATTATCCAGTGGCCCCCATTTGCAACTCGATGTTAATTGCGTGTTTTATAGGTGTGTCTGATTTTGAACACAGTTTTATTTTTTTTTGTTCCGTTCTTTTAGTTCCTTCAGTAAAATACAATTGAATTTGATAAACGAAGTTTGATAGAATCGAAAAATAAATTAATTCTTGAGGGAAATGGCGACCCAATGCCTGAAAGAAAAATTAAACAAATATTAATTAAAGCCTTTAAACGACAGCATTGAAAAATGAACCACAATCTTGTTTTTATACTTTTTTATACCCTCCAGAGGAAGGTACATTCACTTTGCCAATACAATTGTAACGCCAAGAAGGAGTCACCGGAGACCTCATAAAGTATATATATTCTGAATCAGGATCACATTCTGAATCGATTTAGCCATGTCCGTCTGTCTGTCTGTCTGTCTGTCTGTTGAAAGCACGATAGCGCCCAAAGTAACTGACGTAGGTGAATGAAATTCAGTGAAAGGACTTCTTTTTATCGGCCGCAGGTTGGTATTGAAAATGGGCTATGTCGGTCAAGTAGTTCTGGTACCTCCCATACAAAACCAATATTGCACCCATGTGCCTCTCTGTCTGTTGAAAACACGATGGCGCCCAAAGTAATTGACGTAAATGAACGAAATTTGGTGAAAGGACTTCTTTTTATCGGCGTCAGGTTGGTATTAAAAATGGGCTATGTCGGTCAAGTAGTTCTGGTACCTCCCTCACAAAACCAATTTTGCATGACTTGTATGCAGTGGAGGGTATCAAAGCAACTGCCAGGCCGATGATAACACTTTTACTTGTTTTTTATTTCATTTGCAAATCGACACAATCTATGTAAATTACTGGGAAAACAGGAGTGTGACGGATGCCACTGAGCAGATCTGCAAACACTGAAAAACGGTTCAAGCGATCAATGTCCAGGTAGGTGAGGTTAGGTTGAAGTGGCTTCTATCAAACCCAAATATCTATACCAAAATATTTGATTTAGCAATGATGTATGAAAGTAGCCATGGAAAGTGTATTTCTCTTACGCTGACTGACTTGATTCTTGAAAACTTAAAAACGAGTTCTTACTTACTTACTTACTTAGGTGGCGCTACAGTCCGGGGTGGACCTGGGCCTAAACCAATACGTCTCTCCAGTTGGCGCGATCTTTGGCTTTGGTTGAGGTTGCCTTCCACTTGCGAGCGCCACCTAAGGCGAGGTCTTTCTCTACTGCGTTGTCCCTCCGGGTTGGAATCGAAGACTCTTCGGGCCGAAGCGTTGGTGTCCATTCGCTCTACATGTCCCAGCCATCTTAGACGACTGATACGTACTTTTCTCCTCCTCCAGAGCCCGTCAACGCAAACGGGACCAAAAATCACACGAAGAATTTTGCGTTCGAAACGACCACGGAGCTCTTCATCCGACTTTGATAGGGTCCATGCTTCTGCACCATAAAGCAGGGCTGGGATGATGAGGGTCTTATATACATTCTCCGTAGTATTTCTCGACAAGGCCTTATGTTATGTTATGTTAAAGTGGCTCTCGATGAGAGAAACACTTAGACCGTTAATCGACCCATTGTGCGTACCACTGGCGTCTAGGGGTTCCTTTACTAGCTACTCGTTGTGAAGCATTTACTTCCTTTGATAAAGCCAAGAAGCTGATGTAGCATAGATCGCTGAGATCATTGAGGAAATAGCTTCCTAAATGCGCCATCCTTAGGTTGGATAGGGCATTGCAGCTGCAGATGAAGTGAGTGACGGACTCGTCTTCTTCTTCATCCCTACAGCTTCTGCAAAAGTCATTATGTGGCAGTCCAAGTCTTTGAGCGTGTCTGCCCAGAACGCAATGACCGGTGATGTACGTTGTGCAGACTAACACTATCAACGCCAGAGGAGCCTTATCTAGCAAGTTCGTCAGCTGCACAGTTCCCTGGGATACCAGCAAGGGTGAGGTCGTACTGTCCAGCTATCTCGTTAAGAGATACGCGGCAATCTTCCACCGCTTTTAAACTTGTTCCGCTGAATACTAAGGATCTGATGGCGGCCTGACTGTCAATATATATTAGAATATCCCTGTGTGATACTGCATTAATCGACAGCCACGCTACGGCTTGACGAATAGCTGTGATTTCGGCTTGGAAAACACTACAGTGTATCGGGAAAGAGAAGGAGAGGCCCAGGCTCAGTTCTTCCGAGAATACTCCTGCTCCGACTCCCTCTAATGTTTTGGAACCGTCCGTAAAAATTGACAGTGATCCTTCGTGTAGGACATTTCGTGAGTCCCATGGGATCTGTCCGGTATTTCGTATTTGAAGCCCTTTTTGAAATCGATTTTCGTGGGCAGATAGTCAGTAATAGAGGGTAAGGGTCATGTCTGTAGGAGGATGCTGGCATGTCCAGTTGGTTGCCCTCTCCAGTGCTTACCTTCTCTAAGTCTGATAGCCGCGTTAGCGGCGTATTCCTATGTATATATATATGTATGACGTATGACGATGTCTAGAGGATGGGGGGGGATAGGAGGAGTCTTTTTAGCTTGTTTAATGCTTGAAAAATCGAACGAGTCTCTATGTTATTGAAGGCCCCCTCTATGTCAAGGAAAATTGCCATAGCACATGCCTTGAATGAAAGGGACCTTTCGATCGAGCCGACGATAGAATGAAGGGCGGTCTCAGTGGATTTGCCCTTTTGATAGGCATGTTGAGAGCTAGAAATTAGAGCTTGGTCAACAGTACTTTTGATGTGAAGATCGATGATCTTCGCAAGTGTTTTAAATAGAAAGGATGACAGACTGATTGGTCTGAAGTCCTTTGGAAGTGTGTGAGGTCTTTCCTGCCTTGGGAATGAAAACAACTTTAACCAAGGTCCAGGATGAAGGAATGCTGCCCAGAGTTATGCAGCCAGCCAGAATCATGCCGAGGCTGTTTTTGACAATGTCAAAGGCGTTCTGTAGTTGCGCCGGGAACATGCCATCAGGTCCCGGAGACTTGTGCGGTTCAAAGCTGTTGACGGCCCACTTCAGCTTTTCCTCGCAAATGGTGATTGCATTAGGAAGGGTGCCCAAAGGGGCATCCCTGCTGAAATCAGGGTTACCAGTGACAGGCGTGCAACCGGGGAAATGGGCGTCCATAAGCAGATTCAACGATTGTTCTTCTGACTCTGCCCATTGGCCATTGGGGTCTTTTAGTACGCAGGGTACAGGGGTGGATTTAGAAAGGACTTTTCGCAATCTGGAGCACTCATTCGTATTGTTTATGTTCTCACAGAAATTGCGCCAGGAGCTACGTTGTGCCTTTCGAACTTCCTTTTTAAAGAGTCTTAGTTTGTCTTTGTATGCTTCCCAGTCCGTGTCTAGCTTCGTTGGCAAGTGTGTCCCGAACTACCTCAAAGTTAAAGCTGTCTATCGTGACGTTCTGTCCGATTCGTCGATGTTGTGTGTCCCTTCTTGTTAGCAGCATTATATTTTGTTTTGCCCTCATTCCCATTGCCCATTTTTGTCGCTTCTGTGCTGATACTTGCAAACGCACCAGTGACAGCTCGCTGTATTCTGAAAATGATGTCGATGTCGTCAGCGTAAGCAAGTAGTTGCACAGACTTCTGGAAAATTGTAAATCTGGTGTTGGCTTGTGAGTTTCGCACAATCTTCTCAAGAATTATTTTGAAAAAGTCACCAATGCTGAGGCTCCATTCATCAGGCATACTTTCCTCTAACCAAATCTTGGAGACGAGTTGGTGTATGCACTCTACCAAATCATCTCCCGCTGCCTTGAAAAGCTCGGCAGGTAAGCCGTCTAGCCCGGCAGCCTTGTTGGGCTTCAGCTTGGATATTGCTATCCTCACTTCATTTTGGTCAGGTGGACGGAAGTCTTGGCTTACATCGCCCAGGTTGAATGTTTCATTCTGCCTGAAAGCGTAATTTACGTCATCGTCGCCGTTTAACAGTCTGCAGTAATGGTTTTTCCATGTCCTCAGCACTGACTGTGATTCCACTACAAGGTTTCCTTGTTCGTCTCGACAGGTTTCTGCTCGGGTCTTGTTGCCATGACACGTCATTTTTACCCTTTGGTAAAACTTCCGAACATTGTGCCTGGAGTACCTAACACCTCTCTATTTCCTCGATCGTGAGCTTCTCATGCTCTTTCTATTTCTTCCGGAGAAGCCGGTGTTCTTCTCTCCTCCTTTACTCGTAGAACTCACGAGCCGCTCTCGTACTTCTGTGCAGCGCCGCTTCGTAGGCATGTTGTTTTGCTGCATGTGCTTGCCGGCAACGAGTTCTTTCTTGCTATCAAAAATAATAGCTAAGGCAAGAGCTTTTACCTTACAATTTCTGTAAGCAATATTTTTTTTGCTTGTAATGGCAAATCTGCGAAAATCCATTTTCTTTACGAGTTGATCTATTTTGAGTATATTTAAGCGTCAGAGGCTTCAAATGCTTGCATTCGGTCAAGCTTTTCTTACGTTCGATAGGTGCCTATAAATTTAATTTCTCTGTGGAAGCACATTTTCAGGTTACCAAATATGATAATTATAACGAAATACAAATTAAATAGAATTATAGAAAAAGCCCAAATTTTCCCCCTAAACATTTTCTCCGCCCAGTCGACAAAAAAGAAAAACCTAAATCTGGGGGAAAAACCCCCAAAACTAGCCACTGTGTTCCCACAGCACAATAATGACAGGCACATGTCATAGTGCACTTCATTAATTTCCTTTCCATCTTCCTTTCATCGGGTTCGGGTGTAATTAAGTTTTTTTTTTCCCATTGAAGCTGTCACAGGCGTACCAAAATAATAAACTATTCACCCAACCAATATCGTTCAAACTTTGATTGATTGAATGATGACGAGGTTCGTTCGGTGTGTACGCGGCTACCAACCGGATGCACGACATTCGTCAATACAAATTGCTGCTTTATTGTTCGCTCATTTCAAAGGAATATAACCAGCAAAATAATAATTTCATCCTTGGCACTAGGAGTTAGGAGCACGTACAAAATTGGTAGACATAAGAGCAGTGACTCTCTACTACCTGCATGGATGTGTGCTTTGTTCATAACATATATTGCATTGGAAGGAGAACAGACACAGAGTGCCGATGTCGACCCGGCCGCAACTCATTCCGATCGATTCAGATTGAACCGAAATAGAAAAAGCAGTAGAAATGGAAAATGTCGCTTGCTGATTATGATTATGACTGCGACGATGATAATGATCAGAGCATACAACTTATGTCAGTTTAGTTCAGTCGTTGTGCTCGGCAGTCGAGCTCGGGGGATGGGGTGGTGCATTATTCAATAGGGGTACCATTTTGCGCCATACTCTCTACCATTTCTGGGTCTTTTTTTATATGATTTATCGTTCAGCGTACGAGTAGAGTAGGTAGGTATATGCGAATGCGTGGGTAGATACGACTTCACGAGTCTCTTTCATTTCGTTCGGAAGAAGTCTTTTAGAAGGCGTTCAAGTGGAAGGACATCATTTTCATGTTTGACTCTGCAAATCAATGTGGCGGAAGCTGAAATAGTTTTTCTCGTGTGGGAGTAGCATATTGAACGTTTTTGGAAATCAAAAAAAAAAAAACGAGAAAAGGCGATCACTTCGAGCAGGCAAATTTTAGGTTGGTGAATTTAAGGTTTGGTTCTTCGTTTAGCTTCTGTTTAAGAACAGTACTGTTTCATTGGAGTGATTTGGGGCATGTAAAGAAAAAACTACAGGCGCTCAGGAAGTATGAGTGTTTTCTTTGGTGAACTATGTGTTATATTTTTCTGGGGCGTGTAGGATCTTCAAACTGATTTACAAGTTATAAATATATGAAACTCATCTTACGAGTAGTTTCTGCTGATTTTTAGTGAGCTCTTTGCAAGCAGTTACACATAGAGACAGTTCCAAATAGAACCGTAGATCTAACGTAGATCATGTGTGTGATTTTTATTTTTGGGACAAACGTGACCTTTACAATGTTACGCTAACATCTGACCTGATATTTGTAAGACTCTTGCAAGCAGTCGAACAAACCTTCAGGGTACTGTAATATTTCTTCAATGGAAAATAATACTAATCACTGAACCATTGTGAATAGATAAATACTTGCATTCAGAGTAAGCTGCTGGCCTGAGCATGAAAAATGTATGAGCTTGCTGCTCGAACTTACCATGCGCCCTTGAAAGCCCGATACGTCTGACTCCGTTGACTCGCTGCAGTGTGCAGACCTAAAGTAATGCAATACCTACTACAGAGCACGCGGGATTCCCCAGCTCAAACAAGCTGTACCTATATTTTACAAGGTACTAGGTGTGTAACTATTTAATATAAATTTCCACTTAGTTACTTGCTTGGATAGCGCTACAGTCCGGTGTCGACCTGGCACTCATACCTCTCCCCAGTCTTTGAACAACTGAATCCAGTTGCGCATTCCAAGTTCCATTTCACATGTGCGAACCACCTAAATTAGAAGCTTAAGAGTCGTAAAGCAACACTGGGATGATCAAAGTCTTATACAGAATCTTCTTAGTATAATTCGGGATAGGGCTCTATTACTCAATTGCCAAAATCAGCTCTAAGAGACTGCTGAGCTTAGCTTTAAACCGCACTGCGGCAACCAGTTCAGAATGGGAGTGGCTTCAAGCGTTCACACAATAAGGCAGACTGGATGTTATATGCGATGTGAAGGAGACTTTCTCCTTTATAAACTTGATGCTGTGGATCGGGCAAACGATGCTTAGGTTCCATTCATCAGGCATACGTACGGTCTTTACCAAATCATCTCCCGCTACCTTTAATAGTTTTTTTCTAACGAACAAAGTCCGCTCGAGCGGTTTTGTATTCGAGTTTAGATATTGATATTCTCGCTTCACTTTGATCGGGTGAATGGAAATCTTGCCTTTTAACGTTCGTCTATAGTCTTCGCCGTCTAATAGTTTGCCGTCTATGACGATACTACCTCCTTGCTCATATTTACCGGTCCTTAGCCTTTCTTCGGGACTTTTAGTAGAACCTTTAGACCTTGCGGATTAGGACCTCTAGATTTCCTCAATTCTCCTGATTCTCCTGCTTGTTCCCTTGTCTGCTTTGTAGAATCCGCCGCCTGGTCAGGGTTCTCACATTCCATGAATTCGAATGTCTTTTTTTTTTTTTGTATTTCGCAGGGTCAACCTAGACACAGGCTCCTCCGTAGCCATTTTTCCGTAGTTCGGAAGTTATTCCCATGCATTGTTTCCAACCTAGAGCTCCAGGCCATTGCTTGGTGTTTACACAGCCGAGCTGACAGATTTCGGTGCCAATAAAAAAAGGTTCATGAGCTATCAACTCTGTTTCCGCCCGCTAACTAGTCACGAAAAATCCTCATAGAAATTAGCTTCCCTTATGACAGAGTAGCGCATGTAAGGTGTCTCTTTCCTTGACTGTTGACAAGACCTTTTATTTCGTCAAGTAAACTTACCCGAGACGTTCATTCTTCCTTTGAGAGGCTTATCTTAGTAAGGTCACATTCGGCACTTGGCACCATAAGGGCTTCGATTTCTGAGACTTATTTAGCCCGTCAATTCAAACAGAGCATTATAAGGAATCTACTTTCTACAGAGGAGTTCAAATCTGTTTGAATTGTTGTCATTTATTGAACAATATTGTGCCACATGATGCTTTCTGAACAACATTTTTAAAGCCTACCTTCAATCCATTGAAAGGGGCTATTTAGTTGGTGTAATAGACTTTGCCAAGGCTTCTGCAGTATCTTCGAAGGAAATTAATTTCAAATCCCTGACGGCGCACATCTACCGTGCAACCATACCCACCTACGTAACTCCTTGTTGCCATACAGCAGTCTAAACTTTCCTCCGACATATGAGCTCATATTCAATAATTAAAAAAAATCTTCCCTTGAATTTCGGAAACGCTGGGTATTGTATTCCCAGCTATTATGTGTGTACCCTCTGCTTGGATAGAATCAAGCATTCATCCAAAAAGTTAATGTACACATATGTCCGATACAACACATATGTATAGCGGATACATGCATCACTCTCATTAGCTGCACCGTGTTATGCAAATTTTATTAATTTTCTACCGTTGAGATGAAAAGCAGAAACCGGGACCACACAGCCTTTGCATTCGGTAAAAGCAAGTGAAAAGGGTCAAGGGTCGTTCCGGCAAGAGGCAATAAATGCATATTTCATGTTTAAAAGTTGAAGGTAACGCGGCGCGGTGGTGGTTCGACAGCGACACACTCTCGCAATCAACGGTGTGGTCCGTTGGTCCGTGCTACGTGCGCGCTGTTCATTCAATTTTCGTTTCCAGCACACGTGTGGAAATTGGAAAACTTGAAACTTTTCCTCCCTATTAGTGGTCAGCCGGCAAAAATGCCTTTCGTAGCGTGATACGTTATGTACATTAAATGGAGATGCATATATTTTCCGCTGTGATGGTTTGGAAATGTAATATTCCAAATTTCGGAGGCTGTCGACAGCTGAGATGGGGTTTCTCTCCGTTTCTCTTTGTCAGGAAAATCCAGAAATTCTAGTTTTGCCGATGGGATTTACGAGGAATTTTTTAAAATATTTATTTACATGACAGCTTTGTCATTTGGACTGTAATCTCTAAAGCTGTTATATATATATTTACCTTTGGAATTTATGACAAAGAACGCGGTCAGTGGATGTCTACAAATGGAAATCCTGTAACTTTGTTTGCACTTTCACTATCAAAAGCTGTAATTTTAAAATTTAGTTTTACCCGTCTTTTATGCTATAACAAAATGACTTACCTATATAGGGTTTTCAACAGGGACGCTACAAAAGTAGAGCGACAGGGACAGCAAACGACGCCGAATTTCTTGCCGCTCTTTTGACATTTCTCTTCAGTAAGGTTTGCTATGAAAGATATACGAACCAACAACGAGTCGAAATTATTAAAATTTACTTCCGAAATTCGGAGTCAGTGGCCTCAACGTAAAGAGCGCTACGTCCAATTTATCATCTTCAGCGATGAGGCTCATTTCTGGCTGAATGGCTTCGTCAATAAACAAAATATGCGGTATTGGTCAGGCAGCAATCCACACGTACTCCATGAGTCATCATTGCATCCCGAAAAAATTACGGTTTGGTGTGGTTTATGGGCCGGCGGCGTCATTGGGCGGTACTTCTTCCGTGATGATCAAGACCGGCACGTTACAGTGAATGGGAATCGCTATCGTTCAATGATAACCGAATATTTTTGGCCCCAATTGGATGATATGGACTTGGAGGACATGTGGTTCCAACAGGACGGGGCCACAAGCCACACAGCGAATGTCACAATCAATTTATTGGAAACCAAGTTTGGAGAACTTGTTATCTTACAAAACGGTCCAGTCGCTTGGCCCCGCCCCGGTCGTGCGATTTGACGCCGTTAGACTATTTCCTGTGGGGCTACGTCAAGTCTATGGT
Organism: Cheilosia impressa; assembly: GCA_948293265.1. Lineage (NCBI taxonomy): Eukaryota > Metazoa > Arthropoda > Insecta > Diptera > Syrphidae > Cheilosia > Cheilosia impressa. Next base: position 8,415,207 of record OX411882.1, read on the forward strand.
CTATGCCAACAAGCCAGCGACGATTGATGAACTTCGTACGAATATCGAACGTGAAATTGCAGCAGTATCGCCCGATTTATGCTTGAAAACCGTCGAAAATTGGGTTCAGCGTCTGGACTTCTGCAAGCGTGCCCGTGGTGGCCATGCAAAAGAAATCGAGTTCCATACATAATGGCACCGAACTTACTTTCACAGGAATAAAGAATTTCATTGATATCCAAAACCGTTTTTGTTTTATTAAAAAAAACTTTTGTAGCGCTCTTATTGAAAAACCCTTTACTAGGGGGAAGAGGAAAAATAATAAAGATATTCACCACAAAATATTGGAAAAAAGGTCACCAAACCAAGATAAAATTTACCAAAATTCTGGAGACGTTGATAAAACACTAAGACACAAAATAGCGAATCTGTATAGTCTTGAGCCAATGTAAAAATGCCTTACTAATATCCTAAGACTTTTCTCAGTTTTACGAACATAATATAAAACAAGTAAAAGTGTTATCATCGACCTGGCCGCTGCTTTGATACCCTTCACTGCGTACAAGTCATGCAAAATTGATTTGGTATGGGAGGTATCAGAACTACTTGACCGACACATCCCGATTTTAATATCACCTTGGCGACGATAAAAGTACGTCCTCTCACAAAATATTACTTGCCTAGGCCGATTCGTTTCGACGCTATCCTGTTTTCAACAGACAGAGAGTCACATGGGACTAATATTGATTTTGTATGGGAGGTCCACTACTTGGCCGACATAGCCCATTTTCAATACCAACCTGACGACGATAAAAAGAAGTCCTTTCACCAAATGTCATTCGCCTATGTCAATTCCATTATACACTTTATGAGGTCTCCGGTGACTCCTTCTTGGCGTTACAAATGTAATGACAAATTGAATACCTTCCTGTGGAGGGTATAAAAACGGCATAGCAGTGTAAAAACGACCATTATTTGCTTACTCTTCAGAGAACATAAATAATTGTTGATTGCATTAGTGGGATGTGTTTCCAAGCTAAGAGAAAAACTATGAAATTGAAGCAAATTCTATTCAGAATTTTTATTTTATTTTTCACCTTGAATTTTAAAATGTATACTGATTGCAAAGAAATGACACGAAACATTTAAAAACAGTCAAATAAAAACCGTATCCACTTAAAAAACCAGCTGTCTGGTTTTCACAAAATCTAAAAGCTAAATGCGTATCAATCCAGTCAGATGTGTCTGGTAAATAGTCGAAATGGCAGCACTGGTTACATATAAGTGCAAAAGTTGAGCGAAATTTTAGTCATAATATGCTGTTTGCACTTTCGCAATGATACAAGACCAGTAAAATCGGATTCTAAATACTCCCAGTATTTTTGAAATTTAAGTAGTTTCCTATGAGCGCCGGATTAACTTTTGTAACCCATAAGCATTGAGCTTCTTTTTAAAACTATTTTTGTGTAGACATAGTCACAGAATGAATTTTCATTTAAAGGGCTTTTGTAATAGGAATGGGTCAATATTAAAATGGAATAGCATCAACGAAATTCAAAATTCAGGTCAAATTGCCCTATCTTGGGTGGCCGATTCACGTCACCTGCAAAAGATAATAATATACCCTCATATCGTTCATGCAGAATGTCCATCGGAGAGTCTGCTGTATCTTGAAGCCATTTAAACAATTTCATCCTACCTACAGCCGAAGGTAGGCTGTATGACTTCCGTGAAAGATCGTGGGATTAACACATTCTGTCTACCACACACGATTTTTGGAGTCCAACCAGCAATGAAGAAATCTAATTTCGGGATCTTCTACTCCGAGTTCAGGTCTTTCAGTCTGTATTCTGTAATGGAGCAAACAACAAACAATCCGACAAAGAGTGGCCTTAGGGGAAATGAAATTTAAGTTTGGGAATGCACTAGTTGTAATCCCAAGTAGCATTCGAATACACATTTTAGGCCTGGCGACGTTCTGGTGTCAATTCGTGATCCCATTTAGGAACATATGTTTCAAAACAACGAAGTAACAGTTCCTATTTGGTTTCGGAAGTGGCGCAACACAAAGTAGGAATTGTTTTTGACGCAAATCCTATGTACACACAAATTGGGAAGAATGCCATACCATATAATTTGTGACGCTATAATACGTCATTCATTTTGTGTACCTGTGTTATATACCAATATAATATTCTGACTGCATCAAACATTTCATTATTAAACAGAAAACTGCTACTGAAATTTTATGGGGAACATCATTTTGCCTTGAAATGTTACTAATGTACTTCGAAAAAAACCATGATCCTTACAAAATATGCTGTATTTAATGAAAACTTTCTTTTAAAATTGTTTATGGTATTTTAAATGCTGATAAAGAGCATTATAAAATCAGTATAAAATAAATCTACGATGTGTATATAGACATAATAGTAACATTTTAACCTATTTAATTACACCACATCCACCAAAACAGTAAATTTAAAATTTCTTATGTTCCATATATTTTTTTTTTTCAATGCAAAATGGATACCTAACAAAATATTCCCAATTAGGAATTCGTTCTTATTTGTGTAGCAAATAATCTATTGGGAATTGTGTTTATTCTGTGTGCCACAAACTTCCCAATCGGGAATCGCGTTTAATCTGTGTTGACAGTAAGTTTTTAGGAATTGTGTGTATGAACACGCATCTCCACACATTTTACACGCTGCGGACATAATTTTTCATTGAAGAAACAATTTTGACACAATAAAGAATCTGTGTAGACATAAAATCTCTAGATAGGAATATTCCTAAATGGGAAATGTTACCTAGCATTTGTCGAAAATGTTACTCATTGGGAATATTTTCTGGTAACAAAACCGTCTTAACGACGTCGCTCATGACACATGACACATGAAGTCGCAAAATGCTCCTTGGGATACTAGTGGTTTGCTGGCCTTTTGCTGCTGAAATTCCCAAGTCTCACGCATTCGATTAACCCTTCCTCGTGCGACACCACAGAACCTAAACAACTCTTATATTAAACCTTCTAGGTGACATCACTCATAACTCATGAGCCGCAAAAGAGCCATATGTCTTAATTAATGGGACAGAAATGTCCCGTGTCTCACTGCCTAAACAAATGTCAAACAATGTCTGCTCGTATGGAGCATTCAAAGTCCAAACCTTTTACCCGGTCAATCAATCTTCATTTCGGCACAAAGTGCAGGCATAATTTAAAATTCAACAAACGGCAAACACTGTCAAGGCCCAGATTGCATTTCTCTATATGCAAGGACCAACCCATATTCTCCGCTATATGGCAATCGAAATCTCCTTGCTACCCAAAAAGGAGTGCATTTCAAAGCGAACCCGCTTTGTTTTATGTTTTTATTCTTTTTTTTTACCCTAACAAAAACGAAAAGAGGATTAGAAAAGCTGCACACACACATGGTGCAATAATAAATGTTTCCCTGGAGGGTGATATCACCTCCTCCTTCATTAGAATCGTGTAAAAAAAGGGGCGAATGGAAATCTCATTACAAACTTGGCATACGAATGCGAACCAGATGACAAATGACACAAAAAAAAAAGATGCACTTTCAAAGGAGCGTTGAGCTGCTACCTGACGAGATTTAATTTGAGAAAGTTTTGAAATCGCTTGAGCTGCATGTGATTTGCTTTGGGTAACTCCACGAAAGTAGTTCAAAGAAAGTTTGGCCAATAGCTAGCTTGAAAAAAATTATATACCTATGCATTTGTAGGCATGTAAACGGGATTCGTAAATGGCAAATGAAAACAATAAGTGTGGTCCTAAAATCAAACCTAAAAGCGTTGCAATAATAATTATCCAAAGTAGTTCCCATGGTTCGTTCACAGTGGCGACACTTTTACGCATCCATATATAGCTGTAGCTGGGTTAAGTAAAAGGACTGATGCGATAAGAAAATCTGGACACGTCGCATTTAGATCAATGTAAATTAATTATGTAATTGATTTCCAAAGGGTCTTCTATACAGAGCGAACTAACTCCCTGGTGGAAAGCCACGGGTTGGTTTTCCAAAGATTTAATTTCTAGTATGTCAGTGATAGAAAAAAGGTCCACCTCATCGCCAAGACATCCTTTTCAGCTGCGTTTTATATATACCTATGAATCTATTATATGTCCCTTAAGAAGAGGGAGGGGGGACAATTATTTTTTTATTATTTTTCCGCCACACAACTGTGTTTGCTCACCAATGGACCAGTATCTCTTCGTGACAGAGACTCATACCGTTATTCCATATAAGTGGATCGGCCTTAGGCTTCATAAGACGTCTATCGCTTGCTTGCAACTATACTACTATATCCTTTCAGTGCACCTTCAAAATCAAATTTTAATCACAAGAATCAAACGTTATTTGAGGGCCTAAGAGGAGGTCCCTATGCGTGGACAGCGAGCAGCTTCGAAGTTTTATTCATTGCCTTGCAAAAAGAACAAACTCGGTTCTCAGGTTAACGCTTTGACCGCATCTGAATGCCCAATTGACCAATCTGTTTTGTAGTTTGAAGGGGTTTATTCGATATATAGAAGTAACGACGTCTCCGCGTTGGCGGCACCCTGAGGAGTTTCTTAGTAGAGAGCTGTTATCTCTCAACAGATTTAACTTGTTGACAGACATGTTGTTACTTTAGCAAGGTACTCTTAAGAGATCAATAATTCGCTCCAGTATTTTAAATACAGGGTGTCCGCCGGGAAGGTATACTATTTTGTTTTGCCGCTATTTTGGTAACCATTAGTCTTAACAGTACATATTTGGCAGTCGTGAAGTAGACACGTGGCAAATTTATTATGGAAAAATATCCGATAACCAACGTGTTTTAATGGTTAAAACATTTTATCAAAATCAATCATCGATTACTGTGACAATGAATGATTTCGAAGAAAGAGGGTCTGTAGGTGATAGGCCCAAGCATGGACCACAACGTACTGCAAGATCGGCTGAAAACATTACTGCTGCTCAAGGAAGTGTTCAAAACAATCCATCAACCTCAATTCGACGCCGTGCTCGGGAGCTTGGTCTTCAAAGAACAACTTTGGTCACAATTTTGCACAAGGATTTGCATTTGTTTCCATTTAAGATTCAGTTGGCATAAGAGCTTCTTCCATAAGACCATTTACGCCGCCGTACATGCCAATAGGATGTTACAGCTAGCCCATGACAACCCCGATTTTCATAAAAAGTTATTGCAAGAAATGGTGATGTTGATTGGCCTCCACGGTCGCCTGATTTGACTGCTCCGGACTTCTTTTTGTGGGGATATCTGAAAAGCAAGGTTTATGCAAACAAACCAGAAACGCTTGAGCAACTCAAACAAAATATTCCTGATGAAATTAATGAAATACCGCGTGAAATGTGTGAGAATGTAATGAAAAATATGCTCAAAAGGGCTCGCATTTGTAGGACTAACAGAGGCGGACATTTACCTGATATTGTATTCCATACATAATTGCCGACATTAAATAAAACATTTATCAATATAAGATCCATTCTCTATCATTTAATCAAAAATTATAAACAAACAAAGTAGTATACCATCCTGGCGGACACCCTGTATATAAGAGAGGTCAGACTAAACTGTTCTAAATAAAGGACAATCTTTATCCAAATGCGGGAAGCTTTCGACAATACATTTTAAAACGCTGAACGCCATACGGATGAGATTAGAACAGTTAAAAAATCAAAACTATTCACTGCCCATGATCCAACTTGGATTCATTAAAATTACGCGGTAAGGAGGTCGTTTTTTGAAAGAAAAGGAGTCACTCTATAATTGCAAATTCATACTGATCCTTTATAAGGTTGCTACTTAAGTCTTGAGGTATGGCAACACCAGTAGGAATATGTCAAACTTGACATTGTCATCGTATAGTTGAACATTTTGAATGTTAATTGTACTGAGAACGTTTTGTCGTACGAGTGATATTTGTGTTGTTAACCGTTACTTAAAACATTCCATGAAAAATGGAAGTGATAAGTGAAGCGTCAACATTTTTGTGCAATGATTTTTTATGATTTTCGACGTGGATTTAACCAACAACTAACAGAATGACGATCAACTCGGACTCGCTTCGACTTTCGGTAATGTAGCACTATCTCCCAAAGGTATTAGAAGATAGGCTGCAACTTATGACGATTTTCCAGCAAGTCCAAATGCTAAAACTAAAAAATAAAAGTTTACTACAAAAAAATAATAAAAAAATATATCAAAAAGAGTGTAGTGCAAACGTTGCGTCCATTTTACAGCAGACACGGTGGAACTTCAAAGCCGACTTTTTAAACGTTTGGTGGCCAAGTTGGAGACAACCGGTTCGGCAAACAATCAGCCTACGACCTTATCTCAAAGAAACGCCCAGGCGAGAACCGCGGTCCATAAAAGTGTATAGGTGAACCCAAGGCAGTCAATTCAACCGAATCTATACGACAGAGTCATTGAAAATTGGACCAATCGAATCCGTGCCATCGTAAGAAGCAGCGGCGGACATTTAGAAAATGTTCCATTGGTATAAAAAATTATTTCTTTAATACCTCACACAGAGCTTTGTTTTAGTCAATTTCAACATGGACCCGTCCTTATTGGAAAACCATTTAATATATGACAATTACTTCCTGCTGAAAAGAGGGTCAAAAGTTGAGAGATAATTTCGAGCTCTGAATGAAACCAAAGTAGGAATATACTTTTTCATCAGTAAATAGTGCACATTACATATTTAAAAAAATAATTCTTTCAGGAAAGGTGAACCCTTAACGCTTCAAAAGCGCTCTCCGGTGTTTGAACATAATTACCTATACCTTAGTTTTGAGCTTGAATGGTTATAAAATTTAGTGCACAGTGCGGTTGTGAAGTCATGGGCTTAGCGTATACTAATCTATACCTGCAAGACTGCTTGCAGAACCCTTAAATATGGCGCTGTCTAATTTGTTCTTTCAATTTTTGGTCTTTTGTTGTACTAATTCGATGTCCATTGGGTCGCAATAATTTTCGTTCTTCATTACGCACATTTTTCATTAGCCCCCTAAAATATTATGTATGGACTTGCTCTTGCCTGGCACAAAAACCTCCTGCGAATAGCAATCAGTTATAGATCTATAGGCAATCGAAGAACTCTAGTCATTCATGATGATGGGATGGGCAGCCCTTTAATTTCGCACTTAATGTTTCCCCAAATGCGATGGACATTGCACATCAATGAATATAGGAACAGAAAGCGTTCAAACCTATAACTGATCCAGATGGTTGGCAAAGAAGCTAACTGTGTCTTTATAAACATTAAGCTAGAAAGCCCCCATCAACTGTCGTATCATAAACACGTAAAAACGAAAAGGGGTAGGTACTCCTCCCTCGACTGTGTTCACCTGAAGGCAAAACTAACGCGGAAGCAAAAAAAAAAAATAAAAAAATATTCTTGATAGCACGCACACATCCCATCAGCTTGAACATTCAACCCTATAAAGTATATATTTTTCAAACTGTTACAACGCCCTATTTCACAAAAGAAAGTAGAGGCAACAAATTAATAGCATACTTCCACACATCATCCACTCGAACTGCAAGGAAGAGCAAAAAAAAGAAGGAAAAAAATCACATGCACAAACAAAAAAAATATGAATTTTCCATTTTCCTCAAAGAGCTCCTTTAATTACGCGATTATATGCCAGATTCCCCTGCCCGAAGCACTCACATGTGTGCGCTATTTAAGGTGAGCTATAATTAAAGGAAAAAGGGATATTACATCACTACCGGTATATTTGTATGGTGCAACCGCCACCCCCTCATAGCAACGGCTTGGTACCCAAACATAACAACCTCCGTAATGCACCAGGGTGTGCCTTCGTAAGCCAACTGAACGCGTACCCTCATAGAACTATACCATATCAATAATTGGTACTTGCGTACTAACTGCAAGACGAGGTAGGAAAAATCCGGCGAAATCTCCTCAGCCCACTGTTAGAGTTACTGAAAAGGACGTCAGAAAAAAAAAATATATATACCAAACCGGTAACGAGACCACCGCCCTAAATGCCGGAGAGCAACATCATCCGTGCAACAGAGAGTGTACGGTTTGCACTCGTTCTCTCGCTCCGGACAGGAAATTTCCAACTTCCCTTTTTTGTTATCGTTTTTTTATGAATTCCTATTCCATAATCAAGATCTGCTTGCCAACATCGCATTATCTGCAACCATGTTAACCATCGCGTCGTCAACGTCATCAGCACACCAGGAAGCCAGGTATAAGGCAACAGCCAGCGCGCACACAAAGGGATTTGAGTTCAATATCCTCGAGAGTTTGCATCAGCGCCAGCAGCAGTTTACACAGGTGATATAGGTATCGCTCTATATATAGTCGCACGAGGTACTACTATTCCAACCAAGGATATTCCCATTACAAATCCTTTATTTCCATTCCACTGCCGCCAGCATCTTCACGGTTGGGAAATTCTACATACCCACTTGTGCTGTTCGTTTTCTTCCATCCTGTCGGCCTGTCCGCACATCCCCTGCTGTGTTTATATGCCGGTGCAAAGTAAATGTCGGTCTTTGCTACACTGGTGTGGGTGGGGAGCCGTGTTATTGACTTGTATGTGTACCAAAATGTCTGCCGGGTGTTGGCAGAATAACCGGGTAATGTAGGGCAAAAGCTTCGCGCCGCCATTCCTTTGGTGAAAACCAAGGGGCTCTGTCGATTTGCACAGAATCCTTAAGACAAGACAAGCAGGTTCCTTCCAGTACTCTCGAGAGCTTTCGTTGCAGCGGCATGTAATAACATCTGATCGCTGTATGGGTGTTTGTATGTTTTCCGAGTACTGTACCGGCGCCAGGCTCTTTGGGGAAATCGATTCCCCACATGCGCAGCAAGGCGTCCGAATAAATTCAATTCCAAGGAAATTATTTCGTTATCCCTTTTCTCATCTGGACTCGTTTTTAAATGATTTATTTAAATGTCAAAATATTCCGTGGGATATCAAGTGACGTACCCACATTGTCCTTTTTTTCCTTACACATCATCGAGGATGAAAATAAAATACTTCGTTGCTTCGTATCCAGTATCGCTTTAGAAAAAAAAAAAAAAACTATAACAAAGGTGGAGATGTTCAATAAAGGTGCGTGTTGAATGTCAAAGGACGAGAACGTGTTTCCCACAAATATTTTCCTTCTTTTCCTTGACAGCGTGCAGGAATTCGATATGGGTATAGTAAACTCTGAACGAAATTGAATTTTTCACGGCTGGTAAATGTCAAAAGGATATTTAGTGAGAGAAAATGTGATACCGTACTGATGACACGTACGCTGGCGACTTGAAGGAAAACGCTCAAGAAAGTTAGTTCGATGTAGGTATGGTAGTCCACATTCACCTTTGCGCTTTCTTCATCGATGGATTTTTTTTTTTAAGTAAGCTTCAGCTCAATTTATCTAGATGGAGTTGACTTTCAATTGGGGTGTGGATAAATTGTGATTAAAATGTCAAACTTGCGTTTGATTAGAATGTGAGTTTGGAATGTGAGTGATGTTTGGAAAGCTTTTTTTGGACAGATGAAATTTAAAATGCTGCAAAGGCCTATTCCATTTGACATGTTTTAGTTGATTATAGGTACCTACTCTGAAATTAAAACCTTTACTGCTGATTCAAAAGTTATCAAGTCCAGAAGTTTATAGAAAGAGGTAGGTACTGGCTGTTCTAATAAGGAGATCGGTTAACGATATGTAGAAAATACCGGCATTGAAGTAAAACTGAGATATCGAATGACATAAACAATTTATATAGGTACCCGATGAACGTCCAAAAATGTTATGACTCAAAATACACTTCAGGAAACTCATTTTATATTTTGTGTCGATCTCAGTATATGTGACCAGAGGTTTTTAAGTCTCGCTCTTGTGTCGCTGGCAATATCCATATAAACAAGCTTGGCTCTGATTGTAATCCGATTATTTGTCGAATTCTTTGATCGGTTGATTTAATTTTTGAGCTTTTATAAATTTTCGGTGATGCCCAACCGAAGTAATAACCTACTGCTGATAAATGTGAGATGTTTCTTTTCGAAGCATTAGTTTAACGTGGATGTTAATTGCCTTTCAGACGAAAAAGTTGTGTTTTCAGTAAGGTCTATCCAAGCTGTTCAGGAAGTCTTAAACAATAAATACCTGCATTAAAGTGCGCCATATGTGTTTCCATAAGGCCTTATGAAGTAAATATTGCGGAAGGTGAAATAGCTTCGATAGCGCCTTACCGAAGTCAAATTGCTACTTGGGCGCCACCGAACGTCAGACAATCTCCCAAAAGTGCAACCGTCTGAGAAAGTTTCTTAAGTCAGCCCCACGAAGTCGGCATATAAGGGTTTTCCAATGAGAGGTGTTATTGTGAATGACCTGCTATTTCGGTAGCTGTCACTTTCGACGATTTTATTCTTTGACATTTGACAAGTAGAAACTACACAATTTCTAAAAATGGAACGATACACGCTTCAACAACGCATTGAAATTATTAAAATTCACTACAAAAATGGTGAAAATCTTGCAGTCACAGTTCGCAAAACTAAAGCATTTATTGGTCGTCTTGAAGCACCTTGTTGGACCGCAATACAGAAATTGGTGGAAAAATTCGAGCTGTTGGGACAAGTTAGTGATTTGAAGAATAAAACCCGTGCACGTCGCTCAAGAACAACTGAGCATATTGCTGCTGTATCCCAAAGTGTTGAAGAAAACCCAGGTTTGTCCATTCCTCTTCATCTTTGGAATTGGGCATTCCACAAACGTCATTACACCGTATTTTGCATAAAGTATTGATGGTATTGATCTGGACAACGTCTACTTTCAACAAGACGGCGCTACGTGCCACACAAACAACGGGAAAAGTTTCCGGACCGCGTTATCTCTCGAAAAGATGATCACAATTGGCCACCGAGATTTTGTGATTTAACACCTTACGACTTCTTCCTTTGGGTCTACGTGAAAGATAAGGTCTACGCAAACAGCCCAGCCTCGATTCAAGACCTCAAAGATAAAATTCGTGAGGCTATCGAGGACATAGAGCAGCCACTTTGCGATTTGGTTATGGAAAATTTCATATAAAGGATATGGTCCTGTATGCGTGTTCGTGGTGGCTATTTGGCTGATGTTGTTTTTCATTATTAACGGCATACCTTCCTCTTTATTATGAAATAAACATCCGATCATTTATCTCAAAAAATTACATTTTTCTTTGAATACCAAAATAACACCTCTTATTGGAAAACCTTTACTTCTCAAAAACGCGCAATACCTTACATAGCGTTAACGCCGGGTAAAAGTTATCAACTTGTTATTCAGAAGTTACGTCAAATTTTTGTATGCTATCTGATGTCTACTAGCTAACTAACTTGTGCACATATGTTTATTTATACGGGGGTAGGTGTTTTTTATTTTACCAACATGATCTTGATCCATATAGATCACTGATTTTAATGGTTAACAACATTTGGATCCAACTGTTGTTATGGACCTCTTTTTGGGCCCATTAATATGTTGACTCGTCAGGGCGGTGCTCTGGTGTTTTCTATCGTTTATGGGGCATCGTTGCGATGATGCAGCACTACCTTTTGACAATGCGGTGTCATGTCAACAACGATGAGAAACGATGGCCTTAAACAGTTTCCTTTCATCGTTTGCGTCATATGGACCGTCACTAGCTCTTGATACTTGTTGCGGCTCAAACTTCAAGTATTGTGCCTACGAAAGTAAAATAGAAAGATTAATACGTATGTCTACAATTATTGGTTAACACAGTAGTCGTGGAGAAGATTTCTGTACCGATATACATCTTTGAACCATCGGTATAAAAAGATTTGTATATATCGTCTCCCTCTGTGACTTGTTTGTTGGCTCGTAATCCAAATCCCTTTTAAACGGCAAAGTTGGAAGGTAGATCGTGTTTTTGATCATTGCGATTGGGTTTTTGGTAGCCCATAGACCATATCCACTACAGGGTGTACCTTTATTTACAATAGATACTAGTGTAGTCCTTAAGTAGCCCGTCATTACATCAAGACTTAAAAGATGACTTTTCTTCTCAAAAGGTTTCCACCCCGCAACTGCTTACTTGCATACTTACTTACTTAGGTAGCGCTACAGTCCGGGATGGACCAGAGCCTCAACCAATACGCCACTTCACTCGCGAGTGCCACCTAAGACAAGGTCTTTTTTCACTGCGTTATCCCTCTGGGCTGGAATCCAATGTTGGTGTCCATTCGCTCTACATATCCTAGCCATCTTAGACGACTAATGCCCAGGTCAATGTCACTGTACAGCTAGTAGAGTTCGCTGCTAAATCTCCTCCTCCAAAGCCAGTCAACGCAACGGACCAAACTGTACAACTTAGTAATATCATAAAATGGGCCTCAGAAGACTATCGTCGAAACGATAGACCTCCAAAAGCAGCAACTAAGTGACAAAAATTACGAGTTTGAGACCTTATTTCAATTCATTTTCCACAAATTTAATGAAAGCTGACGATAGTGAAACAAATTCGGACAGAATATAACTTCTTATGGTCATCAAAGTTTCAAAAACGATATCGTCCCGACGATTATTGTTATATGGAATCTGCCCTCAGTACCAAATCCGGTATAAGTCCCCATGTGTTAATCGACGTTTTTAAGTGTCATGTATCCCTTTTACGGTCTTTTTTTATTTTTGTATGCCAATTGAGCTTAAGATCCTGGATGACAAAAAGGCATCTTGCTGTCACGGATATAAGTTGATGCATAGCTGAACTTTTTAATGAGGAATTGTAAAAGATTTTGCTTTGGACTATAGAATTATATGCCACATCGTCAGTGTATAATGAAGCCCTTCCAGTTCATCAGTTCCAGTGTTTGTGCAACAGCTCTTCAACTATACCAGGAGGCGTATAAGAGAACTGTATCGTTCGTCGGCTGATTCCCTTTTAGGTACGATTTTAATTATCTCGAAGCCACTCCACGGTATTCTAGTAGGTATTTCTGAGAAATATATGAGTATCAACCTTTATTTAATAAGTAAATTATTTATAATACCGTATGTGGTTCCAGAGAACTGGCTGTTATTTTTTGCGGGCAGTCTAGGACAAAACCCAGCTCCTTCTAAATGTGACGTAATATATACAACAGCACCTTAAACACAAGGGGACAACATTTCTCCCGAAGTAGGTCTGGCAAACCCTTTTACATAGCTACAAACTTTATGCATGTTACCTTCGTATCCTTCAACAATATACACCGTGACCCCTCCTACTCGTGCTCGAAAATAGTTATTCAAGTCCTCTGAACCGTGTTCATTATTCATGCGCAGGTTGCAATTTCCCACAGGTCGTGTGCCTCGGTTTTTTTTTCTTTTTTGTTATTATTACCTATTATTTTTTGCACGTGCACGCTGTAGGGTCCCGGTCTTAGTAATTGCTAAGGACGACGATCGTATCGCTCAACTACAATCTCAGTTGCAATTAAACACACGCAGCTTTATAAGTGCAAAAGACAGCGCACGCGTGAATTGCATTAGTAACCCTCCGTTTCCAAGACTTCCTCCTTTTTGTCGGTAGTGAGAGGTATACAACGTGTATCCTTTTGCTTCATTAGTTCTTCAAAGAGGAGCAGTTGAACAAAAAATCTTCGACAATGTGTGAGCAGATTTCCGATTTTAATCGTAGCCGTAGTTCAACCCCTGTTTTGGGCGAAGGAGGACTAAAAAGGAATCAGACAAAAAATAGAACCTTATCCGATAAGGACAACGAACTCGATTTGATATATTGCACTTTCCATATACGCACACCACTACATCAGTATGGACAGACATGACGAGTAATAACTATAAGCGCAATAAATTTGGATCAAAATGGTGTGGATGTAAATTACTGCCAGGATACAGATATACACAGGACACACTGCACTGCAACTACAGTAGAACGCATAGACCTTGCGAAAAGAGAGGAAACGAATTCCAGCGTGTGTACGGGATATGCCTGTGCAACTGCAACCCTCTGCGTGTTTTTTCCTCTTTTGAAAAAAAAAATAAAATAAAATTTCAACAAAAGAACACACGAGCGTATATATTTATTGGCAACAAAAGGACGACGACGATCGGAAAAAGTTACGTGTAACGAAACGAATAGGATCTGTTACCGCATAGCCGGGGAATTCGAATTCGAACTGTGCCCAAGGATACACATCCGTGGATGTGTGCGTGTCAGGCAGTGTAAGTCACATTGTTTATGATGACATAAAGGGAGAGAACGCACAGGATTGTATTTTGTATGTGCCCGGGTGTGGATATGGCTATAATTTGATAGAGAAAGGTGTTCATTGAGGAGGGGGAATTCCTTTCCAGTTCCAGATAAAATGCATTTTGCATTTTTAATGGTTTTCCTCTTTTTGTTTGCAATGCGTGTTAACGATCAAGAATCTATACTCTGATGAAATATTTTGCAAGGTGTTGTGGCAGGATTTTTTTTCACAACAAATCGGGCATTGCCTAAAAAGGGGTTAAATTGCGGCCTGAGATTTGGATCGGTTTCATTTTTGTTTGCACAGTCGCAAAAGGAAACCGTATTCGTAAGTGTGGCCAAAAGAATGCACAAACAGGAGTTAGAAATACGGACAAATAAAAATCAGTTCGATTTAAGAAAATTCACAGATCGCGGCACAATTCGGTGTCAGTTTTAGATTTGCCGACCAAGCCCCTACAGCAGTTCGACTTTTTTTTGCACCTGCTGGAAAAGTTAGTTCGCCGCTGTCGCTTAAGGTTCCTTGGTTGCAGCATATCCAGCATCTTTTCTGGGTACCGGGACACAAGAACAAGACAAGGTATGAAAGCCAATATCAGGTGGAAAGAGTTAACTACTTGCAAAATATCAGGGAAGCTTTGGCCTGAATATAATACAGGAGATAACAAGCTTGTAAACCTTGACCTTGACCTTGACGAGCCGTAACTTCTTAAGAAACCACACAATGATATTAAATCCCCAAGATGAGATGACGATATATGTTGTGGGTGTGGGGATGAGGTGGTACATGAGGACAGGTCGCACTTCTTCTGTCAAATCTGTCACCTGAGGAACAGAACACTTGGAAGACAAGGCTATGAAATACAGAAAGTGTCTGTCTAATCCTTACATGCTTATGACCTGCAACACCAAAGACGAAGGGTAGTGAGGAGAACCGTCACAAAACACTAGGCTTCTTAGTGGGCCTGTTGCGATTCCTCAGAAAACCAGCATTTAATCATATCCATAAATCCATTCCACATGAAACATGGTGGAGTAGGGCTTACTCTGCTATGTTTACGATGAACCTAGTCTTACCTAATACCTACGGGAAATATTTTTAAAATTTTTTTATGGAAACCCTTTCAAGCCGAGTGAAGTTTTGGGAGCGATGCATGGGTAAAGAGACTCCTGGAGATGTACCCACCCAGCGGTCGTAATGCATACCAGTTCGATCTTTTGCTTTAAAATTGTATAGTTGTAGGGATTCTCAATATTATAGTCGGCTGACGGTAAGGGCAGCACTACCCAACATGTAAGCATTTCGATCTTTCATCTTGATTCCAAGGGACAAATCATATATATAGAAACTGCTGGTAGCTAACTAGGCAAACGTAAAATCATCTTCAAAGCAATTGAAAGAGGTCTCATTCGATCTGCGACGTCAAAGCCTTCAGGAAATAGAAAATTTCGGAAATCTTGCGCATGGGCTCATAACATTCGTCAAATGTCCCATAAGAAGTCGGTTTATAGACACTCGAACCTGAAACAAGTCTGATGGTCAAACGAAATTCGTGCTCGAGTACCAGTAGGTAATTGACAGCCTATAACTTGCAAGATTTTGTTTTGATTTTCAATGTGCAGTGTTTACCACTCTTATGGGAAAGGTGGGCATATTTTTTATAGGAAGGGTACACATTTGACTCAATTTATTTACCTAACTCATTGGGTATGTATAAATCATTTAAATGTTGCTGAATATGTCATGAGAAGCCAGGATTAACAATTTATGTACCCATAATTATGGCAAGTTTTACCAAGACGATTTAATGCGTTGTGATCTGCAGTCTTATTAGCCATGATTAGAAACTAATTTACTTCTTTTTGTAGCCGCCAGTGCACACCGGGGCCTAACAATTTTTTAGAAAGGTCTTTTCAGAAATGAAGCAGTTTAACGTAACGCTTCTTAATAGTATTTAATTATACAGAAAAGCGATTTAAATAGAGACAAATCTATCGCGGGACGGAAGAATCGCCGACCTCTTGATTGATAACGCAGTTCCTATAAATACAACATTCGTTTGTTGTTTCATTCCATAGTTATGTAAGTTTCACCTATATACCTACTACCTAGCTTCTAGGTGGCAGTCTAGGCTTGTCACTTTGAAACATTTTATCGTTATAAGTCACACTGTCCTAAGCTTTAGAAAGGTATGGTTTGCCTTTCCAAGAACAATTTATGTTCATGACGCTTTTGTGAAAAGATCTCAAAAATGCCTAATAGTTCGTAGGCAGTTGGGAGTTCATCCACCTCGATATCTTATCTTCCCCAATGCGGTCAACCAAAAAAATTATTACTTTGGTATGGGAACCTTCTTTAAATCACAATGCGGCCTATGAAGAGCAGAAGAAGAAGAGCAGAGTCGATTGAAAATGTCACCTTCCTTAGTTCGCCTGACTTAATAGTATCAAATGACTTGCAAAGAAGTGAGTCTACTTTTTACCACCTGCAGGTTTTCTACACGACATTTCATGGGAACTCTTTCAAACTAAGCAAAGTGTTTGTAAAATAGTCGGACTTTCAATAATAGTTCCCGAATCTTACCGGCTTAGATGGGGTTGGGTCAGTCCCCGCGAGTTATTCCGGTAGGTTGATCCTTTCGGAATCGTTTATGTCGTAGGCAGTAAAAGAAGATGTTTGAAATTTTTTTCCCAAACTTTCCGTAATTCGTAAAGTTTGTGAGGTTTTGCGTAAAAGAAATATTGTCGGTAACAGAAATGACCCGTCAAAAACGGAGTCAGTTTCGCCATAAGTTCATTATATTTCATATCCTATCATCGATCAATGAAATGAGGTAACACTTACTCCTTGTGTTCCACCATAGGCTCTTCTCGCGTCATCACAGTTTTGAATTGTAAACTCTTCTGTTGAATAGGGGAAACAGATATCTTCCTGCGGCTTCACTTCATCTATATCTTTGCATTCTGATTCTATAGACCGGTTCCAGTTGAATTGAGACGTGTGACTATGCGCCTTTCACTTGAGCTAAATGAGACCTAAGTCCAAGCCCGATTACGTTTGACTAAAGTACTTAATTGTTATTTAAAGCTATATACAGTTCTTGGGAAGGAAATTGGTCAACAAATTTTCAGTTCAGTTCCAGTGTGCTTTAGCTGGCTGATACCTAAAACAGACTGGCTGTGGGGTCAAAAAGCGGCATTCCGCTTCTACTTTGAAGGTCCCTGATTTTAATTCGTTTTTGACACAATCGGTTTCAAAGCACTTCCTACTTTAAATAGTAGGCGGTGCTGCCCCGGTCGATATCGGACTGTAGCCAGACCTAAGAAAAGCGATCCCGAAAGCCTTAATTCGTTTTTAAAGGGTGTTTTTTTTCAGAGGTATATAACTTCGAATTGAAATAAAACACAAGAAAATCGTTTTAATGTCCATCAATTTGGCTTTATTGGAAGGATAATTTTATGCCATTAATGTTTAAATATGATTTCGGGCATGTGGCCGCCGCGGCTTCCAAGTCCCCTAACGTTTCTGGTTTGTTGGCGTAGGCGAGCGACTTCACATATCCCCAAAGAAAATAATCCAATGGTGTCAAATTACGCGATTTTGGTGGCCAATTGACAGGTCCATTCCGCAATTATGCGCTCATCGAATGTTTCCTTCAATAAATCGATTGTGACGTGCGCTGTGGGGCATGTAGCGCCGTCTTGTTGGAACCACATCTCATCCACATTCATGCCATCCAATTCGGGAAAAAATAGTCGGTTATCATGGCTCTATACCGGTCTCCATTAACGGTAACTGACTCTCCAGCATCCTTTCGGAAGAAGTATGGCCCAATGACTCTATCAGCCACTAGAGCACACCAAACAGTCAGTTTTTGTGGATGTAATGGCGTCTCAAGGGTCTCATGTGGATTTTCTTCACTCCAAATGCGGCAATTTTGCTTGTTGACGTAGCCATTCAAAAAAAAATGAGCCTCATCATTGAACAAAATTTTGCGATGAAAATCAGCATCGATATCAATTTCATTTTCGGCCCATACAGCAAAATCACGACGCATTGCATGGTCTCGCGGCATTAATTCTTACACAAGCTGGATCTTGTAAGGTCGTAATCCAAGATCTTTGCGCAAAATCGTCCATAAAGTTGATGGACAAAGCTCCAATTGCTGTGCACGGTGTCGAATCGATTCATTCGGGTCCTCTTCAATACTTTGCTCTACAGCGGCAATTGTTTCTTCGGTGCGCACTGTTCGACGTCTCTGCGGATGCGTATTATCACATAGAGCAAACGTAGTGCGAAAACGATCCATGGTTAACCGAATTAATTGCTCTGATGCAGTGACGTTTATTCAAAGGTGCGCAGGTGTTCTCTGCACACCCTATCCAAATCTATTATAATGCACTGAACTTAAGTTCATTTAACACATTTCTCTTTTTGTCTTTGCAATAATTTGTATTTTAACAAATCTGTAAATGAATTTGATCTCAACATAAGATGTTGAAAAAGTTGTATCGAACCAAAATCCAAAACTCCCTCCCTGTATCGATACTTCCAATTCCAATTCACATTCAACGCAACTTGGTGGTAATGAAACTCACACATCGGGGTGTTCATCTCGCTTTAGAGCACCGTCGACAGGCAAAATTGCATACAAAAAAAAAGACAAAATAAAAAAAACAAAAACCCTTTTCCCACAGAAATCTACCTGGCTTGGTGTTCTCCTACATCGAGCGCACCTCGTTGCAGTTCGCAATTGTAATTTCATTTTCGTTCCACCCTGACAACATAGTGTTGGAAGTTGGAACTTGGAAGTTCTTTTGTGCTTTTGTGCCTACTGTACTGGCATTGGTACTGTGTGCAAGAACAAAACAAGCACAATGCAAGATCATACAAGATGCAACATACAACAGCGAACAGCTAGAGCCAAAGTCCCATTTCGACCCTAGTGCTTTATTCTCCTGTTGTGTGGTCTGTGCTCTGTGGTGCGCTATACTTTGCAGAACCTGAAAGCGCAAGCTGGAATTTTGTATAATTTTTCATTCCCACTCGGTTCTCGGGTGGGTAAATATGGAATAGAGGTCGGTTGCTCGAATATTTGAAATCGCAACTATAACTGAAAAGCTACTTGCGAAACCATTTTCACAGCTGTGTTCAGCTGAAAAATTGGAAATATGTTATTTATTATGTTAGGCCAACACTACCTTCTCCAAATTTTAATAAATATTTTATTAGGAACTGAAAAAAAAAATATGAATTCAAGATTTGATTGTGTGGTTGCCATTCTATAAGCAAAGTATTCATCGTTCTCGTAGGGTCCTGGAATAGAACAAAAAATTCACTATTTTACTACGGTAAAAAATATAGTGAACACCCTACTAAAAGCACCACGCCACGTCACTGCTCTGATGGACGATTATGTCGACCATAAAATGAACGGAGCTTAAACTTCGCGAACTGAACCATTAGAGCATTAGAGTTGCCAGATTTGACCACAAAATGTCAGTTCAATCTCTATTCGAAAAACCAACCTCTAAAAAAAAACACCCTTTATAAGATCCGCATTCGTTAACGTAATAGAATTATTATCTGCAGAGGAATCGAGTTTGTTCATAAGAATTGTTGAAGGCAAAGTACGGATAACTATTCTGAACAATATTGGTTCTGGTTCAACCCACGGAGAAACACAAATTACATTAAGCACTTTTTCCCTATCTCTGGCGAAGGTCTGAAAAAACTTCTAAGAAGATAATTGTTATGAAAAAGCTTCACAACTCGAAGTAAGCATACGCAGTTGTATGTCACTTCCGCATTTGTGCTAAGAATAGAATGAATTCCTAAGCAACTATTGCGGTGACTCGAGTTATTCTATTTATGCAGAGGCTGTAGTTTTATGATTTTTTTTGATGCTGTCAAGAAAATCAAATTAATTTGATTGATGGCTGTGTTGACACCAAATCTGTCATGGTAGTGTGGTACAGCCAATTGGTCCTTTTACCCATTCCTTCTCCACAAATAAATGCCATGTCCAACCAGCGATATTTTGATCGATTCTATATCACTATCATCCGAACTGTCACTGTCACAACTTGCGACTAGATACCTACTCTCTCCTCCGAAAACAAGGCCCATTCGCACTAACTCCAAATTATATAGCATTTGGCGAACATAGTCCCAGCCAAAGAACAATTTTCCATTTGCATCGAAAAGGTCAATAGCCTGTGTCCACCACGAGTTACACCCGAATATCCTTCCTGTCAAATACACACACACAAACTAGACAAAAAAAAAACTTATTAATAGCATCAGCTCAGCAGGGGGCCGTATGCCGTATCCTATTTTATGCTCTCTCTTCCATACACGACCGCCACCCACACACACTTACACCCATGGTTAGCAACCAAAAAAAAAACACCGATTGTATAAAGCAATCAGCGCAAAAGGACGGGCCGCAAGTCTGTCTAATGTCTCGTTTGTCTCATCTCCCCCCGCATTGGTTCGGGAATAGGCAAAAACGGGACAAAACGAAAGCAACTTTTGTAATAATCGTAAATTTGACAAACCTTTGAGGCAGAGAAGCGTGTGCATGCGGCATACGCGAATAGCAACTCTGCTATACATAGCGACCGAGACAATATCTCTAAAAGGGATGTAAATGTGAGTTCTGATGGTTTGTTTGTGATGTCCATTATGACCGTGTATATCGCAGGGATATCTCCAAAATGGAAATGGTAAAGATGCTTGATGTGCGTCGTAGAACATTTTTGGATGGAAAAGCTTTGGCAGATGGAAATGTGCTTCGCGTGTGCTATTTGTATATCGATTCGCGAATAATGAGAAAAGTTTTCGAAGAAAAACAAGCCTAAGGACGTTTGGTTTATTACGGATTGTGGGTAGTAAAATCGTCGTTAGATACAAGAGTGGCATATGTAGGATATTGTAGATAGGTACTCAAGGAGAGAGGCGATGGGTAGGGGAAGCACACCAACCAAAAAATTCGGCACATCATTAGAGAAGAGACACTTTATGCGGGATGGTGCAAGGATTTCTACTTGTTTTTAAGCCGTACTTATGTAAGCATCTGGAGTCGGGAGCCCAGGGAATCATTGATTTATTCTTCGTGAATATTGTAGACGTTTCGCAGGACTTGAACAGGATATTGAAAGAACGCGTCTAGTGTAGGGCAGCTTCTCGAATTGTTTAAAAACTGATCCGACTGCCCAAACCTCGCTTATGTTGCTACCGAACTTGATGTAGCAGCGATCTATTCCATCGTCATCCTTTGTATAGATCGCCTCTTTAAAGAACGACCTAACGATAAGTTCCGAGGGTGACAGGAAGCGACGCAATAATGAGCGTTGTTCTCTGGTTAGAGAAGGTATTACAACAAAGCGTGGCCTTTTAATCAGGTTGCCTGAAAGCGGGACAAATATTTTTGAGGAAATCCGCAGAATGGGCAAACGGGGAGCTGCTATACGAAGAACGGGACGGGACACGGACAGCGTGTTGAGAAAGAGTTGATACTGCCAAATTAAAGCCAAATGTCGAGTACTGCAATCGATTTCTCTTAGAAAAGTCTTATCCTTATACAGAATTGTATTTTACCACGAGCTTTTCCAATAACTAAGCTAGTAGTAAAATATCCTAGAAAAGCAAGTGTGAATTGTATGACGAATACAAATATGAAATCCTCGGAATTTTGACAAAATTTCAGAGGCGTAGAGAAAGCTTGGTAGATAGAAGAAACGGAGACAACAGAGATTAGGAGGGTTAGTGTTTAGGAAGATAGAGTTTTATAGAGAGGTATACGGAGCGTGAGAGGCCCCGAGAGAGAGGCTTTCTTTGTAAAGTCTATCTTGTCTAAGAAGATCAAAGAAAACTATATTGGAAGCTCTCGAGTCTGGTTACAAGGTCAGCAAGCCTTGTTTCTCCAGAAAAGAACGATCTTATACAGCTCAATAATAACCAGTTGTGCCGTTTCACAAGCAGTTGTCGACTCAATTGAATTTTGTATGAAAAGCTTTGCAAGACTCGTCTTAATTTCTGGATTAGCTTCGACTTCGAATAGACTTGTGATTTATGTTGTCTCGAGAACGTCCGGATATAGGTCTTCAGGAGTTTCTCTAGTTTTCTTGCCAAAAACGGGCTACAAAACATGCACTTAACAGCTCTGGACGGGAAACTTCTTAGATTAAATAGACTGAGAAGAAATGCTCTCTGTTTCTTTATATAGTTGAGACAAATGACTGATCCAGTAAAAAACAAAATCCGACGTTCTATCCTCAAGTGCACCATTATTTTGAAGGTTAGAAGGTTTTCAAGAATCCTGCTTCGCTCCAAAGCTACTTATTTTAAAACTTACTAAATACATGTGTCTCACCCTGTAATATACGAGTAGTTCGACACTTCGCTTCCCACACCATAAGGTTCGATCTGGGCACCTATTGGACTATTTTTGTTTGTTTAAGTTTGTCACCAAAGAAGGTTTGAGGGCCTTTTAAAACAGGCCATCACAAACTCATCTCGCGCTATCCTAAATTGTCGTCCAAATCCTATTCTATATCTTCAACAACATCCGTGACTTTACAACAAGGTTTTATCAATAAGCTATATAGGTATCTGTTAAGGTCTTGTTGCCTTAAGCTTTTAGTAGACCTTTCGAACATTTTTGCTGGAGACGCTCTATACTTTCTTGATAGGGTGCTTCTTTTTACTGCTTTTCTATCAATAAATGCATGTTTTCACTGTCTATTCTGCTCGTAGAGCTCAGGACTTGTTTCCGCAGATTAGAAAGCAATATGAGCCACCGATAGTGCTTACTGACACTATTAATCAGTTAGCACTTTCAGGTTTCAGTGGCTTATATTGCTTTCTAAGCGGTTCTGGTCTTGGCGGCTGATTGGGTAAAGCTTGAATATCAGTTGAAGCGTTTTTGGAATAAAAGTCACTGGTCCGGACTTGAAGTTTACTGCTTAGATCATGTAGATGGCTTCAGGGATAGAGTTAACCACTCAATTGAGCTCATACAAATTCTACCATTGAACATGATGGAGTGAAAATGATACTAGGTTAACTGTCTTCTTATAAGCTACAAAAGATTCCTATTTAAATTTGGTGGAATGGCAAGAAGCCGTCACAGATTAGGTGGCTATAAGTCAAGGTAGGCGTTCTGCCCAGAAAGGTTTAATGACAAACATCGTAGAATGCAAAAAAAAGAAAACTTCCATAAAGATCAACAAGAGTTAAGTAACGAAAACCTGTCACATCAGCTCGGGGTTAATAATAGACGGTCCCTGCAATAAGCGCCAATAGTCCTTATTTAACGAATTGAAAAGAATTGCTCAAGAAATATAAAACAAAACACAGTTTTTCGTCCGAAGAGCCTTTCAAATTTCAGCCAACTCACGCACCCTTGTACGGCACTAGTGAATTGTAAATTCCAAACTCGCCCTTTTGCCCGTGTTACACTTTTCTCCCACTCTAACAAGGGTGGTTGGCAGCAGAGTGCCTACTCTCAGCTCTCACCCCGGCACGACCATCGACCAAAGTTCCTCGGGCTGAAAAAAATACCATTCAACCTGATCCTTTTGAAATCACATGCCCAGCACAACAAACACAACCTCATTGCTATATACAGTGTACACTATATATTCGCCACTACACCATTGCAATCATCCCCCTTAACAATGGGGTGTGAATTGATTTTTGTCTGGAACTACTACCCCGGCCGGCCGGTGTTAACAGCAGCAGCAGTTTTTGTTGTTGCCCCCGAAATTTCCTTTGGTGGTTTTCCGAAAAAAGGACCTTCAGCTATGGCTGGCAGGCACGACGACGACGCACACAAATCGAATCTGAACGGCAAGCGGAGAGGATCGTCGATTGAATTTTTTTGTTTTTTCCTATTTTCAAGAAAAATCATATTTTCCTCTGCACATTTCAATTATAATTTCCCTCAGTTTGTTTCTACTACGGTTTTCGGTTGTTTATAAATTTCGTCCTGTTCTTTTTTCCTCTTATATTCTGTTTGTGAGACATTCTAGTATAATTTCATCGCGACGTGTTCAATTGTTGTGTGTTCTCTACGAAATTGCAACAAAACAAGTGGACTGTGTTCAATGTGCTAATATTTATTTTTCGTTTGTTTGATTTAAAAGAAAAGTACAAATTTTGTTTAATCCGGTGATAGCTAATTTATACAAAAAGGAGTTAAAAATTAAGTTTTTCGTGTGCAAGAAATGTAAGTAAACAGAGAACAAAGCCCGAAGCCAAAAAAGAATTCCACCCGACAGATGTGAGTTTGGTTGTGTGGTGTTTTTGTACCGATATGCCCGGATAAATGTATGCCCGCAATAAAAGAATGAGGTTAAGTGAGTTTTTTTTCTTCTGAAGGAGTTGAATTGAAATATGAGCCTGGGAGTGTTTTTTTTTTTTTTGTTGAATAATGGAAGAAAAGGAAAGCGAATGTGTCAGAAAATACAATAAAAGCCGCAACTGGTTCAACAATTTAGTTCAATGCTATAGAAGTGGCGGCAGAAGGAATCATTTTTGCAAACAAATGAATTGAGGTCTACGGTACCTAGTGTTTGAGTGGTCTGTGTAGGGGTGCGATTCGGAAGCCGCAAAATCAAGAATAGGTGACGTTGACGTTCGACCTGATAGCGGGATTTGTTTGAGCGAAGAATCAGTGCGGAACTTGGTAGTATCTATACATAGGGAGCAGAACGGAGTAACTTTTGAATTTCATCAAACCAATCAAATGGAAACTCCTGGCAGAGTGAGAGCTAGTTCCCAAATTAGACTTGCAAAAGCAGGCATTTTTAAATGTAGCACAGTCACGAGGCAAACATGGTACTTTGCATGCGGAAGGAGAGTTGAAATATGCAACTTCTTGTTACCGTGACCAATTCAAGCAATCAGTTTCAACTGGCTTTCGGTTGCTTGTTCTGCACCGATCAAACATTAACCACCCCGATTAAAAGTTTCTTCTCCTACTTTTATTGCGGACGAAGCTGCTAAACTTCTCCTGGAGCATAGGGCAACAACCAGGTCCTATCATCTTTCTCTGTTTGTAGCTCGATTTCTAAGCTATGTACGCGAAGGCAAATTACAGCACTGAGCTCAGTCCGTCATATCAGTTGAGCATTATATTGTCTTTGGGGTATCTGCCAACTCGCATTATACCTTGAGGGTTCCATTGGAACCACTGCTTAGCTAAAAAAAATTGGGAACAATAAAATGAACGAACGTATGAATATAACAAGTTCCTAATCTACACTGCTGCTCTTTATTTAACCTCCAGCTTCAACTCTAGCACGAGGTTTCCAGTTTGAATTTTCTTCGAAAACAACTTTTAAGTTCAGGGTAGGTTGGCATCATTTTGTTATATTTGGACGCTGAAGCGTTCATTTACTTTAGCAAGCGGTGTCTAAATCTAATGTTTGAAATAGTCCGCTTTCTTTTAGATGAGTAGTGTCACATCAGACTCACGCTATAAATAAAACTGACACCTCGCAAAAATGTTTGGACCTATAATTATAGCTCTAGTGGAAAAGGCTAGATATAATTTTCTTTCATATTGAGTTTGACATACTTTACCTGCCATGTTAAGTTTAAGTCATCTATCTGTCAATTGAACTATCATGCAATGGGCACATTAAAAAATCTATAACCTATCTTAAGTCGACCTGATTGGTTTAGACTCTGGAGTCTAGAGGATAGACAATATGCAACCTAAACACAAAAAATGTATTGGTCGGAAACGCCATGTTTTCCTACGTCAGACACATACGCGAACTGTCAACGTGTCAATTTAGTACTCAGTCACAAATTTGTGACCAATCTAGGTCACAGGAAAACTGAAATCAAAACTGAAGCACATCAAATCAGCCAGATGTCAGACTTATCTACTAAAATAGATACTTGAACGTCCCCAATACCCCGAACAGGGAAACAAAATAATGTTAGTTGATTTTTCCACAAAAAGTAAGAGTGAGGTTGTACATTGTATCAGGATCAAAGTAAACGTCAAAATTAAATGAATATTAATCTATATTATACTCTGTACTGCACAGCCAACTCATCTGAGTGACATTTCATCCACGATCGTTTGCGGTGCGGTTTTGTTCGCTTCGCTCGCGGCAAAGGCTTTTCGCATGTCATTTTCGTACATCATCCTACACGATCTAGATGCAACGCTGTCCTAAAAAAAAACTATTCCTATGTTAAAAATGCATGAAATATCCATGGATGAGTTGTCATGTAGATCAATTACTTCGTGCATGAGTTTAATGTGATGAACCTTGAAAAAACAATTGCCAATTGAAGGGGTCTCACGTTTGACACTCTTGTATTTTTTTTGTCGCAAAGTTCGAGTGGCGCGAATGGACGAATTCTTAATATTCCAATACAAGAATGCAACGACATGGAATACTAAGCTATCAAATGACTACCCTATATTTTATTGCGGTTTGCGATGGCCCGTGGCTCTAATGGGAAGATTAAATTCAGACGGGTCGTTGTTAGGGCCATGAGTCCTCCTGTCAAGATTAAAATTTTGGGCCTACAGCGCATTCAAGTATAAAATCGGAGAATTTTCAGTTCCGGTGGATACGTCGCTTGTGGCGAATTGGAAAGCGAGAATTAACATTGATTCTCGCTTGTCGATGTCTTTCCCCGACATTTTGTGTTGGAAATATGTTTTTAAATTACTGTTGAGAGAACAACAGTGACAACTTTAAGTCACTTTCGTAGGAATAAAAGATATTTTGAAAAAAAACACCCCTGATTCAACAACACTTTCTGGAAGTGATTGGGTTTTGAATTGTTTTGATTTTTGACAGTCTATTGCGGTCCGATTGTACTTGAGAAGACACTTAAATTTTTTCCCTGTCACGAAATGAACCTTTTTCTAAATTGATTAAGCGCCTACCACTTGAACGATAAGCTCAAAGCTACCTAGAATTAACTTGTGAATAGACACTAATAGGTACCTGGCTTTAATAAAGAAAACAATCTCTTGAATCTCAATCTCAAAATGTTGAATTTGCATTTAGAAGTTTATGTAATAACCAAACCATTGTGGCAAAGCGAAATACGTATCCATATTGTGTTGGTACCATTCCAGTTGTACACACCGACATTTAAATAAGGCTACCTTCACGCTAAGTAAACAAACTTCGACAAGGATCACTGAATTGGTATACATACTGACTATACGACATTCAAAAAGGATACCCTGACACACCTCAACAAAGGCTAACAGATGTTTAAGACCACAAGCACCAATTAGTGCCCGGGTAGTTAATACACACAAGTATGGAAGTGTAACGCTCTCATGCACTTGGTGAAACCATATCAACACAAAGGACAATAACCCAGGCATACTAAAAGCAGTACTACATGCACTATATATGTATCCAGATGTTTTAGGCAATTATTATAATACACATTTTCATTTACTATGGCTACATCCTTTCAATAGGACGACGACGACAATCAATAAATTTCCTTTATTATAAAAATTGCCCGTCTCGGGCACAAGTGTGTTGTACGATCAGATGCTTCCTGTGACAAACCTCTATTCAAGCTGATACATTCGTCGTCGTCGGGGTCCCCTCATGTCAATTAATTATGTCAACCAAGTAAGGAACAGACAAAAAACAGGATAGTCCCGACAAAAGATGAAGAAGGAGAATCCCAATAACCATCAGGATCAGATACACACGAGTTCAATGACCCTCGAGTTGGTTTGATGCAAACAACAACAACACAACAAGGATAACAAGAATTTTTGTTTCCCCGAGGATATGTTGTTTTTCTCATCCTCTTCGTGGAAATAGTTCAATGTACCATCGGTTGCAGTGCACCAAAGCAAATTGCAACACCAACGAAGGGGGAAAATCACAATAATATCCTTGACAACAACGTTTGCATTACTACTGTATTCGTGTTCGGTTTTCGTGGATTGACCCTTGTTCATGTAATCTGGCTGGCTATATCAAAAAGGACATATGCAGCACGTATAGGGAAAGAAAGAGCGAGTAGAATGCATTTCCTCCCAATCAAATCACATATCGCATATGTCCGTATTTAGGTACTACACACACACACAGTGGCAAATAATACAATATTCAGTAACCCACCCCGCCGCATCGTCGAGAAGACCCTTTTTGCTTTCTGTGCAATTTACAGGATATACCTACTCGTATCCACGCATGGAATTAACGAGGAAAGGAAGTGCCTACCTAAATCAATTTAATGCACTCTGATGATATCCTTGTCCGAGGAAAATAAATAAAATGCAAACGAGGCAACATCCAACATCGTTTATTATTTATCCTAGCTGAAGCCGTCCCCCCAAAAAACATCTTCCACATCTCCTGTATCTCTGTCTCTTTCAATTGTCAGTCGTTGTCGTTCTTCGCCTGTTAACTGAATCGAATGAAATTTCATTAGAACGCTCTATTCATAATCTCCATGGTAACACGATGCTTGACTGAGTTTAACAATAAAAAACAAATGTGTGTGCATGCAGAAAGAGGTCCGGACTCCGGACAGAGTTATCATGCTTTTTGTAGTCTCTTCTTAATCCTGCGCTGGTTATAATCCGAATTGTTGAATTATGAAAAAGTTTTGTAAATATTAAACTTGATCTTCGGGAGTCACAAAAGGATTATTGTGAAGAGAGCTAACAAATGTCCTTTCGAAATACTTGTGCATATTATCGCGGGCCGATGATTTCAGTTCGATGCTAATTTCGCAGGATTGCAAAGGGATCTGCATCTGAGTTGAGTTCGTCTTCTTTTGTAGGTAGGTACGCAACAATGGTTTGTTTTGTACGTAATCTGAGACCCGCTGTGCTGCACATTGGTAAAGACCGAAGATGAGGGGCATTGAGTGATGGATGTTAATTTACTTTTGTTCGCGCTGGCATTTCAAATGAGAAGTATGACTTTTGAATTGGGACTGGGAGGAAGGCAAATGTGTATCGAAATCTGGCAGTCACAAGAAGGCTATTTTGTAGGCAGAAGTCGGTAGGTGTTCTGTGGGAATGGCATAACTCAGGGGCAAGTTATGGGGGTGAAATCCCAGTTCTAAGCTGCAAATTGATTGCAAAGAGTTGTTACGAAGGCGAAGTGTCCCATCCAGACAGTTTCTGAAGTCCAGAGGCTTCAATTCCTACTTCAGCTGAATTTTGTAAGAGTGGCATGTTCAAATCTTTTTCTTTAACAACAGGCAGGATCAGGCTTATCGAAGGAGGACAAATAGGTACATTTTGTGTCACTGTAAGTTTAACCAGAATATGTCATTGTAAACTCTACCTCGAGGCAGAGGACATATCTGCTATAGCTCACAAAAAATTACTTGGGCTTATCACTAACTCGGCTATCAACTCAGTGATTTGCTGACATGCGCCCATACCTCCCGCTTTGAACTTTGAGTTTTGAACACCTAGATGGCGCTGCAGTAAGAAAGGGAGTACTCTAGTTAAAGTTGCCTTTCATTTGCAAACCACATCCATGAACAGCCTTTCTCTGTGTTGACTTTGTTTGAAGACTCTTCAGTGCGGAGCTTTGAGTTTTATTCGCTTTGTATATTCTAAGAACATGTGGCTTCCGACTTTTCTGACAAATTCTGATATTCGTTGTTTCATTTTATACTCTAAAGTAAACGCAAATGGTACCGTAAATCACGGAAAGGTTTTTTTTTGCTTACGCCCATTGTCCTGTGCTGGAGCACCAAACTGGGATAGGGATAGTGTTTTATACAGAGATTCTACGATTGACTGTCAAAATTCTTCGCTTAATTTTAACATTTTGGTTTAGTCGAGTTTTGTACATGTAGAGAAGAGATGTCGGACTTGATCCGACCGACGTTCTCATTGACGCCATTCCTTATGGCGTGGACTTCTTAGTACATCGCGGAATCGTAGTTGGGGACGTGCGTTGAACATTCCCCAACTAAAATATATTTTAATCTTTACGTATAAATGCCACAGTTAATAAGTCTGACTATTATCTTTTTACCCGAGAACCCCTAGACCAATCTTATTGTAAATTGGCAAAAAGACAATCTGGGGCCTAAAGGAGGATATAGGTACCGCTCCGAATAATCTGACATTTTAAAAGCAATCTAATGCAGGATCTGAGGGTTGAATTAAAATATTTCTCAGGTTAGCTATAGGTACTCTCGGATATTTGTCAGGCGAAAACAGGGAAAAAAAACTTAAGGTTGAAACTGAGACCACTCGCTCAGTTCCTAATCTAGTATTCATTTAAGTGAACCAGCTAGCAATATCTATCAGTACAAAATACGATTCTAAATTCATAATGCAATCAGTAAAAATTATCAATTTGGTAGTTCCGCCATGACTCATACACACTTGCTAAGCTTAGACGTAGGATTTCAAATGAATCATTTGTGAAACTTGAATACACGGTACTAAAACGATCAGTTTTTGTTATGGTATAGATAGTTGCTTTCAATAATTTCCTACGAATTTATCGCCCATCTATATATAATAACTAAAATATGAAAGTCCTTCAAATCGGACTTTAGGATTTGGTATAGAATTTGTACCAGTGAAGAATGTGTCAAACAAAAAAAAATTAGATTTTCGCCTCAACTGATTTGCTGCCATTAAGTTTAAGGTTAAAAATGAGAAGTGATTATTTATTTTGATAGCGAGTACCTATCCCTTTTTTAATCTTGTCATTATAAAAATGCTCGGGTTTTCCCCTCAGTCTGCTTTTTAGGAAGAATCTCCTTTTTGGTGTAGTGATAGAAAATTGTGTAGCTATAAAATGCTGTAAAAACAACAAAAAATTGAGCCAGTATAGTTCCTTTAATAAACTGCTGTAGATTATTATTTTACTAAAAATGCGCTATAATGATGTAAGACCTATAAGAAGACAACATTTTGTGCTCTAAGAAGATTTCATTAGTGTTGGCTAAATAGATGGGCTTAGAGATATCTAAGATATCTAGTAAATATGTTTTTAATGTAGTTTCTGGTGGCGAATAGTTTTATAATGTTGGTTCGAGAGTTCCGAAAAAAAAGGATTCGACCTTGTATAGGGGTTTCCAATAAGAGGTGTTATTGAGAATGACCCGCTATTTCGGTAGCTGTCACTTTTTAAGCTTTTATTCTTTGACATTTGACAAGTAGAAACTACGCCATTACTAAAAATGGAACGATACACACTTCAAAAACGCATATAAATTATTAAAATTCACTACAAAAATCTTGCAAAACTAAAGCATTTTTTGGTCGTCGTGAAGCATCTTGTCGGACCGCAATACAGAAATTGGTGGAAAAATTCCAGCTGTTGGGACAAGTTAGTGATATGAGCGACGTGCACGGGGCTCAAGAATAACTGAGAATATTGCTGCTGTAGCCCAAAGTGTTGAAGAAAACCCAGGTTTGTCCATTCCTCGTCGTTCTTTGGAATTGGGCATTCCAAAAACCATTTTTATGGTAGGAAAACCCTTTAGCACTGAATTTATTTTTTGTGCAAAATGCTCTAAAGTGGCAGCCCTGATTAACAACCCAATAACGTTTCTAATTGCCGCTGGTGTTTAAAACTATTAAAACTGTTCACATAATAATGTAAAAATGGAAGGACACTATTCGAAAGATTCGAAAATAAACAATAACAAGGCTAAGCCTTACAAAACTTTAGGCCAGAGGTTTCCAATCCTTGCGACAAGAACTATTTTCGATTTATTGTTCTTAAATTTTATTAAATTGGAGAAATAAGTAATTGAAACGTTGAAAACATTAAAAAATTCGAAGAATTCATAAATACGTAAATTTGACATTTCACTGAAAATGTCATAGGTCCGAAAATATTATTTTTACTTGAAGATACGTGTTTATTTAGCTCAGCACAATGCTGGAATATCTGGCTGTATTTGCGAACAAATATATAAAGCGGAAAATTAGGCATTTCTTGAACTTATCTACAGGTTTCCCTAAATATTTTTGTGGTCTCCTTTCAGGAAATACTGGTGATAAGAGTCGAGAAAAATCAGGAGCAGAATGTGAAACTAATTTAAGATATCGTCTAAATATAAAGTCTAAATGTAATTCATTCTTAAATTCTTTGACCAATGGAAAGCTGCCTGGATTTCGATTCCTTATTAACTTTCCGCGATACTGATAATCATCTAATCCAGGCTAATATTTTTGAACACACAACAGTGAAATTTTAGTGTGCAGGCTGAAAATGATTATTAGTAAGGCCTTTTAAATACTTCTACTTCGTCAAGGGCATCAGCGGCAGTTATTGTCTTTCCCATAATTAGAGTCTCAAACTATTCACTTTTTTGAAAACAGGTGCTAGTTTCAACTCCAAAAGGTATATCAGATAACCTGCAGCACAATGCAAATTCGTCGGTATTTGACATTCGAGACGGTTCTACCTTCAAACCTCGTTTTGACCCAAGTCTGTATAAAGGAGTAGAGACGTAAACAGAATACCCAACCCACAATTCTTTAAAGAGCCTTGAGTTCTTATGCTGTCCTCTTATAGACTTAAGCCTTTCGCACTTTTTGCTAACTCCAAGACCTCTTTTAGGGAGAGTTGCATTTTCATTGAATATACAATATTTTTTACCGATATTTGACGGTGTACCTAGTACTTCGCAATACAGGTTTTGGGAAACCCGGCCTAAAAATATACGTGTATTTTGATAGCCGCTGCAGAAATCTAGACCGCAAAATATCACATTTAATGTAAACGAGGGATCCAGCATGACAACTAGCAATCCCAATACTTTCATAATTAGATGTAGGTTGTCTCTGGTTACAACAATAGACGCCCTTCATAATTATATCGTGAGCATAGACAGACAAGTTTTTTTTTTGGCTCCCACATCATCTTGGTTAACGAATATTTTCAGGCTTTTAAACAGCTCAACTGACAGAAGAGACGTGCACTTTATAAAAAGGACCAAAATCACAATAATAACTTAATTTTACCTTAAAACTACTAGATTTAAAATTCAAAACTAACAAATAACTTTCCTTCTTTGCAGATTGATATCTTGACAGCAAATAACAAAAACGCAGCTAAATAAAAGAAAATCTTCTTGCGAATCAACACCACCAAACAAAACCAACTATATACTTAAATTCAAATAGAAATATTGAGCAAACCGATATAGCAAAAACAAAAAAGTATAAGAAACCGTAAAACTCGAATGTTCCATAATATTAAAGAAAATCAGAAATCTATATATAAAGCAGAAAATTATATATATTAAATTAAACAGAAGAAAATCACAAAAAGATATTAGTAAAGTAATTTTGCTGTCTTTTTGCATTTTTGCAATTTTTATATAACAAAAATCTTATACATATAGAAGGATATTTGAAAACCCAAACAAAACACACAACACTCAAAAAAAAAACAGAAAATAAAGCAAAAATTTCCTAGTTTGATGATCTCAGTTCCCAAGTCAAAGGGAGAGCGAAATTCCATTCAAATAAATTCCAAATCTAACGAAATATTTAGTAAAATTCTACTCAGCGCAAAAAAGAAATTCAAGAGCTAGGTGACGCTCACTTGTTGAAACAGTTGTTCTTTTCGTTTTTTTAGTAAATTTAATCCAAAAAAAAACCGATCAATTTGATCTAAAAAAAATACACTCCCACACTGATTACATCACACAAAAAAAAGAAGAAGGAAAACAGTAAAAAAATCGAATAAATAAATTATTTATATATATATACATAGATTAATAATTTAAATATTAAAGTTTAAAAAATAAAAGAAAAAAGAAGACGGGACTTGTGCAAAGCGCAATCAATATAAATATAATATACTATATATATATTTTTTAAAAATAAAAACCTAACGAAAAGTTAATATATATTATAATAATTAACTAGAAAACAAATGAATAATTTTTAAGAACACAAAGATAAATCCCAAGAAAGTGAGATAATTATAAATTAACTAACTACCAAAGTCTACAACACAATACAGCACGATCATTTAAATTAATTTTATTTGACGTGTGTCAATCTATAGTCAGTCGGTAAAAGTAAACAAACGGAAGAAACAATGACAAACGCCATGGAACTTGCTATCAAAAATGGCAGCACCAATGGTTCGGTTGACGGCAGCCAAGACGAGTCGCGCACCAATTTAATTGTCAACTATTTGCCACAAACAATGACACAGGAGGAGATGCGATCACTCTTCTCAAGCATCGGTGAATTGGAGAGCTGCAAGTTGGTCCGTGATAAAGTATCAGGTAAGGAGAAATTAATTAATATTTTTATTTTGTCTCTTAAATGGTGCCTGGAATCGTAGTTATGGTTTAAGTGTTCCTCAATGATTTGTTGACAATCACTCCGAAATGGTTCGTTAAAGTTTTTTTTTTTTCCCGAGGGTAGGTGAAAATTTTCCAAACAAACTATGAGATACTGCAACTAAGATAAACTTATCAAGCTATTTTTCTATAACGAAATAAAAACACTTTTGACAGGTTACTTTCCAGTCCACTGAAAGATCCTGCATGTTCCACAATTAAGACGCAGTTAATCCTTATCTTGCCAAGTCGAAAGGTTTCGTTGTTTGTAGTCGGCGCAATAAATTACTCTCATCCAAAATTTGTCGGACTATACTGTTGATATGCCCGATTAGTCGGTTTCTATGCTTTTCAGCTTTGCGTCGAGTGTCATTCCCAGGTATTTGGCCTCGTTTGCAAGGGTATTCCAGCCAAGTTTAGAAAAACTGGCAAGTCATTAGTTTATTTATATGTAAAATTCACGTGAACAGATTTAGTTTCGTTGAGGGCGATCCGCCAGTCACTCGTCCATTCATTTATGTCGTTTTCCATTGGACAAAAAGAAGCGTCCGGGAGAGTCCGGAATCAAAAAAATGCTGTTCCATTGGCACAAAAATACTCTTCTGGTGATTCTGAGAAGAGAATTTCGCTTCTCGATTTCAAGTCAGAATCCACTCAAGAAATACTCACACAAGTGCAATTTTATGTATTTATTACAAGTCAGCTGACAGCAGCCATAGATTATTTTTTGGCATTTCACCAATACTTTGGTGGATTCTGTCAGAAGCAGTTTTGCTGTTCCATTGGATTTCAGAATGAGTGGATCCCCGAGTGAAACCAATGGAAAACGACATTACTTTATTCAGTGTGATTTGCAGTCGTTTCTTCGACTGTTGCCTACTGCAAGGATAGCGGTGTCGTCGGCGAACGTAGCAAGGATAGTGCCATCTTCTCTTGGTATATCGCGAGTATATAACAGATAGAGAAGCGGCCCAAGGACGCTTTCTTGCGGTACACCGGCCGAAATTTCTTTAAGCTCCGAGTATTCGTTACCCTAACACGGAAGAGTCTATTCCCGAGATATGATTCTAAAATAACACATAGGCTTGCGGGAAGAACTTGTCGTAATTTAAATTTTAAGTCGTCGTTTTTTCTTCAAATGCTTTCTCTATTACGTCAGTAATTCTATGCACTTGGTCAATCGTCGAGTGCTCGGTTCTGAACCCAAACTGGTGGTCAGGGATTAGATTATTATCTTCTATAACCGGTTGTAGGCGCCTAAGTAATATCCTCTCGAAAACTTTAGATATGACTGGAAGGAGCGAAATTGGTCTATACGATTTTACTTCATTTGGCGGTTTTCCTGGTTTTAAAACCATAATGACTTCCGCGACTTTCCATTGGCTCGGCACGTGTTTTAATCTGAGTGCTGAATTTATAATATATAGAAGCTTAATTAATGCTTTTCTAGGTAGAACTTTGAGAACTTCTCCGGTGATCAAATTATAACCAGGAGCTTTCTTAGGTTTTAGAGATTCGATTTCACGTTTTAGTTCCCTTAGCGTTGCATATGTGAGTGAAAAATCGTCAGATAGTAATTCCGTCCCACCATTGGTACTGCCGTGAGCCGCTCGACCATCGTACGGTTTAAAGGTTTCCTGTAGACGGGCGGCAAAGCGTCTGCTTTTTTCTTATCTTCCCTTGCCCATTCATTTTGATTTATTTTTATTGGCCTTCTGATGCCTTTGACAGCTTTCCGAAGTGAATAATTGGAATCTTTTTTCGCTGTTAAAATTTCAAGGTAGGAACCTATCGCCCGATTTTTAAAATCCTTAATAGCTGTCTTCAACAAATTGCACAAATAATTCAAATGTGCTTTATGTTGCGCAGCGCGACTCTGTTGCTATTTTTTAAGCACTTTCCTTTTTTCGTTTACCAATTCTTTTATTTCGGGCGGATATCGTAAACCGTATTTGGCCGGCGTTTTTCTTAGGTTAGGCGTATTATTCCAGGAAGCGAGCTGAACGACTTCAACGAAGCAATCAACTTCAACCTCAAGTTCGTAAGGTGTCGTAAGTTGAACGCTCAGTTCAACATTCTCTTCAATTTCGTTCCTAAAGTCTTCCCAGTTAGTTGATTTACCAGTAAGTCTAGCTGGCTCTTGGTTATTGACTAGTTTTGCGCTCAACGTTAAAATAACCGGTGAATGATCAGATGACAGATCAAAGCTCTCTTCAACTTTAATGTGGTTGGTAGGTAGATATTCCTTTCACGACGAAAAAATCTATCAGATCAGGTATTTTTGAAGTATCAGTTGGCCAGTAGGTCGGTTTGCCCGTCGAATGAAAATCACAATTGTACTCCATACCTGCCCCATAGAGCATTCAACCTTTTCGCGAGATGAATCTAGAACCCCAGAACGTGTGTTTCGCATTAAAATCGCCGCCAATAATGAAATTTGGTTTGAGCGATTTTAGCAAGTTTGTATAGTCACTTTTTTCGTGCAAATCATTGTAGCCTTTTATTTTTAAAATTGATCGCTCTTTTACGTGGGTTTCAGAAATCAAGCAAATGTCAATATCCTTTTCGCGCATGACTACTTCCAATTCATCGAGTTTTTGCAAAAGTACTTTTGCATTCCAAGTACATATTTTTAACACTGTTTTTTTATTCATATTATATTTGAAGTACGCGTTTTCCTTGAATTATTTTCGAGCTGGGCTCGTTAAAGTGATGTTAAAGCAGAAGGATTTTGCATTTGATTGACATTTGCCAGTAAACCATACGTCTGTTCTCATACTTTCTGTGCCAAATGACACATTTCAATCGGAAAATTCTTTAGCCGAAGGGAAACGCGTTGAACCGCAAATTAGAAAAACTCTTCTTTCTACTTGCTCCTATTGAAGAAATTGAAAAGTTGCGCACTTCCTCGTTACGTTTGTGGCCGTGCCACACTCAGGTCAATACTGACCCATTGTGCCTCACGTCTTCGGGTATAACAGAGGTTTTCATTATCTCCTGATCTCGCAACGAGACAATCCAAAATTATTTTAGTGTCGAGGACATGAAACAAAATATGCCGATTCAATATCGGAGAAGGAGAATCTCTTCATGCCTCTCATACTTGTGGGAATAAACGCTTCTTACCGTAGGTGGCCTAGAACTAGAATTTCTGGCACTCCATAACAGTGTTCAGGTTAAAACTTTAACCGATTGGCTAAAATACTCATTTTTCCCACATAATCTAAGTATGGTCTCAATTTAGTCTGAGAAGTCAAACTTCGTTGTCAATAAAATACCTTTTAAGGTGCTTCCTTTGTAAAATAGCGTGAAATAGCTACTAGAGAATTAAAGCCCACGGGTCTTATTCTTATTTACCAATTCAAAGAAAAATTAAAAACGTGGGTTTTAACCTAAATTCATATACTAATTCAATATTTTCCAAACCATATACCTGTGCAAAGTGTACTCCACCATCACTGTCCTTGTTGGAATGACGATAAAAGCTGCTAAGTGATCTGAGCCCGCTTGATCGACTTTTCGAAGACTTTCGGTATAAGTTTTGCACACTCGTTATGAACAGATCTCCTACCAGTCGTCTTCAATATATGGCATTATAAGAAGTTGCAGACTTGATATGTTCGCTCTTCATCCTGTAAAGTGCTTCGTGTCTTCTTCTGCATTCGATCATTCAGGACGAAAATTGGCGGCAAGTCTGCGAATTTAATTTAAAAAGCGTTTCCGTCCATCAGGTGCTCAGTTTGTAAGTCCACCTGCCCTTTATCGTGTCCTTTCTGCTATCTTTGCCCTTCTGTTACCGATGACCTCT
Source organism: Cheilosia impressa (assembly GCA_948293265.1). NCBI lineage: Eukaryota > Metazoa > Arthropoda > Insecta > Diptera > Syrphidae > Cheilosia > Cheilosia impressa. The sequence goes on from OX411882.1 coordinate 8,453,571, forward strand.
CGACATCTTTTTGCAAAAGGTGGACCGAGGACTGCTGCCGAAAATGTCGATTTGGATCTCCTATAACACTAGCTGCTTCGTCCACAACTGTTCGCACTTTGTTTATTATTGCTCAGAGCTTGTATGCTGGCAAGAGGCGCATTTCTGTTGTAAGTGCTTTCGCCGAGATGATGCAGTGAACTAAGCTGACCACCTGTCCACCGATATTTGTCGGAATCTCAGAAAGAGTCATTTCCATCTGTCAACGCCTTACGTGCAGATACGTGACATTACCTACTCCTATGTACCTATATATTTCTACTTAGACCTATGGGTTTCCTTGCCGACCTACAGAATCTACATATGTCACTGTCTATCGGTGGGTTGTCAAGACAGCCTTGGGTCTTGTGGTTAGCTATCAGCCTGTGGTCAATTTTTGATTCTAGCGACTGCTTTATCTCGCGGACTCCTTTGGCGAATGTAATTGTCAAGTCTGCTCTGAGCCACCAAAGAGCTTAGAACCTCAAGGCATGTATTATCTTAGTTCATGTATTCCCTCAAAAATCCTATTTCCCTAATGCTTATATATGTCCTTTACTTACAAATGATTTGTTTTCCTGTCTTTGCAGTTCTGCCAGCATCATTGACAGCATTGAATCCAGCCTTGCAGCAAGGTACGAGTAAGTTTGCCAGACCACGTTTTAGTTTAACGACATGTACGATTGCATAGGTCCATTAAAGCTCCATTACTTTCAGGTCAAAGTCTCGGCTATGGTTTCGTCAATTATGTCCGCGCCGAGGATGCCGAAAAAGCTGTCAACACTCTAAATGGCTTGCGTTTACAAAATAAAGTCATTAAGGTATCATACGCCCGTCCAAGTTCGGAATCGATAAAGGGTGCTAATCTATATGTATCGGGTCTTCCCAAAAATCTATCACAACCAGACTTGGAGGCGATGTTTGCATCATTTGGAAAGATAATTACATCTCGTATACTCTGTGATAATATATCTGGTAAGTGTTATTTTTACAGCAGGTCCTTCCGTTCAGATTCTCCTGATTGGCTTGAGTTTTTCAGTTTTATGATTTATTTTGTGTGTTTTCTTTTTTTTTAGTTTCTGATATATTTGGCAATGTAAGCGTAGCCAAAATCGACGGTACGTTATTTTTTATTTTCCCATTTGATTGTTCATACCAAATCTCTTTTATAAAAGCGATGCTTTACATTCACAACACTTTGTTAACGAGTTCATGTTTTGTTTAGGTCTATCGAAAGGTGTTGGCTTTATACGTTTCGATCAACGCAACGAAGCCGAACGTGCTATTCAGGAGTTAAATGGTAAAACACCAAAAGGATATACCGAACCAATTACTGTGAAATTCGCTAACAATCCAAGCAATAGTGCTAAAGCTCAAATCCCACCACCGTTGGCTGCATATCTGACACCACAAGCTGCAGCGGCCACAAGGAGATTGGCCGGTGCTCTACCATCGGCCGGTAGAATTAGGTAAGAGCTTCGCAAATGGAGCAGTTTTTTTTTTTGATAAGAAATCACTAATAGAACATGAACCGAATGACTGCGCGCTACAAACGTCAACAGAAACATCTTCAAATATCAAAATAACTAACAAAGTTAATATTTAGTAACATTTTTGATATTTTTTTTAACGATTTTATTTTATTTGAAATGTTTTTTTAATTTCTATTTTTTGTTAAGAGTATTCTTGATTTTGAATTGTTTTATTTATTTGTTCGGTTTAGTGTGGGTTAAGTGTGGATATTCTTCTTACTGCAGACTGTAACTAAAATTGGACTATTGACTGGAATTGATTTTAAATTTTAAGTTGGCCTTCCAATTGTATTTTTTTCCGTTCACCTATTCCGGGGAATGCATAAGATTGTGTTAGTTGGGATATCGCCTTGAAAAGTTTGTGAAATAACAGTCTTGGCAGAAAGTCACTGATAGACAGAAAATGATAATGGGTACGTTCACAAATTTAGCAATATACAGTCGGATTGGTCCGAATCTAAACTGAAGGCAAAAATGTCACTCTTTCTACTCCATGAACGAACTGTGAACTTAGTACTCAGTCATGAAATTCTTAACGAGATTTCTATCCCTCTAAAATGAGATTAGGTTAAATGAAAATGTATACATGCATGAGAGGATATAACCATGTGAACGTTAAGTCAGCGGATTCTGTCCATAATTCAGTTCGGTAAAGAAATGTGTAGCCGTTCCCTAGAATTTCCCAGGGCCAAATATGAAGCGTATAGTTCTTTAACAAAATGTTCTAAAATTTGTAACTCCGGTATAAGTTCCAATTTTTGAATGTTAAACCTTGGAAAAGTTGCAATATTAGGGTATTGACTAAAAAAGAAAATTAGATTATCATTCGCTCTTCCTTTGGATCAGGTCCTGTCGCATATATGGTATGGTTCGCCAAAATCAACATCTAAAGTTCTTTCGCAAATTTTCTACCGATCGATCATCTTTTTTGTAAAAAAGTATTTAAACAAAAGCGCCATCTGCCATCTGCTCAGTTTATGAGCACTCTTCAAACTTTGGAGTGTTCCCACATCCCAACCACTCTCAAGTTAAGACTGACCTTGGAAAGTCTTACCACTTTTGAATGAGCCATCTCTACAAGATCATCTTTAGGTACCTATAGTCTTTTTTTCGATATTGTGAAGGAAACCGCTAAAGTTACAACATTGTGTCAACTTGTTCATATTTTTTTCAGTAATAACACTGATCGGCCGCATTGCCAGGTAAGCCTTGCTTCCTCGAGTATGATTTGCACTCCAATTTTGGCTTTTATTTTTGTCGTAGACGTACATACGTCCTTTCTGTGGCGAGAAGATCGATTTGAGCTATATCTTCGACTGCAGGGAAAGCTACTTCCGAAACCCTAACTAGATGAGATTCACCAAAAAGTCTCATGACCTTTCGGCGTCTTTTTCCGCAGCAATATTGTCTGCATTAAGCAAATACCCCTCTGGAAAGGTATCTTCAGGAATCTTTAAGGGCTATAGTTTTTTAGGAGGTCAGATTCCTCTCAGTTCGTAAAACAACCCTTTTGAAGCCATGTTTGAATAAGCCTTTTGTACCTTTATTGAAGTTTTTGTGTAAGTGCCTTCACACAGTATCCATAATATTGCCATCTATGCTTTCTTTACCTTTTGTTAAAACTCATCTAAATGTTCTTATTATTTTTGATGCAATTAAAACACTTTTAATTCATCGTTACACCCTACGTTTCATCGGTTTCTTTCTTTCGCTGGATACTCCTTTTTCTCAGCTCCCACCAACCAATTCCGCCAACACTTTCAATAGTCTACAACTTTTGTTTTCAATATCACTGATTCGGAATTTAATTAGGGTTTCCTTAAGAATATATTAATTCCAATTTTATACAGCAAAGTACCTACTTGAAAGCCAGCAATGGCAGGGTTCATAAATGCGGCAACTGCTTTTCTCGAATAATGGTAGAATATTTAAAACTAAGAGCTCAATAAAGAACTAAGCGATTTATTTTACAACAAGGTAAATGGTAAATGGTAGTTAAGGTTCGTGTAAGAAAATTGTTGTCCAATTTAGTTTGACAGTTTAATTTAAACCGCATTTTAATGAGTTCTTAATGACTTCAGTCCCTTCTTCAGTCTTTTCTTAGTTTCCGGCAATTCTTATTACCTATCTGCTATTTATTATTTTATGGGCGCACAATCTTTTGCAATATTGCCATATTCTATTTACGTCTGTCTTTGTTGTACAATTCGAAAGCTTGGCGACAACGAAATGTAGCTAATGTTACCATGACGCAGAAGAGGAAATGCAAAGCACTCGGGGTAAAATCTTTAACACATGGCAACGTCATGCATACATTTTCTCCTTTAACTATGTCTCCTTTTACGTAAGAGCGAAGGGAACTTGAACAACTAGAAACCAAAATGTCGTAGTGTATATTTTCCCTCATTCATGTGTTACGTACATCTTTGTTCGTTTTTATACCCTCCAGAGGAAGGTATATTCCCTTTGCCAATACATTTGTAACGCCAAGAAGGAGTCACCGGAGACCTCATAAAGTATATATATTCTGAATCAGGATCACATTCTGAATCGATTTAGCCATGTCCGTCTGTCTGTCTGTCTGTCTGTTGAAAGCACGATAGCGCCCAAAGTAATTGACGTAGCTGAATGAAATTTGGTGAGAGGTCTTCTTTTTATCGGCGTCAGGTTGGTATTCAAAATGGGCTATGTCGGTCAAGTAGTTCTGGTACCTCCCATACAAAACCAATATTGGACCCATGTGCCTCTCTGTCTGTTGAAAGCACAATAGCGCCCAAAGTAATCGACGTAGGTGAATGAAATTTGGTGAGAGCACTTATTTTTATCAGCGTCAGGTTGGTATTCAAAATGGGTTATGTCGGTCAAGTAGTTCTGGTACCTCCCATACAAAACCAATATTAGACCCATGTGTCCCTCTTTCCGTTGAAAACACGATAGCGTCCAAAGGAATCAACCTAGGCGAATGAAGTTTTGTGAAAGGACTTCTTTTATCGTCGTTAGGTTGGTATTAAAAATGGGCTATATCGGTCAAGTAGTTCTGGTATTTTGCATGACTTGTATGCAGTGGAGGGTATCAAAGCATCGGCCAGGCCGATGATAACACTTTTACTTGTTTTGTTTGCCTTCACTTACCGCACAATTGGCGGCAAATTCAAATCTGTCATGAATATTGCTACACCCTTTTATAGTCCGATTATGAATTTATTTTAAAAACAAACCCATCATATAAATAAATTGTTTTATGTATATGAAAAATTTAAGTTTATCCTTATATGTATAAGTATTACTAAGTAAAGAAAATATTCATGCATTTGTTAGAAAAGAAAAACCCACACTAAAGTGTTTACATAAATAACTTAGTTCCTAATTATCCTATTTTGTATATGATTTCAATTACACTCTTAATTTTTTACTTTCACTTTTATTCGTTTTCCATTTTGTTTGTTTCTTTTAATTTTACCAAGTAGCTTAACTGAATTAAAAACAAAAAGAGAAACTACCAATAACCACCAAAATTCGTCCGAAAACTATATAAATTCGTTTTTTAATTTGTTCTTTTATTTGTTTTCTTTTTTATATTTTAGCATTGGAAAAAGCCCGATGTTAGCCATTAACAAGGGTTTACAAAGGTGAATTAATTTATTTTTTTTAAAACGAAAAACAAAACCTATACTTTTATTATACGATTATATATATTTTTGAAATATGTTTTAAAACAACAAATTTATCATTTCAATTATTGTAACTTTTCAATTCAAGTTACCCTCTATCTAAGTGTCATTTTGATTTGAACTCTTTTATGTTGATTTATGATTTTATGTTCGATTTTTATCTGTTGACTGAGAGTATCTTTGCTGAGTTTTTATGTTTCATTGAAATTGTGTATTTTATCTCTTGGAATGCGCAATTTATGTTCTGCAAAATACCATACTATACTAACAATATCTTTTAGTTTAGCATAATTTGGTTGTATTATTAGTGACTAAATGTTATTTTTAGTTGTTTTATATTTTTCTTTTGCATCACTCACTTGTGTTGAACAGAAAATCAAATTAAAAATAAAATAAACAAAAACAGATAACACAATTAATGTTTTCCACACAAAAAACATGTAACAATGGAATTGTTTTCGTATTAAGCGAACAACAATTTTAATTGATAAGTAGGACGGCTTTTGTAATTCGACATGTTGACATTTGTTGTACTACGAAACACCGACGCTTAAATAGTTCATCCGCAGTAATACCCTGTAGAAAATACTTCAATCATTGCTTATTACATTATCATATAAAAACAAACAGTGCAATATTTTTAAAATTTAAATTTAAATTTTTAGTACATGGGTAATTAATTTTGTTTAAGTGACTCTGTTCTCTAAGCTAATTGGTTTTTAGATTTTTCTAAGGCGTCGATTCTTCATAATGGTCCCAGTCCCCAGTAGCAATGATAAAAGACTCAAGATTTCCCTCGAGTTTTTTTTAAATACATCTCTCTCTAATTAGGCGAACCTACAGGCTACAGTGCTTGGAGAGACTCCGATGTGTGTGCAGGTATGCACGACTTTTTTTTACATTAGCTGTATTAGGCTTGTAGTCCAGTGGAAATATTTCTCTCGAAAGCGAGGGACTTTGTCCGGCACCTAGAAGAAGATTGAAATACTAGTGCTTGTAGCACCGTTGTCAGGTGCATCTTTAGATAGTTGCAGGTCGTACAACTGTTTTGCAGGTTTTCATAACAAATTGGTTATGCGGAATGTCCACTGCTTCATCTGCTTTGTGGCAAGTAGCCCCGCCCTGCTAGAACCACATTTCTTTCAATTTGGGCCGAAAGAAATCGGTTAGCATCGTTCTGTAGCGATGACCTTACCAACATCGCTTTCAATAAGTACGGACCAATGAAGCCGCCGGCCCAAAATCTCCACCAAGAACTCGTTTTTAATTTTTCAAGAATCAGGTATTCGTCGTAAGAATAATATACTCAGCATAACTATTTTATTAAATCATTGCCAATAATTTCATTCTTAAATCAAAGATTTTGATACTTTCATATCACGGGTTCATTTTAACCAACGATATTGTTAGCATTACAATTTTTTTTTCTGAGTGTACTTTTGTGGATGCATTTCAACCTGCGGTGAACCTCGTGTTGGTTGGCGTTGTCCCATGTATTGCAATTTTGCTTGTTAATAAAGCCGTTCGTCAAAAATGCGCCTTGTCGCTCGAAGTGATTTTTCGGCCAAAATTTGGGTCCTCTTCCAATAGCTCCGAGGCCCAATCAGCGAACAAACGGCGTTGTCTATGGCCAGTAACTTTGAGAACCTACACAAAATTCGTCGAGTTGAAGTCTGCGAAATTCCGATTTCTTGTGCATGGCGAGGGTTCGCCTGCACACTTTCACGACCGCGGCAATCTTTTCGACCGGTTGTATCAAATTCGGCCACCAAATGTTGGAGATTCGTATTTAAAGAGCCACCGCGTCTGCCTTTAAATGGGCGCAGAAACACGATGAAAAATAATTTTTGTTGAAACAATGAATTTCAATTTAATCATTCTAGATTTTGGTCTGTAGTTTAGCTCCTGAAAGCTAGTTGATAGAATTAAATATTAAGGAATGTGTTGTTTTTTACTGATTAAATTTTTTTAAGTGATGACAAGTTAAAGGTAGTAAGGTTTGCAAAAAATCACATTTCGGTCAAAAACGGCTCCGAAAATCCTCAGGGTCTTAAGTCGAAAATTGAAAAAAAAGCTTCATTGAAATCCTTGGTTTTGAAGCTTACTGCGTACAGGCTTAAGATCCCCTAAAGACTTATTTTATGAACTATGGTTTTTAAGAATGTTGGCAAATTTCTTAATCACATTTTTTTCGTCCTGAGAATATTTTGTGTGACACATATTCCTCCTGGACCTGAATAGTTACTCGTATGTATTTCCAGTTAGTTTTTAATTTTTTTTAAAAACTCTTTTATCTAGAAAAAACGTGATGCTATTTTTTTCGGATAGCTAGCAACTATCCTTTCTTTAGAAATTTCGGTTGGGCAGCTCATAAAACTTGAAAGTAATTTCAAGCTTCTTATTTTGAACACCTCGCTGATTTAAGAAGATACCTTAGGATCAAAAAAGACAACGCGAGTTGCATTGATAGTAATCTCTTGCATTTATCGATTCTGTACTCCACGGTGTTGTTTAGGTACTCAGCGTTACATTATCCTCGGAGGTTGATGTCATTTACCTGTAAAACACATATATAGTTCAATTTAAGTTTGCCTTTCAGACGATATTATTTTCACTATGCCCAATGGCCCCGAATATAATTTCAAATTATTTAACCAATTTATGTATCTCATAGAGTCCTTGCGACAGTTTAAACTTTTAGTAGCCTTTTGTTTAGGTAAGGTTAGATACAAGTTTAAGGGTTCGGAAAGCATATATAACACCATAATTGGGCCCTTGCGGAGCCATTGTGATTAAGAGAGAGAGATTGACCTAAAATCTAAATACGATTGAGAGGGATATAAGATGTAAGGAAGCTTCTTCAGCTATAAAACTCCAAAAATCTGAAATGGACTACAAACGCTTCCTCCTTTGCTGTCTTTCATTCTTCGCTCGATAGCTGACTAGTGACTTGATCAAATGAAGAACCCGATCATGAACTATTGCATAATCCTTATTCAGTTCATTAGTCTTCCTTCTGCCCAGAAACCCACACGTTTCCGTTGATCTGCACGTCAATGGAAAAGTAGTGGGATTTCATTTTTGTAGCAGCGCCTATTTTTAATGGCTACAGGAAATATGATTGAGCTGAGCTTTAATCCACCATGAAATACCCGACACCGGCTCCATAGGTTAATAGGTTACCTGTGTAACGTGGGTTTCATTTTACAGCAGGATAAGGACCAGTGGATTTTTTTTTTACAGTCTTCAGTCCACTTGAACAGTATAACTGGTGACTAGAGTGGGTTCCTGTATTCCTTTAGGCCTTTCCCGGAATTTACTGCCCTAACTTCCAATCAAGTCGTTAAGTTTTGTCGAAAAATTGACCGAAGCTCTTGACAAACGACTACACCCGTATACCTAGCTCACAATTTAGGACAGAACACACTAACACCTCATACTCCCCATTCAAGATCATTCCCCCTTTCCAATGCATGCTAACATTTGTATTAAGTACCTCTTACAAAAAAAGTACCTGCTGATATATTTTATAAGTAAAAAAAACATACTCTAAGATACAATGTAGACAAGAAAAAAAAATACTATACATATCCGTAGGCTAAATGTTAAAAACAAACAAAACTTGGCAACATCAAAGTATTCCTAATACAATTCCATTTCTTTCTCAATTCCAGATATTCCCCATTGGCCGGTGATTTATTAGCCAACTCCATTCTACCCGGCAACGCAATGACCGGTTCCGGTTGGTGTATATTTGTTTACAACCTGGCCCCAGAAACCGAAGAGAACGTCCTGTGGCAGCTGTTCGGTCCATTTGGTGCCGTCCAATCGGTAAAGGTGATCCGAGACCTGCAAACGAGTAAATGCAAGGGATTCGGTTTTGTCACAATGACAAACTACGACGAGGCCGTTGTTGCAATACAATCACTTAACGGCTACACACTTGGCAACCGAGTGTTGCAAGTTAGCTTTAAGACTAATAAGACAAAAACCGCTTAAAATGGGTTCGAGTATGAGTTAAAACATTTTTATTAATTTATTTATTTCCCTAATGTACTTTTTTTACTTTTCTTTTCTCTAAGACCATTAGTCAGTCTTTAAAATTAATATTAAAATTAAAACTAAAAAATAAAAAAACGAACAAGTTTCCTTTCAAATTAATTTATTTAATGTATCAAAATAGCTAAAATGTGTTTGATTTTATTTTTTTCTATATAATTAGTAAAGAAATGATAAAAAAGAACACCAAAATAAATTTTTTTAACATAAAAATTATAAGAAAATAAAAAAAAAAACAAAAAAAACTATTTCTACACGTGTAAAAAAATGCATTTTTAAATGTGAACAAAAAATATATATATCTAAACGATGGCAATATTTTTGGAGGTTGAGGAATTTCAAAACAAAAAAAAACTTTTACAAATTGATATAAAAAAAATGAAAAAAAAATAAAAGAAAAAATCGATATCAGACTTTATATAAATATTAAAAATAAGAAGACATACGATATATGTGCATATATATATATATTTTAGAGAAATAAAACAGGAAATCAAGTCAGCGTATTTTGAAAGTTTACCACACTCACTCACACACACCCTCTCAAACATCTCTGTATACAAAAAAGGACGATGCAAGCAGAAGCAAGCAATCTAGCCCCGCAAATAAAATACAAAACCGATCACAACAATAAACTAAAAGTAATGTCGAGAAACAAAAACCTATATATATATATTAAAATGGCAACGGAACTTCACTCAAATAAAAGAATATATGTATATGTATATGTGTTTAAAACAAGAAACGTGAGAAACAAGAAAAAAGAAAACCATAAAATCCAGCTTCCAAATTTTTAAGATACTAGACAAGTAAGTGTTTTAATATTAGAAATTTTCTTATAGTGAATTTTTACGCGCAAAAAACAAAGAAGAAAAAATAACAACAAAAATAAATCAACCAAAAAAACATAAAGAAAATAATAATATGAAAAGAAAGTCTTATAGTTTAAACAAAAAACACATTATTTCTCTATAATGTCCTCCGATTTTGTTTCCTCATTAGTTTTGTTCATAATTTGTCGAACTCTTCTCTCAAATCGGTTTTGTTCTTTGCAAGAAGATAAGGAATCTTTTGTTTGTTTGATTTGATTTTTTTTTTTTAACTTTAAGTGCAATATAAATAAATAAAATGCTATAGACATAAAGAAGAAAAATCTGCAACGAGACTTAAACAAAGAAACTAAAACTTAAATGAAAAAGAAACTCTCTAACATATTTATAAATTTACACAACACAGAGAAGTCGTAGTTAAAATGAAAGTAATTTTTACTATATACATATTAACAATAATTTTTAAATTTAATTAATAAATTAATTGTTAAATTGAATGATGTAGTGCACAAAACAGAAAGAGGTTTATAGAATTTAACTGAGAGCACAATTCAGTTGTTGTGATGCAAATCTGTATAGTTTGCTGCTTTATTATGTAGGGGCAAACAATCGGAAGGGGTCGGGGGGGATGAGTGCGTTTCAAATGGGGCACGAAAAATTTAAAAAAACTATGGCAGTACCAGGTTTTGGAACAACTTCTTTTAAATGGGGGTTTATTTGCAGTCCGCGATACTAAGGATCATTTTTAGTGTTCAGGCTAAATTTTTCGAACTCACAAAAAATTTTCATACAAAATTTTAAATTGTGACCTACTAAATATTTAGTGTCAAGGTTAAAACTGATTAATAGTGAGGCCCAGTGAATATAGGTCGCTGATTGTTCAGGATTGAGGCGCATGTTGTTAGAGGTTAGAATTTTCATGATAAAGAGTGGAAAAATATGTCAGGGGTTGCCTTAACAATATCCTTCGAACAGTCAGGCTTGAGCTTGCTTAAGACTTTGTTGCAGATATTTGCACACCAAAAGAAATTTCATTCCTTTTCACCAGCAGGGAGGTAAACCATTAGTAAGTTTGCCTATAGGTATCATGCTCTGTAACTCTATTGACCATGAATGTAATGGTTTTTTAGCTCGAGGTTAGAAAAGAAAATAAAAGGCTGATTTTGCAACCAATATTGTAATCCAACCGCACAGCAGAGCAAATTATGTCATAACATAATTGTAAGACGTTTTCGATGACTTACCGACCATGGTAATCGGACCATTGTGGTACTCGGTATTTAATGAGACTTTTTATACCCTCTTTGACATTTACGGACTTTGTATTTATTAGGTTAGGTTAGATAAGTGGGTTGGCGAGGAAGGAGAAACCTCTACACTATATTCTGATGACCTTGTGGATCTATGACCCACGCACTATAGGTTGCCAATCTTTCCCGAGGCTGTTAAAAAATTACGCAAGACTCTTATAGGTCTGTCAGATAGATCTTCCAAGTCAAAAAAGTATCCTCCCAGAATTCTGTATTTTATGTAGCAGAGTGCCGGGCCGGTAGATAATTTGGCGTGTCCTCATATACCTCTGCCAAGGTCATCAGTGCCGATTCTCATCGGACTTTGCGTACTTAAACTGCAACCATAAGTTGATGTTCTAGTCAAATCAGTGCTGTAGGGAGAGGAACGTCAATTAAGTTTTTGAACAAGCTCATTTCCATGGACTTATGGAACACCGGCTTAACATAACTAGACGTCCGTTGAAGCTATCTTGTTACTTTAGTGCCAGCAAATGCTTGTAAGGGACTTTTACAAATACGAGGAGTTCTTGCTCTCAGAACCGTGTCTTCTTTACTGTGTAGCAAACGACTCGTATATTTTTAACAACTCGCTCTGTCGTCTTCAGTTAATCGATTCTGTGAGTTGTACCATAAAGTTAAAATAAAAATAAAAATACAACAAGTGCTAGTGAGAGTCAACAGATCATGGACTTTCTCGTATTTTGAGACAAAACGAACGAGAAGTGTGCTATAATCAAATCGAAGAAGTACCCTAGCACCCCATTACAACTTCCTGAGATGTGATAATGATAATCGGCAAGGTTTTCTTTAAAATCTATACCTACAGCTTCATCTAATTGCCTTGCTATGTCTTAATATCCTTGAAAGGACAGGAGGATTTATATTCAAGTACTTTAACTGGTTTTCCTGATCTACAAAAATATTAAAATTTGGCCCCCTTAATTATCTAGTCCGAAATGGGTTAAGGTACGTCTGCGAAATTCAGTCAGTACCTACTTATGAAAGAGAATGTCACTTGAAATATTTATATAATATTATTTGTGGTAGCCTTCATTGGTTGGGCTTGAAAAATAAGGAGCACAAAATTCAAACAAAAATTTTAAAACCATAAGAGGAGAGCATTTTTGCAGACCGAACTATCGGAACAGCTGAGTCGCAAACTTAAGTTGATAGAATATAGTCGGTCTTTACCTGATAGAATATTCTGCATGTTTGAGGAGCTGTCGCTCATGTTGTTGATCTTGCTGAAGCCTTTCCCTATTACTTAATTTGTGTAAGATCGACTTTATTGCAGGCTGTATTCAGTCAGTTCTTAATCCATAAGAAGACATATTAGCGATCATCTTAAACGATATCGCTTTGAAACTTTGATCACCGAAATCAGTCATATTCTAGTCGAATTATTTTTCACAAACGTCAGCTTTCAGTATTTTTGTTTAAATTGAACTGTATTAAGGTCTCAAACTTGTAATTTTAGCACTTAGTTGCTAGTTTTGTAGGTCTATCGTTTCGTCTTTGCAGACGACGACTATTGCAATAGATTTCTATTTAGCTATCAACTTTTCTGTGCTAATGTTAGAAGTCTAAGCGTGGCGCAAAATTCATCACAAAAGTTATGAAACCGACAACAGAAAGTAGCTCTTTTTGGTCGGTTAAATTTTGAAAATGATGCCATCGAGACAACAACTGTCTGGAGTTTTACAAGGGAAAGGTTTACTATTCAACAGGTCCCCAAAAAGAAATATAGGTACATGTATACCTATGTCAATATTGGATAATGCGTTAAGAGAGCTCACAGTGTTTTATTGAATGAATCATCCTTGATAGTAGGCTATGTATAGTGTTGCCCTCCAAGTTGAACAAGAGCACAAACGAATGACCGATCTATGAAGCTTTGCTAGGTGAAAAGAAAGAAAAATTAGTACGCTTTCAATACGGGTGTTGGTGACTGGTTAAAGTCTGAAATAGTTTGGCTTCCTTTCAAGTGTACTATTTCCATAATCATACATTTTGAATATATCCTTCAGAGTCAATGAAGAAAAACTGGATCAATATTCTGTCTGATGTTTAAAAAGCTATGCCCTCTGACAAAAGGGGATACTGGTGTTTTTCCTAACTTCTGATGGAAGGCTATCGGAATTCGCCTTCCGTAATATAAATTTTCCTGATATAGTTCAATCTCCTTATAGGTTATGTTTTCATCTTTATACAGAAAAATTCCGACTCCTAAGTCTCAGCATGTAGGCTCAAACCTCTAGGGACACCAAGCGAAGAGTTTAAAGCTTAAGTTCACCCAAAAATTTTCTTGACAGACTTGATGAGTGATTTAAAGTGTTACCAATTTGTTGGGCGATTTCATCTACCTGCTAGGACGAAGCTTAATCTTGCATTTGCCCTTAGATGGGAGAAGTCAGAAATGCTACTACGATTTTGACCGCTCTTCGAATGACTTGATGGAAGAAATTGCGCTTTAGGCATACTTGAGGGTGCTTCAATGCTTTTATGCATTTTTGAAAACTTCAATTTAAGCTAACTTCATATATTTCATTTCCGTTCATACCACACAGCAGTTTGATGTTTTCAAAAACGAACTCTCATACCTACCATATTTCGAACATACATACTTCGGACAATGGGCTGAAGGACGTTGCTGTTCCTTTCTTAAGATTTTACAACCGAGGGCATTCCGATATTTGTGGGAACTGTTGAAATATATATGTATATTAAAATTGCCGAATTTTGTTTCGCTGACCATATAACTAATATGGGTTGGGTGGACTGAACTTCAACAAGCATTTAACTCTTCAAACTGGACTCTTTTAACTGTATAGTATCTACCGAACAATGCAATTCAAAATTCATTTTGTATTTAGATTTAGGAATGTCACACGCACAAGTTGGATAGTTAGTAAAAGAACGCATTCTTTTTTTGAAACAGAAAAAAATCAATCGCATTTAAAAGAGACAAGTTATAGGCCAGTCCCCCCCCAAAGAACGACACATCATCCAAGGCCCTCTTCGACCGCCCATCCTATGTGTATTTATTTCAATCTTGCCTAACTTAAATGAAAACAAAAAAATATTCGCACAAATTCAAATTAATTTAGTTACTTAAATACCTATAGAGATACTCATTAAATGTTAAACATACAAAAATATTTGAATAAAATATTTTCTCTTTTAATTTACTAACTTAACGTGTAACCTGTACTGGATATTAGTTCAAATCCACGAAAGCAAAATAACCTGTTTGTAAACAATTCAATTACATAAACAAATCCATACATAAAACAAATGCCATACACAATAACATAAAAACAATTTAACTAACAAAGAAAAAAAAACTTAACTTATTTAAATGTTTCTATAAAGAATAATATATAAATAAATATATATATTTGGTGTGTATCGATGTATTTATTTTAAAACATATACAAGTACTAGTTAAAAATTTATTTATTTATTTATTTTCTAATCCTAATTTTAAATTATATGGAAATTGCAAAAGATGCTAAACAAATTAAATAAACCAACTTTGAAATTCCACAAAAAGAATTTAAATTAATTTGAAATCACTAAGAAGGAAACCAAAGAAAAAAGTCACTTTAACGAGAAAAGAAAATGAAAACCAAAAAAAAAACTAAACGCAAAAAAAAATACATGAAAATTTAAAAGAAATTATTAGTAAGAAATACATAGAAGAAATTTTTAAATATAAATTATTCTCATTACTTAGTCTAATTAAATTATATTAAATGTACTAACAACTAAAGAAAAAAAAAAACAAAATGATACCAAAAAATTTAAAACAAAAATTATAAAAAAATTTTCTTATCAATTACATCTTCTTATTCTCTATCCTGTAATCTAATAATTTATTTTTAAATTTGTTTTCAATTGAAACCTATTTTTTTTAATTAGTAGAAACTATTACTATATATATATATAAAAAAAAAAACAAAACATAAAAAAATCTTAAAGTATATTAACTTTTATGTGTACCTAAATATATAAAGAAAACAAAAGAAGCAAACACACAACAATTCTTAAAAATACTCTGTCGTAACTTTGTGTTTTTGTTTATTTTTCATTTGTTTTTTTCCTTACAATTAGTTTTAGATTTTATTTTCAATTTATTTATTTAGTTTTTAAATGTATTGTATGTCATTTTCCTTACAAGTTTTTAAAAAATCTATTAATGAAGTAAAAAATTCATATATTATATTATTCTAGTCGATATAATTATCATTATTATTCATTATAATTATTAAATTAAAAAAAAAAGAACACACGTAAAAAATGTATTTCTTCTATAATTATTATTATTATTATCAATTTATTATATGAATGTAATTTCCCAAAGAAAACTAAACCGATATACTTATTATTTACAATCAAATTTTATGTGTTTATGTAACCTTAAATATAAATGAAATGAAAAAAACGTGAAACCAACAAAACGCCCTTAGACCCACACAAAGATTCGGCGATTGAAGTGAATTAAAAGAACAGATGTCTCTTTTGCAATCAATTTTTTAACAAACGCATGATACTCTCTTCTCTAGTCAGAATATTATTGTCTCATTATTAATGATTAAAAACGAAAATAAGAGAATAGAAAGAACATAAGAAAACACTGAAAAAAGTCATAACAAAATATATTTACTAAACAGAAAATTAATTTATGTAATTTAGTTCGTTTCGAAATAAAATGGAAAACCTAAAAAAAACAATACATCTCTGTGTTTTTCTGAATGGAAGTTAATTTCTAAGTTTACTACATTTCCAATCGAAATTTTAGACCAGGTAGCGCTACACTTTTATATACCTAACAGGGAAGTATGATTTAGTCCTGCTCGAGGCGCTGAATGTCAGTGGATGATATTGTGCCAATTTGTGTTTTTCTCACCAGGGTTGGCATGGCTTAAGTTGATTTGTAATAAGTTTAAGTTACTCACATTGTAACAAGGTAAAGTGAACTCAGCAGGAGCGGGGAAGTGGTTGTCCTCGAATTTCGTTCGGCAGCGGAGGGCAAAGGTAGAACGCGAGTTGGGGATTTCTCTACCACGGTTATGCTGTCCGTAGACTACAGTAACGGTTGAATAGGCAAACCACCAACTTTAATTCGTTTTTTAAAAAAAAAATAAACAATAAAACGCGCAGTAAGATATTTTATGAAAATAATTACAAAAGATTGTTTTATTGAGGAGAAAATTATTAATTAAAATAGCTAGTCTAATTTCAATCGCTCTGCTCCCAATCTCTAATACGATATGCTGTCCGTGGGACTACAGTATCACATAAGGCAATGCGAGCAAAATAAAAAAAATAGAAAAAAACGGGCGTAGGCGAGAAGCGCAGCGAATTGTGTTTGCTTTCCAGTTTGAGACGGTAGAGAACCTTCGTCAATTAGCGAGCAGACAAAATTGGCAATTGTTCTGGGCGTGCATGCCCTTTTTATACTTGTTGGGAGAGGAGCTTTTGAAATTGTAAGTTATTTGTTTACATTCGATTACAATACATAATTAGCTTTTATGTTAAGGGTGTTGCCATATTGGAATTTTATGTTTACAATAGTTGTTTAGCTTTTATTTGCAAAGTGTTGCCATATTGAATTTAAGTAAGGAAAACAAGAGAAAAATATAAAAAGTTAACATATTACAATTTGATTGAAATAATTATAATAAATGATGATAAATATTATGATGATGATGTTGATGTTGATGTTGTTAGGAGGTTGTTACAACATTAATTTTTTCGTAGTAAAAAATGATAGATGTCGCAACAGGTCCTTGTAGTTTTTTTCTTTTTATGGGACGTTTGGAAGGGACCTACTATTTCATGCCGAATACATTCGTCTGAATTAATAACAAGATCACAAGACAATTATACCCTCGGATGATTGTCAAACGTAATTTTAAATATTTTCCGCGGGTTCGAAGGTTCGAAGGAAAGTATATTTAAGCAAACAAGAAACAGTACCATAGATGAAGTATTTTTTTCTGAGACGCCCTGCTTCTAAAAACATCAGAACGTTAATTTCTTGAAAGAAAAATGGAAGATATTGCAAAAAGGGCCATCACTCTCTTCTAACATGCGCCCAAAAGAACATTAAAAGAAAAACAAAGCAAAACTACTTATCACAGAGTTTACAACTTAACACCGTCAAACCGAGTGCACATGCTGACCAAGCGTCTGGGTCAATAAAATGAATTTCCATGGAAATTCACCTGACGAACGGAAATGCAAGCTATGGGAAAAGAATATTGTAAGCAATTTGGAATGTAAATGCAAGCCTTCGATAATGAAGAAAATAATTGTCACAAGTTAGTCGTAATTGATTCTTTAACCAATAAAGGTTAGAGCAACCTGCTCTCAATATATTTTTTTGAAATTTTCGAGTAAATCTTTTTTAACTGGCGCCCAACGTGGGGCTGCGCTCTGTAACACTGTACAAATTTACTGTTAACATAAAATCTCGAGTGAACTCAGGCAATAACCAAGCCTAAAACCAGTGAAAGTGTTCGCAAATAAAGAGTGGACAACCAAGCCACCAACATAACAGTGAAATAAAAAAAGAGTGGACAATCAAGCCACTAATATAACGGTGACACAAATAAAGAGTGGACAACCAAACCACCTAGTGAAGTGACCAAAAGAGTAGGTAACCAAACCACCACGATAACAGTGTAGTGATAGGTAAAACGAAGGCGCCCGAGTAGTTCTACTAACCAAAAGGAACAAAAAGGAGTCAGTAAACACTGACAGCCGCCCTAACCAGCAGAAAGCAGCCCAGAACCCACAAAACAAATACGTTAAGAAGAGATGCTACAAGAATTAATTATAACATTACTGTAAGTCAATAATAAATAACTTAAGTAACAAGAATTTACATACTTTACACCTGTATGAAACCAAATCATATTTAATACGATAAGAACAAAATAATTGCATAAGTCTTACAATTGTGAAATACTATTCAGAAAGTTCATTACAAATTTAACTATTCCTTTCTTAATTATTGCTCTGAAAGAAAGCACGTTGATTAAAACATCCCTTGTCATTACTTTAACGATATAATTGATTCTCTCATTTAATTGAAACATATCTCGAAAGATGGCAAACCCTAACAACCTAATACGACCAGCTCGTCTAGAAGTCCCTGCAGATAATGTTGCAGCTCCTCAACCTCCTGCTCCCATTCCTCCCCCTGCTCATAATGCAATTAACGATGACATGATTCAGATAATCTCACAACTAGTAACTCAAACCCTTCAAATACAGGGACGGCAACTTTTCAATTCTATCATGAACCCTGCGGCCGATATAAATAATGATATAGATCAGCCAATCAATCTAGCCAACGATAGGAATTTGTCCGAAATGGACAAAATACCCGACGTAGTGAAAAGCTTAAGAGAATTCTCTGGCGAGGCACACGAATTTAACTCATGGAAAAAGAGTGTAGATAAAATACTCAAAATCTATGAACATCTGAAAGGTACCCCCAAGTATTATGGGATCTTATCGGTCATCAGAAACAAAATTACAGGCTACGCAGACGTGGCCATAAACTAAGTATTAAATAGACCGTCAGCTCTTTCAACTTAAGAGAATTTGCCTACAAGCTGTTTTCGGTGTTACTATGTGCCAAAGTATGTGTGCCAATGTTAAAGTAAATTAGACGCACGCATACACTTGCACATACTAACCTGACAGATGCCTCTGACAGTTTATTCCGTGGTAACATTGGAAAAAATTCAAATAATTCAAATAAATGCACGTTATCGGGACGTGTTAAGAAAGCGGTGGGTGTGGTGTGGTGAATTTAGTACCAAATTATATTAAAACGCATGGTAGGTATACATTATTAGGATTTCTTTCATTTTACCTTGATAATCTATATAGTACGGGATGTTTACATTTTTGTTTTAAACAATGGAAATCGATGAACTTATGAATCATTGACAAAAATAAAAAAAAAGAAGCTTATTAATATAAAAAAAATCTGATTACTATATAGGTAATGATTTTGAATCGAAGGAATTAAAAGAAAATTGTAAGCAGCCAAACTTAAATGTGTGAGACATATCAGTGCCCATGTTCTGTTATTATCACATAGATATATTTATCACAAAAACGATATGAATTGAAGGAAAATGCTCCTGAGTTAAGTAAATAAATTTTCGCATCGATACTTTTTAAGCATTTTCTTTCAATTCATATCGTTTTTGTGATAAATATATCGATGTTATAAATACAGAACATGGGCACAGGGTACAAATCAGTAAACATGTTTATTTCCAATGTGGGTACCTATACCTATATCTATATTTAAAGTTTCGTTCATTCTCGTATACATTTTAAAGAAAACAAATTTTCGTTGATTGTGTCTATTCGACTTTTTTTTTATTATAAAACAAAATTATTATTATTCTGGGCTCACGCAATTCATTTCAAATGTAATTTTTAATTATGTCAATTGTATCAAATTTTTTAATAAATTTAATCTTTTTTCTGTTTTCCATTAATAAATGGAATCTTCATGAAAAGATTGGGCCTTACTAAATTTAAGTACGATTAGTTCACAGTGGTTATATCGTCCATACAAATTTTGCAAATGTGAGCTTCCGTAAATTTAAAGTCGATATTAAATTTGTATTAGCTAATACTCGCAGTATAACTCAAAAATCATACCCACACAGAAATGTTTATATCTTTTCCCTAGAGCATATTTTAAATTTGAATGTTCTTAATCAATGCTTATCTTTATATTGGTTACAGTTTTTCTGTCGACATTTTAGGCGAAAAAATTTTTTACCAAGAACAACCAACGAAAACAGACACAATAATTATAGGAACAAAAATAACTTATTTTATTTTAACGAATGCATTTTTCACACTTTATTCCTTTATTTATTCATATTGATTACATTCGCTTTACGCATTTTGTAAAATACATGTTTTCGTGGTGAATTAAAACAACGAATTTAAACTCTCAGAACGCATCCATCAGCTGACAGAAACTCACAAAATACACTAACTCTCAGCAGTGTTCTTAGCGCTCTCGCTTTATTTTTCCCACGAAGCGTATTAATTGTTCCCTTTTCACTAAACTCAAATTCCCTCGATTTTTTAATGAAACAAACCGTACTTTAAAAGGAAAATTTGTATTGTTCGGAAAGAAAATCACATTAAATTATTCTTCAGTATAAGAATCGCAGTTTTCAAACATTATATTGCATTTTTTTGGTACTAGAAATTGTTGCTAGAGGAAAATCTCCTTTTGATGTACATTTAGTGCGTTGATATTCATGGTGAAATGTAATTTGAATGTTTTCTAGTCAAATTGTTGATATTCACACAATTTTGATGTTTTTTCATTTAACGCATGGAAGGCTTTTCGGAAATCGTAATTCCCACAAAAAGGTAGAAATACTACTATGTAGGAACACTGCTGAGTGTCATTATTTTTTTTACTTCTCCCGCCAATTAGAATTTCTTTTTTTGCTGCTTCACACGTATTCACAGATAGGAAATTTAAGAGAGAATTTTCTTTACAAAATTTGAGGGGGGAATCGGGTAGGTGCGCGGGAGCTGACGGTCTATTTAATACTTAGTTTATGGACGTGGCCCTAGAATCCTACAATACCCTACTAAACTGGGACAAGATATCAAAATGTCTTACCCTCCACTACGCAGATAAGAGGGACTTGGGAACCCTCGAGTACCAATTGACCACCTTGGTACAAGGTAGTAGTACGATTCCCGAGTTCTATCAGGCCGTTTACCACCACTTGTCGCTTATCCTAAATAAGTTAGGATCAATGGATATGAGTCAGGAGTCCATGAACAACATGACTCAGTGCTACCGGGAGTAGCTCTCGATACATTCGTCAGAGGGTTGAGAGGCGACTTGCCTAGGCTACTCAGTATCCGTGAGCCTGCTGACCTCCCGCAGGCTTTGCACCTATGCCTAAAATTACAAAATGTCGATTTTCGGGCCCAGCATGCAAACAATTCGCAAGCTAGCACCCGAAAAACATTTCAACAAACACCGCCTCCAGCTCCCCCTAGAAGAAACAATTTTGTACATTCAGGACCAGCACCAATTGCCGCACCCAGACGCGAATTTCATCCCCAGCTACTCCATAACCCACGTAATGCCCAACCACCACAGTTCTATAGGGAACCTCAGTATCTACAGCAAAGACCGCAGCAAATCAACGTCCGCTTCCTCCGAAGCCAATGGACGTCGACCATTCTGTCAGATCCCAAAACGTGAATTACCAGAACAGACCCCGTAACCAACAGTTAGTTACACAGAAACGCCAATATTCACAACAGGCCCATCATCCACAAAAAATGCAGAGAGTTTTCCACACTGAAGGACCCGATCCGGACGAGAAGACATCGGAGGAATACGAAAACGAGACAGAACAAGAAGACCAAAACTATGACCAGACATTAACGAATTACATTGACTCACAAGATCACCTTGACTTTGATCAACCTGAAGAACTGGACGACATTTATTTTTTAGATTAGCATCCTCTTCACTTCCCTATTTCGAACATATTTCTAGAAGTGGAGAGACCTTAAAATTCCTTATCGACACCGGGTCTAACAAGAATTACGTCCAACCACGTCATATTAAGAAACCCTTATTGAATGGTAAACCCTTCTACGCTCATTCCGTTGGGGGAAGCATCAAAATAACACACCATGCACTTATCCAACTTTTCGGTCACCAAACAGACAAAATGAAATTTTTTATTCTCCCCAGTCTTATTTCATTCGATGGGATCATAGGACACGACACCCTAAAACAATTAAACGCAATCATCCATACGAGCAAAAATACCATGTCCATCCACCCCGGTTTCACCCATCCAAGAATTTCAATCCCACTCAAACAACATCAATCACAATCTGTCAACAACATAAACATTAGAACTGACCACATGACTAAAGATCAACATTCTAAACTTATTAAAATTATTCATAAATGCCCCAATCTCTTTTCGGAACCAAATGAAAAACTAACATACACCACTATGGTTAAAGGAGAAATTCGAACTACAACCCGAGACCCCGTATATTCGAAATCATACCCATGGCACTTAAAAATGAAGTCGAAAAAGAAATAAGAAAATTATTAGAAGATGGAATCATAAGACCATCAAGATCTCCTTATAATTCTCCTGTTTGGGTTGTCCCCAAAAAAATGGATGCTTCACGAGAAAAAAAAAATCCGAATGGTAATTGACTACCGCAAGCTGAACGCTGTAACTATTGCCGACAAGTATCCAATTCCTGAAATATCCGAAATCCTGGCAAATCTTAGTAAAAATCAATGGTTTTCCATAGTGGAGCTAAGAAGTGGCTTTCATCAGATCCCACTTAAAGAATCTGATATAGAAAAAACTGCCTTCTCGGTAAACAACGGCAAGTTCGAGTTTACTCGCCTGCCATTCGGGCTTAAGAACGCTCCTTCCATTTTCCAGAGAGCCCTGGACGATATCCTAAGGGATCCTATTGGAAAATGTTGCTACGTCTACATTGATGACATTGTTATCTTCGGGAAGGACGAAACCGAACATTTTTTGAATCTGGAAAAAGTATTTCACACATTAGAAACCGCAAACATGAAAATTCAACTAGACAAATGTGAATTCTTTCAAAAGGAAGTTGAATTTTTATTGGCAGATCTGGAATAAAAACTAACCCTAAAAAAGTGCAGGCTATAGTTGATCGACCTATCCCCGAAAACCTAAAAGAACTTCGATCCTTTCTCGGAATGTCAGGATATTATCGCCGTTTTATAAGGGATTATTCCAAATTGGCGAAACCTCTGACATCCCTTCTAAGAGGGGAAGACGGACATGTGTCCAAAAATATGTCAAAGAAAAAACTAATTCAGTTAGATCAAGAAGCCATCGAAGCATTCAATAAACTAAAAAACTCTCTTATTTCTGAAGAAGTAATATTCTTCAATACCCAGACTTTGACAAAAGCTTTCAACTTACAACCGACGCTTCTGACTACGCCATTGGCGCAGTTCTTTCTCAAAATGATAAGCCAATCACATTTCTTTCCAGAACCTTAAGCAAAACAGAAGAAGGTTACGCCACAAATGAAAAAGAAATGCTGGCGATTATTTGGTCCCTCAATTCTTTAAGGAACTTCCTTTACGGATCCCGGAAAGTTAATATTTATACAGACCACCAACCCCTTACTTATGCCTTGAGCAATAAAAATACAAACTCCAAAATGAAACGGTGGAAAGCCATATTGGAGGAGTATAACTATGAACTTAAATACAAGCCAGGCAAGGAAAACGTGGTTGCCGACTCCCTTTCAAGGCCTCCCCAAATAACCGGAATTCATTCAATGACACCAACTGAACATAGTGCCGATAGCTCATCGCAAAACCTCATACCATCCGTAGAGACCCCCATAAACGTTTTCCGAAACCAACTTTTAAATAGGAGATGAAAATAGTTATCAGATTCAAAATCCCTTCGACAATTACACAAGACATACTTTGATACGACAAGACTATTCAGACAACGACATCATTGACATTTTCAAAAGATATCTCAATCCAAATAATAAATATTAACGGTCTTCTGACAGACGAAATGACGATGGGACGAGTACAAGAAATTTACCCTTTACACTTCAGAGACTATCGTATCCGATTCACCCAGAAAATTGTTGAAGAAGTACCCAACGAAATAGAGCAGGAAGAAAAAATTCTAAAGATACATCGCAGAGCCCATCGCAACGCCGAGGAAAACCGAGCCCAATTGCTAGAAAACTTCTATTTCCCTAAAATGTCATCAAAAATTAAAAACCTGGTAAACCGTTGCATAACCTGTAAACAAAGTAAATACGACAGGCACCCTAATAAGCCATATCTGAAACCTACACCCATCCCTAATTATCCGGGACACACCATTCATATCGATATATTTTCCACTGAAAAACAACTTGTCCTAACAGCTGTCGATAAATTCACAAAATTCGCTCAAACTAGAATTATCCCATCACGCTCAATCGAGAATATTAAGCGACCACTACGAGATATTATATTCTTCTTTTGCGTCCCTGAAGTTGTCGTAATAGATAACGAGAAGGCACTAAATTCAGCCTCAATAACCTCAATGCTGGAAGATGACCTTCAAGTAAAGATTTTTAAAACACCTCCATATAAAAGTGAAGTAAACGGTCAAGTTGAACGCTTCCATTCTACATTGTCAGAAATCATGAGGTGTCTGAAATCAGATGGACCTGCACGGTCTTTTGAAGAACTCTTAGAACGAGCCGTGAACGAATACAACTTCACCATCCATTCAACGACAGGTAAGAAACCAATAGAACTATTTTACGGACGAATACCCAGACTTAATCCCGAACAATTTGAAAAGACACGGATGACTAATATTGAAAAACTTAGAATCAAGCAAGAAAAGGATACTAAATACCATAACAAAAAAAGGAAACCGATTAAGGACTATCAAATAGGACAAACTATTTATGTTAAAAACAATAAACGTCTAGGTTCGAAACTAACAGGCAGATACAGACCAGAAATAGTTAAGGAAAACAAAAACTCTACCGTCATAACCGAATCCGGCAAAGTAGTACATAAAAGTAACATCAGAAATTAAATTTTTTTTTTTCCAGATGTGCGTTTTGCACCTGCCAGGTAACCATGCAAATATTGGACTTCTCAAACGCACAAATAGTAACCTTTCACGTTGGACAGACAAAGATACAAGAAGGAAATTTTAAACTAATACATGTTATCAACTTAGACCAATACGACCAATTCATATCTGCAATAACTCCTATCCTTAAACTTGAATCAACCCAAAACCATACAATATTCCCTTTGCTATCACACGAGCTGCAACAAATTAAAAATCTTTTGCATAACTTGAAACCGCGAATAACAAAACGTTCTCTAAATTTTATCGGTAGCACATGGAAATGGATTGCTGGCAACCCAGACCATGATGATTTTGTCACCATCAAAGAAAAAGTCACAGAAGTACTTAAAAATAATAACAAGCAGGTTGTCAATTTACGGGAACCGTACAAGTAGAAAACATTACCCACAGCCTCAATGGAACATTCCTAATAAAACTCCACAACACCACTATTAATATCAATGGTCAATCATTTATTTCCCAAGAAGTATTAACGGTCAAAGCATTACCGGCAATACTCCAAGACAGTCCAAAGGAGAAAAAGTTCAGAGAAATCTTATCTCTAGAAATGATGAAAGATCTTTTCCTCAACAACACAAATAAAATCCGACTATTACAAACGGAGAAAAACACACATCAGGTAACCACCTACTCACTCATATCCTGTCTCGGCTTACTCGCTATAATAGCCACGATCCTCAAGCTTTTACCAAAACGAAACAATACCAAGGTCACCATACAGATTCCGAAAGAAGAGGCCCATGAAGAACATCCGGAACCAGGAACAATCGCATCACCCAACGTACCCCAACATCTTGAGATGCCACAACAAAGATTTAACGACATACCATATTTCTAACGATTGAGGACAATCGCACTTAAGAGGGGAAGACTTAACACCGTCAAACCGAGTGCACATGCTGAGCAAGCGTCTGGGTCAATAAAATGAATTTCCATGGAAATTCACCTGACGAACGGAAATGCAAGCTATGGGAAAAGAATATTGTAAGCAATTTGGAATGTAAATGCAAGCCTTCGATAATGAAGAAAATAATTGTCACAAGTTAGTCGTAATTGATTCTTTAACAAATAAAGGTGAGAGCAACCTGCTCTCAATATATTTTTTTGAAATTTTCGAGTAAATCTTTTTTAACTTATAAAGGGTGATTTTTTAAGAGGTTTAGAACTTTTTTAAAAAAAAAAAACACAAAAAATTCGAAAAAATTAATGAAATATTGATTTGAATCCATAGCTTGAACCTTGCAATTTAATGTTTAAAGATAATTTCATGCAAATGTTGACCGCGGCTGCGTCTCAGGTAGCCCATCCGCTGAGTCCAATTTTGGCATACTCTTTCACACATATCGGCCGGTATCTCACGAATGAATGCATGGATGTTGGCTTCCAGTGCGTCAATCGAAGCGGGCTTGTCCCTATACACATTAGCCTTGGCATACCCCCACAAAAAATAATCTAATGGTGTCAAATCGCACGATCTAGGTGGCCAATTGACCGGCCCGAAACGTGAAATTAACTGTTCACCAAACTCGCCTCGCAATTGCGCCATTGTTTCGCGTGCTGTGTGGCATGTGGCACCGTCTTGTTGAAACCACATATCATGCAAGTCAAGAACTTCCATTTCGGGCAAAAAAAAGTTTGTTATAATCGCTCGGTAGCGTTCACCATTGACAGTAACGCTGCGATTCGCATCATCTTTGAAGAAATATGGCCCAATAATGCCGCCGGCCCATAAACCGCACCAAACAGTGGCTTTTTCGGGATGCATTGGTAGCTGTTCAATGCTTCTGGCTGATCTTCACTCCAAATGCGGCAATTTTGCTTATTTACGTACCCATTCAACCAAAAATGAGCCTCATCCCTGAACACAATTTTTCGATAAAAAAGCGGATCCTCGGCCAGCTTTCCAAGAGCCCATTCACCAAAAATTCGGCGTTGTGGTAGGTCGGCTGGCTTTAGTTCTTGCACCAGCTGTATCTTAAAAGGCTTTACGCCCAAATCCTTCCGCAAAATTTTCCACGTAGTGCTGTAACAAAGGCCTAACTGCTGGGAACGGCGCCGAATCGACATTTCGCGGTCTTCTGTCACACTAGCTGATACGGCCGCAATATTTTCTTCACTACGCACAGTACGTAAACGTGTTGGTGGTTTAATGTCCAACAAAGTAAATTTTGTGCGAAATTTGGTCACAATCTTCCGAATAGACTGCTCAGAAGGTCGAGAATGCCGATCATAAAATGGAAGCAGCGCGCGATGAACATTTCGAACCGAGCACGAATTTTGATAGTAAAATTCAATAATTTGCAAGCGTTGTTCATTTGTAAGACGATCCATGGTTAAATTGCAAACCAAAGTGAAGCTGTTTGACAGTGACACAAGGTACTAAACACACGTCAGCTGTCAAAACCAGTGTTGCCAAAACCAAACCAGCTAAAAAATCACCCTTTATATATTGCTTAATACAAGCGTAAGACAAAACTAAACAATCTAGTAAACTTAAGACTAAATACAAATATTGATGGTTAGATCGCATAAGATAAAATAAAATTTAAAAATTTTCGTAAATAAATTTTAAATATAATTTTCGTAAGTTAGGCGAAGAGCTGATTTGGAGCAATTTATGTCAAATAAGTTGGGTAACATGTTAGCTTTGTAAAGCATTTTTGCTAAAGGCTGGTGCTGGCCATAGTCAGTACGGTGATGGGGAAGGCGGAAAAAGGGAATTGAACGTAAACGACGAGGATTAGTGTTCAAGGAGATCTGATGCAGCAGATGTGGGCAATCTATGTTTCCGGCTAGTAACTGGTGAATAAAAATTATATCACGTCGAGTCTTAAGAACTTCTAAATCGAGCAGCTTTAAGCGATTCTCGTAGGGAGGTAAATTGTGAGGGTCATCCCAATCAAGCCCACGTAAGGCAAAACGAAGGAATCTACGCTGGACAGCTTCGATTTTCAGAATATGTACCTGATGGTAAGGTGACCACACCTGGCTTGCATATTCAAGAAGTGGTCTTATAAACGTCGTATTAGGGATTTAGTAACATAGGGGTGAGAGAACTCCTTTGACCAACGTTTAATGAAGCCAAGTGCAGACATGGTTCTGCTTATAATGTTGTCGATGTGAGTTAAGTTGAGCATCGCAGATAATGCCCAGATCACGAATAGATGAAACGGTAGAAACTGACCAAGCTTTGCTACTGCACATGTTAATTTAGGAAAATTTACCTGTGTGCGTCGTAACAAAGCATGTGAAGCGTACTGATGTGCATTGGTTGTCTCTCTTTTAGGGTCTCTCATAAGTCGCAAGTTTGCCTTGATTAGAATAGACTTAGGCCAGCGACAGTAACAATGTATGTTAGCGTACGATCTCCTATAAGGTAAGGATTGTGAGTTGGCGAGGAGTACCTCATGCCACTATACCAATGTGATGCCCGTCGGGGGAAAGAGGTTGCCGATACCTTAAGTAACTCTAAAGTGCCGCGTTTAAGGATTCGCTGAAGTTTATTTTATGAAGAGGGGCAGCCTCTTGCATGGATTCCTTGGTATTCGAAGGCTAAACTTCCGTTTTATTTTGTCGCACAGCCGGTGCATTTTTCTTCGTAAAGCATGTGAGCTGTTTCTTTTGTGCCTTAAATTCGACCAAGTTTCTCTTTTCTATACTTCGAAAGTAGTTAGGTACTTTTGCGATGCTTCTCTTACAATAAGATCACATGGAATAATGCCAGCTATTAAAAGTACTGTGGGTTTTTTATTCTTAGAGCCTCGGTTTTATTCCTCTTATTGCGCCAAGACATATATCTTAGACCCATCCAGAACTGTAAACCCTGAAGCTCTTATTTTGAGTCATATTTGATTGTATTCCATGCAAAACCATTTAAGTATGTCCTTGTACCTAGCGATTACTTTATGCTACCTTTTCACCTGCGAAATGAGTTGCTTGAGTGTTACGGCCATATTATTCACTTCGGGTGCAGCTCAGGTTTAAGTTTATTTTACACCCGAACCGATTGTAAACCCGCGTCCATATTATTCACTGAAAGCATGCATTAAACCCGCTGGATTGAAGATGGATTTAAATGCGGACTTAAAACACTTTAAACCGTTTTTAATCCATTTTAAACCTACGTAATGTCAAATTTGAAAAAATAATGACATTGCTTTTTGTTGTTTGTCACTTGGAAATTTATTTGATTTGTAGTGGTCGAGTTTTGTTATAAGTGCAATATATAGAAAGATTTATGTTGTTTTCCATTGGACAAAAAGAAGCGTCCGGGAGAGTCCGGAATCGAAAAAATGCTGTTCCATTGGCACAAAAATACTCTTCTGGTGATTCTGAGAAGAGAATTTCGCTTCTCGATTTCAAGTCAGAATCCACTCAAGAAGCACTCACACAAGTGCAATTTTATGTATTTATTACAAGTCGGCTGACAGCAGCCGTAGATTATTTTTTGGCATTTCACCAATACTTTTGTGGATTCTGTCAGAAGCAGTTTTGCTGTTCCATTGGATTTCAGAATGAGTGGATCCCCGAGTGAAACCAATGGAAAACGACATTAAATAAACAGCAGCACTTTCTTTATTTCTTTATTTCTTGCGAGCGAAGAAATGCCAATATTATGAATTTGAGTTTTAACCCCAGTTAAGTTTTTAAACTGGTCCCCGGAGTGCGTTTAAATCCAATCGGATTAAACGCTGTAAAGTTTTAAAAAACTTTGATTATTTTCGGGTTTAACGTCTGAATATTATGGACTTGGGTTTAATATTTGGTTTAAACTTACTTAAACCCGGGTGTAGACTTGAAACCGGATTAAAGAGAGTGAATAATATGGCCGTAGTATTTTGTTTATGATAATGCTGAAAACCACGGAAACCAAAACTTGTTAGCTGCTGATAAGTGGGACAACTTGGAGTGGTTCTCATCAGCAACTGACAATACCGATGTCCTTAGGCGACCAAACGGTGTTTTCCATAAGACCTTCCTGTACAATCCCAATAGCTTTGTCGAAATCGTCCTGTTGATTATTAAGAAACTTAGGTTTCACTACAAACCACAATAGCAATGTAATCAGGAGAGCCCATTATCTTTGGCGACATCGCCGTTCTCATTCCTAGTGTGCTCTGCTATCGATCATTACGATTCACAATAGAGAACCTACCCAGCAGCCTTGGGGAACCCCGACACATTTTTGTACTGCTTCGGGTCGGGACATATTCGATATCGTACAGTAAGTAATTAGTACGTCCAAATGTGGTTTGAACAAAATCGGGCTGCCTTTTTTGAAGACGAGCGGCCTTTCGAAGTTTTTTATTTAGAAAAAAAAATATTTAGAAAAAAAAACGAAAGTAAGTCAATTTGCAGAAAAAAAGGTTGCATGCATTTGAGGGAGGTCGTTGTCCGTTTGCTTGAATTTTGTACAAAGAAGTGGAGCATCTATCTCGTAGAATGCACTCAACCAAAATTTTAAACTCACGCAGTATCGTGCTAAAATCGGCCTATCACCTGAAGCAGTGAACGAGGTTTATTTTATCCGCCTCTACGTCTGAGATCTGGGAATCGTATCATCGGTTTTACTGTCTTTAGCCGCATATCCAAACCGCGACATCTATTCTATTTTAGAATTTTGAGGGGCTCGCTGATGAGGGCGGTATCTACCTTGTAAACTAGGACTTCTGACAGCTTCGCAATGATTGAGGTTTGGCTTGATATTTACCATATTTATATTCGCTTTAGCGTCCTAATTATACAGCAGTAGAAGGGGTAAACATTTTGCAAATTTCCGCCCTTCTCATGCATGCTCAAAACAACTATCACTAACTTGTCTTCTGCTCGTTTCCACCGATTCGGAAACAGTTTGAGGATACGATAACGACAATGACCATCATTTTTTTGGAAAGCGGAGCTCACAGTTTGGAATCGGTTGGCTCTCCACCCCACTGAAGTTATCCCATCAGACCATCATAAATATCAAACTTAGGATACGAAATGAGTTCCTCAAAGTAATAGAGTAGACTCTTACATCGCTCTTCGAATATACAGGACAACGATGTGGTTCTAGTACTTCCGTAAGTGGTCGTCTTGTAGACAAACATATTGAAGACGATGACCACTCTCTCACGACCCATTAAGCTTGATGTTTTCAGCATGGAAGTCAGTCGTATCCGGTATCCCCCAAGTTCACAACAACACACCGATATGTAGGTATATTTTATTCACAACTTTACATAAATATATTTTTATTTGACTTGTACATTAAGTGGCTTAAAAATAGGTCTAACATCTGTAATAAATTAATTCATTCATTTTCACAAATTTAAGCTTACGATGAATACTGTTCTCGTTATGCAATTCAAAACATCACACTACAACACTCGCCATTGGATTGGCAATTAATCTACAAACTGGAACCAATTGTTCCCTTTAGACGCCCAATTCCCTGCTGGGGGTTGTCGTAGCCATTTGTCCAGTGTTGCTTCCTGGGGGTGGCGGCGACACCAGACCCGGCATCAGGCGATTCATGAAACTCCTTATTGCAAATGTCACATCGTGATTGGCAAAGCAGAACAAACACGACACCACAAATCCCTGCAGGCTCACCAGTATGACGGACATGATCTGATAGAAACGCTCAAGTGGAGTCCCACTGTCGGGACGGTACGGCAACAGGAAGTGCTGTAGCCCAAAGAGGGGGATCTGCAAGAGGGAAAATTAAGCCGATTTCCATGCAAGCAATGGTCTGTGTATAGTTACCAGAATAATTGTTGCTCTTACTGCTTTTCGGATCGCTAATGGAGCCGGTTGCGCTGACTGGGGATGGAGTTTCCTAACAATCACCCGGAGGACATTGACAAGGAAAACTAAAAAGAGATTGAATGAGGATATAAGCACAAATGCGGTTTCCTTTCAATCGTACCGAATGATGACATAAGCGACACGCACACTGGAACCGTCAGGATCCACATGATTTCACTGTCCGACATCCAGCAGCTAATAGAAAATGGTTGCAGTCTCAAATTTTTGGGGGATAGGTATACTCACTGTGCTAAGCCGGTTTCGTGATAATACCGTGCGGCTGCATAGCCCCCAATGAAGAGTAGTGGTGACAGCCATCCCAAAAGAATGAACCACCGCATAACCACCGTGTCCTTTACAAATACCTAGAAACAAATCGAACATAATTATGGGTGACTAAGGGCGGGGAATGCATTAAAACTCGCTGTAAATTGTCGCCAACAACTTGGGTTGAAGATAGAGTAGGTGTAGGCGGCACGTGCTTTGGCCATAATTCCGCCCGAATTTCCTTTGATTTATGTTTCTTATTTCGTTTTCAATAATTCGAACTTTTAATTGATCTAAAGCCGCAGTAAATATCCCAAATCGCTTTTTGTTTGGTTTGGCCATAGTGGGTGAAGTGGAAGTTTATATGGAATTTGGTTTTTAAATGAACTTCTGAACTTTGCAACGTAGATTAGGTTAGGTACTTCAATTAAAAAACTTGCAAAAATTTTTCCAAAATTGAAATAAAACGTGCAAGTAGAAGGTAGGTATAATCAAAAATAATAAAATACAGATGTCGCAGTCCATAAAAGAAATTTTAAATCTTTACTCAAAAGTTAAAGAGGCTTATGTCGATTAAAGCCGACAACAGTATTTTTGAATATTTGAAATGAGAAAAAAATTAGCTACAGTTTGGTATAATCAAATTGTTTTCTACCTACCCCGGAAAACTGTTTTTTCTTCTGTTACAACAACTTAACTCAATGAAAGTAAAAACATTGCATTTGGAATTACGTCTTAATTCTGAGGTAAATTATTTGTTTTTTACAAGATTTTTTTTTTAAATTGCTCTCCTAAAAAGTGTGAATAATCGACTTAAGGGTTAAGCCATTTTACATGTTGAGTAAAGAAATATACCTTCAACTCAGACAACTTAAGAGAAACTGCGTACAAGTCGTTTACAGTGTTACTATTTGGGAAAGTATGTGTGTCATGTAAGAGTAAATTAGCCGCACGCATTCACTTGCTCATAGTAGCCTAAAAGTTCAGAGAGGCGCCAAAATATGAGACGTTTTTTTTTGTAGAGTGGCTCAATACAATAATTTTTTACTATCGCAGGGGCGCTTCTATCACAATAGTAACGCTTACAATAAAGTACTACAGCATTCTTGAAAGGCAGGAACCTGTTCCTTCATTTTATTTCTAAGTCAAGCTATATCTGGAAATAGTTTGAAATTTAATTCTGAAATTTAATTTAATTCCTAACTGAACACTGAAAATTTGATTGATTTATGTCTTCTAGTTTTTGAGAAAATTTGGAATTGCATATATAAAATATTTTTATTTTTTATTTTTTATATTAAATCGTAGAATTAAATACTTAATCGATTTATACCCCATTATCCAACAGCATTCACTCCATAGATATTTCATGCGGCAGGGTAACAATTCACTCGCGGTTGGTGCTGGTGTCCAAGGAAGCTGATGACATTGCCGCCTGTTAGGCGACTGTAAAAATACAAAAGTGATTTTCATTTTCTCTAAAATATAAAATATAAATCAATCTGGTTTTCACCATTCGATTAAGATTTCGATTTTTCTTAAATTTCAACTTTGAAATTATTTGTTTCCTAAACTATCAGATACAACTTGATTAAAAAAAAATAGAAAATAACATATTTATGGCTCGTAAAAATGCTATAGTACTTAATTTTAAGTGTTCTTGTTGATTTTTAATATTTTTTTTTATTTAAAGTATTTTTTTTTATAGGAGATTCTCCCCTCCTATAGGAAAAAAATGCTTGTACGAAACCAATACAATTTCTTTGGCGCCTCATTTATCGTACTGTTCATTCGTTTTTTGCTTTCATTACACCTCGGGCCATTTAGAATTTGCTTTATTACACGTACCTATGCACAGAGGCACAGATAGGACATTCAAGAGAGCATTTTAAAGATTTAATTTTACTTGTTTTTGTATTAGTAAAGCAAATGTCCTCCTGAGTTTATAGAACAAAAATCAATGATTGTTATGTTATCTCACTTTACACTTTGCTGACGAAGCAAAAAAAGGGACAAACAAATTTAGCGTTTACAATAAATAATTAAGTCTTTAATTGATTTTAGAAGGTAGCATATCGTTTTCTTGTAAGAGTTAATACTAATAATGAGGATAAACATGAGAAGACTGAATATGGGTTAGAATAGGTTCCTGGAGTGTAAAGTGTGTAATTAATTGTTGGGAAAAAAAATATTTAGATTTTTACTCGGTTTTGTAAGCTATGAATGCGCAGAGTAAACAAAAAATCTTCTGAGGTAGGTACGTGGATTTAATATAAGACATTAATCTCTTGCCCCTAAATTATACAGTAGTTGTAACCCTTCCTTACGCATTGTCTTATGAGCAGATGCGGAGTAATTTTGTTTACTCGATTTCTTATCACTATTACAGTCTCTTTATTATTATTTAGTTATGAATGTTAAGAGTAAAAGTAATATTTTGTGCTATCCAATTTACTCCGTTTAAGAGTAAACTAAGAGTCTGTTGAATTAAATCAAGTATGCTCATTATGTCTTTTTTATGAAAGTGTCCCAGTCCAGTCCCAATTCCAATGGATTATGATAATTTTTGTGAGTCAAGTGATTTGATATTATGTACTTGCGAATTGGGAAAAAAATAATAATAGTGAAGATAATGAAAGAAACAAAAGACTTTGGAATCTTGTAAAAGAGTTAGATATTTCAGATAGGTATTTAGGTACACAATAATTATTTATCATTGACGCTCAGCTCTGATGTGCAATTAAAATATTTTTGTTTATTTAACTTTAGCTGGAAATTTCACATAGAAACGGATCCGTAGGTATATTGGCCGCCGAGATCGTCTCTGTAGACTTTTTTTTATTGGGCTACATTAAGTCATTGGTCTATGCCAACAAACCGGTAACGTTAGAGGAGCTTAGAGCCAATATTGAACGAGAAATAGCCTTCCGTATCTTTGCAAAGGCGATCTAGTGTTTATTCCACATGAAGGATAGATTGCTGAATTTCGGCAAAAGTTACTAATGTGCAAGAAAGAAGTATAGTGAGTATCTAAGTTTTTTGGAATAAAAAAATAACTTTTCCATGTAGTTCTTTTTTGGCGCAACATCGACGATGAAACAACTTCATCAAGCTCAAAAGTGAGTGCCTGGCTCAGCGTTGCCAGAAATTTTCCAACGGAATAAGCTAAATTAAGAAATAAATATGCTTAATTAAAAAAATGTGGAAAAAACAATAAGCCAAAAATATAAGTACATATATTTTTACCTGTTGACTTTTGATTTGATTCTTGTTTTTAGGATGCGTTCGTTATTTTGATAGCAAAATATACTACGAAAATATTTCTTATAATGGGTATATAGTCTTTGCGTTTTTATGTATAAAAATGTAAAATGTGCTATATTGCATATAGCATTATTATTATTATTAAAACTTATATCCAATTTAAAGTTTAAATATGCCAGCTAAAGAGACTAATACGCCAAAGGTTTTTAAAAGTCAGTGAACCCCTACAGAGTTGTGGTCACGTGTTTTATGTAAGCTCTCTAGCTAGTCGTATACACCCAAAAGACTGAGAGAGCGCTTTTTGTCACAGGTTTGCCGGAGGTGGCGCAGTGGTAAAAAATTAAGAAATTGGGACCCTTCGCTCAGTAGTCTGGCACAATAAAAACTGAGCCACTTCACCTCCCGTCTTTAGCATAAAGCTTTCGATAAATCAAGGACTCGTTTTAAGGGGAAAACGAAGGAAGGCGAACTGTTGCTTCGCAATATTGGCGAAACTTTTCAATTTTCGTTTTTCTTTCCCTCGTCCTTATATTTAAATCTAAACTTCGTTCGTACTTGTGTGTCATAATTGACTGACGATGGACCCAAGTTCGGAAAGTATTTCCGTCTGTTTTACCAGCACGGATGTCTGTTGCTTTTCAATTACTTAAAGAGTTTATTTGCAAACTTTAAATTAATTTCTCTCGTTAAGAGGAAACTTTTGCACAAAAATGTTCAACAGCTCGATGATAACTTACCACAACCAGCACCAGATGCAAGTGCAAGCCTTCGCAGAACATCCAAAAGTAGTTGACCAGCATGCAATAGTGCACAACCAAGTGAAGTCCTATGCACCAAGGCTGCAAAAAGGAAGATTATCTTCTAGTAAACTGTTTTCAATATTTCCATTTCTCACTGGGTTCGCACGTATATCCTCGGGCCGTTCGACCACCAACTTGTACCAAACAATCCATGCGATGCATGTTAATGCCAGCGAGAGGAACAGATGCACGTGTATCCTTATCCGCGTGCAACGAAGAGATCTGCCTTCGTCAAGAGAAAATTATTGAAGATGGATTTCTTCGCATCACATATACCCACCTAAATCCTAAAAATATTACCAAAGATGCCACCAGGGCAGCCAACGAGAGGGCATATCCTTTTACGTACAGCTCATTGATGAAGGAACGAAACTGCAATAAGGATTGCGTATAAGAATAGATACATATCCATTACGAGCTCACTTACCTCGAGATCACGGTAATCAATGCAATTGGTGTAGTTCGACCACTCCTGTCCGCTTGTAGGATGATGATACCAGGAGCCGTTCTCCAGGCAGCTGCAATCGAAATGAAATGCAATTTGTAATAAGAGGGTGCTTGAGTGTGTACTTACGTTTTGTGCGCCAAGAACTTTCGATTGAATCCCTCGACAAAATCCGGACAATATTGACTGAGAATCGTGCCGGCTGGAGTGCGTGGCCAACAGAGATACCCATCGAACCGTACCGGGCAATGAGTTTGAATTTCAATGTCTGCGTCGGTTGTCTCGCCCTCTGTGTCCGGGAGCAGTGCCAGTGGTTCAGTGTTCAAGGGAATGGTGCTGGTTGGGTAAACTAGATGTCAGGAAGTTATAGCAGAATTAGCAATGTAATCGAACGGAGGCTTAGTTACATATAGATCGAAAACGGGTTTGCATCGTCAGCAGTGTAGCAATAGAGAAAGGTAGTCTTTAGTCGGACACAGTGGTGGAAAATCCAATTGTTTCGCATTAATAGTTCGGTTTCAGGTTGTCAGGAGTTTGGTTTTTTCAATTTATTTTTTTTGGCGTCAGAAACAGAAGAGGAGTTGATATCGGGATGATCAACTTATTTCAGGTTGACCGCAATCGCGTGCTACAGCATTTCGAAGACTTCGCTAAAAATCTTATCTAAGTGCCACCTAATGGGAGTGGAAGTATGCAAAGGATACGTCGACGCTCATAAGGGTTGAAGAGCTGTCATCACGCTCGGAGCTGAAGATGCTGTCAATAATAGACAGGGTAGTTATATAGCAGACGGCTCACGGAAGATACTCAGAGGCTGATTGATATACAAAAACTTCTTAAAGTTCACAGTGCAAAGTGCTGTTTTGACAGTAGAGAGAAGTGAACTAGAGTTTTTTTTTTTTTTTTGTACAATTAAAGGTTCAAGGAAGAACTTACGGTTTTCCGGATAACCAACAACATCAGCAGAGCTTGTAGAGCAAGCTTAGGCACTGATAGTTTTTTGGACGAGTGTATGGGGAGAATCATTGTCAAGGTCCGTTAAAAGGTAAGTTTTATAGAGTATCGGACAGCTGGAGTGAAATTTATGTGCTCTCTAACACGTTGTGTTAGATAAAAAAAAGCTACATGCCGAATAAGCCGGTTTCGCTCTGGGTCCTCCTGTGTCGGGCATCTATTCTCATGATTGATTTTAAAAGGCTTTTTAAGCCTCGGGCGACTCTTTATCTGGCTTGCTTTGTGCAGGATAGGGATAGCCAATAAACTGAAAGCTACAATGAAAGCAATATAAATGATCTGGAAGTGGCACGCTCTGCATAAAGATAGCGGAGGTAGTCAATGGACTCCTACAACATTACGCAAACATCTTGATGGTGCTGACGACGATTGCTTGAATTCCCTAAGAGTCGCTTTATTTTTTTGTTTAAGCTTCTGACACGATAAAAAGGCATGTCGACCAAAGAAGATTTCTTGTACGTTGTTCAATAAGTTTAAAATTTTACTAGCAGAGGTCTTCTTTACTTCTTCCAAACCTAATTGTTCACTGGGGAGGAAGCTCCTTCTTATTCTAAAAAGGGCTAGACCTTCAGATATCATGTGTTCAGCACTTCAGCAGATTTGCCTTCCTTCAGAAACAAATGGCACTCTAAGCAGTGTTTACCTGTTACATGTCCTAGGTACTAGGTTGCATATATTATGGGCTTACTAAAATTAAAGATTTCGTTAGCATTATTGTTGAATGACAGTACATCCCATTGAGAGGATATTCTTAACTCCGGAGGCATAAGTTTTGAGACAAATTAGGTGTATAACTGAAAAGTTCCAGCCTTGTGAAGGCAGTTTCTGTATTTCTTCTGAACGATTTATTGGCTTCTTCTAGTTAATTCCCTCGTGGCCAGTATCTCAGCTTAGCTTGGTCTAATTTCTGAGGCTAAGTGTGCTTTGACATTGCCAGACTCATTTGCATAGTCTTTGTCAATGCTGTCAGCGCCTTGAATATAATTTTCATAAACGTGGGAATGAAATTTCGTCATAATTGCGCTAGTTCGTGGATGACGCTATTGAGCTATATCATATGGGCGGCACAAGCTTAATATGGCGTTAAAAATATACTATGGGGTCGGTTTCTTCCGATCAGTCTCTTGACATCAAATAGTTCGTTCGGTCAATGAAAACCAGCACCCATACTGGATTCCGGGCAGTTTGATTGTCCACGCTTCTCCGTAGTGATACGTAGGTACTCGTGCATCATGTCAAGTTTTGGAAGTACAGAGAGAAAGTCCCTCTCGCGCGATAGTGGACATTGCAAAGTATGCATTTCCAAGTCTTCTCAAATCTGGTTTTGGGGCCCAATTTGACCGCTGCAGACTTCTTTATTTGGGATTTTTTGAGGTCGCAGGTCCATAAGAACAAGCCACAGCCTCTGCAAGCTATCAAGGAGAATATGCGACAAAAGTGCGAGAACTTATCGCCCGAAGTATCCACTCGACAAAGCGATTAACCGTTTTGCATAAGTGCAACCAGAAATACACAAATCACTTCTTGCAAACGCCCTACAAACATGCGGCCGGAGGAAGCTTCAAATTTAGACTCGATATAAAGTTCTAAGTCCCTTTCAAATGTCGCAAAAATAAAAAAAATTACCCAAAGGATAATTGTGAGTTGGTAGGCATGCATAAGGTGTCTGTAAGGACCTGTTGCATAAATTTGTTAGGATGAAAATACTACCTATATAGGTTTATAGGAAATTTAAACAAATTTTAGCTTTCTTCAGAAAATTAGTTTTTTTTACCCTCCACAGGAAGGTATATTCACTTTGCCATTACATTTGTAACGCCAAGAAGGAGTCACCGGAGAGCTCATAAGGTATATATATTCTGAATCAGGATCACATTCTGAATCGATCGAGCCTTGTCAGTCTGTATGTCTGTTGAAAGCACGAAAGCGCCCAAAGGAATTGACATAGGCGAATGAAATTTTGTAAAAGGACTTCGACGACTTTATCGTCGTCAGGTTGATATTAAAAATGGGCTATGTCGGTTAAGCAGTTCTGGTTCGAGTACCTCCCATACAAAACCAATTTTGCATGACTTGTATGCAGTGGAGGGTATCAAAGCATCGGCCAGGCCGATGATAACACTTTTACTTGTTACCCATATTGATGAGCAAGCCATAGGCATTTTCTATTATACTGAAGCCTATATTGCTTAGCATATGAAGCAGATCTTCAATGAGTGCTAATAACCAAAAGAGGGGTAGGAGTAGTCAACCTGTCGACCAGCCCTGTACGGCTGATAATGATGTCCGTCCCAAATCAAAACTATGGATGATATCCACCAACTGATCGCAGCTGTAGGAAAACGTCGTACCTCTGAAGATTAACTTTGCCAAAAACAAAGGTCACCAGCCTTAGTTCCAGCACAAAATCTCAAGTTAACAAATAGAGAAAGTATAATATTTATAATATCTGCGAGGCATAGTGCCAACGGAAGGCCGAATCGAGCATAATGTAGTCAGCTGAATCGGCAAAGACTGGATCGGCATTCTGAAAGGCGAAACGTCTTCATGTGCACGAAGAAATTTGCTTGTGTAACATAGGGCAAATCATGCGTGTGCACGAAACTGAATTTGGAGTGATGTCCAAGATCTGAAGAAACAAAACTTAAACACCAAGTTACATCTGTTCTCCTCCTATGGCAAATCAGTGTTGCTGGAATAAATCTATGAACCTTTCGTGAACTTTCTAGGGCACAAAGGACAAAAAAAGTTCCCCTACAGAGCCCGGTATTAGTTGCCAGTCAGGGGTTGGCTATTCATTATCATCTTTGTTGACATTGAAATAAGTTCTCAATTTTCTGGCCTCCAGTATCTCCAACGAACATACAACCGCGTTGCAGAACTACATTCTCTTTCTCCTACACAAACTTGGGTTTCAACCTTAACCGTTTGATAAATATTTATATATTCCACACAAATGTCGTGCTATTCGAATCAATATTTCATGTGTGGATTGCTTGCTGTCCCGCTGCCGCACCACTTGTTTTCCTTAACTCATATAGATTATACTTACATCCAGTTGGCGTAATTGTCGTTTCGTTACCCTCCGTCTCATTCTGGTACTTTGTCATACAGTCAAGGAATAAATGCGAAAGGAATTCCTTCAGATAGCCCGCCTTGTACTCGAACGTCATGGTGAGCTCCTACCGATGTTCCAGGATCTGCCTGAAAAATGGGTAAAAATAAACAGGAAACGTGTTTAATTTGTGGATGAAAAACTAACCGGAAATTTGAATTTAATGAGACCCCAATGCATGTATCTTTTAACAAGGAAATTGCCAATTTGCATAGAATTACACAATTACACAATTGGACTGGCACACAATGATAAGATATACTCGCATGCGTTTATCTTGAGTTGAAAAATTTCATTTTGCAAACCCGTATTGATGGGGATACTCCTTAACAAAAGGGACCTATTCAAAAGAGTTTTTAATAGTAAAAATCGATTAAACTTGAAATACTTTCTATTAGAGTATACCTACCCAAGATTGAAAATCGGTTAAGAGTCTAGTCTAGTGGGTCGTGAAATGTGGTTGAGAATTTAATTGTGGGGGTTCATTGTGTTTACTCAG
This sequence comes from Cheilosia impressa, assembly GCA_948293265.1. Taxonomy (NCBI): domain Eukaryota; kingdom Metazoa; phylum Arthropoda; class Insecta; order Diptera; family Syrphidae; genus Cheilosia; species Cheilosia impressa. Next base: position 8,494,905 of record OX411882.1, read on the forward strand.
GCGATTCATTGATGTTTACGGATTTGTCGCTTTGAATCGAGATTACTTATATTCAAGTTGACACAGTCCTTAGGGATTTCGAAAGACAACATTCAACAGAGTGCCGATTTTTATGACACGAAGAGCGATTTTCATAAAAGCCCCGTCTTTGGGTGGATAAGACAAATCGACATCAGCCCATTCCACTGCCAGGAAGTATATTTTTGGATGGTATTAGGGAAGGGATGCCACTTTGATGCGAGCAACAGATGAGATTTGTTTTTTCAGTGATTTAAGGCCTAGGCATTTGCAGTTTAATATATTATATGGATATAATGTATATATGTATGTATATATATGTGTTTTCAACAGAGTTTTACTACCTCGTAAAAGAATTGTCCGATTTTATAGGGAGAATAGTTTACACAGGCCTCCGAATTTTCTGCCACGATTTGGGCTTAGAAACAAGCAGCGGAAAGGCACCTAAGCTCACAAATGTTAAACTTTGAAAAACTTTATACGGAAACAAGACGGAATTTAGAGGCACTTTCTTTTTTGTTCCAAAAGTTACTCATCTATATATATAACAAGTAAAAGTGTTATCATCGGCCTGGCCTATGCTTTGATACCCTCCACTGCGTACAAGTCATGCAAAATACCAGAACTACTTGACTGACATAGCCCATTTTTAATACCAACCTAACGACGATAAAAGAAGTCCTTTCACAAAACTTCATTCACCTAGGTTGATTCCTTTGGACGCTATCGTGTTTTCAACGGAAAGAGGGACACATGGGTCTTATATTGGTTTTGTTTGGGAGGTACCAGAACTACTTGACCGACATGGCCAATTTTGAATACCAACCTGACGCCGACAAAAAGAAGTCCTTTCACAAAATTTCGTTCACCTACGTCAATTACTTTGGGCGCCATCGTGCTTTCAACAGACAGAGAGACACATGGGTCCAATATTGGTTTTGCATGGAAGGTACCAGAACTACTTGACCGACATAGCTCATTTTCAATACCAATCTGACGCCGATAAAAAGAAGTCCTTATACCGAATTTCGTTCACCTACGTCAATTACTTTGAGCGCTATCGTGCTTTCAACAGACAGAGAGACACATGGGTCCAATATTGGTTTTGTATGGGAGGTACCAGAACTACTTGACCGACATAGCTCATTTTCAATACCAACCTGACGCCGATAAAAAGAAGTCCTTTCACCAAATTTAGTTCACCTACGTCAATTACTTTGGGCGCTATCGTGCTTTCAACAGACAGACAGACAGACAGACAGACAGACAGACAGACGGACATGGCTAAATCGATTCAGAATGTGATCCTGATTCAGAATATATATACTTTATGAGGTCTCCGGTGACTCCTTCTTGGCGTTACAAATGTATTGGCAAAGTGAATATACCTTCCTCTGGAGGGTATAAAAATTGAGCCTAAAATTGTGTTGGTTTGTCGCCGATTCACGCCTTAACGCATCTACCGATTTTAACCAAACTTTCACACATCTCTGGTATTGGTCTATATATCATTTTTGTGAAGTTTAGTAGAAATTGGAAAACGTATGCGTGTGCACAACACAGTGCTTGGAAAAACACGTGAGTTTCAGTACATTTTGGTTTTTGAATGATTTTTTTAGTGATTTGACATCTCAAGATGTCGTTCGAGAAGCTGAAGACTACTAATTGGAAGATTATGACAATTGTTTTACCAAAACCGGAGCAAAAAAAAATTGTTTGTACTGTAAAATAAGTTTGTAGTTTTTATGAGAAATCAATTTTTATTTTGTCAAAATACTTTTTCGAGTTTTCAATCAGGTTTTCCATGTTTTCCCAACATTTTGAAAAAGTTTAGTCCTGCGGTTCCTATGCTGGTACCTTTAACTTATTGAAGATTGATTTCTTATAATTTAATCTTTTCTTTTAGTTTCTATCAAAAATGCCACCTCAGCGGTGAAGTGATATTGGTAGTCGGTCGTGTAGAACGAAAAATAGATCAAAGGAAAGGCAAATTCAATCAACAAAGACAACAAAGAGCTGAACAAATCAATGCCATTGATTATAGTTTGCACAAATTTGTGGTTATTGGCGCAATGAACAAGCTATATTAATATTGTAATGCATTAAAATTTGGTAATAAAACTTCTGGAAAAGCTTCTGGGAAAGTTTGATTACCAGAATTACAATATCCACCTGAACCACTACGATCATTACTTTCTGGCACAACACCAGAATCAAAACATTTTTTGGATATCATTCAAATGTACAATTCATGCTTCCAAATAACATTTCGGCATCAGGCATTTCAAATGAAACATTGAAATGACCGAATTACATGAAGCAGTATGTAAAAAAAAAACAAAATTCCAAATTAAAATTTGTTTTCTACTGCTCCACATCTCGCAAATATCCGAGAGTATAATTGTCGTGAATGAGCGTCTCAATTGGCCATTTGGACTCGGCATAAAATTGTACTTCCCTTCCATCCGTCCCAAAAAAAAAAAAACTCACAAAACTAATAGTTGTGAGAAACTAGGCCTTAGGTCCCCACGGATCTGTTGCACCAACTATTTATTTATAGTATGTGCATTCTCGGAATTATTTCATGCTTATTTTGAGATTCGATTCTTTCGAAAGTGTGTCGAATTTTAAGAATCTGTATTTTGACTTTCGAACAGATAGGAAGTTCATTCTATCAATCTAAAGTTAATGTTTCATTCCAATTTTGAGTATATTTTCACTTTCTAATCGTTCGCAACAAATGTAATTTTTTTATTCGTCTGTATTTTTGTTTGTATTGTTGTTTTTCCATATTTTCTTGAGGGATTTTTTTCGGAAATGGATTTGAGGCATCCTCCTGTATGAAATTTTTTCTCCTTTCATCCATAAACAAAACAATCGCTATGTCTGCTGGTATTTGTCACAGATTGTTTACAGAAAAACTGTATCAACAAACAATTTTGTTTTGTTTATACAATAACCATATTTGAAAGGTAGTGTGACCAGAATTGAGTTGAATAAATAACTTAAAAACTTTAGGTTCAATATAACATAATACCTTCTTTTTGCATTCTTTACTTCAACAATATGGGTTCGCAATTTTATAACAAAATTTAAAACCTATTTTAGATAAGCTCATATTTAAACTTCAGACTTTAGCATGTCAAAATATTACTAATAACACATTTTAATATTCTTAAGCCTGGTCCCATTTCAGAAAAGACTTCTACTTCACATTTTTGTAGATCGTAGCATGTATTTCTCAAAAAGTAGTTAATATTTTAAATATTTATATAGTTTTATTAAAACAATAAAAAAAGAGCCTCTATAAAAAAAAAAACAAAAGTATGTTCACTCCATATAAAATAAAAATGTGCAACCGCTGATTTCGAAAGTTGAATTCATTTAAATTAATTTCTGACATTCTCGATAGTGAATATTATTCGTTCGAATCTCAAAATACACAAAGTACATTCGAACGAATAGAGACATAGATTATTCGTTCGAATCTGAAAATAAGCATGATTATATTAATTTCATTTACGAATTTGGGCGGAACGAAGTTCGCCGGGTCAGCTAGTTTGCTAATAAATTCTTCAAGTATAAAATTTTATTGTGACAGTAGACTTACGCGACAATACTACACTTCTGAGGGTTTCTAATTAGAGCACCGCAGAACTTATATAAGAACTGTGCAAATTTAAAAGACGAAGTTACACCCTTTTTAAACAGGAATTTAAATAAAGTGCACGACTGTGTCGAACGAAACTTTCTTGTTGATCAAAAGTTTGGTTGGTTGTTTTCTTATTTTTCAAGGTAAGTAAAAATCGAATAGACAATGCTAGATAAATGAAACGGGTCATAAAATACAGGAATAGTGTTAAATAAAATTCGCTTTTGAGTTATTAACCTGGGTCGGCATTCTGTAAGGTGAAACGTTCAATCGTTTTCGTATGTGCACGAAGAAATTTGCTTGTGCAACGTAAGGCAAATCATTCGCGCGCACGAAAACGTTGGATCGTTACAGAATCTGACCCCTGATATGGCAGTATACCCACTCAAATAAGAATGTAAGCTTATACAAGTTGAAGCTCTCAGTAAAGGACTATTCATATGAGAGCGAATTGCGAATAGACGAATAGACACAGTGGGGTAGCGTGGGTTGGTGCCGCCTTGGACAGACCCAATTTATGCCGCCCCTAGTAATTTTTTCATACACTAAAAAAAAAGCATTTGTCTATTCAACCATTAAAACCTACACATATGTATGTCAATAAGCTTGGTAAAATTTCTCTTAAAAATTTTGTCAACTATTGTTCGTACTACTTTCAAGCTTCTATATCGAATGCAAAATCTTGCGCTGAAGTCTGTCAGTTTTTGACATTGACAAATATTTATCATTTGGTATCAATTCCGAACATGGGTTTGCCATAATGCAAATAGTTGATAAAAGTGTTCGCAATATAGATGATGAGTTTGAAAATGAATGACAGCAAGCGAAATGCCAGCAAAGCTCAGCACGGAGTTCTTGCCCCGACAAATTAACTGCAGTCAGTTCAGGACACAACTAGGGTGCCATGGAAGTCATGTCAAACACAGGTTTTAAGTACTATGCATATCGAACGAATTAGGCTTAACCCAGTGAACATTTGTGCGCACTAGGGCCCACGCAAAACAAACCTATAATTTGTGTGTGCTGTACAGGGTTGTTATTTCTGATAAAATGTACCTACATAGTTGCATACTAGGGATAAGCGTTCATTGCATTTTGTTTTTAAGCAACACGAGGAATGTTTGATTACTTAGGTACTGTGAAGCATTGTTAATGTCGCGGTAAACTGTGCAAAAATAAATTCGTTGGACAGAAAAAAGAATCCGTTTTATATAAATGTTAACTGCTCCAAATTAGCGCCCCTAGCAAAGTGCCGTCCGGGGCCTGTGCCCCCCGTGCGTGCCTCCCCTCGCTTCGCCACTGCCTCAACAGGCAATTGTCGCAAGTTCTGTAGGTAGGAGGAGTTTCTGTTCTCTGTTCTGCTAGGGCATATTTGTATTTTTAACTGGAATAAATAAGTGCGACAGTGATTTAAGGTGTTTATGATTGGAAGTAGGGTTCGTGATAGACCGATTTCTTTACGTCGATGTACATGTAAGAAATCAGAGATTTGTTTTTGAATTTGCATTGGCAGTTTAAATTTTTTGTGGATATGTGCGGGGGTGCAAAGGAAGTTTGAGTTTCTGATTGTTTAGCTTCAAGTGGTTGGAATTATTTTAAGGTGCAGATGCAATATGGTTAAAAAGGAAAAAAAGGGGAGGAGGATAATGTTTGTATCGTAGCTCAGTGAAATTAAGGACAAAAAAAATACAAACCCTCACACTGTGATTGAGAAATATAAAACCGACAGGACAAATAATAAAACAGAACAATTAGAGTGGAAAAATGTTATAAAAAAAAAACACTTCAAATAAGTACAGTAGTCCCTCGATAACTAATTAAAACAAGGCGTTTTCGGATTTTAGAGGGAGTCACATCACTGGAACTTTTTTTTCAGTACTTACTAAACTGATCCCTGGTCCAGATTCCGTTTGTTTAAAATGGCCCAACAGCTTCTTCGAATTTAGTTTTATTCCAGTAATCGTTGACCTTGACACACCATACTTCTCAGCTAATGCAAATCCAGGATGTCCAGCGATAAAAATCGATGCAATTTTTGTTTGGATGCCATTAGGTACCAATTGAGCTTATTTTACTGACAAAACGAAAAAAGAAACACGAACCACACGAGACACAACTGACTGAAAAGATATAACCACGAACTGATCATATAGCATACCTACACACTTGGCAGCTGTTGTCTCGCTGTAGGCTGCAGCTCCATTTACAACTTAGAGAAAAATAAAAGTTATTTGGTCCCTAAGATCGCACGCAAAAAGAGCAAGAGGAACAAGAGAAATATAAAAACTTTTACAAACTTTTACATTTTAGAGGTTGAACATTTCGGAAGTTCACATTATAGACATGACAATGTAAAGTTTTGCCGATTCACATTTTAGAAAAATTCACATTATCGAGGGACTACTGTATTTCGACCAAATTCTTTAAAGCGTTGTTTTTTTTGTAAAATTATGCAGACAGAAACAAATATTGAAATGTCTAGTTTGAGAAATAGGTACTATTGCTAACGGACTAAAAGGTATTGTTCGGAATGTAAGCATTAGTTGGTTTTTAAAGCTTTATTCAAATAGAAAATGGGATTCTCGAGATTTGAGCAGTTTCTAAAATCAACGGTGATTCGAGTTGAATATTAAGGACGCAATAATTTTTAAAACATTAATTTTACTCTAAGTACGCATTTTAGTCAAAATAGTTATTGCCGTTTTCAGGTTAACTATAGAGAAATCCAAATTTAAAAAAAATTCTGTTTTCATAAATCCTTTGTACGATAATATAGTGAAAAACTGAGTTTGCTATTACATAAGTTAGAAATAACCATATTACCTTAGGAATTCATTTTTGTTACAATCGTTATAATCGAGATATTTTGATTGAAATCGTTAGAGCTGGCGTGAACCTATTATATGGGAAGTTCCATTAATATTGAGGTCATCGTGCAAAAGAAAAAAAAAAAAGAAAAAAAGAAACCGCACCGAGCTGCAGGTCCACAAACTCCAAATCCGAAGTTTGAATGGTAGCCAATGTAAAACTCACTGCAAAACCCAGTATCGAAACTATCTGCGCGGACGCGAACTCGGAAAGACGCCCTTCCTGGTCAGATGCAAAAAGTAATATGAACCCAATTTTCATATAAAACTCACTGCAAAACCCCAGTATCGAAACTATCTGCGCGGACGCGAACTCGGAAAGACGCCCTTCCTGGTCAGATGCAAAAAGTAATATGAACCCAATTTTCCTGACACATCCACCGAGCTGAGTTTCGAAGCCTACTCTATGCTACCTAATACAGCAGGAAGGATTTCCCTGCTCACTCTCATTATGATCGATCCCGTCCAAGGGCGGATCCAGGATTTATTTCTGGGAGGGGCACAAAGGCCAGATAGATTGTAATGCATTGCAATTAAACTCTGGGATCCATTCTTTATCAATGACATACAAAAATAAGTATCAAAAATACTTTTTATAAAGGTTTAATAATACAAAATTATAATATGTTTAATAGGTAATGACAGTTTTCTTTTATGTCGTTAATTTCATTTGAACTTAATTATTCGCAAAATTCATGGAGTTTTCGTCTACCGTAAGACTATAACTTGTACAACATTCAATAACGCGTTTTTGTCCTTTTCGTTTTGCAGTACGCTGCTGCTGCGAAATGATGACGAAAAGTGGGTAATTGTAGCAGATTGCTTGGTACAATTATCTACTCGCTCTTCGCCCATATTTATTGTCCGCGACATTATTTGCTTGAGAAAATTTGACATTTGTAATGCGTTAGCAGCTTTTATAACAGGTATGGAGCCGCATTTGAAAAATCTTGGAGCCAAAAATGAACAAACTGAAAGATCAAAACTGCGTATTTTTTTTCACTTTTTTAGGGTTACTTATTCTGATTACATTGTTTTTTAAAGACGACAATATTAAATTAAAATAAACATACTCAAAATTGAGAGACCTTTTTAGTTTCCATTTTCCAATGTTAACAAAATAAAACCGTCTAAGGAAACAAGTTTTCATATTAAATATTTTCGAAATTGGTTGGTATAAATGTGTGAAAATCAATTACAATAGATTTCCAGTGTACATGAAAAACAAGTGTTTTTTGCGGCCAACTTAATATACAAAAGAACCAGTACAAATCGGATTTAATGTTTGGCAGCAAAAATCTGAAATGCCCAATCGAAAACGACATAACCTTTTAGAAAGTTTTAGTCACCTATACGAAAAGAGTACGTTCGCAATAGAAGTATGAATTTTTTTACAAGTTCCTAAGCCGGTGATTCCTAAAAATCGCTAAACTTCGGAGTGAATACCATAAATTTGGATAAATCCAAAATGACAATTTTAAGGAACCAGTGAAAAGTTCGAGTAGCCAAATTAAAGATAAATAGCCAGCGCTGCTAACACTGCTATTTGTGTATCAGCTGATGGGATTCTCCACAAATTATTTTCCGCTGCCTTTTCGCAGATTTCATTCCGAAACAGGTCCGTATTAGGCTTAAAGCTAGAAATCATGTGTATATGTGCATATTTCACGCATGCGTTTACGCGCTTGATTCTGCATGAGGAGATACGTGCACATAAATTTCACGTACACCAAGATTCACATTCTAGCATATTATGCAGACATGTATTTGGGTAATTTTTCGTCTTGATTATCATCATTTGTTGGAAAAGCTATTTATATTTTTGCCTATAGGCGAAGTGTCTGTTATGTTTTCATTATGGAATGAGGAAGCAGTAATAATGCAGTTGGTACACAAGTGTTTTTTTTCGACTGGGCTGTGTCTGGCGGGGCACGTGCCCCTGTGCCCCCTGGATCCGCCCTTGATCCCGTCGTTTGTCACCAAGTAGATATTAGCATGGACTTAATTTGTATAAAAAACTAGCTGGAACCGGCATAACTCTATTTTGACCGAAACATGGAATTTTCTAAACCTGAAATACAGCAATACGAACAAAACAAAGAATTTATGAAAATAATGCAAATCAGCCGAGCGGTTATCGAGTTTTACACTGAAGGAATTATATAATTAGATTAGGTTAGCAATAATTTTTGTTTGGCAAGTCTTTTATGACCTGGCTTAAGAACCATTTGTCAGTCTAGGTATACAAAATTAGACAGCTAGCTAAACTGGAAGCTTAATTTTCAGGAAAGGCTGCGGTTGCTATCCACACCTGTAGGAAATGTAAATAGGGTCTACATTTTAAGGTAACAAACTGGCTCTAGTCAAACCTATTGAGGTTCTTCGAAATCTTGGTCTGGTGGCCGGCAAATGTTCCGCAATGAAAGCATTAATAGGACACTGTTTGATGGGTGGACTCGTCCGTACCGTGCTTTCTTACAGAAGCTGTATGAATAAGGAGAAAGTTTATCTTCTCTGCACTACTCTGGACACTAATTCTTCGAAGATCTGAGAGACTTGTCTCGCACAGACTTACGCTGCATCACCAAATACATTACACAGTCTAAATGGATTAAATGAGCTGCAATACAAAGTCGGTGCAAGCAGTAGGTCTCACCGGCTATTGACCGCACGGGAAGTCTTACCCTTCGGTTACCCTTCGTATATCCAAAACAAATCGTCAGCCGTTCACAACCACCTTCTAATCAACTAAGCACCTTGAATGCTTGTGTAGCAGTGAGGTTGACTATTCCAATCACTACTGCTACCACGCATTTGTATTATCCGTCCTTTCTGACAATCTGTCGCAGGATATAGATGAGGGTTTGATTGCTACCTACCTACCTACCTACCTTCCCGAAGACATATTGTCATACGGTCATCTCCACATTAATAAACCCCGAGTAATCAACGCAACAGAAGGGTTGATTAAGTAAATCACTGCTTCTGTCCTAAACCAGTTTTCGCAAGATGTCGAAGTGTTATAGGCGAGAGGAGACTGTTTCGGTCACCCGCTTCACCTACTCAAAGACAAATTGTCAACAAACACACACGAAGCAACAAGGCGCCCAATAGTATGTCGTCGGCTTAGACATTATTCTGGCCATCTCCCCTCCCCCTTACTGATGTGGTATCGCAAAGGACCTATATGAATATGGTCTAAGTGTGTCTTTTTAGACAACCACCTTACCTAACCAAATCTATCTTGCACATTACCAGTTCACACAATTGACTGCCAGCGGCAGGCAGCGCTTTCACCTAATTGCTTTGACGAAGCTACGAGTACTTTGACCGCGTATTTCATTACAAGAATGAATTCTCTATTTATACGAGTCCAATTGTACTTGAAGAAAATTAAAGCCCACAGCGGAAATGTGTAAATAATAGAATTAAAGCTTTGCAGCCACCAGATTAATTTTACAAGCCACTTGGCAAAAAAAAAATAAAAACAACACGATTCAAGGTAACAAATTCCGTATTCGCATTAATCTTGAAACCTTCCTTCACCTCCAGTAAAAAGGTTCTTTGATGTAACCAATTCAATTTCTCATGCACACACACTACCCGCTGATTGACATACAGTCAGTTTCATGTCCTTCCATCTCCTTTTTTCCACGAGGAGCCACATCATTCGATTACCTTCCCAGAGTGGATTTATTGATAAAGTAATTTTGCAATTATGAGCGGCATACAGCTATGCACGACAAGCATCTGTGCTCATAATTAACTTTATTGATTACTCTCTATAATTACTATAAAAATCAAGTACGAGTAAAAAATTAAGCACGAGTATATGCAGGCCAAAGTTTCAGTCGAAATTAGCTCGCATTGTTCGGGACGTGATTTTCATGTGCGTTCCCATTAACAAATTTGTCCAGGAGCCCTCAGTATGGATGTCACGTCCGGGTAGGATCAGTAGGTATTTTCATTTCAAAACAAATCGCATGCAGGATTAACATGCATGAAATTTATGTAAATCAAATTTTCCCACATGCCAGATGGACTGGACTAATCTGATTTTCAATCTAAGAATAATTCCAAGTAAAGGGTGGGCCATCACAGGTTATTTTGACACTGACAGCTGTTTCCCGCTCGAAATCTTGACAAAAAGTCAGTATCATACCACCGCAGATCGAAATGAGGCGCTCTACACTTGAACAACGTTGGGAAATATTGAAAACTTATTTCCAAAGTGAGTGCTGTGTAGCCCAAACAGTGCAAAAAATTTGTGAGACTCTCCAACACTCATGGTCCCCGTCGTCGAGAAGCCAATGCATCCACAGAGAGTGATAGTTTGGTGCGGATTGTGAGGGTGGAGTGGTGGAATCATTGGACCTCGAAAACCTCGAAAAATGATGTTGGGAACAACGTTTCGGTCAACGGTGGCCGTTACAGAGCCATGTCAACCGACTTTTTTTTTTACTGAAATTGAAGATATGGATTTGGACGACCTCTGGTTCATGAAGGATGGCGCTCTATACCACACAGCCCATGTCACAATCGATCTTTTGCACCCCAAATTGCTAAATCTTCTTGTCAGCCGTCTTGGCGATGTCAATTGGCCGCCTCGGAGCTTGACCCCTTTGGACTTTTTCTTGTGGGGAACCGCGAAGGACCGATATTATACCAATAATCCGGAAACGATTCAAGCACTTAAGGTCAATATCATCCAAGCTACAGCCCGAAACCAGCAACAAGGTCTTCAAAATTGGAGTGACAGAATGCGCTACTGCGAACCCAGCCGAGACAGCCGCTTGAACTACGTTGTGTTCCATATTTGTCCCATAAATGGGAATGGTTGCTCTTACTAATAACACCATAATATATAGAAAAAATTAAATTTTGTTCATTCTATTGCATTTTTAAAAAGAAACTTGTATTTGGCCCACCCTGTACTGATGCCATTCAACTGTTGGTTTGTGTACGAGCGATGACACTATGGACTTTGGGGCACATGATTGAAGATTATATTCGATTTGCATGTATGTATTTGCAATGAATCTCTCAATTGGAAATTGATGTCAATTTTGTTGCGGGAGATGACCCTAAAATGCTGTACCTGTAGGTTACGTGAATATTTTGAAAGGCGAATGTCATCCACATCAGGAGATACGATAAACCTTGTTAATGCATCTGTTAAGGTATAAGCTTTGACCCCTTTGAGGGGTTGTAGTCATTTGGTTCAATCGTCAATCTCTGGACATGAGATGAGATACACTGAGAGAACCACTTTTTAAAACATGAGTACCAAACCCGAAAATTCGTTTCCTACACCCATAACTTGGCAAGCTTACCCATATCTTGAATGTCATTCCTAAATCGAGGCTATTGTAGCCAACAAAGAGTTACTTTGCTTTTTAAGACGCGAACTTAATTTGGGTCGGGTATGAACAACGTACACCAATGACCTTTTACCCGTTAAGCCTGTTATGCTTTTTTACAACAACCTTTTATCAGCTGCGTTACCTAGTCGTTATTGTACAAGGACTGGCACACCCCTATTATAGCTCTTTTCCGTTGCCAATTTCGCTAGGTAAGAGTTTTTAATTTTTTTTCTTATATTTTTTAATGCATTTTAGAAAAGTAAAAAAGAGATACCAATTTTTTTAGAATTTAATTTTTACATTTTTTTATATTATCTAGATAACTGTTAATGCAACAACAGAAGAACGAATGTATACCTATGTAGGAATTAACCGGCTTTCAAGCTGCCATAAACAAACATCAAGGGTAGTTTCATTGGAAAAAAAAACATATTTCACACTTCATAGCCTTTTAGCAATGGAAAATGGGACAAATTGGCACATTTGAGTCCATTTAAGGTTTCCCTTAAATTGCGAATAAAAAGTACTTATTGAAAATAGTATAATACAAATCCATCAGGCGACGGCGTGCAGTGGCGACGTAGGAAAATTGGAGGACTGAAAAAATGTTTTAAATTTATTGAGCCATGACGTCAACAAACAATGAACAAACTCTGACAGTGAGTTAGTTTTGGAGCTACTGACAGATTGACAAAACTGCGAGACCCACTTTTCTAAGATCAACTTTCATCACAAATGATTGGTGTGTCAAATTTGGACTTGAAAAAAATCTTTCGCTTACAACATTTTTCTACCCACATAGGTAGGTATATACGAGAAAACTTAAAATATGAACGATTTTATTTCCTAACAAACACCTACGCTCTCTCCTCGCTCTCCTTACCTTACTCATATTTATTATTAACAAACCATAAAGCACCCGAAAATATCACATGTCTATTTTTTCAGTTATCTACCTCGTCATTTCAATCGTGATGCTAAAAGAATCCTCCCACCGCCCTACCACTAAACACTAAAAGAATCCGATCGACGATTTCATCTTCTGTTGCAATTAATGGAGAAAAGAAGACAACAAAAGTTGCACGTGACTACTAGGAAGCAGTGATATCAGACTTTAGAGGCAGGTTAACCCACGGTTATACACAAAAAATCCCTTTTATCCCTCGACAATATAAAACAAAATCCACATTTATCCCACGAAATATTAAATAAAAAAAAAAAAATTATTTCATTAAAATCATTCTGTAGCCTTGGATTTCTTCATTGTCGGAAAACAAAAGATGTCGTGGGTATTTTATTCGATTTTAAAACGATTTTATATTTATTTGAAATAAATATATAGTCGCTTGATAGTAAAAAAAAAAAAAAAAATAGTTGGCGCAACAGGTCAACCATTCGTTTTGTGTGAGTTTTAATTTTTGGGACGAATGGAAGGGATCTACAGTTTTATGCCGAGTCAAAACAGCTAAAGTACAAAGGAAAAAAAAACAAAATAAAGAGCGTCGCTGTTATTGGTACTTTGGAGGAAGTCTGAGGAAATAGCCTTGTGGCGGTGGCCTTGTCTTTCCACCAAAGGATTAATTACAGCGTAAAGGCAATCGCTGAGAACGTCCTCGGAATGGCCTTAGAGAATTCGGAGTTCTTACCTAGCCGCTGGTTGAAAGAATTATAAAATAAACAACATTTCGGCTGTCCTTTTATACTGCCGAAATGAAGCGTTTACATTTAAAGTTTGAATTTCTGCCAAGAAAGTTGACATTAAAATTTTTCATAGAGAAAGTGATTAAGGATTTTTTAAAAACATCAAAAATTATTCATACTTTATTATTAAGATATTTTTAGGAGTAACGATAAATAATAAAATATTAAATATATAAAAAGTTGTACTGCTACAATTCTTTTTCATTATTAACAAATACAAGTTTTCGTTGGACAAATGTTTGGGGCGCAAACTGCGTCGCACGATCTCGGTTTTGCCGCAGTGAAATTACACCCAACAAGCTTTGCAAAATGCTGTACAATCGTCAGTTTTTAACCGGCCTCAACTTAGCAGCAAATTAGGGACCCTCCATCTTGACTGGAATTTTTTTCTTATTTACTTGTTCTGCTGACATTAATTGTAACAGATATTCTGTAAATTTTTTTTTTTTTTGAATTCTTAAAACAATCAAAACAAAATATAAAATATAAATTCACGACGACAAGTGTGAAATTTTTGGAAATAAAAAAAAAGGAAAGTGAACGCATTCCGATATTTTAAATGACTATTTTCTAAATATGAAAATATTTAATTTGATCGTAGGTTGACTAATTTTGTTATTATTACCCAATGAAATTAGCAATTAGGAACAAAAATTAACCAAAAAGTAAAATCCTTTTTTTTTGTAGGTACTATGAGGTTTGAAAAATCCCTTTGACCCTTTTAGCTTATTTTAAGTGAGAAAATGCCGCAAAAAGTGATAAATCCCCCGGAATGGCATGACTGCGAGGAACCCCTGAAGCTTATAGCGAGAACTAAGATAAAAATAACACATAAAAAACATTAATTTTGTATGGAGATGTCAGAAATAGACATGGCTCTTTATACCTCGTCGCTATAAAGGCTGACATAGACGGCTTATGAAAGGTGGTCTATATCAATTTGAACTAATTGGGTTTTATTTCAGGATTAGTGTAAAAATTTGATGATGATAATTTGATAGCCATGAGGGGCTAATGGCTTTTTCTGAACAATTTTAGGCGTTCATACAATATATTTAGTATAGACTGGATCTACAATGTGGTGCTTATATTTAGGAGACCAATTCATACACAGTTAGCGCAACTAAATTGGTCTCTTTTCTTGTGACGGTGATAGTTTCATACAATTGCAGCTTATCGAAGTCATTTTTCTCAGAGTATTTCTTTGCTGAACCGGAGTGATGCCAGACTATTCGGACTGACTAGCCTACGACGATTATCGTTGTTAGAAAAACCCACACGATATTCCACGGTATCGATTTTTTTTGTTCAGAGAGATGTAAAAATGCTTCGACCTTTTGAGCTTATAGGGAAATGCAAAATGACCACGAAATGGGTTATTACCCACGATCTGGCATCATTGATCATCATTGGCCATTCGAAATTTGGAAATGTTCGAATATTCAGAATATTTGAGGTATGGCTTGCCTCGATAGCACTTAACCTGGCGAAGTTGGCTAACGGTTAATCCAAACGCAACTATGTCCTCGTATGATTTTGGCAATTATATACTAAAAACCTTGCAAGGCGATGGGGTCTGTCCTTATACCGTATTTTCTACCAAAAATGCGTTCTCCTTGCGCATAAATAAAACACCTAATATTATTTTAGTATCGTTTTTTGGACATTGCTCTAAAGTCGTAACTCTGCGTTCGCGAAGCTCTGTTTTCTATGAAGAGTGAGTGCTATCAGGCGAATAAAGCCTAATATGCCTATAGCTCAAACATTTTTGCCTTAGCATGCCGCATTTGCCAACTTCACATCTAAATAGGTGCAGTTGCTACTCTATTTAGCAATCGTATCAAAAGAATTTAAACAGCAACTTTTCAAAGAAGAGCGTGAACGGGCGCTGACTTTCAAAAAGACTAACTAGAAACAATTCCCGATAACGTTCTTCACTTCATAGGATAGATAGACCTTAGCCGTTCCCAATTGGCCCTCTTCGATAGCCGCCGTCAAGCAAAGCTATGGAGACTGACTCTTCACATCTCAAGTATACCAGGGCACTATCGCAGCACTATACAATTATACATCCTTTCGAGAGCAGTGAATTCAAAAATAAATTTCTTTAAAGGGGCCGTTAACATTTGTTTGCAAAAAGACATTTCCAAAACATCAAACAAATGCAAACGCCTACAATGTACTATAACTTATATTCGGTTAGCTACAAGTGAAAACGATTTATTGCCTGCCCAATAAAAATGTTTGATTAATTGCCCGAAAACTCACAATTGTTGGCTTTCCAAATTAGGCCTGGTTCACCAGGTCAGCGCCTCTATAAGTGGTGCTGGTGGTCCTTCCGACGATTCATGCCGTGAACAGCATGGGCCTCGTTAGTTGGTTTCCTATTTTTGTTTGATTATGGAAAATATCGACCAACTATGGGCCTTTTATTTTTGTACTTGTACTTGTGCTGCTTTGCATTCAACTATAAAAATTAAAATTGATTACTGCGGTGTAAAAATCTATCTATAGCCCGTCTAATTATATTTGCACAAGATACTTGGAATCGATTTATGTTTGCTACATCTGTTTACTTTAGATAAGTTGAGATTTATGGCGAGCAACGTTTTGGACAACCCTTGAGGCAGTTCCTTAAATTTGCAGACACAAATATGCTGAAATGGCTGTCGGCCCACGTGACTTATGCAAGCATAGGGTTTCTACTTTACGATAGATTGATGAATGAAAATGAAACCTTTTTACATCTCCCATTTCAATTAACTACGCCTGAGTGCATTTTTTAAAACTTTCCTTTCCTTTCCAGGGAAAGGCATAGGCAACTGAGAGACAGGAAGAGACACCGTCGGATGAGTGTTCGTTCATGACTGTGGCATGGCATTACCTTTTTGTTTTTCAATTTTCCCTCGTTTTATGGGTTCATTCTTGACGTGGAATTCATGGCTGCCTCCTTTTTAATCATATTTACATAGTTGCGTGGATTTTACTTCTTTTTTTTTTAATGGACCAGCACGGTAATCAGGACATAAAACAGCTTTGCTGAAGGTCTCAATTTAATTTTGGAAATTTAAGTTCTTCGCGAAAGTGATTGCATGTGGAATGGACACTTTGCTGTCGACTTTGAGCTCGAAGGGAAAATAAGAATTTGGAAGGACGTTTATTATGGTTTGTGAACGGTTTGTAACATTTTAGGCTCAACGGATATTAAAACTGTGCAGGGATATTGAAGTCTGAATTCAAGGTCGATGGCCACTTGTTTTCACAATCACGGCTGCCATCTCTAAAGAAAAAATATGGTGGTGGGGATCGGTCTGCGGTGACAGGTATTTTAAATACAGCTCTGAAGGCTGAAGCCCAGACCCAGAGCGATACCTGGGCAAATTTTCACTTGAAACCGTCATTTGAATTAAAGAGAGCTGATAAAAGATGCAACACTCTAAACTATTTTCTTATTGAAACTTTGGGCACCTGCATCCGAAGAATGTAGCATATTTAGAGCTGTATCTCAGTAAAACTTATGAAAAGGTCATTAAGGAATAATTGTCTAAGCACATTTCAGACAAAGGCTTAGCTATATCCTAATGAGGAATTTGGTTTTAGACGCTTCCACAATACATCTAACCAAGTGCTCAGAATTTGCAACCACGTTAAAGCAAATCGTTCAATAGTCAAATCAACTGGAATGATTCTTCTCAATATTGGAAGCCTTTGACATTGTCTGGCATGGAGGACTTTTATTTTAAAATGTTGAATTTAAATTCCCCCCTTTATTGTCAATCGTTGCTTTAAAGTCCATGTAAATAGTGGTGTGTTAAATATAGTTGACTTTAGCTCAGGTTTTTCCCAAGGTTCAGTCCTCGGGCCTGTACTATATACACATCAGATTCATCTTTACCCAATTGTGAAGCAGCTTAATTTGCCAGTGAAACTGCGATTTTATTGTCTCATGAATTCACTCTCGATATTGAGAGGAATCTAAAAAATGCGATGGTGATATTAGAAGAATATTACAGTAGATGGAAAATTAATTCAAATCGGCAAGCCATATTTTTCACAAGAAAAAGCACCGGTTAAATCCGCTTTGCCGCCAGGCACGTTATCACACTTGGCCAGCTAAGATTCGTTTTCTCGAACGCATCTTGTTTTAATTTAAAGTTTACATGGAAAACGGAAGGAGAGACTGATATTGAGTCTGTCAGATAAAACACATCCCAGCCCCCAGCCCTTGGTCAGTTTTTGATTCGTCAGTGTAAAAGTGAACTGACCTGACCAACGGAAAAACTTCATCCCGGTAGAATGACCTGGATGGGATAGCAACCTGGAAGTTCTTATCAAAGCTTAACTTGGGAGTGTTGTAGTTCGTGTTTTCTGAATCAAATTCGTAGACATTCAAAATGAAGGCGTGAAGAGTTTCCTTACTAGACCACTGTGGTATTGATTATTAGGAAGAAAAGCTGTTTGTATAGGAAAGATGTCAAGGGACGCAGATGGAACAGAATTGAAACACAAAAATTCAAATCCGCCATCAAAAGCGATCTGCCGAGCATTTGGGAATAACCCTCCAGGTCAGAGAGAGAGAAAGGGAGAGAGAGTGTTGAAATGTTTCGGTTCCCCAAAAGTATACTCCAATGGCGCCCCAAAAAAGACTAGTACCAGTGCTTCTTCGCAAGCTTATCAGCCGCTCATTTTTAAGTATACAGCAGTATCCTGTCATCCAGAGTCTGGCAAAATGTCTCAAGCATTGTGCGACATTACTTGACAATTTCGGAGTTGATGTTAACAGATTCCACTGCCCTGAGTACAGACTATCGGATATGAAACTCAAATGGAATAGCTTTCCTTTGGAACCACCAGATCTTTTGTTTGGAAGACACTGTTTCGGTAGTCGCATACGTATACACTTTCAGGTTTAAATTAGTCCAATAGATTCTATTATTTTTTACCTGTTTGTATATAGGTGGACTGCGATTTCACTTTTCTGTTTTTCGCTAATAACTAAAGTTCAGTTGCATGGAAAGTACCATAATTATTGACATCAAAACAAAGTATATGTCCCCAAAATTTTGCACGCAAAATGACTTCTATATATTAAATCTGTTCACCCGGTTATCAGGTCAGGCAACCGCAAAAAGCAATATCCAATCCGTTCCACGCCCAATAACTGCACCTGATTTATTTCCCCAACAGTTGCTTTTATTTTCATCTCAGTACAAATCGCAATAAAACAAACGCTTCGAAAACATCCACGGCACGCAGGAGCTACGCACCTGTTTAATTTCGAAATGCAAAGTGTATCTCGACTGAGGTAGCGATTCAGCTTTCTAAATGATCAATGAAATGTTCCACCTCATGTCTATAAATTACCAATTAGCATCTCCATCATCACGAATTCCGAATCCGGACTAATTACAGTTCGAGCAAAAATAACGCAACAGAAATAGACATTTTTACTGCCAAATGTTTGTGGATTTTATTCGTTCTAGAAAAAAAAATAATAATTTTCTATCGATGGGCGGTGGTGAAACGTACTTTCCAGGCCCAGAGTGCGTTAATCATCATATTGTTCTGTGTTTGGTTTAGCCGAACTTGTGAGTGTGCTCCTGAATGCGATCTTAAGGTCGATTTTGTGGCGATGATGTATTATGCTCTTGTATTATTAGATTGGGCTTCGGATGCGTAACTAATTAAATAAAAAAGAACATATGCAAATAGTTTGGGTAACTTTTTGGGTTTAATTTAACTGCTCTCACGGAAAACCTCAGATGGCATAGAGGTGGGATACTTTCCTTCCATAAAGCGAGAGGGTGTAGTTCGGTTGTATAGATAGGTAAGGAAGCTGGTTCAAATTAGTAACCGAGTTAATGCGGGACGATGTAAAGGGTGTCCAATAATCGAAGCAAAATTTGAATTTTGCGCCATTTAATAATACGGTGATGCCAACGTAAAATGTGACAGCTGACAGGTCTTTGCAAACAAGCCCACGACCACCAAAGCCTTGAAAGAAATTGGGAGGTTGGTTAATGAAATTCAGCCACATTTACGCAAAACGGTCATAAACAATTTCAAGAAAAGAGTACGTGCACTGAAAATAAAATACCAGGTAATATAAACAAAATTTAATTGTAAAATTTCAACAAAAATAGTTTTGTAGAGCTGAAAAAAAAATTGTTGTAATGATAAATGAAATTCATCAATACAACTTAAGTTTCATCAATTTGAACGATATTTTGTCAAACAGATGAAACATTTACTACAAAACTATTTTCTCAGATCAACAAAACACAATTTTCAGTTTAATAAATCGATATTGTATCAATTAAACAATTTTATTGTAAATTTAACAAAGTTTTTGTTATATCCATTAAAACAGAACCAAAAATCACTTGTGAAATTGACAGAACTTATGCAAAATGTTTGTTGGTCAAACAAAATACAGATTTTTTTAATTCTACAAACATTCTGTTGAAATGAGCATTTGTTTGCAGATTTGACATACATTTTGTTGAATTGAAAAAAAAAATACAATTTTAACAGGGTGATGATTTCAATAGCTGTTTTTTATTATCAGCTATGATCTATATAGATCATCGATTTACATGCAATTACAACAACAGCACATGATTCTGCTTCTCATCGAGATCATGAAACATGATCTGAAAATTATTTCCACTATCTCCCACTAGATGGCTTGTTTCTTTTTTAAGTGTTGGTGTGCCTGCAAACGATAGCCACACAATCACGTTGCCAGACTAAAAAGTGGAACAAAAAAAAATCAATTGATTTTTTCGCATTCGAGTTCCGACTTATTTTTTTTTCGTTCTTTAAAGGTATATTCAGACCAGCCAAACACTTGATAAACAATTAAATACCCACATATTTCATAAATATTTCTTAAACATTTATTAAACAAAACAATTTTTATGAAATGTGTTGCCGGTTTGAAAACATTTATGAAATGTTTCACAGTTTCCCAATCGTGATGGGAAATAATTTTTGTTTTACAAGTTTCCCTGCAGAAAGTAAGTGCTGTTTTTCGATTATTTTTTTTGTAAATAAAATACAAATGTTAAGAAAAGCTTGGGATACCTACGTAATGAGAAAGTGATGAATGAACAATTATTAAATTGCGTGCCGCGTGATTCCCTAATCTAATTATAATCCTACCACATATTTTTTTTTCTTATCCAAAAAAGGATGAAATTTAAATATTTCATAAACATTTAATAAATTAATTTCAGAAATCTTTTACAAATGTTTATGAAATGTGTCCGATTTGTTTCATAAACATTTCTGAAATGTTTGGCTGGTCTGGACACACCTTTATATGCCAAAATAAACTCAAGTGCTAGCTGCAAAATATTGTTCATGTGTTGCATAATTGTAGATATATGAAATTAATTTGTTATTAAAAAAAATTTGGAAAAGATAAATTATGCAAATTCCATTAAATATGGTAACACCCCCTATATTTCAAGTGAAATGTCAAATGCCTTGTGTGACGTCACGTTGAGCAGAATATTTGCAATATGGCTGGCAGCAATATGAAGTTTGTCATACCCCTCTATTATCTGCTTTGTTTTTGAAAGCAACTGTCGCCACAATTCAGAAATTAAACTTTTCAATGATACGTATTGTTTTATTATGGTGATCTGATCCGGATCAGATCACGCTGATAATAAAATACGGCTAATGCAATTCTTTCAATGGCGTCGGTTATTATTTGACACGCGAAGTAAAGTAGTTTGTGCATAAAAATTCCCTAAAAAAGTGGTTTAACATTTTAAAAGTAAATAAATCCGTTTATAGATGAGGACAGGAAATAATTTAGATATAAATTGGTAAGATCTTTCAATTTTGTAATATTGGATTTCGTAATATGAATTTTTCTATCTTAAATTAAAAAGATCAAATTTGACTTTAACGCTATGTTCCCGGATTCTTTAACCGAGACTTAAAGACGCAACATTAAACTATTGAAGATGACTACATCTACATCGTTGTCGGTGTTTAAGGTAGATATAGCGGATCTTTTTATTTTCAAGTTAGATCAAGGCATTCGGTATCAGTGTGTATTTTTTAAGTTTTTTTTTAATTTTATATGCCCATTTTTTAAAAAAAATGTAATGCAATTTCTATAGTTACTTGTTTTAAATAAATACATCTAATTGCTAAACTTATTTAACAATTTATAGGTTGAAACAACAAATTAAAATTATGGAGCTGAGATAATAATTCTGTATAACCAGGTACCTACATATATTCTAATAAATTCAACAATTTTTGTTACCATAACATTTATTTTTGTTATCACAACAAAAGTATTAAGACAAGATAAAATTTATGAAAATGTTGTCAATTTGGTAGAAACATTTTCTTGGCAGAAACAATTTTGAATTCTAGCCTCAGGGTTTTATTTCTAGTGTACTTGCCAGCAAATTCGTGGCTGCCTATCCGATGTGTTATTCCATACATAACCCCAATCAATAAAATACTCATTGAATCAATAAAAAATCTAAGCTTTGTAATTCAAAATCTATATTTTCTATCAAAACTACATTTTGCGTGAATTATGGGACACCCATTATTTAAAACGTAGACAGGTAGGACAGGACGGTGGACGTACTTTACTGTGAGCAACACACGTAGAGATTCAATTGAGCAACAAAATCATTGTCGTTGTAGACTTGAAGCCATGCTGTACAGAGGAGTTTAGGTGAAAAAGTTAGTAACAATTGTTGCATCTGTAAATTTCAAATTATTTACCGGTTTCTTTTAAATTACTTCTCACGGAAAGGCTATAGCGCTGTAATAGCGACGCACAATGCTTGCTTGTTCTGTGATTATTTTCTGAATAATTCGGCCGTCAAAAAGTCGAATTTTAACGAATAATTTAGTCAAGTGCCTCGCAGCTTCTACCACAGAATAGATTTAGGTCAGCGACTATCCTGCACCTCAGCAGGTTATTGATTTGAAATCAGGATCCTAAAATAACATTACTCAAGCTGCTCTGCTTTTTATGCTGCCAGAATGGTTAGGTAAGAATGCTTTTTGGCCGCGAGTTCTATGCAAAGGAGTCATATTTAAATGCAAGTCTAAATTCTGTTTGAGTGATGGGAAAGTTGCATAGGGCTAAAGTAGCCACCTCTTTGCTTTTACTTTGAGGTCTTGCGATATTAGATCTTTGATCCTTCAATATTCTGCCCGAATTGGCTGTGACTCGTGGACTTTTTGGAAGAGAGTCCACTCGTATATGTTGGAAGGATAACTATGGAGAGAGCTCGCTGCTGCTACAAGAGACGACTTCACCGAGACCTTTCGTATCAAAAACTGATTCAGACGAGGAAACCAATATTAGGGGTTACAATTTTCACTTGCATATGCGGTTAGTTGGTTACAGGTAGGCAAGCTGTCACTAGTGCTTTTGCTAGAATAGAAACGGGTCGGCTAAAATGGGCCACCAGTTTCCGAGAAGCAAGTGTTACTAGCATTGATGATTCGTACATAACGTATCAATCGACAGCTTTGGTTTTGAGGTGGTAACGGACTTCGTTTATATCGGTTCTGCTATAAATTCTGATGATTGGTCAGCGATTACAGGTCTTCTGTCGCGGCTCTAGATTCACATTACTATTTGCTTTCTTGCGTTAATAGATGCATCCCGTAGCTCTACAGGTCTCCAGTGGAAGGAAGGCTGTTCCTTGCTTCGGTGGCTATTTATCGGTGATCTTCTTAATATTTACCATCTTATGCCTATTTTGGGAAGCTTGTGAGTAACGCTATTGGACAGAAGTATTGACCTAAGCATCGACTTAATATTTTGGGAGTCCGTTAAGTACAAGCGATCTTAAAGAAAAGGTCTTCCGACTTAGGAGAGGGTAAAAGTCGGAGCTCAACGTTTTTAAATACTATTTAGAAGGTACTCAATTTGATACTGAGAACCAGCTAACTTTGGTAAATAAAATAATGCAGACGATCTCTTTTATAAGCTATCTAAAAATTTTACTCCCCTCCAAGGCTTGGCTAAACAACTTGGCCAGGATTCACCAAGCCATTTGCAAAAGAAGTTCTCTCCCTCTCTACGCATGGTGAGCTGCAAATCCGTGAAGGAAACGTTTGGACATGTATTAAATATTTCACTGCAGCCTGCACTTTGATCATTATTGACCTCGACTTTTTCTTTTTGGTCACTTGATCGTCACTGCCACCTATATTTCGATTTGATAACATTATAACTGATTTTAAATCGATAAGCGCTTTAAAGACAATAATGTTGTAATGAAAAATACAAAAAAAATCGTTCCGCTGTAAGGAGTCGAGAGCGACGGGTTGGTCCAAAACTTTCCTTTCTTTCACACTGTAATCAACCATACACACCCACAAAATTTACTTATAATCGGTTGAGTGGCTTAGGAGATCGACAACAGCGCCACCTTTTGGTGTGCAATACCATCCTATCTTTTAAGTAAGTAACAGCATTATGTCGTTTGCCGCCACTCCATTCCAGTCGATTATACTGCCAAGGCGGGCCAATAGATGTTTCAGAACTTCAGTCTCCAGGCTTCTGATCTTTATTGAAATTTTGTCTTGTGCAAGCCAAAACCCGTCAATCCTCAAACTCTTTGACGTAAGGGAAGCTGAACTGTTATTAGAACATTCTATGCAAACGAATAGCAAAATATAAATTAGAGTTGTCATAATAGCTCAATAGTTTATCTTTCGTTATGCTCATATGAAAACATGCCTGGGACAGTCTTCTCTACCGACCGACGTACGTGTGCAAAACTTACACAAAACTTTCTTGTATTGATAAGGAAAAACCAAACAAAACACCGCAATCTGTTCTTGCGTAGAGCCTCTCGCAGCCCCGGTACAGCATTGGAATATGGACACGCCACCATCGACCCTCTTACACTTTTTGAAATATGTATAACCAAATCAACGCTTTGTTTGAGTTCGCACTCGTTGAATGGCATATTCCGTCACATATTCAAGCACGGCGATGTGTGTAGTGTGTACCCATAACATGTGCCATAAAGGTGAAAAGGAAGAAAAGGATTTCCTTTCGATTTTCAATGGGAAATGTGATCTGAACAGTGGATAGTGGCGAGATATGAATGAAGAGAAGTTGAAGAGCTGCTGGCCAAGGAAAAACTCCCATGGGATGGTAATTGAATTTCCTTAGGTTCCCGTAGATTGAACGTGCAGATACTTGTGGGAGTTTGTAAATCCAATTAAGACCCACAGATATGTGCCGAAACTGAAATAAGCAAATTTTGCCTCAAATATTTTAAGACTGATGGTCGCATAAAAATTCCAAACAATGTCCAGGGCCACTCAGCAATTTAAATAATTTCTAAGGGGAAATTGGAGCAGTAGTGACTTGCAGGTTGGTTAACTCTTGCCTGCTGATCAAAACCCTTCTGCTTGCTGAGTAGTTATATTTTTGTTTATATTACTCCAATGATTTTTTTTAACTTTCGTAAAGGAGCTTCTCTATTAGCCTTTCGGACTTGGCCTTACATTATTATTGATTTGGTTTAGAATCATAGAAAATTCAAAAACGAATGTATTCTTAAGATCCGATACCTTAGGTACCTATATAGTAAGGGCTACAGAAAAAAAATATGTGACTACAGCGAAGAAAGTATAGAAAGATTGTTAATAGCTTGAGAAATAAAATAAAGTTGGCGCAACAGGTCCTTATAAACCCCCAGACCTAGCTTCTCACAACCATTCGATTTGTGTGAGTTTCTCATTTTTTGGAAGGGATCTACAATTTTATGCCGAGTCCAAACGGATAATTGAGAAGCTCTTTCAGGACAGTTATACTCTCGGATGTATAGACATCTAAGGAATAAACAAGATCAGTCCGATCCAGGACAGGATGGTGCATGAAGTGGTTGGAGCTCGCTAATGCGATTTATTCTGTGGGAAAAAGCGGACATACTGAAGCCCCACCTATCAAATTATCTCAAATGTGGATGAAAAGTCTCTGGGTCAATGTACATATTTCGAGCAAGCTTAGGTACCGAATAGAATTAGATCATTCATAAGTTATATCCTGCAGGTACATGTAACAAACATATTTCAACATTCGTGATGTTTTCAGATTTTGCCTGAACTAGTAGGCAATGCGATCTTTCTTTTACAAGTCTGTCAAGTTACACACAGCTTGTCAATAAGGGAAATTTTATTTTTGAAAATGTTAAGCAAAGAAAGCATCTTAACTGAACACAAAAACCTACAGATTTTTAAAAATTTCAAGACACATTGAGGCTGAGAAAAAAACCATCTCCAAACTCTCCCTGCCAAAATTGGTCACCACAATTCTGTTGTGGAATGTCGAGACGGTGATTAGGGGGAATTACTGTGGTGTCCATTTACTTAGTTTAATACCTACTTCATGATCCTTAGAGCATAGTGGTGTGGTGGTGTAAACGTAAATAATACAGAACGGTTTCTGACGCTCCTGCAAGTAGGGTATGTCGTACCCTCTTTGGCCTTATACCATCACTTTCTCCGTATGCTGGTTACCGCCAGACGATAGCGTTTCGACGATAGCCTTGCTTCAATAATCGTCTATCGTTCAGATGATATCGATTGAACATTTGCTTCATATAACTCAATAAACGTCAAAACTCTATCGCCCCAGACGTTACATTTTGAGCAATAATACCTAATGAGGTATCGTCTTCCATTAATTTGTATGTTTAGCAAGCAGCTAAAGATTTTTTTATTGAATTTCAAGAAGAATAATTGACTTAAAAATATGTATATATATAAATAATTACTTTTCTTCATTTTAAACTTATTTTGTATGAAGCTCACGAGAAAGCAAGAAATATTGTGGAAAGGTGTTAAGGTACAGAACTCTACTTGAAAAAAGGAGAAGTAGTTACGACCCCCGAAAAATTTCGGTTCTTGCAAATGGTTTTATTGCCCTCCATAGCATTTTGTATCCACCACAACGTTGACAGTGGTAGTACGGCATTCGAAGAATGCGAGGTTGAAATAACCGGATGAGACAGTTGGCTTCAAAAATAAGGGATGAAATAAAAATCTCGCTTTTCTTGGTAGCTATGCGGCTTATAACCTTTGGCCAAGTCCGGATGCTCACCCATCAAAGCAATAAAAATTGTCATTTGCTTTGGTGTGGGTAGCTGAGCTATTAATAAAACATGTTTTCGATATAATTTGTTATTATTAATAAACTAAGAAACAAGCATGAATTACTCAACATTTTGGAATTTTCAAATTTGCCGGCACCGAACAAAAACATTAAAAATTATACACAAAATGTTGTTGCAAAATTTGAATCATATAAATAAAATTGGTGTAGTTCTGATCGCCTAAGATTGAATTTGACTGCATGTCTTTAAATGCAAAAATCTTAGAAACTACTGAATATGTATATTCGGGTGCATTTTTCACAGGCCTATAGAGGATACCTAGGACTACAATCTCCACTTTGTTTCAAATCTATATCCCTAAAAATTCAGGAAAAAATTGGACAAGAGTAATTTATTTTTTCATTTTGTTTCGCTTTTTTCTTTGCAACGCTTTCCGTTCGAAAATACTGGGAGCATTTAAATATTGTAAACACCAGCTTATAGAGGACATCTGCGGGCACAACTTAGGATATCCATTAACTCGAAAACTTAAAATGTTTTTAAATAAATACACAAAATTTGAAAGATATCTACGATTTTCACCTGCACTTATATGCAGTTCACTCTCAAATCAAACATACTAACCACGCAATATATTGACATCTCTTTTAACCTTATTTTACTCCTGTAAGGGAGAGCGAGACAGGCAGAGGAAGTATGCTGTTTGGTTTGTTAAAAAAAAAAAACACAATAAAAGAAATGTCAAATATGTCGAAAAGGTTTGTTTTGCTTACGAAAAAAAAGTATTTATGAAAGAAATGTCAAATAGTTCTAGATATCAGTGATACCAGATCGTGGGTAATTACCCATTTCGCAGCTATTTTTCCTTTCAAAAAAAGCTTAAAGAGCGATCAAGATGAGTCAGTAAATTAACCGCTCGAGTTTGTAAATAGCATTACAGCCCATGGCCTTCCTGCTCATAAAATTGAATTAAAAGTTGGAGATCCCATTATGTTGCTTCGCAATTTGAGCCCCCCCCCCCCCCCCCCCCCAGCTTTGTAATGGAACCGGATTGAGAGTGATATCGTCACAGAAAAACTTTATTGAGGTGTTCATTTTAACTGGGTGTGGTAAAGGAGAAACGGTGTTTATAACAAGAATACCTACAAATAATTCCCAGCAGTTATTCATTTTAGTTTAAACGGATTCGATTTCCTATTAATGTTTGTCTTCCACGACAATTAATAAGTTACAGGGTCAAAGCGGGAGCTGATTAAAGAAAGAATCGCACGGGCAGTTATATGTAGCGTGCTCCAGGGTAATCAATGCAGGAAATATCACTACCTATCTTAGCCGATAGAAACAAAACCGCTTACATAGTATACAAGGAATCGTTACATTAATAAAAAAAAGTGCGTTAAACATTATAAAATTATTTTCTTTCATTTTCATTGTCCACTCAGACTCAGTTTTCGGGAGTTTTTTTTTAGATCGGGTTCAAGTCCCTCACTATTGAAGAAGGCTTCCTCACTTTATACCTCTACAATGTCTTTCGATGTTTTTTTGATTTTTTCTTATTTAAAATATAGTTTGAGATTTTCTGAAAGACACCCAATGCTCTCTCACTTCGTGTAAAATACATGATAGAGGAGACGACAGTGATAGAGTTACGAAAAGCAAATTGATAGACGTTGACTACTATCGCGCAAACGATTATCGTTCTCAGAGTTACGAAATAAGCCTCACTAGCCTCACCCGAAAAATAATGAAAAAGTTTTCTTTGAGTGAGTGACCGGTCTTTTTCAATGGTCGTTTGAACCCTCTATTCCTTACCTCATCGACAATTGTATCCAATAAATTCTGACTCTCGTGTCAATGTTATTATTTTGATAGTAGTATTCACTAAATGTTCTCTTAAACCGTTTATGCAAAATATTTTCCCCAACTCGGAACTATATAGAGGTACGAGTACGTCTTGGCTTTGATAACTCGTGCTTACATGAACAGGCTGCCATAAAAGTAGTATTTAGAAACAAATGTGCAGCTTGCGATAAAGTGTGATAGTAGGAAGCTAGGGATTGAAGGCACAATAGGCTCCTTTTAAAGAGGCCGCAGTGCCAGAGCCGCAGGTAGGCTCACCTACTTCAATATATTAGGGATTCAACTTCAAAATTCACCGGTAGTTGTCAAAGCAGTATTTAGAAATTCTAGCATCTTACACTTACCGGCCGGGTTTTTAGAATTATTATGAAATGTCTTGAATCACGGAAGCTCCTTGTTTCCGTGGCAATTGATCAACTGGTGATTTGATGGGTTATCTCAACGAGAAGTGGAATAGAGTCGACTGTGACCACATTTTAAAATATATTGCTGACATTGTGCATTCGAAAATTATCACATTTAAAAAGTGAGATTAAGCCCAACATGTACAAAGTTATATGGACGAGATAGGCCATGATGGCATCGAAGGCTCTTTAGCTTGAAATGGAAAGTTAATAAATAAGAAAATAGTTGGCGCAACAGGTTTGTAAGGAACCTACCGCTACCCTAGCTTCTCAAAATCATTCGTTTTTGTGTGAGTTTTTTCATTTTTGAGACAAATGGAAAGGATCTACAAATGCCGAGTCCAAACGGCTAATTGAGAAGCTCTTTCAAGACAGTTATACTCTCGAATGTTTGTCAGATGTTCGCAAGATGTAGCGCAGTTTAAAATACCTTAAGATGTTGTTTGTGAATTTGTGTGTTTTTCGAAGATCGAACCAGGTACTTTGTCCAACATGCAAAGCCACTGCGCCTAAAACGAAAAGTACCTACAACTTTATGTTACATAAAGATGTTTTACGATTATTGAATGCCCCTTTTACTTACAGCAATAATACAAAAAGTTTCCTTCACTGATTAACATTTTCACTTAAGTGAACGACATGTACTTTTACTCCTTATGGTAATTTCAAGCAACCCTTTTTTAAATAAAAATAACACTTGATCACTTGAGGGCTATTCCTCCCAAGAAAGAGTGATTGCTCTCAAGGGACATACATCAAATCAAAGAACTAGTAAAGTGCCACCAAAGACAAATCGGAAAACTTATTGCAAAATGTACCCAAAAGGTACATTAAATTTTAAGTCAATGTACCCAACACCAAATGTGCCCACGACCATGAATTTTAAAATAGAAAAACTCACCCTCCCGCCCATCGGAACAAATTTGAATACTCAATTCCAGTGCCAATGATGCTGAAAACATATTCCGTACACGAACTGATGTTAAGGCGCCTAACACCTTCACTTCGAGGGGGCTCAGTTTAAAAAGGTGCCCAAATAAACTCACAAAGCAAACAGCAAATTTGGACTGTGCAACTTCTAAAATTCTACACATTACCGGTGGGTCCAGCGGACATATTAAAATTTTATGCATGGTACTGGTACCTACCTTCAATACCTCAGACACAAAACAATCGGCAAATAAGAGCAGAGTCGTGTAGTTCGTCCTTCCTCATGCAAAATTAATTCAAAACTCTGAAACGTTTCGCCGAATGGTACGCCATCTAATCAAATCCTGTTGAAGTCTCGTATTCGGTTGCTGTGAGGCTTCCTGTGTGCATTAATATTCCCTCGGGGAACACTTACTATGCAGGAAGCGGGAGTTCTTTTGAATTGAATTTATTCACCAAACACACACAGCACAATACATCACTCGCACAAAACCCTTTCTTTCAGCACTGTGTCGGTTATACGTACTTGAATCTGTATTTTTAACTTTCTATCTACATGCTGGTCAGATTTTACATACAATACGCACTGCGCTGTGCTGTCACCCACATACTGTGATTTGAGTCGCCCTGCTGATTGAATTTAATTCACTTAAAGAAGATCCAAAAATTGCCCAAGCACCCGACGCATTTGTTTTTGTTTATTTTCTAAACCGAGTGTGTGTGCAGCAAACTTTGGGGATGCCAATGTCAATGTCTCCGGAATGTATGACACACTTCCGGCTGTAACAAAATAGAACAACCACCGCCGTTGTTAAAGCGAATTTATTCCCGACAGAGCGCAAACTGTGAACCGTATTGCTATCCGGAGGAGGATGAAATGGTTTCACTGCGAGATTGCCGAGGGCGAGTGACTCTGGCTGTGTTGATGCTGTCGCTGGGATGGAGCAACTGGTCGTATGTATAACAGTTTTATACACTTTTCACTTGATTGGGGTGGTGGTGGTAGTGGGTGGGTGAATGCCAAGGCGCGACGGTTTGAGGGGGAAGTTTTGAAATAATATTGACCCCATGGGCACATGTTGCGTCCGACCGGAGCTTTTTAACAGTTACTGCAAATGATAACAGCAGAACTTTGGTACTAAGCTTTGTCGGTACGGTAGAACTGCGAGAAGAGAACTTTTGCCAGCTTTTGCAATCAAGTTCAAATCGAAATCGACAAATGGGTGGTGTGGCCAGATGAGGTTTTAAATTTCAACAAAATAAAAATGCGAGTGCCAACTGATCACTTTTTTAGTTCGGAATAGTGTCTGAACTGTCAAAAAAATAGAGTTTCTTTTTCAGCGCAGGCATATCAGAGTTCTGAATGTGTGTTTCTTCTTTCGTTGAGAGCGCACTGAGATAAGAAAAATTAATTTAGTTAAAACGTGAGCACAAGTTATTTTGACAGCTATTCTTATGATTGGTGGTCAGAAATATGAAAGTGGCCGAAAAAACGAGTGAATAATACCACTCTAAAAATGTTTTGAAAAATAGGCATAAAAATTTAAAAAGGAATGCGTCGCAAAACTCTGCAAAAAACGCGTCAAAATAGTGTAAAATAATAGTAGAAAAACGCATGGTCCGAAAAAGTGAAAAAAAATTCGTGGCAAACGCGAATAAAAAATGCATACAGGAATGTGTACAAAAATTCGTCAAAAACCTGTTTAGTAAGCGGCAATACGCGTGTGCAAAAACGGTTAGTAAAATGATGTCAAAAAGGTGGTGAAAAAGACGTCAACAAAACATTAAAGTCCACAAAACCTATCCGAAAACGGATTGGGAAACTAGTCAAAAACGCATTAAAAGCCGCTTTGAAAATATGTCAACAAACGCTTCAAGAAACGCGTCAAAATACGGACCCAAAAAGCCCAATAAAAATGTATTCAAAACGTGAATAAAAGTAAGAAATAGGTTGAAAATCAACTCAAAAATCGCTTGAAAAATGTATCAAAATCATGTCAACAAGAACTCGGAACACGTCCAGAAATACGCCGATAGGCGCCATCTTTGAGTTGCATAGCCTCAGACGAATAATATTATGCAAAGATTTGAAAATCCGACATGTTATTTTGAATATCACTTTATAATGCTCCGACTGTTGTATATGCGACAACTTTGGGTATTTTCGAAATTTGTTCGAAGTTGTCGTGCTTTTTTAATATTTTTATTTGAAGGTGTTTGTATGGAATTTAAAAGCTTCTATTAGTGAAACGCACTATTCAAAAGCTTTATATGTTTGTATGTAGATGGCTCAGCAATCGTCTCAGAGATGACAAAATAACTCGTATCCTATTAGGCCAAGGAACCTCAATTTTAAACATATGTGCACGAAAACTGCAGATCTACCCTCCTTATACATTCCATAGGGAAATACCACGAAGTTGGCAGTTATTGTACCCACATTCTACATGAAAGAGAGGTGGTGCATTTATTCGTAATAGGTCTGAAGTTCTGATGTCAGCTCTGATGTCTTCAGTACAGCTATGGCGCATTCAACAGAGCTAAAGGACATTTTAATACCAGTACTTATAAACAGAGCTGTGAGAATCTTTTCAGAAGGCTATTGGGGACGAAGAAACATCGGAGTCATTCATAGCCTCTAGAACTATTGTATTAAACTTAGGTAGAACTTCATCAGAGTGGTTGTTAACCAAAAAATCGAAGCTGATATAGCCTTCTAAAAATGTTATTTTACGCATGCGGATATCGAGAAGTGTTATAAGACCTTTTTACTTCGCTGGTAGAATCACTTCCAGAGATCCCATATAAAATCTAGGTAATCAGGAACTTGGACCCTACACAGAGCGAAAAATTACTATATGAAATCAATAAGATTGCCTTATTGTATTTACTACTTTACTATGAAATCTGATTAAAACGAATAAGTAAATGATATTTCCATAAAGAAATCTTTATTGTTTTAATGAAGAAAATCTTATCAATTTGTTTTTAGATTTTTTCATATAATTTTAACGTGCAAAATCGTATCAAATAATACAAATAATATGAAAACCTTGTTAATATTTGGTCTTAAGAAGTCAATCTTATTAAAAAAGTGTGTCTATAAACGTTAAAAAGGAAGTCTTCTCAAATCCATAAGACTTCTCTTAAAAATTTTAAAGAGATATCACATTAATTGTACGTGGCATTTTCACATTGTTTGATGATAATATGAAAACCTTATTAATATTCGGTGTTGAGAAGACGCACTTATTAAAAGTGCTTGTCTTTAAGAGTTAATCTTCTTAAATCAATAAGAATTTCCTATTAGAACGGAAAGTTTTCTCATATTTTATGAAAGTGCGAATAACGGTGCATTGATGAACGTATATGATTTCAGATTTTGTGGCAAATACGCGTGTGCGTTCGTGTAAAAATATTATAATCATGGATGATTTTATTAATTTGGAAAATATAAGTGCACCATCCGGTTTAAGTTCAAACAGTGAAGTGATTAATGTGCCGTCTTTAATATGGTCTGAAAAAGACTTGGAAGAAACCCAAGCACTTTATAGTTCATGAGGCTTAAGTAGTTTGGTGTCCATGTTGCTTAAAGTTTATGGACTCAATTCTATCGACGTTTTGGAAAAGATGGAAATCGAAAACGTCGATAAGTTTTTTTGTAATATGGAGAGCTCAGGCTTCTTAGGCGATAGAATTAAATTTCAAGCTCGGTTAAAAAATTATATTTTCCTTCTATTAATGTAGAAATTCGTAATGTGAAGGCATTTACGAGAACTAATAACATTATATTCAGAGGAATTACTTTTAAAAGGGAACATGTAGTTACAATAACGAAAGACAACAAATGTATATGACATAATATGAAATAATGGATTTTCTGATTAAGGAAGATGTTAACATTGTTGTAAAACAATGCAGTTGTTTGAATTTCTCTGAACGTTTTCAGTCATATTTGGCTGGAAATGAAAGTCAGTCGTATACCACCATTGGTTTTATTTCGTTAGATGGCCCCCCGATTCATTTTTATATGTTGAACAATGGACTTAAGGTAATTAGCCAGAAAAGATACTGCAAATAAAGTATATATAATTAAAATTGTAACAGAAAATAACTTTTTATAATTGCATTACATTTTTTAGTTTTTTTTTCCAGAATAAATAGGATTTTTTTATTTTTAACAATGGTAATTTTAAGTTTACTTGTATATCTATTTGTAAAATATGTACAAAATAAAATACTTTAAAAAAATTATAAACTGATTTTCAAATTTTCAAGCGTTTTTCATATTTTTTCGATAAGATTTTCTCATTTCTGCTAGGAGAATTTCGCATAATTTTTAAAAAGTTTTCATATTGTTTCAAGATGCCGTCATATTGATTTTCAATAAGATGTCTCGTTAAAATTATGTGGCTTTCATATAGAATATTCATTAAGATTTTAATAAGATTTTCTCTATTGTTTTGACTTTTTTATAACTTTTCTTCTATTTTATGTGGTGGTTTTTGCTCTGTGTAGGTAAGAATCAAAGTTACCATTAAAAATATTGGTTGTGCGAAAGAGTTGAGGTTGAACAATTATGTTATTTTATCAAACAGACCTTGTCGCAGTAACGTTTATTCAAAGGTGCGCCGGTGTTCTCTGCACACTCTATCCAAATCTCTTATTGTAATGCACCGAACTTTAGTTCATTATGAAACACAATTCTGTTTCTTTACAATAATTTTTATTTTAACAAATCAGTATTTGTAAATGAATAGTCAGAAATCAAAACTCCCTGTAGGTATCCATAACTCCAATTCACAGTCAAAATAACTTGGTGGTAATGAAATTCACCCATCGGGGTGTTCATCTCGCTTTAGAGCAAAATGTCATACAAACAAAACGACAAAATGAAAAATAAAAAACCTTTTCCCTCATAAATCTACCTGACTTGATGTTCTCCTACATCATTGTCATTCTGGTCCTCGAGATTATAAATATGGAATAGACTAAAGAGGTCGGTTGCACAGTGACAACAACTGACAAAAATATGAATTCGAATATTTGACATTGCAACTCCTTTAATTAAAAAGCTACTTGCAAGACCATTTTCGTAGCTGTTTTCAGCTGATAAATTAGAAATAATTTATTTAAGTAGGCCAACCCTACCTTTTTCAAATTTAATCTTTTATTAGGCATATTTTGTGGGGAAAATGGTGAATCCAAGCTTTGGATGTGTGGTTGCCCTTCCAAAAGCAAAGTCTTCTGTAGGCCTTGCCTGCTGCTTTTAAAATTACCTATTCCCAATAGAAAAAGCCAGAAACAAAAAATTAAAAATATATTAATAAATAAGAAAGCTTAGAAATGGGATCGTTGTCGATCACGTCCTCGTAGTGTCCTAATAGAACAAAAAATACACCATCTTATTACGGTAAAAAAGTATAGTGAACACCCTTCTAAAAGCAAAACGGCATGTCACTGCCCGATAGAGTTCCTGAGATCCTTTTGGAAAAACTGAAAGTGTTGTTTGGCTACTGGCTTTTCATATGTCTAAGAGCTTTTTTTTTTTTACTACCACCTAAAAACGACATAACTTATCTACCTATGGATGTTGCAAATTTAACAACTTTCGCCACTGCCAATGGACGTCGGATCGGAGGGAATTACCCTTTTTGAATCGACCACTCTGTTACTGATGATTTACTAGAGGAAGGTTTATTCTCTGTTGGAGTACATTTAATTATATTAATAATCTAAATATATTAAAGAAAGTGATGTTAATTACTACGCTTATATGTAACTCGAGAACGCCTGGACCGATTTCGATGATTCGCGCCATTTCTGACTGGTTTCCGGTCAAACAGGAAGAATACCCAATAAAATTCCCGAAAAATCCCCCGAAAAAAAAAATATGAAGAAAATTAATTTTCGCATACATTTTGTATGGAGAGATTTTACGACGCCATCTTCATGATAGATTTTCTTCTTTTATGTGAGAATTTTTGTTTGGAAAAATTTTTTGACAATTGTTTTTTGGATAAAATTTGTGTGACAATTGTTTTTGCAGCAATTTTTTTTTGTCACACATTAAAAGCGAACATGATTTAAAATGCTGGTCCGGTATTGCCAGCATATGGCGTTGTGTGCATCAACGTTTGGCAGCTGATTCATTTGCACAGTCTCTCAATTGCATACTATTGTGCTCTGCAGACGTGCGTTGCGATTTATCAGCATTTTTTCCAAGTTTTATCAAATTTTTATCAGTTTTCGAGAGTTATTGTAATTCAATTTATTTAAATACATTGTTTTGAATCAATTTTTTGTGAAAATTACCAGCGAAAACTGATTTCATTAAGGTGAGTTCAGTTGGATGAAGTGCGCACACAGCGAATGGTTATGTTCGTGGCCCCCCCTCTCTACGCCACTGCTTTGAGCCAAATGCGACCGTCTTCGAGAGTCAGGGAAACTCGAGTCAAATTGGTAATCGTTTATCGAGTAGTTCATACTCATCTGATTGTTCTAGTGTGGTACTTCCTAATAGTTTGCAGATAGCAGATAATTATAAATCGGGAATTGTTTCGATGTACTTGCAAATCAAATGCGCGCTTATAGCTCTATTTCAGAGTAATGGAGAAAGATTTCTTTTTTTTCACAAAAGTACAGCTCTCGCCATTTCATGTGCAAAGATGTGCCTGACTCCTTTTAGTTTTTATTTGCAGTTCTATAAAAATTCACATGTGTACACGGTACTCCCGCATATCATTTCGCTCAGTAAATAATTCCAGTCCTTTCAATTAATACCACTTATACAGTTTCATCACTTGAACCCTCGAGATTCAAGTGCCTAAGTAGCAGCCCATCTTCAATCAGCACAGTTAACGCAACCCAAAATTGACATTCAATTATCCAAATTACAATCGTCTGTCCTGGTCCTTAGAAGGACGACTATATCCATTTAATTACTCTGCTTCATGTTTATGTAATTATTTCAATTCCATATCGTCCTTTCTGTTTGTCTGAAATGTAAACGTAAAGCTGTCCCAAATATGTAAACGTCTCCCCAGAAAGTAAGCAAAGAATTGTTAGAGCCAATTAAAAAAATGTCATAATCCTGTTTCCACGTCAACTTTTCATATATACTGAACAGCAGCACCACCGTTATGCGAATATGCAAGTTATTTAGGTCACAGTTTCCCTAAATGTATTTCAGTATACCGGGTATACCGACTCTCTTCATTAGCATCGTCTACCTGTGGCCTCTCTTTGAAGAAAAAAAACACTTCGTGCTGGCCCCCGCCACCCATTTCCCACACCCATTAGCGCTAAGATCAAAAACACATAGAACCAGGAGCAACATAGTTCTTTCCTTCGCGCGTTTAAATAAGTGGTTGTTGCCTGAGGGGTCCTTCGCCGTTGCTGGTCCGCACTTTGTTCTTGTTTGTGCCTTTTATGAAAATGAAATTCTCGTGGAAATAAATGCAAACGGAAATGAAAAGAAAGCAACAGAGAGATGCAGTGCGCCCACCGCCGGGACGATAAAGACACCACAGGCGACTGGCAAAACAATCTGTTTAAAGAGGCAAAATATATATTCTATTAAAGGAAGCTCTGATAAGGATACTGCCGGAGCGGGGATGGAGGTATTCCCGTGTGTCAAGGACTCTAATGAACATAGTAGGGGCTGTCGTCTAGTACACATTCATGTAGAAAGGGGTTTAAGGACATCAACAGGAGAAGGGTAGCATAAGTCTAGAATTTGCTAATAAAACGGAGTCGTGGATATCTTTGTGTACTTTGTATTCCTGGAATCAGCTGAGAAGTGTTTTTTTTTTTTTAAATTCTTGCGTCATGCTAGCAACGAAATGAATTTTCTACCCAAACGGGCATCAGGTTTTAGAATTTTTCAATAACTGAAATGGATCGCAGTCCTTTTGTCTGCCTAGCAGGTCGTCTTCTTTTGAAGGAGAAACCCTTTTGTACCAGTTACAAAGAAGACGGCCTTCTTTGTAACGGATGACGGAGCTTTGCCACACCCGTCGCAAGTCAAATGCCGAGTACTTTGAGTAAGTATTACCTTTTCGTTGAATGGATGGCATTATTGGTTACAAAAATTTGAATAATGAATGGTTTCGTGATTTAGGGTTATGGTTGTATGAAAATGTTTGCCCTCAATAGGGATATAACTATGTTACCTGGGTTCAGTTGCATAATACAGCGTATTGTGCTGTGAAGGCAGCCAACAATGGAATCGTCAGCCTTACGAAAGTCAAGTTAAGTCATATAGCTGCCTATCCACAAAGCAATAACGCCAACGATATGCAGAGTTGTCAGTATTGCGGATCTTTTGTGCCTCGCACATAAGCACACCTTTCAGTTGCTAGTCCATGCACTGCAGTCAAGATCTATTAACAAAATTAACAAAGCTAAATAGCCCTTCAATTGCGACACCGTTTCTGTAAAAGACTGTCAATCTCCTGCGAGCTTTAACACATTTTTATACCCTCCAGAGGAAGGTATATTCACTTTGCCAATACATTTGTAACGCAAAGAAGGAGTCACCGGAGACCTCATAAAGTATATATATTCTGAATCAGGATCACATTCTGAATCGATTTAGCCATGTCCGTCTGTCTGTCTGTCTGTCTGTCTGTCTGTCTGTCTGTCTGTCTGTCTGTCTGTCTGTCTGTTGAAAGCACGATAGCGCCCAAAGTAATTGACGTAGGTGAATGAAATTTGGTGAAAAGACTTCTTTTTATCGGCGTCAGGTTGCTATTGAAAATGGGCTATGTCGGTCAAGTAGTTCTGGTACCTCCCATACAAAACCAATATTGGACCCATATGTCTCTCTGTCTGTTGAAAGCACGATGGCGCCCAAAGTAATCGACGTAGGTGAATGAAATTTGGTGAAATCACTTCTTTTTATCGGCGTCAGGTTGGTATTGAAAATGGGCTATGTCGGTCAAGTAGTTCTGGTACCTCCCATACAAAACCAATATTGGACCCATGCCTCTCTGTCTGTTGAAAGCACGATAGCGCCCAAAGTAATTGACGTAGGTGAATGAAATTTGGTGAAAGGACTTCTTTTTATCGGCGTCAGGTTGGTATTGAAAATGGGCTATGTCGGTCAAGTAGTTCTGGTACCTCCCATACAAAACCAATATTGGACCCATGCCTCCCTGTCTGTTGAAAGCACGATAGCGCCTAAAGTAATTGACGTAGGTGAGTGAAATTTGGTGAAAGGACTTATTTTCATCGGCGTCAGGTTGGTATTGAAAATGCGCTATGTCGGTCAAGTAGTTCTGGTACCTCCCATACAAAACCAATATTGGACCCATATGTCTCTCTGTCTGTTGAAAGCACGATGGCGCCCAAAGTAATTGACGTAGGTGAATGAAATTTGGTGAGAGAACTTATTTTTATCGTCGTTAGGTTGGTATTGAAAATGGGCTATGTCGGTCAAGTAGTTCTGGTACCTCCCATACAAAACCAATATTGGACCCATGCCTCTCTGTCTGTTGAAAGCACGATAGCGCCCAAAGTAATTGACGTAGGTGAATGAAATTTGGTGAGAGAACTTATTTTTATCGTCGTTAGGTTGGTATTGAAAACCTGCTATGTCGGTCAAGTAGTTCTGGTACCTCCCTCACAAAACCAATTTTGCATGACTTGTATGCAGTGGAGGGTATCAAAGCATCGGCCAGGCCGATGATAACACTTTTACTTGTTAAATTTTATATTTAAAAATATAACTAGCTGATGTAATGTAATGAATATAATAATTCCGATATGCAAATGCTGCTTCGTGTTATTTGGCCAATTCAAGTTCTCTATTCAAAAGTTAAACTGAATGTTGGCCTACACGTTAATTATTATGTCGTTGTTTTTCAATCTAACCGCAATAATTAACGTATCGTCCAACATTCCGCTTTTTTATTGAATACAATTGACAATGGGAATTCAAGATTGATGCCACAAACATACAGCGATTGTCTCTGCGACTTATTAATTATTGTCAAAGTGAAATCTAGACGTACTACAAATTGTACGGAATATGCAGAATCTACGAAATGATACGAATTCTTTCGAATTTTAATTCAATACCGTTCCTTAACTCGAAAGATTCGTAAAAGAGAGCGTCATAGAGAGAGCAAGATATTGCCCCTTCAATGAGAATCT
This sequence comes from Cheilosia impressa, assembly GCA_948293265.1. NCBI lineage: Eukaryota > Metazoa > Arthropoda > Insecta > Diptera > Syrphidae > Cheilosia > Cheilosia impressa. Next base: position 8,534,988 of record OX411882.1, read on the forward strand.
TATGAATTTTTATCAACAAGAGCGCCACTTATCGGGTTCAAAACTATTCTATCTTTTAAGCCAACCAATTAGCCCTACACATTTAAATTCATTGGTAAAATAGGCAGCAAATGTATTTATTTCTTACCAAATATAGTAGGTATCTATTTGATGAGTTGTATAATTCCTTACTTGAGAAATTATTGGTTCGTCATTTAAACTTGGATCCCCTACTTCATCCCCTTCACGTTTTGTTTTCGCGACAAAAAGTAGCCTCTGTCATTCTCAGAGGTCCCATCTGTCCATATACCAAAATTCATAAAAATTTGTTTTGTGGTCGTTATGTATTAAATATAGGTAATATTTATTAGGATTATGTCAAGGCTAGCTTGAATTTTCTGTGCCAAAATGGCAACTGACAAGTGACAACTATGTTTGGAAATAATATAATATCGCTACCAGGGTTAGGACTTTACTCCTATCGGAGTAGATCAACTTCGCTTTTCGCAACATCTCTTAAATCTACTTCGTCACTCCGCTTGGCTAACAAGCTACTTCGATTTTTTTTTCTAGATATAGATCAGTCAGAGAATAATTGATTTGTTTTTGAAATAAACTTTAAACTCGCAGGTTATGTCTTTCACGCTACCCAACAAAAGTTCGTCTTTCTCTCCATTCTAATACTAGTAGGAAAACATTTCCATTCAATAAAACTACAGTTGAAGTGTTAAATGGTGAGTGGAGATCTTTTTTAATTTATGATTTAAACAAAATGGATCAAAAAGACTTATTAAAGTTTTGGCTTTCCTTAAAAAGCATAAAAATACTATCGAAGAATTCATGTTTCAGAATTTAATAGAGAACGAGTTGTAACCTTAGCTATTTTACTGCACGGTAGTGCAGCGGACGTAAGAAAATTATCCGAAAGGAATTTAGTAAAAAAAAATCCGAAACAGATTAAATGTAAAAAGGAACATTTAAAAATCGAATCCGAAACAGATTAAATGTAAAAAGGAACATTTAAAAATCGAATGTTCTCGAGATGTTTATGGGAAAATTGAAAAGATGATTATGTTCCAACGCTTAATTTAATAAAATTTGTAAAGAAATATAAAGTTGTTGATGGTAAATTTGTTTTAAATATATAATTTTTAACGTTTATTTAAATCATAAAGCAATCTACATGTTTTCGCTATATAAAAAAAAATTATGTAAGAAATGCAATGGAGTCTTTTTAATAAATCTAAAAATCTACTTCAAAAAATTTGGTTCTACTTCGCCTTTTCTTTTTATCTACTTCGAATACGATTTTAAAAGTCTGAACCCTGATCGCTACTGCTCCTACTCCTACTCCTATCTCCTTTCTCCTACCCCCACATATTTTGAAAACTCTCTCTTAGATTTCCTATGACTGTAACTCTCTTTCGTGGCGTCGTTTGTTTTTTGTACTGGCTACGGCGCCTTCTCCAAACAAAACAAGTGTCAAAATAGCAAAAAATAATTGTGGCAGGCTTTCGAAAAGAGTGCCAAATTGCAACTTTAGTCGCACTCCGCAATTTTTGAAAATTAAATTCTCTCTTAAATTTCCTATCTGTTTTTTGTGATTCTTCAATCTTCATTCTTATGACTGTACTCCCTTCGGCCGTCGACTCTCTTTCGTAGCGTCAGTTTTGTGGGCCTGCCTAGCCCTGGGCATGATGAATGAAAGAACATTTTTACACATCTGCGTAGTTGAAATTGAAAGTAGTGAAATCGAACTTTTTCAAATGTTAGTATTTTATTGTTAATATTTAAAAAAAGTAAAAATGCAAAAATAAGCACCCAAAAAATATATTTTGTCTGACACTTAATTTGTTAAGATTGGTTGAGCGTGTGAAGCGCAAGAGGTAAAAATAGGTACTACTATAGAAACTACAGAAATAATATAGAGTGGATCAACAGGTGGCCAAAAGACTCCTTGAAGTGCCGAGGAATTTCGTCCTCCTCCACGAAGGGACAATCTCTTCTGCATAATTTTTAATGCAGTGTTGCTTATTCCTTTTCTCGAATGCTTGTAGTTCAATCAGTACAAACTCTTCCACATACTGGGATTTTTCAAAAAGAAGTTCGATTAACTCCAAATCACTTTCATTGCTAGATGCATAAACTAATATTGTTAAGAAAATTAAAATTATACAAATCTTCGAGTTTATTAGACATTTTGACAGCTTTTCGTACCACTTTTTTTGAATTATGTATCTTTCATTTTTCATATATAAAATGTATTGCAATACTGACAGACGTCGTTCAATGGCCAAATATTAACGCAGCAAAGAAAATTGTATTCGAGTGCGGAAGCATGCGGAAAGGTGGTGCACGTGTCCTTCGGTCTTGAAGGAAAAAATGTTCGTCAAAAAGAAAAAGCAAAAATGTTGTGGACATGGACACCCTAATCACCTGGCGATATGAAGTTATACTTTACGATCGATTCTCATACCTACCAAAAATACACAACAAATTTCATAAAAATCGGTCGAGCCGTTTCGGAGGAGCATATAAACACTAAAACTGTGACAGGAGATTTTTATATATTAGATATTGCAGCAGTCCGTGAAAGTCTACAGGACAACCCGAGGCAGTTAATTCCTCTCCGTGCACAAGAAGTAGGCCTTTCGCAGAATTTAACTGCGGCAGTGTGCAATGTGCATGCCTTTTTGTTGAGCGCCTACCACCACCAACCCCCGCAGTTGACGTCAGAGTTTTGGGACATTTTTAATACTGATATAGTGTCAACTTGGTTGCGATAATCCAGTAGTGAACCCCATGCTTAGCATCCGACCCAAGGAAAACCGCAGTAGGTATAGCCCACCTTGGGGGTAAGCGACGGTCCTTCACCATCATTGCTATTTTAACACTTTGCCTTGCCCTAAAAGTCTTTGTTGACAGCACCACAAAATCCATCACTAAAAAAGTGCCTACCCCTGGACAAAATCTTTAACCAATCTGGGTTTCACTTTCACTCCTAAGGAACACACCGTTTGACCTCTGTTCGCTGGAACTCCTTTCAATGACTCAATTATTGCTCTTGTGAGAGAATCAATTCATATTCGGGAAATAAAACGCTACTATCCTTTCTCTTCACATTTAAAGTCTAACTTCCATTCATAGTTGGCAAGTGGACAGTGGGTCCATGGATCGGCATGATATAAAGCCCCTCGAATCTATTCTCAATCAGTCAATTTTAAGAAGCTTACAATTCCAAATTGATTTTTCAGGGAAACCCTTATTTATTTGGAAAAAGAAAAATGCCCTAATTCCTCCCCTGAAATGATAGGTATTAGGATACACCCTAAGAACACAGGTGCCTTCAATCGGCAACAACAAAAACAGTCTGCAGGTTGGGTGGCTTTAAAAGAACGTCCCAAACAATTTCGGAAATAAATTAATTTGAATTCTATTGCAGCCCCAGGGAAAAACGGCTTCTTCTCTTCCCGAAAAACGTCCGGGCGAACCAAGAGGAAAAGATACACCGCGCGGGAAGGGGTTAGCCTGTCGGCCTTTCTGTGAATCTAGTAATTAGCGCAGATAACTCGGGTGTATCTATAACAAAAGCCAGCGCTTGGTTGGTTAGGAACTTCTCATTTTTTTTTAAACCCCTTTTTAATTTGTGTCCATTAGGCATCCTTTTACATACTCTTGGCTTCCGCGCTGGCGATTTATTGTTCTCCGTGTTGTCAAGCTCTAACCGAGACATCATACAACAAAGAACGGGGGCGATAATATTAATTAATTAATTGAAAAGCAGGTACACGCTTCAAGTGTTCTTTAACAAAAAATATGTATATAATTATCTGCTATCTGCTGACAATTGAGGACATTTTTGTTCATTCCAAGTATCACGTGAGAACATGCTAACGGAGAGGATGGAAGTCAATTTAATTTGCTAATTTGTTCCTTAGGAATGCTCTTGGTGGCAGTGTTTTATTTGGTAAATTGCACTTAAGAATACATTCGTTACGTTTCTAATTCCAGCGACAAGGATGAATGACTGCAGGATACGATGTTCGGTCGACATTTTAAATTTATGAGACACTTTATCCAATGCTTGGAGGAGGAATGCGAATTTCGAAAAGATATTTTCATCATCGTTTGCTTTGAAGCTTTTAAAGAGAGCGGAGGATATATGGCATCATTAGGGGCGGTTGTGTCCCCTCGGGGTTAAGCAGCAGATCAACATGTTTTCTTTTATTTCTAAGTAATGCGCCTCTCATAATTTATTGTTAAGAAACGAACGAATCATCGGCAAGTCGGCTTTAGTACGAAGCATTCGGCAGTTTGAGTATGGCTGTAAGAGCTTCTAGTTACACCCTAGGGTAGAGCCAGGAAAGATAGTTACTTCAAAGCGTAGTATTGTTGACTCTGCCTTGGGAGCGTTGTAACGATTTATTGTCCCATTGAGAGCCTTTGGAATGAACGATAGTCGAACGGACATCAGACTATCTTAGAATGAACTAAATATAAGGAGGAGGTACATAGTTCTAGAAACTTTACTTCTGCCCTCAAATCCGGAATAGTTGGAAAACAAACATTAATGCTTAAGGAAAATGTATAGATCTAATGAAATTTTAGGACAGACATAGCACCGTTGCAGGTTAAGGTGAAAACTACTGGACGGATTACGGATAATGGGTGTTGGGTAAAACTTCGGGTCCAGCCCCGCAGTGAGATTTGAGCGATTGAGCGACGTCGCTCTGCTTATAACAAAATCACTAATCGCTCAGAACTTATGTGGCCACCGCCATACGATTTCATATGTTTCAACTTTTTAGATTGATGTCGCTCAATGGCTCTGTCGCTCACTACGTGGCTTGACCCTTCAAGAAAACTATGCATAGGCCTGTACAAGAAAATCCTTATAACCCTGCATAAGCTGATGGGCTTCCGCAGAGGTAATTGTGGCTATATGTCCGAAGACAGAAGGTAGGTTCTGTCTGGAGGATGTTGAGTGCTCTGAACACATTCTCTGTGACTGTTCGGGAGGACTTCACGTCACGTTTACTAGCAGATTTATTGAATTCTGATGCAGACTTTTTGCCTTAACTAGGGTATGGTCACTCGTCTTTTAGAATAAATTTTCCCTCATTTACAAAAGAACTTTTAGGTCGCAGCGTCAGTCAGGGCATGGGAATAATAAAAAAAAAATTGTATGGGCTCTGCCGTCCATTACCACACCCACTATTTGCAGGTTTTTTGGCAAAAAAAGCTTCTTTTCTGGACATCTTTTGTGTCCTTAACTTAAATCCCCACTGGAATAGACTACGGGTCGGAGCATTTATGTTTATCAGTTCTTCATGTCCGGTGCGCAATTTTTCATTAAACTAGAACTGTGGCCCAGTGCAGCATTATGATCAGGATCACCTACTTCAAAGCCCGTCAACGCAAGACTGAACATTATGCAAACAAACTTAATATCGAACCGACAGAGGATATCTTCATCTGCTTTAGACAAAGTTCTAGCAGGACTGGGATGATTCGCAGTTCCCCGAAATATGCCTTTACTGCCCAATTTCCTTCTCAGCCCGAAGAAGCACCTGTTGGCAAAAGTTAACCTTCGTTTAAGTCCCGGAGAGAAGTCGTCTTCAGATGTTATAGTCGGGCCGAGGTAGACAAAGTCCTTTACTGCCTCAAAGCTATAGCAGTCGTTGTTGTCTATCCCTTCTTGTTGACAGAAGTTTTATTTATCGCTAGACCCATTTTGACAGCTTCCTATTGGATACTACAGCGACCCAGTGTCAGCTCGCTGGGTTTTGCAAATGACGTCCATATTGTCGTCGTAGGCTGATAGTTGGTCTTTGACAGATTGGGCCTCAGTTCAAATGATATTGAAAAAAATCCCATGACACCGCAGTCGCCTTGTTTGAATCCTTTTTTGACATCACAGATCTCGGTGAGGTCGTTACTGACCTTGATGATGGAGCGCAGCGAACGTTCTCCACCGTCATCCTGCACAGGCGGACGAGTTTTGATGCCAAGGGCAGACAAGGATCTTCATAGCTCAGCTCTAGAAATACTGTCATAAGCGGTCTTGAGATCGTGCGTAAGTATCGATTTGGACTTCTTTGGCTTTCTCCAGGATCTGCCGTAGTCTGAATATATGTCCGACTGTGGACTTATTGGAGATTGCAGTGGTGGGGAACCATCATGGTGGCGGCATCCAATCACACGCAGACAGAATCTTAGGTATATGCAATGTTAAGGAGACTGCGATGTTGCATATATTTGACACAGCCCAAAGAGTCTGCTTTCTGGTCAAACTAAGCTTCTGTTGATGACGTCTAAGTTTATGATCTCTACCAAGTCATCTTTGGCTGCCTTAAAAGGCTCCGCAGTTAAGCCGTCTAGTTCAGCGGGCTTGAGTTTAAATTTTGCTGCACTCTATTTTGTTTGGGTTGACGGAAATATTGGCTTTAATCGTCCAGTTTGAACGGAATTTTGTTCTTTCACCCCTCGCATCAGCAACTAAACCCTCACTCCAGGATTTTGGTGTTCACCTATAACAAACGGACCCACCTCCCATTACCTATACCCATTTCAACTTTATTTCTATCGATTGCGATTTTCTTAAGTGAAGCATGTAAGCATATAGCTTAGGCAGTGAGCACACAAAACCTTCTTTCTAAGGACACTTTGCTTTAAACTCAATCAAGGCACACACACACTCAAGTCATATTTGTTTGAGTTGACTGTTGATTCCTTACAATTTGCCGACGCGTTCATAATTTATGTTTAAAAGCTGAGCGCTATTCTGTCCCCCAAATGTTTTCCAAATTGAAATTGAACTTCTTTCCCGGGGATGTTTTCGAAAAATTGTTCACGAGAACCTACTAACACACGATTAATTGTTAATGATGTTTATAAAAGTTATTTCTTCTGGATTGAGCAACACCACCGACGAATGCCTTCCGGGGATGACCGGACCTTGTTCTTTTTTTCTTTTCTTTACGAATGAATACATTTGAAAATCATTTGGGAAAGTTTTTCAACAAAATAAATGGAATAATGACCTATGGATGCGGAGGCGAAGGGGGAGGGTAGGAAACAGCAGGATAACAACATTTTAAATTAAAAAGCGAGGAACGTTATTAATTCGTTTGAAATGTGTGGTAATGAAGGTTGATGAGATGGTTTCGGGTGTGCGCGTCTGTACGATGGTACATTCTGGGCCACATCCTACTGGAATTTTGTTTGCAAACGTTGATAGACTGGATAGGTGGGCGCGTTCTAAAGTCCAAATATGGATGTATTTTTGGGCGAATTAAGAATTTCCGGTTATGGTTTGGGTATGATGCTGAAACTTCTGCTTGCCTGAAGGAAGACCCGTCTCTTTATATACGCTCATAGGACACGTGTGTGTAAAAGTTATCAGTATGACCATTGGGGCAGGTTTAATGAAGACGGATGGATTGAAACGGATTCAATTAACAGATGGAACTCCGGAGAAGAATTTTCCCTACAGAAAATTGCTACAGGTGGAGACTTCCTAAGGAACTCGTTCGCCTGTGCAGAATGACGATGAAGAACGTTCGCTGCTATCCATCGGGGTCGGTATGGAAAAAGAGTGTCCCCATTGTCATGCGCTTAAATTTAAGCATGAGCCAGCTGACATGTGTTGCGCATCAGGAAAAATTCAACTATCATAAATTGAAACACCACCAGATCTATTAAACGGCTTGCCCATCGGCACTGTTCCAGATTCAAACCTGTTCCTGAAGTTTAGATTCAATTCATGCTTCCAAATGACATCGTTCGGGGCAAAAGAAATAGTTTACAATATGCGGCAAATGGTCAACAATTCAATTAAAGTGGGTTCATTGCTGTCAATGCCAAACGAACCACATACATTTTTACAAATCTACTTAATGGGCGGTGAGAACATCAATCGTATGAACCCCGAACGCGTCATCAAAGAATGGACCGTCAACATATACTCTGGCTCGGGAAGAACATTTTCCAGATCACAACGCGAATCACTGTCAAACCTTCACATATTACCGGGTCTTCTGACCGAATTTAGAAAAAAATAAAAATCGGGCATTCGGTCGATTTTACCGGATTTGTAGTGGCAACATTGGTTGCTTTCACTGGGGAGTTTGCTATGCCCTTCATCGACTTAGGGCGCAACTCACCAAGTTCGAGTTCAACTGTCGATTCTCATAATTTAATGCAACCACAACGTAGGCGCAGTAGCTTAGTAGTTAATATTTTGGACTACTCAGCCAGTAGCGAGGGGTCCCAGGTTCAATCACCGAAAAAACCCTAATTCCATCTTAATGTTTTTTCTCGCGAAAGTGCGGCAAACATCCGAGTGTATAACTGTCATAAAAGAGCTTCCCAGTTGGCCGCTTGGCTTGGACTCGACATAAAAATTAGAAACTGATACAAAATGAATGAAAAGCCCCTAGGCTCCCTACGGACATCTTTGCGAAATCATTCTTCATATTTAAACTGTATATGCTTTCGGCTGGATAAGTCATCCGCCAAAAGAACTATTAGCTGGGGCATCCACCAATATAGCTTCCTATGCCCATCCTCTGTTCTTCTTAAGTAATTAATTCATGAATCGGTGGGATGCCATTTATGCGCATCTCGGTGATTGCTTGTGCAGTCTTGAAAAAGCATCTAAAAATCCAACAAGGCGTTTCAAATATTCGCCTACAAACAGGTACCTACTCTTTAAAACAATTATATTTAAGTAGACACAACTAACTACGTACTTTACTTAACGGGCTCCCGACTCGTGTCTCTGCCTGAGACACTGTAGCCCTCCATCCTCTGCGATCCCGAGCACGCTGCTTCCAGTTATCCAGACCAAGCGCTCTGGCATCCGCGATGGCTTGGTCTTTGAAACGGAGGTTCGGTCTTCCTTGTCGTCTCGAACCTGGAGGCTGGGATTCGAAGATCCTCTTACCTGGAGCATTATTGTCCATTCGCTCGATATGACCGAGCCAATGTAGTCGACGTATTTTGGCCTTTTGGACTACATCCACATCTTGGTACAGCTCATAGATTTCGCGGTTGTATCTTCTCCTCCATTCGCCCTCCTCGCACACAGGACCAAAAATCCGCCGAAGAATTTTTCTTTCGAAGGAGCCCAGTATCAGCTCTCCCTTACTGCTTATCGTCCAGCACTCGGCGCCATAAAGCAGAACTGGCAGGATAAGGGTTCTGTAAAGCATACATTTTGTCCTTCGAGTCAGGAGTTTTGAACCCAATTGTTTTGCCAAACCGAAGTAGCAGCGATTTCCTAGGGTAGTTCTTCGCCGGATCTCCACTAGGATACCACTTGTGGAGTTCATATTTACTCTGAGGTAGATAAACTCCCTAACTACCTCGACACAACTAAAGGATACCCCTAATCAGTGGTCAGTTATAGACGAACTGCTTAAGAAATGAACCAATCTTGGGAAACACTTGATAAGAACTCGGTAAGAATTTCGAACCAATAATGATGCTAAATGTTGGCAGTCTATTTGACAATGCCCGGCGTGAAAACGGTACGGGAGCTCCTACTGTCCATTCGAATTTTACAACTCATTTTGCTTTAAAAGTATCGGACCTAACATGTTGATTGAGCTTTTTGCTTTTAAAACAAACAACTGACTTCAAACAGTCAACGGTGACTTTTCCTTCTCAAATTATGTAAACAGATTTTTAAATTAAAAAAAAGTTTCAATCTCAAAAGTAAGTCAAATGTCAACACGATTTTGCGGAAGTTTTAATGCATCCCATGAATCCTTAATGTGATTGCCTGCAGCAGTAACAACGTCGCTCAGTTGAAATTATCTCACTTAATCGCTAACGCGTCGCTTGCGCTTTCCTCCATTGAACACGTACGCGTGTATAATGGACGTATATACTCGTACCTACACCAACTGCCCCAGCCCCTTAACTTCAAGTTCAAAAGGACTACGAAAAGTTTAATTTCTCACACGGTCTGGTGTAAAAATTTGTCTGCGACTCTTTAACTGACACATTTTCCATGGCAACATTACATCGACGCCGCCGCGTGATGTGCCAAACTCCCTTAGAGATGAGCTTACTCCATCATAAATCCACCCTCTGTCACATGGACCCACATATTCTCTTTTATTTCATTCAATTTACAACCCACCCCCCCACACTTTGCTATTTTCGCAGAAGGGAATTTTTTTTGCCGTCACCCCCTCCAGAGATTATTTCCATAAATTGTCTTTGTCAACGTGTTAAATGGAAAACTCTGCGCACAGAACAACGACGGAGGACGAGGGCGAGAGAGAATGAAAGGGAATCAACATATGAACAGGAACACCACCGCGAAAGGGAGGATAACACCTATATGCTAAAAGTAATTTTTCTGCAGGTACTTTGCAAAGATAAATCCACAAAAGTCACACAGAGGCACACATTGTGAGTCAGTCAGAGCACACACATGATACATAGGGTTATCTGGGTGAATATTGATGGCATATCCTTTAATGTCGGCCACGTAATAAAGGTAATAACGACTAGGTCACATGTTGAATCTACATGGCCGGTTAGTGATAGATGGTGCACCCCGTTCTACCTTTTACTTTCTGCACAAGCAAATAGCTGCTATCTGTTCCCTTGGAGTGTGCTCGAACGGCTTTGCACTGCGAATAGTTGATGCAGTTGCTTGTGCAGGGTCGGTTCGGAGTAGGGTAGTTATAGGGACTTGAAATGTAATTTTTTCAGACTTTGAATGCGCCGCGTTGCATTGCGCTGCGATGATGCGTTTAAAAAGGTGAATCCCTTCCCAATGTCAACGTCAGTGATAATAGAAACATAGCCTGCTACAACTGATACATATTTTTTAACAATCAGATATTTTATAAATTTATAAGTGTTTTTGGAACAAACGAAGACTCCGGTTCGTTCCATTGAAAAACAGAAACGTGTTATGTTTTTTTTTTCACTGTGCAACGTCTCGCAAGCCAGGTTTCTCGCTACTGAAGTTAAATGGAGTCAACCTTAATCAGAAGTGAGTTTCCGTGACATCATTACAGGCCCAGACTTAACTTGGAATATCAACAGAGATGAGTGAACGAAAAGAGTTCGTTTTCAAGTTTTTTACAATATCCAAAAGGTATATTAAAAATTTCTTATGTGGCGGTCAGTCACAGCTCACGAAAGCAAATTGCCAAATGCGTCATTAAACTGCGAAGACTTGTCATGATTAGTACCAAACTTAGCTGGAAAAAGAGCGCCACAAGCGAGACTTGAAAAATATGTACACCTCATTTTAGGTTTAGGGAAACTAAATATGGTTGCCAAATAAAATATATAGGAAGCTTTCAAAGTAAGAGAATCCTAGTGATCTTGTTAACACCGACGTTAGAAGTCTACCTATACTTCGCTTCATTGGAAGCTCATATTGGTTCTTCGAGGCAAAACTTTGTGATTTTTGATCCAAACTATGCTGACTTACTTCGCTGCCAGCTGATCTAACTTACCTAAGACTAAGAAAGTCGTCTACTACAGAACATCGTTTAACTGGAAATGGAATATATTTCACCATCGAGCATAGACTCTGTAATTGTCTATCGGGAAGTGACCGATGCATCCAAAAAGGGGGAGATCAGTGTAAATTAAATATATTCTCTGAGTTTACCCGACTTGTGTTCAAGTAGATATTTAGTTTTAGTCTAAGCAGCAGGGCACACATAAAAATAACTATCGCAACTGATCCAAACAAAAGCCTAGGCTTAGCATTTGGCAACCATTCGATTCTTTGATACTTAATTTTGAAACGAGTTTGGAGAGACCTATAGATTTATACCGATTTTGCATTAGAAAGATGTATTTCAGATCTCTCTCTCTCTCTTATGCCTTTTAAAGACCTCCTTAGCTATTGCTAGCTAACTTAAAAATAATGTAACGAACGTAATATCTTCTTTAAGCCGCCAAAAATTCAGTGAACTACTTTTCAGCTTGGATTATATATATCTCTCTTCGCAATAGAGGAAACTGGCTTCACCGAAGGATCTTCTTAGAACTGGCTTCATACTCCCTGTGCATGAGTCTCTTATCCGCACTGTACCTTTGGTATACAACACCGGCAGACAATCTTTTTTTTATGCTTTTCCTCATGTATTTACGAAGAAATTATTTAGCCGGGATATAGCTGGACCAGAGCGTCCTCTCATGTTTCATTAGGTTAGGGTCGCTCTTACGACGTGACGTGCCTTTCAATTATGATTAGTTAGGACATTGTTTGTTTTATTCACTTAAGGCCTTTCGTAAAAGGTCCCGTTGGGATAGTTTGGCAGCACTCTAACTACTGCAGATATATGATACCAATTTCCCAATTTCAAATAAACTCAAGATAGTCAAGCTGCTGTAAAGCCATTTATATCAAGCACAGCTAAATCAAACTTTGACAATAGTTCTACTGAATTTCTGGACATAGTAAATAAAATTGAAGGAAAAGAAAAGCCGTTATAAAAAGTTAAGGGAAAATTACTGACTCAAACACACTTCACTGGTTGTGTGGTGTATGATCCAACTTCCTACAGCGAAAACTACTCCTAAAACCGGGGACTAAAGGATATGAACTTCTTTGCATATTAAGTCAAGTCCCGCGCCTTCGATAATACATCCCATTTATCCAAATTGCCGCACTGCAAAAGGAGTACCCAATCGAACGATTAAGTTGATTTGTTCGATGCTTAGCAGCAGAGCCATATCTACCAAACTCGGACTTGCATTAACAACAATATAGTTGTTGACAAGCAGGAGTACTATCACCACTTCCCAGAGAAAATCGTCATAGATAAACCTCTGGACGACCTTAACAAGGTTCGGTCCTAAACTCAGGGATACGTCGATCACCTATAGTAACCATAATCAGCCGAAGTTTGATAGTGTAAACCCTTCAGAAACAAAGAAAATCACATTTACAAGAAGAAGAATTATTAACCTTCACATGGGAATCTGTAGACCGCACTGAATTTGGGTTCCAGGCCGCCAGGGATTCGAAGGCAACGAGGGGGCTGATGAGCTAGACAGAAGGGGCTCATCAACGCCCTTTATTGACATAGAACAGAATTTTTTGTTGGTGTGGTAACAAGTAACGTTGACCAGAACTGGATTCCTCGGAGATCCAAATAAGATACTTACTTACTTTACTTAACGGGCTCCCGACCCGTGGAGAGTCTCTGCCTGAGACACTGCAGCCTTCCATCCTCTGCGATCCCGGGCACGCTGCTTCCAGTTATCCAGACCAAGCGCTCTGGCATCCGCGATGGCTTGGTCTTTGAAACGGAGGTTCGGTCTTCCTTGTCGTCTCGAACCTGGCGGCTGGGATTCGAAGATCCTCTTAGCTGGAGCATTATTGTCCATTCGCTCGATGTGGCCGAGCCAATGTAGTCGACGTATTTTGGCCTTTTGGACTACATCCACATCTTGGTACAGCTCATAGAGTTCGCGGTTGTATCTTCTCCTCCATTCGCCCTCCTCGCACACAGGACCAAAAATCCGTCGAAGAATTTTTCTTTCGAAGGAGCCCAGTATCAGCTCTCCCTTCCTGCTTATCGTCCAGCACTCGGCGCCATAAAGCAGAACTGGCAGGATAAGGGTTCTGTAAAGCATACATTTTGTCCTTCGAGTTAGGAGTTTTGAACCCAATTGTTTTGCCAAACCGAAGTAGCAGCGGTTTCCTAGGGTAATTCTTCGCCGGATCTCCATTAGGATGTCATTTGTGGAGTTCATGTTTACTCCGAGGTAGATAAACTCCTTAACTACCTCGAAATTGTTGCTATCAATAGTGACGTTCTGTCCTAGGCGGTGGACAGATGCTGGTTTGTTTGTTGATAGCATGTACTTAGTCTTGTCCTCATTTACTACAAGACCAACGAATTTCGCCTGTTCTTCAATCGCCGTAAAAGCCTCTATCACGGCACGCTGGGAGCGACCGATGATGTCAATATCGTCTGCATACCCCAGTAGCTGGACGGATCTGTTGAAGATAGTGCCTTCCGTGTTGACACCTGCCCTGCGCACTATCTGCTCTAGCACGAGATTGAAGAAGTCACATGATAATGCGTCTCCTTGCCGAAATCCGGTGCATGTTTCGAATAGCTCGGAGGAACTACTTCCAAATTGCACGTTGCAGCGTGTGTTCTCCAGCGTCACGCTACATAGCTGGATCAGTTTTGCCGGGATCCCGAATTCGGCCATCGCCACATAAAGCTCCTGACGATGAATGCTATCATATGCGGCTTTAAAGTCGATGAAAAGGTGGTGAGTCTCGACTTGAAATTCATTGGTCTTTTCCAGGATTTGCCTCAGTGTGAAAATTTGGTCTATAGTCGATCTGCCGGGCCGGAAGCCACACTGGTACGTGCCGATTAGTGTGTTGCAGAACGGTTTGAGACGTTCACACAGTACGTTGGATAGGATCTTGTATGCGACATTAAGCAGGGATATGCCTCGATAGTTCTTGCAAGACATAGGATCGCCTTTTTTGTAGATGGGGCATATGGAGCTGATAGTCCAGTCATCGGGCATACTTTCTTCCACCCATACTTGGTTGATGATTTGGTGCATGCGCCCTACCAAAACATCACCACCGTATTTGAAGAGCTCCGCTGGTAAACCATCAGAGCCGGCGGCCTTGTTGTTCTTTAGCTTTTTTATTGCTAAGCCAACTTCTTCCATACTGGGCGGTGGAACTGGATCTTCATTGACTGGACGTGGGTTCTCTTCTTGCCCTATCACTCTCTCTACATGATGCCCATTTAGCAGCTGCTGGAAGTGCTGCTTAAAAACATCTACTATTCCCTGCGCTTCGGTGACTAGGTTTCCATCACTGTTTCGAAGAGCCTGCGTTCCGGTCTTGAAGCCAGCAGCCAGTTGCTTGGCTTTCTTGTAGAACTTCCGGATGTTGCTTCGATCGCGGGACTCTTCGATCTCCTTGAGCTGGGAGACTGCGTAGGCCCTCTTCTTTCTACGCAGGATTTTCTTCTCCTCCCTCCTCCTGGCTCGATACTCTTCCCTCGCTGCCCTTGTTTTGCGCTGCAGCGCCTTCATATGTGCATCTTCTGTCACCTTCTTCCTGCGTACGCATTCATCATCATACCACGGGCTCTTTTTCTGGGGTGGCTGGTACCCTAAGGTGGTTTCGGCTACCTCTTTGATGATGTCGCGATACTGGGACCACTGGGTGTTGGCATTTGTGGTAGGTGAATGCACTGCGGAGAGTTTCTCACTCAGGCGCTCTTTGTAGACTCTGGCTACTCCAGGTGTGCTAAGGCGTCCAACGTTGAATTTCTTCTTCTGGGCGGAACGCAGCTTCTTCTCGTTGGATAGTCGAGCTCTGAACTTAGCCGCAACAAGAAAATGGTCAGAGTCGACGTTTGCCCCGCGGAATGTGTGCACGTTGAGGATGTTGGATGCGTGCCTCGCGTCGATTAGCACATGGTCGATTTGGTTGGCGGTTCGACCGTCTGGAGAGCGCCAGGTTGCTGTGTGGATCCTTAGCCTTGGAAACCTAGTGCTACTTATCACCGTATTACGAGCTGCCGCGAAGTCAGTTAGTCGGTAACCGTTGTCTGTGGTCGTTTCGTGGATTCTGTGTTTACCAACTAACCCGCCAAAGATGTTTTCCTTTCCGATTTTAGCATTGAAGTCCCCGAGCACAACTTTGACATCGTACTCCGGACAGGCTCCGTAGGCTCCATCCAGGAGGTCATAAAACTCCTCCTTGATAGGGTCTTCAGCCTCGTCGGTAGGGGCGTGTGCACATATTAGGCTTATGTTTTGGAAAGTAGCTTTGATGCGGATCACAGCTAGGCGATCACTTATCGGCAGGAGCTTTATGTGGCGATGGCCGAATTCGGGATCCCGGCAAAACTGATCCAGCTATGTAGCGTGACGCTGGAGAACACACGCTGCAACGTGCAATTTGGAAGTAGTTCCTCCGAGCTATTCGAAACATGCACCGGATTTCGGCAAGGAGACGCATTATCATGTGACTTCTTCAATCTCGTGCTAGAGCAGATAGTGCGCAGGGCAGGTGTCAACACGGAAGGCACTATCTTCAACAGATCCGTCCAGCTACTGGGGTATGCAGACGATATTGACATCATCGGTCGCTCCCAGCGTGCCGTGATAGAGGCTTTTACGGCGATTGAAGAACAGGCGAAATTCGTTGGTCTTGTAGTAAATGAGGACAAGACTAAGTACATGCTATCAACAAACAAACCAGCATCTGTCCACCGCCTAGGACAGAACGTCACTATTGATAGCAACAATTTCGAGGTAGTTAAGGAGTTTATCTACCTCGGAGTAAACATGAACTCCACAAATGACATCCTAATGGAGATCCGGCGAAGAATTACCCTAGGAAACCGCTGCTACTTCGGTTTGGCAAAACAATTGGGTTCAAAACTCCTAACTCGAAGGACAAAATGTATGCTTTACAGAACCCTTATCCTGCCAGTTCTGCTTTATGGCGCCGAGTGCTGGACGATAAGCAGGAAGGGAGAGCTGATACTGGGCTCCTTCGAAAGAAAAATTCTTCGACGGATTTTTGGTCCTGTGTGCGAGGAGGGCGAATGGAGGAGAAGATACAACCGCGAACTCTATGAGCTGTACCAAGATGTGGATGTAGTCCAAAAGGCCAAAATACGTCGACTACATTGGCTCGGCCACATCGAGCGAATGGACAATAATGCTCCAGCTAAGAGGATCTTCGAATCCCAGCCGCCAGGTTCGAGACGACAAGGAAGACCGAACCTCCGTTTCAAAGACCAAGCCATCGCGGATGCCAGAGCGCTTGGTCTGGATAACTGGAAGCAGCGTGCCCGGGATCGCAGAGGATGGAAGGCTGCAGTGTCTCAGGCAGAGACTCTCCACGGGTCGGGAGCCCGTTAAGTAAAGTAAGTAAGTATCTTATTTGGATCTCCGAGGAATCCAGTTCTGGTCAACGTTACTTGTTACCACACCAACAAAAAATTCTGTTCTATGTCAATAAAGGGCGTTGATGAGCCCCTTCTGTCTAGCTCATCAGCCCCCTCGTTGCCTTCGAATCCCTGGCGGCCTGGAACCCAAATTCAGTGCGGTCCACAGATTCCCATGTGAAGGTTAATAATTCTTTTTCTTGTAAATGTGATTTTCTTTGTTTCTGAAGGGTTTACACTATCAAACTTCGGCTGATTATGGTTACTATAGGTGATCGACGTATCCCTGAGTTTAGGACCGAACCTTGTTAAGGTCGTCCAGAGGTTTATCTATGACGATTTTCTCTGGGAAGTGGTGATAGTACTCCTGCTTGTCAACAACTATATTGTTGTTAATGCAAGTCCGAGTTTGGTAGATATGGCTCTGCTGCTAAGCATCGAACAAATCAACTTAATCGTTCGATTGGGTACTCCTTTTGCAGTGCGGCAATTTGGATAAATGGGATGTATTATCGAAGGCGCGGGACTTGACTTAATATGCAAAGAAGTTCATATCCTTTAGTCCCCGGTTTTAGGAGTAGTTTTCGCTGTAGGAAGTTGGATCATACACCACACAACCAGTGAAGTGTGTTTGAGTCAGTAATTTTCCCTTAACTTTTTATAACGGCTTTTCTTTTCCTTCAATTTTATTTACTATGTCCAGAAATTCAGTAGAACTATTGTCAAAGTTTGATTTAGCTGTGCTTGATATAAATGGCTTTACAGCAGCTTGACTATCTTGAGTTTATTTGAAATTGGGAAATTGGTATCATATATCTGCAGTAGTTAGAGTGCTGCCAAACTATCCCAACGGGACCTTTTACGAAAGGCCTTAAGTGAATAAAACAAACAATGTCCTAACTAATCATAATTGAAAGGCACGTCACGTCGTAAGAGCGACCCTAACCTAATGAAACATGAGAGGACGCTCTGGTCGAGCTATATCCCGGCTAAATAATTTCTTCGTAAATACATGAGGAAAAGCATAAAAAAAAGATTGTCTGCCGGTGTTGTATACCAAAGGTACAGTGCGGATAAGAGACTCATGCACAGGGAGTATGAAGCCAGTTCTAAGAAGATCCTTCGGTGAAGCCAGTTTCCTCTATTGCGAAGAGAGATATATATAATCCAAGCTGAAAAGTAGTTCACTGAATTTTTGGCGGCTTAAAGAAGATATTACGTTCGTTACATTATTTTTAAGTTAGCTAGCAATAGCTAAGGAGGTCTTTAAAAGGCATAAGAGAGAGAGAGAGATCTGAAATACATCTTTCTAATGCAAAATCGGTATAAATCTATAGGTCTCTCCAAACTCGTTTCAAAATTAAGTATCAAAGAATCGAATGGTTGCCAAATGCTAAGCCTAGGCTTTTGTTTGGATCAGTTGCGATAGTTATTTTTATGTGTGCCCTGCTGCTTAGACTAAAACTAAATATCTACTTGAACACAAGTCGGGTAAACTCAGAGAATATATTTAATTTACACTGATCTCCCCCTTTTTGGATGCATCGGTCACTTCCCGATAGACAATTACAGAGTCTATGCTCGATGGTGAAATATATTCCATTTCCAGTTAAACGATGTTCTGTAGTAGACGACTTTCTTAGTCTTAGGTAAGCTAGATCAGCTGGCAGCGAAGTAAGTCAGCATAGTTTGGATCAAAAATCACAAAGTTTTGCCTCGAAGAACCAATATGAGCTTCCAATGAAGCGAAGTATAGGTAGACTTCTAACGTCGGTGTTAACAAGATCACTAGGATTCTCTTACTTTGAAAGCTTCCTATATATTTTATTTGGCAACCATATTTAGTTTCCCTAAACCTAAAATGAGGTGTACATATTTTTCAAGTCTCGCTTGTGGCGCTCTTTTTCCAGCTAAGTTTGGTACTAATCATGACAAGTCTTCGCAGTTTAATGACGCATTTGGCAATTTGCTTTCGTGAGCTGTGACTGACCGCCACATAAGAAATTTTTAATATACCTTTTGGATATTGTAAAAAACTTGAAAACGAACTCTTTTCGTTCACTCATCTCTGTTGATATTCCAAGTTAAGTCTGGGCCTGTAATGATGTCACGGAAACTCACTTCTGATTAAGGTTGACTCCATTTAACTTCAGTAGCGAGAAACCTGGCTTGCGAGACGTTGCACAGTGAAAAAAAAAACATAACACGTTTCTGTTTTTCAATGGAACGAACCGGAGTCTTCGTTTGTTCCAAAAACACTTATAAATTTATAAAATATCTGATTGTTAAAAAATATGTATCAGTTGTAGCAGGCTATGTTTCTATTATCACTGACGTTGACATTGGGAAGGGATTCACCTTTTTAAACGCATCATCGCAGCGCAATGCAACGCGGCGCATTCAAAGTCTGAAAAAATTACATTTCAAGTCCCTATAACTACCCTACTCCGAACCGACCCTGCACAAGCAACTGCATCAACTATTCGCAGTGCAAAGCCGTTCGAGCACACTCCAAGGGAACAGATAGCAGCTATTTGCTTGTGCAGAAAGTAAAAGGTAGAACGGGGTGCACCATCTATCACTAACCGGCCATGTAACCGGCCGGTAACCGTTGTCTGTGGTCGTTTCGTGGATTCTGTGTTTACCAACTAACCCGCCAAAGATGTTTTCCTTTCCGATTTTAGCATTGAAGTCCCCGAGCACAACTTTGACATCGTACTCCGGACAGGCTCCGTAGGCTCCATCCAGGAGGTCATAAAACTCCTCCTTGATAGGGTCTTCAGCCTCGTCGGTAGGGGCGTGTGCACATATTAGGCTTATGTTTTGGAAAGTAGCTTTGATGCGGATCACAGCTAGGCGATCACTTATCGGCTTAAAGTCAATGACTTTTGTCCTAAGCCGGTTTCCCACGACGAATCCGCATCCTAATACATGCAATCTTTTATGGCAGCTGTAATAAATATCGCAATTTTTCCTTTTCATCATACCTGATCCTATCCATCGTATCTCCTGGATCGCGGTAATATCTGCCTTGTACCGCGTGAGGACAGACTCAAGTTTTTGAGTAGCACCTGGGGTGTACAGCGTTCGCACGTTCCAGGTACATACTCTCAAATCGTTGTCCGTTGACGTTCCGGGTCTAGTTGCCGTTTGAGGGAAATCGTTATCCGAGGCTTCACGTGTCTCTCCCATAACTAGTGTTTTTTTAAATGGTCGGGAAGTTACCCCGACGGCACAACCCCCAACCTGGAGGGCCAGGCCCTTGACCTTAGGACAGCAGGCCGGTTATTCCGGTGCCAGTAACCCACTCTGGGATGTGAGCGCTGCCGTTGGCCCATTAAGGGTTCATCCGCCACCAACTCTTCTCCAACACCCTGGCTCGGTATTGGAAATCCCTATAGACCTGGTATCCGAATATGTCAGAGCAGCTCTATAGGGATTACACTAAATAGTTCGGCCTGACTGGAACTGTAGACGCCACCGTTGGCTCCATCTAGGGAACTCCTCCGCTGCCGTCTGGTACCAGAGGAGGTGTCTTAGTGAGAAAACAACACTCCTCCCCCCTCTCTCGTCTGCTGCCACCAACGACCTTCCAAAGGGGTTGGTTACCCAATCTCCAGTCGAGGTACTAGGCACCCACCAGTCACCCCGTGGAGGTGAGAGTAGGAGTTGATAGTGAGAGGCTAGGTGAGAACGCTTGTGTTCTCATGACATCGCATCACTACCCTTCAACACCGGCGATCCAAATAAGATATCGGCTTTGAACTCCACACATGATTTATGTTCCAAACTAAAAAGCTAAAAAAAGCTAACAGGAAACAGATTCTTCTCAGACTACTCTCAATGAGCAAAATCGAACCAAAAATTCGAGCTGACTCATGACCGGTCATTGTCATCGATCACTAAGCTATTTACTTAAAAAAATGTACAGATGCTCCACAGACATGTGCTTGTGCAGAGTGCAGGGTCTGCTACTGGGGTTGTGTCATTTGAAAGGGTAGTTGCCCAGCGTTTTCTGTGACTGCAAGTCACCAATTAACAATAAATGTTTCACTACCCCTCAGTCTAAGAAACTGGTTGAAATAGAAATATTGCAACTGCTCAATTTTGCTAAAAAGCAGTAACGGGCTAGAGCAATCAAACAGCATAGAGAAGATCAGCCCATTTCCATGGTTTTTTGATTTGTTTAGTAATACAAACTGACTGACAGTGTTGTACTGGTGCACAAAACAAACTTTTCCAAACGAAGCCTTCTAATATTGATCCAGTCAGTCAATTTCGACAGAACTGCTTACAGTATTGCCCGACCTCCAACGTTAAATGTTGGGCAAAATAAACAGACAAGCTGAATGGATTCTTTCGGGACAGTTGCCACAAGTAGACGCCCTTAGAGTCAACCCCATGCAAACAACAGCCAACCACCTGTACAGCTTTTTAATTTGTCACCACAACCAATATTGCATTTGGCTGTGGCCTGTGGGTAGGTATTTCTTTTCCAATTTTAGTACAACACAAGTCGCCTGTTGCTGTTGGAAATATGTTTAAAATTGAATTTCTTAACTTGAATTCAACTCTTCTCCCAAACGTGTCGTAAACTTTTCTTTTATGGTCATCTTGCGTAAGTCAAAGCATAACTTCTTTCCAAACCAGGAAATTGAGTTGCTGTAACTTTATCTTAAAATTGATTTGCTAAAACCTTTAGCCAAAGTCAATTTGGGTTGGTTTGGCTTACTTTGTTTGTGGGAAACTATTTTCAAAACTTCATGTGGATGGTTTAGCAGAAGGATGGGCAAAATACTTTTATATGAAGGAATTTGTGGGTAGGGGCTTTTGACAAATTGCTCTACTTTCCACGGGAAATTAGTTGCCTCAAAAGAAGACGTTTGAACGGAGGAAGCTAGACCTCCATATTCGCCCCACTAAGTTATAGCGGAACCACCTTATACCAAGGACTTGGGAATAGTCCTTAAAAGCGAACTATCATGGAACCCGCAAATAGAACGTAGGTACTATAAACAGGGCCACTAGGTAGAGGTCACCATATGTTTTTTTTTTTTATAACTTAAAGCTAAAATTCAATTTATAAATCTGCCGTCGAGTCTGTGGTAACAATTGGGATGGGACTGGCTATACACTTTTGCGGTTAGAAACCAAACGCTGCACGCCTATGCTGTCGCGGTCTGGTGGGCAAAGACTAATGAAGTTACCACAGTCAAGAAGATATAAATATAAGGTCCAACGTATAGCTGGCAACTTGTTGCACTTTAATTTAATGAAAAACAAAAATCACTGGGAAACAATTCTAGAGCGTAAACAAATCGAATAAACAAATGCAGCCGCCGCTGCCCGAGATGTTACAGGTTACTGGTCGAAATGATTATTTTCTTCCGATCTGTCAATTCGGAACTAAATGGGGAAGAGAATATGCGAAAGTGCAACAAGCGGCACGTTGATGGCGCGATTTCGCCAGCTAGGTGTGAGTTCGATCCTCGTAGAGATTTTATTAATTAAGAAAGAAAGGGGAGTGATATAAGGGTGCCACGCAATCTCTGAAAAAGGGAGATTGCGAAACCTTTAGTACCTACGACGATTATCGATGGTAACAAAAAAATACGAAACAATAAATTAAAAGATTTCAATAATCTTCCCACAATGGGAAATTTTACAAGTTTATTGGCTTCAATTAGATTTAAAGAACTACAAATGCGGAAATGGCCCCGGATTGTTTAAGAAAATCATCACAGAGCTGGAAGATCTCAGTAAAGCTTTACCCAACTGTTTTTCGTTGCGCGACTTAGAACAAAACTCGACTAAATTTTTCGCAATTTATCAGACAACACTCTACTTATCTGTTTTTTTTTCTCTCCTAAGAGTCTCTTTGTACTTTGTAATGGGGTTTGTCAAAAGCTCCGCGCTACATCAACCACTGGTTTTGGCACAGTAAAATTATTTCCACTACACACTTCTTTAAGACGCCTTTTTAAATTCTCCTTTTCAATTTCCTTTACTCTACTTTTCCACTTTTGTCAACACTCGTTTTTTTAAAACTTTTGTTGCGTCCAGCCGCGCTGACAGCTATTCGCATCCAGATCTCTGACAGCTTCTTTTCCGACTATGATCCACATTCATTCAAGCAGTATTCACAAAAGCGATCTTTATTAAACATCTATATGGCTGCTTAGGTTCGACTTTACCTGATTAATTTATATTAATATTTCTTGACCAACCCTACGAATGGAAGGATTATGTAATTCGCTTCCGCGCAGAAAGTTTAAACTAACAGAACCCAGGTAGTTATGGAAGTTATCGTTTACAATACGATTTAGTTTTTTTTAATTTATATTTAGGATGGGCGAAAACGGTCTTGGGCGATTGATCGTGAATTGGGGACCGTCCGTCCACTCGATGAGAGATTCCCGATCGTCCGTCTGGCCTCTAAGACAACCTGTTTTTGTCATTCTCCCGGGTCGAAAGAGCAAAAAATTAAAATGTGTCAGGAATAGAAGGGATGGAAAGGACCAACGTTTTGAGAATGTTTCTTCCTTAGAATGTTCTCCATCATCATCCCTTTAAGGGAGCAAAATTAGAAAGCCAATCCTTCACGACTTGAACTCGTCTGGTACGCAGACGGCTCAAAAATGGAGTCGGGTACTGGATCTGACATTTATCCCGCACCAAGCAAACTATTCAGTCAGCCTTGACAAAAACTTATTCATTATTCAGCCTCAAGTCCTTGATGGTAACTACTGAGCTAGAATAAACCTAACTTCGAATGTGGCAAAACTATATTTATCATCTCAGACAGCCTAGCAGCTCTCAAAGCTCGTGATTCAGCTGTTGTAAAACCGAAGCTTGTCCTGGAGATAAACATGGCCAGGAAACAGCCGAGTCACTCGTTAAAGTCGGCGCAACAATACCACTCATTCGACCTGAAGCCTTCTGTGCTGTCAGCATAAAACTCTTCAGGACCTTTATCAAGAGCTTTTCTCGTATCGAATCCAATGAAGTCTGGGGACAGATTCTGTAAGGCGAAAAGATCAAACGTTTTCGTGCACACGAATGACTTGCCCTATGTTACACAAGCAAATTTCTTCGTGCAAACGAAGACGTTTCGCCTTACAGAATGCCGACCCTGGTTTTAGTCACCAGCCAATTCGTATCCAATTTTTTCTACTCCCTCATTAATCCGGACAAAAATAACCTAAGAAACCCGACAGAAATAATTAGTCAATCGAAAGGAGTTCGATTAGTTTTTGCTTAAGAAATTGGTAGCCAAACAAAGGCAAAAGGCTGCCAACACTTGCGTGAATTTTGGGACACCCTTTAAAAGCGCCACCATGTCCTTGTAGTACTTCTTTTTTTAATTTGAACACCCTAGACGATAATAGACAAGTCGCGCTAAAGAAAGAGTTGGCACTAAACGAACTGACTGACTGACTGCCCCTCATTAAGGACCCATTTAGAGTTGAATTTTAAAGGATCTATTGCAATGAACAAGGAATGCAAGATTATCCAGGGTGGGTCGTCTTTTCCAATAAACCATAAACACGTATGGCCGTCTTAGTGGCCATGTGGGGGCACTGGATTATGCGACCGCAAGACACCTTTATTCAAAGAATTGCAATCATCGTGCTATCCAGAAGAAGTTGCACAAACTCATTGGGATGGTCGTTAATTTCACCAACACCAGTGAATATCTGCGGCTGTTAATTTAAAGGCGCGCATAAAATGCCACCGCCCCTCGTCATTGTGTCCCTCATAGTGAGACCCTGTGCACAAATACCTCCATGCCAACCACCACAAAGGGAACTGTTGCCGTTCTGCGGTATTCAATGATTTAAATGCTCGTGCGAAACGAAACCTCCAACGGGGACATAGAATGGCGGCAAAGACACCAGCACATCCGACAATAGACAGGTGGGTTGAGTGAACGGAAAGCCAAGCGAAGAAGAACCCGGATAAGGCATGAGGGTGACAAACGAAGTCTTATTTTTTTTGTTTTATGCTACGTCTACCCTTCAACTTTTTAAACACCATGATGCCTATTCATGAGTTTTCTGTTCTCAGTGGAAAAATAAAAAAGTTCCCTTCGAGGTAGAGGGAAATCACCTTCACTCGTGCGCGACGAATAGAAACCGAATTCGATTCTGTTGCCGGGCTTGCCACCTCTCGGATCCCTCCTGCAGAACAACAAGTGTTTCAATGTGGCTCGGCGTTTGGAAGGAGGAGGAATTGCTTTTCGCAACTTTTACGTGCATCATGATGTTAAAGCGTGCACACACACACTTTTCACGAAACACCATCGTAACCAAGCAGTTTACATTATTCAAAACGTTTTTCACAACGACTCCGTCGAGCAAGGAGTGGTGGGGGTGGCGACTACGGAGGGAAGTTTGTCTGCGGAGGAAGAGAAACAGTGGTGTGGCACACTTTGGACTGACTATGGGCTGTTAGTCAAACGTTAAATCGATTTATGCCACCGCATAATGCAGTGTGAGAACGGGGATCGTATATAGCTTGCAGGAGGCAGGGCTGTATGCCTCTATAAATCTTTGACAAGCTCTCGCTGTGAGCAGATTAATTACACTGAGTGCCCAAATCAAGGGTTTGAATTCGATTTTCGATGGTGTGTCTTGCTATTGATTCAGTGCCGAGCCACGCATTTTGAATTTGAAAGGATAACGATGGTAATCTCATGTGGGAATCAACATTTGAACGGAGCGGAGTTGGTCTATGCATTTGCAGACGTGCAGGTAGGGTTTGAACTTTCAAATTTGATCTAAACGAGCAAAATGAATTCATCGGAGCTTGGCATTCAATTCCATTCTAATAAAGTGGTAACTGTTACTTTTTCTGATGGCTGTAGATGATGCGAATTGCATTGTGAAAAGAGGAACACGTTCATGGTTGCAACTTTATAGAGCGTCTTCCTTTGGAAGTCTGCACCCAGAGTTGATTTTAAATAGCAGTGTTTTTTTGGGAATATATAGATCCGTTCCGTAGGCTGAGAATAATATTTTTTAAAGGAATTGGCCTCGGTCAGGGATAAATGGTAATTTGTTCATATTTTTTGCGACAGTCTGTGATGCGATTAGTGGAGATGGACGAAGTTTCGATGAGTAAAGGAAGTCAGCTGATGTATTTAATATAATTGTCAGAACCAGGCTTTGGCAAGGCCGCCGTTCTATCAATGACGACAACCATTGTCATACTAGGTAGTCGATTGGCCCTGAAATCCGTTCATTAATACTGTCGTGCATGGAGCGTCAGTGTACCAGCACTTCGCCCTGGAACGGCACACAACTCGATTTCGTCACCTAGAATTTGTAGTGCGTTTTTGTAGTCAGCAACACCTAAGAGGCAGTCCCATAAACTAAGTATTAAATATTTAATACTTAGTTTATGGGCAGTCCCATTGTGAGGTTCATCATGTGTAGCAATTTTTTTTTTGTCACACTAGGTAAAAGAGAACATGATTTCAAATGCTGGTTCCGGTATTGCGTTGTGTCTTGTGTGCATCAACTTTTGATAGCTGATTCATTTGCACAGTCTTTCCATAGCATACTATTGTGCTCTGGCAGACGTTTCGATTAATCAGCATTTTTTCAAGTTACATCAAATTTTTGTCAGCTGTCAACAGTTATTGTAATTCAATTTGATTTAATATCTACATTGTTTTGAAACGATTTTTTGACAAAATTATAACCAGCGAAAAGTGATTTCATAGAGGTGAGTTCAGTTTGATGAAGTGCACATTGTGAATGGTTATGTTCTTTGTGGTTGCGTGCGCATCGACAATCAATCCCAAAACAGACCAGGGGTGGAATCCCGTAAGGCTTGGCATCACTTTGTTATTTCAAAATACAGTTTTGTTGTCGGTTGTCGTTTTTTCACAGTAAATTCTTAATATTATAAATGCGAAAGTAAGATTGTTACCTTAGATATTTAGATAGTTTTATTTCGTATATAGATTTACAGTAGGATTTGTTACCACACATTTTACAATTCAGAGATATGATAATTTCTATCTTTCTTCTGAAATATTATTTTTTATTATTAGTGTAATTTTTATAATTTCATTGGAAAAGAAGGAAAATACGAAAAAAACTTCAATTAAATAGGGAAAAAATGAAAAATAAGTAAATAAAAAAATTAATAAATAAATAAGTTAATAAATAAATACCTAAACCAATAAATAAATAAATAAATAAATAAATTAGTAAATATATAAATAAATAAATAAATAAATATATGAACATACAAACAAATAATTGTTACCTTTTAACTACCGCGAAACAAATATTTTTGAGTTTTAGTATAGTATAGATGGGACCTCTGAGAATGGCATAGGCTACTTTTTGTCGCGAAAACTAAACTTGAAGCGGATGAAGTAGAGGATGCAAGTTTAAATAACGAACCAATTATTTCTGAAGTTAGGGATAGTAAAATTGTTAGGTATCTATGTATCTATTTATATGTATACTTTTGGTAAGAAATAAATACATACATTTTGGTGTGTATATTACTTATGAATTTAAATGTGTTGGACCCGATAAGTGGGGCTGTTGTTGACTTATAAATATTTTAACTGAGTTACTCGAAGTACTAATTCTACGCAGCCAAAGTCGCGGGTGCCAGATAGTTAATAAATATTTTCAACGCCTTTTTTCAATTTTCATGTACCTAGTTTATATTTATATTTATAATGCTGTAGCAGTGGCAAATCTGAACCACTTCATACATTTTAGAGTTTCGTTAAGACTTAGAATAAACTTGCAGCTGCTGCTTTAAGACAGCTCTAATTCATTTCATATCAAATTGAGTTTAGCCTCTATAAAGTCTCCATATGTAAGTTAGGGGGATGTACGAGTAAGTGCTTCTGTACAGCTTCCAATCGCAAGCGGTTGACTGCATGACAGTTCATTGCTACTATAATGCCTTCGGTCAGAAGCTATCTAAAGAAGCATCTAGAAAGCGCTTCGAACCACAAGCTTTATCGAAGCAATTCACTTTCCACGCATCTCATAGATGACAAGGGTCACGGTAACGGTTTCAGCAATCATCTAAGGTATCCTTTCCTTCATCCTTATTAAAAATCTTAAGACACTCCGCCCCTTTTCGGTATGCCAATGCCAATGGTACCAAACTTGTGCGTTCTTGGGCGCACCTGTTGGAGAGCCCTCGTTTTTGCCGATTAGCAGTCTTCGGAAGTGGTTACGTAGTATCCCAAATACCAATTATGTTCATGTTCATTTCTGTAGGTATCTTTAAATCTTCTAGTCTTAACAAGGTCTTTCTACCTTTTAGATAATTCTTACTTACTTGAGGTGGCGCTGCAGACTGTTGTGGGCCTGAGCCTCAACGAACAAGCGTCTCCAGCCATCAGGACGATCACTAGCCACTTGTCTCCAGTTTCGCAAGTTAAGTTGGTTAAGGTCTTCTTCAACTTGCGTGTGCCACCTGACTCGTTGTCTTCCTCTACTGAATTCAAAGATCTTCCGGGCCAAAGCATTCGTATTTCTAAATGACCAAGCCACCTCAGTCGTTGGACCTTCATGCTTTTGGCTGGGTCGATGTCGTTTTACGGGCTGTACAGTTCGTTGTATCGCCTTCTCCATTAACCGTCTATGCATACGAAACCATCTGATAATTGCTCCTCTTTATTCGATTGCGCGTTTTAAGTGCCTTAACATTATTTTCCTGCGAAGCCGATGTTTTTACAAGCAGCAAACTCCATTAAGTCTTGTCGCCGACCAGAGCTGCAATGAACTCCCTATTTCGTTTTAAGGGCTATCAAATAACCTCCAAGGCGATCTGATTATACGCAGCTAAATCCAGTCCATTTAAAACTGTAGTAGTAAAACCAACAGTTGAGCGGGAGAACATGGTGCACAACTATACCTAGGTTAGGTTCAGTGTCGTGGCTGTCTTAAGAGACACTCTTAGACCGGATTGGTAGGTCCTTTGTGATACTTCTTAAGAGAGCTATAATAGAAGGCCATGTGGAGACTTTGTTGTCAACCACTTAAAACACGGCTGTTGAGTGTATTCACATTTTTGAGCACAAGTAGAGGCTGCTGTGCAGTTTTTTTTAATACCCAAAAGCAAATAGTAGATTTACTTAACTGCTTTCGTTCTACCTCGTTATTTGGGAGGCTCGTTTCGTTTCTGGCTCAACATACAGCCCAAATCGAACAGTCCGCAACTGTGGGAGTGTGGCACACCCTGCATTATGTGTCTTGCCTTCCACAAATTGTATCACACAATAAGCTGTCTTCCTGTCTTAGCAAAGCCACGAGAAGGAGAATGCTTCACTTTGTAATTTGCTTGTGATACGAAAGCCTTCCTACATAACCATCAACAAACGTCATTCCACTGCTGTTCTATTCTCACTTTCCCAGCCACCTTTGTTATTGAAAACACACTCCGATTTGAGTCCCCCTTTCAACAGCACACTAGGTGTGTGTACTGCTCTTCAAAACAGAGTGTCTAGGAATATATTTGCCAAGGAAATATTATGCCAGTCAGCTCACATTGTTGAGCCCTGAACTTGTAGTCCCCTGTAACACATGGTAGACCTTTAGAGTTTAATTAATGATAATAATAACCGTTCTGGTTATATTGGCAAATGCAAAAGGACACGGGTGTTATCTTTAGCTTTTGTCCCCAATTCTCGGACTACACGCATCATCATCCCATCGTTATCATCATCATCATCACCATCATCGTCGTCGCTGTCTATCGTTACGCTCCGAAACAATGATGTCAAATTAATTTTCAACTGGAAATCAAGATGATACGCCCGCCAGGTATACCCATCAGCGGAAGGACTCCTATGTTGACGCTGCAGGCTACAGGATACAACTGCAGGATGTTGAAAGTTAACAGCTGACGGTATATGTGAACTCCATGGTGCATATGTTTTGCTGCCGGTATAAAATTTGATAGGGATCCTGCCTTGCTGACAGTCATTAATTCCGGCCAACAAAGTGGACGACTATGGGATATTAGTCACTGAGGCAACAGACAGCAGAATTTGTGTCCTAGAGCGCAAGCTAAACGAAAGCAGTTGTGAACAGAATACTGCCATGGGGATTTGGTTAGTTTCTATGTTGGTTGCCTTGATGTCGGGTGAAAAATGGAAATCAATAGCAGCAGCATTGCAAGGATCCACAGCAAAGGGGATTGTAAAATTACTAGGTGGGGTATGCTGATGTTTTCAAATATTCTCCAAGTCAAAAAATGTTGGATAGTTTTTTTAAACAGTTAGAGCTGCGTACACTCGTTATAAAGTGGTAAAGTGGCAAACCTAAGCACGTATCAAGGGCTTGTTAACCCAAATAAGTGCCTCATTGACAGTTGTGTGACAGTTCAAAGTTTGATTTGAATTTTGCGAAGTCATACTTAACCACAGGAAGATAGAGTCTTTAACTGCTTCTAAGTTGTATCTGTCTATCGTGACGTTTTTTCTGAGTCGTCGATGCTGAGATGCTTTGATCGTTAGCAGCATAATGCTTTGTTTTGTCTTCATTAACTGTATTTGCCGCCGATTTGTCTTCTTTTATTTTTTTGTGACAAAAATCACTGCTGCAGCAGCTTTCCCTCAGCTCAACGTAATTGTGTCTCCTGCGAAAACGATTGCAATAAGAACCTACCTTATTTGCTTTTGATAAGAAATTGTGGTTCATGCTACTAACACTGGGGATACTTTGAAGAATAGGACGATTTTGCTGCGTGGGATGACCTGCTTAACCCATCATTCGCAGGCACCTCCCTCCCCTTAAAGATAAGGGATAACCTTTATTATGCGCTAAACTCTTTCAACTGTCGGCTTTGAATCAGCTTCTTGCGATTGTTCAGCCAATTAAAAAATTAAAACCTTTGAAAAATTGCTTCAACTCAACCGTTTATAAATTTTCGCATTAAATTTAACCGCAAGATTAGCCGAAACATGGCTTTGCAAACATCGGCTGCTTGCCCAAAAACGAAATGCGTACTTTCGAAGGAGCTTAGCGAACTTTGGGGATTTGCTTGCACCGGAACCGTAACCGGTCTGAGACCACTGCGGCAGCATCTTGAAACGAAGTACTTGTACCTTTGCGGTTGGAAATTTCTTCCTCCATCGAGCTCCTTAGAATGGTCACCTCTAATTGTGATTGTGTCCTTCTCAAAGGCTGAGGTAAGGTCGTGGTTCAGGTTACCGAAGATAGTCTTGGCCTTCCAAAAATTCAGTTTACACAGCAGCTGACACCCTCTGATGATGGCCACTCTGAATGACATCAGCGCCAATTATATTTGCACCATATAAAGGGTTTTGGAATAAGAGGTGTTATTGTGAATGACCCGCTATTTCGGTAGCTGTCACTTTTGAAGCTTTTATTCTTTGACATTTGATAAGTAGAAACTACGCCATTATGTACTAAAAATGGAACGATACACGCTTCAACAACGCATTGAAACTATTAAAATTCACTACTAAAATGGTGAAAAAACGTCGTGTCTTTGCTGATTGGGTCCGTGAAATGCATGAAAATGATCTGGAACTCCATCGAAAAATCATCTTAACTGATGAGGCCCATTTCCACCTCGGTGGCTGCGTTTACAAGCAAAATTGTCGCATTTGGGGCTCGGAAAACCCAAGAGTTATTGTTGAGAAGCCTCTCCATCCTCAACGTGAAGCTATCGAGGACATAGCCACTTTGCGATGACGATCTCCTTATTTAATTTTCACTACTATTAGACGTAGTGGAGGCTGTGACTAAGTGGTAAGTGGGTTGAACTACTAAGCGAGGGGTCGTTGTTTCAACGCCGGAAAAATGCAAATTCAAACTGAAGCTCTTTTCCACTAGAGGCCGCCTCTCAAGAAAGTTTGACAGACCTTCGAGACTGTTTAAAAACGCTTTCTTAATTCACTTAAAAAATCGACTTCATTTGTAAAAAAAAAAACAGAGAAGGGTCACCCTTCTGCTGCGATTAATCCAACTGCCTATTCACATTTATAAAGACTCCTCTGCACCAGACGATTCCTCTTTCGTGTATATCCAGCTTGCTTCGAAATATGACCCAGTGAACGTATAACAACAACATGCCCCCAATATCGAGGACACTCATCAGGCTAACAATAGCACTTCACCTTTCCTAAAGCCACTTAGTGTACCCACTCAACTTTAACTAACTTTTCATATTCGCACAGCGACATCGAAACTGGACCAGTACTGTCCTTGAGATGTATATAGGTTATCCCCGCAGAGCCACTCAATATTATTTCGCCTTCCATAAAAAGCTTTCCCATGTTCAGTCAACGGGAGCCAGTCCTAGCATTCGTATACCACCCTATATAGGCAGACAATAATAATACCAAAAATCAATACAAGAACTTAAACCGGATGTCGTTGATAGTTGCTGCTGCAATATCCATCCACCTGATTTCCTGTATTTTTTAATGTATTTTCCAGAGAAATAATCCTGTTTATCGATAACTGAAAATAATTTTTCTCTTTCTCTCCCCCGGACCTACCCCTTTGGCAACCATAATGGCGAAGCATCCAGCTTGTACGAGTATGTTTGTGTATCTGTGTGTATACATTGTGATAACAACTGTGTGATGGGTTGTTATGGCGAACAGAAGTCTGGAACTGGATCGTAAATATTCTCTCGCGGGTAATAGCATGAGAAAGCCACCCCCGTAATGAGGCTGAAATAGGCATACGAATGACTGCTTTCAACCCGCCCCCTCCCACTGTAATCGGCAAACTGTTGCTTTGTCAGAGAGATAATCGCTCAGTCCGCAGCCGCTCTTTTTGACTGCGGTGGAGAGCCAACACAGGAAGCACATGCGTCCTTCTCTTGAGAGAGTTTCGAACATTTTTTCGAACATCAACGAGTTAGGATAGGGATGGTATTTTTAGCCTCAGGCGCCGAGGCTAACTAACAGAATGTTATGCCCTGCAGCTCGTTGAAGGACTTGCCCCCTTTTATTTTCCATCTTTATGACCAGACCAGGTAAGGGAAATTTTAATTTACGCATTTGCATTGATGATTAGGACGGTGCCGATGTTTTTTTTCTGAAAACGAACTCGACCCTCGAGGTAGATATTGGCCGTGAGAATAAAAATAAAAACAGATTTGCGCTCAAGTTATGAACAAATTTCCTTTCTCTGAAACACACATATTTACCTACTCTTGCATAAATACAGAAACAGTTCTGATTTATTCAAAGCAGCTCAAGGGTACGTGGGATGTTGTTTTTTTAGAAATCCAAATTTATGATAAGCATCCCTGAAACATATTTGTGCTCGCAAAATCCTCCAGTAGACTAGGTTGGCTGCAGCGGTAGCTTCGTTTCGATGCGATTTCCATTAGAAAACAAACATCCGTGTAATGAATAATTTGTGGAGCTTTATCGAATTCAGAGTTTGTGCCTATTAGCAGGTGTATGCTGGTTTGGGTGAACACGCTTCGCGCATATCGGTGGATGATTGGCTGGTGAGAGAAGAGCGCATGGTTTTGGCATTTTCCATCGAACAGATATTATTGTTTGTTATTACAAAGTAGTCAGTTTCTGTTCTTTTAGAGGGATTTCCACGCAAATCCAGATGGACGAGTGTCCATTATGCTTTTTGAGTCTGCAGAGGAATTATCCTGCCCGTAGGGTCGAACGATGTAAGCAACACAAAGTTAAACCTGTGTTGGGTTGAGCAGGGATGGGTAATTCGGTGTACGTTTGTAGTCTTTCCTAAGCTGTAATCAGCTGTTGCCATGATGGTTGGTTTGTGAGCACTGATGGGCGATTTTATGTAAAAAAACATTTTTTACATTTTTTACCTAAAAATTGGTAAATAATGGTAAATAACGTGTAAAAAATGTAAAAAATGTACAAAATGTAAAAAATGTATTAAACATGCATTTATTTTGATAGATAGTCATTTCGCGGCAAGTTTTTGTTGAGTGAACACGTTGTTTTAACTTTTTTTTTGTTAACTCACAGCGAACTGTAGTTTCAATAAAAATAATAAAAATGCCACGACCAAACACAACGAATTTTAATGAACTCGAATTTACGTTACTCAAATCGGGAAAAAAAGCAATGGCATTTTGCAATATTTGTAAGCAAACTTTGCACAACACTGCAGTCAGCAGATTGACAAGGCACCGGTAAATTGTTTTCGAAAATTCGCCAATAAAATTAAGAACACATTTTACATTTTATAGACAACGTTGTAAGCCTTCCCCTTCATCTGCTGAAACGTTTGCTGAGTTAGAAGAAGTTGAGTTAGAGGAAATCGACGTTATCGACATCCAAACTCGTTTTTGATGACGAATTCATTGAAAAAGTAAACGAAGAAAAAAAATGTTGGATCCTGTAAGCGAATTAATAAATTTCTGCCAAAGTCCTTCTGCAACTTTAGCAGATGCCGCTAAAAAATGGCTGACTTTGCAAATACCCGAAAAATTTAAACCCAAAATTCAACATCATTTTGATCATCGTCAAAATATGGCCTTAAATGAGTTTGCATTAACTGCATATTACTTGCATCCGTATTTTGATAACTCGATCCTTACAAACTTACAAAATAATAAAATTAATCACTTTCTATTAAAAAACCTAAATGGAGATGGTATTGAGGATTGGCATGATTTTAAGCAAAAAAGCGGTATATTTGAATGCCTTTACGAAAAAGGAATTAAAAAACCAGAAGTGTTTTGGAGCACCGCAGGGATACAACATGAAAACCTTTCACAGTTGGCTTTAAAACTAATAAACATGCCGGCGTCATCCGCACAGATCGAAAGAGTTTTTTTCAAATTGGGCGCAAATTCACACTCCTCTTCGGAACAGGCTAACTTTCGAGAGGTCGAAAAAGCTTATACACATTTATTTTACTTTGAATAGCAAGTCCAGCGATTCGTGTTATTTGGAGATTGAGGACGACGAAGAAGAGGAAGAGAAATCTATATCTACTGGAAAATAAATGGAAAATAGATTCATATATACGCGTTTTAATTTATATAGGTAGCTTTTATATTTATGGATTGATCTGTTTTGTTTTGCTACCTAACTTCTTAATTTTCAAGATATCAGTCATATGACATGAGACATTCCATTTTCGGTTTTTTACATGAACCAATTTTATACACACATTTTCTTCAGTTTTTTACCAGTAGTTTTTTACACGTATAAAACCATGTAAAAAACTGGATGTAAAAAACCCGCACAACACTGTTTGTGAGTAGCCCTCAGTAGGTAGATTAGTTGCAAGTAGAAAATAAACTCTCCTCGGGCTTGGGCGAAAACCGTATGATCCCATCGAACTAATGGATCATATGCCAATGGGGCGCCGGCCGCGTCAATAAAGATTATCTGAAGCGCTTCGGGCACGATGAATAGCTCTTGGTGGACAAGTAGGGGTTCTATACTTGTCCACTTTATTGTATATTATGAACCTTCTCTTGAGTTAGAAGCAATCTTTAAGTACAAGTGCAAGTGTGGAAAGATTACCTTGATGGGCTATCGGTGTAACCAATAATCCAGTAGAGGGTGCAATTTTTTTTTTATTTTTTTGGGCTTTACGAAAATGGCAGCAATATAAGTTAGCTTAGAATGGCCCAGTGATTCGACTTACAAATCGTTACAGTATGACTTTTTGAGGACACCCACGGCCACGACACTTAATTTACTATACAAACTGTATTCATCTGCCCAGAAAAAAGCTTGGTAATCATCCACAGAGAGCTTGTGTTCATCCATAAGAGGTTGGTTTGCTTAGGCTTATAAAAGCCTATGAGATCGATGTCGAAGGTTAAGACTCTCTTCCATATGTGTTACGTAGCTCAATAAATAAAACTAGCGTTGAACGACAGCTCCGAAGTGCGAAGTCTCTGCTGCCTACAAAGGGCAGCTTGTGAAGTGCTTTTTCTCAGGCCAGGGTTTTTTGCTCGCCGGATCCAAGGTTCAGCCAAAGAAACACCAAACTCTGGTTAAGAGGTACTCTTTATTGGCAGTACTTTACTTATTACAATTACAATGTGTTCATTACTATCACAATGTTTTCAGCCTTTATACCGTAACAATGTTTCAATATACCTAGTATATATATCTAAACTACGTGGCCCAACGACGGCGTGGTTCCTTAGCGTCCCAACGACAGCGTGGTTCCAGGGGAAGGGGAAAGGGAAAGCAAGTCAGCGCAGATTGCCGAAGCT
The DNA here is from genome assembly GCA_948293265.1 of Cheilosia impressa. Taxonomy (NCBI): domain Eukaryota; kingdom Metazoa; phylum Arthropoda; class Insecta; order Diptera; family Syrphidae; genus Cheilosia; species Cheilosia impressa. Next base: position 8,571,107 of record OX411882.1, read on the forward strand.
GCTAAGTTAAGGCCGATTCCCAGAAAGGATTCAGCCACCAAAAATTTAGAACAGGGACCGAAATCATTTTCTATACAGGAGCCCTATCTGGTACGCAAGATTGGTACAAATCACTAGTAGACAAGTCTCCCCGAATGACACTTTCATTCGGGTATTCATGGTTTTTCATTCGATAAGAGAGTGTGACTTATATGTGACGAATGAAAATTGTGACGAACGGTGACGTTTCGTTACAAGCTATGGTGCTCTCCTCGTTCGTGGGTTATGGAGAGAGTAATCATAGGTACAATATCCATAACATCCTTGCTACCACAGTGTTGAAGTAATGAAGACCAACCAACCGCGTTGACAGATGTGGTTTGCTTTCTTCTTATCAGACGAAGCTCCAAGCATTTGACAGCTTTCAGAGTCAATCGTTTCTTGATATCCTTTCCGTATTTCCAATTCTCACAAACATTTTGTCAAGACCACAATCCGATGACAAGCTAAGCACTGGCTAAAAAAAGCATGTCTGCCTTGCTTTGTCGACCTGACGCACCTCTTCCACCGATGACATCTTTGAGACTTGTGTGCTTATAAGGAGGAAGGGTAACATTTGTTTATATTATGAATACTGTATTTCGACATTATTGTCTTTCGACTATTATTAACTTGGGTAACAGGGAAAGCAAAGCATTTTGACTGTGGTTTTGCCGCCAGCGTTTCCTTTCTTTTTTTTTCGGTTGAATGTGAGCGGACTTCCATAAGAAGGAAAAGATATGTTGCTCATGAGTACTTTTACTCAAAAAAGAAACTCTAAAAGGCGAATGTGAGAATCAAATAATTGTCCCGATGTGGCTCTATTCTTGCGTAAAGTCTATCGCCTGCTAGGATAGATAAATAGAAAAAAGTAGTTTTCGACACTACCTCAAAGCTACGCTGCTATTCGGCCCCTTTTTGAGGTTCAACACTTGTGGCCCCACTTTTTAAAAGATGCCCTAAATTACCCCTTCTTAAGGTTCTGTACCCAAAGGGAAAAAAGGAACCTTATTAGTTTCGCTTTTGTCCGTCCGAACCCACTAGACCAATTTTGTTCCAAGGCCTATCTCTATCTGAAATTTGCACACAAGATCCGTTAAACGACAAATGGTAGCGGTACATCGACTGGTTTTAGAGTAGGTAATTAGTAGATAATTTGGTGAAAAAAATATTTTCATTCGCACAAAAATCCGTTTATTTCTTGATTTACAAAAAAATGGATATATCGAAGACTGTTTTGCGGAAAAGTTAATATTATAAAATATATTTACAAAAAACTGTCAATCACTTTTTAAATTACGCTCCTTTTAACCATTTTCCATTCGTTATTGGTGTGTTCTCTTAATCGCTTTCAATTGGAATTTTTAATGCATACTGAACTCTTCTCATACTCGTTCACACACCGACACCACAGTCACAGATCACACCACACTCCACAGTCCACACCAGAGACAGTCCACACCAGAGCCTTCAAACCATATTTTTATGGGGTGGCAAATGCTAAGTGCGCTTGTATTGTTACATAGAAATTCGTATTGACAAATGTCACGTAACTAAATACAAAAAATCCAGCTCACCAACACACTCCACCTTGCATATGTCACTCCGCTTTGGGCAAAGTGCCTTGCAGCGTTCATAGAATTTTATCCGGTAAATTTGAAATTGTTCGTTACGTGTTAATAATTTTTTTTTGAATAAGTATACATTTGCTTAAAATATTCAACAATTAAAAATGTAGATTAGTTGAGGGAAAATAAAAACATTTTGAGCAAATTTTCTTCACTATTTAACAAAAAATGTACACACGAAATCGAAGTTAATGATATCCCAAAGCGAAAAATACACAATCATGTTTGTCCTAATGTGTTTCTAGTATATAAATCATCTCTTTTAGATAGTTTTATTAAACATACAAATCAAATTATTCGCCTTTAAGAAATAATATAATAACTAACCAATTCAGTAATGTAAAAATGTGGTATTCCCGAACTCTTTCACATTTCTCCACGGTTGCCGCGGTTAGCAGCATTTATTTTTGTAGTTTTGAATGTCACACTGATTCTCAATTGACATAACACTGATAGGAATACAAAATGCCGAATTTGACACAGCTGACACAGAAAAAGTATGTAATAAAAAAGAGACTTTCTATTCAAACAAAATTTCGAACTAGAACCAAAAAATAAGGACTTGCAATATCGTCTACCTGTACGTATCTTTCTGAGGCCTAGCAAGCCTTATATATCCCAAGGAGCATTTTGCGACTTCATGTGTCATGTGTCATGAGCGACGTCGTTAAGATGGTTTTCTTACCAGAAAGTATTCGCAATGAGTAACATTTTAGACACATGCTAGGTATCATTTCCCATTTAGGAATATTCCTATCTAGGGATTTTATATCTACACAGGGTACGTTATTGTGTCAAAATTGTTTCTTCAATGAAACATTAAGTCCGCAGCGTGTAAAATGTGTGTTCATGAACAAAATTTCTAGGAACTTACTGTCAACACATATTAAACGCGATTCCCGATTGGGAAGTTTGTGGCACACAGAATAAACACAATTCCCAATAGATTATTTTCTACACAAATAAGAACAAATTCCTAATTGAGAATATTTTACTGTAACCACTATTCCCAAATATGTATTTGTTAGGTATCAATTTTGCATTGAAAATAAAATGTATATGGAAAATAAGAAATTTTACATTTGTAGTTTTGGTGGATATGGTGAAATTAAATGGATTAAAATGTCAGTTGTCCATATAGATATCGCAGGTTTATTTTATACTGATTTTATTATGCTCCTTATCAGCATTTAAAACAGCATAAATAATTATAAGGATAATTTTTGATTAAAGCTTAGTATGCTGTACTGTGTAAAAAATAAGAACTGTGTTGGTAAAGTTGATTGACTTGCTACTGTTAAATTGCTTTAGTTGGACATTTTGTTGCAAATGCCGATATTTTCTCTGATCTGTCAAAATTAAGCTGTTGAAAAATGCATTTTGCATTAATACGCTGACTTAAATTCTGTAGAGATTTTTCGTACAGTGGCTAACAAATTTAGCTTGAACTGCGTACTGCTTGGCTTAACCGCTTTGCTTAATTTTATCTTTGGAGACATTTTTGTAATGGCGGCTTAATTTAAGCGCGAGCAGCTACTAGGCTTAAATATAGGATATTTTGTACGGATCAAGGTTTTTTTCGAAGTACATTAGTAACATTTGAGGGCAAAATGATATTCCTCATAAAATTCAGTGGCTGTTTTCTGTTTGATAATGAAATGTTTGATGCAGTCAGAATATTATTTTGGTACATAACATAGGTACCTACACAAAATAAATGACATATCAGAACGTCACAAATTTTATGGTATAGCATTCTTCCCAATTTGTGTATTATACAGGATTTGCGTCAAAAACAATTCCTACATTGTGTTGCGCCACTTCCGAAACAAAAAAGGAACTGTTACTTCGTTGTTTCGAAAAATACAGCCTGATTCTGCCGTTGTGAAACCTCACAAGCAGTGCTGCCACAAGGAAAAAAATTTGCGTAGCAAATTTGCGTAGCAAAACTTAATTTGTGTAGCAAAACTCAAAAGTCCAAAATATAAATTTTTTTTCGAAAATAAACAAAAAACACTTAATTCTTTATTCAAAGTAAATATTTTTTTAAGGACTAGTACAAGTATAGTTGGTAAACTATATATTTTACAAAACTATAATCAAACAAAAAAAAAAAAAAAAACATTAAAAACTTCACTTAAAAGGCGCTTTGCATGTAAGCATTGCCTTAATTACAAGATTTTTGTTCTCATTTCGTGCTTAAAAAAAAAGTAGCAAAATAGGCGTTTTTAGGGAGAGTGCGTAGCAGCGTAGCAAACGGGCAATTGCGTAGCAGTTTTGCTACGATCGTAGCAAAGTGGCAGCGCTGCTCACAAGTCGCAAGCCCTTGTGAGGTTGATTCCTTGTGAGGTTTGTTGCGATTTGATAACAGTTTTCGTATTCTCCGATAATGCTCACACTTAACCTCACAACGGTTAGATAACTTGTTCAGTAACAACACAACATAACACACCAGGTGCAACGAACACCGCACCTAGTGACCCACTCCAGTCACCACCAATAACACCGTCAGCACAACAGAAGCAACAATCGCTTGTTGCGCTGACACACCACATATAGCATTAAACAACATGTAATATGTAGGCTATTGTAGCATTAAGCAATATGTAATATGTAGGCTATGGTAGCATTAAGTAATATGTAACAAATATATTGTTTATCGTAGCACTTTAAGTAAGTAATTATAAGTATAAAAGAGGCGTTGGCCCAACAATAAAATCAATCAATATCATTTATTGACTCATATAACACGTCTTTCTTTTAGCTATTCTTTACTCCTCTTTTACGGTGAACAGGTTCAAGTGCTTGTTTCACCACACAGCCAACAAGATATCAAGTGTTACTGCTTGCTATATCTAATCCAATAATCAACTCAACATTTTTGGTGACCCCGACGTGATCAGAAGAAGACGAACAATGGAGCAATTGACTACTAGTCAAAGAATGCTGGGAGACGAAATCCAGCAAATCATCAGGAACTTCACGAAGGATTCCCCAACGCGGAAAACAACTGAAGAATACTTCACCTCCCGGTTGAACAGACTAGATGCCATATGGGAGGAGTTCGAAGCCACGGATACCAATATTCGCTCTCTAACGGCAGTTCCCTTAGAAGACGAATATTTCTCCTCGGACTACTATACTAAGATAAAGCAGCTATACAACAAGTATAGACTTATCTTAAGTGAATCGTTGGCACAACTAAAGCTGGGCAACGACGAAAAGACGGTAATAGGGAAAAACCCGACAGCAAGGTCAGATGAACAGCATTCATCTCCGACATCAATCAAACATCCGCCATTACAAGAGGACCAACAGGGCCGGGAGATGCTGCAAAGACGTCAGAAGGCAATGATGAACTCGTTAAACCGCATCATACAAGGATCAGCCAAAGAAGAAGCTCCGACTCAGTGTCTACAGGCGATGAACAAACTGTGGAGCCAAATTGAGGAAATTCATTACTCGATTTGGGAAACAGATGACGACCCGGTAGCCGAGGGCTATGACATGAATACATACATTAAGTTGGAGGCAGAAGTTCTAAAGAATCAAGCTCTTTTGGGAAAACCAACAAGAACAACTCAGCAGAACAACACGGCATCGCAAATTGTTGATCATCCTGCAATTCAACTCCCCAAGATGACAATACCTAAATTTGACGGAGATCATTTGAAATGGCAGACATTTTCGGACATCTTCAAGAAAATGATACACGATCAGCCATTACCACCAATTCAAAAAATGTGGTATCTAAAAACAAACGTGTCAGGCGATGCAGAGCGATTATTGCGACACCTTGAGCTAACCGAAGATAACTACCATATAGCTTGGAAAACGCTACAGGATCGTTTCAGCAACAAAAGGGCTCTCACGTCAGCATTAATCCAACGACTTACTGGGTTACCAAGTATAACCTCAGAGATGAAGTCAATCAGAGAGTTTCATGACACCATTCATGAATGCCTAGCAGCACTTAAAACGTTGGGTATCCAGACAGACTCCTGGGACCCACTCCTCATTCACCTACTCATCAAAAAATTAGATCGGCCAAGCCATCTTCTATATGAGCAATCACTGCGAAATCCAAGAGAACTGCAAACAATAGATGAGTTCTTAAAATTTTTGAAATCCCAATTCGAGGCATTAGGAGCTGTTGGAGAAAAGAACAAGGCCAGAGCGGTAACAACCGTGGCCACCTCCAATATCGAAGGATGCAAGGTATGTGGAATCAAAGGCCACCCGATGTACTATTGCGAAAAGTTTCTCAAGATGCCAACAGCGGAACGCCTCAAATGGATCCAAAAACGAAGGCTTTGCGTCAACTGCTTCAAAACCGACCACAGTGCTAAAACATGCTCTGCACGATGTTGCACCAAATGCCCAGGGAAGCACAATACCCTGGTGCATCTTGACCGGTCAACTACAACGACACAATCGAGCGAAAGGACGGCTCCGACAACTGTAGCCACGATCCAGCAAGTGAACAACAAGCAAGGTTACGTTCTTCTAGCCACCGCAAGAGTGGCCATCACTGCAAACAATGGACAAAGATACGAGGTACGAGCCATGCTGGATTCCGGCTCACAGATAAATCTTATAACTGAGAAACTCATCAAACGACTCGCTCTATCACCAACACCATCTTCACTCTGCATCGAAGGCATTGGCAGGAGAACACGAAGCTCGAATCAACGAGTTAATGTTGGATTACGATCAACAAGTGGAAACTTTGAATGCAGGGTAGAAGCATTCATACTTCCAAACATTGTTTCACCTCAACCTAGTCAAAATTTGGACATCACCACCTGGACCATACCTGAAAACATCAAATTAGCTGACCCAAACTTCCACCGATCTGACAAAATCGATATTCTACTAGGAGCAGAATTTTATCATCATCTCATGCGACCAGAAAAGATTCATATTGGTGACCGGATGCCAATCCTCCAAAACACAGTACTAGGTTGGGTCGTATCTGGAAAAATTCGAGACATAACACCCATCTCAGCAACTTGTGGAGTATTCTGCGAGGAAGACTGCACAAACAACCTTATCGAAAAATTCTGGAAACTTGACGACTTTGAAACCATACCTAGACAGCTTACATTAACGGAAAAGTACTGCGAAACACACTTCTCTCAAAATATCGCAAAATCGGACTCCAACCGCTTCATCGTCAGATTACCATTTCGAGAAAATGGGGCGGCCCTAGGAAACTCCAAACAAACTGCGATAAATCGTTTCATATCTTTGGAAAGAAGACTGTGCAAGGACCCGAAGCTGAGAGAAGACTATGTCAAGTTCATGGACGAATATGCGTCTCTTCTACATATGGAGGAGATCAAGCCAGAAGCCATCAAAGGCCCACATTACTTCATTCCACACCATTGCGTATTGAAGCCAGACAGCAGCACTACAAAATTACGAGTAGTTTTTGATGCATCAGCAAAAACGTCATCAGGACTTTCGCTCAATGACATTCTTCATTCAGGACCTACAGTACAGAGTGAACTATTATCCATACTCCTTCGTTTTCGCCTGCACAAGTATGTCTTCACAGCCGATATCGAGAAGATGTATAGGCAAATCCTGATGCAGGAAGAAGATCAGAATTACCAGCTCATCGTTTGGAGGAGGCGATCAACAGAGGACATCAAGTACTTCAAACTAAAAACCGTAACATACGGAACAACATCAGCCCCTTACTTGGCTACCAAATGTTTACAACACTTAGCTAAACAAAATAAGCTCACACATCCAGCTGGATCAAGAATACTTCAGGATGATTTTTACGTAGATGATTGCATCAGCGGTGCGGATACCATCCCACTGGCGAAAGAAGCACAAACCCAGGTGACTTCACTGCTTCACAGCGCTGGATTTAAGCTCCGTAAGTGGTGTGCAAACCACCCGGCACTACTTCAAGACCTTCCAATAGAAGACCAAGAAATCAGCCTTGATTTCAGCGAATCCAGTAATTGCACAACCAAAACATTAGGCCTGATTTGGCAGCCAAAATCAGACCAATTACATGGAAGAGCTCACCTATCCGAAATTTCCACACTCACGAAGCGAGCGGTCAGCTCAGATATCGCACGGATCTTTGATCCATTAGGACTCTTTGGACCGGTTGTTGTTAAAGCAAAAATTTTTATGCAGCAGCTCTGGCACCTGAAATTATCGTGGGATGAAGAATTACCGGATTCCCTAAGGCAAGAATGGATAACATTCCGAAATACTCTTTCCACTCTTAATGAGGCCAAGGTGCCAAGGCACATGTTCAATAAAAAGACTCCAACATCCGTTCAAATACATACATTTGTGGATGCATCCGAACAAGCCTATGGAGCAGCAGTTTATTTGCGATCAACATATACGGATCGAACAACACTCGTTAGACTTCTCTGTGGAAAATCACGTATAGCTCCAGTTAAACAACAGTCACTTCCTCGACTTGAGTTGTGTGCTGCCGTACTAGGGGCTGAACTTACAAATAGAGTCCGAGAAGACTTAAGAATTGAAGACACTCCGATTCACTTCTGGACCGATTCACAAATTGTACTGTCATGGATCAATTCAACCTCGTCATCACTCCATACCTTTGTGGCAAATCGAGTGGCCAAAATACAGGAATGTTCCTTGGCAAACCAATGGCGTCACGTCCCATCCAAGGAAAACCCAGCAGATCTCCTATCACGAGGAATATCAGCAGCCAGCTTTATGTCATGCAATATGTGGCTTTATGGACCACTCTTCTTGCATGCGAAGGAATCAGCATGGCCTCCACCCTTCACAAAGGAACAAGACCCACAATCCGACCTGGAAAGAAAGAGAAAGCATACAGTTGCTGCAGCACTGACACAAAATAACACAGAGCAAATGATTTACCACATCAATCATCGAAATTCTTTCAAGTTCCTTCAGCACACGATTGGCTACGTTCTTCGATTCATCAAGAGATCCAGAAAAATAGACACAAATAAAGTAAACCACATCACACTTTCACCTATGGAACTCAACGAAGCTCTTACGGTCATCATAAGGCAAGTACAAGGATCTGAGTTTGGGAAGGAAATCCAAAACCTCAAGAGTCACAAAGGCTTATGCAGATCTAACACACTGATCACCCTAGCACCATTTCTAGATGAAAAGGGTATTCTACGAGTCGGAGGCCGACTAGAAGCCGCTCCCATCTCTTTCGACGCAAAACATCCCATACTAATGCCATACAATGAATCAGTAACAAAAATGCTGTTCAAAATGAAACATGATGAGCACAACCATTGTGGGCCACAGACGCTCCTCTCTATCCTGAGACAACAGGTCTGGCCAATCAAGGGAAAGATCATGGCTCGTCACACAGTTCATAATTGCGTTAAGTGCACCAAAACCAAACCGCAATTGATGAATCAAGTAATGGGAAACCTCCCAGCCGATCGCGTCTCACCAAACAGACCATTTATGATCTCCGGTGTTGACTTCTGCGGACCCCTATGGGTGCACTACAAAATCAGAGGAAAAAAGCCGCACAAGGTATACCTAGCAGTCTTCTGCTGCTTTGCAACCAAGGCTGTACATTTAGAGATTGTCACTGACCTAACAACGGAAGCCTTTATTGGAGCCCTTCGAAGATTTATCAGCCGACGCGGCCGCATTAAAACACTCTACTGCGACAATGCAACCAATTTCGTGGGAGCAAGAAACCAGCTGCTCGATGTCCTCCATGTGCCAGAAGCAAAAGAGACCATAATCAAGGCCAGCAGCGACAAAGGCATAGCATTCAAATTCATACCACCTCGAGCTCCTCATTTTGGCGGCCTATGGGAAGCAGCAGTGAAATCCGCAAAGCACCTCCTGGTAAAAACAGTTTCATCGGCGTCATTGACACACGAAGAATTGGAAACCGTAGTCGTCGAAATTGAAAGCATTTTGAATTCAAGACCACTTACCCCGCTGTCATCAAACCCAAACGACCTATCTGCGCTTACCCCTGGGCATTTTCTTATTGGCGAGCCTTTGGTTGCTCAAGTCGATAGTGAGACCACTCCAGCCAAAACAACTCTGCTTACCCACTGGAAGGCAATTAGTCAGTTGAAACACGAATTCTGGAAACGATGGTCAACCGAATACTTGAACGAACTACAATATAGGCACAAATGGAACCAAGAAAGGAACAATATCAAGGTTGGCGACATGGTCATAATCAAAGAAGATAACACACCAACACTTCAATGGCCAATTGGAAGAGTAACTCAAATCTTCAAAGGGGACGACAACATGGTACGAGTTGTCAACGTCAAAACCAAATCAGGAATCTGGAAACGACCAATCCACCTCTAGCCCCACTATTTAACGAATCAGATGATAGTGAAGCAAATACAGCTGAAACGCCAGGACCATCATCACAATCCACGTCGACTACAACTGTTACAACGGAAACATCTCCAAAACGAAGAAGGATATCATACGTCTCGCTAGCGACCACAATAATGTTGTCATTATTACTGCTACCAATGATATGCGCATTGCCAGTGAACATAACCAAGTTCAATAATCAGCCAGGAATATACTTCGAAAATCTCGGATCTACAAACCTAGTTGCGACCGAATGGAAAATTATCGTGTACTATGACCTGGCACCTATTCAAACAGAGCTGAGAGCATTCAATAATGGCACAACGGCACTTCAACACCTCTGCAACCAATTACAACAAAGAGCAACATGTACTGCGTTGGTAACACATTTTCTCGCCATTAGGAGCAGACTACAAGCAGAGTCCAGCTTATTCTCAAAACGTCGAACCCCTCGAGCAGCTATTAACTTTGTTGGCAATGTAGCACACACGTTATTCGGACTTCTTGACTCTGATTACGCAGACGAATTATCCCAAACCATTAATCAATTAAGGGGCAATGAAGCAAACTTATGGACGATGCTAAAGAACCAGACGTCCATCATAGACTCCACGATTAATATCATGAAACGGGATCAACTCGAAGCAAGAGAGCACATGAACCTCCTTCAAACCCAAGCCAAACAGATTATTGCTCGAATTGGAGAAGCCACTGAACAATCCAAGATCTTCCAAATCTTTACATCCTTGACGACACAACTAATGATTATGGCATCTAACATACAACAAATTGAAACTGCAATTCTCAACACATTAACGAACGCACACTATGGAACCATCAGTCCGCTGCTGCTCTCTCCAGCACAATTAAGAGCAGAAATCACAAACATCAAAAACCATCTGCCGCAGTACCAAAAACTACCATTCGAACAAGAAGACTTGATCCACTTTTACAAAATTCTAACAGCAAAGGGAGGAGCAACTGATAATCATCTGCTGTTCGTCATCAATATTCCACTCGTCGAGCAAGAATCCTTCAACCTATTTCGATTGATACCATTCCCGGCAACAGTAAACAACACTCTACTAATTATCAACCCGTCAATGGAAATTCTCGCCATAAATCGTCACAGAGATCAGTATTTCGCAATGACGGCAGCCGAATTTCAAGAATGCGACAAAGGCAAGGACCTGCAATTCTTCTGCTCCAACAAAAAGGCAAAATACAACGCTGGTTCACAGGCATACAATTGTGAACTCAATCTGTTCAACAATATTACAGTACCATCATGCAAATTAATAAATCCAACCAACAACATGATGTGGACTCAGCTACGCAGCGGCAACCAGTGGATATTCGGCACACTCCTAAACGTGCAACTAACTGCCATATGTAAAACAGAAACAATTCAACTCGAACTAACTAGATCCGGACTTCTCTCACTCGACGAAGACTGCGTAATAAGAAACCATCTAATCACCATCCAGGCACATCGAAAGATCACCAGCACACTACACTCCTCCTACATCAGTTTTGGGAACATCTCTTCAATCATTAGCCACAAGGAAGCACACACCATCCTTAAATTAATTCCAGCATTTAACAACACATCCATTAAATCCTTGACGACTCTTCAAACCCAACTTGCAGACTTGCAACCTCAAGGCCTCCCAGAACTACAGGATACGGTATTCACCAATAGCATTCATCATCATTCAATCAGCTATCTGGCTCTTCTGGTGTCAATTGCCGTCGGAATTACAATCATCTGCAAATTGCGCAGCCGAAATACGTCATCCAAAAAACCGAAAACTATTCCACAAACCCGATCACAATACAATGTCAGCGAAGCATAAGAACAACTTGAATGCAACGCAGTTCAACGCGGGGAGAATGTTCAGTAACAACACAACATAACACACCAGGTGCAACGAACACCGCACCTAGTGACCCACTCCAGTCACCACCAATAACACCGTCAGCACAACAGAAGCAACAATCGCTTGTTGCGCTGACACACCACATATAGCATTAAACAACATGTAATATGTAGGCTATTGTAGCATTAAGCAATATGTAATATGTAGGCTATGGTAGCATTAAGTAATATGTAACAAATATATTGTTTATCGTAGCACTTTAAGTAAGTAATTATAAGTATAAAAGAGGCGTTGGCCCAACAATAAAATCAATCAATATCATTTATTGACTCATATAACACGTCTTTCTTTTAGCTATTCTTTACTCCTCTTTTACGGTGAACAGGTTCAAGTGCTTGTTTCACCACACAGCCAACAAGATATCAAGTGTTACTGCTTGCTATATCTAATCCAATAATCAACTCAACATAACTATCACTTCAATTTTGTGAGATTGAGCACGAAATATTAATTTACACCATTAATTGAATAAAACAAAACATATTTATTAACAAAATATGCGAAATATTGACACTGAAATGCTTTAGAAACAAATAAAATCAAACATTAACGACTTTTGTCACAAATCAAAATTTCCACATTCCTCAGTTTTTTTTTACAAAAATCAATTTTCCCCGAGAAGTTCATAAATGTAGCGTAAAATGTCAGGTTTGGGTCTTTAATTGCTTGGAAAGAGGGAAACCATGCCATCAAATACAAATATTGTCATTTGTGAGCGCTTACGACTGGTTTTCTATTTTGTGACTTGCTCCATCACAATTTCGATTGTTTTTGTGAGCCTCACAAGTTGCCAGAATACGAAAACCTCACAAAATCAATTTCACCTCACCTTGTGAGGGTTTCGTGACTAGTGTAGTGATGCATCAGTGAGGTTTGCCAGAATCGGGCTGATAAGTTCCTCGTCGCCAGGCCTAAAATGTGTATTCGAATGCTACTTGGGACATCATCGTTGTATTTAAATTGTTGGCATTTTTCTTTGTACATAATTTGGTTTTCTATAAGGGGTATTTACGATTTGGTGCAAGAGACCTAGTAAAATTGCGAAAAATTATTTTTTTTTAACAGATCGTGAACACACTTTATCTCATCTCTTGCAAAACTGAAAAAAAAATTACAGGTTTTTCCATGCTGTTCTGAAAAACAAACTTTTAAACTTTCCTGAAACTGAACAATTTGTTTTTTATTGTTTATTATGCCGAAAAAAGGCGAAAAGAAAATATATCTTAGATAATTGAGACAGTTAAGACGAAGATGATATCGTGAAATCCCCCCTTTTCTGACCATTTTTTAACTGGATTTTCCCTTCCGTGGCACTTACTTTTGTTTTTCATTCTCTTTTCTTCCGATACACAGAAATTAAAAATTTAGCTACACGTAAATGCTACACTTTACTCTGTTGTATTTCTCGATTACAATAGGGTCAAGGGTATAGATAAAGTGCAAAAGTGTAGCGAAATTTCAGTCAGTATATTTTGTTGTTGTAGTGCGGAAAAAAGTTACACTTTCGCACTTTCGCAATGATAAAAGGCCAGTTGCATCGGATCGTGAATACCCCTATAGTTTACTCGAAATAAAATAAAATTCATACAAATTTGATGCCTTGAGAAAAATTACTGCGGCCTTTGTATTCCACTGGAGATTTCAATAACTGTGTTTCAGAAAACTACTCGTATCTCGAAAACCTAGTTTCGAATTTTTCACAAAATTTAAATTTTAATGGTAAAATTAAATGGCAACAATGCCTTGTACTCAGTTTAAAGCTAAATAGTTGAAAAACATTACTTCTCGATTCAAACATTGCAATGTTTTTTAAAAATTCTAAGGCATTTTAGGTGGGTAAAAGGGTGCTCTTATGGCGGTTGCCCATCAGTTGGGTTCATTGTGTCCAGTTACGGAAACCATCCATTGCATACCTGTTGAAAGACCAGACATAGACAGATTTTCAAACTAGAGCCACATACCTATAGATTTAGTTTGAATCTCTTGGGTTCTTAAGCTACGTTGTAACCACATCCTCTCGTTCGTCCTAAGAGTACCTAATGATATGAGGTCTTACTATCTACTAGAACCACCCGGATTTGAGTATGAATCTCAGGAGTGCTTTAATATCGACATTCTTGAGATCTCCTAAAGCAGTGTTGCCATTCTCACCGGATTCCGGTTATATCCGACCGAACTCTTCACTCTGACCGGAGAAAATTTTGAAATTCGGTCTAACCGATTTCTATGTAGGTAACTGGAACGAAAAATTTCTTTAACCGGAAAAACCTTTTTTTGACCTGGAAAGCAATATTGTTCTATGACTAGGCATAAAGGATTGATTTCTATAATTTCAATGATACTTGGCCATACTTAACGAACACACTCGCATTTTCATACAGAAACCAGTCTCATTTGAATGCTCCCACCAACCGTGACTGGGTGTGTGCATTCAAACAAGACCGAAGTGAAGGCGATGCAAAGATTTTCAATGAATTGTTTGTTTTTTGTTTTACTCAATTAAAGATTAGTTGAATAAACTACATACATATTATAATATATTTTATTTTTTTTTTTATTTTTAATTAAAATATATTACTTATTACCTTTTTGAAAATTGTTAATTTATCTTTTGACCGGATTTTCTGACCGAATTTTAAAAAAAATAAAAATCAGTCATTCGGTCAGATTTGACAGGATTCATTTTTTTAGTGGCAACAATGCTCCTTATAGTCGTCGAAGAAGTAACTGTTGGGAATCATTTGTCTGCTGTTATAAAGAGCAGGCAAAGCTTCTGCAAAAATCATTATGCATTATTCCTAGCCTTTCCGCATGTATGTACGCTTATCGCACAGTGTATATAGTAATGACCTCCGCGAGTATGCGAATATCCTTGCGGCTAAGTCCCATCATATATTTAGATCTCTTTTGGCTCACCTCTGTGAGCATTTTCTAACTATATTTAGTGCATTTTGTAGAATTTTGTAAAAGGAAATCTGCTTTTGCATTAGCATTTAATATTATATTTTATTAAGATATTTTAAATCAAGAATTTTTTAGCGAACTATTTTTAATTGCAATTTTTTTTTCGTATTCCAGCCTATAACGCTTATGTTCGACGCATATTTTAATTTTCTTTAATAACGAAATATCTAATGTCTTATGAAGGAATCGACTTGAAGTCGAAAAAGTAAAATGTATTATATTTTGCGGGGTTATCCTTTAAAAATGTAAATGAAAAATATTATTTTAAGATACAGTCAAACTTCTTTATAACAAACCTTCGAGGGAACAATTGCTTCGTTATAAAGAAGTTTTATAAAAAAATCGTTATAAAGACTTGTTTTTAACAGTAGGTCAGTGTTTCTCTATATTTTGAAAGAAAATTCGTGGTACAAAAAAGAACTCATTGTAAAGAAATTTAAATCTTTTTTATTTTTTCGCTAAAAACATTAAAATTTTCGATTGCACACGAATGGCTTCTGTTTAAACTAAAGTTTGCCGAAGAACTTGAAAATGTTTACCCCATTCTTTAAAATTGTCGACAATGTACTGAAGGAAGCAATCAGTTGGTCTGCAAAATTTTTTTTTTCTCTCACCCTTATTCAACAATCGATAGTTTCTCTGAAAGTGAAATAGCCTCGCGGTGGAAAATTTTTGTACAAACGAACTTTAAAATGCAACCTGTTCATATGCGTACAATTTCAAGAGAATTTCGCTATAGAGAATCTCGTTATAAAGAACCTAATTCATTTGGGATACTTTGAAGTGCAAAGGGAACAAAATGAAATTCGGTATTAAGAGAATTGCGTTATAAGGAAGTTCCTTATAAAAAAGTTTGACTGAAGATATTTGTTTTAGTTTAGGTATTATAAACAGCAATTAATTACGTCAGTGTGGTATAATGTCTTTTGTAAATGGATTTTTTTTAGAAATGTCCATTTTGAAAATGTCCTCTTTACAGTCAGGAAAATCTGGTCACCCTAAGTATAAATTCGCATCAGCAGCAGCGTTCTTATAAATATATACAAAATGAAAAGGAGAGCAAAATTATTCGATCAAGACTTCGTTGTCACTTTTGTTTGGAATACTATTTCGTTCCGAAACAGCTGCGCACTAGGCTTAAATTTTTAACTGATTAAGAACTTCCACATCATTTGCGCTCAAGTGTGTGCCATATCCATAATTTCGCAGACTCTAACTGAGAAGAAAAATTCCAAAAAAAAACAACATATTTTGTTAAACGTATTTGTTATTCTTTTATTAAGATTTTAAAATATACCAGCAGCTTCAAATTTGAACCATAATATCGGCGCCTTGGTGTCATTATAAGTTATAATGATAAGGATAAGTTCAGGTACCTCTTGCCATTTTAAAAGAGTTTGTCTTGGCCAAACGTGCACTGCAAAGAACGAGAAAGTTCTAAGCAACGTAAGTACTCATTTCAGAAAACATTGTTGCAATTTTGAGCCAACGGCACTTCCACAAATTTGGACGAGATCTCAACTTCATTTTAGCTCCTCCATTAACAGGTCGTTTCGACTCAGCCCAAACAAAATAATTATAATAAACGGTATCAAACTTCAATCGTGCAATTAATATAAATTAGCCACGACAGCGTTCGCTATCATGCAGCATTCAAAGCCCCCTCTGATAAGAATTACATTGTGCTGGCTCACCGGGCAACCTTAGTACGGTGTAAGAACCCATTTTGCGAAATTGGGTTAATACCTACCCCGCCACACTCAGTTTGGGTTCCTTGTCGCGGCGCGGAATGTAATTCACTTACGAAGATTTGTGCAGAACGAAGTAGAGATGTAGAGTGGTTGCTGTTGGTGGTGCAAAGTTGAAATTTTCATTCAAAAAGGGGAAAAACACTGCACGTGCGGGTTGGCGGGACAACTAAGGAACGAGAAGTAATCTATTTGTTTTGCGTAACGCGCCGTCATGGTTACACTGATGGAGGGAATTAAAATGGTAACTCCTCCGTCAGTGTGTATGTGTGCGAACAATTAAATAAGATTACTTGTTGCCATCGTAATGTCGTCGCCGCCGCCGCCGCCTTGTTAGCAACAAAGATCAGTTGAAATATCACGTTTTTCCGCAAAGAGGATTCTAAATCGTGTGCAATTTATATCTTTGTTCACACATTTCGCAGTACACGGTGTGCAGTTTGTTATTCGCGGGAGGGAATGCTGTGCGGAGTAAGGAGTAAACTCCGTCTGACATTCAGCTTAAAGTGTTTGCAAAGGATATTAATTCGCCTTGCAGGCTTAGTCCTTTGTTCAGTTGCAGCGCCACATATGAGTGGCGGGGTTGTTTATTGGAGCGGATTATGCGCTTTTGTTTGGGGGTGTGCTTCAAGTGTTTATGTCTTTTAATATTAGAAGAACCCTGTGTTTGTTGAATCTGGGGCAAGGATGAATTGATTTAAAGTGGACCTCGCACGGTTTTAAAAACGGAAATGAGAAACACGGTTTTTACTGTCCGAGCAAAGCTTCGGACAAAATGTACGAAGTTCCTATTAAATGTATTCAGCTCCTCATCTGATGTCATAGTCATCACAGAAACTGGATTGGATGACAGCTTTTCCGATGCTGTTATTTTCCCAGACTATTATTCTGTAAATCGCTGCGATCGATCAGCTGAAAATAGTTCATTCGAACGATTTGGTGGTGTTCTTATAGCAATCAGAAAAAATTTAAATCCTAAGGAACTAAAACTTGACGATTTCTCGGATATCGAAATCTGTGGCAGTAAATTTGATCTCGCCTCATCGAAAATCTTCATCGTGTGTGTCTATATACCTCCTAGAACACAGCTTTCCGTAGTGATTAGATACTTGGATGCCATTCGCTATGTTGAAAATCTTACATCCGCTTCTGACAGGCTTTATGTCTTTGGTGACTTTAACCAACCCAAAATTGATTGGACTGCCGGAGATATTGATTGCACGTATCTAACCCATGCTAATACCTTATCAACCATTGAGGCCGAAATCATCGACTGCTTTCAATCGATTGGACTTTTTCAAATGAATCCAATTAAAAACCATCAAAATCGCTCGTTGGACTTAATATTCTCCAATTATAACGATGATAGTTATGTAACTAGAAGTCTAACTCCGCTGGTTCCTGAAGACACCTATCATCCGTCATTATATTTGTTTTGTCATATTGAGTTTAATTTTTTAAATGTTTCTTCTTCTTACAAATTTGATTTTAAAAACGCTAGCTATTATAACATCTGTAATGAGCTTTACAATTTTAACTGGAGTCCATTTTTAACTCCTGGAGTAGATGAACTTTGTTCGATATTTTATCGCGTCTTAAAGAACATAATTTTTGATTTTGTCCCAGTTGTTGAAATTAAAAATTTTATAAATGGTATTTGTCCTTGGGATAATGATGATACACGTAGACTTAAAATTCTTAAAAATAGAGCCTATAAGAAGTGGCGCTCGAGTATGTCGAATAACGACTATACTTTATATCGTCAGCTCAGAACCGAGTTTAAAACTTCTATTCACCAAGCCTACTCAGCTTATATCAACGATGACGAATCAAAAATCAAATCATCGCCTAAATTATTTTGGAATTTTGTTAATTTACAAAAAAATATTGATGGTTTTCCGGGCTCTTTCTTCTTTCAAGATCAGTCAATAGATGATCCCCGCATTATCTGCAATAGTTTTGCAGCATTTTTTAAATCAGTGTATTCAAATCCCGGTTCAGTTATAGATGAACACTTTTGTTCTTATTTAGGTGCTCCACATTCCTCTATTTTTAGTCATATTGCCTTTCCCGAAGATATGATACTGAGTAAACTTAGAAGTTTGGCTCTAAATTTCAATCCTGGACCCGATGGTATTCCAGCTGGCTTTTTAAAAATGTGTGCCCTGCTTTTACATTCCATACTTTGCCACATATTCAATGTATCGCTAAAGACGGGTATCTTTCCTTCCCTATGGAAAAATTCTTTTATTGTACCAATATTTAAATCTGGTAGGAAAAATAATATTGAAAACTATAGAGGAATCTGTAAACAATCGTCCATCCCTAAGCTGTTTGATGAGGTGGTGACTGATAAGTTGAATTTTTTTTGTAAAAATTTAATTTGCAATAACCAACATGGTTTTGTAAAAAACAGATCCACTGTTACCAATCTTCTCCTTTTTACAAATTTTGTTATTAGTGAGATATCTAAGGGTAATCAGGTCGATGCCATTTACACTGATTTCAGTAAAGCGTTTGACCGAGTTGACCACATGCTTCTTCTTTACAAACTTGAACATTTCGGGTTTCCTACATTGTTTCTTAAATGGCTATCATCCTATTTAAGAAACAGATACCAATTTGTTAAGTTCCGTGGACACTTATCCAAAGAAATCAGGGTAACATCCGGTGTCCCTCAAGGAAGTCACATAGGCCCACTCCTATTTATTTTATTTGTTAATGATGTTGTCAAATTTGTTCCACATTGCAAAATCCTGATGTTTGCCGATGATTTTAAAATATACTCTTCATGCAATGATCCGAATAGTTTTCATAGATTAAATGCACATCTCCAAAATTTCGTTGTTAGTAAATGTTCGGTTATTACATTTTCCCGTCGTATCTCACCTTTCACTCATGCTTATTCCTTCGACAATAATGCTATTCCGCGTGTTTCTTTGATAAAAGATTTAGGGGTTATGTTAGATAGTAAACTATCCTACATTTACCACTATGAATATATCTCAAATAAAGCCAATAGAGCATGGGGAATGCTTAAACGTTATGCTAGGGCGTTCTCTGACCCCTATGCGCTAAAAATTTTATATTTGTCGTTTGTTCGATCACTGTTGGAATATGCGTCCATTGTTTGGTGTCCATACTACAATACTCATGTTGTTAGAATCGAAGCAATTCAAAAGAGATTTCTTAGGTTTGCCCTCAGATGTCTTCCTTGGTCAGATTTTAATAACTTACCCCCTTATTCAGCCCGATTACAACTTATTGGACTTGAGTCCCTTGAGGTTAGGAGAAAGGTGTCAAGAGTTAGTTATTTTTCTCCACAGAATTGGGGAGATTGACTGTTCTGATATTTTAAGTCTTTTGGGTTTAATGTTCCATCACTTAATTTGCGTAATAACAGATTCTTTTGTGTTCCTCGTTCTCGTACTAATTACGGTAGATCCTGCTCTTTAAATGGTTTAATGTTACTGTATAATGAGTGTGCGTCTTTAATTGACTTTAATATGACAATACCATTAATAAAATCCATCTTGTTCAATTATTTGCAGTTGTAATTGTATTGCTCAAATTTGAATTAGTTTTGTACTTGCATTTTCTTTTTCTTTTTTTTTCTGTATTTTCTTTTTTTTACATAATTTGTTCCTTAATTTTTAGTTCACTTTTTTGTAATATGTCTAAGAAAGGCCAAGTACTTTGTTGACAAACAAATAAATAAATTTAAAATTTAAATTATATATAGCAAATTTTCCTAAGGCTGTTGAGCAAAGGCTCTGCGTCTACTACCTCGCAAGGTGGCATCCGCGCATACATCCGGCGGAGAATCATAATCACCCTCGGTCTCGAATGGTACCGAAAACATTGTGCATGACCCCAATCATGACGGTCCTTGTGGAAATAAGTTGAAAACTTATTAAGACATTTTGAGGGAAAGTATGGTAAATTTCAACGAGGAACATACCTAATGAAGTAGCTGCTTCAGCGATGATTTGATCGCATAAAATACAACTGTATATGGACATGACCGATCACCCTTGATGAGGAACTGCTCAGCGGCAACAAGTCGTTCCATGTAGGTGAGTATAGGTTTAATAAGCAGGAGGTTACTGATATTATTAGCGAGAGGTATGTGGAGATTCCTTCGCCTCGGTAGAATTCACAAAGTTGTGCTATACATGGCGAGGTGGTCGGCCGTGCAATTTCATGCTGAGTTCAGACCAGTTTGGGTGCAATAATCTTTAATATTTTACTGGAAGTGTAACTGGGGTGCATCCTTTATTTTCCTCCGCATTTTGTCGGGGCATCCTCCGGGGATTGGGACAGGGCTTCGGAGGAAATTCTACCATCCTGTGTTGAGTTTGAATTGGCTTCCATTTTCTGCCAAAAGCTCAAAACAACGCTCGGGAGTTGATGAAGTCAATATTACTGAAACCCAGAGATATCCGAGAGGTCAACAAAAACACGGACCGATGGCCTAGTTAAAGATTTTATCCGGCTATTCCACTCTCATTAGCGTCCCCACATCTTCAGAATGAGCTGAAAATAAAGTGCATGATTGAGTCGCACGGAACTTCACTATCATGCAAAGCCTTATATGGGTTTGCGGGAGCTATTCACTACCTTTTTACGCGCTAAGATGGCAAAATCTTTTCAAGCCGACTAACCACACGTTGATGACCATACCATCCCCGCCCTGGTATATGGAATATGGAGCAGAACCTTGGTCGTGTGTAATACGGCTCGAAGGGCCAATATCTTCAACTGTGGTAAGTACTGGTTTCAATTCAACTTGTAGCATTTGACATAGACAGTGTCAGCGAACTGTAGAGGGTGAGTCCGGCTAAAGTTCGTGCGATTTGGGAACTTCACCAACATTAATTTATCGAACGGGTTCTAGTCGATGTGTGGTGTCGGACAACGACGCAACATTCTGCTGAGAAATAGCCAAGCTTTTTCGATTGGATGTGCCTGCATTTGAACTGGAGAAATAGAGACTCTGTCAGAAAGTTGTGCTAGGCTGTGAGGACTGTTTGTGTCGGACCGTGGTCTGACAACGTAACTGACAACACGTCGACAATTGCGTAGTCTATATATAGTGTAGTATACGCGGCACAACACTGACCAGAAGCATTTGCAGTTGTTTCTGATTCTAGCTGTCCTATCAAATAGTAGGTGTCACGATCGGAGTTCCCTTCCCGGAAGACCTCCAAGCACACACGGATGTGACACTTCCCATGGCTGTAAGTGACGGATAAAAATCATCGAAACGCATGAAGGACAAACAAGAAGACAGATTTGTTTCCCTGGTAGCAGACTTAAAATACAACTTCTGACCCTGTCGCAACAACAAAATAAAAATAAACAATCCGCGAACCACTTACATTACCATAATAAACCGATTCCGTGGAAAACCATTTGCCCAAGGACCACCACGCATGGTTGTGAACTTCATTTTACTCTTTGTAATTAAAATTCCCTGAACCACACACATCCATATTCACCACATGCTCAGCACCCTTTCTTCCATGACGCCGCCATTATAATAATCACCTGCAAAGAAGGGCTTATGCAACTTAATTATTGTCACAGTCGTACAGTGGGAATCAGCTTTATACCATGTTGAATCACACAGGGCACCTCGCACAAAAATAAAATAAACCAGAAGGGCTCCTTTGGCACACAATAAAAAGGACGCAACCAAACCTTCAACTATTACCCGCCCACATGGCACATCATTCGAACATATGTCGCATCTGGCGAAACAAAGTATTTCTTGACATAACAAACTCGTAATTCCCTAGTTCTGTCATTGCATATATACCTACATCCTACACGTTCAATCTGACAGCAATCCGTGTGCCAGTGGTATAGTCCTTCTTTATTCATGATTTATCAACGCGCGGGACGAGCAGGAGACGTAAAAGATCATAATGATGACAAGACAACCATGATGATGCGAAAGTCTCTGCCACAGTGCATGTGGATGGGGGTGGGGTGGGTAGTGGTTTAAAGGAATCGAGGCATTCCCTTTTGTCTGATAGTCTGTTGGGGTGGGTGACGAGGACTTTTCATCCTTACATAGAAAATGGGGGCATAACAATGCTGAAAACTCGTCGTGTCCTTAAAGGATTCCATTCTTTTCGATGCGCTACAGGTAGGCCACCTAAACTATAGTAAAAGGTCTTGCAGGTGCTGTCGGTGTCGCTGTGTCGTCCAGGAGAGCTGAGACCTGAGAGCGCCATTCGAATTTGATATGATTCTCCAACGGTTGCTGGGGAAAGCGTCATTCATAGAATGCGGAGTGGAATTTCCCCGCACTAGAGAACGCTTGCTCTCTTTGAGAACAACTCACCTAGTTTGGAGGGCAACGAACACCAACCTCCACCCATATGCAACAGTTCGGTCATGGTCGTGTGTACTTTGCGTTCGTTGTTTCGCTCGACTGGCACTGGATGCTTCGAAAGGCCATGTGTTTCCTGCCCCAAGCGACTTTGACTGTATACAGCCTCGTGAGGGGTAAACAATTATCCTACACCGACAGTTGCAACAGTTTGCCCAGATAGTGCTGTGATTTGTATTTTACCCTCTTGAAGAGACCAAGAGAGCGAGAGAGAGTTTGTGTGGGTATGCGTGTCAAGGATTTGAGGCGTGCACAGGCTGCTTTTTTCAACCTTTATGAGCAATATCCGCAGCAGGAAAAGTCCTCAAAATTATTTAGGCTTAGACAACGTTAATCGAGTAAGTCGCTAAGGGAGGGAGGTCCCATTATGTTGTCTACTGACACCTCAGCCATGGCTGGGAGCGAGATTGGACTAGAATACAATGTCGGGCTGGCCGGGTGTCGTGCAGATATAGGTACAGCCACAGCAGTTGGATGGCTTGCTCCCGTCTGGTAGTTATTGGAGATGCTATAACAAGCTGCATGTGGGTCAGACTTGCGACAAATTTAGGCAGAGCTGTAGCACCAGTTGCAAAGTGGTGAAGTAGTAAAACAGCAGTCACTACAGTTGGCGCAACAGGTCGGTCTAGGTATCCAAAACCTATATTTCAAAAACCGATTCTGTTAGAAGAGTTTTTGTTTTTGGGACTTCAATTTACGCCAAGTAAGACTAGCTCAATTGAGAAACTTTTTCAGAATAGTTATACCTAATCTCGAATATTTTTCAGACGTTCGCGAGAGGTGGCGCAGAAAAAGATCTCAAGATGTAATGGGTTTTCCAACTGGAATGAGGCACAGTCACTAATGCCAAAATCATGTCAAGATAATGTAATTGTGGAACAGCAAGTCCACATGATAAAAAGTTTATTAACAAGATGAGTGTTCGTCAGTGCAAACGTTGCCTTCATTTGTCAGACAGAAGCCTTAGACTCTCCAACGTTTGGTGGCCAAATTCAAGACAACCGTTTCGGTAAAAATATCACGCAACACCCATAGGCCAAGCGAACGCCAGGTCGGCTGAGAACATTGCCGCGGTCAGTGAAATTGTACTGAAGAACTCGAGGCATTCAATTTCTCTCCTTGCAAAAGAAGTGTGCCAAGACTTCAGCTTGGCGAATTTTACTTCGGAACTTGAGCCTACACAAGTTTAAGATCCAACTGTTCCAAGAGCTCAAAGTAAATGATCATAAACAACGCCGTTTGTTCACTCACTGACAAGGCTTCGGAGCGTTTGGAAGAGACACCCAACTTTGGCCAAAAAATCATCTTTAGCGACATTTTTGGATGATGAAAAACTGCCGTAGGACGACACCAACGCACACGAGGTTCACCAGGTGGCTAGACCTATTCTTGCAGGCTTAAGTCGCAGGTCTATGCCAATGAGCGGAAATCAACCGATGTCCAAAATCAGGATTCAGCTCAAATTCAGTACTATCTATGATGCAAAATCATAAAAAATTGGACCACTCGGATGCGTGCCAACATGAAAAGCCGCGATGGATATGGCAGGCGTGGGCATTTTTTTGTTTTGTGGTATGCAGCCAGTCTGGGTGCTGGTACTGAGGATAAATAAGACCAAAAGAAAACTATTATCAACATACAGCCTCTGCTGTTCCGAACCATATCGGACAAGGCAGCCTTTGGAATAGCTTGAATGGTTCCTGTCGACATTCTTACAGACGAAATGTTGAGAATATATAACAAAAGAGCCTTAAACCAATACGTTGCCAGTGGAATCAAGAAGATTAAAATTGAAGAAAAGGCAGCGTCAAAAGCTATGTTGCAAGCTCGCGGGAATAATAGGTAAGTACAACGAAAGGCAGATAACATTCCGACTTATACTGACGGCGACAATACACTAATGGGCAGAACGTAAGCATTTCTGATTTTATTAAATAAACTGTAGTAGATTAAAGTAGAAACTAATAATAAGTGTGCAAAATAAAATTTTGGTGTAAGAATCGGAGGAATTTAAAAAAAGCTAGAATATCACTTTTCTTAAATTTCCACTATTTTTACACCATAATTCGATTATTCACATTACATCAGAAAAACATAACACATGTCACATGTAATTCCACGCGTTTGTCAAAGACTTTAAACTGACTTAAGCGGTTTTACCTGTGACCACAGAAATATTATCAGTATTTTTTAATACATAGCAAGTACCTGAAGTAATTCTAGAATTACCACAAACTTTTTACACCGATTTGGTACACATTGCAATATGTACTACAAACGTTATATTTATTAAGTTGTATACCTTCATATAACATACCTACATTTAAATATGTTCACTGTAGTATATCGCTTTTAATAAACCAAACAAGCAGTACTAAAAGTTAAAGGCGAAAACATTTATTATCCATTTCTTATTATGTTAACCAAACTTTTGTTGAATGTTCTCAAACTTTAAAAGTATTTAATCAATAGAATGAATCATTTAATAAATACGAGTACTACTATTTTATAATAATAATAAACGTAAAAATAAAAATTTATAAGTACAGGGTGCGGCAAGAAAACTTGCTGATTTGTTTCTGGCGCCAAGCGGGGGGGACTGGTCGGATGTGGGTGCAGAGTGTCTCATTTTTTAGGGGACTTCCTGAAGTTTTATCTACGCCGCAGTCAGTCGACATCATGCATTGGACGAAAGAATAACGCGCATTTGCCTGCGAGGCTTACTTTTCCAACGGTCGTTCAATGATTTCGACTCAACGTGCTTTCCGTACTCGCTTTAACATCCATCCCAGAGATGATTGAAGAATTTTTCATCCCAAAACTCGATGAACTAAGTGTGTGAAGTGTGATGTGTGGGGTAAACAAGATGGAGCCACGGCCCACACAGCACGAGCATCGATGATCTTTTGAGGGAACATTTCCCCGATCGTCTAATCTCCTTGAGGGGCGACCTTACGTGGCCGGCGCGCTCACCTGATTTGGCTCCGTGCTATTTTTTTTTATGGGGTTACCTTAAATCTATCGTTTACACCGATCGGCCTCGAACGTTAAATCATCTGAAGGACAACATTCATTATGAATTATGAAAAAGTTCATTTTTAAATATGTACATAATAATTATGTCGGCCTTACTTATAATCATCTTTAATCTGGCAGTTTAGCAAGACTCCACACTTTTCAAAATCCATTTACCAATAAACAAAAATATTTGCTAGAATATCGCTAACTGTAGGGTTTAATGTTACTGTTGGGCATGTTTATCTCGGGCATAAGCTTTATAAATTCTCCCTAAATGTCATTTTCATGACGAGTGTTGCCCAACCACTAAAAATGCTGCTATGGAAATTCGTAATAGGATAACATTTATATACGCTGTTGTTCAGCCTGAGCGTTTATAATTATAAACTTATTTTAGTAAACTGTAAAACTTTTCTGACTTCATTCGTTGGTATACAACAATGCAAGAGGTTTTTAAGTCTAACAAACACAAATTTGTACAAATGTATGCACAAAATAGAAAAATATTGCATTTTTGTTTTATTTCTAAACACCTGAAATATACATTTAAAATATTTTGATTAAATGAAATGGTTAATGCTCTTTTCTGTTTTATCTTTCTTCTTGTGCTTGCTTGGTTTTCCCTTTTCAATAGATTGCGAGTAACGACTAACGAATGCTTAGTAAAAAATAAATCTATCTATATATATAAAAATTAAGCCTTAAAATTGTGTTCGTTTGTCGCCGATTCACGCCTTAACGCATTTACCGATTTTAACCGTAGTTTGGTATTGGTCTATATCATTTTTGTGAAGTTTGGTTGAAATTGGTAAACGTATGCCTGTGTTGTGCGTGCGTGAAAAAACATATGAATTACAGTGCATTTTGTGGTTTTTCCACATTATTTATATAAAAATCAATTGCTGAGGGTTAATCGGATTTGCATATTTTTTTTATTTTGGTTAACTTGAATCAGGTATGGTTTGTGTCGACCTCCGAAACTACTCAACCAATTTCAATGAAATGGTGGATGTGTATGGTTATGGTTGCATCTTAAGGGATAGGATAGTTTTGGGCCCGATTGGTGGCGCTGTATTGCAAGCATTAAAGAATATATGATGTGGCATGTGGCCTATGTGTGCGAAGGAGTTATATTGTATACTACCATTTTTACAGGTTGACCACTCGCCCAAGTAGTCCAGCATACTAACCACTGAACCACCGTGTTTACAAGTCGCAACTACTGATATTTAATGTTGTATAGCACTTTTATCGAATTTGAAGTGGGAAAAAAATTATCCGAACGGTGATTCTTAATTCCCGGGTAAACTTTGAGCGACCGCCATGACATCACCGCACGATTTTTTAAACAAAACCTCAAAACGATCATGGACTTTATCGTACAGTGTTTTTGGACAATCGCGTTTCTGGATTTACTCGGTCGAATGGCAGAAGCGAGGATTGCCTATTGCCCACATTCTGCTCTGGTTGATTGAGAAAATCTGACCGGAACAACTCGATTCAATCATTAGCGAAAAAAAAAAATTATCAAGAAGCCCGAAAATCTATGGAGTTTCTATGCATTCACCTCAATTCAATTCCAAGGGAGTTTCGGTCATTCAATAGAGAGGTTCAACTATCAAAAGGGATGTTAATAATTTAATTTCTAGGCGGTACGAAGTTTGCCGGGTCAGCTAGTTTGATATAAGTTTGTGATCTTTTTAATATTTTCTTAAGAGTCTTCGCAAAGAGAATTAAATATCTGTTCACTTAAGATTGGACAGCTCATACCTGAATACCTACTTCTTTTTTTTTTTACAATTCTCAGTACCTTCGGGGGCTCAGATAGATATTTGGCCCTTTTCCCCGAGAATGAGAATCTCTAATGAATCATTGGTTGGTGCGAAAAGATTGATTTCGCGGAAAATATAGATACAAGAATTGTCAGCAGTCAGCATTCTTTGCGTAAATTTAGGAACTTCTGGATGACTAACAGGTACCTAACAGCTAACCGGTGGTATAATATGCAAATTCAAGATATACAGAGTTCTGTTCTGTTCTATTTAGTGTGAATTTATAGAGGAGAACACAAATTAGAGCTTTAGAAGAATGCCCAGGCCCACGGCCTTAAATCTTAATAGATCAAATAATAAAGCGTACTATATAAAGTACTGAAAACTGTGTCCGATCGAACTATAGGGCATTACTGACTTGCATTTGGTATATTACAGATCAGCGGATATTTTGTGTTTTGTTGTTTGCTTAAGTCCGGTACGCAGCTGATCCGAAACGAAAAATTCCATACAAAAATGACATAACGAAATCGTGAATGAAAAATTCCGCTCTCCTTTTCGTTTTGCAGTACGCAGCTGTTGCGAAATGACGGCGGAAAAGTTGGTAGTTGTAGTAGATTTCTTGGTACAATTCTCCACTCTCTTTTAGCACACGTTTATTGCCCGGGACACTATTTGCTTGCGAAAATTTGACATTTTTTGTACTGCAGTGTTACCAGCTTTTATGAGGTATGGAGCCAAATTTTAATAATCTTGAAGCCAAAAAGGACAATAAAATCAAAAGTGCGCACTTTTTCGCAAATCTTTACATTGTTTTTAAAGACGACAATAGTAAATTAAAACAAAAACAAAACAACACATAGGTACCTACTCATAATTCAGAGACTTTTCTAGTTTCCATTTTTCAATGCTAAAAACGTTAAGAAAAACAAACGCCAATGGAAACGAGTTTTTTATATTAAATTGTTTCGAAATGGGTTTGTATAAATGTATAAAAAAATTAATTGAAATGGACTTCCAGTTCAAGTAAAAAAAGAAATTTGTTTCCGGATAACTCAATACAAACAAGAATCAATAAAATTCGGATTTAATGTTCGATTTGGCAGTAGAAATCTGAGATCTCTGATAAAAATCTGTAAAGCCAAATCGAAAACGACATAAGTTAAACGAAATGAGTACGTTCGCACCGCTCACATTTGCGCATTAAAAAAATAAGGAAAACATGTAGTGTCATACGGGCTTAACCAAATCAGATATAAATAGCCAGTGCTGGTAACACTGCTACTTGTGTATCAGCTGATGTATCTCTCCCCTAATTATTTTCCGCTGCCTTTTCGCAGACGTTTCGCTGTCCATTTGGATACCACCGGAACGTTTCGTTACGGAACAGGTCCATACTAGGCTTTACATTATGTCACTTTTTTGAGAATAAAATCCTCGTTGTGAAATAAATCATTGACCTTGTTTTTCACGAAAACAAATTATTAAATTTTAATTCTGCGATGACAAAAAATGTAATAGATTCTAAGAAAGTTGTCGCGCTAGCAGATGTGGAGGTCTAATTATTGTTGATTGGTTCCGTTTCACTAATGCTGTACATTTTTACTTAAGCTGGCAACCAGCTAATCGTCGACATTAGTGTTTGATTACTAGTAAGGCCGAATATTTTTAATTCGGTTATGTGCATACATTTCTAATTTGTAGTAGTATTTTTATTTCCCAACCAACTTACAAGCACATGAAAACAAATTCGACAGCTGACTAAAGTTCGGTCACGTTTCTGTTACAAGTCATAATAGCCAAAGAATCCAAAGATGCATTATGTCCGTTTCCCGAAATAGTAATTTAAAGAGCTTAAACTTAGTCCCCACTTTGGTCACCGTTCCATCCTGCACTGGAAAAAGTCCGCACTTTGATACTCTGTACAAACTATTACTGTTACGGTAACATTCCTGAAATGTAGCAACAGCGCTTTAAACTATAAACATCAATTTCTACTTAGGAAGCTCATAGTAGGGTCCCTCTAGCCTCTAGGTCTCCGCATACCTACCTCACCGATCACTTCAAGCCCGCAAGCAAATAAAAATACATAAAGTGGGTAGAACTTCCGACAAACAATGTTTTGAAAATTTATAATTAGCTGTTGAATTAAAAATGTTCCTGCTCGTCTCTGTGCAATCTCTGCGTGACAAAAGCTTTTAATTAGGTCTTTTCATAAAAGGACTGCATTGTAGGTGCACAAATGTATCCAAGGCGACCTTTGTCACACATTTTCTCTCAAACGTCCCATCAGTTATTACGGTCAACAGCATATAAGCAGCATTTCCGAGTAAGGTCTGAAAAAACTGACAGGGATGTACTCCTATCTGCTCATGCGTTGCCACGGCAACAACTGTTGCAACTGGTAGAAGTATTAAAAAGTTCTCCCCGGTAATAACATCATTACTGGGTAAGTAAAAATATAAAAAAAAACTCTGCATCCTCAAATGCTACAGCTAATTAATTAGACAGATAAAAGTTCTGCAGGCAGCACACTTAACGCTTCGCAAATACGTTTTCAGAGAACAAAATAAAAGTTGGCGTAGTATGTACCTAGGTACCGACTTTCAAAGTGATTTGCATGTGAAAGTGCTCGTTTATCTACTTTTGAGATATACGTGCGGAGGGGGAAAAGTTCTAACGACGTGGTGTACGAGCCGCAAGTCGTAAAGTTTAGTCACAGGCTAAGTCAAGTTGATGTAAGTGAATTACATAGATTAGATAAAGTTACGCTATGCGATTTACTAGATATCTTTGCAACTCACTTGCTATGGAAACTAATAATCAACTGGATTGAAGTTTTTATTTTGTTAGAGAGATATTCGAAAGTTGTATCGAAATATCCGCCAGTTTAAAACACTATTAATACTTGACGCCTTGTGTTTGAGGAATGTCCAAGTAAAACGTTTTCCAAAAAAGGAATATGTCAGTGATATTGTATGGCAGGGGGACTTAGGATGATATTGTTCCCTGGTAGTACCGATGGCACGCTGGTGATCGCACGGCGACAGCTCGTCGGAGGGGGGGGATCTTCGTACTACCAAGCCTACCCACAAAATAAATTATCGTGCCGGTACCTATATTATCATAATTATATGGCCTTAGCAGATGCTATATGACCTTGAATGCCGCTTGATATTACACACCCTTAAGGGATGGCAAGGTAAAGAGTTTAATTAAAGAGTAAAAAAAAAATAGAAATAGAACAAGAGAAATTATAAGAGAGAGTAAAAAATAAAAAAAAGGAGGAAGATAGTGAGGAGTAGAGGTAGTCAGGTGTTGTTGACGTTGATAGAAGGTCAATGCATTTCTATGATAGGCTATCCCACCCTTAAGCATGACCGAAGTCATGACTCCATGATTATCTCCAGCCTATTGGTGTTTGAGACAATCCCTAAATGGTTCTACATGAGCGCTCACACCTTATACTCCCTTAACCTTCGCTTAACCACCACTCATTCTCGCCCATCTATTTCACTTAATTAATCATTGTGAAAGAGGATTTATGAAAAAAAGTAAAGAGCCATTTGTGTATTACAGTTTCCATTTGTCTTATTATTCAGCTATCCATTTCAATGATTTTTATACAAAGCGAATTCAAATAGTCTCTTTCTAAAATTCTTTCTCTGTGACTGCTTTATAGAATATTGAATTAACTAACATGTGCACCAATAATGGAATGGGACAAAAAAAATGTAGCTAATTCAGGTTTGATTATTATTATGTATTAGCTCTATGGTAACTAAATGTTGGTTATGTTCTTATAAAGTATATATAGGGAATTCAGAGTAATTATTTAAAGTTAAGGTAAATATATGCATATGTAATTTTGATAAATGTATAGATCGCTAACTAAATTGTGTAACAACAATTTTTAGGGTAATTAATTTTTTTGTTTAGGTAAGTAGTGGAAATTTATCTGTTTTTGTCTTTATATGTTATACTTGATTTTTGTGTAAGCAATGATTGAGATTATGATGTTACGTATACATTTGTGCAGAAGGCATATCTGATTAGCGTTTTCAATTATAAATAATCCTAATGCATGTCGAAATAAAAACTTTACTAGCCAAAAGATTACTCACGGTTTAACTATTTTTCTGTTAATATTTTGTTGTGTTTTTCTCAAAGACGAATGCTTGATTGATGTTCCGTATCTGCAGACTAGTTGTGCGCACATCTGGGTCTGAAGTCGTGTTCTATATTATAAAAAAAAACGTTAAGCTATGCAATCATGTATATATATTCTAAATATTAAGTAAATCTTTTGGCGATTCTTACCTGTGTTCGACTATTTTAGTAGGATTTATATGTACTTAATACTTAATATTATAACTATCTTACAATCTATGTCTTTAATGTGTAGTTAATTTTGTATTTATTTTTTTTTTTTTTTTGTGTGATTTGTTGGTATTCTAGGTATAAGGAAATGGTGGTTTGAATGATGCTGGGGTGTTGATTGTTACTTGCGATGCGTTGTCGATAATGTTTGATGAATCACATGTATATATGTAGCTGCATGAAGCAGTGAGTATTGTATGTCCGGTTTCTGGAGTTTTACATAGAATGCTTTTGGTATGCTCAACGGCCAAATCGCGCAGTTCAATTCGGTGCTACTGTACACTCTAGAGTTGATTTGATTGACAGGTCGGAACAGTGTCGATGGTTTGTAGGTTAGGTTATACTTGTGGTATATAAAACCAAATCTTTTTTTTTTTTTTTGTTTTGCCGGAATGTTTGGAAGCTTCCGGAACTTGGCGTTACTAAATAGCACGAGCGATCTTTCCTTTGACAATTTAGCGGCACCAGCTTGTGTGATCGTACGGAGTACTGATTTGCCTATGTGCCATTTGAAGCAAAATTGGAAGTTACTCGTGCTTGTTTTGGTCGAAATATTCCTACGATTAGGGAGGAAAATACTCTTATAAACACTCCATTCAATTAACCAAGCTGGATTACTCTTACCGAATTAAGTTTATATGGATTAGAATTCTCCGCGTGATCAGGCTAAGCTCTCTTAACTATGGCTAGTACGTAGTTTTGAAGAAGCTCACTAATAAATCACTCTTTTAAAACTTCATCTCTAATCACTTTTAAATTTTATTAGGCTAGCAGGTATACATCCTAAAAAAAATTATTTACTTTATGATTTTCACGTAATCTACACTTTTACCATTTGACACCGTACATTGCGTGCACTACCGGTTGATAACCAAAAAGGCAGCTAGCAGGGCAACTTGATCTATATATATCCAAATTGGAGAAAATGTGTACGCAAAGTGTGGTGAAAAATTCGCCTGGTGATATTTACAGCGGTTGAGGCGTTTCATGTACAAAATAAATCAGTACCATCAGTGCATTTTTAATGACTTATCCGAGGTCAAATCAACAATAATTTGAAAAGTATTTTCAAGGCGCGCGCTACAACATCATGTATTTTGAGACACTCCATAGTGGCATCAAAAGACTTGCAAAACGGAAGGCTTGGAAATACTGTGACGAAAATCATCGACCCATGACCCTGCTTGAATAAGATTGAGGAAAATGAAAGTTGCTAACCAAAGCTGACTTCTTAGCGGCGTATATCCTTAGCATGATAAACGCCTTTATCATTACCTTGCATATTTTCAATTTCATACATTGCTCTGCCAATTTGCCTTACGATTCGACCTTTAATGAATTTTGGACATAACTTCGAACTACGTTGCTTAGAAGCATTGCTGAGAATAAAATTCCTTCGGAAAATCTCATCTCCTGGCTTAAATTTTCTAACGGAGCATCTCAAGTTGTAAGATTTCTCATTTCTGAGCATAGCTAATCTTAAATTTTCTTGTACCTTTTCCCGGATTAAAAGCAGTCTGTTTGATACTGGGAGAAAGTCAATTTCGTTGTCTCTCAGCGCATCCAATTGTCTTGCTATTTTGTACATGCTCGCATGCGTTATCATGTTATAGCCAAATAAGGTGAAATATGGCGACATTCCTGTCGATTGATGCGTAGAAGTGCATAAAGCTTGCTGGATCTCAGATAAATGGACATCCCATTCTCTTTGATCAGACTTAATATACATTCTTATCGCTGACAAGATCGATCTGTTAACTCTTTCCGAAGAGTTGGCCTGCGGGGAGTACAGTGCATTTTTGATATGTATAGTTTCGTATCTTTCTAAGAACTTCTGAAATTCCCTTGATACAAATTGTTTCCCGTTGTCGCTATGGACGAATTCCGGAACTCCAAATTTTGTAAAAATCTCGTTTTCAAGAAAGTCTATCACAGTTTTAGTAGTTGCTACACGCATAGCTTTTAAAAATACGTATTTTGAAAATTCATCCAATGCTACAAAGATAAATAGATTTCCCTTCTTTGTCCGAATATACGGTCCCAGAAAATCTATATAAATCTTTTGAAACGGCCGATCTATTTCTTGTTTCAGTCCCATCGGTGGTCTTAGAATTTTATTTGGAGCTTTATTTTGCTTACAGCTTTCACAGCCACGGACAAAATTAGTGACTTGCGTCGTAAGGTTAGGCCAGTAATAATTTTGTCTAATTCGGTCCAGAGTCTTTCGTATTCCTCCGTGCGAGCAATTTGGTGGAACATGTGCTCTTTGTATGACCAAATTTGTCAACTCAATAGGTAGCCACAACTTCCACTGATGTTCATTTGAAATAGAGTGAGTATCTACTGGATACAATCGTTTATAAACGAGTTGATTCTCAACTTTCAAGTCTTTACATACATTTTGGTTTTTTAATACCGTTGACACCAGTTCTAAATATTCTTTAGACTTAAATTCAGGTGAATTCACATCAACCGTGGCAGGTTCATTTACATTTAATGTAATTTGTTCCAGATGCATACGGGATAAAACATCAGGTACGATGTTCTGTGAACCTTTGCGGTGCTCTATACTAAAGGAAAACGCTTGCAGTTTTAGGGACCACCTAGCCAATCGTCCGCTTAGGTCTTTCAATCCCATTAGCCATTTGAGACTGGCATGATCCGTCACAATTGTGAAGGTCGTACCTTCAATATACGGACTGAATTTTGCCACTGCTTTAACCGCTGCGTAGCACTCTTGTTCAGTGACGCTATATTTTCTTTGGCAGGAGTTCAGCTTTTCGGAAAAGAATGCAATTGGCTTTTCGGTGTCGTTTTCATCGCGTTGACACAAAACTGCACCAATGCCATTTGAAGATGCATCACACTGTATAATAAAGCTTCTGGAAAAGTCTGGGTTGTTTAGAAGAGGAGCTGATGTTAATGCTAATTTTAACGCTTCAAAGGAACTTAATGCTTCAGTTGATAGTGAAAAGGACTTCGATTTTTTGAGGGTATCGGTCAAAGGTCCAGCGATGGAAGCAAAATTCCGGATAAACCTACGATACCACCCGCAGAGGCCCAAAAATCTTCGCACTTGCTTTTGAGTCGTAGGTGTGGGAAAATCTTTGATCGCAGAAACTTTGTCAGGATCTGGCCTTACGTGTCCTTGTCCAACAATATACCCCAAATATCGAAGTTCCTTGAAACAAAAGTAGGATTTACTGACATTAATCGTCAAATTAGCACTGCGTAAGCAATTAGCAACCTTTCTTAGACTGTCTAGATGTTGGTTAAAGTCAGGTGAAATAATTAAGAGGTCGTCGAGGTACACAAACACGAATTCTCTAAGTGTACCAGGGACCACCTTGTCCATCAGCCGACACATCCTCTGGGCTGCATTACACAGACCAAAAGGCATGACGGTGAACTGGTAAAGTGGCCTCCCTGGCACAGTGAATGCTGTCTTTTCCCTCGACTTCTCTTCTAGGGGGATTTGCCAAAATGCGTCCTTCAAGTCCACACTACTGATGTAGTATGTATCCTTGAGACGGCTTAGCAAACCCTCAATATGAGGCAATGGGTATGCATCTCTCTTCGTTACCGAATTCACCTTGCGGGAGTCAAGACACAACCTGTTCTTACCTGGTTTCCTGATAAGGACAACAGGTGAACTCCACGCGCTGTTACTTTCTTCGATAACTCCGAGAGATAACATACGATCCAATTCCTCGTATACTAAGTTTTGGATGGCAGGGGATACCGGATAATGGCGCTGCTTTATAGGGCCTGCATCACTTGTGTCTATGACGTGTTGTTCTAACGTAGTTTTACCTAACCCTTGGATCGTACAACATGGAAATAATGAGATTACGGATTGAAGTTGCTGTTTTTGCTCAGTGGACAAGTCATGCATTGGTGGTTTCTGTTTCGCTGTGTCAGTCTCGCATAAGTCGGTATTATGTTCCATTTTGAACATTTCACCTACGATTTTTGGAGCGACTTGAAATTTCGACCAAAAATCCACACCAAGGTACACGGGTTGTATTAAACTTGGTATCAGATAAAAGTCGATATTCTCCAACATACCATTAAATTCTACCAAAAGGTTTACTCGGCCAACAATGCTTTGATCTTTTCCACTTGCTGTTTTTACTTTTGAGTTGAATTTTATTATTGGAACTTTGAGTTCTTCGACGATTTTCAGGCAATCACGTCCCAGACAGGACACTGATGCACCGCTGTCTAAAAGACCTTTAAACTCTTTGCCGTGCAT
Source organism: Cheilosia impressa (assembly GCA_948293265.1). Lineage (NCBI taxonomy): Eukaryota > Metazoa > Arthropoda > Insecta > Diptera > Syrphidae > Cheilosia > Cheilosia impressa. Next base: position 8,607,585 of record OX411882.1, read on the forward strand.
CTTTATTAGTGCATATGGACGAGAATCGATACTATCCTGAAAAACCGTTTCGCCAATAAGCTTTCGATAAAGTTTCACTTTAGTGTGTCTTTTCCTGATTTTAAATGTTTTGGAATGCAGATTTGTTTTGGTTAGTTCATTTAAATTAAAGATACGCTTTTTAATAATATTGTATTCGATTAGCCTTTGTTGATAGGACTTTTTGTACTGTGGGATTTGGGATAAAGTTGATAATGTAGTAGCATTCTTATGGAGGTCTCGGTTATTCGAGTTGTCCTCGTGTGGATCCGTATTTGTCGATGCATCAGCTTTTCTTATTCCGGATTCGTTTGTGTCGAACGGGACATTCCGGAAGCTGCCTCGCTCGAGCATAAGTTTTCCTTAGGCGGATTACATTTCGGACAATCTAACACAGTGCAATTATCGGTTCCACATCGATAGCAGAATAGGCAACGAATCGGTAGTCGACAATTTATAAAAAGATGACCTGACTTTTTGCAATTAAAACATATCGCATTATTGTATAGAGATTTGTCTTGAAAATTCGAATTTGTGTGTCGGTAATTATTCTGAATAGCAGAAATGTTATGAAAAGGTTCCGACATAACTTCATTCGAATTATCTTCGACTGAAAAATTGACCTCATGCACTGCTCTGACATTGCCGACTCGAGTTTGCGGGCCATACCTCGCTTGGAGCATCTTTTCAGTACGTCTGCACTCATCTCTAAAACGTTCAATTGAGTTGATTTGCATGGGATAAATAAAGTTGATCAATCTGCTGTTAATATTATTTCTGACAATCCTCACCATATCTTGATCTGAGATGGGCTCCCTTAGTTGACTCCTCAACTGTATGATGGTTTTAAAAAAGTCATCAAACGACTCATGTGGCATTTGCCGTCGATCCATAATTTGCCTTAAGACCTCATAATCGCTTTCGTAGCTTTTAAATTGTTTTAACAATGCTACTCGTAATCTAAACCAATCTGCTCTAGGATTGCTCCTGAGGTACTGCCAGTACCAGTCTAGTGCTGTGCCAGCAAGTAAGTGGTGAAAGTTCTTTACTATTTCTTTCCAAGGGCAATTATAATTGTTCTTGAGAACTTCTACTCGAAATACGAAATCCTCAATTGAGATTCCTTTCGAAGTGTCATCGTATCTTATGCCCCAACGATCTAATTCAAATTGTCGTCGGTTCGATGATCGATGACCTTCACTACTGGAGCCCTGTCTATCATTATCTCTATTCGCATAATTACTAACTACTTCTTGTTCACCTGCAACTTCATTATGCCTCGTTCTAGTAAGGCGAGAACTAGCAGACAAGTTCGTAGAGTTTGCTGAGAAAATCTCAGGCTGAGGTATATGTCTGGTATTGTGATCGCTAACCGTAGGTAAGAAATTACCACTGGCAATGTTACATACATTTTGCTGGGCATTTTGTTTGAAAACATTTCCCATACTGCTTGTAATATTTTGCTGAATCAATTTGGGAAGACTACACAGAAGCGTTTTCTGAAACTCTAGTAGGCTCGCATCTACAACGCTCTTAATGTGACTGTGCAGGTGGCTCTTAGATAATTGCTGAGTTCGCTCAGTGTCTTTGGCAGTTATGTCGTCTGCGCGAGATGTCGATAAACTATTATTGTAAATAATTGGCTCTTCGCGAATGGCTGACACTGGTGCAGCCGCACCTTGGTAAGGCGTGACAATTGGTCGAGAAGCGAACACAGATGAACATGTTGTTGTGACAAAAGTAGCGGGAGTAGTTGTGAACATAACATTCATTCCAAAGCCAACAGCTGTGGTTGTCACTAAGCTTCTTTCAGCGAGCAATTGCCCATTAATTGATCGATTCAAATTAATAGAGTGTTCAGTAAGGCTAGGTGGGGGAGAATGACGTAGAGGTTCAATATTACCGAAAGAGAGTGGAGTATTATGGTTCCCCTTTCTACTACGAGTCACCATACTCCGGAGCGAATTATTAAGATCTTTTGTTTTGCCTTGTTTTGGAATAGCTCCGTTGTTTTTTGATTTATTTGGTTCCATCATGAACAGTTTTTCGTATGAACGAGTAGGTAGGTCGCGTTACCAATAACAAAATGTTTGTTATGGAAATATAAAGAGCTGGTGTATTAGGTTTTTTTTTTTTTTTTTTTTTTTTTTTGTTGATACGGTTGATTAAATTATAATCGAAAGTGTGGATTATGCTATGTAAAATTTCATTAATGATTTTGGCGATAGTGAGTGGATATTGTTTACGAAGGAATAAGGTTTCAGATGTGAGTGTAGAGAAAATAAAATTAAAGAACGGCGGCATGTCCATTATGCTGGATCATTATGTCTAAAGGTTTAAAGAAAATGTTTCTGATGAGGCTTGATTCAATCTGTCGCTTCTTACTAACGTATGAACTATAGAATTGCCTTCATCGAAATCATTATCTGATCACGTCGACTCACTAATATAAGCTTTCTAGTGCAACTACGTATTATGACTGAAACAAAAACTATAGGACTCCTAGGTGCTTCTATTTAGTGTCTGACATGAAAAGTGTTTATTTTGTACTTTTTAAGCTTTCATTAACTTAAAGAGTTCGAATTTTTTTAATCTTGCAGCTGATTGTAGAATTCTAACTACAATCGCAACGAGGATAGATGTACAATGCTGCTAATTGTTTGTCACAAGAATGAACTACTGTCTGAGTCTTTTCGCATTATTTTAGGATGCTCAACTTATCAATGGCAGGTAGTTTTGAAGGCTGACACTCGTTGCTCCACGTTTTTGGGCGCCAATTTTGTATGGCAGGGGGACTTAGGATGATATTGTTCCCTGGTAGTACCGATGGCACGCTGGTGATCGCACGGCGACAGCTCGTCGGAGGGGGGGGATCTTCGTACTACCAAGCCTACCCACAAAATAAATTATCGTGCCGGTACCTATATTATCATAATTATATGGCCTTAGCAGATGCTATATGACCTTGAATGCCGCTTGATATTACACACCCTTAAGGGATGGCAAGGTAAAGAGTTTAATTAAAGAGTAAAAAAAAAATAGAAATAGAACAAGAGAAATTATAAGAGAGAGTAAAAAATAAAAAAAAGGAGGAAGATAGTGAGGAGTAGAGGTAGTCAGGTGTTGTTGACGTTGATAGAAGGTCAATGCATTTCTATGATAGGCTATCCCACCCTTAAGCATGACCGAAGTCATGACTCCATGATTATCTCCAGCCTATTGGTGTTTGAGACAATCCCTAAATGGTTCTACATGAGCGCTCACACCTTATACTCCCTTAACCTTCGCTTAACCACCACTCATTCTCGCCCATCTATTTCACTTAATTAATCATTGTGAAAGAGGATTTATGAAAAAAAGTAAAGAGCCATTTGTGTATTACAGTTTCCATTTGTCTTATTATTCAGCTATCCATTTCAATGATTTTTATACAAAGCGAATTCAAATAGTCTCTTTCTAAAATTCTTTCTCTGTGACTGCTTTATAGAATATTGAATTAACTAACATGTGCACCAATAATGGAATGGGACAAAAAAAATGTAGCTAATTCAGGTTTGATTATTATTATGTATTAGCTCTATGGTAACTAAATGTTGGTTATGTTCTTATAAAGTATATATAGGGAATTCAGAGTAATTATTTAAAGTTAAGGTAAATATATGCATATGTAATTTTGATAAATGTATAGATCGCTAACTAAATTGTGTAACAACAATTTTTAGGGTAATTAATTTTTTTGTTTAGGTAAGTAGTGGAAATTTATCTGTTTTTGTCTTTATATGTTATACTTGATTTTTGTGTAAGCAATGATTGAGATTATGATGTTACGTATACATTTGTGCAGAAGGCATATCTGATTAGCGTTTTCAATTATAAATAATCCTAATGCATGTCGAAATAAAAACTTTACTAGCCAAAAGATTACTCACGGTTTAACTATTTTTCTGTTAATATTTTGTTGTGTTTTTCTCAAAGACGAATGCTTGATTGATGTTCCGTATCTGCAGACTAGTTGTGCGCACATCTGGGTCTGAAGTCGTGTTCTATATTATAAAAAAAAACGTTAAGCTATGCAATCATGTATATATATTCTAAATATTAAGTAAATCTTTTGGCGATTCTTACCTGTGTTCGACTATTTTAGTAGGATTTATATGTACTTAATACTTAATATTATAACTATCTTACAATCTATGTCTTTAATGTGTAGTTAATTTTGTATTTATTTTTTTTTTTTTTTTGTGTGATTTGTTGGTATTCTAGGTATAAGGAAATGGTGGTTTGAATGATGCTGGGGTGTTGATTGTTACTTGCGATGCGTTGTCGATAATGTTTGATGAATCACATGTATATATGTAGCTGCATGAAGCAGTGAGTATTGTATGTCCGGTTTCTGGAGTTTTACATAGAATGCTTTTGGTATGCTCAACGGCCAAATCGCGCAGTTCAATTCGGTGCTACTGTACACTCTAGAGTTGATTTGATTGACAGGTCGGAACAGTGTCGATGGTTTGTAGGTTAGGTTATACTTGTGGTATATAAAACCAAATCTTTTTTTTTTTTTTTGTTTTGCCGGAATGTTTGGAAGCTTCCGGAACTTGGCGTTACTAAATAGCACGAGCGATCTTTCCTTTGACAATTTAGCGGCACCAGCTTGTGTGATCGTACGGAGTACTGATTTGCCTATGTGCCATTTGAAGCAAAATTGGAAGTTACTCGTGCTTGTTTTGGTCGAAATATTCCTACGATTAGGGAGGAAAATACTCTTATAAACACTCCATTCAATTAACCAAGCTGGATTACTCTTACCGAATTAAGTTTATATGGATTAGAATTCTCCGCGTGATCAGGCTAAGCTCTCTTAACTATGGCTAGTACGTAGTTTTGAAGAAGCTCACTAATAAATCACTCTTTTAAAACTTCATCTCTAATCACTTTTAAATTTTATTAGGCTAGCAGGTATACATCCTAAAAAAAATTATTTACTTTATGATTTTCACGTAATCTACACTTTTACCATTTGACACCGTACATTGCGTGCACTACCGGTTGATAACCAAAAAGGCAGCTAGCAGGGCAACTTGATCTATATATATCCAAATTGGAGAAAATGTGTACGCAAAGTGTGGTGAAAAATTCGCCTGGTGATATTTACAGCGGTTGAGGCGTTTCATGTACAAAATAAATCAGTACCATCAGTGCATTTTTAATGACTTATCCGAGGTCAAATCAACAATAATTTGAAAAGTATTTTCAAGGCGCGCGCTACACTCTTCGCCGATCGTTGCGAACCAGAATATTCCAAAGAACTTTGCTACCAAACTCAGCAACAAGAAGATACGGAACTATAAATCCATTCACAAATTAAGCGCATAGATGGGGCAAGGACTGAATTATCAAACTAGATCGGACCGAGGACCAATTATTCTAAGTTCTGAAAGTCTGAAATAAATCTCGACAAGAACAAGGGCAAATGTGTCTGATGTCTGTGACAAAGCTATAATGTCAGAAAGCAGCCAAGAAACCCCTAGGCCAACAAAGCTTAAAAATATTCCAAGCATAAGTCAGGATGAACAAAAGTAACCTCCATATCCAACAGGGTAACTGAGGACTTAAGGAGCACCTCAGGAAATCAGAAAAAATTGTCAACAACAAAAAAAACTGAAATATATTGGGCAAGTAGGTACCAAATATAGCATCAGATCTGAAAATATCATCAGTGCAGCGAGCTCTCGTCCATAGATTCTTAAAGGAAACTGTATTGATGAGAGGGCACAGACTACAGGACCCTTCAAAATAATACCTACAGAAACGGGTCATAATTGGAGTGGAATATTTATTATAAAAATTGCCCAATACAAAAATGCACCAAGGCCCGTTCTTTCGTTTTCCAATCTGCTCTCCAAGTGTATAAGAAAGGGCATAATAGGCCAGATTTCCAGTGTTGGCCACCGGCTTGAAGTGCAGGGTGGAGACTGTGCAATTAATTATTATCGCTTGTGCCGTTCTCCACAACATAGCCATTGATGAAAATGAGGCACAACCACCACCAGAAATAACCGGATTCGATAGTATGTTAGCCGCCACAAATGTTCCGTCGGCTATGCCTTTACACGAAACTTCAGCAATCACTGGCCACGTCCGCTCTCGATTGGTTCGGACATATTTTCAACCGCTCTTAGATATGGCTGACAGTCCAGAGTGAATTACAATAAAAAAAATAAACAATTGTCATCAGTTTAATAATTTTATTTTATATAATTGTTTTTAAAATTAAATAGTTTTTTTTATTAACTAATCGCAATTAAATTCTTTTTTTCGCTGCTGCTGTTGGGAAAGATGTTGACCTTTCAGAAAAATGTGGCATTGATGATGTGTGACGGCCCGGCACAGATACATTGTCTCGATTTAAAGCGGCCAAATGAAGACGATGAAATTCTTCGTCGTGAACAAGCTGAGCCTTTGACCGCTGCAATTCGATGGATGAACGCTCCCGATCCAACTCAGCCCGTTCACCTTCAAATTTTCACCGCTCTCTCTCCATCTCCAGAATTTCTATTTCAATTTTATGCTTTTCTGATAAGTGCAGCTGTTTTTCTTTACTTTTTACTTTTTTCTTGGGATTCCTTTTTGCGTCGGCGGTTGTGAAACAAAAAGTTTGTTGGCCTCCGCATAATTTCATTGGATTAGCCCTCTCCCAAGTATGATCAACAAATGCACCGTCGTCAGATAATATGTCTCCGGTTTGTTTCTCCGTATCTGAAGAAATCTTTATTTGGTCGACTTGTGTTTCAGCATAAATCAGTGCATCCGCCCTTGAACATTGCTTGTCGGTCGGATCCTCCAAAGTTATAATTTCCACCTCGGGAAAAAAGGAATTATTCATATCGACATCACCCAAATGGTATGAGCCATCATCGGCGTAGATTTCCCCAATTACCACACCTATTGCTGCTAACTTTCGGCTAGTGCTTTGCAGTGTCAATTCGTTGGCAATTGTAAAATGACTATCGCCGGAAGTTTCACCAAGACCAACGGTTGAAGGCATTATGACTTCAGCCAAGTGTTGCATGGGTTCGCTTAAGGGGGGAAGTTTTGTCTGTTTTGCGTTCTTCACAAAATAATACGCGCGATGTTTAAGAGTCTGCTTAATTTTTTGATATTTTTCGCGCAAAGACATATGAATATAGCAAACAAAAAACGGAGTTCGAGACTCCGAAGGAAAACGATATTCACTTGGTTTTTGTAACTATACGAGAAAGTAAAAAATACAAATACGTATACGAAAACTCACCCGGCCGGTGGGCGCAACATTGAATGCCTTTGCTATTTTCTCCCATGGCCGTTCCTTGTCTCGATTTGTGGCGCCATTGGTTTTTTTGTTTTCGAATATTGTTCGGTATACCATCACATTAGTTACTAACCAATCTTCCTACTCTGGCGTAGGTATATACAATTTTCGGCATTTTTTTTTTCTCTTTACGGCTTTGTTAATTTCAGCCATTTTTTTTTAAATTTAAACTGCACACAACGAATATTATACCGGAAATAACGCACAAAGTTCAAATCAAAAGTTGAAAGTGACATATTTTGTGTCATCTGAAACAACATAGACATACTAAATATGGACTTCTAGTGAAATGTCATTTTCATATACTTCTGCGAGAAAATATGTTCCAAAACACACAGGCGCTACTGTTTTACAGTAGCCATAGTAAAGCTTAAATTGCCATAGTAACGTAAACAAAAAAAGTTCGTTTTCATTCACATGACACAAGACACATGTAAACAAAAGAGCGACATCTTGTCGGAAGAGTTTCATTTCCATAGTAACGTGTAAACAAAAGAGCTTCTACTGAAAAGAAGCAAAGCTACAAAGAGTGATTTGAAATTAATTTTGTAACATTTTATTATTTTGAAAAAGATAACGAAATAACAATTTCTTTACTTATTGACTCACAAACTAAAATAAAAAACGTACAGATGTCTTCCATAACGTTCAATCCCTTAATATATATATCTCGGGAGGTAAATCTTCGGTGAAGTTGAATTTGAATTTGCTTACCTGTAGCCATTTTATCCATCATGAGATATACGATTTCTTTCTTATTTTTTCTTTCTAAGGATGCAGTTTTAAGATCTAATGCATTCAATGACTTTTTAGTGAATCCAGCCGTCACGTTCAGTTTTGGAGGAGCACGATCCAAGCAGTTTTTTATTCGAACAAAAAAAGTGTGAACAGCTAGCTAAACAAATATTAAACATAAGTAAATAAATAAATATTTAGCGCAACAGATTAATGTAGGTACCACAGGCCTTAATGCAAAAAAAGCATGTTGCTAATGGCCGCACGCCAATCCTCTTGCTTTTATGAGAGTATCGGTAGCTGTTCAGTTGTTTTGTGTTTCGTATTGAATTCGCTTGGCTTGTGTTAAGGGTTTGATGAAATTGAGATCGCAGTAATAAAATATAATTTACGGAACTAAGTAGATACTACCACCAAGTAAAATACAGTACAGCCTCGCTAGTCCGGACACATAAAGTTTCTACCGTGTCCGGAATAGCGAAATGCCCGGACTATAGAGAAAAAATTAAATACATACAATGGACAAATCAAAGACCACAAATATAAACTTCCAATGAGTAAATTTGCAACGATTAAAATGTCTAGATTCCAGAGCCAACTACAAGCGACAAGAAGGGGATTCCCCGTAATCGTACGAACAAACGTTTTTTCCAAGAAACAGAGACAAATAATATATGTATGTCCGAAACATAGAGGTGTAATATATGTATGTCCGAAACATAGAGGTGTCCGGACTACTGAAGTGTCCGGGCTAGCGAGTGTCCGGACTAGCGAGGCTGTACTGTATAGAAACATACATAATTGGTAAATAATGAATAAAAAAACACACAAATCCTACATTAATTCTCACCCTCTCAACGCATAGGCACAGTACACGCAAATTTGTAATGAAATGAAAGTAAACTTGGTCGTTTCAAATTTATTTTGTTTTCCGCTGTAAAACAGTAGCGCTCTGTATTTTTGGAACAGTCCATATATCTGTGGCTACAAACCATAACCGCCTAAAGTCGACTTTAGACGAAATTGAGATTTGATGTCATTAGATTCAGCGTAGTCAAATCTATTTTGTATTTTTTTTAGCCTTATATCTTTAAAAATGTGGCCACAATTTAAAAAAAAACATAATAGGTCAAGTCACTAGAGTCCATAAAGTCACATGTTTGTCAGAAACTTTTTTTTTTTTTTTTAAATCTTTATTTCATAACAAGAAACTTAAGCATAAAGTACAATGTAATCCATGTTAATAGAGAAATTGAAGGTTTTTGTATGAAATAGCTATGTACAATATATTGTCTAGTAAATGACAAGAGGTGAATGTACCTAACAGTTATATAAAATAAAATTAATAAATCTATTGATGGGGAAAACAACAAATTTAATTGCAAACAAATGGAAATGAAAGACTCAATTACATACATTTAAGAAAAGAAAAAATAATATACAATTTAATAAAAAGAAAAAGAAAAGAACCATAAAATTTGTTACATCATACGTGTTAAAAAAGCATCTATTTCAGAATGGTTAAACGAGAAAAGCCATTATTTTATACTATTTAAGAATACTGTTTTCACTCTCTCACACCTAAGTTTTATAGGTAAATTATTAAACAGACGAGGAGCAGTAACATAAAAAAAGCGTGAAAAATGTGTTTTATTGATTGTTGAAACATTTACGAAGTTTCTGGTATTGACTCGCAAGTTATGACTATCGTGAACTCTTACATCATAGTACCCGGAATTTTCAAAAAATATTTTTAAAACTTTGTAGCAGTACAGGTGCCTTAAAGGAAGAAGTTCGAGACTTTTGAACAACTCAAAACTGGGGGTTCTGCGATTAACTCTACACATAATTCTTATTGCATGCTTCTGTTTAAACAGCAGTGGTTCCATTGTATTAAAATAAGTGCCACCCCAGCAGGAAATTCCATACTGCAGTTTTGATTTAAAAATACCATTATAAACCAATTTTAAAATTGGTCATTTGCAGAACATGCTAAGGTGGTATAATTGCCGTACAACTCCATTTAAATACCGTTTCAAATATGACATATGGTCCTTCCAACTGAACTTATGATCCAATATAATACCTAGGTATTTAAAGCTCTCAACACGCTCAATTGCAAAGCAACCTTCACTACAGTTTACTTGACTATCAAATGATATATGACCATAAGCATCATCGAAACAAAATCGACAACAACTTGTTGAGTGATAATATAAAGGCAACTCTTCGCATACAACACCCTTGATATTAAATATCATAAATTTCGTTTTATTGCTGATGATCAGTTTATGAGACTTGAACCATCGACGTAGTATATCAAGGTCATAATTAACATCGGCAAACATATCCAGAAAACTCTTATTGGAATAGGAAAGAGCAGTATCATCAGCAAATGCAGTGATTCTGCCCTTAAAAGGTTGTAAAAATAGCGAGTTAACATAAATTAAAAACAGTATCGGGCCCAAGACTGATCCCTGAGGAACACCTATACTTAAATAATTTTGTGAACTATAAACATTTTTGACCTTTACCACTTGTTTACGATTTGTTAAATAAGAAGTAAACCAGGCATGAATGAAGCCTCTGAAACCTGCTTTAAATAGTTTATTTAGTAACAGAGTATGATTCACCATATCGAAAGCCTTGGTTATGTCGATAAATAAAGTTGAAGGAATTTGAGAAGCATTCAAACTGTTATATATTTCCCCAGATAATTTTAATAAAGAACTTTCAGTTGATCTACCGCTTCTAAAACCAAACTGAGAATCATTAAAGAAATGAGTTTTATCTAAGAATGATAACATTCTCGATTTAATGCCGTTTTCAAAAATCTTAGAAAAAACGGAAAAGATGGAAATTGGACGATAATTATTTAATGACTTTGCATCACCTTTTTTGTGCAGTGGTAATACTACAGCTGTTTTCAAAGACTCAGGAAAAACACCTTCTTGTACACAAAAATTAAAAACAAAACATTAAACATCAGAAATATGAAACGCAATATTTTTTAATATAAAACTTGAAATATTGTCAAAAGACGTTGAATTAGATGTTTTAAGTGACATTATAATCTTATAAATTTCAAGCGATGTAAACTGATCAAAGAAAAAGCTCTCTGGTTGAACACTGCTTTGTATTAAAGTGTTGTCACAGTGACTGACATTTGAAACACTGCTACAAGAACCTATATCAGCAAAAAAATTATTAAATAAATTAGCAACTTCTAAAGGCTCAGAGACAATTAAATTATTATTTGAAATACTTATATCTTCGCAAGATCTATTTTTGTTAAGTATTTCATTAACAACTCGCCATTCCTCTTTAGAGTTACCAAGGTTTCTTGCCAATTTATTGCTAAAATATGTATTTCTGCAAAGCGGTATTTCAATCTTGACATCTCTACATAACTTCACGTAATAATTTATTGACAATCAAGCAAAGTCGTTTTTAAACTGAAAAATTAATAAAACAGACTTAAGCGGTTTTTCCTTGTGACCACAGATATAATAAGTCAATGTGAAACAAATATCACAGGGATATTTCGGAAAGAGCAAGTACGCCAACTTTTGAATTTCAACTGAGGAGTTGAGAATTTAAGTAGTGAATAAAAGCAATTTAAACTTGCCGCTCAACTCTCTCTTTCAAATCAACTCCGAATTCGAAGTTGATCAACCTCGGAGTTATCGGGAAGTTGAACAATAGTGAATAAAATGGCCCTAAGGCTACTGTTACGCGGAGGCGTATTCTGACGAACAAATGCTGTAGGTTGTTACAAAACCGTTTACAGTCCGTGGATTTTATTCTTCAGTCGCCTCACGAGTTCGTCAGAATAGATCGATCGTTCAAACCAGTTTGATTTGCTGAAGTGTTCTTTAGAACAAATTATATACAAGACCAATCTAGTTGACAAAAGATAACTAGATTCTTGAATATTCTCTTTATAGGAGATCTTCTTAATTCAGTATGTCTCGACCCAATGATTTCGCCAGATCCTCATTCTTCTGCCAGCCAATACCGGACTTTGGCACAGTATATGTGCGGCTGTTTCAGATTCTTCCAGGCATAGTTCACAAGTATCATCTTCTCTAACGTCTATCTTCCTTAAATTATATCCAAAGTTTCCATGTCCTATTGTCAACTCCACCACATATTTTATTGTCTCATATTGACTCATATACTTAACCCTTCCCAGAAACTTTCCACTTGACCCCTATATTTCAAGGTAGTCTGCCTTTTCGTTTTCGTCAATCCCTATGTGTCCTCGTATACCAAAGTCAAAGAAAACATGGATGCGATAAGTTTTCACATTATAGCTGTTTATAAACAAAGAAGAATTAGAGGCGATAATAACTTCAACCAATTGGTTCCTTTCACGCGTGAAAACGTGGACATTTTGGCTAATACTTTTTTAAAATATCCAGAAAATTAAATCATTCCTAAGGTATTAGGAAATCGGGGCTTTCAGGTAAAGTGAAAAATTCATGTGTTTAGGTTGGTGTTGGAGAAGATTTTGGTGTCCATCAGTCAACCGTTTCATTAACTAATTGATATGTGTGTCAAAAAATAGTTCAACAAGTCGATGGTTGGATACATTTTCCGGCAACTGAGGAAGAAATCAAACATCACCAAACGATTTGGCAAATAAAATTTATGATTCCATGTGCTGTTGGAGCTGTAGATTGCATTCATACTTCTGAATTTTATTTATTTTTAGGTTCAATTTCCACCAAATTCAATTCAATTCAAAAATTAATTTTTACAGCTCAGGTTTGACAGGAACTGCAAGGCAAGGACATGTACAGTACAAACTAGGTTTTTATTCATACCGATTCAAAGCATTTGCTAAGGGCTTTTACTTTGCTAAAACCTTTCACTCAAATCAAAAGCTAGTTTTTATTCATACGACCCAGTATGTACAATGTAGAATATCGATATTATTAGGTAACATCAAATTTATTCGCTAACCGTGTTACAGATACATTTTATAGAGAAAAAAAGTGTTGAACTGTGGGTGCGGTAGATCGGTTTATTTTTCGGCCAGCAGATTTACTGCAAATGCACTTATGTCTGAATCCCTATATTCTTGCCACACATATACAATCTGTACACAAATTTATGGTTTAGCTAAATACCTACCTCGAACATTCCCTAAAACGCGAGTTCTATATTCATAAAGGATTTGCTTCATGTATTGTATAATAGGAATGTGCATCAGTATCCCCTCATTCGAGTTTTATTCCTCAACACATAAAAATAAATAAATTCAACTTAATCCGGCTCAAACTTCAGGTACCGTTCAGAAACAATGGCCAAACATTTCTACGAGAGCATATCAAGTGCTAATTATAATTTAATAGAGAGACTGAGATAATTCGGGTAAAAACTTTATATTGCAATTGGCAACTTTATCTGTGCGGTATAACAAAACTGGAGTGAAGCAAACTTGTCTGCAGAAATATTGTTGTTTTTCAGATAATCGCAATGTTCGGGGAATTACATTGTTGGAGAGCTTTTCAGATATGTACTTTTCGCAACGAGAATTTATTATAAAACCTGTGAATTTGAATGGAGGTATACCTATGCTAGTATACATACTATAAAAAGGATGAACATATTCAATTGTTTGCAGCTTAGTTGTATAAATATGATTTTACTTTGCACCGCGCCAACTCGCCTAGGGTCCTTAATAGTCAGATACGAACTGTTACTTGAAATCAATACATCGGCTCACTTGACTAGCTGCATTGTGCACTTGCAGTCCAACACTAATACTACCATAGCTTGGATCAGGATGGATTTCCCTGCTCAATGAAGGTTTACCTGTTATACAGGTCAACAGTTGGTTTATAAAAGGACAGCAGCTAACAGCTGCCTTTATGTCGATTTTAAGACTCTCAAAAGGCTGAATGAATCGTCAGATGCATCGAACAACCACAATGCAAAAAGTTAACGTCAGTTCTGAGCGTGCTTCGTTGCACCAAAGTCTACCTGATGAGCTCAAATCCATCACAGACACGAACAACCTCATCATCAACAAATGGGTGGGATTGGTAAAAAACTGTAGCCAATCTCACATAGGTACTCGTATCATTTGAAATTCAAAACAAAGAGCCATATACACCGTAGCTACAAGCGAAGGGTAGATATTTAAAATACATCGTTTAAGGGACCAAACCATTTCACTTATTGTTCCATAAAATAAACGAGCCACATCGCTACCAGTATGGAGATATATCCCGGGGAAATTATAAACCACAATATCCCAGATGGAAATTAAAATCGAGCAACAGGCAACAATGCCAGAGATATGGATGCAGGCATACAAAGCAAGATGCTTGCAGGCGCACAAAGTAAGAGAAGAACAAACAAATTCAAAGGACGAGCAGAAAATGCCACCGCAAGCATAATTCATAAAGATTTTCCCAACGAAAAGCACACAAAACAGAAAAAAAGAAGAAGAAATAAACCCATCCAACATGAAGAAGGATGGAAAACCTACCACCTGTTGTTGTTATCCTGATGGCATACATTTCTGCTCTTGTTTTTCCATCAGATACATATCTCTTCGAACGAACTGCTCCATAAAATCCAAATCCCATCTAAAAGAAAACACAGAGCAACAAAAAAAAATGGTATTTCGATATCCGAGGATGTATGCGTGTGGGAGTTTTGAAACTTTCTCTGTGTGTATTGAAATGGTTTTTGGCCTCATCCCAGTCTCCTACCAAGAATCAACTCTCGAGACAGACAGACAGTCCCAGTCCCAGCAGTAAGGATAACGAACACGTCATCTAAAACTCTCTCTCACTGGCTGTTTCCCCTCTTTCAACAACAGGGTGAGCTGTGAGCAGCAGGTGTTCCACCCAGGGGAACACATAGAAGAAAAACCGTATTGTCCTTCAAATTCAAGGTTGACTACAGCAACAGCACTGATAACAGTTTCGAAAATCGTCCACCCACCGCCGAGTGTTGGTGCAGTGGTTGATGGTGGATCTGGTCCAGTCCAACTGCCACATGTTGCGTGCGTGCGCGGGGGCAATCCCCGCATTCTTCATTCTACTCCTTCGAATGGGCGAAATTCGAAAGAGAGCCACGTATATAAATAGAGGACAGTAAGCGCGCGCAATTTCAGTTATCCCTTGGCCACCGTTCGTTGTTGAATTCCCAATAAAACCAGTGAAATAAATCCAATCAGTGCAATCAGTGTTGGTCAAAAAAATACAAAAAAATCCTTTTCTAGTGCCAATTAAAGTTCAAAACTCACAAATCATGGTTGTGAACAATAATGCTGATCGTAGAAAATCACATGGCCAATCACATGGCTAGCAACTCAACAAGTGCTACATCAAAATTATCGGATAACGCTAACTCTTTCAATAGTTAACCGATAAGTTTTTCAAAAAAAAAAAATATTTAACAAATATAAAGAGCTTCGTATAAAAAACCATAAAAATAATAACATTTCTAGTTCGTAATGTTAAAAGAATATCCTATCCAAGTTCCTTCTGTACTTGTTGCGTGTTTCCAATCAATCATTATATACAGTTCCATTAGTTAATTGAAAAAATAAAAAACACTTTAAAATAATTGTTAAATTAGTAAAATATATAAATAGTTAGTAACAATGAAAATATGTGTCAAATTATGTGTGCTCTTTGTTAAACTTAAGTTCTAAGATATATCTACTGTTGTTAACTCACTTTGTACTTAAATAAAAAAATAAACACATAAATAAATCGATAGACTTTTAAACAAAATTTGCTGAAATACTCCAAAGAGAATCCAACAAAAATGTAAGTGCTCATAAAGAAAATTTATTTAGCAATAAATGTTTTAGTTTATTTCATATGATTTTTGTTTAAATACATAAAATAAATAATTTATTATAAAAGTGGTATATTTCAAGAAAGGTTGTAAGTCACAATGGTAATATATTTGTAACCAACTATATGCTAGGGATACCAGACCGTGGTATGAACTGCAGGAAAAAATGACAGCTCCTGATGGGATACCCAATTCGTATTTGATTTTATTTTTCTTAGGCAGAAATTCTCAAAGCGATAAAATGTTCAAATTAAGATTTTGTAGTGCACATAAAAATATTTACTAAAGGGTTTTTCAATAAGAGGTGTTATTTTGGAATTCAAAGAAAAATGTAATTTTTTGAGAAAAATGATCGGATCAGCCAAATGGCCACCACGAGCACGCATACAGGACCTATCTTTTTCATGAAATTTTCCATAACCAAATCGCAAAGTGGCTGCCCTATGTCCTCGATAGCCTCACATTGAGGATATAGAGGCTTCTCAACAATAACTCTTGGGTTTTCCGAGCCCCAGATGCGACAATTTTGCTTGTTGACGTAGCCTCCGAGGTGGAAATGGGCCTAATCAGTCAAGATGATTTTTCGATGGAATTCCGGATCATTTTCATGCATTTCAAGGACCCAATCAGCAAAGATTAATAATTTCAATGCGTTGTTGAAGCATGTATCGTTCCATTTTTAGTAATGGCGTAGTTTCTACTTATCAAATGTCAAAGAATAAAAGCTTCAAAAGTGACAGCTCTCTTATTGGTGAATCCTTTATAACAATTTTAATATGTGAATACATTTTGTAGATAAATTCTTAAAATCATCAGTCTCATTTTTATATTTAACCTTTCTCGGTTCTTATAAGCGAAATGATGATTTTGTTCGACCCTGACAAAAAAAGGACCCTAAAAATCTGAACCAACACCACTTGAATCATTTGGTGGAAAGATCGATAAAAAAAATTAACGAATTTTATACAAGTTAAAGGATACTTACTATTTATTATGACGATGCAATTAATAGGGAGACGGTTGCTAAGAAATCAAAAAATACTAATTTTAGGAAACTACTTTTTAAAATTAGCCGTTTGGACTCGGCATAAAATTGTAGATCCCTTCCATTCTAGGCTAGGCCCAGGGTCCCTACCGACCTGTTGCGCCAACTATTATTATTATTATTATTATTACTTTTTAAAAATCCCATTTAAATGTATAACTCCTTTGTCTTTTATGATTATTCCAATGCAGTCTGTTGTTAAGTGTTAAGTTATTGAAGCCTTTGATTGACATTTAGAGGCTTTAATTCTTGACTTTGTGCGAGTAAAGTTTTAAGTCTTTGGGTGGAAGGGCAAAAGGACTGCAATACCGTCCTAATCCTAAGTCCATTTAAAGCATAGATCGAATTTGCCACGTATGGACTCTTTAACAAGTAACCTTAACCTAGGTTCTTTAACTGCCTGGTATCATTTCTGAATTTTTAGCAAAAGTTCCTTTATAAGATCATTCGGCAAAAGTAACTTACGCCGGCGTAAAGCCACAGCTAAGGCCAAGCAGCAACGCCAAAGAGGATCATTATTTTCACAACTAATGAATTTAGAGCGTAAAAGATGACATGCCATCTACAAGGCGTCAATTTTGTAAAGGTTAGTACTGCTTATCCTCAGAAAAGCTATGGTAAACTAGTCAATAATGCCACCATGCATCCATTCATGTAGACTGGCGTTGTGGTTGGTATCGTTACAATATGTTATCACTACCGTGACCATTTTTATTAATCACATAAAAGAGGGAAGAGGTTAAAGCACATTTTTAACTATCAAAATTTGTAGGTTTTTGTAGGTTTAATAAAAGGCAATGACTTGTTCCTTGCAAATCAATAAAAGATTACCAGCTTTGTACTTATTGAAAAGGTACCTACTCGCAATCTTGAATATTTTTTATAGGAGGAAGATGGTCGATATTTTGGAAAAGAGGACACGGTTGTGGAAAAAGAGGACTATTTGACCAAAAAGAGAACGAACGAATGGTCACCGTATAGTATCACTGCCATTTGAAGCTTTTTCGTTCCTATTTCTACAGTTGCTCCCTTGATAAGTACCTACAGCAGTTGCTAAAGTGGTTTCTCCACTTACAGGCAGATCGCTTTTAAATAAAAGGTATAGCACTGGACCTAGCACATTGCCTTGCGGTGCACCAACTTTAAAAGCTCTCAATATTTAGTGATATCTCTCCTGTTTAGTTTTGAACATTCGAACTAATATAATTTTACTGCCTCGGGAATAGCTTTCGTAGTTTTTTGGATAAATTCTTTTTAACCCTCCACAGGGTTTAGAGTTTTACTTTTCAAAATTTTAACAAAACTGACATTTTCTTCATGATAAATCTTTGTGGTTGAACCAAAATCTGATAATAATTAAATCGCAAACGTGGCAAAGCGTGACTTTATTACATTAAATCATTAATTTTGTCATAGCATTTAAGAAATCGTTGCACTCAAAATTACATCCCAACTTACATCTATTACTTTCTTCTGACTCAAAACAATAATTCAAACTTAGCGTCAAAAAGCCAATGTTCACTATAATTTAAATTAAATTATTTACTAAAGCTATGTAAATAACAGAATTGCACTAAATTCCTATAGCCATATAGAATTCGCGGAGGAAATAAAAATCAGTTTGGTTATACCTAACTTTCACGGGAATTGAAGCCTTTTCTTGGATAAATCTTGTCGTCGTTTTTCGATCGCTTTACTCGATTTGAGCAAGTACCAAATCTTGTTCTCGTCGCTTAGCAAGGG
The DNA here is from genome assembly GCA_948293265.1 of Cheilosia impressa. NCBI lineage: Eukaryota > Metazoa > Arthropoda > Insecta > Diptera > Syrphidae > Cheilosia > Cheilosia impressa. The sequence continues at coordinate 8,626,304 of OX411882.1, forward strand.
CATAAATTCGTCGTTCGTCATGATTTTTAGCACAACAAATCGAATTTTCCTACTTCACTAGTAAATTTTTGCAAGGAACGGCCGGAAAAACCTTTGATCGTACAAATACTCATTCTTCCCTTGATCTTTCTTTTGGTTAAATATATGAAAAAAAATTTAAACAAGTCAGCAATTGGTATGAGTAAAAAGAATTACATTATTTTAAAAAAAGAATTACATTATTTTTACTATTAAACATCGCTTAACTGATGTTAAAAAAATTAAGAAAATAATTAAAACTAAACAGACCAAGGGAAATACATTATAAAGAACATGAAGGTATAATATTTCACAAAGTCACCTACAGAACTGGTTTTGACTTAATCCCACTAGTTTAAGTTTACCACTTATTGAAAAACTTTAGGACTTCCTTTTTAATACAAGGTGGGCCAAAAGAAGTCATCCGATGTTGTTTGGCTCTCATATTTTTTCTAAATAAAAAACTTCGATTCCGTTTTCTGATTATGTTTATTTGAATTTTTAGAATTTTATTGGTCAAGTCGAGAAGATGATATCGGCCAAATGGGCGCCGTCACAATTGATTGCCATACGTTTAACATTGAAATATAAATACAAGTAAAAGTGTTATCATCGGCCTGGCCGATGCTTTGATACCCTCCACTGCATACAAGTCATGCAAAATTGGTTTTGTGAGGGAGGTACCAGAACTACTTGACCGACATAGCCCATTTTTAATGCCAACCTGACGCTGATAAAAATAATTTCTCTTACCAAATTTCATTCACCTACGTCAATTACTTTGGGCGCTATCGTGCTTTCAACAGACAGAGAGACACATGGGTCCAATATTGGTTTTGTATGGGAGGTACCAGAGCTACTTGACCGACATAGCCCATTTTTAATACCAACCTGACGCTGATAAAAATAATTTCTCTTACCAAATTTCATTCACCTACGTCAATTACTTTGGGCGCTATTGTGCTTTTAACAGACAGAGAGGCACATGGGTCCAATATTGGTTTTGTATGGGAGGTACCAGAACTACTTGACCGACATAGCCCATTTTGAATACCAACCTGACGCCGATAAAAAGAAGTCCTTTCATCAGATTTCGTTCACCTACGTCAATTACTTTGGGCGCTATCGTGCTTTCAACAGACAGAGAGACATGTGGGCCCAATATTGGTTTTGCATGGGAGGTACCAGAACTACTTGACCGACATAGCTCATTTTCAATACCAACCTGACGCCGATAAAAAGAAGTCCTTTCACCAAATGTCGTTCAACTACGTCAATTACTTTGAGCGCTATCGTGCTTTCAACAGACAGAAAGACAAATGGGTCCAATAGAGGTACCAGAGCTACTTGACCGACATAGCCCATTTTTAATACCAACCTGACGCTGATAAAAATAATTTCTCTTACCAAATTTCATTCACCTATGTCAATTCTTTTGGGCGCTATCGTGCTTTCAACAGACAGACAGACAGACAGACGGACATGGCTAAATCGATTCAGAATGTGATCCTGATTCAGAATATATATACTTTATGAGGTCTCCTGTGACTCCTTCTTGGCGTTACAAATGTATTGGCAAAGTGAATATACCTTCCTCTGGAGGGTATAAAAATGTTTGGCCGAATTATAATTAAAGGCTAGAAATCGTCAAAATTAAGGAAGGACTTTTTATAATTTTGCCAATCTATTTTGAGGAGGACCTCAATTTTGGAAAATGAAGCAGAATTTCGCAGATTTCAACTTGGCAAATTTGGCGTCGAAACTTGGGCCTACGCCTGTACAACATTTAATTGACTCAGAAACTCAAAGTTCGTGACCATAGACAACGTGGTTTGTTCGCTGACTGGGTTTCGGAGCGTTTGGAAGAGGACCCCAATTTTGGCCGAAAAATCTTCGACATCTTTAGTGACGTGGTGCAATTTTGAATGAATGGCTGTGTTAACATGCAAAGTGCCGTATATAGGACAACGACAACCCAAACGAGGTTCACCAAGTGGCAGTGAAGCCACAAAGTGTATCTGTTTGGTACTGATTTTGGGCCGGCGGCTCCTTTGGTCCGTAGGATTTTGAAAATGAAGTTGGATAGACCATCACCATTAACGGCGAGTGCTACAAATCAATGCTAAACAGTTTTTGCTGACCCAGATTGAACGATATGGAGGTGACGACATGTGTGTCCTATAGGATGGGGCTACATGCTACACAGCAGACGCCACGATGAACATTCTGCACGAACGATTTGAGGGTATGGTTATCTCTCGCACAGCTAACGTAAACTTAGCCACCAAGATCGTGCAATTTGTCCCTCCCCTAGACCTTTTCTTGTGTTGGTTTCCTGAAGCCGCAGATGTATGCCAATGAGCCGCAATCGACCGATGCCCTTTAAGCCAACATAGCCAATGCAATCGCTCAAATTCAGTTGGAACTATGCGGGAAAGTCATTAAAAACTGTACTCTCGTGAGAATATCCACACATAATTTAATACCTCACACGCATTTTTTTTTAATTTATTTTAACATCGACCCGCCCTCATTGAAAAAAAGTATTTTTACTAATCCATTTTTCTCGTATAGGTATCTTCGTAGGAAACCATTTTTGTTAAAGTGCAAGCTCGTTGAAAGAATAGAGTCCTCCAAAGAGTCTACGGTTTACGACTTATCTCCCTTCTTTTTTTTTCTTATTTACCATGTACCTAGTACATAATATGTTCATTTACTTCTATCATTAGTCACATTATTTATGCAACCAGGACATTCCTCCTTTTATTTGCCTGCCTTTAATCTGTCTCCTAATAGGAATTAAACTGATTCAATGCAACGAATGTTTTACTAATCACGTTCCATAGTTAAACATTAATCCAGATTCCAATTCGAGATGCAATTAATTTCACTTATACTAATTATATCACCTCCACCACCGAAGCAGCAGTCACATCATCATCCGTACATATGATAAAATTCAATTTAATTTCAATTTCCTGGCCTGCATCGGCCACCTCTTGAGTTACCACACCAGTCCCACATCATAAAAGCTTTTACTGCCTAATCAAGTGATCTAATTAATTACAACATAATCCCTTGCCCCTTTAAACGGCTGCAAATCTATATGCGAAAGCCTCACGTCTCATCGGTGCCAAAAACCATCTTCACTGTACCATCGGGTGACAAATATACACACACCCTCATACGGACTGGGTAATTTCGTAAGCGAGGCACATTTCGAATTCCCCTTTGAGAGTCGTAATGAACGTGTGCACGTAGTGCACCTACCGTAATCACATATCTCTTCATGGCAATTAAATTATCTTATAAATAAGAACCATCTTTTGACTGCGGCTGGCTAACTACTGTCGAGTGCGACTTCAAACTTGACCTCGTGATGTAGCAACAGGATGCTTGTTGCCCTTTCCCGGGAAAACATCATCAATATGTCTGTTTGCTCAACCAAAAGGCATGCAGATCCACTGACCCATGAGCCGGAGTTCCAGTGTCAGAGGGAGATTGATCCGGCACGGCCTTATTAACGTTTCGCTTAAAAATGGGTAATGCAATTGCCAGCATTAACATACGAATACAGATGAAGCCGTTCTCTCTCTTTGGTGTGTGCGAGAATGATAATTGCATAACCACACATTGCGAACACAGCACGTTCGAATGTATATGTAAACTATACATATCTGCACGTCCAAGGATAAAGATATAAGTTTTATCCTCTCCCCCATGCCAGTGTGAGGAGGACATTAAAAACAACCTGTAGAGTGGAATCGAGTTGTGTGACCTAGTGCGGGGCTGGCTGGGCGGTGCGAGGGGTGGACAACTGCCTAGAACACTTCACCATTGTAGGGATTTTATTTGTTTTTGCTTTCGTTATGTGGCACTTTATTTTGTGAACCAGTGTCTATGGGGCTTTTACTGAGGTAAAATGTTAAAATTAGTTATTAGCGGTTTTCGCGGGGGCGTTTGTTTAATGGGCGGCCCTACTTTTAGTGGACATTTCATTAGTGGGATGTGCGGCGACGAACAAAATGCTGTGGTAGCTGGGATGCAACAGGCTTCGGTTTATTATTTAAGTTACACGATAAACAACAGGCCTAATGGGTTCATTAGATGAAGCTATAGTATCTGTGCCCATGGTGACCTAGTTAACCCATCATCGTGGTTATTGGTGTGTGCCTTGGAATATAGGGTTGGCAATATTTTATTTTTTTGAAAAATATAAGTAAAAATATACAGTTCGTCGGTTTTCTTTTTAAATGGCAAGCCTCTCGCGCTATTAGACGAGTAATGGAAGTCTCCAGCAACACTATAGTTACAGTGAATGAGTGCATCTGTTCGAATAGTAAAAGAAGACCAAAATTTTAGTTTATTCAGATTAAAGTTTTGAAAACATTGTCCTGGTCATATGAAAAATGGGTTCAAATTAAAAATAAATGTCTTCCATAGCTAGTCTACGCATATGAGGCCCAAACTTGTGGCTTAAGACAAACTTTCAGGGTGACTATAACTTTTCGTAACAAATTGGGTTGGATCTACAAATTGTATACCTTACTAAAAGTGACATTCAAAAATGGAATCAACAGATCCTCAGATATTCTTTTACGTAATTTTGTAAACCTCTTTATTATGAGTAAGAGTTGGAGTCTTTTCGGACGGGTCTCGTATTCTGTCTCTTAAGAAACCCTGTTGAGAGAGGCCGCCTCGCATGCTTCTCGGAGCTGCCTCCTCGATTTTCATGGGCCATGTTTGGCCTGAAGTGCTTTCTGTTGACCGGCAATTGTTTTAAGGCTGTCACTGGGTACTGGTGTGGAAAAACTTTAAACCGTTCCGCGCGACCCTGCGGGCGTTGTTGATGTCATAAAGATGTCTTCTTTTGTGGAGCCATATTTTGTACCATATTTCTTTCAAAATGAGCCTGATCCGCTCAAATCGATAGGAGACCATTCCCTTAACCTTTTTACTGTTCCAGCGTCAATAGCCAAGATCATTTAGTCTGATTTATGCGGAACTCTCCTCATCTTAGTGCTGAGCGACTTGTTTTGGACATCCAGCCTTCTGATGATATGTGGCTTTGGAAAATTTTCTTCACAAACTAACATAACCTCTATTCCTCATTTGGCCTATATAGCTTAGCAAAGTTCACCATAATGCCCATAAACCTCTCTTGTATTTGAACCATTTTCTCTTTACTATCGAAACTACGATCGAGGTCGGCCGGTACGACACAAAATCTGATACAGCTCATTATATTGTCATACGATACTCTGCCGTTAGTTGGCTTTTGCAGCTTCAACTTGCCTTTCTCAGTAGGCATGAACTGGTGAGGAGGTGCATTATCCTTGCTTCGTTGCTTCGCAAGCGCTTAACCTAGGGACCCGTGTAGCTTTACGTTGACTTAGCACATGTTCTTGCGCGCTCCTTTGTGTTACTGCTCCGTAAGTCTGACGAATTCTAATTCGCCTTTGATCTTGTCTAGGTTGTCTGAAAATTCACCAAACAGCATAATGATATTTCACAAAGTTCTTGACTCAGAGATCGAGTCCAGACTTCTTATCCCAGAGCCAATAATTATGGCTGCTCTGCCCGAGTGTCAAGACTTTTAAGACAGGTTGTTCCTCAACGTCCTTATTTGATGATGAACCTTTAGAGACATCATTCTCTAGATAGTTTCTTGAACATTATTATATATAGTGTATTACCCACGAGTAGGCGGAAGGTCGCCCATGGTCTATATTATAACCACAGGAAGGCCTGAAGTAGAATCAGAGGTTGTCTCCTGTAGTTGCGGGTCCTCGGTGATACTGCATCTAATTATTTACCAAAAAAGATGGCCTTCTCATTACTACTAAGTACCAAATAATAATTTAAGTAGAACTGAATAGAGCTTCCAATGCGTAACCATGCTGAACCAGTGTTGGGTATTTTACGTATACTTATGACAATCCTTGTCATCACGATTGTCGAACAATCAACTTTCATTGACTATTATCAAAGCTGAAAAGCACACCAGGCCATGATTATAGTCACTGAAGAGGATAAAGAATTGGCTGCACATTGTCCTTCTGTGATTTAAGCTAGGCGTTACTTAAAGTATAGTGAATTTGATTTGATAACTCTTGTTCCATTCTAATGCAAAACGCAATGACGATTTACATAGGTATTCAAATTTTGCGGTTTCCCTCCGATGTAAGAGCACCTACATGTACATGTACATAGATCATAATCGCAGATACAGCAAGGACCACTCTCTTTCAATTTATATCCGAAATACCCATGCGCATTTATGTAATACCCACTGATGTGCAGATTCAATACAAACTGCTAACCCACTTACATGTCAAATCTATGTCCAACGAAAATGCTGTCAAATATTTCATAATCCCTTTTAAGCTCCGAAAATCCCCTTTGGTCTCGCTCTGATCATAATCAGCCTAACTTTCTACCAAATACCCATCAGGTTATGGATTATTAATAACATTACTATTCCAGGATAACGGTGGCCAAAATTAATAATCCACTCTTCCACAGTCAATAAAGTCTCACACATATAGAATCGTGTCGAGCGACCTGTCAAACCCACCCCAACATCTCGAACTGTGTATACATACGGAAGGTAAATGAGTGATAAAAATACATTTAAAAATCGATACTACTTGCCATCATCATCCAGTCACCCCCTGTGTTCTCTGTCACATGACTCGCACAGCCGTCGTCGCATCCTCACCAGTTATCGTCCAACAACCAGGTTTCAATATTGAGACTTAAAGCGTAATTGACTGAAAATTCGATGAACCATAAGGGTCGGTCGTTCGTCCTCATCATTATCGTCGTCGGTCGTTCTTGTTATACCTGTACAAAACTGTATCGAAAGGGACTCTGCCTGCCGCTGCTCCAGGGGAAACTGTATTCGTGGTGTAGAGAGAAATAAGTTCGAACCACATTGGACAAATTAGGGGACTCTGCCAAACCAGCCACTGACATCTCCAATACACTCTGATCCTTTAGCAGAAAAACGAGGATATTAAAGAAAAAAAAAATACACTGCCTAAAGGACACTCACGTCGTCGATAAAATATAAAAATATATAGAGCACCAGACGAAACATGAGAAATTTCCTTGCATGCACCCAAGTGGAAGTAAGGGATGCGTTCGAAAGGGATAATTCCGTTAGTCGATTGAAGGCTTCAGCGAAATTCTATCGACAAAAATTCACCAAGAGTGGAAAACATATTTTTCACAAAAAAAAAAATACAAAACTTTCATCCGCTAATGTACAGCTTCGCTCTGTTGTATTTGTAGACACTCACACTGTGTATGGATTCCACGTAAATCGAGGGATGCAAATGCAGGATGAGAATGCCATTTTTATTAAGATTACATGTTGCAATGTTTTTTTGCATCACATCACAGATGTGTTACTCAAAGCGAACCAAACCACCCTGCACCTACACTTCGTCTCCGCCCGATTATATTCAACAAGTCCTTAGCTCCAGCTCGAGTGTGTTCTGTGTTGTATCCATTTGCGTATAGATACACATGCACTCGAGAGTGGGTAGTCAATTGATAAAGTGGATATTCTGGAAGGTTTTCTATTTTTTGTTTGTCGTTGCTTTCTATTTGCCTTGTGACTTGGTTCTGGATTCTGTGCATATGCTTGGATGTTGTGTCCTCTAGCAACAGTAAAAGGGACTACAATATGGTTTTTCAAACATTAAGCCAAATGGATATTGGGAGAGTGGACTGGGGGTGTTTTTCTCCGTTATGCTAATTGGTTTATCGATTGTGTTCCATATTCCAGAGTTATTTTTCCAGTCCACTAAGAGGTTTATTTGTGTTTTCAGAGCGAACGAAGGTCGTTCCCGAAGAGGTTTGTTTCTGTTTTCCGTACTGCCTTTCGCATTAATTACAATTATACTATGTATATGTAAGGCATATGGAGTTTGTTTTATAAAACATCTATCCCAGTCGAGCAAAGTAAAGTTGTCAATTCAGAGTGATTTGCTGTGGATAAACCTGCAGGTATGCAATCAAATCAAATGGGCAAGTTGTAATAGCGTATGTCTTAACTTTTGGTTGCTACTAGTATCCGCTGGCTGAAAGTGAAGGGCCTGAAAGCAGTTTACGAACACATCCCGACCAGATAGATGTCCATGGGCTCTACATACCGCAAGCCTACTACTTAAAAGAGCAGTAGCAGCCTTGCAGTGTTGTAGGTTTATCTGAGTAAACAAAATGGTTGTAGACTCTGGGTTTCGTCCTCTAATTGCACTATTTGGCATTGAAATGGAAATGAATCCTACCAAGATGCAGATAGGGACGCATGTTGTACCTAGACTTAATGATCTCGGCAGAAACCATGCCTATGTTCACAACCAGAGAGCTACCGTTTTCATCGTGACGGTTTTTGCTCTGCCTGTGAGAACGGACAATCCAGGCTTTTGTGTCGAGACCAGGGTTCTGGGCATTCAGACGCTTAAGCACATCCGCCGATTTCTCCAGTTTCCCAGGGATTCAGCAGACGGCACGCGTAAGCTTGGGTGGCTTGTAGACCTCAAAAATGTTGGTCCCAAGGGGAGGGATCTTCGGCACCATGCTGCTAACCCATTCAGAGGTTTTCTGCGAGGAGGTCTTCACCACGAAGGTTCCGTCCTTAAACTCACAGCCCTCAACCTGGATACAAGCATTCGTAGCCGCGACAAGCTCCAAAAGACGGGCTTTGCAGTGTTTGCACTCTGCATCACTCATGCTATTATCATTGCCTGCTTTCCCTATACGAACGGCTAAAGAAGAAACAGCAGCATCCTTATAGGACAGCCTACTATCTCGTGCCTTAGCTGTTCTGCGTTCAAAAGAACCACGCAACTTCTTGCTTTTTGGTTCGGCAGAAGAGTCCAAGGGGTTGGTTAGCTTCAGTTTGTGAGACCTCCACCGACCTGTTCCTTTTCAAAGGCACCGCCGAAGAGCTGAGAGAAGAGCTTGCGCCTTCAGCCGGTAAGGCTTCTTTGCGCTGCAGATCCAACAGGATCCCTTAGACAGGCGCCGCTCAGAGCCCGCCTCTTTAGGAGCCCGTTCAACCATAGAGGTTTCCCGAGTCTGGCCGTCAGTCAGTGGTAGTGGGCTCAATTTGCCGAGGAAATCGGACATAGAGCTGCAAGAGTCGCTTGTGGGTTAAGGTATGAATGTTGGGGCCTCCAGAATCCGTGCCCCGTCGAGAAGACTACGGCTGGATTTTGGCTATTGCCATTACCACCTGGAGTAAACAATTCCTTTTGTTTCTCCATTCATAGCATTGTTGAGTGTTAACCACTGTCTTTGGACCGGCATGCTGCTTTCGTAACAAGGCGGAGTTGGTAATGAATCTAAAACAGTATTTTGTTGAACAAAGTTGCAAAAAGGATCTCAGTCTACCAGTAATTTGTGGAGACATTTTTTTTTTTTTTTTTTTTTTTTCCCGAGGGTAGGTGAAAATCTTCCAAAGACACTATGAGAATAGCAAGCGCGTGCTCATAGTAGTGTCAGATTTCTACTGACTAAAAACACCACCCTTCGATAAATTGTTAGATACTGCAACTAAGATAAAACTTATCAAGCAATTTTTCTATAACGAAATAAAAACACTTTTGACAGGTTACTTTCCACTGAAAGATCCTGCATGTTCCGCAATTAAGACGCGGTTAATCCTTATCTTGCCAAGTCGAAAGGTTTCGTTCTTTGTAGTCGGCGCAATAAATTACTCTCATCCAAAATTTGCCCGATTAGTCGGTTTCTATGCTTTCGCGCGAAGCTTCTAGTTTCAACTTCGATTGTAGGAATTCCGAGATCCCTGTGGATATCCTCGTTTCTAGTATACGACCACGGTGCTTGGACAATTTCTCGTACTTTATTTTGAAAATTTTGTAAAATATTGGCATTTGTTATCTTGATAGAACCCTAAAGTTGTATACCGTAGGTCCACACCGGCTTTAGCACTTGCTTATATAAAAGCAGTTTGTTCTCGGCACTGAGCTGGGAATGTTTTCCGAGTAACCAGTACATTTCTCTATATTTGATATCGAGTTCTTTACGTTTCATTTTCACGTGCAGTTCCATTTCAGCTTTGCGTCGAGTGTCATCCCCATTTATTTGGCCTCGTTTGCAAAGGGTATTCGAGCCAAGTTTAGAAAAATTGGCAAGTCATTAGTTTTCCTATATGTGAAATTTACGTGAACAGATTTAGTTTCGTTGAGGGCGATCCGCCAGTCCCTCGTCCATTCATTTACTTTATTCAGTGTGATTTGCAGTCGTTTCTTCGATTGTATTGCCTACTGCAAGGATAGCGGTGTCGTCGACGAAGGTAGCAAGGATAGTGCCATCTTCTCTTGGTATATCGCGAGTATATAACAGATACAGAAGCGGCCTAAGGACGCTTCCTTGCGGTACGCCGGCCGAAATTTCTTTAAGCTCCGAGTATTCTACACCATGTCTAACACGGAAGAGTCTGTTCCCGAGATATTATTCTAGGATATCATATAGGCTTACGGGGAGAATTTGTCGTAATTTAAATTTTAAGCCGTCGTGCCACACCTTATCAAAGGCTTGTGAGACGTCGAGGAATACGCTTGAGCATATCTTTTTTTCTTCAAATGCTTTCTCTATTACGTCAGTAATTCTATGCACTTGGTCAATCGTCGAGTGCTTGGTTCTGAACCCAAACTGGTGGTCAGGGATTAGATTATTATCTTCTATAACCGGTTGTAGGCGCCTAAGTAATATCCTCTCGAAAACTTTAGATATGACTGGAAGAAGCGAAATTGGTCTATACGATTTTACTTCATTTGGCGGTTTTCCTGGTTTTAAAACCATAATGACTTCCGCGACTTTCCATTGGGACTTTAGAACTTTGAGAACTTCTCCGGTGATCAAATCATAACCAGGAGCTTTCTTAGGTTTTAGAGATTCGATTTCACGTTTTAGTTCCCTTAGCGTTGCATATGTGAGTGAAAAATCGTTAGATAGTAATTCCGTCCCACCATTGGTATTGCCGTAAGCCGCTCGACCATCGTACGGTTTAAAGGTTTCTTGTAGATGGGCGGCAAAAACGTCCGCTTTTTCTTTATCTTCCCTTGCCCATTCGTTTTGATTTATTTTTATTGGCGGCGATGGGATTTTGGGCCTTTTGGTGCCTTTTACAGCTTTCCAAAGTGAATAATTAGAATCTTTTTTGGCTGTTAAACTTTCAAGGTAAGAACCTATCGCCCGATTTTTAAAATCCTTAATAGCTGTCTTCAACAAATTGCACAAATAATTCAAATGTGTTTTATGTTGCGGAGCGCGACTCTGTTGCCATTTTTTACGCGCTTTCCTTTTTTCGTTGACCAATTCTTTTATTTCGGGCGGATATCGTAAACCGTATTTGGCCGGCGTTTTTCTTGGGTTAGGCGTATTATTCCAGGAAGCGAGCTGAACGACTTCAACGAAGCGATCAACTTCAACCTCAAGTTCGTAAGGTGTCGTAAGTGGAACGCTCAGTTCAACATTCTCTTCAATTTCGTTCCTAAAGTCTTCCCAGTTAGTTGTTTTACCAGTAAGTCCAGCTGGCTCTTGGTTATTGACTAGTTTTGCGCTCAATGTTAAAATAACCGGTGAATGATCAGATGACAGATCAAAGCTCTCTTCAACTTTAATGTGGTTGGTAGATATTCCTTTCACGACGAAAAAATCTATCAGATCAGGTATTTTTGAAGTATCAGTTGGCCAGTAGGTCGGTTTGCCCGTCGAGTGGAAATCACAATTGTACTCCATACCTGCCCCATAGAGCATTCTACCTTTTCGCGAGATGAATCTAGAACCCCAGAACGTGTGTTTCGCATTAAAATCGCCGCCAATAATGAAATTTGGTTTGAGCGATTTAAGCAAGTTAGTATAATCACTTTTTTCAAGCGCGGAGCGTGGTGGACAGTAGATAGATGAGATTCTAAGAGTACGCTGATTATTTTTTACTCGAATCGTGCACAGTTGCATAGTTTCAAGCTCTATCTTCAGGTCTTCATATTGTTCAATGCAGTCTTTAATAAACAATGATGATCCACCTCTCGCGTTTCCAGATGGGTGACAAGCGTGCAAATCATTGTAGCCTTTTATTTTTAAAATTGGTCGCTCTTTTACGTGGGTTTCAGAAACTAAGCAAATGTCAATATCGAGTTTTTGCAAAAGTCCATTTGCATTCCAAGTACATATTTTTAACATTGGTTTCTCATTCATATTAAATTAGAAGTACGCGTTTTCCTTGAATTATTTTCGAGCTTAACCAACCGATCGAGAATAATTTTATTTATTTTGCTTTGTTCTTCAAGTTTCCCGAGAATTACTGAGAAAACATGAGAAACACTGTCTGGCGAAGTTTCAACGTTTTTTGGTTCTTCGAATGCCACAGCCTGAGCGTAGGTCTGCACTCTGGCTGTCCGAGGACCACTATTCGGTGGCTTTCCTGATGGCAATTTTTGAATAGTGTTTCCTTTGACAACAGAGGTCGAGGGCATTTCTGCCGTTTCCCTTTTTTTTAAATTCTTACGTTCAGGAACCGGAGGTTTTAGATTGTCTACTATCCCCTGAACAGTCTTACGCTTTGTCTTAGTTAGCGGTTTTGATTTAGCTTTTTCGGGCTTAAGGAGCGCATCTCTCCGTTTTTGTAACTCCTTAGCTACTTCACAGCCTCTATAATTTGCCGGGTGCTTTCCCTTGCAGTTAGCACAGGTAGCGGAGGACTGTTTTTTAACTCCACAGTCTTGGGAGAGGTGATTTCCGGCGCATTTCACACATCGTGGTTCTTTTTGGCAATACATTTGCGTATGATTAAATCCTTGGCAACGTTTGCACTGTGGAACTATTCTTACATTTCTACGCATGGGTTCGATTTTTACCACGATATTTAATATTGTTTTAATTCGGTAGATATCTTCGATATTATCTGACCTATCGAATGTAAGCATAAAGAGCGGAAGTCCACGTCTTACCACGATATCCTTATCGACTTCCGTTTGTTGCTTCTCCTTCTTAATGATATTTACGGCATCAAGAATTTTATACCCTTTGGTTTGAAGGTCGTTTACAACCTCGTCTTTGGTGCATGAGGGGTGGAGTCCCCTTGCTACAACACGATGTGGGTTTCAGACTTTATTTCGAAAGTATACCACTGGATCTTCTCGGTATTTAGCTTTTGGGATACTGCCCGGTAATCATCGTGGTTATCGAAGTTAATTTTCCACGCATTATTCCTTAAAGAAGTAACCTTAAATTTCGATGTTATCGTTCCTTTAAGGAGGCTATGCAACTTATTATATTCCGTCACCCCAACGACGTTTATGGGAGGCGGTGCCCGAATTTGTGATCGAAGTTGTTTTTCTTGCGGTTCTTTACGCTTTTGTTCTTTTAGGGGCTCGACCTCGGGGGAAGAACCGGCTCTCCTTTTCTTACTAGGTCTTTTCTTAGCGACCTGATCCGTTTCGCATGCTAGTTCTTCTTCGTCGGTGTGGTATTCCTGACTAGCTAAGCGTGGTGGAGTACATTCGCGTTCTTTCAGCAAACGATTGCTCCTTAGAACCTTATTTTCTTCTTTTAGCAGATCTATCTCTTTCTTAAGATCTTGATAGAGTAGGTCCATTTCCTTAAGCTTGATTCGGAGTGCTTTATTTTCTTCCTCAAAACTTTTATTTTTCACTGAGTCCTGTTTTTCACGCGCTGGCGCTCCCGGCGGACTTCTTTTCCCGGGGTTATTCGATCTTGATGGAGGAGATCGAGATACCCTTGAACATTTTATAAAAGGGTTAATGGATTGCAATAAGCGGCTCTCCCCAGAATCCGTAGAGCCGACCTCCGAAGAGGGTGGATTTTCCAGTAAAGCTGGACTGCCACCTGGGGTAATTAATCTTTTTGTTTTGTTCATTGCATTTTTTGTATACACCATAAGCTCGGTATACGGAGGTTGGATTTTAGTCGCCTCTTACGACAGGCATGCCTACCTCGGGTATATTCTTTCCCCTACCGGAAGGGGACGATAATTTCAGCCGCCCCTCTGGGATCAGACGCTGACCGGTGTGCCGCGCAATATGCATCAAACGCTCCCGGATTTAACCTTTAGTTTCATCTTTCAGCTATGACCTTACTGTCAAGGGTGGCCCTACCAGGAGTACAAATCTCCAGACAGTGTCGCTCATACCGTCATTAAGACTACTTCTTCGGGTGGATTTTAGTCGCCTTCTACGACAGGCATACCTTACCTCAGGGCTATTCTATCCCCGTCCCTGCAGGGGGAGAGACATGAACAAAAGTGTTAAAAGTGAAATTATGTGGGTGTAGGTGGTAGAATCACGGAAACATGAAGGGTTCTATAAAATAAACGATTTTTCCGTCATCAAAGTTTTCCGACAGTCTACCATATATGAAGGAAATCCTATGTATAAGTTCTTATATCCTTTATAGTTAGCTTTTCCTTTTATACCCCTTACAGGAAATTATATTCACTTTATCATTACATTTGTAACGCCAAGAAGGAGTCACCGGTGACCTCATAAAGTACATATATTCTGAATCAGGATCACATTCTGAATCCATTTAGCCAAGTCCGTCTGTCTGTCCGTCTGTCTGTTGAAAGCACGATAGCGCCCAAAAGAATTGACATAGGCGAATGAAATTTGATGAAAGGACTTTTTTTTATCTTCGGTAGGTTGGTATTAAAAATGGACGATGTCGGTCAAGTAGTTCTGGTACCCCCCCCTAACAAACCAATTTGGCATGACTTGTATGCAGTGGGTGGGTATCAAAGCATCGGCCAGGCCGATGAAAACACTTTTACTTGTTATTTCATGAGGTTTTTTTTTGGCAAACTGCGCAGCAGCGCATCCTATCACCGCAATTTGCCAAACCTTGTTGATTGTTTCTGGCTCTATCTCGCGAATGGGTAGGACGATTTTCCACAGGAGTTGAATGGTATCAGGATTGTCCGTGTATTATCGACCTTCAAGAGGGTTCACCACAAGGAAAAATTTGAACATGGTTAAACCGGGGCCAATTATCATTGCTAAGTCTTGTTAGCTGGGGCTACGTGGCATGTTCCGCACTTCTGATGGCATCAAAGATCGCCCAAGGCCATGTCTTCCATTTAAGCTCGGTAATCATGACCCTGTAGCAGTCACTTTTGACCGAAATTGGTCTAATGGCGAGAACTCTCACTTTGATTTGAATCTTTCAACAAATTATCGACTTTATGTACCTCACGCACACTAACCACTCTATCATTATCATGTCCCTTCGTCATGTCAAACTAAAGATCCACTTCAAAGCGATTCCAACTGCGCCTATGGCGAGTTGGCATGCTCTTCCCTTTGCCTATAGATATGCTCAAGAATTATATCCAAACAAGCGAAAAGTTTCTGGGGAAAAATTAATGGAAAATTCCTACGAAAATCGAAAGCAACACAAAGTACACGCTTAATGAAGTGGATTAGTATTTACCAAGTGAATTTTTAATTTCGGTGTAATTACGTCGTAATGTAACATATCCATGGTTACGTTTTAGGCGATGCTTAGCTGGCAGTGATAATGATGATGGTAAAGTACTTTGCACTGGCAAATAGTTTTCCGCTTTGATCTGTAAATGTTTTTCCCAAGTAATTGGATGTTATTCTCCCCATTATACCCTCGGGATGTGAAATACATATCTAAATGAATTATAAAACGCTCAAAGTTTCTATGGCTTTGTAGAGTAGGTACTTGTAGTTTTTGTAGGTGTGTTCATTTCAAATGAATGCCTTATAAATATCGAATTAAGCCGATTTGAAGGAGTACCTACTATACTTAAAAAGATGGCGGTGGTTATGAGTCTTGGTCTTGAGGGTACGTATTTCGTGTAGTGCGGTGTATCTTATAAGGTCTGTTCGGACTAGTCGTACTTTTAGAATTTCGAAACATAATGCAATATCCTGTCATTTTTCCTTGCATTTATGAATTTTTATACTTAGATGTAGTAAAGGGTTTTCCAATGAGAGGTGTTATTGTGAATGACCCGCTATTTCGGTAGCTGTCACTTTTGAAGCTTTTATTCTTTGACATTTGACACCTTGTCGGACCGCAATACAGAAATTGGTGGAAAAATTGGAGCTGTTGGGACAAGTTAGTGATGTAAAGAATTAAACCCGTGCACGTCGCTCAAGAACAACTGAGAATATTGCTGCTGTAGCCCAAAGTGTTGAAGAAAACCCAGGTTTGCCCATTCCTCGTCTTTATTTCTAATTGGGCATTCCACAAACGTCATTACACCTTATTTTGCATAAAGTTCAGTTAACACAAGAACTCAAGCCGGCCGATCATCAAGCAACGAAACCATTGATCTTTTACGGGAAAAGTTTCCGGACCGTATTATCTCTCGAAGAGGTGATCACAATTGGCCACCAAGATCTTGTGATTTAACACCTTGCGACTTCTTCCTTTGGGGCCACGTGAAAGATAAGGTCTACTCCAACAGCCCAGCGTTGATCCAAGACCTCAAAGATAAAATTCGTGAGGCTATCGAGGATATAGGGCAGCCACTTTGCGATTTGGTTATGGAAATTTTCATGAAAAGGATATGGTCCGTGCTCGTGGTGGCCATTTGGCTGATGTTGTTTTTCATCATTAACGGCATACCTTCCTCTTTATTATGAAATGAACATCCGATCACTTATCTCAAAAAATTACATTTTTCTCTGAATATAAATAGCACTTCTGCAATTGGGAATTGCGCCACTGGAACCTTAGAGAGAGGTTCTAGAACTGTCCAAGAAGTGGAGTAGCTCATTAAACATCTCTAAGTGTCTTTTGATGGTATCTACCATCCACGGCGACACATATGGCATCCTCTGACCAAACTAAGTTGGTTCCCGGGATAAATTCTTAAACCTAGCTTGGCAAAAGGAAAGTGCCCCGTAAGAACGTCGAAAGGTTCCTTGCAGTCTTTTCTGTTAACGGACAGAAAGAGTGCTGCTAACCTTATGCATTTCATCGAAAGCTTGAATTTGGTGCTCTCGAAAGCGTTTTCAGTTGCTTTTCTCTTGGACACAAGTAGTACATTTCTTAACATCATGATCTAGTCGACTTAGCTCAACCTTTGGCTGCGCCCGAGCTTCTTAATCCTCAGCTCGCATAATGCCTTAAATCTTTAAAGCCATTTCTTCCTGAATTATTTTTTTTAACATTACAGCCAACATAGGTGCTTTATTACAACTCGAGGACCCACCTCCACCGAAAAATCCAAAATCCCCCCGCTCTGACCCGCAGCACGTAAAACAATTTCAGCTAAATCAGCGAAGCATTCTTTTGAAAACCGCAAAAAAAAACATCATCCCCTTCCCCGTTCGCATATACACCAACCAGCAAGAGCCCAACAAACATACTTCACGTAATTAAAATGAGGTTAAGTACATAATAATTTCCTTTTCTACCTTAGAGATCATAAGCACCTCTGTAATTAACTTGAGCTGTATAAAAAGTCTGTGTGTGTGTGTGTTTGTATATGAGGTTGGATAATATTGAAATATTAGTAAGCAAGCGGGGTGGGGAGAGAATTTTCTGTCAGCATCAATGCCCCTAATAAGAAATTCACACAGAATGTATTTTTGTGTGAGGCCTCTGGCATATTGCAAAGCTCAGGACCAGGACCAGGAGTCAGGACATCTCTGCGCAACACCGCACAGTTTGCTTAAGCAAACAGAAAAACATGTTTCAAATTACAAGAGGAACCCTGTTTCTGGTGTTCCGATAAGAGCTTAGGACCGCAATAGATAAAAACAGAAAAATAAGCATTCCCCACGCATATATTATGGAACAATAAACAAGATTCTTCTGATTTCCTGTTTTACGAGTGCGAGCTTTGTTGATGTTTGGTTTTTTTTTACTTATCGCAGATATAGCGATCTAGAAGCATACGTTTTGTTGCCGCTCATAATTTTGGGGCTTAAGAGCGAAAGACGGATTTTACAAGTAGGTACTATACATACCTGCCATCGGGTGTGGCTGTATTTTGCTAAGGGGCGAAAAGGCCGGCTGCGGATGGAAATTTATTTAAAAGCAAACATATTGCCCTTCAAAATGGAGTCCATATAGGCGTAAAACGAAATTACCACGGAGGGCATTCTTTGCAGATGTGTGATGTCTATGCAAGATTATATGGGATAGGCCGGGTTGGTGTGAGAAAGATGCGACATCTTGTCTACCTAAATGTTTTTGTATGCTACCGTAGCAAAAGTAAAATTGTACTTTGTATCAGACAAAAGACAGCAGAGGAAGCTATCTTCAAGCCAACTTTTAATTACTGGCGACGACACACAGGTTGGTTTCTGATGTAAGTATTTTTTTTTTTTGTTTATTCCAAAGATTTGTCTTCGTTAAATATTCAGAACTCGATGTAGGTGCACTGTTAAGGTCAAGAGTGGTAACGGAAACCCTCCCACATTTTTATTTTGGGCTAGCTATGGGTAAATGCGCTCAGGAGGTCACGAAATGAGAGAAGAAGTCCGACAAGCCATATTTTCAAAGATGTTATAGGTATGCTCGAAAATATTCTATCTCGCTTGGCATTTAAATTTATATCCTTACAGCCTTATTTATTAGAATTTGCTAAACACGCCTATACACCTGTATAGTTATGCAGTGTATAAGTATTTATACAGCCCTTATACACCCTTCCAAAAATTGTTATTTATAAAACATTTTTCCACGCATACTAGTTATACAGGGCTTGTGTCAAAAAAAGTACTGAAAAAGAGAAATCTATTACATTTATCTGTCCGAAATGATAACAAAAACCTTAGCAGCTTGTGGGAAATACAAATACAAATAAAAATAAAAAAATGGAAAAGTAAAAAGAAAAAGATGGGAGATTTGGGACTCCACGAACCGGTGGTCTTATGCAAATTAAATCAAATTTGTTTTAAATTTTCTGTGTCTGAACATATTTCGAATCAAGGATACATGTACAGTCTTAAAAATTGAAAATAAAAATGTCGATGCAAACTATCCAATTTAATTTCGATTTTATTTTAAATAAAATGTGACAAATTTGTTAAGTCAAAATGACATTTCGACTATTCCACCTCTATACAAGCTCTAAACAACATCCAAGTGCGTTTAGCTTATACAAGCTCTGTGCAATATTGAAAAATTTTTATAAATAAGGATTTTGCGTTTAGAGGCGTTATAGAGACTGCATAACTTTATACACTCTTTATAACACGTTTATAAATAAGGCTGTTAATTTTTATTTAAGTTTTATTTTCATTTCAATTTATTTATACAACTCCATATTTTTCAATTTCAATTTTGTTTTTATTAATTTTTTCACTTAAAACTATTTAATATTTTTTTATTTAAGATTTATGTAAACTACTATTCAACTAAGTCACAGCTAATCAATTAAAAACTTATTTTTAAAGAGGTAAAACATAGATATGCGTAATTCAAGGCGGCGCAAAATTTATCACCCTATCGGAAGATGTTAAGATTTGTATATTAAAGGCGTCGTACGCCAATAATAATTGACATGAACAGACAAGCATAGGAGAGCCACACTCCGCAAGAGCTTGTAATAATTGTGTATTTTTTTTGCCCAATAATCGGTCGGTGGTAGTGATGGGACTTGAGAAAGTGGTGGTAGATAGCCTTAAAAAAAAGTTGTGAGAAAAGTGGTGGAAAACAAAATCGTTTTCATCTGAATCTGAAGATATATCCACAGCGCAGTTTTGCTTGCCACCGATACGTTAGAAGATGTTTATGTACTAAAATAATGCAAGCAATTAGGGAAAGAACAATTCAAAACAAGTAAAAGTGTTATCATCGGCCTGGCCGATGCTTTGATACCCTCCACTGCATACAAGTCATGCAAAATTGGTTTTGTGAGGGAGGTACCAGAACTACTTGACCGACATAGCAGGTTTTCAATACCAACCTAACGACGATAAAAAGAAGTTCTCTCACCAAATTTCATTCACCTACGTCAATTACTTTGGGCGCTATCGTGCTTTCAACAGACAGAGAGGCATGGGTCCAATATTGGTTTTGTATGGGAGGTACCAGAACTACTTGACCGACATAGCCCATTTTCAATACCAACCTGACGCCGATAAAAAGAAGTCCTTTCACCGAATTTCATTCACCTACGTCAGTTACTTTGGGCGCTATCGTGCTTTCAACAGACAGACAGACAGACAGACAGACAGACAGACAGACAGACAGACGGACATGGCTAAATCGATTCAGAATGTGATCCTGATTCAGAATATATATACTTTATGAGGTCTCCGGTGATTCCTTCTGGGCGTTACAAATGTATTGGCAAAGTGAATATACCTTCCTCTGGAGGGTATAAAAATTAATTTTCATTTTACTTGTTGTAGGAACCTAGACTTTACGCATTTTCACTTTCTGTAGCTCCTAATATTATTTAAAAATTAAAAGATTATGATGTTAACGCTTATGTAGCGAATAGCGATAAGTAAAAGGTGGTAGATTTCAAATTGAGGTTGGTAGAATTTCCGAAAGTGTAAAAAGTGGCAGAAATACCACTTAAGTGGTAGAAGTCCCATCACTGGTCGGTGGTGTTAACGCAGCTAGAATTTAGAATCATCACGAGCGAAAAGGCGCATTTCTTAGGCCAAGGCCATGCACTGAGCGACAAGTGGCCATTTATTAAGCGGAAATTCTTAAGCGATTAGTTGTGAAAATATCGTTGTCGAGAAAGTCGTTTCAACATTTACAGAATTATTTTAAGTTTTAGGAAAAAAGAAGATTTAGTGTTCTTCCAATCAACCGAAAAAGATCATGTTATGGCGAATGCAACCTTTTGTATAACAATCTTCGACACCATGAATCGACAATCATTTCATTTTCTGCTAGAAAACTTCGTGCAAAAATTACAAAACGAAAGAAAGCAATTTGTGCAGAACAGAGGCTTGTTCTAATATGCATAAAATCAGCTTATTTTTGATTATTTATTGCTCCGTTGCTTTAAGTTTGTTTAAAATCATTTTCTGAAACTCCTCTGAGCTCGAGTTTTTCGATTTCATTAATAATTTTTTCCATGAAAGCTGAGCGACGCCGCTCTGCCGCTCAGTTACCGCTTGGCCACAACCATACAATTTCATATGTTATAAATTTTTTTGGCGCTTAGATTTTTGCCGCTCAGTGCGTTGCCTTAGCCTTAAGTGATAACGTCAATAAGCGAAATCTTCGTTTCTGGGGCATTGAAAATCAGAGTGTGATGCACGAAGGGCCATTACATCTACTCAAAGCCACTGTGCGGTGTGGCGTTCACGCGGGATGAGTGATTGGGCCGTATTTTTTTGAGGACGATATCTGTATTACTGTAACTGTTACTGGTGAATGCTAGGGCCATAATAAACGACTCTTTACTACCGGAATTAGATGAGCGGGGTTTGGTTAACATATGGTTTAAACAAGACGGTGCAATCGTAAGAGCCATACTATGAACGAAACATTTATTGGCCTCGTAATATTCCGATTGGGCATGGCCAGCAAGATCGCCCGATTCAACCATCCCAGACTTCGACAGGAATGCGAACAGTTACCACCAAAAATCTTTCGGAAAGTCATGGACAATGCGGTAAAACACTTCACAGATATCTTTTCCACTTAAAAGAAAAAATAGTAAAGGACCAAATAAAGACTTCCGTCACTCAAAATTATTTTTTTGTTTTTTAGTAAAAGAGTTAATAAACATTGCCGATGCTTAACCAGTTTTAGTATATCAATCCACAAGCTACCTACCTCGTGCACCATTAATCTACTGTGCCCATAACGTTTTGTCGTTACGTGACAGCAGCTCACATGGCTCAAAATATCTCCCTTGCGTATGAGATTTGCATAAAGGGTGATGCCTACATTCGTTCTCATCTAAAAGGATGTTGACACCTCGCAGCATAGAAATCTTTGACGCGTTTCCTGTCCACAATAGGCGTCAATGTACCTTATATCGCGCCTACATCTCAGACCGGACGATATAAGTATTAAAATGGCAGAGCATCCTCCGTCCAAATCAACAGAACAAGGTCAGTACTATGCCACACAAAACTGGCTGAAAATTTTTCTAAAGAAACTGACTACCACAACACGGAGCAAGCCCAGATAAAAGGGACACAAATCGACTGACAGGCAACAATTTTCTGTTTAATTTTTTTTTCTCATTTCCTTGCCAGCATCCGGTCTGAAAACATTCAACGTGCCAAAGCAAACATTATTTCCCTTCCAAGGATTCCCACCATCGAATGAGCACACAAAAAAGATGTAGAATGTGATGCCAACCAAAAACTCTGTGTGACATTAAGAATGCTATTCGAAATCAAGGATATGCATACCAAATGAGGGCAAAACCATAACTACCCACACACAAAGTCGGCCTAAAGCGCGCGCAGAACGGATACACAATGACACTGATGACAGGATAAGGACAAGGGCGACGCGGGCAAAAGTAAATACAAAATGCTTCCAAAAGTGACTTCACGGTAATAGGTGAAAAAAAAAGAACCGAGCCATCCAATCAAAAAGGAATCAGGGCACACTCTGCAAAATGATACATTGTTGTCTTGATTTTCCTGAAATGTGTTTGCCGGGTTGGGTTCGATTCCCTTTCCAAACGGATGTAAGGTATGCGCTCACATCTCATGCGACCACGTAGAAGTTTGTAGAGCGGAAGGAGATTTGCGCTGAGTGGCTGTACCTATACCTATACCTATGTATTGAAAAGTACATGCATTCCGGTTGGATTTCTATTATTATCCCTAAATACGAACATCCATGACGTGTATGTGATGTGCGGAAAAAATGGAGAAAAATCAATTACACAATGCTTATCCACTGTCGGATGTGTAGGATATGGTAAGCCCGCCTGGATCGCGACTTGTCAAAGAAGACATGGAACATATTTAGTTTCACGGCACTGCCAGCCAAACGTAATCGATTATAAATTAAAGCAATATCCCGATGGAGACAATTTAAGGCCTTCCAGACGATGACCCACTCAAGGACACTCTCTTTTGCGCACACATAAAGCCAATTTCAAATAAAAGAATAAAGAAAAGGGGAGCCACAAAAAACTAAAGGTGGAGAAATCTCCTTCGTCGGGATTTCGTTTTCATTCCATTTCGTTTTCGCTGAGGGCATGCAAATTTATGTCCACCCTCTCTATAAACTTTAAACCTTCTTCGCTCCAAAAATACAGTGCAAGTGTTTGTGCGAAATTTAAAAGACGAAGATGAAAATACTTTTTGTTTTGCGCACATAAATTTGATGGAAACCCATGTAAGGGTATCGAGTACCCGTATTTGAGAGGTTGTTGCGCGATGTTCATTAAATTGCCATTTGATGAAGCTAAAGGATGAACCTGTAGAGCCAAGCTGTAACTTTCTTCATTTTCATTACGCGAGTAAACGAGGTACATACAAAAGTTTTGAGGGTGATTTTACATCAAATTTTTTTTTGGGTTCAAAGTTTGATAGCGTACTGAAGAGATTGCTACTAATAATAAGAATCCTCGGTGACTCTTGGTGGGTCTAACGAGGTGCGTATGTACACTTTTTGGATACCCTTAAAAATAAGCCGGGTTAAACTACCCAGTTTACGTTCTTTTTAAATGCTTTTGAATTTTAATGGCCAGCACTATACACAGCTGTGATTAACTGAAGGAATTTGTTAACAGGAACTTGGAAGCTCTTCCACATGCGTTTCTTATAGGCTATGTCTTCTTATATTTGAGTTTCTTATTTCCTCCGTGGACTGTTGTATAGTTCAGAGCTGGACAGATAAATCAAGAGTGGTAATATCAAGCCCGACAGAAAAAAAAAATTTTGCTCCTACATTCGAACTGTTGAGCTCCAGATTGAAGACACAGTAGCTACAAGATGAGACCTTGATGCTGGATATCGTATTCCATATTTTACAACCTCCGCAAAACCAGTTAAATAAGGAACTGAGCTGCCAGAGCTAGCTATCCTTTTGGGCTTTCGGCTTAGCAAACATATAATGATGTCCAAAAAAACCGACGAGCATTGATTTTTCTAAACAAAAACTAAAGTTAAGGGGAAACCCTCAGGTCTTCCCCGATAAAGTGAAGCAGCTTAAACAACTCTAACGAATAGCCTAGTCTGCTATTCAAAGGTCATCATCTATGTGCTGCATTATAATCCAGCCAATTGTAGCTAAATAGGTCAAATGTACATATAAGGAACCCCCAAAGTCTGATAATGGGTTCTATAAGAAAGACAAGCAACTGGCTGCTGTCTTCAATACCGGAATACTGGCTCTTTGCAACAATGAAAGAAACCTAAACACCGAATAGAAGATGTGCTTAAGCAGGATTTTCAGCTGGTAAATGGGCATCATGTAGAGGCACAGATGAAACGAGAAAAGAGCCTAAGTGAAGTCAGTTAAAACACTCAGTGTGCAGTGCAGAAGAAGTTGGCTTAGCAATGAAAGGGGTAAAGTACAAAAAGTTTGAAGAATGTGATGGCTTACCAGCGGAGCTCCTGAAATGCGGTGGCGATAATTTGGTAGGACGCATCATCAACCGCCTTACGACTCTATTATCAGCTACATTTGCGAAATCTAAAAAAAGGCGACCCTATGCCTTGCAAGAACTATTGAGGTTCTATGCAAAGTAAGGTGTGAACTTTTTAAACCGTTCTGTAACAAACTGTAATTAGCTCGTTCCAGTTTGGCTTCCAGGCCCGCAGATCGACTATAGAACACATTTTCAAGCTGAGGCAAATTCTGGAAAAGACCAACGAGTATCCTTTTCATTGGGTCAGTACAACTACTGGGGTATTCCCACGATATTGACATCATCGGTCGTTTCATGATAAAAGCTTTCACAGGTAAAATCTGTTGGCCTTAAAGTAAATGAGGTCAAGTTTAAGTGTTTGCTATCTAAACACTAAGCCTCTATCTACCGCCTATGACTAAACGTTAGTATTGGTAACAACAATTCCGAAATAGTTAAGATATTCATTTATCTCGAAGCAGAAATGACACCCTAGTGGAAGAATTACGCTAGGAAACGTTGGTTTTAAACATTTGAAAAGAGCGACAAATTATTGTATTCTATGAGTTAGATAGCTCATGAATAGATGCTTCTTTTGATGTGTTTGTAAAATTCAGAAATGAAAGTTAAAAAAAAAACCTTAAATTTGAAAATGTGTTACATTTCTTTTAAAATATAGCCTTGGCCACTTTATGCTTCCAAATGAGATCAAAGAAGATACAAGATAGCTCGGATTTACTTCAAAAGTCCGCGTGCTTCTCAGGCCCATGTTGCAAAGCTTGATAAGTTTTGCTAGGATCTTGTATCTATTTTATCTCACACCATCCGACATGCTTACCAAGAGCTGCAGACGTCTGCCTGTAATGCTACAGTCCAAGCCAAACCTGTGTCTCTATCGACATTCCTCTGAGGTCACCCAAATCCCAATCACAGAGTAGCCTCCAGTCGTGCAAGTGATGTTGGTTGAAGTCTCAACGGGTCGATCTCTATGTCCTTGTAGAGTAGATCAGAGGTCCCAGTCGTCTTAACTGATTTATTTCGAATTTTCTTGAAAAGATCCATATAAACTCATTTCAAGCCAAGCAGCTCTTGGGGCACCAAAGTCGTAAATGATGGTTTGGGACTGTTTCAGTCGTCTTGAAGATTTTTCTAAAGTGGATAATAGTCACAACTGTTACCCTGCCGTAGATGGTTTAGTCCTTGATGGAATTTTGTTCAGTCTTCTTAAAAAAATATCAGTAACAGTTTCACTTCTTTTGTTTACTTTCGTATTTCTATAAAAAAATAAACAAAATCGTAGTTTTAAAAAATACACACGGCATCTTTTATTTTCCTCCCAGGAGGAAATATAAATTAAGAAAAGAGGAGTCCAAATTAAAAAGAAATAATGCAAACAATAAAAAAAGGTTTGGCAAATGTAAAAAGAATTTTGACCCATCCAGAATTTTGACCCCAATCCGAAAAATTATTATTAATATCGCGTTTGTGGATAAGAAAAGCACGGGTTGTCCGGCAAGTAACATGGAACCCATAAAATTACTGCGAATTATACAAAGAGCCTCAATACCTCCTTAGTAGAAATATTAAAATAAATAAAGATTATCACTGCATCTATCTCTGCGGACGCGGGAAGCCGCCTTTCCTGTTCAGGTACAAATAGGCATATGAACTCAATTAGCGGTAGCCTACGAGTACTAGGGTCCTCGTCGTTTAACGCTATGCACCTTTGAAACATACTGTGATGCACTCGCCTTGACAAAGATTATCCAAAAACATAAGCAGCATTACTTCATAAATTACAGCTTCCTAGTTACTACAGTAAACAAATTGTACGACCACAACCCTTAGAACGAGTTCTTCTTAAGCAAGAACCACTCCAAACGCCACCTTTTTGATTCTACCTTTCACCGACAGCTTCTCAGTTTAGATGCCAAGAGAAGTACATTTTTCAGTTAGAGTGTTGATTCTTGCTTCCCACTCTTTTGGAGAGAATCCCTTTCTTTGTTTGTGTTGTCCTCCACTGAGTGTGATCCTGCACCGGAATAACAGAGTTGTAGTGAAACCCTAGTAATACAACTCGAATACCTATCGCAGAACAATGAAATTTCAAATGAATCCACAAAACCACAGGTAGCTCTAAGGATTCCCCAACATTGCCTCGGAGTTGTCTAGCAACAGCGTATAGCTAACTATAGGAAAGTAAATTAATAAACCCATTGAGACAAACCATAGCCCCAGTCCCGTGCCTTTGTAAAATGATGAGAGAATTTAATTTTCCAAATTGAAACAAAGGATTGCAGGTCCTTTTGTGTTCCCGTGTGTCCATTACTTTGTCTGCTTAAATTACACAAATCCATCAGAGTCGTGCTGATGTTAATGCCACCCCTTGCCCGCTGAATGAAAGGGTTTGCAGTGGGTTTTGTGGTAGGTAAATTAATTTGACACATTTGATTGTGTAAATGGACACAACGAATTATTAACAAAGGCCAGCGACGACGTAATTAGTTCAAATTAACTTCGTGCCGCGGAACAGGTCGGAGGGTTTCATTTAATTGAAATAGTTGCCCGGATATAACCGACAACCTCACAAAAATTAAAAATACGAGTTGGACCTTACATCTTTGACAGGAGGGGTTATTTTTCAGTGCTATTTGATCTCTTGATTTTCGTTTCAGACAGCTAATTCAATCGGGTTTATTGATGACGATAATTGGCAATTATCGAATGTCCCAAACGATTTTTATCATCCCCCGCAAAAGGTAAGAATAAACAAACTCAGCATGACTCCGTCCATCGCTCGTGGATAAGACCCCGGGATACCTAATCTTTCTCTACCTGTTTCAATGGGAGACCACTAAGAGTTCTGAAAAGGCCTTCTGGAGATAAACGGTACTTCAAACTTGTTCACGTTAACCTTTATCCTAGCTTACCCAACAACGGCTACAATTTTAAAGGTTGCTAAATCTCTTGTAAATCTGAGAGCACCAAAATAAATATCCATAGGTCCACCAATTCTAAACTCTCTGCACGAATAGACAATTAATTCTAAAGCGTTCACTATCGGACTTTACATCCAACACTTGGATTGACATGTCACAGCTAGTACAGCCACACTTGAGCCAGAGTAAGTCCATTGTAATGCCACATGATCTTAAGATCAAAAAAGTACTTGTTGAAGCAACAAGAGCTTTAAACATAGCTCTGGAGGAAGCTGAATTTATTATTCTCCTATATTCCTCCATTGGCGTAGCGAGGGGATTATTTTTGAATATACAAAACTTGCAAAAAGGATTCTTTTTTCAGTCCAACGAATTTATTTACAAATTTATTTACAAAGCTTATGAACGCTGCCCTTAAGTATGCAACTACGTTTTATCAGAAATGACAACCCTGTACAGCACACACAAATTATAACACAGTACACAACATCTCCGAACTATTCCAAACATGCACCGGATTTCGGCAAGGAGACGCACTATCATGTGACTTCTTCAATCTCGTGTTAGAGCAGATAGTGCGCAGGGCAGGTGTCACAAATGACATCTTAGTGGAGATCCGGCGAAGAATTACCCTAGGAAACCGCTGCTACTTCGGTTTGGCAAAACAATTCGGTTCAAAACTCCTAACTCGAAGGACCAAATGTGTGCTTTACAGAACACTTATCCTGCCAGTTCTGCTTTATGGCGCCGAGTGCTGGACGATAAGCAGGAAGGGAGAGCTGATACTGGGCTAGTTCGAAAGAAAAATTCTTCGGCGGATTTTTGGTCCTGTGTGCGAGGAGGGCGAATGAAGGAGAAAATACAACCGCGAACTCTATGAGCTGTACCAAGATGTGGATGTAGTCCAAAGGCCAAAATACTGCATTGGATCGGTCACATCGTGCGAATGGAAAATAATGCTCCAGCTAAGAGGATCTTGGAATCCCAGCCGCCAGGTTCGACCCGACAAGGAAGACTGAACCTCCGTTTCAAAGAACAAGCCATCGCGGATTCCAGAGCGCTTGGTCTGGTGTCTACAGTGTCTCAGGCAGAGATTCTTCACGAGTCGGGAGCCCGTTAGGTAAATTAAGTACACAACACCTGCATTCGAAAATACTCTTTTTCTCTTTTTTTGCTAGAAGTTGTGTATCTGTATGTAGTGTGTGAGAAGAGTTTCTTGATCCGAGGTATTGTCGCCCTCCCCACAAGCGTCATAGATAGTGGTGTCACTTAAGCCCAGCACATTAAAATTAAGATAATCTGCAAAGGAATAGTATATCCCGTAAAAGCGCCAATAAGTTGCCTGCAGCCTTTTTTGCTAAACGATGCAAGAATGCCGTAGATTTCTTACAGGCATTCTGGAACGTATTACAGGGTTGAGCAAGGCCTTAAGAGCAGCTTGTCTGGCGCTACAGATGTAATTACTCCTGACCCTAAATTTCCCCATCAGCCGAAGTTCCGTTGTGATTGCAGCAGACGGCACTCCTATCCATGGAACCATTAGGGTCGTAGCACAAGTCCACTGCAAGGTCATCGACATGCCAGTGTGAATGACACCAAAAGCTACTCCTCTTTAAACGGCGGATTGATAGTACAGCACATGACAAAAGTATCAAGGGGTGGAAGGTTAAGCAGACCTCCTAGAGTTAGAGCCGTGCGTTTTCGGGAATGCTTGCTCACAATCCTAGCGCCAAAGCCCTCTCCACAAACTGTAAGCTGGAAAGGGTCTTATGATAGCCGTATAGGTCCAAAGGACCTTTTTCGGAGTTAAGCCCGTAGTCTTGCCAAAAGGACCTTTGCACTGCCAGAAAACTGAGTGCTCTTTGGATGTTTTTGACTGCACATGCTTTGCCCAAAGAAGTTTTTAACCAATTAAACATATCTAGACCAAAAGTATTTTGAACCTCTCATTAAAGACCTGAGCACCTACATTTTTTAGCCTAAAGTACCATACAATGAACACTCAAGTTCAACTTAAAGACACGTGCAACTAAAACCATTCCGCAGAACCTTTAATGCTGAGCAAATGGGCCTTGACACAACGTTCACATATATTTAAATGAGATGGGAAAAATTGCCAAACGATTTTTGGGATCATCGATACAGCGACATAATCTACATGGCTATAAGCTACATGTGTACGTAAAGAAATACCAATTCTAATGAAGTACTTAACTGGGGGCTGATTCATAATTAATGTTTTTGTAATGTGAAATTAATTTCCACGCACATATAGGCACACACACAGAGATGGTTGTCCCTTGCTAAATTAAGGATGCGTATCCGTCCACGGAGCTTGTTTCGCTATGATTAAGTGATTCATTTTGCTGTTGGGAAATGGGGATTGTGGGAATATGTTGCAAAGTCTCTGAGGACGGGACGATGTGTGTGTGTCAAGCCTTTTGTTTTCGGAAAGATTGTGCTCTCTTCAAACTTCGCGCAAATGAACATCGAATATGGGTGTGGCGCACTGATTAGTCGTAGCTTCAATAAATTGCACAAAGATCGCAAACCAAAGGATAACCGATTAGCCTACTCCACTTCGCAACTACTAATCTATTCCCAAACGACGACAAGAAAAGAAACTAAACTTCTAATGGTATTCATAAATTTTATTTTGACTGACGCTAATTCCTTGAGACATATCCCTTTTCCGACTCCACTCCTTGGCAAGTAGTCCGCAGTACACTCGGGAGGATACAGCTCGTGGCTTTGTATATATTTTAAAGATAATCCTTAAACGATGTATTTAAGATGCAGCTCCTTGCCTCGGTTATAAGAAGAACAAAACAAACTCTTGCTTAAGGATTTTTTGCAAGTGTCCCTGGAGATTTTCTTGGGGAATTTTTCATCAGATTTCCTGTGTATTGCTGGAAATTTAAATTGAATATAAAGGGTTTCTGCGCGCACAGATCCTCGGCGGACCGAGTGAAAGTAGAGATTAACTTTACAGTGTAATCGCTTAAAAAATGAGCTTTTAATGACTCTGAATAAATTGTTGCTTTCGTGTTGGAGTATATTTTTTGTTAATTTTTTCCTATACTTAATGAGGTTTGTTAAAAGGGATTCACAGGGGCTTTAGTGGCAATACCAATTATGAGGAGCGTGGCATTTGCAAATGTAAATTGTCCTATAGCTGAGTAGGAGCGAAGCACTCAAGTCAGACGTAGACCTTTTCGTATACGTGTATTGACAGATACCACTGACAAGTGCACATCTCCGAATGGCTCTGCTACAATAGATTGTTAGTCCAGGTCTTTCCTAAGTCTGCAGATAAAGTAAAAACTCCGCCAGTTCGATCAACGATTAGATGAGTTGAAAGTCGAAGTTTAGAAGGTAATATCTAAGGTCAAGATTAAGCCGGCTGCGAAGGCTTACAGAGGCACTTTTGGGGCATTACCAAACATTGGATTCAATTGGATTTCGGAGTAGATAGACATTGGTAGGTTGCGACTCCTTTAGTCTAAGGGCCCATGGCCCCCACTTCTTCAACCATGATCAAAACGGCCCCTTTTTCAGTTTAAAGAAAGTTTTACTCTTCATCGAACGAAGAAGGATGCAAAGGACTTAAAAGAAAAACGTCTTTCGTAACTTTTATTTTCGTTTTTTTATTACAATTTTTTAAATGTTGATAAAATGTTTTTGCTGCTGTGCACATTTTTTTTTTTAATTTTTAGTATTTTAAGTGGACGGCCGTTTATTGCCTCGGGCGCCTTTTTATGCCCTTATTTGACATTTTTCACCGTGAAAACAGGTACGTTGAAATTGAATTCAGAGCTCACTGAATTTTAACTTTTAACGAACAAAATATTCGGAAACAGTCAGCACATTCCACTCCATCACGCAAGTAGCTCATGCCGTGGCTTCAGCGGCATGCTACAGGTGCATGCTGCTGGCTCAACAAATATTTTCTTATGTTCCTCCCTTTCATGTCTTTTCGTCACATACTGACTCAAGTTCTTAAGTTCAAATCTCGATAAGGATAAAAGCTTCACCTTCAAAAATATTTTTGTATTACAACCAACTTTAAGTCTTTACCTATGGAAAAAGGTGAATTATTTGATTCAGTGCGTTGATAGCCCATGAATATACGCTTCTTTTGAACTAATTGCCTTAGTAAAATGCGAGTGGCTAATTTGTTTTATTTTTTCTTAATAATTTTTTGTCGATGCCTTTATTTTTTTTTTTACTATTTGAGAAGAGCTACAAATTATTTGAACGTATGGTTACATAGGCCATCCCACTTTATATTTACAATGATTGAGGGTATAAGATCACCTTTGGCTGTGGCTAAAATGGTTGACCTCCCATAAAGAATCCAAAAGATGGTCACAACTAGAAGGTCACAGGCTCTCAACGGCACAGTGGCCGGTTTTAAATCGGAAAAAGTCTGAAGAACTAATCAATCTCTGTAGAACAAAGCTAGGGAAGAGTGAAAAACTATTTTATAAATGGAAAAGTAAATGAGCGATGGAAAATGTTTTAAAAAATTCGAAGCATTAACTTTTTCGTGAAATAGAAATAAAACAAGTAAAAAGTGTTATCATCGGCCTGGCCGATGCTTTGATACCCTCCACTGCATACAAGTCATGCAAAATTGGTTTTGTGAGGGAGGTACCAGAACTACTTGACCGACATAGCCCATTTTCAATACCAACCTAACGACGATAAAAAGAAGTTCTCTCACCAAATTTCATTCACCTACGTCAATTACTTTGGGCGCCATCGTGCTTTCAACAGACAGAGAGACATATGGGTCCAATATTGGTTTTGTATGGGAGGTACCAGAACTACTTGACCGACATAGCCCATTTTCAATACCAACCTGACGCCGATAAAAAGAAGTCCTTTCACCAAATTTCATTCACCTACGTCAATTACTTTGGGCGCTATCGTGCTTTCAACAGACAGAGAGGCATGGGTCCAATATTGGTTTTGTATGGGAGGTCCAGAACTACTTGACCGACATAGCCCATTTTCAATACCAACCTGACGCCGATAAAAAGAAGTGATTTCACCAAATTTCATTCACCTACGTCGATTACTTTAGGCGCCATCGTGCTTTCAACAGACAGAGAGACATATGGGTCCAATATTGGTTTTGTATGGGAGGTACCAGAACTACTTGACCGACATAGCCCATTTTCAATACCAACCTGACGCCGATAAAAAGAAGTCTTTTCACCAAATTTCATTCACCTACGTCAATTACTTTGGGCGCTATCGTGCTTTCAACAGACAGACAGACAGACAGACAGACAGACAGACAGACAGACAGACAGACAGACAGACAGACAGACAGACAGACAGACAGACGGACATGGCTAAATCGATTCAGAATGTGATCCTGATTCAGAATATATATACTTTATGAGGTCTCCGGTGACTCCTTCTTTGCGTTACAAATGTATTGGCAAAGTGAATATACCTTCCTCTGGAGGGTATAAAAATATGTAGGTAGTGCTTGTAATAATATATTTAAATATATCGAATGCATTAGACGTCTTACCATCAGAGAAGCAACACAAGGAAGACCTACCCTTAGTTGGCGTTACCAAGTAAAAGGGGACCTAAAAAAAACTTGAAGTGCGCAACTGGAGACAGTTAGGCAAAGATCACAACCAAAAAACCTGCCGCCAGGTTGCATTTGAATCTCCTAAATTTTAAGCACCTTAACGATTGTATTGAAAGAGAAAGTTTCGTGCGACCAAATACTGCAAACTTCTTTCACTTGTATGAGGTGTTTTGGTGGACGAAAACACACAAGTGAGCGGTAAATGATCTTGTGCGCATCATCTTTACAATCATTGGGCAAAATTACCAACTGGTGTTGAGGCGGATCAGTCCCACCAGTGAATACCACCACCTGCTTGTCGTGTGTGCATTTTCAATTCAGTCTCTGAAGGGTTTTCACTAAAACCAGACGCAATGAAATCGAAAATATGTCCTTAGGAGGTATGCAATTGAACACTTTCCATGATTTTTATACCCTCCACAGGAAGGTATATTCACTTTGCCCATACATTTGTAACGCCAAGAAGGAGTCGCCGGAGACCTCATAAAGTATATATATTATGAATCAGGATCACATTCTGAATCGATTTAGCCATGTCCGTCTGTCTGTCTGTCTGTCTGTCTGTCTGTCTGTCTGTCTGTCTGTCTGTCTGTCTGTCTGTCTGTCTGTCTGTCTGTTGAAAGCACGATAGCGCCCAAAGTAATTGACGTAGGTGAATGAAATTTTGTGAAAGGACTTCTTTTTATCGGCGTCAGGTTGGTATTGAAAATGGGCTATGTCGGTCAAGTAGTTCTGGTACCTCCCATACAAAACCAATATTGGACCCATATGTCTCTCCGTCTGTTGAAAGCACGATGGCGCCCAAAGTAATCGACGTAGGTGAATGAAATTTGGTGAAATCACTTCTTTTTATCGGCGTCAGGTTGGTATTGAAAATGGGCTATGTCGGTCAAGTAGTTCTGGTACCTCCCATACAAAACCAATATTGGACCCATGCCTCTCTGTCTGTTGAAAGCACGATAGCGCCCAAAGTAATTGACGTAGGTGAATGAAATTTCGTGAAAGGACTTCTTTTTATCGGCGTCAGGTTGGTATTGAAAATGGGCTATGTCGGTCAAGTAGTTCTGGTACCTCCCATACAAAACCAATATTGGACCCATGTCTCTCTGTCTGTTGAAAGCACGATGGCGCCCAAAGTAATCGACGTAAGTGAATGAAATTTGGTGAAAGGACTTCTTTTTATCGGCGTCAGGTTGGTATAGAAAACCTGCTATGTCGGTCAAGTAGTTCTGGTACCTTCCTCACAAAACCAATTTTGCATGACTTGTATGCAGTGGAGGGTATCAAAGCATCGGCCAGGCCGATGATAACACTTTTACTTGTTTTTTTTTTTTTTTAATAAAATTATAGGAAGAATGTCCTACCGAGAGAAAGACGATTTTGTAACATATTTTTAATTGAAAATTATAAACAGTATATAAATCGCCAAGGGTCTGATAAAACCTAGTTTCCATTGTATCAAGTACACGTGAAAGGAAAATTCGGAATGGTAAAATTAGCCACATTTGCATACAACTCGTTGTTGGGTGAGTAGCTAGGATATCCCCTAACTAGAGGTATATTCCATCCCCGTAGTTAAACCCAAGCAGCATCATTATATTTGCCTAAGTCTCCGTGAATTATTACTTTGTCCTTTTTCGCCGATAATTCCTACCCGGAAGTTTAGCCAAATATTTTCCTTACAATGACCTGCGATTTTTTCCTGGAAGCAAGGAAGCCTTTTTTACAAAAGAATTCTTCTATTTTGATGGCCATGGCCAGTTTAAATTTTTCCAACGAAATTTTCTCTGTGGATCCCTTCAGGAAATCATTTCCATCCCGTGTCATATTGTCGGTATGATGTCCCCATCTGGATCCATAAAGAGTATCAACACATGATTGACATTCTACAAACCACGATGATGAATGGGAAAATCCCTTTGAAGTTAAAAACATGCCAATATTCTCATTTCCAATAATCTTCCTAGTCGAACCCCACCCAATGTGTAAGACATTATTATATTTTTTATTTTCGATTCTGAAAAATAAATTAATAAAATTGGCTAGCTACATACAACATGGCACATGGGGTATCCTTGAAGTCCGCTATCATTCGTGTTTCTTGCAAATAATTTTTTTTAATCGAAACTTGTCAGAAATATTGAAAGACGAAGACGAATAACAAAAAATAAAAAAAAAAAGGAATTCTCCCCCGTCGTACTTTAAACATTTTTATACCCTCCACAGGAAGGTATATTCACTTTGCCCATACATTTGTAACGCCAAGAAGGAGTCGCCGGAGACCTCATAAAGTATATATATTATGAATCAGGATCACATTCTGAATCGATTTAGCCATGTCCGTCTGTCTGTCTGTCTGTCTGTCTGTCTGTCTGTCTGTCTGTCTGTCTGTCTGTCTGTCTGTCTGTCTGTCTGTCTGTCTGTCTGTTGAAAGCACGATAGCGCCCAAAGTAATTGACGTAGGTGAATGAAATTTTGTGAAAGGACTTCTTTTTATCGGCGTCAGGTTGGTATTGAAAATGGGCTATGTCGGTCAAGTAGTTCTGGTACCTCCCATACAAAACCAATATTGGACCCATATGTCTCTCCGTCTGTTGAAAGCACGATGGCGCCCAAAGTAATCGACGTAGGTGAATGAAATTTGGTGAAATCACTTCTTTTTATCGGCGTCAGGTTGGTATTGAAAATGGGCTATGTCGGTCAAGTAGTTCTGGTACCTCCCATACAAAACCAATATTGGACCCATGCCTCTCTGTCTGTTGAAAGCACGATAGCGCCCAAAGTAATTGACGTAGGTGAATGAAATTTCGTGAAAGGACTTCTTTTTATCGGCGTCAGGTTGGTATTGAAAATGGGCTATGTCGGTCAAGTAGTTCTGGTACCTCCCATACAAAACCAATATTGGACCCATGTCTCTCTGTCTGTTGAAAGCACGATGGCGCCCAAAGTAATCGACGTAAGTGAATGAAATTTGGTGAAAGGACTTCTTTTTATCGGCGTCAGGTTGGTATAGAAAACCTGCTATGTCGGTCAAGTAGTTCTGGTACCTTCCTCACAAAACCAATTTTGCATGACTTGTATGCAGTGGAGGGTATCAAAGCATCGGCCAGGCCGATGATAACACTTTTACTTGTTATCGGCGTCAGGTTGGTATTGAAAATGGGCTATGTCGGTCAAGTATTTCTGGTACCTCCCATACAAAACCAATATTGGACCCATGCGTCTCTCTGTCTGTTGAAAGCACGGTAGCGCTCAAAGTAATTGACGTATTTAAACGAAATTTTGTGAAATGCATTATTTTTATCGGCGTCAGGTTGGTATTGAAAATGGGCTATGTCGGTCAAGTAGTTCTGGTACCTCCCATTAAAAACCAATATTGGACCCATGTGTCTCTCTGTCTGTTGAAAGCACGAAAGCGCTCAAAGTAATCGACGTAGGTGAATGATTTTTGGTGAAAGGACTTCTTTTTTTCGTCATCAGGTTTGTATTGAAAAGGGGCAATGTCGCTCAAGTAGTTCTGGTACCTCCCATACAAAACCAATATTAGTCCCATGTGTCCCTCTTTCCGCTGGCTGAAAACACGATAGCGTCCAAAGGAATCAACCTAGGTGAATGCAGTTTTGTAAAAGGACTTCTTATATCGTCGTTAGGTTGGTATTAAAAATGGGCTATGCCGGTCAAGTAGTTCTGGTATTTTGCATGACTTGTATGCAGTGGAGGGTATTAAAGCATCGGCCAGGCCGATGATAAAACTTTTACTTGTTTTTATTAAATAATGTTGTTGGCTGCTTTTTTTACTGGCCCAATAATTTCTTCGGTTACGCAATGTTCTGTCGGAAAGTATAGGAAGTGGGACGTTAAGATGATACAGACGTTTCAGGTTTCAATTGCATTGAAATACAATTTTTGAGAGAGGTTCCAAAGCAATTATTGTCAGTTGGCATTTATTTGGTTCAGTTTGAAATTGGGATCTTCCACGTGTTTGCTAACCG
Source organism: Cheilosia impressa (assembly GCA_948293265.1). Lineage (NCBI taxonomy): Eukaryota > Metazoa > Arthropoda > Insecta > Diptera > Syrphidae > Cheilosia > Cheilosia impressa. The sequence continues at coordinate 8,663,423 of OX411882.1, forward strand.
CATTTGGTTCGTTTTTGTGTTAATGTCTTAGGCAAATTGCAGAGGTTCGGTTTGACATATCAATTTGTTGTATTTCGACAATGTGCAGCATGAAGTTGCCCTGGAGCAACACTTTCAGTGCACACTCTGCACTGAAAGTGTCATTGAATATGAAAATCAGCGCAACACCAATTTTTAACATCGACAAAAACAGCGCAATGGCGAAGTTTCCATTCAAATGCAAAATAATCGATTGCGACGTATTCACTGTCGCCCATAAGAAGTCACTGGCGCTGTACAAATCGTTGAAAGATCTTCGTGACAATGAAAACATTTTTTTGGTGAAGCCATGATTTGGTTGTTCGGTGATTTTCCTCAGGCTAACTAAAGGCGTTCTTAAAATCAACAGATTTATGGCGGCATGTAAAGATCCTCCGATTGATGACTTACATGCGATTGTTTTTGCATCAAGATCGAACTGCAGATGTGTTTTCGAAGTAATTGTTTGACATTGGCAACTGTTTTCTGACAGGCTGCTTCGGAACATGATTGTGACTCCCTGTAGTTCTATTTAGACAAAACTGGGTTGGCACTTTCTCTTGATGAAATAAGTAAACCAAATCCATTGTCGGAACAGTCCCTAAGCCGGAAAGACTTGAGCAGCAAGATTTTCTGCCATATGTACGAGTAAACTGCCATCTATTACTCTGAAAACCTTCTGACACTTTGAGCTAAATCGCGTGGATATTGTCTAGCATTACAACTTAAATCACGTCCTTGTTTCCCGCATCCAGCTCCTTGTAATTCTACGCAACGTGGTTCATTAATCATGTGGCCCGTCCGCTTGGCTCAAAATATTTACCTCAACGAAAAGTGTCTGCCTGAAAAATGAATATATTCTTGCCACCCTCACAAGGACCGACAAAATTAAAATGTCTCGCAGTGGCAGCATCTCACTTTCAATTTGTTTCAATAAGTTCAATTTAATGCCAATTACATTACAAGGAAATAACGCTTCATCCTTGCCACCATGTAAAAAAGTCTAATACAGAGGATGCGTCCCAATACCACAGGTACTTCCCACATTCAATTTATAATCATTATCAGGAAGCTGAGCTATATTGGCGAATACTTTATCTCCATTGGGCTTCCCACTCTCCACCTGAAAGCCAAGAAGACGGCGAAGAAAAACACACCAGCAAACACATTTTTACGAGGGCGACGCCGCTTGTCTAGCCGGGCTTAGGGATAGACGTGTTCACCTGATACCTAATGGCCTATATTAAGTTAGTGGCGATTTTGTTTTCCTTTTTCTCCCCGGAATCCTCGCCAGCCGTACGAGCACCTGTATCCATTAGACAGTGTCTTAGCTGCAGAAAGTGATTGCCGGGTGGAAAGTGAAAGTTTTACATCGTGGATGGGTCTTTTTCTTGTTCCTCACTTTTTCTTTTGATTGAATACACTATATAAAGGGTCCAATTGTCGGTTCACTAAAGGTCGGGAAGAATTACAGAACGGGTATTAGGTAAATGTGTCCCTTAAGCTTCCTTCATTACTTTTCCGTTTGTCGGACTTCTTTTATCTTTGGTAGTTTGTCTCCGATTTGTTGGGGGGAAAATTTAGGGCTAATTAGGAAATCTGAACACAGAATGTTGGGCTGGATAAGGGCACACACACATTAGGTACCTACGTCTACTGTGGGGGGTGGATTTAGTGACATAATCGTCGGGGTTCTTTCATCGAGCTATTTCCTCCTGTGGGTAGAGATGGCGTTTATTTGGTTTACAATAAGCTGACAGGATTGTGTCAAGTCCAGTAGTATGTTCTTAAGACTGCTTTACACCTTAAGTGGACAATATGAAGGATAAACCAACTTTTTGACGTCACAATTTAGATTCAAGCAGGAGGGCTCCCGATTATTAGCATTTAAGGATTGGGAAGCACAGAGAGACATAATTAAAAAATCCAACTGGGTATTATCTTATATTCAGTCTTCAAAAGTCGACCAGGTGCAACTTAAACTGTATGACAATATTTGAAAAAGTGGCGAAATTCCGCACAAACGTACGAGCAGTTGCCCATTTTTCCTCTCTTTTTGAACACTATAATTCAAATTTAAGATAGGCTTCGTTGATAGGCTATATCGTCAACAGCCACGCCTATTTTTGGGGGAAGTCTCTTACCAACATATATATAGCTTCACTATCCTTAACTTGTCATTATTCAAATAATTTTTAATCAATCAAAACCAGAGGATCCCAAAGGTAGTCAAGACTTCCTTGATTGTCTTAGGGTATCAATTAGTTTTCTGGTTCGTCCGTGAGCTGACACTCTGCCACCTTAAAATCTCCAGGCCTCCGTAATAACCTGCTTCACTATTTTAAGCTTCTTTAAGGTAGTTGGCTATCGAAAAAGTGGAACTATGCGTTACTGGCATCATCAATGATTTTTGTTCGTTAAAGAGCTTAAATTTCTTTTCGGTAGGTAAGTCTTCGCTTTAGACTATCATGAGCTATGTTGGCGAAGTTAGGACTTTTTTTCGGTTTTACTTTCTACCGGTGACAGTGTCGCTTCTTGTCGACTTTGCTTAGAGAATCATGGAGCAGTAGCTGATTAGCCGCAGTCGCAGTAGACGTTCGCCCTTTAGTTTACTAGAGGTTCTTTAAACTCCTACACCGCAAGAACTGTTTGTAGCAAAAAAAGTGTCTCTCACAAGAATTTTTTGCTGACTAAGCGTTTGGTTTTTGAAGGTTCTATTAACTGTTTGGACATTTCCCGTAACCAAAACAGCTCTTAAGCTCTGATGGCTGTCCGCGAAAATATTTATTTTTTACTTTATGTTGTCATAGTGGTCACGTTCTTAACACGAAGTGCTACACGATTCAGGAAAAAACAAATGCTTTTTAAAATTCGAGTTCTGTTACCAGTTCTAAATATCAATGAAAATATTTCTTCGATAACGTGCGGACTCTGTCGTCTCAAGAACTTTAGCAAAGACTGAGGTCCCGGGTCATGTATGCCGAGTTTGTTTGACCGATCCGGGAACTGTGGTTTCAACAATAGAGTACAATGTACCTCCTGTTGTATTACAATGAAACTCGTGATTGTCTGATGTTCGACTGACGTTCGACTGACGTTCGACTGCCGACCCGTCGTTCTCAATGCTTCCTCCAAACCTCTTTTCTTCGTTTTACTATTGTGCGCTCCGGGGTCAGCAAAGTAATTCTATCCGCGTCGCGTATTCTTGCACTCGTTTGTTTGTACAAGTGGTCGCAAGAATACGTAACATGTGGTGTTGAATTTACTTGTGACCTTTTCGTTTTTTGGGGCCACTGTATCAGCATGGATATTACCATCGGGCACTTGAGTGGGTCAGTGTTGTGTGGTTCCCATGTGTTCAACTGGGTTATTCGGTTTGGATGACAAGGTATATTTGTGTCACCGAATTGTACCGTTACACAATATGTGTGGGCACAACAGTCCTCCCCCCTTAAAATACGAAAGGCGCATGACGTTAGGAGTGAAGTCTTTCGGCGTATGGTAGGATGCATTATGGACGACGAATTGGCTTACGACAGGTCATTTACGTTATTTATTTCACAATAATATTACTATGTGTACATATAGCTATGGTTATGATTTGCTTTACAGTGTTTTACTATTTGTTGTTTTACAATGACATCATTAGTTACTTTCGACATTATTATAAGTAAGGTTACACATTCCGTTATATTTATGTAATGGTTTACAAAATATTTTCTTTAAGTCTATATATTTATTCTTGTTTGTTTAAAATATATAAGTATATTCTTATTGGTCTATGATTACAACGGGTTGGTCATTAGGGTGTTCTTGCCCTATATTATTGTTCGATATTGTCCTATTTATTGATAGTCTTATTTTGAAGTATTTGTTTATTATTACTAGAAATATTCCAATTATACAAATTAAAGATATAATAGAAAAAGGAATGTACATGTGTTCCTGTCTTTAAGATAACAATGTTTTGTTTGCATTAACTAAGTTTTTAATACTAATACTATATTTATCTAGGTCTAGTTTTTCTACGTGTATCGTGTGGGGTTAAATTTGGGATAGGTTGGTAGGAATTTCCACGGTTTCGGTCAGGTGTGTTTCTTTGTGTATAAGGCTTTATTAGGTTATTGTGTATTACCTTTTCTTTCCTACCTATTTTTATTTTAGAGTTCGTAGGTGATAGGATTTCTACAATTTCATGGGGTCCTTCATAAACTGGAGTTAGTTTTTTATTCGACCGATTTTTTGATTCTAATAGTACCATGTCCCCTACTTTGTAGTTGGCTTCATTTAAGTTACGGTCGTAATATTCCTTCGATCTTTCTTTAGCTTTCAATTGGTTTTCGCGTATGATTTTATATCCTGTTTGCAGTTTGGTTTTGATGTCCGTAATGTAGTCATCGTAATTATATACAGGTTGTATTTGTCTATTTAGGACTGAGGGGAGTGGAGGTTTGAATCCAAAGAGAGCTTCATAAGGGCTATATTTAGTGCTTGTGTGCTCTGCGGTATTATAGCAAAAAACGGCATATTTGATATATTTATCCCAGTTAGTTTGGTCATTACTTGCATAGTTTCTCAGATAATCGCCTAAGGTTCGATGTGACCTTTCAAGTGCACCGTTCGATTGTGGATGGTATGGGCTTGTTTGTATCTTTTGTATTTTTAAGAGTTTGCAGACATTTTTGAATAGGTCGCTTGTGAAGTTCGTTCCTTGATCTGTGAGAATGGTTTGTGGGATTCCGAATGTGCAAATGACTTGTTTTACTAAAGCCTCAGCTACTGTTTGGGCTTCTTGGTTGGGAATTGCTACTGCTTGAACGAATTTTGTTAAATCGTCCTGAAATGTGAGTATGTATTTGTTATAATTTTCTGTAATCGGGAGTGGTCCCACTATATCAAGGGCTATTCTTTCGAATGGGGCTTTGGCTGTTGTAGTTATGACCATTGGTATCTTACTACGCAAGTATAATTTATTTCTTTGACATAGGTCGCAAGATTTGATGTATCTTTTCACATCCGCGTGCATATTTTTCCACTTATATTGTCTCTTGATGCGGTTTAGAGTTCGTTTGACTCCTTGATGACCTCCTAAAGGGGTGTCATGAAATTCGTGTATTATTTGCTTGATTTTCTCTGGATCTGTAATTTCCATGGGTTCTTGACTTTCGTGCATAACGTTTTCTGGAGGCAATTTACTTTTACTGCGGGTCACTACTTTAACTTCAACAGTGTTTAAACGTGACAGGGCATCTGCGTTCGTATTCAGGTGTCCAGCTTTATGGGTTACTGTAAAGTCATATTCTTCCCAAGTAGCATTCGAATACACATTTTAGGCCTGGCGACGTTCTGGTGTCAATTCGTGATCCCATTTAGGAACATATGTTTTGAAACAACGTAGTTTCAGTTCCCTTTTTGTTTCGGAAGTGGCGCAACACAAAGTCGGAATTGTTTTTGACGCAAATCCTATATATACACAAATTAGGAAGAATGCCATACCATATAATTTGTGACGTTATGATACGTCATTCATTTTGTGTACCTGTGTTATGTACCAAAATAATATTCTGACTGCATCAAACATTTCATTATTAAAAAGAAAACTGCTACTGAAATTTTACGGGAAACATCATTTTGCCTTGAAATGTTACTAATGTACTTCGAAAAAAACATTATCCTTCCTAAATATGCTATATTTAATAAAAACTTAAAATTGTTTATGGTATTTTAAATGCTGATAAGGAGCATTATAAAATAAATCTACGATGTCTATATAGACATAATAGTGACATTTTAATCTAATTAATCACACCATATCCACCAAAACAGTAAATTTAAAATTTCTGATGTTCCATAAACATTTTTTTTTCAATGCAAAATGGATACCTAACAAGATATTCCCAATTAGGAATTCGTTCTTATTTGTGTAGTAAATAATCTATTGGGAATTGTGTTGATTCTGTGTGCCACAAACTTCCCAATCGGGAATCGCGTTTAATCGGTGTTGACAGTAAGTTTTTAGGAATTGTGTGCATGAACACACATCTCCACACATTTTACACGCTGCGGGCATAATGTTTCATTGAAGAAACAATTTTGACACAGTAGCGTACCTGTGTAGATATAAAATCCCTAGATAGGAATATTCCTAAATGGGGAATGTTACCTATCATGTGTCTAAAATGTTACTTAATGGGAATATTTTCTGGTAACAAAACCGTATTAACGACGTCGCTCGTGACACATGACACATGAAGTCGCAAAATGCTCCTTGGGTTCTAGCTTGATGCGCCAGCGCATTATCCTTGAAGAGGGATCTTTTAGGTTAAACTTCCATACAAGCGGCTTATGATCGGTAATAACTTCAAAGTGTCGACCGTAGACATATGGTCGAAAGTGCGTCACTGCCCAAACTACTGCCAGAGCTTCTTTTTCAATGGTGGAATAATTCTTTTCTGCCTTGTTTAATATTCTACTAGCGTATGCTATAGGAAGATCATTATTGTCACGATCTCTTTGCGAAATTACTGCGCCTATGGCTTCGTTACTGGCGTCCGTGGTGAGGTAGAAGAGTTTGTCAAAATTTGGGTATTGCAGTATGGATGGCTTGTTTCAGTTGTTTAAAGGATTCATCGCAAAATGCATCCCATTTAAATGCGACGTCTTTGCGGAGGAGTTTGTTCAATGGGTTTGCTATTTTTGAGTAATTTTTTATGAATTTTCTGTAGTATCCTGTTAGGCCTAAGAATGATTTGATATGTTTCTGGGTATTAGGCCTTTCTATATTTTGAATAGCTGAAACTTTCTCAGGGTCTGGTTTGACTCCAGTTTCTGAGATTATATGTCCTAGATACATGACTTCCCTCTGTAGGAATTTACACTTGTCTAATTGAATTTTCAGGTTGTAAACATCTAAAGCTTCGAATACTTCGATTAACTTTCTGTTGTGGTCGTCTAGATTTTTGCCGTAAATTATAATGTCATCTAGATATACCAAACATTTTATGCCTTGTAGACCGGTGAGGACTTTATTCATAAGCCTTTGGAAGGTAGGAGGGGCATTCCGCAGACCGAAAGGCATCCTAGTAAACTCAAAATGCCCGTTGGGTGTACTGAAAGCTGTCTTTTCTCTGTCTTCCTCAGACACTTCGATCTGGTGGAATCCACTGGCTAAATCTAATGTTGTAAAATATTTTGAATCGCCAAGTTGTCCGAGAATGTCTTCGATGTTAGGGATAGGGTAGGCGTCCGCGATTGTGACTTCATTAAGTTTCCTATAGTCTACAACTACTCTCCATTTCTGTTTTCCCTTTTTTGGTACAACTAGTAGAGGAGAATTCCATGGACTTGAGCTTGGCCTAATTATCTCGTCTTGGAGCATTTTGTTCACTTGGTCTTTTATTTCCTGTGTGTGGATCTGTGCTAAACGATATGGTCGAATGTTAACTGGTGCTATATTTGGGTTAGTTTTTATAGAGTGTGTGATTCCAGTCGTAGATGATAGAGTATCTCCGTCGAGGAAGAATAAATGATTGTAGTTACGGCAAATTTCTGTTACTGATTTCCTTTCTTCGATGTTAAGATGCTCGAGTTGAAGCTGGTTTTGGATTTTTCCCAACCTGTCGTCTATAGTTGGTTCGTTTTTGATAGAGTTGAGGTTAATTATATGGTAATTATTTATGTCTTCAGCTTCTAGATCGAGGTTTTGTAGGGTAATGTCTTTACTGTTAGCATTTAATATTGATATGTATATAAAACCGTTTGTTGGGTCAGTAATAACTGACGAAGTATAAACTTGAGGTAAGATTTCTTGGGAAAAATATATTTGTTTTGAGTATTCCTGTATTGGTCCATATTTAATCACCTTTTCGGATCTACCGGGTATTGTTATTGCTTTTCGTTTGTATATGAAATCTGTTGCGTACCTTTTTCCTTTAAAATGGTAAATAAATGTTTTATCTTTATAGTTCAATATCGCGTTGAATTTTTGAAAGAAATCTTCGCCTAATATTCCATCTTGTGTAATAGGAAAATTGTCTGATACTACGTGGAACAGATGCTTTAAAATTGTTCCTTGAGTAATTTCTATATTCATTAGTACTGTACCTAGCGTTGACGTAGGTGTGTCGGTGATACCCTTTAGTTCTATGATTGTATCTGTGTGTACCCATAGATCCTTTTCTAGTTTTCCTAACTTTATCAAGCTAAGACTAGCGCCAGTGTCAAGGAGCATTATATTGAGCTTGCTGTTGATATCTTTTGAGTTCATTTTAATTTCGCTTTTAAAGCTTGATGCTTTGTTTAGGCAACCGATATTTACTATTTGCTTAGGAGACTTGGAAAGTTTGTCCGCTCGATTTCTGGAACTTTGAGGGGCGTTTGTGGAAGTACTTGACTTGGAATTTGATGATCCGTTGAGGAATTGGTTCAGGTTTTCGATATGCAGAGGGCTTCGATTTTGGCGGTGTTTTTGATTTAGAAATGAATTAATTTTTTCAATTTCCTTTTGGATTTTGCATGAGTTTGAATTTTGGCATGATTGGTTAGATTTTTGGGGTATTTTATCTCTTTTATCGCTTTGTTTTTGAGGACTTCTCTTTTTGCTCTGCTTTTGAGAATTGTTTTCTCGATTTGGGAATTTGGATAAGGCTTTTGAATTAGTAGATTGAGTGATTTGGATCTGTGAATGCGATTTCTGAGTTTGAGAAGTTTGATGCAGTGGACTATTTGAAATATTAGGATTTTTCTCTTCTCGGGAATCGCATTTTGAGTTAGAAGATTTGGAAATTTGAATCGGTGAATGCGATTTCTGATTTCGAGAAGTTGGATACAGTGGACTATTTGAAATATTCGAATTTTTCTCTTCACGGGAATCGCATTTTGAGTTAGAAGATTTGGAAATTTGAATCGGTGAATGCGATTTCTGAATTTGAGAAGACTCGACTTGATATGGTAAATTTGTTTGGCTTCTCTTAGGATTGGAAGTGTTATTATTTTGATACAGAGAGTTGATTTCTTTATTTTGGTTTTGGGCAGTTTCGAAATTTAGGCACGTTGATTCATGTCCTTTACCTGATTCCGCGTGCCGGACGTGCCAGGTCTTGAATCGTTTCCCGAGTTTTGGGCGGATTGTTGAGGATTATTTCGGTTGTTATTAAATTGCCTTTTCCTG